>CM073496.1:15300357-16613928 GCA_037074585.1 Biancaea sappan | reverse complement strand
CTTCCCACAGTTTCTCATCATTTGCTCCATTACCACTTATACTTCTAACTTTCTCTTCAATTACCAGCCATGTAATGGTTGAAGGGGCTAGAAATCTTGTTAAATCTACTTTGCCAGAGCCCAAAGTACTTGAGCTACCATCTTTGCCAAAGACAGAGTTCCCCACTCTCCCTAAGGTTGAGTTGCCAACGTTGCCAAAGCCTGAGATGCCTAAAGTTCCAGAATTGCCTATACTAGAGTTGCCTCAATTACCTAAAGTTGAACTGCCACCATTTCCCAAGCCTGAAGTACCTAAAGTCCCTAAAATTTCTAAGCCAGAGTTGCTTGAGATACCAAAGGTAGAAGAAGCACCTAAAGTCCTTGAAATTGCTAAGCCAGAGTTATCTGAGGTGCCAAAGCTAGAAGTTCCTAAAATTCCCAAGCCAAAGTTGCCTCAAGTGCTGAAAATCCCGATGCTGGAGATGTCTCAACTTACTAAGGTTGAGTTGCCACCATTGCCAAAGCCTGAGTTTCCTACTATTTCAAAGCCAGAAGTACCTGAAGTTCCTGAAATTCCAAAGCCTCACTAGACCACTGATATTTAATCTTGAATCTACTTTGTATTGTTCTAAGTAATAATGGGCAACTATCTAGTAGTTTATATATGATGGGTTTTGTATAGTTATGTGATTGATTTATGGTTGTGATCTACGTGGCTCTATTGAGCTTAGATTATACATTTTATGTCATCAAGTTACATGTTATCGTTTGAGATATTTTTCTCTTCAAATTTACTGAAACATATGGATTGTGAATATGTGATTCGAGATTAAGTACAGGTAAAAATAGGATATGCACAGTGTGAGCATTTGTAGATTAAGACCAAGATACCTGTACCTAAGTACTGAAATCAAACTGTTATCTGTTGCTATATTTCCTAGAACTCAAGCACATACCGGCGACTACACACACTTTCCCCTTCATTCTCTCTCTCTCTCTCTCTCTCTATATATATATATATGTATAATAGCAGTGGAGGAAGGCATGTGAGGTAGAGAGAGTAGGTGATACAGAGAGATGCGAGCACAAAGCAAAATCAAGCCAAAGTTATGCAAGCCACAGAACAATCAAATTAAAGCGAAATCAAGCAGAATTGGAATTCAATCAAGCAACATCAGCAAGAAAAACCAAACTAAGTGCGATTCCGGTGAGGAAAAAGCCAAAGTGCGATTTTGGTAATTGAGTCTTAGAGAAAATTGAGAAGCAACATCCAACCTCAATGCAATTTCAGTAAGGAGGAAGCCGAAGTGAGAATTCGGTGAAGAGGAAGCCAAATTTGAGAAAGAACAACTAACCTGAAGTGCGATTGAGACTTGGTAACTGAAGAGAGAGATCGAAAATGGCCTAGGGAGGGAAATTTTTGTTTTTAGAATTTTAAAATAAAAAATGTATTTTTACAATTTTCTTTGTCATTTTTTATCATAAATACTTTTTAGCACATACACACAATTATATATGGCTTTGAGGCTTTCTTATCTAAAGTCTCTAAAAAATAAAGTACAAAATTATAATATAAAATTAAGAAAAAAAGTTAAAACTTATGTGGGAATGTGAAAACTTAGTCCAATTTTCTTATTTTAAAATATAAAAATTACAATAATTTTATTCTATATTCAAAACATTCTATATTCAAGATTTTTTCTAAATAAAATTGCAATGTCGAAAACTTGTTGCAATTAAGACCATTTGCAACGGTTTCGTTACACAAAACCATTGCCAATACTTCTAAGAAACTTCCCAACAATGCAGAGCACACTTATTTTAACAACTGTAACAGTTTTCTAAGAGTTGCAACCTAAAAGACAGGGTCATATCGACAGTGCAGATGGATTCTCTAATCTCTATCGTATCAGTGGGCTTCTGCTGTCATTTCAACCCCTGATGATATTTTAGATCAAGAAACTATAAACGAAGGCCGGGTGGGTGATCAAATTCTTAAGTTTTTAGATTGAAAACTATCATATATTATCCTCTTATTGCACTGTTACTAGTAATTAACTTGTAATGCGGTTTTCAAGCTTGCCTGTGTTGAATAAAATATAACAGTAATTTTAATTCAGACAAGTGCAAACATCAACGAATAGACTCATGAGTAATTAGTTTATGACTTGTTCATGTATCTTTCTCTTACTAATATTCGATGGTGTTAGAAGAGTAAAGTACAACTACGTTATCAAACTCTTTCCATTTTCCTCTCTTTACATGGAGAAAGAGCTTGTTCCTTTTCATAAGAAAAGAAGATTTTGTTTAGGAAGAGAATGTTGAATGTATCTCCTGTCCACTATGCCAAAATTGGAAAATGAGCACAGGTCTAGTTTTGTTTAACTGCACAAATCCAAACGTGATTTTCAAGCATGGAAAACATCAATTGCTTCTACTAATGTTTAATTCGTTGCAAGTACAAGATAAAGCTTCTCAAAATTTTATATTTGGAAACTTGTATTGTGGTTTGAACAGGCTTACTTGTAAATATTAGTATCTCTGTTGAAACTAATATTTAGGTAAGAAGTTGAGCTAACACTACCTGGACTTGCACCAACTTATCTTTCATACCTATCCATGTGCTGCTATTTCATCTATAAAAGGCCCTCATATTTTATCTCCAAGCCATAGTCACAAACATACCAAAAACCATTTCAAAAAGAGTAACTGAAAAGTCCAAAACTTCTTTTGATCCAGAAGCACTTGTTATCTGATTCCTCCATTCCCATGGCTTCCCATAGTTTCTCATCATTCGCTTTAGTACTTATGCTTCTAACTTTCTCTTCAATGACCAGCCGTGTGATGGTTGATGGGGGAAGAGTTCTTGTTGAATCAACTTTGCCAGAGCCAAAAGTACCTGATCTTCCATCTTTGCCAAAGCCTGAGATGCCTGAAGTTCCAGAATTGCCTAAACCAGAGCTGCCTCAAATGCCTAAGGTTGAGCTGCCACCATTTCCCAAGCCACAAGTACCTCAAGTCCCTGAAATTTCTAAGCCAGAGTTTCCTAAGATGCCAAAGGTAGAAAGCCCTAAAGTCCCTGAGATTCCAAAGCCAGAGTTGTCTAAAGTCCCTGAAATCCCCAAGCCAGAGTTACCTGAGATGCCAAAGCTAGAAGTTCCTGAAATTCCCAAGCCAGAGTTGCCTCAAGTGCCAGAAATCCCAAAGCCGGAGATGCCTCAGCTTCCTAAGGTTGAGCTGCCACCATTGCCAAAGCCTGAGTTTCCTGCTGTTCCAAAGCCAGAAGTACCTAAAGTTCCTGAAATTCCAAAGCCCCACTAGACCATTGATAACTAAAACTAGCACTATTCTATTCATTGTATTGCATGAAGTAATGATGGGAAGCTACCTAGTAGCGTATACTTTATGATGGGTTTATTATAATTATGTGACTGTTTATTGTTGTCATCTAAGTAGCTCTTTTGAGCATAGTTTGTACTTTCAATGCCATTAAATTACACGTTATGTTCGTTTAAAATTGTTGATTCAATTTTACTGCAACATACTGACTGTGAGTTTGTGATCCATCATTTGTTATTCCACTTCACTGGAATGTCCAAAGAGTGAAATTTGCAGTGTCGATTTGAATTTCTTAGGAAACTAATTGTGATGCAGAAATTTCACCTCAAATAGCCATAAGTAAATTAAAGTCTGACTGATTTTATTTATATTGGAAGAGCAGTCGTTCAGAATTTTTGTAAGATACTAGGTGTTTTTGGTTTTTAATCTCAATGAAAAAGTGCACAAGTTTTCAATGATAATCTCTGGCCTTAGAACGATTAAAGTGCAACCACGTTACCAACTATGATCTTTTTCCCTTCCTTACACAAATACACTAATATTTAATTGAATTAATATAGTATTTTAAAAAAGGATTTACCTCTATTATGATGGTCTTAGAATGATATGTAGGTAAGGAGTTGAGCTAACACTTCTTGCACTTGCACCAACTTATTCTTCGTACCTATTGCCACTTATGCTCCTAACTTTCTCTTTTATCCATTTTCATTCAAATTAATTCACTTCGATCTTAGCAAAATTGATTAAGTAATTGAATTGATTATATAATTTTTTGTCGAAATTGACTTAATAGAATTATTAATAGAATTATTTATTAGATAGCTATAGTAGTCATTTAATTTAAATTGAATCAATCAATTATATATTAATATATTAATATATATTATGCAATACATTGTATGCTTTATAGATATTGTATACTTTTTTTTTTATTAAAACACTAAAAGCTAAAAGTAACTGGTGGGTTGATGCATTATGTTACTATATATGATGTTGTTGGATAAGCGTGTGATTTGTTTTTATATAAAATGGTTGGATTAATTAGATAATTTTTTTATTTAATTTAATTGGGTCGGTTGATCAAAGTAATTAAATTATACTAATGTAAACCGATGAAGAAGACTCTTAATGTAAGGAGCAAGAAATCTTCTTCAATTTTCTAGAATCTACTTTGCCCGCCACCATTGCCAAATCCGGTAATACCCAAGGTTCCTGAAATCCAAAAGCCCCACTAAACCATTGATTAATATCTATACTAGTATTATTGTCTTAAATATGCAGAGAGTAATGTAAATCAGAGGAAGGATCTTGAGCAGTGAGCGTAAATTGCCAAAAATCATATAACAAATCACATATGGTTTCATTGTTGAAAAATGTTAGACTAAATTACTAATTTAGACCCAAAAAACTACAACGACTTTAATTTAGTTTCTAAAGATCAAATGTTTTTAATTCTTAAAAGATCGTGTTTGTTTCAATCTGATCTCTCTTTTTTATTTTTATCAAAGTGACTTTTAGTAATAGAAATTTTTTTGAAATTTAACAACAACTTTGTGATTTTGCGACAGGAAACACTAAATTAAAACAAAAACAATTCATCAAGGACTAAAGTGAAATATTTGATTTTCAAGAGCTAAATTGAGAAAATTATAATCTTAGTTTCTAAATAAGTAATTTACTCAAAATGTTATGTTAAATGTGTTAGTGTAGATTTCACACAAGAAGAGTGTCAAATAATGTGTATATAAAAATTATAGTTTTGTTTGTAAATTTTTTCCCTTTTAAAAATACTAACATTTAAGGAAGATAATTTCAAATATTAACTTGTAGCAAAAATACTAACATTTAATAAAGAGAATGAGAGTAGAATATGAAACAGAATTTATGGAGGTTTAGATCCAAAACCATATTTTACATCCTCTCCTTAAGCACAAGCACAACCCAGATTACAGAGATTTACAAGGAGACCCCTAAGGGACAAGCCTCCTTGCTTTTGCTATCTACACTCATAAACTCGAACCCAATCATCAACACGGTATAAGGTTACAGAGATTTACAACAAAACCCGTAAGTGACAAGCTTCCTGACTTTTACGACCTAAACTCTCATAGAACAGCACCCAAGACACAATAGGAACTTTTACAACCTTCAATAAGGTTTAACACTCACAACTTTTACAATCCTCTACCAGAATGAATGAAAGCTTTAAATAAGGAGAAAACAATCAAATAGCTTAGTAACCCTCTATTTAACTCACATAGAGCACTATAACATTTATAAGCATGCAATAGGTAGATGAAGAAATTTCTTAAGCAATAACTCTCAGATACTTCTATTAAAAGAACAAAGGGGAGTAGATTTGAGCTTTTAAATACATGAAGAGGAAGTAGTCATTGCTTGTTCTGGAGCTCTAATGGATAATCGTTTAATGCAACGTTTCTTCATCACTTTACCATAAATGCATCTTCAAGAGAGAGAAGGTAATGTTAAAGAAGATGAAGCCAGAAGAACAGCTAAAGGAGACAAATTGGGCATCCAGATTTGCTTCTTAACCTAAGGAATGAGCAGTAAATGCTTGTCTTCTCGTGTAACGATGAGCATATTATTGTGGCCATTGGATTGTTTTGATCCAACGGCCACAAATCACTAACTCATTTTTTTAATTTTTTCTGCTCCAAAAAATACAATCCAATCAGCTATTGCTACGTGTAGCCCCACTCGCCCATTTAAACGACCCACGAGACTCGACCTGGCTGCCACCTTCTTCCCTAACGCCAAAGACATCATAGAAGATTGAAAAAAAAAAAAACAGAGGAAGGCATGGAGAAGAGTTGCAGAATTTCACTTGGTCTTCGCTCGGTCCAACATTAGCTATACCTCCATCCTCCAAAACTACATTCACAATGCTAGATTCAACACTTCTTTAACCCCTAAGCATTTCATCATCATGACCCCTTTAAACAAACCCCACATCTAATCCACAGTCCTCTACATCAAATCCCTTTCCTTTTAGATCAAAGTCCGCAGCAATGACCATGACTACGAGGGCATCTCCTATGTCTTCAACCCCCTTTCATTATCCTCGACCTCTTCAACCTCCGCTACATCTCCATCAATCCCCAAAACAACGTCGCTTTTGTCCAGTTCGGTGCCACCCTTAGTGAACTTTACTACTACATCTAGGAGAAGTCTAAAGTCCATGCCTTCCCTATTAGCATCTTCCCCACTGTCAGCAATCACCTCATTGGCGGAAGGTATGACAACATGCTCTAGAAAAGATGGCCTTTCCATGGACTACATCATTGATGCCACAATCATCGATGTTGAAGGTCGAATCTTGAACAAATCCTCTATGGGGGAAGATCTCTTCTGAATAAATGGGTTTTCTACTCTACTCGGCAATATCCAAAGAAAACTGGGGGCGATGAGACCATCTGTGTGTATGATTAATCTATACTACAATCACCTTATCAACCCAAAGAAGAAAATATTAACCAAAAACAGAACATTTGGTATCTCAGATTACTAACAAACTAGCAAATGATTTAGTATATCACAAATTGAGGAAGTCAATGAACAAATTAAATGAGGTCTAGTGGATCAGACATAGATTTTAATCACATGTCTTTGATAGATAGCTGTAGAAGAAAGGGAAGGAAGTTCAATTAAATGGCTTTGTTTAAGAGGTGAAGTTCAAATCCATGGAGGGAAAGGAAAAGGAAAAGAAACCAAGTGAAATTATGCAACTCTTTCCCATGCCTTCCTCTATTTTTTTTTCAATGTGCTATGATGTCTTTGGTGTCAGTGAAGAAGGTGGCGGTTGAGTCGGCTTTGGTGTGTCATCCAGATAGGCGGGTGTGGAGACATATGGTGATAATTGATTGAACCGTGTGTTTTAGAGCAGGAAAATAATTTTTTAAAAAATGCATTAGTGATTCGTGGTCGTTGGATCAAAACAATCCAATGGCCATGATAAGATGCTTGTCCTTACACGATGGCTGTCCAATCAGAAGAGGATGAGTAGCAAAATTTGGATGCGACAAATTGGTGCACTCTTCCCAATTTTTTTTCCTTACAACCTCCACTTTGTAAAAGTGACTTATGTATTATTTTGTGGAGCCTTCCTTTGATTGTTAGATAAACCATTTTCTTTTATCTGCTGGATATATATCTAATTAGCACTATCAAAACTAGCCGGTTCGTTTTTAGGTTGGCCTGGAATCTCATGTCTGGGCCCGCCTATGCTAGCTCGCAAGCCAAGCTTTTTTATTTTTTAATTTTTTTTATAGCAATCTTATCTAAATTCATTTATAGCAAAGAGTCTCTAGAGATAGATATATGATTTAGTACCCACACACAGAGGAATGCATATGGCAAGGCCTTTCGTAGTTATTTTTAGTGTGAGGAAAAAATCCAAATAATAGATCATAAAGGAGACTAGAAAGACCAAAACATAAACAAACACAAAAAAGTCAGAATATAGTCTCACAAAATAGGAATAGACAATGGCATAAAACACTTAAAAGAAATGAAAAGCACAATCTTTTTTAATTTCTTGAGGAAGAACAAAAAAGACAATGAATTATCATTAGAAATGAAATGAATCCATATTAAACTACTTGTAAACACCCCAAAAATGTCATAACATAGTTTTTGAAAATAACAATAAACAATGGTGTACAAACATTAAGTTGATCAGATATTCGAAAAATGTAGCCCAATGAGAGAAACTGAGATTGAAGCCGATAAACCACCATTCAGTAACTACAATCCAAATCAAGAAACTCGAGAAGATGTAGCCCAATTTGAACCTAGCCCAACTTCATCACTGGATACCTAAAATCTGAAAGCAAATAATCAAAACCCAACCCTCAAACAATCTCAATCTGGGCCTTTCGATTCTTCTAAATAAGATATTCCAAAAAGCTCCAATTTCTCGAAATATCCTTCATCACCATTGAGAGAAAACCCTAATCTAGATTTGAGTCACGAAATTCCAATTCTGAGAAAAGACAGAATGCAAGCGAAGCAAATAGATATAATGCAAAACTATAGAGAAGCCCTAATCCCATCATCCAATTTCCTTCCAAAATCCATATATGACCACTCAAAAATTGTTTCATCAGCTCTAGAAGACAACCTAGCTTCTTCTTAACCCTCTCTCTAAATCCCATCGGATCTACATAAGCAGCTATCATCCAAGTGGGAACGAGCTCTAATTGTGAGGATCTTCGAAGACATGGAGAGCAGTCAAGCAACTTTGAGATAGCTTCAGAGGCTCTAAAAGGTGGACCTCCACATCTAAGTAAAATATTTAGGGAAAGGTTTCCTAGTTATCCATGGTCTCTCTGAGCATGAAAGAACATGAATTCTAACAGGAAGGCCATGGAAACTAGGAACTAATCATATCACAGTTAGGTTTTGGATTTCGAATTTCTTAGTACCTGATGAATCCAAAACCTTAACCACTGTGATCTGGTGACTATTAAATATCTATCCATTGAATTTCACACCATAGAAATTATTATTGCAATTAGAAATACATTGGGCAAAATGGTTGTGCTTGATGCTAGAAACACCACTCGGGCTAGCCAAATTCGTGTTTGTGTGGAAGTTGATCTAGCATCGGTCTTACCAGCATCAATCGAGGTAAACTCTGTCCATCACGAGGTTATTTTTGAAAATATCCGTGTTTTCCCTCATCTTGAATCATAAGATCATTCAAAGAATTTTGAAAAATTCAGCCAGTGATCAACTAGAAAACCATTTTTCAAAAACCCCCTTCTGGTCTTACCTTTGCTAGTTTTAATTCATATTTAATTTTTCCACCTATTTTATCTAATTCTAATCTAATTGCTAGTTCAAAACCAAAGCTGGATTAGATTGCCATCCCATCAACTTCCAAATCAGCATTAACTAAAACAATTACTAACCAACTACCTGCTAATCATGACCCAAATATCCTTAATAAAAAAAAATAGGATCTAATGATCAAAGATCAGAAAAGGTAATTAGAATAGCAGCTAAATTTACTATCAAATCTGTATTAGATACTAATATGACCTATGCTCTAAATGCTAATAAAAATCACGCATGCACCTCACTAGCTCACCAAAAAAAAAAAGCATTAATAGCTATAGACATTATACCCTTAGAAATGCCAAGTTAATGCAGTAGCCTGCCGAAATTTCCCATAGATAATAATAAACATACACCATATAAAGAAAAATAGAACAACAATCCAACACTATTGCTAATCTGCAAATCATCATAGATTTGCTTCTATTCTCTAAAAAGGAAAGTAGTAGCAAATATGGCAAACTTTCGAATGAGTCAGCTTTAGGACTTTCCCCTACCCCACCACCATCTACAGTATCACCACCAATCTCTATCCCACCACCATCACCAACATCACCGCTACACCATGCCCCACTGATATCTCCAATATGATCACTAATTGCCCAATCATCACCTCCACCATTACCTTGAAACCCAACCCTATAGCAAATGACATCACTAATAGTCCTAACAATCCCAAGAAGAATAACACCTCTTCACCAGCTAGATATAAACAATAATCTGCCCCTAGAGGACATTTGCAATCACCATCTCTTGAACCTATACCAAGCTTACCAAGATTGTCCATCACAGGACACATGCATAACCTTAGTATGGCTGAACCTTCTGAGAGGATTGTTGAACAACTCCTTGTGGCTGCTTACTTGAAGCCACTTGATGAGTATTGTTCTAACGATTGTCGAAACCAATGAGAGGGCAAGGAAAACAATGAACCATATGAGAAGTCAAGCTATCATTCTTCTACCCCCTCCAAGGATGGTAAACCAAATCCAGGCATACAATTGGTTTCCCCTAGTGCTGTACCAAACCTAGCAACCAACTTAAGAAGCATTCACCGACCCCCAAACTGGACAGCCATAAAGATAGATCAACAGGGAGCTGTAGTAAAAAAATGGGGGGATTTAGTATTGGCAGCCACTCTAGTAACTAGCCCCTTACTAGATCTCATGCATGTAGAGATACTAGCAAGCACCAATCTTAGTACAGGTAATCTAGATTATCAAGAATCTCTTATGCCTGTATCCTTTCTTCAGCCCCCTTCTCCCTTGAATGCCAATCCTTCGTTATACTTTAACCCTATGAACATCCTAAGCTGGAACATTAGAGGTGCAAGTGGCATTAACTTCTAAAGAGTCTTTAAAACATTTGTAGAACCCACTGCCTAAATCTAGTAATTTTAATCAAAACTAGGCTAAGTGGTGAGAGAGCTGAAAACACCATTAGCTCCCTTGGCTTTGAAAAATTTCTAAAATTTGATGCTATGGGATTCTCTGGAGGAATATGGATCTTATGGAATCCTCAAAACATCACTGTAGAGCCTCTATCATGCTCTTTTTTTGAGATACATCTCAATATCCAAGTATATTCTAATATTTTTATACTTTCTGCTTTATATGCTAGTCCTAGATTTAGCTCTAGGAAACTTTTGTGGAGTGTCTTGCCAACTATATTAATCTTTCTTAGCTAATTATTAGAGATTTTAATGAAATTTCTCACCCTAGAGAAAAATTTAGAGGAAGACCTCCTATTAGAGCCAAAATGAACTACTTTAACGCTTTCCTTAATAAAGCAAAGTTGCTTGATCTAGGATTTTGTGGCCCTAAATTTACCTGCTCTAATGGTAAAGAACTAAATCACTTAATTAAAACTAGAATTGATAGGGCTCATTCAAACATGGAATGGATAAATATGTTCCCCAACTCTTATGTCTTTCATTTAGCCAGAATTTGCACTCTAGTAGGAAACTTTTTAAATTTTTTGGATCAAGCATCCAAGCTTTTTGCCCCTAACTCATAACTGTTGGAATTTTGACCAAAATAATTTACTAAACACCACAAATATTATCAAAACAATCTTATTAGATAAAACAAAGAAACATTTGGAAATATTTTCCATGAGATTAAAAGAACCACAACTAAAATTTTAGGAATTCAAAAAATCCAAGACTATAATCAAAATTCTCAACTCTTAGCTATGGAAAAACATTTACAATCCCATCTTAACCTTTTCTTGGAAAATGAAGAGAGCCTATGGATGATGAAGTCGAGAATTGACTAGATAAAACTAGGAGATAAAGATGACTCCTTCTTCCATACCTCTGCTTTTACACCTTTTAAACTAAGATCAGATGTGGATAACTGATCCACAACAAATAAAACACTGCCTATCCTCTTATTTCAAGAACATTTACTCAAACCATCAAGCCTCAAATTCTGATTCAATTATTTGTCTAACACTAATTTCCCCTACCTTAATGAAGAAAATTTTAATAGTCTTACTGTAACACCTACTGAGATGGAAATAAAAAATGCCCTCTTTAATTTAAACCCCCTAAAAGCTCCAGGAGAAGATGGACTCCATGCCATCTTTTATCAGACCAATTAAGATATTGTCAAGAACAAAATAGTACCTAAAATAGAACAAATCTTTAGTCTTGGCAATATCCCGCTTTCTTGGCCTTATCCTAAAGATGGAAAATGCACACATGGTCACTCATTTTAGACCAATAGGGCTTTGTAACACCTTCTACAAAATACTACCAAAAATTTTAGTTATAAGAATTAAACTTTTTATACCAAAGCTTATATTACTCTTTCAAGGAGCTTTTACCCCCAATAGGCGTTGTTCTGATCTTTTCTTAATTGCCCAAGAGACTATCCATTCCATGAATACCTTAAAAACAAAAAAAAGGATGGATAGCCTTTAAAATAGATTTAGCCAAAGCTTTTGACACAATTTCATGGTCTTTCATTGAAAAAACTCTTCAACTCCCTAAATTTCTAGATAAATTTAACTCTATCCTCCTTTCTTGCTTAAAAAATGTTACCTATATTTCAATTATTAATGGGGAGGAATCAAACTCTTTAAATCTTGAAAGAGGCATTAAACAAGGAAATTCCATCTCCCGATACATCTTCATCCTCTGTATGGAATATCTAACAAAACTCATCACAGACCAAATAGAGGAGAAAAACTGGAATCCTTTCACCTTCAGAAATAAAAATACATCTATTTCTCACCTTTTATTTATAGATGATATTTTACTTTTCTGTAAAGCTAATAGAAAAAACATAATAGTAGTAAGAAATATCCTTGAAAGCTTTTGTGAATTTAGTGGAATGCAAATAAATAGTCAAAAATCTAAAGCTTGGTTCTCCAAACAAGTTAATCTAGAAATTATCTCAACCTTCCAAAGAGTTTTCAAGGTTAACCAAACCCGTGACTAAGGCACTTACCTAGGATTCCCCTTGAAGCCTAACTACAAAAAGAGTGATTTTAACTTTATATTGGATAAAATTAATAAAAAGCTTCAAGAATGGAAATGTAATCTCCTATCTAAATCTGGAAGAACTAAGCTTATTCATTCAACTCTTTATAATATTTCAACCATGCCATGAATGCTTTTCTCCTCCCAAAGTTTGTTAGGCAAAAAATAGAATCTCTAGCTAGGAATTTCTTTTGGGGTCACGATTCTTCTATCAAAAAAGTGCACGCTGTCAATTGGTCAAAAATCTATAAGTCTAAATCTTTAGGAGGAATAGATATTAGATCAACGTGCCACCAAAATAAAGCTTTCAAGCTTAAAAGGCTATGGACCCTCTCTTCCAAGGAAAACTCACTTTGGTCAAGTGTAATCAAAAGTAAATATGGCCCAATTCTCCTCAATAGAAAATCTCTCAAATCCCATTCATTCCTAACATGCAAAAAATGATACCATTATTTTCAAAATGTACTAGGAAAAACATAGGCAAAGGAAATGATATAAGTATCTTTGAAGATAGATGGCTTGATTCCAGTCTCTGTCCAAATCTTATTGGTCCCTTACCCAAAGAAGAATTAAATAAGAAACTGACAGAAATCATATCCTTCACTACAACGAGAAACTCGTGGAACTTGAATAACCTCCCCTTTGAAATTCCTAGTAACCTTCACAGAAAAATAGCTGCTACTCCCCTTCCCCTTAGATTTCCTCTGCCTAAAGATAGAACCATTTAGAGGTTAACAAATGATAGAGAATTCTCTACAAAGTTAGCCTACCTCTACATCATTAATTTAATTAACGAAAATGAAAACATCCGCCAAGAGCAATTAAAAAACTATACATGGATATGGTCTCAAAAAGCCCCTCTTAGAGAACTGTTGTTCCTTTTGCAAATAACTCGAATGGTTTGCCAACTAATAACCACCATTTCAAGATTCAACACTAGTATCTCTCCTTTGTGCCCTTTATGCAACAATGAACTTGAAACCCATTTACATGTCCTTCATGACTGTCCCTTGGTCAGCATAATTTGGACTACTCTTTCTCCCCATACTAATTTTTATCACTTCCATTTACCAATTTAGATTGAAGAAAATGTAAAAATCCCAATCAACAGCTCTTTTGGCATTCCTTGGAATATTGTCTTTGATTTTGCAATTAGAAGAATATGGCTGGCACGAAGCAAAAAACTTTAAAAAATGAAACCTTCATATCATCAAAAATCAAGCATAACATTTTATATCTTGTTTATGAATTCTGGAGTTCCTTAGACTCTTAGGCTCTTTTAAATGAAAATAACTCAACTACAATCCCTCTTAATCCTCTTCAGAAAAAACCGCCTGGACAATGGTCAAAACTGAACATTGATGGCTCTACTAAAAACAAGGAAATGGCTATCAAAGGTATTATAAGAAATGATAAGAGAGAATGGATAGTTGGCTTTGCAAAATACATTGGAATTGGATCTCCAGAACTAGCTGAACTATGGGCTCTTCACTAAGGTCTTCAAATAGCTCATGACATCGGAATCAAGTTATTAGAAGTGGAAACTAGTTGTAAAACTCTTCATTCCTTCATAAACAAAGGAATTTCTATTTTTCATCATATTTCTAATATTGTTGAAAACTGCAGGCTCTTCTTGGACAAATTTGACAATGCAAATCTGACTAAGATTAGTAGAAATCAAAACTCTTGTGTTGACCAATTGGCGAAGTTTGGAAGGATTAATGGATATCTTACTCCTCCTCCTTTTGTTTAACAATCATATATGGAGGACTTTTGTAATAGCTAGTTTTTTGTTGCTTTCCTTCATGCTATACTGAACTTTCTATCTCTAATATATTTCCTTTTCTACCCACAAAAAAAAAAAAGAGAAGAAAAACACAAGATTGCTTATTTCAATCAACTATATTATATTTAAATTTAAAATTTTATATTTATTTTTAAAAATTATAAAAGTTTTCATATCCAAATTTAATATAATTATTGAATATAATGTTTTAAAATACAAAAATGTAATAAAATATGGGTATTTATATACTGTTTTGCTAGTGCTAGTCTAATAGTCTCTTGCTTTCTTGATTCACTTTCTGAACTTTCCTTTTTGCTTAATATAAAACAATCTTTCAAATAAATCAAGTGGATCGTATAATAAATAAGTCCTTGCATTGGCCAGATAAAATATTGATTTTGAAGAGAAAAGCTTGGCCTCATTGGTTACACACTTTTTTTAAATGGTTGATATTATAAAAAACAATTTGGGCTTTCTCAGAGTTCCTAGGCTGAGACGTTTTTTCTCAATATTCTCCTCTTTTTCTCAACATTCTCCTCTTTTTCTATAATGAATCATTTACAAAATTAAGCACAAGATATAATCTACAAAGAAAAAAAAATTGTAGTTCTATTAACTTCCCTCTTTTGACTTATCTACCCCTGGGAACATGCATCCTAAAAATGTATGTGTACACAATATTCCCAATGTGTATACAACACAATACTCTTATTTAGCATTAGCATGATCAACCACAATATTCCATAACGTACATCTTCTCTCCCTTTGGCAATATCAAAAAAAGTAATAATACAAAGAATAGAACATGATCAAAGGGAAAGAACAAGGGGTTTAAGCAATCAAAGAATTCCACATATTATAAGCATGATATAATCAACCTAGCACAATGCTCAAGGCATGATATCATTTTAACGATTAATTATCCAAACTATAAAAATAATAAGTCCATAATCAAGCAAAAAATAAAACCACGACATATAAAATTTATAGAATATAAGTAGGAAGAATAGGTGGCTACCCTTTTAGCTTGATTCAACATATCACAAACTCTCTTGTAGGATGTTCTTGAGAGATGATGTGAGTCTTTCTTAAAATTCCTTGAGCATGTCCTTTAGGACCCTTTTAGTGACAAGCTAAGAAGTAACAGTACTAGTGCGTCATTAAGGTTTTCAATTGGTGCAACGAGGTCTTCTTCCTCAAATTCCAAAGACAAATTTCCTAGTAACATTGTTGGCTTAGGATCCTTCTGTTTTAGGCATATTTCTCCCTGTTAGAGAATTCTAGATCAATGACCCTTTAAGGATCCTTGGAGGAGGCAGATTCATCATTAAGATGAGTGTTACATGTGCTTCCTTTACTACTCAACTCCTTAATGGTGGACAAATGTTGGGTTTAAAGAGGAGAAATTTTCTTTTAATATGCATAGGTAGAACAACCGACTACTATTTTCATATGACTTAAAATTGTGAATCTCAAATTAGTATGATGGTCTATTATCTTGTTCAGGCCTTTGTTTGAATTTTATATGACACATAAAGTTGCACCAAATGAAATTAAACCATGACCCACTATCAATTGTTCATATAGAATCAAGCATACAATGCATATCTTTAAAAAAAAAATCTCAACTGAAGCATTCAAGTACATTAACCATATATTTTAGGAATATACGCAAACATAGCACGTATTATCATTCAAGTATTTCAAATTCTCTACGAATAGTACAAAACTTTCTTCAAACCATGGTTTTGTGAATATATCAGCTAACTGGAATTTTTTTGTAGAGACAAATTTTAACACTACATTTCCTTCATGGTCTGTTAGGAAGAGATGTCAATTTCTATTTGGTTTTGATATGCTAAAGAGGATATTTAGAAATGTTTACTGCACTTGCATTATTGCATTTCACAGGGATATAATCAAAATTTAGCTCATAATTTTGCAACTACTGTTTCATTCACAGAATTTGTACACAATAATTTTCGGCAACAATATATTCTAGTTCAAAAGCATTTTACTGTGCCAAAAGAAAAGATTATGGGCCAAATATTAATAAGTCCCACTCCTGCCTTTTTGGTCAATTTTGCAACCATTAAGTCAGCATTTGAGAACTCAAAAAAATTACAAACATTTTTCTTGGGATACCATAGACCTAGATTTTATGTTTCCTTTAGATATCTAAATATTCAGGTAAAATTCTTTAGGAGTTAGGAGTTTCATCACCACAAGGGGCAAGATCAATTGGTTGCAAATGGATCTTTAAAACCAAATGAGACTCGAATGATAATATTCAAATATATAAGGCACACCTTGTAGTCAAATATTATACTCAAAAGGAAGGCATAGACTCTAAAGAAACATTTTTGTCGGTTTCGTTGAAAGATACCTTTAGAGTTATAATGACACTTATAATTAATTATGATTTGGAGTTACACCAAATGGATGTAAAAATGACATTTCTCAATGGAAAAATTGAAGAAACAATATACATGGTGTACCCGAAAAACTTTGAATCTAAAGATTCAAAATACCTTGTATGCAAGTTGAAGAAATCTATTTATGGTCTAAAGCAAGCATTTTGACAATCATACCGGAAATTTGATGAAGTAATCACCTCTTTTGGATTTAAAGAAAATCCAGTTGATTAGTGCATATACCTCAAGTTGAGTAGGAGTAAATTTATGATATTAGTCATGTATGTAAATGATATTCTACTTGCTGGTAATGACATGACCTTTTTGTGTGAAACCAAGTTATCTCTCCAGTAAATTTGAGATGAAAGATATTGGTGAGATATTCTTTGTTCAGGGGATTTAGAGCCATAAGGATCGTACTAGACACTTGTTAGGATTGTCACAAAGAGCTTATGTTGACAAGATGTTAGGTCGTTTTGGCATGAAAAATTGTGTGATAGGTGATACATCTATAGCCAAAGGCGACAAATTCAATTTGCTCTAGTATCCAAAATTGGACATAGAGAAGAGAGAAATAGAGAAAATCTCATATGCTTTAACAATAGAGAGTATCACGTATGCACAAATACATATACCTATGGATTTAGCATGTACCATAGTAACCTAGACATGGCTCATTGGAAAGCAGCTAAATAGGTTATGAGGTACTTTCAGAGAACAAAAGATTACATTCTCACATATCAGAGATCAGATTGACTTGAAGTCACTAGATACTATGATGGAAACTTCGCTGGATGTGTTGACTCTAGGAGGTCTACATTGGGTTATGTGTTTATGTTGGCTGAATGAACTATATTCAAGAAAAGTGTTGAACAACACTTTTTAGCTTCTTCAACCATAGAGGCTAAATTTATATTCTATTATGAAGTATATAACCAAGTAATATGGCTGCGAAATTTTATCACAACATTACAAATTGTGGAGGGCATTGAGAGACCTTTAAGGATGTTCTATGATAGTAGAGTTGCTGAGCTATATTATAAGAACAATTAAAGGTTGTCTAGGTCTAACCATATAGACCTTAAATTTCTGGTTGTGAAAGTGAGTATTCAAAGTCTCATTGTATTGATAAATCATATTAACACTGATGCTATGATTGCAAATCCCCTGACTAAGGGTTTACTGCCTAGAGTGTTTCATGAGCATGTGGCTCATATGGGTGTTGTGAAACTCTTAGATGATTGAGTCAATTGTATAGTTTTATATGTCTTGCATACATGTTTTTATTGGATATCCATACTGTTGACAATTTTATAATATATGAAATGATGTTTTTCATATATATTTGTGTATATGTATGTGTATGTGTTGAGTACTCTAAAATAAAGTAATTACTTTCTTGCAATTTTGCACAAGTAGTTTAGCATAAAGTTGAAAATGTATTGACTATTTAAGTCATAAGGTAAGAACCAAATGAAAATAGATATAAATAAAGATCATTTACATGTAATTTCTTTTCTAAACATTCAAACTAGATCTATGTCATTGACTATATTAGCATTGTGATCATTGTTGGATTTAGTTTCAATTTATAAGTTACGAAAGTCTCTTTGGTTTTGTGCTGACATGATTAATGGACCAGATTGTTGCGAATATATGAGATCAAATAGCTGGTTGTGCACAATAAGGCTTCATATATATTATATGTATATATACAGTTTTCGGAATCATATGTAATTTAAGTAGGAGAATTATTAGTGTTTTTCAACACACACACACACACACATATATGTATGTATGTATGTATTGCTATCTATTAATTAGGTTATAATTTATGAAGTGTATATTCTAGTTAAACCTATTTGATATATTAAAAGTTAGTTTGGGATGATGGTAAAATTAATTATATATGTAGATACTCGACCCAATTAATAATGGTATTGAGACATTATTAAAATAGGATCAACCCATGGGCATATGAAGTGGGTTATGGTTTCTTAGGTTATACGGGGTTAGTTCATTTTTTGAATATCATTCACCATTAGACAAAAACTTTTGAGAGAAAACTCCCCATATCAATCTAGAAGAGCATAACCTAATTGAAGAAGAAACCTATGGATCAAGGTACGATATGTCTTTAGTTTTATTCAATTATTGTTGTTTATTTGTCTATCAAGAACTTTTTAAACAAAAGATTCACGATATGAGTTTTACAATTCTTATGTAAAATTTTATTCCTATGAATTTGTATTGTTTGTTGTGATTATTGTCTTAGAAACATCAACACTTGATATTCAAGGGGGGGGGGGGATCAAAATACATATGAATGCCAAAAAGTTTTTGTTAGAAAATAAGAAAATAAAATTGGCTTTGAGACGTGCCTAAGATAATTATTATCTTTAAAGAATTTATATCCATGTATTGTATCAAATTCTTCCAAGATACAACAAAGTCTTTTGAAACTTTTGTTTGAATATTTTATATCCAATTGCAACCCTCAATAGAATTTTAATTATATATATATATATATATATATATATTTGAACAATTATGTCTATTTAATTTCCAACAGATGTGTCTTTTTAAATTTTAAATTAAAATATATTAGTTTAAATTTTAAATAATTTTAAAAAATTCAACCAACATATTATTTTGAATTTTAAAATAATTTAAAATTAAATTAACACATTATTTCAAATTTAAATATTAACTAGAAAGACATTAATTAAATGTAAGGGAAGGCCTGACCCCAAGTCTAAATTCTTTTGATATATATAGATGCATGCATACGTACATACTATATATTAAGATCAATTAATATGCTAAATTAAATTAATTTAGATTTGACTAACGGAATAACACTTAAAATACTTTTACATATATTCTTTTTTTGGTTAACGTGGGACTTTAATTCTATTTCAGTATAACAAACTATATAATAGGTTTATATCCTAAACTTTGCTAGCCTATTCGCTACAAAATCGCCCTCTCTGTAAGTATGACTAACCCTTATCTCCTAGCTTCTGCCGCTCAATTCTTTTATGCTAGCAACAATGGAAAAATGAGGATGATTTCTTTCCACCCCTTCCTTACTCAGCTTAATGGCTGTACAAGAGTGTTGCAGGTCACCCTCACATGTAATAATTAAATTCCTTTGCAGCATGTTTGCTTGGCCATAGAAGCTTGACTGTGTCCTTGTCACCACTGTTGAACACAACATTGTTTGTATCTAGCTAAGCTTTCCAAACAGTGAACCCAAAGATGAGTCTCGTAGTTTTCTTGGCCAAGCTTACCTAGGTGGTTTTCAAAATTTAGGACACCGCAAGATGCCATTCCTTGATGTTGGTGTTAAAAAAGGAGTTCCAACTATTTTCACAAACTAGAGTCTGTTTGGTTTATGAAATAATTTTTTATTTTTATTTTTAATCTTTATTCTTTGAAATATATTTTTTAAAACACTAAAAATATATTTTTGTTATTTTTAGATTTGTGCATATTTTAAGAAATATTTTTAAAAAAATTTTTTTCATTAAACTTAACCAAATGTATTTTCAAACCCATTTTTTATTTTTAGTGAAAATAAAAACAAAAAATACCCAAACCAAGCAAATAGCATTTTCCATAGGTTCATCATACTCGGCCGAAAATTACGAATAGCATGCAAGATTGTGATTTTTGGAAGCCTTCTAAATTAGTGATAAGCCAAATAAAAGTTTTGGCTTTTTGAATCCTAGGCTAGGACCAAATTAACTTTCCTCCAAAACTGGTTTTGATTTATTTGATTATTGAGCAAAGAGTAACACAAGCTTCCTTAATAGAAAAGAGTGATTTTGGGATGCCTTCTAAATTAATTTAAAAAAGCCAAGTTTGTTGTTAGGGGGGAAAATGGCCATAATTTTATTGCATAAATATGAAGGCAGCGCACTCTCTAAGCAAGCATGGTCCCAATTCCCATTTGGTAAGATAACTATGTCTCTTTAGTTACATAACTATGAATGGTTTTGAAAATCATTTTAGAATCCTATATCCGATTCATAATGTGACATTTCGATAATATTATTCCCAAAAATCATTCAACTATGCCTCTTAAGTTACATAACTATGATGGTTTGTTAAGTTTGTGAGGCCTATATCAGTACAATTGTCCGCTATCCTGCACTTAAGTTTTTTTTTTTGGGTAGATCTTGCACTTAGTTGATTATTAATTTAACACACCTGTAAGAAAATACTTATCCTACACTCAAACTTCAAAAAAAGTTGAATTTTCTAGGTTTTGAAAATTGCTATGTTTATTAACCAGCAACTACCACCACAAAAGTCCAATCTAATTACTTGTTCAAGAAAAGATTAGCGAGCAGGAAGAATTTAATCTCGAATGCTCTTTACCGAAAAGGCTTTTTCCTTTTTATTTTTTATTTTTTTTTTTCAACACTAGGTTAACTTGAAACTTCAAGTTATCACCCTTGAATTATTTTTGTAAAAACAAAAGCTTAAAATAACGTCTTTAAACTTTTGGTCACTTATAAATGATTTTCTAAACTTTCAAAATAAGAATTAAATCCCTCCATTTTCGCTCTATCATTTTCAAAGTTGTAATTAATTTACATGAGAAACTCTCATTTGTACCGAATGCCAAAATGTGCATAAAACAATCGAAGCCCAAAAAAAAGAAAAGATTAAAAAAAAGGAGAAGATAATCACCTCAAATTTCGTGCTTAATCTCTGTGAAAAATAGACAGATTTTTTTTCTCTTAGAATGTTATCCTAAGATCATACACTAATTGCATTATAATTAGAGAATCAAATATCCCCTCCCCCCCTCCCCCGGGGGATAAATAAACTCTTTGAAATTGCTTGCAACCCGTCAAATTTACAGAGAGCAACTAAAGGCAATTATTTATTTTTTTATTATATATAGAATTATTACAATCAATTTATAATAGGAAAAAATGCACTTTACTCCTATGAAGTTTTTTCTATGTGCAGAAAACTCCCATTAAGTTTAAAACTAAGCAAAAGATACTTATAACCTTTTTTATTGTGCAAAAAATTATCTGTCAGTTAGTTGACCATTAGTCAACTGACTGTCAATGCTGAGATGGACATTGAAGTACCCCGTCAACAAATGATTTATGTGTCACATCAGCCCTTTTCCACTCAATCAATGTACCCGATAAAATTGCGACATGTGGTATATGCTTAGCTTTGAAGAAAAATCAAAATAAAGCATGCATAGCAAGATTCAAACTTGGGCTTGAATAAAAGAGGGAAGAACTCTCTACTATCTAGCCAATAATACACATTTAACATATATTTATGAAATTTAATATATATAGGAACTTCTGTTATTGTATTCAAAGTTCAAAATAATATCCACTAATTATTATATTTTATAAAAAAGTAACAAATCTTATAATAAGCAAATATACTATTATTTTACATAACTCATTTTAAATTATATAAAAATTTAAAAATTTTAATAACAAATCTTATAATATAAATTTAATTATTATTTATGCTTAATAAAAATAAAATATAAATTAAAAAATAATTATAAAAATATACTATGCATATTAAAATTTTTTTTGTCATATAGAAAATTATATTTTTAATAATAATAATTCATTTTTAATATAATTTAAAATGATTTGATTTTATAATATAAAATTTTAATATAAGATTTGAGATTATAAAATTTAATTATTACTGAAAAATATAATATCAAATTTTACCTTAAAAACTAATTTTAATATGCATAGTATATCTTTATAATTATTTTTCTTAATAAAAATAAAATTAAGTTAATTTTAAATTATTCTTTTGAACATTATAGTTTCATTTAATTTTTAATTCAATCCTTATAGTTTAAAAATTTGTAGTTGATTCCTTAACAGTAAATCTTATAATATCATATAATAATATTAGAGATAATCATCAATATCTAAAAATATTATATGTAATTTTTTTGTAATTTATTAGTTTAATTATTTTAAAGAATTATACTATAGATATATATATATATATAATATTTTAAAATATTTTTAAAAATATTTTATTCAATCAATTTAACTGTGGTCCAACTAAAATTAAATCATTAAATCGTAAACTATTTATTTATCTAATTTAATGATCAATTTAATTTTTAAAATGTCAATTACTAAATATGCAAATTAATATATATATATATATAATTTAATATTAGGGTGAGAATTAAAAATAAAACTAATTTATATTATTAACTACATATAAAATGATTTAAATTATTAATAAATTGAAGAATAATAAAAAAAAATTTAGATGAAATTACTGTTAATATTATTAATTTTGATTGTCAATCGCGTCAATTGTTCCCAATAACTATGTAAGTACACATGCAAATTAAATACACAGTGACACATGTATACGTGTTCACTGTACACATATGTATAGATGAATGTACAATTAAGTAAATTTGATGACTTAGAGGTTATTTTGAGATTAAGATATCTGAATCTTAACATACATATGATTATTAAGATATTATTTCTAAATTTGAATACTAAATGATTAAAATTGTTTGTTTTCTCAACCTCTGAATACATCTAATTTAGAAAAAAACTATTTTCAAATAACTTTCAAATAAATTTATAATTAAACATTTGTTGTCAATTATTATATTTATTATATGGTATTATAAAATTTGTTATTATTTTTTTTTATAATTTAAAATTATTTTATATAAATAATAATATGATTTACATTTTTTATATTATATATAAAATTTTATCCTTATATAATAATAATAAGATTGATTTATTTAGTTGAATCAACCTCCTGCAATTATATTTGGACCTAAGGGTGCAGGCCAAAGAGGTTGCTTCTGTTTGACAAGGCCTCCCCCAACCTTCAAAATAGAAGGTATTCTCCTAGCCCCTATTGACTTATCTGTCTAGAAATGTTAGAAACAATTAGGCACTTGTTAATTAACAGGTAGTAGTATCAAAATAGTTAAATGGGTGGGTTTGAGTTTATGAAATTAGACTCGTTTAAAAATAAGTCTAAACAGGTAAAGCTTGTGGGCCATCAAGTTGGCCAATTTATTTATTTTTTTTAAAAACTCTATTAATTAGTATAAATAACTATACTTTATCACTTTTTATATTTTATAATATTATATTTAATAAGTATAATAAATTTGGATATCAAAACTTTTGTAATTGTTTTGAAATAAATATAGAATTTTTAAATTTAAATATAATATAGTTAATTTAAAAAGAAAACATAAAAAAATTAAAGTTATTGGCTATTTAAAAACATTAAAGAAGTACCATTTTATATGTATAAATTATATTTTAATAAAAAATATTAAATTTTTTACTAAATTTTTTTAATATTATATACTACATGAAAATTGACTTTCTGTAACAACTTTTTAGTGGTGATTTTAATCCACTTTTGGTGGCGACTCACTAAAAGTTGAGTTTTGGTGGCGACTATAATAGTCGCCACCAAAAGTCACACTTTGGTGATGGCTTTTTTGAGTCCCCATCAAAAATCAAATTTTTTTAAAAAATATTAAAAAAGTCAAAAATTTTAAAAAATAAAAAAAATAGACTTTTGATGGCGACTCTCATAGTCGCCACCAAAAATCAAATTTAAAAAAAAAGTCAATTTTTTAAATAAAATTTAAAAAAATTAGACTTTTGGTGGCGACTTTCATAATCTCCACCAAAAGTCAATTTTAAAAAAAAGTCAAATTTTTAAAATAAAAATTAAAAAATTAAACTTTTGCTGGAGATCTTCATAGTTGCACCAAAAGTCAAATTTAAAAAAAAAAATAAAAATGTTGGATTTTTAAATAAAATTAAAAAATCAGATTTTTGGTAGCGACTATACTTTCATAGTCGCCACCAAAAGTCAAATTTTTTTAAAGTTAAAAAGTAAATTTTAATTATTTTTTAATTTTATTGTAAAAATTTTATTTTTAATTTTCTTTAAAAATTTTTAATTTTTTAATTTTCTTTAAAAATTTTTAATTTTTTAATTTTCTTAAAAAAATTATTAATTTTAATTTTTTTAAAAAATCAGATTTAAAAAGTCTGATTTTTTTTAACCAAAGTCAAATTTTTTTTATTGAAATTAGCTGAAGTCGGACTTTGAGTAGTGACTCCCATAGTAATAAATATTTTCTTTTTGTAAAGTTAAATATTGTTTTATTTCTGTTTTGTAATATTTTTGACTTAAAATAATTGTAACAGATTATATATATATATATATATATATAATATTTTGCCTTTATATAACACAAATGAAGTAGTAGCAGGATGACAAGACACACTTGGTTGCAAGCAAGGGATCTAAGTTCGAATCTCAAGTATATATATGTTTGGTTTAATTTCAAATAAACTTGAATATTGCACAAAAAAATTGAGTCACCCCGTGGCAGCCAGTTATTGGACTGGCTAAGACCTGCATGGGTCGAATGGGTATTGGGTCGACCTGTCGGACCAATCCGAATCTAAAAAGATGGCGAGTGACTTTTATTGGCAACTAAAAGTCGTTACTAAAGGTTTTTTTGGAGGCGACTTTTGAGAGTCGCCACCAAAAGATAATCAGTTACGAACTTACACTAACAACTTTAGTCGTCACTAATAGTCACCACCAAATACTTCTGGTGGCGACTTTTAGACGCAAAAGTCATTTTTTTTGTAGTGATATTATTTAAATATAATTTTTGAAAGAAATGGTTCGATCCCAAGAGTGGGAGTGAATTGGGTTTTATAAAAATTTCAACAAAACTTAATTGGAAATTAAAATGATTTTCTGAAATTGGACAATGCTAAAGATAATAATTTAATTCAAAAAATCAAAGTGTTATCAAGATGAATAATTTTGTCGTGCAAGGAACTAATGAGCAAATATAAATCTACACGAATTAATTAATGCTTGAAGTAAAAATCAAATATAAATGCAAAGCATTAATTAATTAACTTCAAATGTAAATAGAGTAGGGATAAAGAAGGCAAACTCGGAGATTTATATTGGTTCGGCTAATCCCAAGCCTACATCCAGTCCTCAAAAGACCACTTGAGTATTTTCACTATAATTGCAAGTTTAATCTGAGTACTTACAAACCACTACAACCACGTAAATTCAATTCGGGTATTTGCACACCACAACGGAGAATTTATGAATCCGGGCTCCTCCTCAACCCAAAGCAAGTTCTTCCAACACCGGTACTTGCAAACCTCAACTCAGAAAATATATATGTTGATCAAAATCAACAATACAAGAAACCCTCTCTAAAGAGTAGATGGATACAAATGAAGCTCTAATAACTCTAATGATATAGAATATGCAAGATTGGCTCAAGAATGTTTGGATTTCTCTCAAAGATGATAGAACATGTTAATATATCATTGTAGTACTGAGTTCTAACATAAAAATGTGTATCTAAGGGCATATATATAGGGTCCATTGAAATATAACCATTTATAGCCGTTACTACACTTAAAAATGCAGTCCAGGTATAATCAGTCGACTGTCGTAAGACCATCAGTCGACTGATAGCTCAATATATCCATTGGACACAAAAATATGACTGTTAGAGAGTGTTTCTGGGCTATCAGTCGACTGATCATGGTCTATCAGTCGACTGATTGCTCTCTGTCAAAAATCCTGTTAACTTGGAACTTTTAAGCTTACTTTAAAAATTCATAATTCTCTCATTTGAACTCCATTTTAAACAAATAATATATCATTGGAAAGCTCTTAGAGTTTAGATTCAAATGAGACAAGTTTCACTCAAAAAGTTATTTTTTGTTTAAAAGATATGATCAAGATACTGACTGAAGGTCAGGATAAAATAATTCTTGAGTATAGCCAAGTCAACTTTCAGTTTTTCAGAGTTTAGTTTAGATGGTCATATCTTTTTCATTTGGACTCTATTTTAAATGAATAATATACCGTTGGAAAGCTCTTTGAGTCTACTATCAAATGAGATTAAGATACCTGAAAAACCAATTTTTCATTTATGAGGTATGATATAAAGAATGGCCAAAGGTCAAAAACTAACTTTTGTAAAACTTCATATCTCACTATCTTTTTGTTCAAAATGCTTGAGCCAATGTATGCAAATCTAAATCATTGAGTTGCACAAGTATACTAGCCTATATAAAATATACCTAATGTAAACACATAGGCTATCTTGATGCATCCAAGCTTCCAAGACTTCAAATCTTTTAGTTCTTCATTTCTTGGAGCTTTATCCTTGCATGTTGCTTTCCTTGAGTGAGGCATGATGTTGCTTTTCCTTGTTCTTCAATCCAATGCTCACTCTTCTTGTTTTGAACCAACCTATAAAATATATCTTACTTGCAAACCAAATGGTTAGTTCAATTCATGATAAATAGCATGATTAATGTATAAGACATTGCACATTAAATAACACAGTCATGCTTAAATACTTGTAGCATATATATGATAATTAACTTTTATATATATCAATGCTACATTTTAAATACATTTGTCATCATCAAAATTTATGGAATAAAGCCTTAGGTCAACAATCTCCCCCTTTTTTATGATGACAAATTACCAAAGAAAAATATGTATCACAAGATAATGAATACTATGTAATAAGCACATATGCATGAGATAATGAATACTATGTAATAAGTACATATACATATTTTTCTTGCCATTTCTTCTCCCCCTATTTGACATCAACAAAAAGGTATAAGGAACTCAATATATAGAGGTTAAGGCACATACCTTCTTGAAGCCAAGATGTCAGAAGATGTCAATATAGCATGGGGTTAGGATACATCAAAACTTATCATTATTTTCTTAGACATGTAAAAACAATTTTCAAAAAAATTTCTCATATCAAATGAAATGAGCCAAAAGATAAAACTTGAAAGAGTTTTAGATTCCCCCTTAAACTTTGCATAATTTGAAAATGAATAATGAATATCTAATTTTCGAAAAGTATTCTTTTTCAAGAACATCTATATATATTCAAGAGAGACAAAGCTCCCCTTGAATTTCACATCCCTTTTTCTTTGATATTGGTTTTGAATAAGCATAAGGGAAACTCAATTTTTCAACATTATAATTGCAGAAGTTTGATATGAAACCTTTTGGAAATTTCTGCATTATAATATTTTGAAAGAAGGGATATTCATATCTTTTTCAAAACTTTTGAAAACAATTTCAGCTTATATGTATAAAAACATTTCAGCATATAGCAGAAGTAATTTGAAATAAGGATATTCAAATCCTTTTCTTTTCAAAACAGATAATGCTTCAATATGGCAAAGCAATTTCAACATAGTGGAAGTAATTCAAGAATTTCATGATATTTTTCTAAAACATTTTGCTTCAAAGGAATTTAGAAACGTTTCATCCAAGGAAGCAATATATATGGATTAGTGTAATAAGATATAATCAAGGATATAGTTCATAATCCATACATCAAACATCAATATTTTGCATCCCCTTTGTCATCTACAACAAAAGAGATCTTTAAAACCTTTTCTTTTTCAAAAAGGATGTTGCTTCATATGATAAAACATATTAACATAGCGGAAGCATTTTTAAATTTTTTTTAAAAACAAATTTGCTTCATAAAGGATAAGATAGATTTCAGCACAATTGAAGCAATTTATATATACCCATTCGAGATGAAAAATATTATAACCAGGATATATATAATATATATCATCACAACAGAAGCAATATAAACCATTAAGGCCAAAGTGCAAAGGACATATATTTAAAGAAGACCAGTCAAGTATATTCAATATAATATCCATTTTGAGATGAGTAATCATACCTCTCAAAACTCTTTTATCCAATCGACTGATAGTTCTTACCTTTCTTTTGCAAGAGCTTGTTCATCCAAGAATTGTCTTGGCGTATAGACAATTTATTTTGCAACCCTTGACTATTTGATCCTTGATGAAGATTTTAAACTTGTATAGTTTGACTATCCTTTTGGAAGAGTCATTTGTACCTTTAAACTTCTTCATCAGCAATGTTTGGAGTATGCATGCTTGATTAGAATCACCATCTTCATTGTTGAGTCCTTCATCCTCAAGATTAAGAATACTTTTCTTCACAAAACAATGTGACTCTTATTCTTAGGTACCCAAATAATTTGGATCCTTGACGGGTTAGTTCATAATTCTCAAACAATGGAGACGTTCAATAAGAATGCTATGCCTCCATGAAATCCAAAAATTTGCAGAGAAATCATTCTTCTTTAATGATTGATATCATAAGAAGCATATAAGATGAAAATCTTTTAAAATGAGGATTTCTAAATGCTTTTCTTTTCAAAACGAAATATGATAAAGCAATATTTGAAACAAATTATTTTGAAAGAATGATTTTATGAAAAGATTATTAGAAAAATTTTGGCAAAAAGAATTTCCAAATTCTTTTCTTTTGAAAAACAAATTTTGCTTCAAAAAGCATAAGATGCAGAAAGAGATGCAGCACAATAGAAGCAACATATACATCCTTTTAAGGATAATAATAGAAGATATTATAATAGGATATATATCACAGCAAATGCAAATTATATACTCATATGAGATATACCATTTTAAAATTGGAGTATATAATAGCACAATAATTTTCTTGGATTAGCAAATGATATAACCAATATAAGGCATAATTCATTGGTAGAAGAAGATTTCGAGTGAGTACCTATTGAGATGCATCTTCAATAATGAGTTCTTTAGGATGACTTTTGGCATACCTCAAATCCTTTGGAAGATTATCATTGTTGCTTGATGGCTCCTTCTCATGAGGCAACTTTTCTTCTTGAGGCTTTTCTTCTTCTTGAGATAGATTTGCATTCTCTTTAATGTCATTATCTTCCTTTGAAATAAGGGTACTTTTTTTTTTCAAAACACTTTTTGCTTTAGCATGATAAAGCAATTTCAAATCATTTTCCAAAACCTTTTCAAAATAATTCTTCTTTAAAGAATGGTATAAATTCAGAACAGTAGAAGAATATATATATATATATATATATATATATATATATCCATTATCATATGTAAAACATTCTATATTCAGGATATATCTTATCATCTTAGTAGAGGTAGAATATATTTTAAAAAATATATATATCCATTTTAAAGATAGAAAGAATTTTCTAACATGGATATATATATATATATATATATCATCATTTCAAAGCAAAAGCAAGTTACATACTTACTCAAGATAAAACATATTATAACCAGAGTATGTAGCTGTAAAAAAGAGGTGATATGAATTAATAAGATATAATTAGATATAAACTATAATCCATAACCAATGATCCATAAACCATAACTTTGAAAAGATATGATATGTATAATGCTCAAGCCATGATGAATGGTATAAAGACAATTTAAGCATTTAACATATCTTCATATGCAATGATATGATCAAATAAGTAGGATTTCAGAAAAACAATATATCATTGCTGTGAAAGTATGTTAGCAAAAGAACTTGCCAATATAGCCAATTAAGATCAGGGAGTATCACTCAATTAAATAATAAAGTGGTAAAAGATAGAGATACTCATCAATTTTGGCAAACTCTTTTTGCTTCTTGAAGTTATTCCTCAAGATTTTGATATCCTTATCTTGCTCATTGCTCTTCTTTTGATCTTCTCTTCTTGCAACTTTTAATGATTTCCTTTGATTGATTATTTGCAAGATTCTCCAAACAATCTCTTGTAAAATCATCCATGAACCTCTCATAAGTGACCTATCAGTCGACTATCGGGGGACGATCAGTCGACTAATCACTGCTGATTTGGGAATTTTTTGTTGCTGTCATCGATTAGTCAGCTGTCGATGGGTCATTAGTCGATTGATGGCTCTTGAATTCCTTTTTTTAAAAAAATATATCATTCAACGATGGACCAGTGCTGGGCATCCATCTCAACTCCTGGCACCGGCACCAGCGCCTGACGCTCAGTCCATAGAGTAATGTATTAGTCGACCAATTTTTAGTGATTAGTCGACTGATGATTTCTGTAGTTTAAAGGAAAATTTGGCAGACAATCATCAGTCGACTGATCGTATTTTCTTAGTCGACTGATTGCTTCTGCTCTTAATAGAAATTTTGATTAGTGAGTCATTAGTCGACCGATTGTCAGTGATTAGTCGACTGATGACTTCTGCACTTGTACAAATATTTGAGCAGAGAGCAATTAGTCGACTGATTCAGTTATGTCAGTCGACTGATTCATTCATGGATTTAAAAATTGTATTCGTTGAGCCGTCAATCGACTGATGTGCTTAGGATGGTCGACTGATTCCATGCAGAAACTTATTTTCTGATATGCTCGAGATAAAATGAAGTGAGTGATTTGAGATGATACAATTGAGGATATTATACCTGCAAAACAAGCTTGAAGAGAACTCTAATGCTCAAGTGAGTAATGTTCAAATAAATCTCAAGCAATGGGGAAAATAATATATTAAGTTCAACATATGCCATGCTTCCATAAAATGTAATTTTGCAAAAAATTTGATTTTATTGAAAATAATTTCATAAGATTACAACAAGGATAAACATTTCAAGCAGAAGTAATCTTATTGTTGTGAAAGCAAGAGAAATATGCATGTAATGGAAGCAAGTTTTCGTCATGCGGTGAATAAAGAAGTTTTGAGCTATATTTATAGAAAGATTTGAGCTCAAAACAAAACTCGAATCAATAGGATGCATACCTAAGAATTATTTTTAGACATAACATGCATGAATATCAAAGATGGATGTAAGTCATGCTAGAGAGTAGATATAAGCATTAAATGCAATAAACATATCAGTTAAAATTCTTCCAGCTAATATGTTTACATGTCTGATGCCTCCTTTTGATGTAAAAGAGTGAAGTTCAAGAATGTAGCCATTAATTACAATGTTATTTCCACTCTTTGCTTTGAGGCGAATCTGCACAATCAATCTTTTTGTTTTTGGTACCCAAATTTGTTTGGTTCCGCTTGGGTCATGAGTTCCTTTTTGAACCCATTTCATTTTTACTCCAAGAACAAGATTTTTCTTATAAAAGCAAGAGTAAGATTTATGTCCTTTCAATCCACAATAAAAACAAGTGCAAGTTGGACTATTGGACATCTTTGCAGAAACAAAAATTTTTAAATGCTTCTGGTTTGATTTCTTTTTAGAAAAAAGACCAGCTTTGTTAAACCTTCTTTGTTTCAAAACTGAGGTATTTAAAATTTCTCTACCTTCAGAAAAATTTGCAAGTGTGTTTTAAAGATTATCATTTTCCTTTTTCAAAGAATCACAGTTGTTGCAAAAGCAATTTTTGTTGGTAGAGATACTTCCTTTTAAAATCAAATTCTCTTCTTGCAAAGTTCTATTTTGATTTTCGAAACCAAAATTCTCTTCCTTGGAAATAGAAAATTCATTTTTCAATCTTTCCAACTCATTTTCAAGATAAGAGTTTTTCTGTTTTGAAATACTTAATTTCTTTGCAAGTTTTAGAGATTCTTCATGTAAATCATCAAAGGCATCCTGTAATTCATCAAAAGAGTAGTCAAATGAATTTACCTCATCTTCATCTCTAGCCACAAGACAGATGTTGGCTTCTTCATTTATGTCCTTTTCATCAGAATTGATATTTTCCCAAATAGAAAATATGTAAGCTTTCTTTGATGATTCAAGTTGTGGTTGTGGTTTCTGTTCTTCTCCTTTTTCTACTTCTCCTGTCACCTTGGTGATTTGAGATTTTCCTATAAGTTCAACACCAAGAGCTTGTAATTGATTAAGCACAAGATGTATCTCATTAATGGTTTCACAATTTTTCATTTGAGCGATATCAAGTTCATTAATGAGATTTCTAGACTTTAATTCCATTGCAATGAGATCTTCCTCATATGCAACTTCTAAAGTTTCGTACATTTCCTTAGCAGTTGCACATTTGGAGATTTTGAAAAATTCATCTTGACATAATGCACAAGAAATAATCATTTTTGATTTAGCATTGAGTTGCACTAAATTTCTTTCAGCATCATTCCATTCACTCTTGGGTTTTAGAATGATTTTTCCTTGTTCTTACTTGGAAGGAATACAAGAACCATTTTCAACAATATCCCAAAGCTTATGGTCTACTGAAATTAAAAACTTTTTCATTTCATACTTCTAATATTGAAAATGATTAACATTAAAAACTGGAGGTTTTGTGAAAGAACAATTTTCAAACATAAACCAATCACTAAATCCAACCATGTTAACTCTTAGACGGTTAAGTCTTTAAATAAGAGCCCAAGCTTTGATACCAATTGAAAGAAATGGTTGGATCCCAAGAGTGGGGTGAATTGGGTTTTATAAAAATTTCAACAAAACTTAATTGGAAGTTAAAATAATTTTCTGAAATTGGACAATGCTAAAGATAATAATTTAATTCAAAAAATCAAAGTGTTATCAAGATGATTAATTTTGTAGTGTAAGGAACTAAAGAGTAAATATAAATCTACACGAATTAATTAATGCTTGAAGTAAAAATCAAATATAAATGCAAACCATTAATTAATTAACTTCAAATGTAAATAGAGTAGGGATAGAGAAGGAAAACTCAGAGATTTATACTAGTTTGGCTAATCCCAAGCCTACATCTAGTCCTCAAGAGACCACTTGAGTATTTCCACTATAATTGCAAGTTTAATCTGGGTACTTACAAACCACTACAACTACGCAAATTTAATTCGGGTATTTGCAAAACCACAACGGAGAATTTATGAATCCGGGCTCCTCCTCAACCCAAATCAAGTTCACCGGTACTTGCGAACCTCAACTTAGAATAATATATATGTTGATCAAAATCAACAATACAAAGAAACTTTTTCTAAAGAGTAGATGAATACAAATGAAGCTCTAATAACTCTAATGATATAGAATATGAAAGATTGGCTCAAGAATGTTTGGATTTCTCTCAAAGATGATATAACATGTTAATATATCATTGTAGTACTGAGTTCTAACATAAAAATGTGTATCTAAGGGCATATATATAGGCTCCATTGAAATATAGTCGTTTATAGCCGTTACTACACTTAAAAATACAGTCCAGGTGTAATCAGTCGACTGTCGTAAGACCATCAATCGACTGATAGCTCAATATATCCATTAGACACAAAAATATGACCGTTAGAGAGCGTTTCTGGACTATCAGTCGACTGATCATGGTCTATCAGTCGACTGATTGCTCTCTATCAAAAATCCTGTTAACTTGAAACTTTTAAGCTCACTTTAAAAATTCATAACTCTCTCATTTGAACTCCGTTTTAAACAAATAATATATCATTGGAAAGATATTGGAGTCTATTTTCAAATGAAACAAGTTTCACTCAAAAATTATTTTTCATTTAAAAGATATGATCAAAATACTGACTGAAGGTCAGGATAAAATAATTCTTGAGTACAGCCAAGTCAACTTTCAGTTTTTCAGAGTTTAGTTTAAATGGTCATGTCTTTTTCATTTAGACTCCATTTTAAATGAATAATATACCATTGGAAAACTCTTTGAGTCTACTATCAAATGAGAGTAAGATACTTGAAAAACCAATTTTTCATTTATGAGATATGATATAAAGAATGACCAAAGGTCAAAAACTAACTTTTGTAAAACTTCATATCTTACTATCTTTTTGTTCAAAATGCTTGAGCCAATGTATGCAAATCTAAATCATTGAGTTGCACAAGTATACTAGCCTATATAAAATATACCTAATGTAAACACATAGGCTATCTTGATGCATCCAAGCTTCCAAGACTTTAAATCTTCTAGTTCTTCATTTCTTGGAGCTTTATCCTTGCATGTTGCTTTCCTTGAGTGAGGCATGATATTGCTTTTCCTTGTTCTTCAATCCAATGCTCACTCTTCTTGTTTTGAAGTAACCTATAAAATATATCTTACTTTCAAACCAAATGGTTAGTTCAATTCATGATGAATAGCATGATTAATGTATAAGACATTGCACATTAAATAACACAGTCATGCTTAAATACTTGTAGCATATATATGATAATTAACTTTTATATATATATCAATGCTACATTTTAAATACATTTGTTATCATCAAAACTTATGACATAAAGCCTTAGGTCAACAATTTTTTGTTAAAAAGAAAGAGTGGTTCGCGAGCCAGCCTGTTTAGACCTACAGGCCATGGCGGACAGGCTTAGACATTGAAAAGTGGCTCATTTAATAAATGAGCTAGGCCAAGCTATTTGATAGTGCTGAATCACATATTGTCACTAGACATCTTGTTTAGTGCAGTTCATATCGATAATTGGGTTTTCCCCTAATGAAATGTGCTCATACTGATTGATGGATTAGTGAAAAAAATCCAAACTTCATCTAAGTGTGGTGAAAATGCTCAAGTTAGAATCAAAGTTCAGAAAACTAAACTAATCATTAAACCAGACGAGACATTGATTCAAGGGTCAGTGGTCAGACCGTAGTCAAATCGCAGTTGAACCTGTAGTATTTAAAATATATTTAAAATATTAAAACATATAATTAATGTATATGTGATAGATATTAAAATATTAAAATATAATATATAATATATAATATTGAATTACAGATATATATTTATACAAAATCTAAATCTTCTCCTAATAGCTTAATTTCTTGAAAATTTCTTAAAAATACATAATAATATTCAATAAAAATTCAAAAAAATTGAACTAGCCAATTTTTCACTGGTTCAAACATTCACTGGTTTACTGGTCCAAATTGAACAGGGTGCTTGCTTCATCGACTGATTCGATTCGGTTCTTTGAACACAGGACAGAATCACAAAGTTTTTTGTTTTGTGGTGGAAAATGTGGAAGGCTAGAAATGCTTTTATTTTTGACCAACAATAGATTAGCCTAGAGTAAGTGTTGTGAAAATTGCATTATAAAAAGCTTTTGTTTATTCCATAAGAGCAAAATTAGTCTCACATCAACTAAAATAGGGAGGGGATGAGGCCTTATATATTAACATGTTATAGTAGGTCCATAACGAGCTAAGGGAAGAGGTGGGCTCGTGTACTCACAATCTCAGGCCGATGTAATGCAAATTAATGATTTGTCCCCCTACGGGCAAGATATGTCAATCGGGCCTAGTTTTACTTTTTCTAGAAATAAAAATAATTTTAATTTAATTATTTTTTTGCATACATAACAGGTGAGAATATAATGGTCAGTTTCAAGAATTAAAGGACTGTTTTAGCTTTGACTGTTACAAACATTTTCCCTTAATTTTTGTAACAACCTATTTAATCTTTTCTGGTTCAATTATGTATTTTTCTTACCTATAAAAGACACTCCTATCTTCAGATTTTACACACCACTTTTCATCTCCTACTCCACGTCTTCTACTCTCTATTCTTCTCTTAGTTACTGTGTTTTATTTTTGTTGTTATGGTTCCTGAGTAACATTCAAAGGAGCCTGTTTTATCCTAGGAGAAAGTTTTACAGTCGCTAAATAATTTCTTAAGAACATGTCCCTCGTAACACTACTTAGGCTACATTGGTTACCAAATATTTACATCAAGGAATTATTAATATTGATGCTGCAACAGTCATGCCTGGAATCAATTCCCGATTAAAGTGGTCAAAGTCAAGCATAAAGGTCTAATTTTATGATCATCTTTTTCACCTATGGTTTTTGGATTTCTAGTTCTCATTCTATATTTGTATATTCTCTAAATATTTGCTTTCTGATCCTCAGTCTATGTCACACCTCGAAATCTAGGCACATGACTGGCATGATACTAGGGATATACCTTCCCTAACCCGTAAGCCTACTATGCTATATTTACTAGCTTCTCAAATCTTTCACGACAAATAATAAACATCGGAACCTAGGTGCCCTATGTGACTATAGAGCATACTAAACTTAAAATATATGCAAAGCTAAGAACTTACCATGGAGGGAGGGGCATCGCCGAACTTCTGTCATTCCCACGCAATTTCTCCTATATTAGGTTGCAAGGAAAGCATTAATTATTGGGTGAGTATAAAACTTAGTAAGTAACTAACTTTAAATCAAACACTTGTGGACGAACACAACGTTTAACATGGCAAATAGCAAACTCACGGGGTGCAATTTAGCTCTTTTAATTCTATATAGCTGTATCTCACCAACTCAAGTGCAATAGTCAAATTCTCTCAACTTTGCATTTTTCTCATTCTTTATTTGTCATACCATGGAACAACCCATCATACATATAGTCTCATACTAGCACCCGGATATATAACTGACCATGTAGCTGTCCAAAGTATCTGTGGATATTTAATTACGCATGCAATGACATTGACTCAACTTATCTGCACAACTCTTGAGCATGAGCTTTTGCTACACGACTTTCATGTTATGAGCGTACTACTTGTATGCTTTGCTTTTCTTGTTCTTCAGTTCATCTAGGTCTCTATGAACCCTCACACGACGGTATCCATGGTTCGTCAGACCTCCTCGAGTATATGAGCCTTTATGACTATCATTTTCCTTATTTGGCATCAAAGCTCATGAACCAATCCACACTTTAGATATCTAGTGAATGACGGTTCACCAAGTCTCTTTGTTACTTGGGTCACGGTGAATCAAGGTTCACTAGATCCACCTTAGTCATTAGTTGCCCATAGGCTATTGGTTGAAGCTAGTATCATCTGCCTTTAGGCTCTCAGTTGAAGTTGAAATCATCTGAATACAACTATGGTTCTTGTGTGGCTATATGCAACATAATCTCATATATGAAATATGTGTGAAAATAAAACTTATACTCTGAGAAAAGCTATAAAATGCTTTTAGTGCTTGCTCTAGCTCATACTAGACAAATTTTTCATGTTGAACTATGATCATGATCTACCACGCTAAATCATAAAATCTTTAAGACTCTATGAGCACTTAACCTGATGGGTTTAAGCCCACCGAGCTCTATAACTATGTCTTCATGACTCACTAAGCCCAAGACTTCTATGTGTCATGGACCTTAATGCTTAAGGCTTATCGAACCCCAAAGGTCTTTATGGGTTATAGGCTATTATCTAGCGATTAGGGTACACCGAACCTCAAATGTCTCTATGTCCCCTACTAGACTCTTGTGCTTAGGACCACAAACCTCTTCAGGTTGTTTAGGTCTCTATGGTCATCTAGCTTTTTAGCTATCTCAACCATCAAACCTCCTCTAGTCGTCTAGGTCTCTATGGTCTAATGATTCATTAAGTGTAATCTCATTATGTACAAACACAATCATCATCTTCACAATGTACAACTACTTTTAACATACACATAATCCAACATGCATGTACGAGAACATAGTATAACTAAACACCATGCATCTCATATAGGTTCTATGTTCTTGCATTACTAACTCTAGAACACAACCTTACTTTAAGGTCTATAGGCCTCACACTTTTACTAGTTCTTGCTCTTGACCACACCCTTGATTTAGGGCCTTTTAGTTATATGTTCTTGCTAGCTCAAGCTTTAGCCATGCCTTCACTCTAAGGTCTCTTGGTCTCAGGCCTTCTATGTAATTTATTTATTCTATATATGTCACAACCCCCATTCGAGTATATGACTTGCGTGGACGATGTCTTAGCCTACACTGTCGCAAGCCTAACTTATCCCTTAACCCATTATCTTTTATTAACTAGTTTACTCTTTTCCTTATATAATATAAATCAATTCTTGCCACATATGTGGAATCAAAATGAAGCAACATTTCTCACATAAAAATAAATGGGACAAAACATGAAATACATTCTCATAATTATACATTCACACTTTCAATTCTTACTATGTGTTCCTTAGTATTTTCATTTAGGAAACATACAATCTAAATTATTTTACACAGCATAGCATAGCCTATTCGATTACAGAGCCTTTCTAGAGTTTACTACATGTCTACCTAAGTAAATACAACTAACTGTGTCATTATCGTACCCCAAACAAAGGAAAGTCCCTTAAATGTGCACGTCACCGAGATGTAGGGCTCTCCGTACCTGAAATTGTGAAGAGGTGAGTCCAAACCATGAGACTCACCCAACAGTAGCCCTACCTATCACTACACACACGACTATGCCTGCATGACATCGAGTATAAATTATATGCTCTTTATACATGGTTATAGAATCTTATATTCTAATTTAAAATAGACTATGATAAAGCAAGATAACCATTTATCATCACACGCGTTAAATATATCATTACCACAACACATTGCACATAAACATAATACACATGTCATGGTCACAACAATGCATTCATAATTTCACATCAATACATTTAACATCATAAGTCTCCCATCCTCCTCCTTCAATCCTCACCTCCATATCACATTGAACCCTCTTATTGCCTCACACATCCCTACTATATACGTTTACACATAGGGTATGAATTTACATAATGGTCTTGTGCCTCTCGTTAGCCATACATAGTATTTTCTCACCCTTATTCCTTCGCATGTGGCGAACCATGAATTTTACATGTAACAGTACCCTTTGACAGTGTGCCCATTGACACATGTCCTTTCGACACAAATCCATCCCAAACATTCATATCTTGATTGTTACAATCATTACATAAGCTTCTTTATAATAAAGCATCTCCATACATACTAAGGGTTTAGGTTTTCTAAATTTATTTAAAGTTTCATCACAATGGTAAACAAATACCTCAACCCCTTAGCATGCAATGGATTCTTTTATGTATTACCAAATCTCATATATCATAGGTAAATACATGAGAATATACTCCTTGGGCAATCAAAAGAGGAATGTGAAAATTCATATAATAGCCCAAAGGCCATACACTTGCGTGAAGGCCACATACGCATTTACAAGCACAGACACACGATTCCTCATCACATTGCAAGCTCAAGACATTTTTACAAGGCTTAATGTACATTCATGACAATATCTTTAAATTGGAGTCATTAACATATCCTTAGTAGCTGATTTCGATAGACCATGCATGTACTCTAGCATACACAACCCATTCACAATTGTGATAAAACTTTTCTACAATTCACACTTAATATATAATGCACATTAATACAATTCACACTAATACATTTCAATGATGCTAACATCCATAAGCAATATGCATGGTTGCATAATGAGTATGCAAGGTTTCATTCCAAATTTATCATTTACCATCACAAAGGTAGAGTTGTCCCTCACCTTAACTCTAAGTTGGCTAATCCTCTTCAAGCTTGATTTTTGAAAGGATGATCCTTGTTTGGATCCTTCAAAGAGACATCCTAATCAATTGGAATGACATACATAAGGTAATAGAATACAATTAAAATCCCACAAGTTCACTGAGGAGATATTGGTTAACTACCTTCCTTCTGGCAGTTGACTAGCTCAACATAGCCAAAACTGACAATGAGAAGCTGATCGACTGGTGGTCACCTACTAGTAGACTGACGCACATCACCCAAACAATTTGACAGCTAACCCAAGAGTAATCAATTGACTGGTGGTACACAGCTAGTTAACTGATGCATTTCCACCACACTTTCCAATCCAACCTGAGAGTACTTGGTCAACTGGTAATATCCTACCAGTAGATCGATACGTCTCGGTCAATTTTGGATGAGCAATAAAACAACTAGTCAACTGCTCAATACTCGACGGTCAACCGGTCACCTCCTGCAGATATGAAAATAAACAAAAGTCAAGATTTTCTATGATTCTTCTGTGGGTTCCTCTTGGGTGTATTTATGTAGGTTAAAGGCATTTAAAATAACCCTTAAAACTGAAAAATTCAAATCCACATTCAAGAGAAATATTTTTAAGAAAATATTCAAATTCATACTTGGATTCTCTCCCCAAAAACTCAACCACACTTAATAATGGACACCTAAGTGAATCTCATAAAATCAATTTACATTATCAAAGCCAACACTATCTATCTCAAGCTTAGGGGCATCATTTTCTTAGAACCATCTCCTAAGGTTTCTTTTACAAGAACAAGGTAGAAGAAAGAAAAGGAGATTTAAGGGAAAAGAGAATCTTACCTCAAATAGGAAACTCAAGGAGACCAAGAGGATGATGGAAGAATAGAGGAAGTCCTAAACCTTGAGTGTATATGTGCTGGCCGACGAAGAGGAAGAGTGTAATGTTCATCCTTATCTAGAAATTTTACTAAACATGATAAAGACTCATATAAGAAATATGAGTATTTTTCTTAAAATAGGTTTTGTAAATTATGAATTAGTAAATATTTAGATGAAATGTGGAGTATTTAAAACATAGAAAATCCCATAGTAAATAGAGGTCAAATAGTCGATTGTTAACTATGCATCAGTCGACTGATAGATTGCTATCTTAAATCCTCGAAGTTTCAGTAGATGCCAATTGACTGCCGACTGCCTATAATGTGTCAGTCGACTGGTAGCTCTATAGATTGATTTCTGAGAAAAATGGAGAAAAGTCTTTTCTTATAGATACTTATATACTTTCTTAAATCAAAATATAAGTCTTAACTCAAACATGTCTTAATATCTCATGTATGTATCCATCTCATTACATGCTATAAAATACGTGCAAAGTAGTTTAGTATTTACATTCTTTAGTACAAAAGGTCTGCAAATATACATATGAGTTTCTTTTTCTTTACATAATTTCTAAGATAGAATGTCAAGCTTAAGTCTTCTTTTTCTCCTTTTAGTTCTACTTCAGCTCCTGAAATGGTTAGTCATAACATAAAACATAAGATATATAATCTCAATAGGTAGTTTACCTTAAGAAAACATCGTAGAAACCATTTTAACCATAAAAGCAATCTTAAGCATCATAGCTATTTCACAAATATAGAAATTACAAGAAAAACATAACATTTTGGTTCTACCTCATAATGCATTACAATTCTATCCACATCTTATAGATGTCTCTAATATATTACAAGGTTGCTCATATTATGAGGGATTATTTTATCATCTCCTATAGGAAATGTTCTATCATAAAAATATGACATCCTCATCTATCATGACCATTTTCATGAATATAGAGGCTAATATATAACATAGTATTCTTGTTCTAATTTATAGTACACTACTAGTTTACCCATCTCATAAGGGTCTATAATGCATCACAAGTCTACCCATATTAGGTTTATAATGCACTATAAATCTACCCATCTTGGGTTGTATTATAGATATACACATCTTGGGTTGTACTATAAATCCACCAACTCATATGGGTTTCTATTCTAATTTCATAATGCACTCACTCATATATTAATGGAAGATTTATCATAAGCTATCATGAATTCATTATCACATGATTCATAATTCATGATAAGAACATAAATCATCTTAGATTCATCATTGAATCATTCTTATATCATGAATATAATTCATTATAGGTTTATCATAGGATCATACTCATGAAAGTTTGTCATCATAGATTCACCATAGAATCATAGTTATATCATGAACATAAATCATGATATAAGCTTATATGATTATAAAATTTGACATGATAATCATAAATTATAATAAAATATATAAATCATCATAAACAATTGTTTTTATGAAAAACTAGCTACCTTGCATATGAAATCAAGCTTCAAACCTAATTTCCAGCCCTTGATCCGTTCTTCTAGCCTCTTCTCCTGATTTCTTTCCTTTTCTCTCTCTTGGTGCTCTATTTTCATCTGTCTCTCTCTCCCTTATATTTTCTCCTCCTTCTTCTTACAGAACATACACATATATAGTCATATATAGACTCTTGTAAAATTACTACTTTGCCCTTAACTTGTTCATCATGTATTTCAGGTGGGTTAGGGCTATTTTGGTAATTTTTCAACTAATTTTTATTAGTTACACTGACTTAAACTTGTTGTTCTGAGAGGCAACAGTTGACTGTCGCATGCCCATCAGTCCACTGCTTGCTCTCTATTATCAAATTTCTTGATATTTTAGCTTATTAGTCAACTGTTATCTATCTATCAGTCGATTGATGCCTTTTTGCTCTGAATATGGTTTATTTTACTGATGCGATTAGTCAACTGCTTACTCTACATCAGTCGAATGATTTGCATTGAACATGATATTACTACATTTTAGGCCTAACTGTTCCATTGGTGGCAGTCAGCTGTTAGCCTTCTAATCTAGTTTTTCTTACTTTTAATCATTTTATCCTTAATCGAAATTCTTAGGAACTTTCATAAATTTTCCTTAATTCTATTTTAGGAGAATATAAAAATGTGGGATGTTACAAAGAGAGACATGTGAGAAGGATGAGAGCAAATGAATAGGAGAAGAGATGATAATGTGGGTTTAAATTAGTGTAGGTGTGGGTCCCACAACTTTCATTTTCAACGATAACCATTTTAATTAAGACTTGCAAGGGGTTTGGAAAAGCTTTGATCACAATTTGGGATACCCAACTATACTTCCATTGAAATACACAATACCACATCCCATTTTCATTAAAAAATACAATAATTCTGCATTCTTTCACTTTAGTACCTCTTGGTGCCTCAAAATCCATTGTAGCCTTAAATCCATCATCTTTAAGGTACCACTCTCATAATTTTGTCCTCATAAGATCTATTCCACCTACTGGTTCCTATTCATTCTTTTTCTCAAGAGTACTTTGTATTTTCTTTTCTTTTCACTTTAGTCCTTAAACATTCTCCCTACACTCATTACTTATGTTTTCTTTTGTGATACAAACTTACTTGTTCTGAGACATGTCTTAGTCCTCATTAAACTTTAGGATCTTTGGTTCCTCTAGTCGAGACTCCTTAATTTGTGAAAAATTTTCACCTTCACGATTTACATATTTTTAACTACATAGTAATACCTAGGGCATTACAATGCAACACATACAAAGACTTACATATATATATATATATATATATATGTATATATATGTGTGTGTGTGTGTAACAACTCATGCAATTCATACATAGTGCCAGACTCTCTCCTTGTCTAGGTCATGGCTAAGTGAATTTCCACCCCTAGTTGATGTGCTTTCCACATTGCCAAACTTGGAAATAAAGTTCTTTATCTAGGCATTAACCTAGAGCAACATGTCTTCCATGTTGTGATCTTTGCACATGGAAAATAGTTCTTTAGTTCATAAGCATTGAGCAGCCTATCTTTGCACATTTCACTTTTACTCAACACATGCCCGTGTTGCTAACACCATGCTATGTTCATGCCTTTCATTTCATTTTCTGTCTCACTAGTCAACATATTGAATATGTTGATATATTGTAGCTTTACTACTCTTCATCGGTAATTTCATTGGTGACACTTTACTCCAAGTGCCATACACCTCTAGGAATACATGACAACCTATCACAACTTAAGGCCATGCCATTCTCAACATGTATGTATATATATCTATCTAATCCTCTCATATGGATTTGCAACATACCTACTGTCATATACTCCAAACCAGGTGTGTGACTGACATAGTAATGAAACACTTATATACCATAAGCCTGACTCAACCACCAATTTTTAACATTTTGCCAATAAAATAAAAGTACCACAATACATATAAAATCAATTTAGATAGAGCATAAGAATAAATTATGGACTCTTTCATTGAATAATCCATAAAATAATTCTGAAACACTTAGTGTGTCACCCATTACAAGTTGGTAGATCAATATTTTAATGCCATTACAAACACAACATCATCCTAGGTGACTCACGTGATCACAGAGCGACATCTAGAGTGCTAAACAAAATAGAACAAATTAAGTTTACAATGAAGGATCAACCCCAAGAACAAAAAAGGGTTGATAAGTTGAAGAACCGCTACTCATCCACGTGTTCTTCCACCTTGGTTCTGGACTTTAAAAAGTGACTAAAGGAAACGAGTAACTTAATTGCTTAATGAGAAATTCGTTGACTCAAATAAAGATAACTCATATGGTGTTAAATTCAAAGTTTCATGATACAATGTCTTGTAGATAATAAATTCCAAACCTGACCCTTCAAGCCCACCCTCAACGGAATGAATAGTAATCACCTATCCAGTTGTCTAGTTGCAAAAGTGTACATGCCATTCAACACAATTATTTACCTAGGTGTTCACCCCAGACAATTTCTTATTTATAACCATACACACATACACACACACACACACATATATGTCATTAATAACAATGGCTCATAATCATATGCTAAATTCTAAATATTTAATCATATTCAGATAGATGCCATCATACTTAAAACCAACTTGAACTATCATGCATCATTCCAATATTTAACCACCATTAACCTTTGGAGCCACGAAGGTATACAAGAAAGGGTATATGAACATTGATATATGTGAATAAATAGCCCCAACTTTATTTCACTTTAGAGAAGATAAGAACCCCAACCCTAACCCTTTCAGTAATACCACCAAATATACTACCATAACAATTTCAATATGATCAAATAATAAGGATAACACAATAAACCAAATAAATAGATAGTAATATCAAGAAGTCATTCCAATGATTAACCACACCAATTGGACCAATAAATTCCATTTCAATTTTCAACAACTATAGATGTATAATTTCCAAACATCTAGCTATAATTATTTGTGAGCATAGAGAGACCATAAGAGATGGTATATGAATAACTCACAATAATAAAAATAAATAAGTATAATCCGCATCCTTATGCCTCTGAACAACCTTCGCACGTGCCAGTACCAGTCACCATAACAATCATATGACCCACGCTAGTACCTGGTACCATATCAACCATTATAACCCGTGCCAGTACCTGGCACCATATTAACCATAATAACCTGTGCTTGTACCTGGCATCGTATTAACCATAATAATTCGTGCAAGTACCTGGCACTATATCAACCATTATCATTAATCCATCATAACTATAAGATAATATATAAAAGGCTAAATTTATCATAGTAAAGCTCAAAAACAATGATTCAATATAATGCACCCATATTAGCAACCATAATAGAAATTATATGCCAGAAAGAACACCCCTATAGCCAAGCAATTTAATTTCCATCCGTATAAAGTGTAAACAAAATAGGGTATTATGATTTTTTAGCATTTAAAATCAAGCCAAGTCGATTCATAATCATATACCGATTTAAATTTAAGTTTCACCAATTAGAGCCAACCAAACATATTTTGATTGAAGAAACATGTTGGTACATAAGGAGACATTCTAACACTCTTCTGGCATAACATATGTACTCCATACTGTTGGCACCTAAGGAGGACCTCATCAAACCAATATGTTTAGATAACATTATTAGTACTTGGATTCATAAATTTCAAGGGTATCCATAGCCATTTTAGTTTCAATTAGAAAAAGCATATCAACTCCTTAAATTTAGATTCATAATTCTTAAATTATTATAGCCTTACCTAATGAGAAAAACCACAAAATTTCTTATCTCACCATTGTGGATTTAACCTCAAAGCTTAATCATGAGTTAGAAATATGTACCCTTCAAATTACTTAACTACCCTCATATGATTCTAAAAGAAAAGTTATCCAAGCTCGTAGAAGATAGATTCCCATAAAATTTAGGAAGAAGTAGGTTAAACTAATTAACCACCTTAAAAACTGTCCAAGTCATCTCATAATTTACCAATTAACTGGGATTTAAAATTCAAAACCTCACTAAATCATAATTATGTTCCTATTTGTACTTGAGTAAAACTCAATGTAAATTAAGAGAGATAAAATGTCAACTCACTCTTTATAATACCATTTACCTTTGGAATTTCCCAAGCATGAGGAAAACAAACCCAAACATCACCAATTTTCCTCATTAATAACCAATCCAATTAGTTCCACTAGCATATAGATAGTTTAGGCATTTTAAGCCTTATTGCAATAATCCAAATAAGCATTTGAGGGAAATTAGAAGTTTATCTCTATTTACCTCAATTGTAGCTCAAAGATACCTCAAACCCACCAAAGTGCTGGAGGAAAGGTTGGAAATGAACTCCCAAGAGCCAAGAAATTACATATGACCAAGGAGAAGAAATTCTAGAAAAAAAAAAAAGGAAGCAGATGCAATAACCAGCTGCACCTCTCAGGTGGAAGCCCGTTATGGCGGGCATGGTCACCCACCTAAGTGGATGCAACAGCAGTCGCACGCTGCAGTGAGTGGCTGTAACCCTGCATCAGTAAAGATCAGTCCCTCTTTTTTTTTTCTTGAATTCTATCTGCTTCTACTATAGATTGATGTTTACCCACCCTTTAACATCTCGAAAGACAGCAAAAGAAATCTTTAACTCAGTAGAAGTAATACACGACCAAATTAAACCATGTTCTTCCCTAAATCTTTTTCCAAGAAGCAAGAGACTTCTAATTTTCTTCTAATTAGATAAAATCAACACAAGAAATTGGGTTTCCAAACAATTTTCTGTCTTCAAATACACTTTAATCTTACTTAGAATTAAGGAGATGAGTTGATTTTTAAAGATCACCTTCAAATCATATTACCATCCTACTCAACCCTTAAACTTTCGGTTATGGTAGGAGAAGAAAGGAGGGAAAATGAAAAGAGAAAGGAGGAGGAAGATCGATCTTTACCTAAGAAGATGAAGTCATCGACAACAATGGTGATGGCTGATGTTAGTCTCTTAGCTCCCTCTCTTCTCTCTTCTTCACCAACCTTCGGTCTTTCTCTCTCTCTCCAAGCCCTTGCCCAATGTGTGTGTGTGTATAAAATTTCTAGAATTTTTTTTTAAGTGCTAAAATGGAAACTTGGGACATATGGTTTCATCTTAAGAGGGGTTAGGACACATGGCATAATCTCAATGTGTCACCTCACTTTCTCGTTGCTAGAATTAGACAAAGTAAATCCCTTCAAAACAAGCTTTCATTAGGGTCCTAGAACTTTTATAAAAATATCAAATTTGACCCAAAACTCAAAAATTTCATTTTTACCATTCCTTGTCTCATTTCTCCCTTCAAATAATTCCCCTCAAAAACTCTCTTTTCTTTCTCCTTTCTTTTTATTTATTTTTTTGAAATTTTTGCTTAAGTCCTCAAAGATTATTTTCTCTTACAGGGAAATCTCCAACTTATCTGTACTTGTAGATTTAATCAAAATTAAGGATTCTTTAGACTATTCTAAAATCCTGGGATGTTACACCAACATTCAATTATACTCATGATATATGCATATGTATCATGTTAACTTTCTACTCCTTTGGAGTGCTAACTTGAATGACTAAGAAAGAGTTTACGCCCTCTTCCACAAGGTTTCATATGTTTTCATGTATCATACATTTAATGTCATATATTCAATGACATATATCAAATAACTTGAATTTATCTTCTATTAGGTTAGCTACTTACCTTACTCTGAGCTAAGATTGGCATTCTCTTCAATCTTGATCAAAGATTGAATGATCCTAGATGATTATGGAGGCATTCCATTGAGTCCATCAAGCAAAGAGAGTAAAAGATGTTATAATCACAAATAGGAAAATGCTTGTTACCATTTCTGACCTTTAGTTACTCTATTGGCCATATCTCTTAAATGGTTAAACATTTCCAATTGAAACTTATCTCATTGGAAACTAGTCTCAAAAGACTTTCCAATACCTCATTTACTAAAAATGGAATTCAAATGAGAGATATGCCCTTTTGAAATCTGAAAAATTTCATTTTAGTACCCCAGCGTTGAGGGCCCACTTTCTGGCGCTAAGTACTGGGCTTTTTAACTTAGCACATTTTTCGCTGCACTGGCGTCTAGGTAGAACATGAAAATAGCTGTGTTTTAGCTTCCAAACCCATTCTTTCCACCCCAAACCATCTAAGCTTCATTCCAAGTCATTTAAGCCATCAAAAGCAAGTTTTTTCACTAACTCAAAACACTTTGAAACATCAAATACAAGTTAGGTTCAAGGATCAAACCATTTTTTCCAACCATTTTTTGTTTTTGTTTAAAACTCATCAAGTGCAAATTTCACCTTAAAATTGAGTTTTATATTTAAACCATTATCCTAAATCACATAGAATGAAAAAGAAGAGAGTTTGGGAGCTTAGGGTACATTTTGGAAGCATCAAACACCTATATTATCCAGAAATTTCTTCATCAACACAATCTAGGGCTCATACTTAGAAAATGGGGGAGGAAAGATAAAATTTCAGCTCTTACCTTAGCTTTTAGACTCTTCAACATGGAGGAGGGCTTGTGGTGGTTGGAAATCTTGCCGGAATTGGTAGTGGAGCCACCCTTGGAGCACCCTTGGCTGTGGAGAATGTTGAATGAACAAGGAGGAGCATAGAACATAAGGGATGAAGTAGGTAAAAAATGAGGTATATATATACTGTGCAATCTAGTGTATGTGTGTTCTTATGAAGGGTGGGGCCCAAATTTCCTTTGAAATTCCACTTAAAACTTCAAGGGGAATTTCGGGAACTTTTTAAAATAATTTTATATGGACACCAAAATCACACCTTAATAGAAACACCACACATATACACCAAAATTCTATCTCACAATATATTTTGATAAAATATGAAAATCTTATATCTATTCACTTTAGTCATTCTTACAAATGCACTAAGAGGGATAAAGTGACTGCTTTTGAGCGTCGTAATTGATATAATCATGTGTTGTTACTTGATAGTAAGAATAATGGGCATTGTGGATATAAATTTGATAAGAATTATAACTCAGCTCTTATTCCTATTTTTTTTTGTCCAATTTTGGCATGATTGGGATGCTTTGGGAGGAAACTAAGTCATTGTAGAACTACATGGAAGAACCTTAAAGTTGAAGCTTCAATAATTTTAAGATATCCATGAGTGGTTAATTGTTACTCATGAAGAGTATTTGGAATGGTGATTTCTTCTCCCTACACAACGAGGAATTTTATGGGATATTGGGTTGGTAATTCTTCTCCCTACATTATGAGGTATGTAAACTATTTTAATCTTTCTCTTTTTGAGAATTTTATTAATAGTAGAAAAAGAAAAACATTTAGGAAAAATGTACTTTACCCCTATGAATTATCCAATGTGCAGAAACCCCCATGAACTTTAAAACTCAACAATAAATCCCTATAAAATTTTCAATGTGTGCAATTTACCCCATCTGTTAAAAAATTTATTAGTCAACCAAACGGTCAACGCCCAATCAGTAAAACGATGCCACATAAGTTGTTGACAAGGCATAAAATGTCACATCAGCTTCCAAAATTTTTTTCTGGTTTACCTATACCCATATCGACCAAGACCCGACCCGTGACCCATCCCATAAATAAATCAAAATAATTTATCAATATGGTCCCCAAATGTGTTATATTGTTACCAAATGTTTCCCAAAAAAATAATTTACTATCAAAGTGGTCCCCAAAAGAGTTATATTATTACCAAAAGTTCCCCAAAACAACAATTTACTATCAAAGTGGTCCCTAAAAGAGTTATATTATTACCAAAAGTTTCCCAAAACAACAATTTACTATCAAAATGGTCCTCAAAAGAGTTATATTATTACCAAAAGTTCGCAAAACAACAATTGACTATCAAAATGGCCCCAAAAGAGTTATATTATTACAAAAAGTGCCCAAAACAACAATTTACTATTAAAATGGTCCCCAAAAAGTTATATTATTACAAAAAGTGCCCAACACAACAATTTGCTATTAATATGGTCCCTAAAAGAGTTATATTATTACTAAAATTTCCCAAAACCACAATTTACTATCAATACGGTCCCCAAGAAGTTATATATTTACCAAAAGTGCCCAAAACAAATATTAAGACACTGGTCAACAATTCTCCCATATGAAGGACTCTCAATCAAAATATTAAACTCAAAAGTACTCATAAAAATTATAATAACTCAAATTCATTTAAGTAAATAAATACAAGGGTCTTTAAATGATAGAATTTTGTTTCCAACTTTTTTTTGGTACAAAAAAAAAGGAATTTAAATCATGAACTAACCACCAAAAAATTGAAGAATAAATAATAATAATTTTTTTATGAGAAAATAACAATGACTAAATGAAGAGTTACCTGATTGGATAGTAATGGGGTAGTTTATCAAATATCTCTAATTCCTCAAAAGTAATTTGATCAATCTTGTTCACAAAATAGATGCAAGGCATGTATACTCTACTATCCTCGATGACATCTATTAAGTTGTCAGCAGTGGCATCATACTTAAGAGTAATGTTTGCATTGTGAATTCTAGACTCACTATATATAGCCTTCACAATGTCAAGATCCAGATGTGTGCTAGTCAAAGTTGACGTGAGATTAATTCCACCTTTATCTTTCTTCCTAAAATTTAGATTTGGAGGTGACTTGTTTAACCTGTGGCCAAAAAATCTCAGAGGAAAGGACAGTGGAAGCAAGAAAATCTTAGAAACTAAATATTTTATAAAAGCTCATACCATGAATAACAAAAAATACAAGCAAATAATAGCATCATTGATCTTTAGAGTTAAAATGTAATAGGTAGTGCACTTCATATGTAACTCATATCAAATTTCACAAGAACTTACAGATCTAGGCTAATTCTACCACTTTCTAGAAGATCAATTCAATTATGTGTTAAATTTTTATAATTGTGCATTCATATGTGTATTGGCCATACAACAAGATAATTTGTAGACCAACTGGAAGTTACCTATTTCACAGTTTCAACTCCATGACAACTATTATAACAAATGTTACCACTTAAAGAATTTAGTAAATCATGTACATGAGAGAGAGGACAAGGGAGGGAAAATTTGGTGAGACTATAAAAACTTTACATTAATGTTAGTAGCAAGATGATACATAAAATGTTTTGGGGCATTTTTGGTAATTATATAACTTTTGGGGGACTATATTGATAGTAAATTGTCATTTTGGGCACTTTTGGTAATAATATAACTATTTTGGGGGCCATATTAATAGTAAATTGTTGTGTTGGGAACTTTTGGTAATAATATAACTCTTTTTTGGGACTATTTTTATAGTAAATTGTTATTTTGGGCACTTTTGGTAATAATATAACTCTTTTGGGGGCCATATTAATAGTAAATTGTTGTGTTAAGCACTTTTGGTAATAATATAACTCTTTTTGGGGACTATTTTGATAGTAAATTGTTGTTTTGGGGAACTTTTGGTAATAATATAACACTTTTGGGGACCATATTGAAAATTTGTTGTTTTGGGCACTTTTGGTAATAATAACACTTTTGGGGACCACATTGATAATAAATTGTTGTTTTGGGCACTTTTGGTAATAATATAACTTTTGGGGATCATATTGATAGTAAATTGTTGTTTTGAGGAACTTTTCGTAATAATATAACACTTTTGGAGACCATATTGATAAATTGTTGTGATTTAATTGTGGGATGGGTCACGGGTCGGGTCTGGTGGGTATGGGTATAGATGAAGCAGAAAATAATTTTGGAAGTTGATGTGGCATTTTATGCCACGTCAGCAACTTAATGATCTCTTTTTACTAACTATGCATTGACTGTTAGGTTGACTAATAGATTTTTTAATAGAAGGGTTAAATTGTACACTTTGAAAAGTTTATGGGGGTTCATTGTCAAGTTTTAAAGTTCATGGGGTTTTTTGCACATTGGGTAAAGTTCATAGGGGTAAACTGCATTTTTCCCAAAATATTTTGGATATTATTTTATAACAACAAGTAGTATAAAAACCAATGGTTTGTCTAAAATTCTTATAAGAAAATTAGAATTGTTCTTTATGGCTTGAATGTTGTCCCTAGAAACTTGATTATTGGAAGATGTGTGATAATGTGAGAGCGCATGTCTAAAAAATGTTCTGGATAGGAAAGACATGGTATTTAAGCTTGTCCATTATGACCTACCTCTCTTTCTTGGGAGCCTACCTTATGCATTACTTACAAACTAGTTTTCACTATTCTTGTAATCAAGTGAGGGATGTAAGAGTGTTGTTAGAAAAATATAAAGATTTTTTGTTATTGTCAATAGTTAATAAGATTATGGTTTAATTAATAGAAATTTTATGAGTTTAATATTTAACTTTTGAGAGCATTATAAAATCCCATAAAATTATGTTAACAAGACTATTGTCAACATGGAAAAAGCTTTCTTCAAGCTTATATGTGATCCAACATTAAACTTGAAAAATGCAAAAAAAAAAAAGATGTGTTTGTGGAATTTTTTAAATTCTAGATTAAAGTTTTATGGCCACATTATTGTGAGCTTTCAAAGCTATGTGAAATATTTTCACTTTGTGGATTTTTTTTAATTCTATAACTGAGGGCTATATAAAGTCATGTGAAAAATTGTACTTTGTGGAAAGTACTTTAATTTGTGAAAATATCTATATCTAGTTTATGAGATATTTGATGACATGTATGCATACAAAAAAGAAATTGTGATTTATTGAGAAAATTCACATATATAAATTGTGATTGTGAATTTTGTAAAAATTCACTTTATATAGATGGTGATATTTTGGGTGAACAGTTTGTGAAATTCTTGTGAAAAAGGCACAATAACCATTAATGTGAGGGTGGTTTTAGAATTTTATGAATTCGAAACATTTTACTTTAGTTATTCATGGCATTATTATTTCTAAGTGATATTGTGAGTAACACATATCATTTTGGAACAAAACTTTTTTGTGGATATTAATATATAAAATTTTTGGGTCAATTTGAACATTGAGAAAACCATTTCATTGAGATGATGATATGTCATATATGAAAATTGGAGTTAGCAATTTTCTATGAGAACACTCATATTGTTATAAGAAAAATTGTACAGTGTTATATTATTAAATAATATTATATGGTGGATGAATATATGCGCATGTATATTATGTGTTTGGATGCCCACCTATAATAATTATGTGGTTTTATATGAGTTTTTGTGTGAGTTGGGCTACCATACTCTTATAATTTTAAAATATTTAAAAGTGTGGGGGTATTCTGCAAAGTTTATATTGCATGACTCTAAGAAAAAGGAAATGAATTCTAAAAACTTTGATCATGTTCATTGTTATGCTGTGTATAAATTTCTACTTTGATAATGAGTAGCATGGATATTATACATATGACAAATTTTTCCTTACAATTAATCTTAAGATGAAAGATATAGGTGAAGCAAATGTGATTTTGGGGTTAAAATCATAAGTAAAGTGATGGTATTTTACTATCACAGGAACATTTTATTTAAAAACTTCTTAAAGGTTTGGTTAGTTTGATGGCGAACCAATGAAAGCTCCTTATGATTCTAACACTTAATTGAAGGAAAACTCAAGAAAAGTTGTTGCTTAATTTGAGTATGCATAGATTATTGGGAGTCTATTGCATTTGATGAACTTCACTTGGTCTAAGAGGTACCATGAATTAAAGTATCATATAAAGTGGATTTCCTATTGTATTAGAATAATACAATGATGTTAATTGGATCTCTGATTTAGATGAGATAAAATTCATTAGTGGTTATGCCTTCAACCTTGGTGGTGATATGGTATCTTGGAGAACAACCAAACAAATTGATCTTGGAGTTGGCTGGAAATAAGACTAAGTGATTAAAAAACTTCTTAGCAAATTTTTTCATTAGATATAAGCCCAATGACGTTTTTGTCTATACATTGTGATTGCCAAGCAGCAATAGCCATTGTAAAGAATAAAACATTCAATGGTAAGAGTAGACACTTGTGTTTGAGACATAAAGTAAATTAAAAAACTCCTAAAAAGTGACAAAAAGTATATTGATCGATTATGTGAAGTAAAAAGTGAATTTGGCCAATTATTTGACTAAACATGCATATAAGAAGGAAATTAGTGTTAGAGTAGCAACGTGAAAAATAAGAATAAACACAAAATATAAGAATTGAGGGTTAGTGTTAAAAATATAAATTGCATGGTACTGGGCTGAAGTTCAAATATCTCGACTTTCTTTAAGGTAATTCCACATCTCCCACAGGCTATATTACCAGGTGCAAGGGTACTCAGATGTGTTACCTCTAAGATACAACAACCAATGACTCACTTGTTTGTTTACCACCTTTGCACATATGAAGTAAACCAAACTTAACTTCTCTCGCAACTTATCTACCTAAAGTATAACACACACACACACACACACACATATATATATACGTATCTCCTATATATGTTCAATCACTTAGGACATTGAGAGGAAATGGAAGGAAATCTTGAAAGACTCTATAGTTGGATCACCTTGCCTCCTTTAGGGGTACAACCCAATATAAACTATGGGAAAACTAGTTGGTAGTGGTAGTGTGTATGCCCAATGAAACACTAGTTGGAATGCAACTCACTAGGATTATTGGCACAATGGAAAATTTCGAAGACCAATATGGCATCAGTATTTGTCCTATTTGGCCAAGGCCTTGGTTGGATATAGATCAAAGGTATAACACCCTTAAAGGTGCCATCATGAGTGGGAAATCTTAATCGAAAGAAAGTAAGTGAAGGTGGAACTTGAAAGTAATCATAAGATGTCGTTAAAAGAATGAAACACTCAAGTGATGATAGAAACTCGCTACGATGGTGCAATGTATGTAGAAATATATTATGCCAATAATAGACATTGTGTGACCCTAAGTAATCAGGATGAACTTGTATGGCAAAACAAGCCCACATGACTACAGGACATTAATGTGATGTAGGTTAAGGGCTGATAAGGTGTAACAAGGGGTTTGACCCTTAAGGTGGAAGTCCCCAAGGGGACTTGTGCGTACTATTTCATTGTAAAAGCCAAAGTATAAACAAAAGGGATAATAGTTACTATGATTGGGAAATTCCACAAGCATAAATAGAAGAAGATAAAAAGGCATGAGCAATAGTAGTGAATCGCCAGAAGCACTAGTAAAAGAGCGTAGCTGGAGGAAATGTTTCATGGCCATGACAGAAAGATAGTATAAATATAAAATCAGAAACAATGCGGTAATGAAACGAAGCCCTAGTTAGTAGTATGCTATAAGGATAGGGTAGAAACTAAAAAGTGGAAGGGTACTTTGCAGAATTAAGTAACCTTAACAAGATGGGAGTTAAGGGGTTGTTGAAAATTTGGGGAGCAAGTTTCTTTGAGGGCGAAGTAATGTAATACATGCAATTTGGTCCCTATCTTAGTCCTATTGCATACTAATTCAATGGAAATTCTTTAATATTATTATATTTTAGGATTTATTATGTGTAAATTAATTATAGAATTAATATGCTTCAATTTCATAATTTTATCTTAATTAATTCAATTGTATATTTTACAAATTTAATTATTGGAGAGTGATCTACTGACATGGCACCATTTGGATGTTGACATGGCAAATTTTGCTAACTAGGCTTTGATTGAAATGCTGGCTGGACTGGGGCCCACTATTTCTACACTATTTTGAACTCTTTTAATAGCAATGAATTGAAAATAGAAACAACAGCAGAAGCATGCATAAAAAACAACAGAAATTATAAGGGTAGAAAAGGAGAAAATGCAAAAAAGAAAAAAGGATAACACATGGAGAGCCGACTTTGTATTTTCGTCCTTATCTCTTATTGTTAGTTTAAGAACACATTTAGACTTTATTTTGTCTTGTTGAAGAACTCTTCTTACATTTTCCTTAACTATTTCATAGATTTCGCCCCTTTTCCTCTTCTGTTTTGGCCTCCATGGAAGGCTAAACATTGTTTTGTAATTAGTCATTTAATGAACTAGAGCTTGTATCTTGAATCTTTGGCTTAATACAGATAAGTTTTCTGGTTCCCATCTTATTTCATTTTTGTTCTACAATTACTCTTGTTCTTGTGTTTATTCTTGCTCTAGTATGACTTGTTTAAACATGTGTTATGTTATGGAATTTTTTATATGAGAATTTAGATTGTTGTATGTACATGTATGCGGTTGATGTATATATGTAGTGAGTTAGGATAGAAATGACATGTCAGTATGCGGTTGCGGAACATGATTCGATTAGGGCTCAAACGAATTATATTAGGTTGTGATTAATGGAGGTCTCCCTGATTATGATTCTAGCATGGTTCAGTCTTGGAATGTCTTTTGGGAATTTTAGTTGAAAACTGAATGGCATGATTAAATTAAAACAAACCAACGATAAGATAATGATAGATGTAAACTCTAGGGATTGAATGACTAATTACATGTTTCTATTTTTGTTTCTATTCTGTTAGGTTTTATGTTATGTTTTATATTTTAATTATGTCATCACCCCTATTGTTAATTAAGTAAATAATTAGTGTAAATTAGTGTTAGAATAATTAATTAAACAATTAGAAGCAAGGCTTTACGAGAGAATATGACCTGGGATGATCAATAAATTGCAAGTTGCCACAAATTCAATTCTAGGTGATTTGGCAGTTGTAGCAGTGCGAACCAATACCTCTAGTATTACAACATCACGAAGAGGCAGGAACTCGGGCATATGTAAAAAAAAATTTGGCAAATAGATGGATACCTGTATCTATTCGAGACTAGAGATAACAAAAATTTGGAAGACTGAATTTCCTAGAGGGAATAATACTGTGATACCCAGGGTTAAAATCTTTTTGACTTGTTGTTATTCCGTTTACACATGGTAACTGTGTTTAATTGTCTATGTGTGTGCAAGTGGAAAAAGTATGTGTTACATGTCCATGTTGCATGAATTATGTAGAATGATGAATAATATGGGATGATATGTGATGTTGTATAATGTTGTGTGGTGTATTGTTGCTTTCACATGTAATATGTGGTTTGGGCTACATAGGGACTAAAATGAAAAAATCAAAACTTAGTTAGGGGTGAAATGAAAAGACACCATATGGGGCCAATAGGTAGGGACTAAGTTAGAAAACACATGTGTGGCTTTAACAATTAAAAATAGAATTTCAATTGCAAGAAAAATAAAAATAAACAAAATAAAGAAAAGGATTCCCCTAGATAAATACAAGTTAAGGGAAATTGAAATAATAAAATAATAAATTGATAAAATTATATAGCTAGGCGTGAGCTATTAGATAAGTGGTTAAAAGTATTTATAATATAGTAACATAAAAATAACAATAAATAAGGAAAGATGGGATTAAGATAGGAAGGAAGTTTAAATAATTAAAAAAAAAAACACACACACACACACATATATATATATATATAATTACTAAAACAATGGTTTAGGAATTAATAAAATAAAAAAGGGGATAATGCACTTAGGCGTGTGCTCTTTACTAAACAAGAAATATTATTAATAAAATAACAAATATTAGATTAAGATGAATAAAAGACAAGACAATGCAAGTTTAAATTAATTAAAGTTAATAATCAATTTAAATTAGAAGCATATATAGATAAATGAATTAAGAAACAAAATTAGAATATACAACTTAGAGCTCCATAAAAATAGTCGTGTTCATTTAAACACAATTTAATGAACTAGAACAAATATTTAAATTACCTAAATTAAACTCTAATGGCTAGGCATACAACATACCTAAATTTTAAACTACGAACATAATTAGATAAAAACCTACTACACTACCAACCAAACTAAATCCAATTTGAAATAAACCAAATCCCACTAAACCACTTAACCTAGATTCAACCTAAATTAAACCTAAGCTCCTAAAATGCAAAAGAAACCACACGGCAAAAAGCTACACACAAACACAAGAAGTAAAATTCAATTTGGCCACCTTTACCTCTTTTATCAACCAACTCCCCTTTCAACCACCTCTCTAAAGCTTCAACCCATCTCTCCTCTCTCAATAATACATACATATACACACATCAAGCTGCCGCACCACTCTTCCTCACCAATTGTACACACACACATATCAAACACTCTAAAGCCCCCAAATTAACCTAGCCGCCACACCCTTCTCTTCATCACAAAGCTATATGTTCACCTTGAACCCAAAATCTCCACATAAGTCCTCCTTCAATCAACATACATGAAACATTAAGAAGACTTTTCGAAATGGTAAGAATCCAAGAAAAACTCAACCTACGTTATTTTGACATGGTTAGATTTTAGACTTGTAACTTTAAAAATAAATGACCCTAAGATCATGTTAAACATGTACACAACTTATGGCAGCTTTTAGGCACTACTGCAACACCAAAAGCTCCAAACTCCTTCCTACACAGATTCGGGAAAAACAACAGAAACAAAACTCCTAAAGTAAGGGTATTGTATCACAGATATCCCAGGTGAGTGAAATGATCCTATTTTAACCAGATCTTAGCATTGTAAGTGATAAAAGGTATAACGTGGGATATTCCCAAGAGTCATAGGGAGGTGATTAAATTCGAGAGGTCGAATTCAGGAATTGAATTCAAATTAATAAATTTGGAGTTATGAAAATTTGGGATAATTAAATTGAAATATATATTTTGTGATGATGTGATGACTAACACATGGGACATGAATAAAATATGAATCTGCTTAATTTGCACTTTAATTATCTTTTTGTTTTATGGATTAAAACTATGGTATGGTAAGACATGATTCTGGTTATATTTGTAACGCTATTTTTGCCTCTGGTTATGGTAGGGTATTTTGCACTGTTGATTATGATTGGGAAGGATAATATGCCCTCTCTCACAAAAAGGCGGGAAGCCTGAGTTACAGGGTGCCTTGGCCAAGGAGTGTGTAGACAATGATTTTCTCGGTAGGAAGTATAGCCCAGGTCGGGGATAGACCCGTGAGGTGCCTTAACTAAGAAGATGAGGCTGTGCGTCAAGTGGAAATGAAATTTGGTGAGCCGGCTAATGTACACTCCCTTGGGTAAATTGCCATTGAAGAGTACTAGTTTCATTGGTTTGATTGGATGACTTGCTGTTCTCTTGTATGTATATTCTTACTGTGATTTTTTAGTTGAGTTCAAGCCTTCGAGCATACTTGGATGACCGGCTAATGTATATTCTGACAGTATAGTTAATATATATATATATATATATAATACATTTTGGAGAGGATGAAAATTTTTTCGCGAAATAAAGGATGCCGACTAGAGAAATGAAGGGCCCTAAAGTTTAATAAGGGCTAAGATGTAAGTTTTCACTAGAAAAGAAAATATAAATTGTGAATGCGGGAAGAATGTTTAAGGACTTGAGTGAAAGGAAATAAATTATGTCATACCTTAGGGAAAAGGCCGAATAGGAAAACCATGTTGGAGAATGAACTTCATGAGGATAAAATTATGAATTCGGTACCTTAGGGTTGTTAGGTAAAGGTTAGAATGGTTGTTAAGACATTGAGAGGGATTAAAGTGAATGAATGTGAAATTTTAGTATTTTAATAAAAATGTGTCATGATGATGTGTATTTTTGTGAAAGTATGGTTGGGTGCCTTACTTATGAATTAAGAGTTTTCTCAAATTCCCTTGTAATTCTTAATTTAAAAATTTACCACTTCAAGGGGTCAAATTGAAAAAGGAGGTAGTGGGCCCCACACACAATTACTTATACACACATACTCAGTTCTTTTCTCCTGATGCATTCCTCCACCCTTTCACTTGTCTCTCTCCTTTTGGCAGGCTGATATCGGGCATTTTCATGCCACTTTAGTCCCTAACTTAATCCTGTTGCTACTTCAATCTTACAAAACTCTCCAATTCCATTATGTTTCGAAATTTATTGAGCTTAAAATAATTGTGAATTAAATATGCTTTAATTTTATTAATTTAGGATTTAATTGGTCTGTGGCCTAATTTAATTCCATTCTTGAATTTAGACTTAAATTATTAGAGAGTGATTTGTTGACATGGCACTTTTGCTAACATGGAAGATGATGTGGCATTTTTTGGATGAGTTGGATGCTAGCTTGGCACCCATTTACTGGTGACATGGACATGTAGGGCCCAAAGTTGCAGTATATCAGACCACTTTTTATGCATACATTCCATCCCTCTCTTCCCCAAACTTTGATAAAAGAAGCAACCTTTTTCCCATGTCACTTTTTGCAACACAAAGCACTTTCTGCAGCCACCATTTCTTCTAATCACCTGTACTCCATCATAACTTCAGAGGTGCAGAAGTAGCAGCAAAAAGAAGACTGTAAAAAGTCACCACTCAAGGAGGAAATATTCCATCAGAAATTGAAGGGCATTAGTTCTATTTTGGCTTTTAGACTTGTATTATGCACTTTAACTTAGAAAATTTGCAGCTCTCTTTTCCTCTATTTTTCTCTCTTCGATTTTGGTGATTTAGCTCTCATAGAGGGCTAAAATCTCTTGTAATCAGTCACTAAGAACTTGTGATGTTGTAACTTGAGCTTTCAATGCAAGATAAGTGTTTTATTCTTCATTTTATCTAATTTTCATTTTTGTACTATTCCTCTTGTTTCTGTTGATGCTAGTTTCTAATATGAACTTGTAGAAACCTGAACTAGGATTTAATATATGCATTTGAGGTATAATCTTGCTTTAACCGGTTGGTAGAGTAAGTAGAACGAAATAGCTTGTGTTGGTAATTATCAAGCTTGATTTGTTTAGGATTTTATTGGAGTTGTATTTGGCTGTAAGTTAACGAATGTGTTCTTAACTAAGGTTTAAATACAACTAAGTTCTAGAAGATTTTCTAGATTGCTTTGAAAGGAAACTAAATGATAAAATTGGGACAGAACTAGATCATTAGATTAAGTGATGATTGTTACACTTCCCATAAATCCTAATAGCTGGTTACATGTTCTATTTGTTGTTAAATCTACTCTGCTACTATTTTATAATCTACTGTTCTTTTCTGCAAAAGTTTCATTTCTGCCATAACAAACCCCCTCATTTATATGTTCTGTAATTAGTGGTTAAGTATTTAGAACAATTAATTAGTGATTAGAAGTAAGACTCTTTGAGTGAATATGACATGAGGATCATTATAATGCAAATTTTCATAGAATCGAATTCTGGGTGGTTTGGCAACCATAGTGGCGTGAACCATTGGCCAGCAGTACACACTCAAGCTTTGGGAATTTCTTCTTTCTTCAATCATTTTCTTGATCTTCTCTTAAGTTAAGGTTCTCTTCCCAAATAACTTCTTCCCCTTCTTCTTCTTCTTCTTCTTCTTTTTGTTTAAAGAACATAAAACCCTAGATGAGGAATTAAAGGAAAATATTGTAAGATGTTTCTATGGGTTGATTGATGGAGGATCATTATTTTAAAATGTTATTTAATGAGGAAAGAACAAAGAATTAAGGAATGATCATGTAAGGAATAAGATTAAAGGGTATGAGATGAAAATGGGAAAGTTAGGGTCTATAATGAACATTTAAGGATTCAAGCTCTTTTACTTGGTTTTAACTTGGGAAATTGGTGCCAAATTGATCTTAGAACATTATGAATGAAATTCATTGAAGGAATTAATGAAATTGGTGAAGATTTGAGGATTTTGGACCTAAAACCAAGCCTTCCTTTGATGTTGCAAATTTTAGAGCCCAAGGCACCACATATTAGATGCTGATATAAGGCATAGGGGAGCTAGTGCCCAGGCACCATTGTCTAGAGGGTGTTTTGGGCCCTAGAAAGGCCATGGCGCCTAGGCACCAAGGCTGGCACCCAGGGCACCATAGTCTGGACATGTTTGGATTTCATGGTTTGTGAGTTTTGAAATGATATTTTAATATCTCTTAGGCTTGGTCATGGTTTGAGGAAAGAACAAAGAATTAAGAAATTAAAAAATAAACATTTTTTGAAATGATATTTTAAAATGTTATTTAATGAGGAAAGAACAAAGAATTAAGGAATGATCATGTAAAGAATAATATTAAAGAGTATGAGATAAAAATGGGAAAGTTAGGGTCTACAATGAACATTTGAGGATTCAAGCTCTTATACTTAGTTTTAACTTGGGAAATTGGTGCCAAATTGATCTTAGAACATTATGAATGAAATTCATTGAAGGAATCGATGAAATTGGTGAAGATTTAAGGATTTTGCACCTAAAACCAAGCCTCCCTTTGATGTTGGAAATCGTGGAGCGCAAGGCGCCATATATCAGATGTTGATAGAAGGCACAGGGGAACTAACTCCCAGGCACCACAGTCTAGAGGGTGTTTTGGACCCTAGAAAGGCCATGGAACCTAGGCACCAAGGCTGGCACCCAAGGCACCATGGCCTGGATGTGTTTGGATTTCATGGTTTGTGAGTTTTGAAATGATATTTTAATATCTCGTAGGCTTGGTCATGGTTTGAGGCTTGGCTGAGGCATTATACGGAGTTCGAAAGTGCCTTAGATTCTGGTGAGGTAATTCTTATCCTATCTTGGAGGCTTCTTACATGTATATATAAAGAGAAAGAAAGACATGTATGTGAAGTTGTCAAAATTAAATTAGGATCTCCTGAGATTATATGTAATGAAGTTATATTGGAAATTATGACTTCTTTGCATAAGGCAAATTAGAAACAACTTAATGGTATAGATACACATAGTAAGAAAAGTGTAAAACAAACATAAATTTGATGTTGAGTTGTTATAAGTGTAATATGGTGCTATGAAAAGCTATATGCTTAGTTATAAGCTCGTATGTAGAAAAATTGTAAACGTGTATATAGGAATGAATAAGCAAGTTTGTGAGTTAGGGGTTTAGGCCATTCTAATGTATGTGAAATCATCATGAGTCGCCCAGTAATCCTTATACATATGTACAAGAATAAAATAAAGCGGTAAAGGTTAATTTTTTACAATTGCATATAAATGCTAAGTTGAGAATTATGCTTTAGCCTTGTTTGAATGCTTAATTTGATGAAGCCTAAAACCTAGGTTGATAAGAGCCCAAGTACAAGAGAAATTGTTATACTTTCATTTTATGCATGAATGATTACTTGTGAATGTGATTGTTTGATATTAAGTCATGGTGGTGCACCTCTATATATTTGATTGCTTGGGAATCCATGAGGCTCAATGGCACGTGGTCCATGAAGCTTATGGGTCAATAAAATAGTATTCCTACTCATGAGGCCTGGTGGCATATAGTCCATGAGGCCTATGGACTTCATTTGATGCTTTAGCCTTAGATACATCATGAAACTTGGTAACATGTGGTCCATGAAGCCTATAGGGGTTGGCGAAACAGGGCTCTGCCCATAAGGCTCGGTGGCACATGGTCTATGAAGTCTATGGTGATCCGTAGTCAAAACATGTGTAGATTATGCAACGTTAGCAAAAGAGGCTTGGTGCATCAAGATTCTTTAGTGAACCGATGCTTCTCGAGTAGGCTTGGTGGGATACCAGAGTCGTTTATGGTGATGGCCCATAGCGACCCAATCAACTAAGCATGTTTGACGATTGTGTTATATGCTTACGAGCATGAACTTCATGTTAATGTATTGCTAATTAAACTCTTGCTTATGAAGAAATGATATGGATAAGTGTTAACATCTAGTTGATTACATGTACATATGAGCATTGAGTTGTACTGGTTATTATTGTAATGTATATCAAGTAGCCCCGTGCTTGGAATATTGTATACATTTGGAGGAATTTTAGACATTGTGTTCACATTTGTATCCTTACATTATTCGTCTTTAATTTTTTTCCTATTACATAAGTGATTATATATATATATATATATATATATATGTGTGTAAGTACTATGGTAAGACTACTTTCGGTGACTCAAATGGTCGAACTCACCCCTCACAGTTTTTGGTATAGAAGACACCACAACTCGACGATGCTCGTGTTAAAGGTGTGATCAGAGTAAGGTGAAACTATTATAGAAGTCATCTCAAGCTAGGTATTTTTAGTTAAGCTTTGTAATCGGATAGCCTATGCTACGATGTGTACTTATGTAAAGGGAAGTAGAAAGTAGCACAAAAATTATGAATTATAATTGTAATCATGATTGAGATGAGTGTAAAGACATTAATCATCTAAATACTACAAATGCTAGTTTATGAATGAAATGGTGGATTAAGTATTAAAGTCAGTTTGCTTTTAATCTAAAGATGGTTAAGTGAACGAAAAGTGTAAAGGATCCGAGTAAAAGTCAGGAGATGCAGGCTAGGCACTGTACGCTTCGGTCACGTGACTGATTTTGGGGTGTGACAATACTTGCATGAATAATGATGTATTTGGTTTTTGTTAGAGGGGCCAATTCACTCACTGAATTATCAAACTCACTCTATTTTTTTTTTTTCACTTCATGTTATTGACGAGGAACCCCCACTTGAGAAGTAGCGGGATTTTGCTAGGAACATTCCCATTGCCGGATAGGTTCAGTTATTTTGTTAATTTTGTCTTAGGATTCTCTGTATTCATTAAGAAGCTTAGGATCGGGAAAGGGGATTTTTATTGAAAATTGCAAATGAGTATAAATATTGGAACTTTCAAAAATTTGTTTAATTATTATTATTATTATGATATTATTCATATTGATTGAACGAGATGATAATTGAATTATGATAAATATGAAATTTATGACATAGATGAATGAATGATTTAGTGAATTTCTATGATTTACGAATTGCATGTTTGATTGTAAACAATCCTAATATGCCAAGTTGAAGAAAATAGGGAAAGACATTTTAATTATTATAAATAGATTAGATGCATGTTTAGTGAACTTCTTCTGAATTAATGTTGTATGATAAATTGTAAAATACTTGGATGTTGAATTGAGGATATAGGAAGAGATGATTTAGATGATTGTCAACTCCTTAGCATAATTAATTACTAAATAGGGTCATTCTTTAGAATATCTAACTATTGGTAATTATAGGGTATTTAAAATTCATTGAATGCTTATTTTCATTATACTACGAAATGCCTTGTAAATATGGAGAAAGGAAAAGAATAATTCGAGGATCCCTTCTATAGTATCATCGAGATGTCTCCTAGTAACTCAGTGCAAACTTATGCATATAGTTTGTCCTAAAAATGTTATGAAGAAGTATGATAACAAGTGACCGAATTTGAAATTAGATTTCTTAAAAAGGGACAATAATAAATATACAGATAAGTCTAGTCAATTAAACAACTAGTCTAGTCTAAACAAATAAATTTACAAGAGGGCATTAGGGCTTTATAATTAATGCCTCTTGAATTCTAGATTATTATTCCGTCAGCGGAGACATCAGTGAGAAGTCACTTTATTATTACTCTTTGGATGTATAAACCAAGTTTGGGTAATCTCTGTTTAAAAACAAAAATGAATAAAGAAAGATTAGGAAGTGTTGTTTGAATGGTTATAGAGTCAATAAAGCAGAATAGAGATGATACTAGCTAGGTACATTTCTCCCCATAAGGTTTATTGTGTGTTTATGTTTACTTGCTTTCTTAAAATACTATTATAAGCAGCAAGGATGCCAGGTATGTCTACTAAACATTGTATGTTAGTAAGAAACATGTGGTTCCTAATGATTAAACAAATAGAATCATGATAATAGAAATTTATATGATTCTGCATAAGTGAATAATACGAAAAGGGTAGTTAAATAAGAGCCTTACAATAACAGAGAGTAATGTCACTATGTCGGTCATGGGCCCGAGTAGCGGGTCGTGACAGTAGCTTTTCCCTCATATATATATATATATATATATATATATATATACATATACACACACACAAAGTTACAAACCACTTTAAAATAGTTTGTCCAAACCAAGTAAAAGAACTTGCAAAAATAATATAAATATACAAGAAAATATATAACCAAAGCAAAAGTCTTGTAGCAATGTATCTCATCATATGTATCTCATATAGTGAAAAAAATTCTTCCTCATAAATATAATCTCTTTTTATGAGCAACAACCAAATAAAATAATAATAATATTTATAAGCCAACAAAATTTCATGAATTTACTCAATTGTGAATCACAAAGATTTTTAGAGAAAATTCACAATTGAGAAAATTTCATTAAAAAAAAGATACATTTCTATCCGTTGAAAAATTTATTGGCTACTCATAAGAAACTATTAGATGCAAAAATGATTAATAAGATTATTGGTCATTTATTAGCCATGTTTAAAAAATAAAATAAAGGAGTTTCCAACGTGCAAACCACTAAAGGTCCCTTATGGTAAGGGATATATATATATATATATATATATATATATATATATAGAAATCAAATATTTGTCACCTTAGAAATACCATATACTTGAAATTCAAAGCTCATAAAAAATTTATGAGTTATTGTAAAAAGATAAATATTCCACCAAAAATGTTTATGCAATTTCTTGTGAAATAAATTCACTACTCCATATGGCAAACCAAAAATATTTTCGTTGATCTACTCGTTTGTGAATCACAAAATTTCTTGTTAGAGAAATTTTACAATTGAGAAGATCCTATAAAAAAAATGATTTTTCAAATTCTTCTTTCACCATCTTATTTTTTACTATCTCTACACATAGGAAGTAAACCGGACTCAACTTTTCCCCACCTTCACTGGCCAAAGTATAAACACATATATAATATATCTCATATATATGTTCAATCACGTATGTATATTTGTTTTCTTCTCTTCACGCCCACTTCAATACACAAGATACACATATAAATAGTGTATTGCATTGGAAAGATCTGTCGGGCCACCTTTATTAGACACAAAACCTATATAATGTCATTGATGTCGATTAAAGAAGAAACATACTGCCATACTCATTACATATATAAAACCATATCAATGCATCATATATAGTGTATTGAAGGTGGCCAATAGTTAAGAGGAAAGAAGTTAATTTTTTTATTTTAATATTTTATAATAATAAACTCCAATAATTAGTCCTTCTCACATCTAGGAGAACTAGACTTAAGCTAATTGAAATTGACAGTGATGATAAATCAACCTTTGTGATGATCTTATGAAGAAGATTCATATGAGTAATAACAAGTCACTTGTTAGATCCGGTAGCACTAATAATTTTGTTCATTTCCTATGGTGCAAGTGTGAAATTACTAGAATGCATTAATTGAAAGGTTGAGCGAAAGCTTTTAATGATGTTTATAGCCCTTCCTTAGGGTGGTATATTCATTGCAGATACACTTGATGAAATCACTTATATGAGTGTGGAGTGGGGGTGCTCATATGAGATTGTGGCGAAATCTCTAGAACACTCATAAACACTAAGCACGCACATGGCTAAAAAGGTGCACAACAACGTTAATAGCAGAAATTGTGGGGGTGAAATGTGACTAGTAAGGTCTCTAACTTACAACAAGAGTTTGTTGATTCATAGAAGTTATATGTTTCACTACTTACTCTGTGGGTTATATCTTATCTATTTAGATCAAGTTCATATTCTAAAAGACACCAGATTGATGCATCTACACCCGTGTATATAACTCAGTGATTTTCTAAAATCTCTTTTGAAATATGTGAAGGCTTGTTGTAAAAATTGTGTTATAAAAATTTTTTATAATTCAAAAGAGTAAAATTAATCCCACATCGACTAAAATAAAGAAGGGATGAGGCCCTATATATTAACATGTTATAGTGGGCTCATAAAGAGTTAAGAGAATATGTGGGCTCACACACTCATAATCCCAAGCCAATGCAACCTAGTTTTACTTTTTTTTTTGGGGAAATAAAAATAATTTTATTTTAATTATTTTTGTGCCCACATGAACATATGAGAATATAACAGTTACAAAATTGATTGGGTCAGTTTCAGGAATTAAGAGTTTGTTTTAGCTTTGACTGTTACAAACATTTTTCCTTAATTTCTGTAACAACCTATTTAATGTTTTCTGTTTCTGTTGGGGCAGCAACTTGAGAAATAAGAATAAACACAAAGTAGAGGAAATTGAAGGTTAGAGTAAAAATATAATTTGCTTGGTACTGGGCTGAGGTCTGAGTATCTCAACTTTTTTTAAAGTAATTTCAGGTCTCCCACGGGGTTAACTTTGCTATATTACCCAGTACAGGGGTACTCAAACGCATTATCTCCAATATACAACAACCTAGGACTGTTTGTTTACTACCTACACATAACAAGTAAACCGGACTCAACTTTTCCTGTACCTTTTCTAACTATAGTATCACACAAATATATCTTCTCATCATCTCCATCATATATATATGTATATTCACGTTAACACACACCATATTACACACCCTTACACAAATACACATACATGTATATATAGGAGATAGTTAGCTTTCCTCCATCCCTTTGATGTCGTTTCGTTGGCTGATTAACAAGGTATTGAAGCGTTGTAATGACATAGCAATAATATGCTGCCAACATCCAAAAATGCTTAACTAAATTAAAGATCTATAAAGCAATTTAAACATCTTTAATGGGCCAACATTTATCAACATGAAGCAACAGTTAAGAATTAAAATAATTATTTTAATATTTTATAATAATAAACTCCATCAATCCCCCACTTATTATTATAAAATAGCACACAATAATATATACACTTTGGGTAGAGGTAGATTATTATGCATAATATAGTAGCTAAATTTTCCTTGAACCTATACTTAGCAAAAATATATTTCATGATCCAGAGCCATATTGGTATTCGCGTTGAATTATGATTGCTTAAGGGAGACAAGATATATATCATGCATATAACAACTTAGGTGCAAATCTGAGCCCTAGCTGGCAGGGTTATGTGGTCTTGTACCGTATCTTGTTTCTTGAATATGTTATGAGAATGCGCCATGTATATTCTCATATAGGAGTGACTTCACTCTGTCATATTCAAATAGGTAAATTCTGTCAAGGGAGTTCCTGAAGTTAAGACACCTTACTCTTATAGAGCTACAAATTTCATTAGGAGTTTTTAAAACTCAACCTCACACATTTCATTACAGGATAATACACTGACACCATAGGTATGAATTTAAGAGTTTAAACTCTTATAAAATGTGTATTCAAACAAGCAATCCTATGACTTGTTTTTCCCTTTGAACCAAGTTCTTAGGATCTTTAATCACAAGATAAGATATCCTCATAGGCTACTTTTAATCCTATAGGCTTGATATTTATCGCCCTCGATTTCTCTAGATTCTTTGACTAAAGTATAGTTTTAAAAAAACTCAAAATTCAAAGAATCTTGGTAAAATAGTATTCATCACAATAAGTGATCTCATAATTATTATAAGTGGGTATATAATCACAAAATATATATTCAAATATTTATTCTTCCACTATATAATAATTTCATCAATGAGCACACAACACAATAAAATTAGTTCCAAAATGATATGTGCAATTTACAATATTGCATATAATATATAGCAATAAAAATTACCATCTAATTGGTGAATTATTTTTGGATATCCACAAAATTAATATGTATTCTCACTATTGATGGGTATTGTGCCTTTTCACAAATTTTTTTTTGTTCACCAAAAAAAATAATATTCTTGTAGCACTATAAAAAATCACATATATGAAGTCATAAATTTATATATAAAGTGAATTTCACAAAATTCACATTTTCCTTTTGTATGCATACATATCATCAAATATCTGAATTAGATATAGACATTTTTTTACAAATTAAAGTACTTTCCACAAATTAAAGTATAATTTTCTACATGGCTTTATAAAGTCCATAATAGTATAATTAAAAAATTCCACAAAGTACACTTTATTTTTCATATGGCTTTATATAGCCCACAATAGTAGAATTAAAAACAAAATTCTACTAACACATTTTGTTTTTAATTCTCTTGACCGTTGGCTAAAAATTGAAATGTAAAATTAAAAACAAATTCTTAAATTAAAAATTCATATTTCACATAAAATAATATGGCCATAAAATTTTAATGTAAAATTTCAAAAGATTTCACAAACATAACTTTTAACATTAAAATGTTGAATACTTATTCAAATATAAGCTTTAAGAAAGCCTTTTCATATTATCAATAGTTATGTCACATATATGAAGTCACAATTTATACATAAAGTGAATTTTCACAAAATTCACATTTTCTTTTTGTATGCATACATGTCATCAAATATCTAAACTAGATATAGACATTTTTCACAAATTAAAGTACAATTTTCTACATGACTTTATAAAGCCTACAATAGTATAATTAAAAAATTCCACAAAGTACACTTTATTTTTAATATGGCTTTATACAACCCATCAATAGTAGAATTAAAAACAAAATTCTACTAAGACATTTTGGTTTTTAATTCTCTTGACCAACAACAACATAGCCTTATCCCACTAAGTGGGGTCGGCTACATGGATCGCACGACGCCATTGAGCTCTATCAATGACCAACTCTTTAGATATCTCATTTATTAAAAGATCCCGTTCAATAATTTCTCTAAGTGTCCTTTTTGGTCTTCCTCGACCTTTTTTCATAGGGCTCCAAACTATCTGCTCAACTCTCCTAACTGGCGCTTCCAACGGTCTCCTTTGCACATGCCCAAACCATCTTAAACGATTTTCAACCATTTTTTCCTCAATAGGTGCCACCCCAACTCTACCTCGTATATGATCATTACGGATCTTATCTCTTCGTGTATGACCACACATCCAACGCAACATCCTCATCTCCGCCACTCCAATTTTATGTTCTTGTTGTCCTTTCATTGCCCAACATTCACTCCCATATAAAATCGTTGGTCTTATAGCAGTACGATAAAACTTTCCTTTGAGTTTATCAGGTACTTTCCGATCACAAACAACCCCTGATGCCATTCTCCACTTCAACCACCCAGCTTGTATCCTATGTTCCACATCTCTAATAACTTCGCCATCATCTTGTATAATTGATCCCAAATACCTAAACGTTGACACTTGTGATACGACCTGATCACCAAGTTTAACCTCCAGCTCGTTCCTAGCTTGTCGCTTGTTAAACTTACAATGCATATATTCGGTCTTACTCCTGCTCAGACGAAAACCCTTCGATTCCAAAGTAGCTCTCCATAACTCAAGTTTAGAATTAATCTCTTCCCTTGTCTCTGCTATGAGAACAACGTCATCTGCAAAAAGCATGCACTTAGGAATATCTTCTTGGATGTGTTTCGTCAGAACATCTAAAACCAAGTCAAACAAATAAGGGCTTAAGGATGATCCCTGATGTAGGCCAATTTTAATAGGAAAGTCTCTAGTCTCCCCTCCAGACGTTCTCACACTAGTCGTAGCCCCCTCGTACATATCTTTTATGGCTCTAATATACGCAACCCGTACACCTTTCTGTTCCAAGGCTTTCCACAGCACCTCTCTTGGTACTCGATCATAGGCTTTTTCCAAGTCAATAAATGCTATATGAAGGTCTCTTTGTTTACTCCGATACCTTTCCATCAACCCCCTTAAAAGATATATAGCTTCCATTGTAGACCGTCCTGGCATGAATCCAAATTGATTTTCAGAAATACTCGTCTCGATTCTTAACCTACGTTCAATCACTCTTTCCCATAATTTTAGAGTGTGACTCATAAGCTTAATCCCACGATAGTTTGCGCAATTCTGAATGTCTCCTTTGTTTTTGTAAATAGGCACTAAAGTGCTTCTTCTCCATTCCTCAGGCATTTTCTTAGACCTTAAAATTTCATTAAAGAGCTTAGTTAGCCAGATAGTACCCTCCTCTCCCAAACACTTCCAAACTTCTATAGGAATACCATCGGGACCAACAGCTTTACCATTATCCATTTTTCTAAGAGCTTCCTTGACCTCATCAACCTTGATCCTGCGATAATATGCCAAATTTTGTTCTCTCTCCAAAGTTGTTAGATCTTCCATATCGCAAGTCGACTCCGTTCCGTCATTAAAGAGCTTATGAAAATAACCCTGCCATCTATTTTTAATATCTTTGTCTGTACCCAAAACTTTTCCTTCTTCATCCTTAATACATTTTACTTGATCCAAATCTCTAGATTTCCTTTCTCTAGCCTTCGCAATCTTGTAAATCTTTTGTTCCCCTTTTTTCGTTCCTAAATCCTTGTAAAACTCTTCAAACGCTTTAGATCGTGCTTCACTTACTGCTTTTTTTGTCTCCTTATTAGCCTTCCGATACCTTTCCCAATTTTTCGAGTTATTGCACAGATGGATAGCTTTAAAGCAGTCTTTTTTAAATTTGATCTTTTCTTGAACAGCCTCATTCCACCACCAAGATTCCTTATCTCTTTGTCTAAAACCTTTTGATTCTCCTAAAAATGCTTTAGCTACTTTTCTAACCTTCTTGGCCATCTCCTCCCACATGGTGTTAGCATCTTCTCGTAACTCCCAAGATCCTTCCTCCAACAATCTTCTCTTGAAAGTCAGTTGATTCTCCCCCTTTAGCTGCCACCACTTGATCCTAGGGTTCATCGCCTGACGATGCTTTTGTTTCCGACCCTTAATAACCACGTCAAGGACCAAAACCCTATGTTGAGTTGCCACGGGTTCTCCAGGAATAACTTTACAATTTAGACAGATTTTTCTATCTGGATTCCTTACCAGAAAGAAGTCAATCTGTGACCTTGAAGCTCCACTCTTGTATGTGATTAAATGTTCCTCTCGCTTCTTGAAGCAGGTATTGACAACCTTGAAATTATAAGCCATAGAGAAATCCAATATAGACTGTCCTTCCTCGTTAAGCTCCCCAAAACCAAAGCCACCATGGACCCTCTCATACTGTCCTGCTTCTTTCCCAACATGCCCATTAAGGTCCCCCCCGATGAAAATCTTCTCTTCTAAAGGTATGTTTCTAACCAATCCCTCCAAATCTTCCCAAAACTTTTCTTTAAGATATGCATCTGTCCCTACCTGTGGTGCATAGAATAAAAATTGAAATGTAAAATTAAAAACAAATTCTTAAAGTAAAAATTCATATTTCACATAGAATAATATAGCCACAAAATTTTAATGTAAAATTTCAAAAGATTTCACAAACACAATTTTCAACATTAAAAGTTGAATACTTATTCAAATATAAGCTTTAAGAAAGCCTTTTTATATTATTAATAGTTTTGGCAATAGAAATTTATGGGATATACTTAATACTCAAATATTAAACCTATAAAATTTCTATTATGCTACAACAATATTAACTATTTGACTATAAAATATTTTTACCATAATTTTTATATTTTTACAACAATATACTTTTTTTTGAAAGAGATAATAATGTACTTACATCCCCCACTTGTTATAAATATAATACCCAAAAATATTTTTCCTTCTTGCCCCCACTATAAATAAAAATTCTTAAGAAAGATAAAGATTAAAATAATGACACGTACCTTATGATGTAAGGAGAAGAAATCAACATTGCATAAATTTACTTCATAAACAAAAATTGATCACTTGATGATCACTAAAAATTAGAACTCAAAAATATGAGTTATGCTCATAAAAAAATACTAAATAAAAATTTCATCCATGTACATGATATTTTGCTAGTTGATCAAATCAATATGCATTTGCTCCACATAATACAAATGCTATTCTGTATATAGATTTGCCCTCATATATATATATATATATATATATATATATATATACACACACACAAGTACTTGATTGTACAAATACACAAATTGGTGAGATTATTTAAAGCCAGAACAGTTATACAGATCACAACAGTAATCTACATTTAAGCAAGAGTAGCAATTCTAATAATACCTCCTTAAAATGGACAATTTCCCCTCCAGACGTGATAAAATGCAACATAGACGCAGTGTATGACGAGCAATTCTAATAACACCTACTATATGGGCACATTTGTAATGGCAACAATGAAGAGTGGGCACTAAACCAGAGGTGCAGGCGATGGTGGAAGCTCATGTTCTTTTGCACAATCTAGGTCTCCAGAAGGTCATCTTTGAAGCTGACAATCACTCTCTGATTCAAATCTATAAAGATCTTGATGTTAATTGGAAAATCTAGAGTTTCTTCCAAGATATGGTTGAGCTAAGGAGAAATTTTAAGTCCGAGACTTGCTGTTGGGTGTCGCGAGATGCAATTAGAGTAGCTCACTTTAGAGGGATTGGTATCGTCGTCCTCCTCCTTCTCTTTAGAAGGTGTTGGAAGAAGACAAAAGATCTATTAGATGAAGATATGTTTGTCTGTAAAAGTTAAGTGTGCTGCTTAGCTTTCTCAGGTTTTTTGAGTCTTGTTTTCCCCTGGAGTGCGCTTTTTAGGCCTCAGTGTTTTATTCTTTTGAAGCGTTGTGGCCGTAGGGCACTCTTTTGCATTGCTTTTACTCTACTCAGAGCATTGTCTTGAAAAAAAGAGAACAAAAAAGATAGATTTTTCTCTTTACTAACTTTCTCCCCTGAGCAAGCACAAAAATTCTCAAGGCAATGAGAGAGAACATCAATTTGGTCTAAAGAAGCTTTCCTTTCCTAAATCGCTCGCTAATGAAGTGAGCAAGTCTTTCAAAGCAAAAAACACACAAATATGGAGAGAGCCAATTTCCTTGGTGAAGACACCTCAACATTTGGGATATAGCGCGCATGAGCCTCCTATACCGGTCACAGCAGTTATCCTTTGCCTATATTTTTTTTTAAAAAAAATCACAAAGTTTTTTTTTTAAAAAAAATTCACAGTCAATAAATTAAATTAAATATTATTATAAATTTTAAACTCTAAATCCTAAACTCAGTAAATTAAATTAAATATTATTATAGATCATAAACCCTAAACTCTAAACTATAAATCTGAACCTTAAATCTTAATATTTAATTAAATAAATTACAATAAATTAAATTAAATTAAATTAAATTAATATTATTGTAGACCCTAAACTTTAAACTCTAAATCCTAAACTATAAACTATGAACCCTAAATCTTGATATTTAATTAAATAAATTACAATAAATTAAATTAAATATTATTGTAGACTTTAAACCCTAAACCTTAGATCCTACCCTAAATCTTAAACTTTAAACCCTAATATTTTTGGATTTAAATATTATTATTAAATAAATATAACCATTAACTTTAAAAAAAAAAAAAAGCCTAAGCGCGTAGCAGCAGATCCTCTCCAACATTTGAAAGCCATCAATGGGATTGCCATTCCAAATGACAGAAGTCCTGCAAAAAGAAATGCAATTAAGAATGATATTAATAAACCATGGAGATAAACCAATCTCACTAAATATATCTGTGTGTGTATATATTGAGAGTGATTTATTAAATATTACGAGTATAATATTAATGGTGGATATTCTATAAAATATTCATAAGTTATTTAATAGTGTAAGATTAATTTCAATTCTCAATGACGTCAATTGTTTCCTATAACTATATAAGTAAACATAGATATTGTTTATATATATGTATGTGTACATAGAACATGTTCTATGCTCTACGTGTACATATACATGTTCTATGTAGAAATTCATGTATAAATGAATGTAAAAGTAGTACAATTAGATGAGTTAGACTCAATCCAACCTACAATCAGTACAGTCAATAAATACATTACTCATTTAACCTACTAATCTATATAATTGAATTTAAGAGTACCATAATTAAAATTAAGGTCAAATTACTTTTTTGGTCGTTATAATTTTACTTATTTTTTAATGTCACTATAATGTAAAAATTTATAATTGAGCTTTTATAATTTTACAAAATTTTAATGTAGTCTCTATTGTTAAATTTTCGTCAATATTTGATTAAATTCCAGTGATATAATTAATTATATACATATTAACACTTTAAATATGAACGATATATGTAATATGCAACAAGATCATACATAATTGACTATGTCACAAAAATTTAATAAAATATTTACAGAAGTTAAACAACACAGACTAAATAAAATAAATTTGTAAGTATAAAAATTCAATTACAAATTTTTAAATTAAAAAGACTTAATTAAAATTTGATTAAATATATAAAAGTGGAAGGAATTATTTAATTTTAGGGGACGTTTGATAAGCAAGAATGTTAAGTCATTCTCAAGAATATTTTATGGGAATATTACATTCTAACATTTGGTACATGGTTTTAAAAACTTAGGGTGTGTTTGGCTTGCCACAAAAAGAATCTTATAGCTTGTTTAATTAGTTTATAGCTTATTTGACTAGTTTATAAATTCATTAGAAGTATTTGGTAAACGAACTTATTTCAGTAGCTTATAACTTATTCTGAGATACTACTTTGTGTAGCTTATAACTTATAGTTTATGTACTTTTCTTTCTTTTTTATCCTTATTATTTTATAAAAATACTCATTATATCTTTATTGTCATATTCAGTATACCCTTATATATAAATATATATAATATTATATATATATATATATATAATTATAAAATATAAAATATATTTATATAATATATATTTATATTTATATTTATATAATATATATATATCTTATTATATATAAAATATATTTATATATATAAGGTAATAAAATATATAGATATTTAATTAATTGTATATATTAATTTAAATTATTTTAATTAAAAAACAAAAAAATAATATGTTTATTTGTATTATTTTAGAATTATAAAATATATATCATTTTATGTCATTTTACATTATTCAGCTACTTTAATAGTTACTTTTATCAAATACTTCTAATTCAATAAGCTAGCTTATAAGCTTTTAGCTTTCAGATAAAAAATAGCTTATAAGCTTTCAGATAACTTATAAGCTATTTTTGTCAAACACACCCTTATTCATATGAATGTAATATTTTTGGGAATCAAACATTTCCGTAAAACTCTCATTTTTCATTCCCATGGAAAGAGGTGGGAATGATAGATTCTTAAATGATAGAAATAATTTTATAGCATAAAATTACTACTTTGTCCATATTTTCGACTTCTAATTATCAAAAAATAAAACTCTCTTTTGGTCCCTAACAAATAGGATACCTCTCAATTTAGTTCCTTATAAAATTGTCTTTTTAATTTGGTCCCTCACATATGAAATATTTTCTAATTTTGTCACTCATAAAATTATCTTTTCAAGTTGGTCCATCACATATGGATATTTTTCAATTTGGTGCTTTACATATGGATATTTTTCAATTCAAACCCTCACATGAAATATTTATCAATTTAGTAACTCATAAAATTATCTTTTTAATTTAATATTTCGCATATGGATATTTTTCACTTTGGTCCCTCACATGAAATATTTCTTAATTTAGTAACTAAAAAAATTGTCTTTTCAATTTGGTACTTTACATATGGATATTTTTACTTTGATCCCTCACATATGAAATATTTATCACTTTTGTCACTCATAAAATTATCTTTTCCATTTGATCCTTTTACATATGGATAATTTTCAATTTGGTCCCTTACATGAAATATTTCTTGATTTAGTAACTCAAAATTATCTTTTCAATTTAGTCCTTCACATATGGATATTTTTCAATTCAGTCCCTTAAATGTGAAATATTTGTTAATTTAGTCACTCGTAAAATTATCTTTTCAACTTGGTCCTACACGTATGGATATTTTTCAATTTGATCTCTCACATAAAATATTTGTCAATTTAGTAACTCATAAAATTATCTTTTCAATTTGGTCCTTCACATATTTATATTTTTTAATTTGGTTCCTCACATATAAAATATTTTTCAATTTAGTCACTCATAAAATTATCTTTTCAATTTGGTCCTTCACATATGGATATTTTTCAATTTGGTCTCTCACTTGAAATATTTTTCAATTTAGTAACTCATAAAATTATCTTTTCAATGTGGTCCTTCACATATTTATATTTTTCAATTTGGTCCCTCGTATATAAAATATTTATTAATTTAGTCATTCATAAAATTATCTTTTCAATTTGGTCCTTGACATATAGATATTTTCAAATATGTCCCTCACACATAAATATATTATCAATAATGCCCTTTTGACAATATGTTATCAAGTAGGCCCAATTTAACAACAATGTATATGTTAAAAATTGATTAGGATAATTTTGAAAAATTGCCTAATATTCTTAGGAATATTGACATGAACCAAACATAAGAATGTCATATTTCCAGGTATATAGAAAAATACTCCCAATAATGTTTCTTATTACCAGACATGGAAATGTCACATTCCTGAAAATTACATCCACATGAATTACATCCCTAGAAATCACATTCCCAGTAATGTGAACATTCTTGAGAATATAAGATTCCTAATATCAAACACCCCCTAGTATTTGGTTTATAGAATCTTACATTCCCAAAAATGATTACATCCCAAGGAATATGATTTTTTGAAATCACATTCATATTCCTAAGAATATGACATTTTTTTTTTGAAATCACATTCATATTCCCAAGAATATGACATTTTTTTAGTTTGATGATTTACTACAAATATTCCAAAATTATCCCCATCAATTAATACATAAAAGTAGTGGTGTCAAAATAAATTAACTCATGATAAACCACCAAAAATTGGGCCGGTCTAGGACGACCTGTTTAATAAACATTCTCATTTTTTAAAACTCATATCTCCTCATATTGACCCACTAACCAATCTTTCTCTTCTTATTCAAAAAATTATAATACTTTATTTAATTTTTCTTATTATATGCAATTTTTTTTCTTACACTACATAATATAGATTAACAAGTAGAAGACAATTCTATCTTTTTTAAGTAGTTTCAAAAGAAAATCTCTCTCTTTTCTCTCTCTATTTTCGCAAGTTAACCCACAAGATTACCCACCCAATTAAATTTGTTATTCACAAGTTAAAAATGCTATTCATTTTAAGTAATTTCAAAAGAGCATTTGTTATTTCTTTCTCTCTATGCATTGGCTTGTGGGTCAACCCACCAAGCATGTTTAGCTTACAAGCTAACTTGTTTATACCTATTTTTAAATAGGTCAATTTTTTGCTCTAAGTCCTCATTTAACCGGCCAACGGGCCAACCCATGCAATTCAATTTGTTTTGATACCACAATAAAGAGTACAAGGATAAAATTGTGAAAGATGAAACATAAGAATGACAGTTTAGCAATTAAGGATAATGTATGAGGGTAAAGTGTTAATTTATCCTTGAAAAAAAAAATATTTTACTACATGAGAATTTACCATACTCACATTTCTTAGGAGAATAAAAATAAGATTTGTGGGAATAAATGTTATATTCTTAAAAATCATTTTAGAATTTCGTTCCAAATATCAAATGTCACATAACTATGCAGGTTTGTTAAGTTTGTGAGGCCCATACCAGTGTAATTGCCAGCAAACAACTATAAGAAATCACTTATCCTACTTTCAAACTACTACCAAAAAAAAAAAAGGTTGAATTTTCTAGGTTTTGAAAATTTCAACGTTCATTAACCAACAGCCACCACCACAAAAGTCCAACGTAATAACTTGTTCAAGAAAATATTAGCTAACAGGAAGAATTTAATCTCAAATGCTCTTTACCCCTCTTCCCTTTTTTTTTTCTTCAACACTAGGTTAACTTAAAATTTCAAGTTATCACCCTTGAATTACTTTTGTAAAAAAAAAAGTTTAAAATAAGGTCTTTTTAATTTTGGTTACTTATAAATAATTTCCTGAACTTTCAAAATCAAGAATTAAATCCCTCTGGCTCAATCTTTTTCAAAGTTGTAAATAATTTACATGACAAACTCTCATTTGTAGTTAATGCCAAAATGTCCATAAAAAATCGAAGCAAAAATAAAAAAGAGAGTAGAACTTAATCACCTGAAATTTCGAGCTTAATCTCTATGAAAAATAGACAAAAAAATTTTTTCTTTTCTATCAGAATGTTATGCTAAGTTAAAAAAACTCTTTCGTCTTCAAATAAAAGCCCGCAAGTTCTAAAGGGTGGGCAATAAAAAATACATTTATTTAGTAACTAAACATGAAAGTCGTAAGAATTAAAACCCTTGACTATTTGATCATAGAAGTTATGACACCATATGAAAAATTTCATGAATAATTTTTATCATATTCCTTCTAATCTTCTCTATATAAGACCAGAGCGAGACTCTGGATATTTCACCACACAACAAAAGCTCTTGCTAGCTTTGCAAGTTGTGAGTCAGACATGGCCTCCTTCTTCTCCTCTAGCAGCTCCATAATCTTCTTGGCTTTGATCATTGCTCTGTCCTTTTCAAAAATGGACATTGGAGAAGCAGGTAGGCATCTTCTGCATACCAAAAATCCAAATTCATTCATATTGCCTTCAATTAATGTTTCGGGAAATATCCATCTCCCACCTTTGATAAATATTACTGGAAAAATCCCAATCCTACCTCATGTCCCGATTCTCCCTAAAGTCCCACCACCTCCGATAGATTTATCTAGAAAAACCCCACCCCCACCTCCTATTTCCATTCACCCTAAAGCCCCACCTCCAACAATTTTTCCAAGAAGCCCATCGCCATCTCCTGTTTCCATTGCTCCTCAAGTCCTACCTCCGATCAATTTTCCTCGAAGCCCAACCCTATCTCCTGTGTCTATTGCCCCTCAAGTTCAACCACTAATAAATATTCCAAGAAGCCCATCCCCATCTCCTGTTTCCACTACCCCTCAAGTCCCGCCTTTGACAAATTTACCTAGAAGCCCATCCCCATCTCCTGTTTCCATTGCTCCTCAAGTCCCACCTATAATCAATAATCCTCGAAGCCCATCCCCATCTCCTATTTCAATTGCCCCTCAAAACCAACCTTTGATAAATATTCCTAGAAGCTCATCCCCATCTCCTGTTCCTAATACCCCTCAAGTCCCACCTTCGACAAATTTCCCTAGAAGCCCATCCCCATCTCCTATTTCCATTACCCCTCAAGTCCCACCTTTAATCAGTAATTCTCGAAGCCCATCCCCATCTCCTATTTCAATTACCCCTCAAGTCCAACCTCCGATAAATATTCATAGAAGCCCATCCCCATCTCCTATTTCTACAGCCCCACGAGTCCCACCTTCGACAAATTTTCCTAGAAGCCCATTCCCATCTCCTGTTTCCTTTACCCCTCAAGTCCCACCACCGAGCAATTTTCCTCAAAGCCCAACCCCATCTCCTGTCTCCATTGCCCCTCAAGTCCAACCACCAATAAATATAGCTCGAAGCCCATCCCCATCTCCTGTTTCCACTACCCCTCAAGTCCCACCTTCGACAAATTTACCAAGAAGCCCATCCCCATCTCCGGTTTCCATTGCTCCTCAAGTCCCACATATAATCAATAATCCTCGAAGCCCATCCCCATCTCCTATTTCAATTGCCCCTCAAGTCCAACCTCCGATAAATATTCCTAAAAGCCCATCCCCATCTCCTATTCCTAATACCCCTCAAGTCCCACCTTTGACAAATTTCCCTAGAAGCCCATCTTCATCTCCTATTTCCATTGCCCCTCAAGTCCCACCTTTGATCAGTAATTCTCGAAGCCCATCCCCATCTCCTATTTCAATTGCCCCTCAAGTCCAACCTCCGATAAATATTCCTAGAAGCCCATCCCCATCTCCTATTTCGACAGCCCCACGAGTCCCACCTTCGACAAATTTTCCTAGAAGCCCATCCCCATCTCCTGTTTCCTTTACCCCTCAAGTCCCACCACCGAGCAATTTTCCTCGAAGCCCAACCCCATCTCCTGTCTCCATTGCCCCTCATGTCCAACCACCAATAAATATTCCAAGAAGCCCATCCCCGTCTCCTGTTTTCACTACCCCTCAAGTCCCACCTTCGATAAATTTACCAAGAAGCCCATCCCCATCTCCAGTTTCCATTGCTCCTCAAGTCTCACCTATAATCAATAATCCTCGAAGCCCATCCCCATCTCCTATTTCAATTGCCCCTCAAGTCCAACCTCCGATAAATATTCCTAAAAGCCCATCCCCATCTCCTATTCCTAATACCCCTCAAGTCCCACCTTTGACAAATTTCCCTAGAAGCCCATCCCCATCTCCTATTTCCATTGCCCCTCAAGTCCCACCTCTGATAAATATTCCTAAAATCCCATCCCCATCTCCTATTCCTAATACCCCTCAAGTCCCACCTTCAAAAAATTTCCCTAGAAGCCCATCCCCATCTCCTATTTCCATTGCCCCTCAAGTCCCACCTCTGATTAATATTCCTCGAAGCCCATCCCCATCTCCTATTTCCACAACCCCTGAAGTTCAACCTCCTATAAATTTTCCTGGAAACCCACCCCCATCTCTTGTTTCTAATGTCCCTCAAGTTGCTCCAACATGTCCCTTAATCCCCACTATTCCTAATATCCCAGCATCTCCTCCAACCTCCACCATCACCTGAGAATGCCATGCATGCTCAACATGAATAAAACTGATTAATCTATGGCTCTCGAATTAATTAGTTGATATATATATATATATATATCTAGAGACGTATGTTAATGTTTTGGAGAATTTGGCCTTTGTGTAAAATAATCCTTATGGTAATTCATTAATAAAGAGAGTCAACTTCTTAAATGTCAAAATCCATGTATATGTAGGATGTGGAATGCATAGCTTTATTTAATTACCTCTTTACCTTTCTATGTGTTGTTTTAATTATTTATATATTAGTTTTTCACTTCTTCATTTTCATGTATCTCTATTTTTGTCACAACCTTGAAATTAGGCACGGGAGTTAACATAATCCTAAGGTGTACCCTGTGGTAGCCCATAAATTCCCTGAACAATTCTAATATTCACAACTATACAAATAATAAATTTTTGAAGAAAAGAATTTTACCTAGTTTACCAACATAATACGAAGCAAATTACAGCCAAATAAACAATGAACTTCTTAAATACATTAGGACCTAGGTGGCCTATAGGATTATAAAGTAATTACTAAGCATATAGCCTAAAAATTGGTTCCAAGAACCTACTGATCAAAAATGGAGTATATCTTCAAAAGCCGCTAAATCTCCAACAGTTTCCCTTCCTCTTCAACTGCTGTATCTGAAACATAATAACCACAAAGGGTGTGAGTTTATCAAAAGTTAGTGAGCAAATGACTATATAATAAAATAATATATGGCACAAGTACAAATACCATAATCATAATCACAATTAGAATAAGTAATTCCAACACGTACAAGCACAATAAATATACACATAACGCATACCATATCATGTGACTATAACATGCTATTCCCACATGAGTCTACATTCTTGTAAACCTCATTGAATTGCAACTCAATGAAGGTGTGCTAAGGGTCTACATTCCCTTAGCCTTAATCTTTTCGAGGTTTGTTCACAAGGATTTAAATGTAAAAATAATTTCAAAACATGTACAAATATAAATGAACTACATACACAGAGTATATTATGCAAACAACAACAGGTATTCCCTCCCTTGAGTCTACGTTTCTTACAAATACCATATTGAGCCTAAATCACAAGACTTACCCTATCAGATTTTTATTTACTCAATAGGTCGATGCTACAGATGTACATTCCTCTAGACTTAATTCCCAATGTTCATCCGCACGGATGCCCCTATCCATGGATTTACTAATTGGTTTTCTTCTCGTGGGTCTACATTCCCGCATAATTCCTTTTTACTAAAGTAATCCACTTACACAAACACAACACAACACATACAGTAATCAATTCCATTATTCCCAAATATAATTTATAAGATAAACCCCTTAATATCACAAGAAAATTCCATAATCTAGTTAATATCACTAACTAAGAAATTTAATAAATTTAAATCCAATTATGGTGTGAGTGGGATTTATATTGTATTTGAGTAATTTAACAAAACTCGAAAACAATGTCACATACTCACCTGGAAGATACCCAAAAAGCTTAGCCAATGGATCTCCCAAAACCACCTAAAACTGAACCCAACATTTTCCTTAGAAAAATACATATTTTCCTTTTATTTCTCCTCTACCCAGACCAGGGCGCCTAGGCGCCCCGTCACCCATCAAGAGGCTAATGCCTCTATCCACTTAGCGCCTGGGCACCACAAAACCCCCAAGTGCTGAAGATTCTGCAACCTCTCCAGACCTAGGTGCCTAGTTCCACAAGGCTCCCCCTATTCTTCACGATTTTGAATGAAAAACCCACAAAAAATTCATCCTTTTTATTCCTTTCTTTCATCCTTTAGTTCTTGCTATAATATGGGTTTTCAAGAGTGAATTATGGTGATCAAAACCTCTACAAAATCTAGAATAAAAATGCTTCTATGGTTTTATTCAAATTTCTCAATTATTTCTTCCAAAAAAACTTTTCATAGTTTCCTTCCATAAAACCAATTTCATTCTTTTTAAATCAGTTGTATTTCACCATTTCCAGTAAAGACTAAAAGAAAATAGCAAGGAAAACAAGTCAACAGCGCCAATAATCCAATTTTTCTCCTCGAAGGCATCAATGGAGAAAAAGGAAAATGAGGGAGGAAAATGATGCTTACCTTAGCTCTTAGCAACTCTAGTGAACCAGAAGATAATCGAAAAACAGAGGATAACCGGAAGAAAATAGAGGAAAGGACTGAAGGAGTTAAGATAAAACCATTTTCTCCTCTTAGCTCCCATGACCTCCAACATGAAAAATGGAAAGGAAAGAGAGAGAGAAGAACTTAAATGGGGTTATGGGTCTTGGATGACCTACGGGTACCCATACCTGATTACCCCAAATACTAACTATAATTATTTCTTAATTATTATGTTAGTACCATTTAAATTATTCTTTCTCTCATTTTTCTCAAATCATAGAAAAATACTATAGCACAATAAAATACCCGATCTAGTCATTTATTTCATTTCTCTCAAATAATCATTCAAATAGAATAAATTAAATAGGGAATATAAAAATGACTAAATTAAATTAAATAAATAGTGTCCCACTCCATACAAATAGGTGATTTCATTAAGTATATTTGCATTAGATACATCACCCAGAAGGACTATAAAATCATTGAGAGTATTATGCTCATTCTCCCAATCAATGCATTATAGCACTTTCACACACACCATAAAAAGGGAGTAAAAATCAATGGTGAACATGTTTAAAAGGCTTCTTAAAGAACCAATCATGAAATGCTTAATTGTAAAAAATAGTTATTTTTATAGACCATATGTTTGTCATATTTTTATTGGAAAACTATATTTTTTTTGTGTTTTTATTAGAGAATTAAATAGTAAAAAAATGCATATAAATTTTTTCCCTTTAAATTAAAGCTAAAACTACTTAGACTCCTTGAAATTCCTAAGCCCCATTCAGCCCATGATCTTCAATTCAATTAACTAAGTTTTTTTTTAATTTTTTTTATTTCACCAATCAGTTACACACACTCACACACACACACACACACACACACACACACACACACACACACACACACACACACACACACACACACACACACACACACACACACACACACACACACACACACATATATATATATATATATATATATATATCATAAAATTTGGTTATATAAATTAAAATTGTGACCTTTAATAATATATTTATTAAAATTAATTTAATAATATGATTATACTTAATGATAAATTCCTGATATATTAATTAAATGGATTATATGAAATATATTGAATATGAAACATTTTCTTTAAACTATTCTACTTTTATTGAGCCACCATCAGTTTTTTGTTTTTTTACCTCAAAAGATAACAGAGTAGACTAGGGAGGGGGATTGAATAACCAATCAATAGGTGCATTTGGAAATTAACAAGAAATCTTTATTGATGATGGGCTAGAGAACGAACTTAGCATCCTTGAACGACCTAGAAAGGATATCGATATTTGTTAGTAGCCAAGACCACCCTGTCTTTCCTATCCACCAACCTATTGAATTTATTTACTAAAGCACGATTCTCAAGAAGTAACAACATCTTGGTGGATCCAGATCCTTTACCAGATAGTAGAGTGCTACACTTTTTAGCAACGGAAAAATTCGTTGCTAAAAAAAGTATGGCACTCTACTATACTAAAAGTATAATAGAGGATCTGGTTCCCACCTTGGTGACCTTATAGGCTAGCAAGGATTCAAGAGTAGCTCTAAGGCCCTTGCAGATTACTCCATTTTTCGAAGCTTGTGTATCTTCTATGAAAATCAAGAAAGGCATTTAATTACCCCAACTCTAACGTATGAACCAAAAATTGTCCTTCTCTTCCTCAGAATACTTCTATAAAGTATTGCCACTCCATCATAGCCTATTCCCTTCTCCTTCCTTTTAAAAATTGTTTTTTAAAAGTTTATGCTGCAATGGCAAGTTAGAGGGAATCACATATTGGGTAGCAATATACACTAAAATTTTCACAATTCAAGGCTACTCTATTTTAAAGATTGTGGTGTTTCTAAGTTTGTAAATAGTCCAACACATTATTAACAGCTCCTCTAGATGTGGTCTATCACTATTACTCAACATTACTTTTGAGATACTATGAAGCTACTCCTGCACATAAGATATATTAATACTATCAGTTCTTATGGATAAGTTCGAACCAAACCAGGTTGCACATGCTAAAGGACATCTCCAGAAAAGGTGCTCAAAATCTTTGTCCTCTCCTTAAATCCTCTTTGTTTTAGGGTTAGAGAAAGGATACACAACTCTACTTATCTTCCATCCAAAAAGGACAATTTTTCTAGGTAACTTGTATTTCCCAAGGCATTTTCAAAATATTTTCTCCTAAGGAGATCCATTAACAACACAAGTTCTTTGCATCTTGCATCCTTCTTTAGCAGTGTAATCATTATGAGGTCCACAACATTAACTTAAGACATCCTCTACTCATGCTTAGAGATCTATATTTGGGCTATAAAATTAGCTCCTTTATTACCACAGATCCTTGTCAATTTGTTAAGATTCCATCCATCTTGATCCAATAGATCATGAACCACTTCCAAATTTGTTAAGATTCCTACCAAAACTCACTTTCCATTTCAAGTAAGGAGTTACGAGGTTATAAGCAAAGTAAAATCCTTTCTAAACTAGGGAAGCATTTGAGCCACACTTTAAAGCTTGCTAGTTTGTTCCTTGGCCATATATAGCAATGAAAACTCTGCTTAAGATTTAATTTGTGCAAGTGTAAATTCTCCAAATCTATTTTACCAAGTAAAGCTTTATTCATTTCTAGGGTCTTTAATAGCCTAAGACTTCTAGTAGATTTTGGAGTACAAACTGTGTCCTAAGCAATTAAGCAAGTTGTCTTTTATCTCCACTATTACTCTAAAGGAATTTTTCCAAAATAGAGTCACATTTTGTTACTTCATCCTTTGACAACTTCTTGTACAATAGATTATATATGCGAGTAGAAGCTAGGATTGACTAAATCAACGTCACTCTCCCTGCTTGAAACACTAATCTAGACTTTCAACCAAATAATCTCTTCTCTAAGGCACTGACAATATCCATAAATATTCACCTGTCTCATCCTTTGCAATCAACTTGACCACCCAAATATCTTCCTAGCTTACTAACCACATTGTAGTTGAAGATTTCAGCTATATGTCTCTTCTTTTCTAGATAAGTATTGGAGCTAAACTTTAGCTTAGACTTAGTAAAGTTAGGGAATAAAGTGAGTATTTCCCAAAGTTTTCTAGAATGCTTTAAAGGCATTGCTCAACTAGGGAGTGGCTTTAAAATAGACTAATAAATCATCTACATAAAGCAAGTGATTTATAGGAAGAGCTTCCCATGCCACTTTGACTCCACAAATTTATTTGCTTTCTTTTACATGAATCAAGGAAGTTGAAAACAAATTCATGCATAAGATAAAAAGGTAAGGGGATAGAGGATCCCTTTGCCTTAGGCCAGCCATTAAGTTGAATCTTTTAGTGAGTTCTCCATTAATTAAAATGTGGGTTAAAGCTTTACCAATACATTCCATGATTAAACTCCTCTAATGTTTAAGGAAGCCAGTGGCTTTTAAAACTTGGTTGAGAAAGGTCCATGAACCTTTATCAAAAGCCTTTTGAATGTCTATCTTGAAGGTATCCCAGGTAGATTTAGATCTCTTACAATTCGTTGTATAATGAAGAAGCTTACCAGGTAGAATGATGTTATCTTTATATTTTGGTGAAAAGGAAGATAATATTAAAGATAAATAATACAGCTAGTTGTCCAAATATCCCTAGTAAAGGAAATACCAAAGTACATAAAGAGAAATAAAGTAGATTTGTAAACAAAATACAAACACAAAATAATTAACTAGAGCATATTTAAGGAACTTTGGAGATCCTTCCGATAAGCTTACTAAACATAAGTAGGCAAAACACTATAAGTTATGAGGGAGAGAAGGGTCTTCCTTGCTTCTTTGGCTAAAAAGTTAGCACATAAGTTGTATGTCTCGGGATCTTGTAAATTTTGAATTCTTCAAAATTGGATAAAAGGTTCCTGCAATTAGAAATTAATATGATGCTAGGCGATCTTTTTTTAGGGATTAATATGATGTAAGCCTAATTCATATCTTTTAACATGTATCCTCAATTAAGGAAAGATCTCACCATTCTAACTAGGTCATCATCAATCTCAAGCTAGAAAGCTTGATAAAATATACCAAGAATATCGTCAAGACTGAGATCTTTAGAACCATTCATCCAAAATAACGCAATTTTTATCTCAAATTGAGAGAAAGGCTTGTTGAGGAGATTAAGATGATCCTAGAGGGTTTCAACTGTGAAAAGATGTAGGGAGAAGGATAAATATTATCTTGCTAAGGTTGGGAAGAACTTTAAGGAAGAATTTCTTGCTGTCACAGAATTTTTTAAAGGTGGAATAAGGGTTTCTGTTATGATTCCCAATGGATTAGGATGTAAGGGGTGGAGTTCTTTTAGAAAGGCATTGGATGCTTTGGTGTTTTCAGAGGGCATGGAAACTATCAAACGAAATGTTGAGGTTATTTCAATAGCTTCAGGGTGTCTTGTTGATGGGAGACGTTCCTTTATGGATGTTGTGGCTGTAAAGGGCAGTTCCCATGGCTGTGGTGGTTCTAGTGCCGGTGGTTGGTGCGTTTCAGCTTTCTTAGCTAAGGATTCAAAAAGGTCAATTACTAAAAAATTAAAGCCAATAGTTATGGGGCATGATGAGGGGGAGAGATCAGCAGAGGTAGTTTTGGGTTTTAAGTTTGAAAAATCATTAAGAGTTGAAGTGAAGTCAAATGGTGGGAGGCGTTTGGGTCTTAATAAGGAGTCCTGAAATTGGTTTAGAAGGAGCAGCCTTTGGGAAGGAAAGGTGCACATAGAAGGTCTATGGCAACAAAAGGGAGTTAGGTTGGTCAACACAAAGTAGACCTTCCTAGTTTCCTCCAAACTGGGTCTACGGAAACCAAAATAGGTTACGAAGGGGGTGATTAAAGAGAGGTGGATGGTGTTCCTCATCTTTTCTTAAAAAATAAGGATGATGAGGTTTATGAATGTCACGACCCAAATCCAAGCCCGGCATGAATGGTGTGTAACCTACACCACCATAAGCCTAAATTTAACCCAAACTAAACAAACAACATACATACATCCTAGGTGGCCTACCAATTACAGAGCATTCAAAAAAGATTAAATTAAAGCTCAACAGAAATTACCCTACCCCAAATAATAGAGAGGCATCATTGCTACTCGAACTATTAGGCTAACCATTCTTCTGTACCAGAAACTGTGAGGGCATAAGTCTTGTCCACTAACTCGCCAATAAATAGTCCTACCTTACTCAATCATACGATTGTGCATGCCAAAAATAAGAAAAAAGCATGATCAGATGCACATAATCAAGCAATTGTGCACAGGCACTCCATCATTTAACCTTGATAATTTCCCCACCACATGTGTAAACACAAGCATCTGACACAAAATTAAATAGCTCAATGCTAGTCATACCAATAACACTACTAGTCCCTACCCACGATGCCCCATATCCCATATACCCTACATGTAGACATCCCTATTTCTCAATCATGCATTTATGTAATCATGAACATATATATAAACATATAATTTGATTCACACTATCCACCCACAACGAAAGATTATCACAGACCAACACACGAGAATATATGATCATATACAAAAATTTAGTTACATGGCACAACCATAACTGGTAGCCAACATATCCCCCACATCTCAACAAGTATCATGTTACCAAACCATAATTCATTAAATAAACCTCAATCCACCCAAACAGAAAACAATCTATCCATACTACAGTCAAGAAACAACAAGTGCAACATGATGCACCCAATAAATCACCAAGGAAATGGGAATGGATTACATCTAAAGTAGTCAATCACATACTTAAATAACATGGCACTTAAGGTTGCTTCCATACATCTCATCATTGTCTCAGCAACTACCATTCTATGACCTAGGTACGTCTCCACCTAGGTTTTGGCCCATGCCCTAAAGTGACAATTACCAAATTATAGCCCCTGAAAACACGCCCCTTGATCCTGGCCCATGCCTCACAGCCATTGACCCCTAAGTAGACCCCTTGGGTCTTGAACATTCCCCAAATTGGTAACTGCCAATATGCGACCCTGGGAGTGCACCATTAGATTCCATCCTCTGACCCTGAGTATGCCCCACCTAGGCTTTGGCCCATGCCCTATTCCAGTAACTACCAATCATAGCCCCCGGGAGCACACCCCTTGGTCTCATCCAAACACAACTATAATCACAAACACATAGCAATCACACATAACTATGAACAACTCGAATTATTCACAACCCAAATCACAGCATAGGCAGCTCAGTCCAGCATCCTCACATGCATACAACACAATTCCTCTAATATAGCATCTATTCACAACATTGATAAAACTATTACTTCATTTAATTCCACCAATCGTTTCTCACTACACATGTGGAAGCCCAAGGGATTTCCATATAGCCATGTACCACATCAATACAAGTTTCATAAAATAAATCCACATATTTGATCATGTGCCATACCTTTTCCTATTCATTCACATTCACATGTTATATCAGTCCATAATGTCCAACACAAGTTCCAGAAGCCCATGTGGGCTATGTTCCTTACAAACCCTCCTCTAGGGTGATGGGGAGGTATGTATATATATATATGTGTGTACCATAGTTGTCAGGAACAAGATCTTAAGCAGATTGGAAAGGGCACTTAATAGATCGAATCAAAGATTGTAAGATCCTATAAAAAATATAAAATAATATATATATATATATATATATATAATGATATAAATTTTGTAAATTATACAAAACCATCAAAGTCTCATTATATTTTAATAAAACAAACTCAAATGTGTCATACAATTAGTAAAGCAAAAAAAAATAGAGCAACCCTCACTTTCTATTGTATTTAGAAACCTCTTTTTTTCTCACCAAGTAGACATTTTCTTCTTCAAAGCTTATAAAACTATATCTCATTGTTAGCCTTCACTAAACTAAGTTAAAAATTGAATAAATTATGAGTGGTAAGACTGTAATTGTATAGTATTAGTAAAGACTTAAGTTAGTTTAATGACATTTTTCCATCCTAATTGACCTAATAGATTAGATGCATATCAACAAATAAAAAATGACAAAAATTTAAAATGTTATAGAATCGAGAAAATCGTAAAATTGTAAGATTTTAAGATTTAAATCGAGATCCTATTAAGATCCTAGTAAATTTAGATCTTACATAGGATCGAGATCGTTTGGGTTATTTGGAATTATAAGATTGTAAGATCTTAAGATTTAGATCGAGATCTTGACAACCATGGTGTGTACATATTAGTTCCCAAAAATTTGATTGTTTGTTCTATAAGACTTTGAGAGTGTACAAATGTACATATGTACGTTCTCACGATGATGGTTTGTGAGTTAACACAGCTACATATATGTGTGTGCATATTCTTAAGTTAATTCATGCCATTATGGGTATTGTACAAATGTTCATATGCATAGACATATAAGTAGGTACTTCACATTATCACAATAGGTGGAGCGAATCTGTGCAAGCATACAGATATCTTAGTTTGCTTCAGTATTGATATGATATGAACTCATATGTATAAATACATATATACACCCAACAACAATGGTCATTCATATTTAAAGATCACACTCACTAATTATTAACCAAAGCCTCAATTTGACATTTATATAATTAACCACATTTATCCACTACACAACTATAACATTTATCCTTACCCAATCCACAATCATGCATTTATTTCTAAGTACATCTCTATATATATATATATATATATATATACACATTGAGACACAAAAGTCACCATTACAATGTAATTACTTTTACAATTTCCTATAATTCTTATATACTCAAGCTCTATATTTACATATGATGTCATTCAATTATTCCACATGTCTGAGGGATTTTGTTTGTATTTACATACATAGCCAAAGCAACCCGTTTCATATACATCATCAAGAATACTAAAAAAATAAAGTGAAAAGGGAAAACAAGTAAAGTAAGGTAGAAGTTTCCCTCACCTCAACTCCAAGCTAACCATGCTATATCAAATCTTGATGATTGGATATGCAATCCTTGTTTGGATCATTTAGAGAGGCATCCTAAATAATTGGAATAAAAAACATAAAAGAAAAGGCATGAAAAATCTTGTTTTAGAGGTTCCCTGGCAACTATAGCCTTTAGCGCTATGCTACAATGTCCAAAATATTGTAACAGAAAAATTGGTTCTATTTGCTGTCGTTGTAGTGACTATTTCCATCATTGTAGCGATGGGCATAAGCACCCACCACTTTGTTTTCGCGAAAGATTCCATCTTAGTTTTCTTTTATTCCCAACTCGATTCTTAATCATTTTACATAGTTCTTTCTATCACAATTCAATTTTAAATGCTAAAAAAATCCACAAACTGGAAATCTAAGTTATCTTCAAAGATTCATCCCCAAATCCTCATTTTTCTACCCAAAACCTAGCTTTTCTAACAAATTTGGATATAGACTTCAATCCACTAGATATTCATCCTTTAAAATGATTTTCCACAAATTTCTTATCCCAAAAACATTGACAATCATGGAAGAACATTAGAGAACAAGACCTAAACTCAAACAATCACTCTCCAACCTATTTTCAGCTCCATATTCCCAATATCCAAAAATGTGTAAAAAATAAAGAGTTGAGAAACTTACCATACTCGAGCTTTTCCAGCAAAAGTTGGTCGTCGGAAGGTCATCCCCACATCAAAGTCTCAGAGGAACATGAGGCTTGAAGGGATTTGGGTGGAATTGGGGAAGAGAGATAAGAATGGGAGAGCTTTGGCATGAAGATGAGTGAGCACAAAAGAAAATGAGAGGGATGGGTTGATTGGTGTGAGGTATATATAGAAATAAAGAGAGAATTACAATAGTGCCCTTGGGTCAACTCATGGTCAACTTCACAAGCGAGGGTAATTATATAATTTCCCTTAACTTGTATTTATCCCACTTCACAGAGTACCACCTGTTTCACCACTCAACTCTCACCCTTAACTCATAAAATTCCCAAAACAAAAAATTTTCTCCCGTATCTACATATACATACCATTATCTTCGCCATAGTAACACCCTAAGAACCTCAGGTATTGCAGTGAAGGTTTGTTGAATCTGGAGTAGATCAGTACTAATCCTTTGGGTAACGATAATGTTAAAAGGGCTCCTTTACTCTTGGTGTCTTCTCCTCAAAATTTGTTTTCATAGAAAAAGAAACATTATTACTTAAAAGAGAGAGAGGTACAAAAGAAAGAGAAACCAAAAAGAGAAAAGGAAGAGAAGAGATCCTCGTAATAAAAAGAAAGCCAAAACAACCCCTCTTTCCCCCCTCTACAAAGCCCCCAAATAGGGCTAATACAACAAGACCCTCAAATCCCTACAAACATCTAAAAGAGGCATCCCCTTAAACATCCCATTTGCCTAAAAGTAGCAACATAGTAAATTATATCCCATAACAAATGAGGCAGCATAGATCTTTCATTAAAAATAATTGTCTCTTCCTCAAAATAATTGTCTTGTGTCCTTCCAAATTTTTTTGTCTAATTCACATGATCATGGTGTGCCTAGTGATTGTTTTTGCAAGGAATGTTGTGCGTAATGACACTTAACAGGAGGGTATCCTTCTGATGTGGAACTCCCAATTATATATATCCCAAAACCCCAACACACTCTTTGAATTCATAAATCAATCAACATGAATCCTCCACCCTACTGAACTCCTAATCTATTAAAGACTAGAAATGCAGATAATAGGATTAGAAAGAAAATAGGAATAGAAATTCATCAAAAAGTAAACTACCTTGATAAGAAAATCAATTCTTCATGTAACCGAGGAAAGCAAACAAACCTTACTTGCAAAGTGTAGAATAGGCAAAGCCAAAAGTGTTTATTTATTCTGATGATTTGTTTCATCCCCTACCATATTCCTCCTTCATATAGAATAGGGAAGGAATTGGAAAATTAATTAAAAATACAAATCCTAATCCTAATCGAAATATATTTCTAAAAGACTACTTAAGAAATCCTAATCCTAATTGAAATAGACTTCTAGAAACAATAATACTAAAAATCATCCTAATCCTAATTAAAATAGTATTCTAGAACATTAAACAAAAGTCTAACTAAATAAAATAAAGCCCAACCCAACTCCAGTAATATTGCAAGAAATCTGAATTTATATTGGACTTCTACCTACAAAATGAGGGCCTAAATATAATAATTTTTGTTTTTGGACTCGGATGAAAATGGGTCTGAACATGCTTACGAAATTCAATCATATCTTATGCTAAAATTGCCAAAATTCTATGATTCTAGATTTGTTGGAAAGATAAGACATAGATCTTCATGTCATTTTTCCAAATTCCACCTAGATCATTGGGAAACATTGGTCACAAAATGTGAAATTATGAAATTTCCTCTTCAACATGGTACTTGGATTCGTATCATTCTCCCCGTCTTGAAAGCATCTTCATCCTCGAATCTTGAAGATATGTTAAAATAATTCCTACAAAAGAGAAGTGACAAATGTAGGCAAAGAAGAATTAATGTCAGAATAAGAAAAGCATACCTCTTTATAAACACTTGAGTTTTTTTTTTCATTTCAATTTCTGTCAACTCTTTTTATTTTTCTCTTTTCTTTTGATTCTCAACCCTTTCTTCAGATTCTTCATTCTTCTTCATTATTACAAAACTCTCTTGTTTTTCTTTCTCACCATTTGCTCTTTCTTTTGTCTCACAACTCTCTTTTCTTTCACTCTCTATTTTTGTTTTCTTTTCACTCTCAACCACTTCCTCACTCTTTTTAATATGTCCACTCTCATTATTTTCTTTCTCAAACTTCACATACGATCTCTCCTTTTTCTTTTGTTTTATGACATCTTCCTCACGTGCTTCACCAATGAAATTTTTACTTTGAATCTAATCAACTTGACAAGGCACCAAGGGTGCAAATGTCACCTTTCTTTTCCATTCAATTTTCTCAATAGGATTATTCTTCCCTAGAAGAAGTGGAATTGATATTTTAATGCTCCCTATGTTTATATCTTCCTCATCTCTTTGGTGTTTTCACCTGTCAGATGTATTTTCGAATTGTCTCCTTTGCAAAATAGACGAGCGCTCATTTTGCCTATCCAACCAATCTCTCATCCTTTTTTCTATTTTTTAAATTCTCGTACGATATTTTTAAACCTCAAAGATAGGTCGGCAATCTCACCTTCACTAACTCCATAAACATGATGAAAAATTTTGCAAAACAATAAATATTGTGAAAAGAAACCTCACAATCACTCCTTTACGTGTTTTCCTCTATTAGTAATTACTCCACTCATGTTTCACTCAAGTTTTGGCTTTTGTCCTCTTTTGATCTCACACTCTCTAGCCTTTTTCCTCTAAAGTTTGATCCTTTGGTTGCACTTCAAAACCAGATTTTCATGACAGAGTCATTTATACCAAGCAGCAAATAAAGGATTTTCAAGGAAAAATATTCACCCAACAAGAATAGTAGGCTCAAAAAATAATTCTAGAAGCAAACACACGTTTTCAATAAAATTAAAGCACACAAGAATGAGAAAAATGTATGCTATAGAATTTGAATATATTATGAATAACTAGAAACAAATAAAGTTATTCTCACTGTAATTGAAGCAAAAGAAACTGACAACCAAGAAAAGCAATTTAGAGTAGAAGAAAAGACAAGGTATGCAACCAATGCAAATCGAAGATTCTCCTAGTGAGAAAAACTGAAAATAATGATGATAAAATAGAAAAGACCCAAAAATAAAAGGTATGAAAAGAGAACAAACAATATGGCCAAAAATAATCTAATATGAAAGCTAATGGGGTTTCAAGTTAACAATTCAATTCAGCAAGTTATATCAATTTTTGATCCCAAATTATACAAAAAAGCCAAAAGAACAAAATTCAAAGCAATAGAGTTACTGTAACACCCCAAATTCCCGGGTGTTACTATAGTTGGTATAGTAGTGTGTGTACAGAAATATGAGAAAAATTTTCGTTTGGATGGGAGAAAAATGGCATGAAGGAGTGTAGCACCTTGTGAAATCCAATGAGTGGTAAGGAACGAGAGAGACGGAATGAGCCATGAGTCCATGAAAAAGCTAAATTGAGATATAATTATTTTATAGAAGCCCTTCAGTGGAGGAGGAAAAATAATTGGAATTTGAAAAATGAGTAATGAGGATATGTGGTGCTGTAAAAATGCATAAATCAGAAAAAGTTACAATTTTGCCCTCACGAGAGGCTGGGTCATGTGACTGACTTAAGGGCAATTTTGTAATTTCTCTCAAATTATTTCAATTTCATGTTACTAAGATTCGCCGTTCTTTGAAAGTGTTCAAGCACGGTCTCAGCTAAGTATTTCAACAAGGTGCTTAGGTGGAAGGCTAAATTAATAAAATTGTGCACTCTTATAGACCTCCATCTCATGCACATTGCATTTGTTGCATCAATACTATTAGATCTTTTTTTTAATAAACTTCCTTCCCCATCTATCCTTTTATTGATTGCCTCCTTTTCTTTGGTCCTTGCATTGCTTGGTTAGAGAGATTCATGTGCATACAAGTTGCTTCTTTATCTATCATTCCATGCATATTGTCAAAATGTTTTTCCCTTGGATGCATCAATTTTCTGCTACGATGGGATGCCTTTAACCAAGTTCCCAAGTGTCGAGAAGTATCAATCCCTGTCCTTTTATCTTCAACAGCTAATAAACAGTTGTTTACAGTATGATCATAGTGTCCACAGTGAAAACACACATTGCCCAATTTTTCATATTTAAAATATACCCAAAAAGATTCATTCCTGTTATTTTTTGCCACAACTTTATCAATACTGGCATCCTTGAGATTCAACCAAATTAAAGCCATCATAAAGATTGAATGTTGAAGGTTGCTATGGAACTTTTCTACCTTCGGTACATTACCCAATACCATCCCAATCTTCTTACCCATCTAATCGAACGACAATGTGCTGGCAGTCTGGCACACCCCACATTTGAACCCAAATATAGACTTTTGCAAATCCTTCCTCCAATACTTTAAGGTTCCTGTTCCATCTTTGCATAACAGCCAGCTATTCCTAAAAAGTCAAGATCCTCCTCTCAGGATACGTTCTACATCTTTGTTTGAGCCAAGGAATAATTGGAAAAGATTTTCTTGAATCTCCTCCACATGAAAACCTTGAGGGTTGAGCCCATATATTTGATATAGCCACCTCCCAAGCAGACCGTTTTATAGAATTTGTTCATACTAACTTTCTAATCAAGCTACTTTCACAAGCTTGAACACTATCATCGATGTCTGATTCTTAATATAACACACATGAAAGGCCTATGAACATCCCTTGCAGGGAACATTTGTGATTATGGCACAAGGGTCCCATAATGATTGGCATAACTAACTAGTTTACTAACACAGATCCGCAGATTGGTGAAAATTTTTTATATAAGGAGATTTTGTTATTAAATTTTCTAAACTTTTATATAATTTAAAATGAGTTATGTAAAAGTTTTTTTCTTCTATTCTAAGATTTATTATTATTTTATAATATATAATAATTTGTATATATATATTGTTTTGAATTTTGTATATAATAACATAATCTCTTATTTATAAAATTCTGAGTCGACTGATAGCACATCTTTGGTTAGATGGTGAGAATGCACCTTAGGCACCTCTAGATCACGGATCAGGATTTGTTGTTGATCATTTGACTACTTTTCACTTTTAGCAACGTTTTTTACCGTTGCTAAAAGTTATGGCAGCATTTTTTTGTTGCCAAAACTTCAGCAACAGTAAAAACTGTTGCTGAAAGTGAAAAGCAACATCAGCAACAATTTTGATCAGCAGCAAATCCGGATCCCTAGATCGCACGTTCTAATCTGTCCATTGGAACGGTCCAAAATCATCGTCTTTTATATCAATCTGGTGTAAATAAACCTCTAGAATAGTAAGACTCGCTCTAACCCAATCATTCAGTGCTTTTAGCCCCCAACACACGCACGCACGCACGCACAGAGACAGAGAGAGAGAGAGAGAGAGAGAGAGATTCATTCTTTTTAACGCTCTTCGAAGCCAGAACAAAACAGAGCATCTCCTTCCGGTTTTTATTCATTGGGGAAATTCATAATAAAAAGCTTGAAATTTATGTGGGTTTTGCTCTGACCATATGGTTTGCCGGCGGCAAGGGGCTCCAATTGTCTCGATGGTTCTTCCGGTAATTTTACTTCAGTATATGGATCTAAAATGTCAAATTGTTGCCACTGTAGGTCGTCACAGGTTGCTATAGTTTACTGAGTGATGGTTCTTGGACTGTCGTGGTCGTTGCTAGGGGTCCACCGCCGTTTGAAGAGAATATGTGAGAGTGGTGTTCAACTCGAAGAGACCAAGACTTGAAGAAGATGTCGGTTTGCGAGTCGCGGGGTCGCCAATTTTATTGAAACCCGGTCGGTTCAAAAGCGGGCCATTGGCGCGGTGGTCCAAATAGCCAACTCAGACTCGCCAGGCCGCCGAGTTCCCAAGCCATCGAGCTGGTCTGGTTACAAATACACTGCCAATAAAGTCTAGAATCATTAAATGGTTGGAGCCAATTTTGGAACTCACCAAATTCAACATAAACCCTAAACCTCCCTTGTTTGGTTGGGTTTGATTTAAGTTCGCGAGTTAGAGGGAAGCATTAGCAATCTGAATAAAGCGGTTGAGGTTTGGTTCGGTTTGCGAGTTTAAGAAATTTCAACTTAGTAATCCAACCTAAACAGCCAGATACACACACACACACACACACACACACACATATCTATATTATATATTTATAATTTATATCACTAATTCATTTTTTTAAATATATATATATTTACAGTTTTTCAAAAATATCCATTTTCTTTTTAAAAAAGTTCAACTCATGAACCAAATTAATTCGTTCACTAAGGAGTTAGTTTGGTTCAGTTTACTAACAAAAAATTTTAAAAAATAAATCGAACCGACCTACCAAGTTTTGTGTGATTCAATCTTAAAAAATAGTTTGACCTAAACTAACCGGAATTGCCTACACCTCTAAATAAGTATGTAATTGAACTTAAGAGCATCATAATTAAAATTAATTTAATGTTAAAGTATTCTTTTCATCCTTATAAATTCACAAATTTTTAATTTGGTCCTTATTGCTAAATTCAATTAATGTTCCATTAAATTTTACCGATATGGCTAACTATGTTCATATATATTACACTATAACTATACATAATTTATACAACAAAGAGGAGAAAAGGTAGATAATTAAGAAAAATCAACTTTTATATATATATATATATATATATATATATTTCAAATTCCAAAATAATATATAATTGGCGATGTCATTAAAATTTAATAAAATATTCACAAAACTTTAAAGATAAGGATTAAATTAAAAATATTTAAGACTGTAAATATCGAATTACAAATTTTTTAACTCCAAGAAACCAAATAAAAATTAATTGAAATTTTAAAATGTGAAAGAATAATTTGCCCTTTTAAGTTAATTAGTTATTTGGGTCTGTCACGTTTAAGGGGGCGTAAAATATAAGTAATCAGTAGAATTACCTACTATCTGATCAATTTTCTGTTGCTGCAACGAACTTTAGGATCAAATTTAAGGGTGACTAAGGGATTTTTTTATTTATACAAAAAAAAAGTTAAAAGATTTGAATCTTAATACATAGATGAATATTTAGGTATTATCTCTAAATTTAAATACTAAATAATTAAAACTACATTTTTTTAATATCTATATGCATTAAATACATGTTAATAAAAGATGTATCAAAACAATTGATGTTTGAAATTTTTTCAAATTTTTTATAAAATCTTATTTAATAAGATATATTTGAAGCTATTAAACACTTGATAAAAATAAAATAAATACACTTAATGACATGAAACCAGAAGGAATAAGATTAAGTGTAGATAAATGCCTAAATATGAAGTGTGGAGGATTTCACAGCTTCCGTGTACTGAGTTGATTTCCAATCCATACTGATACAAACTCTTCAACCCAAAAGAAAAAGCTTTACTTATCCCACTTTTAAATAATTAGGAAAGTTTTGGATTTTCTACTTTTGAAAATTAAAATTACACTGTTTATTAACAAACAAACACCACCACAAGAGTCCAATGTAATAGCCAGTTCAAGTAAAATAATTATATTAGCTAAAGCAAAAAAATTAATCTCAAATGCTCCTTACAAAAAAGGATTTTTTTCTTTTTTTTTTTTCAATTTATTGTGAAACCTATTTTAATTCAAAAGTTTAAATCATCACCCTTAAATAATTTTTGTAAAAAAAATCCTTAAATTATAGGTCACATAAATAATTTCCTAAACTTTAGAAACCAAAAAAATAAATCCCTCAATTTTCACTCTATCTTTTCCCTTATAACAATAACTCAAGCATGGACGTGAGAAGCTCTCATTTATACTCAATGTGAAAATGTTCATTTTAGACCTTCGCAGTGGCGGAGCCACTTGTATGTCAGCAGATGTAGTTTCACCCCTTGAAATTTACAAATTTTTATGTAGAAATTTTTTTTTTTCATTTTGTCCCCCCTTCTTTGTTTTTTTTTGAACCCTCTCAATATTTTTTTGAACTCTAGTGACTCAGTTCCTCTCTGTTACTCACAGTCACAAGACTCCCACTCTCTAAAGTCACAAAATTTTTTCTTGATAATTGTTAATTTCTCATTATATTGTTAGGGACCTCTTTGTAAAAGTTTGAAATTTAGAGTTTTTGTACATAGGTCTAATTCTATTAAATTGGTTAATTGATTACATAATTAGGATCATGAGTAACATATTTGTGAAGTCAATTTTATGAAATTTTTTCTTGATAATGGTTAATTTCTCATTTTATTGTTAGGGACCTCTTTGTAATTGTATATAGGTCTAATTCTATCAAATTAGTTAATTGATTATACAATGAGGATCATGAGTAACATATTTGTGAAGTCAATTTCATGAAATCTTTTTTTTGATGATTGTTAATTTATCATTCCATTATTAGGGACCTCTTTGTAAAATCTTAAAATTTGAGGTTTTTGTATATAGGTCTAATTTTATTAAATTGGTTGATTTATTATACAATTATGATCATGAGTAACATATTTGTGAAGTCAATTTTATGAAATTTTTTTTCTTGATGATGGTTAATTTATCATTCCATTATTAGAGACCTAGTTGTAAAAGTTTGAAATTTGTAGTTTTTGTACGTAGGCCTAATTCTATCAAATTGGTTAATTGATTATAAAATTAGGATTTAGAAGAAAAACGATTTTTTTGTAATGGAAATATTTTTTAAAAGAAATTTATCATCAAATGAACAACAAATTAAAATTAATTTAGAAGAACTGTCATCAGATCTAGGAAAACGAATAAAAATTTTGCTCCCTGCCCGAAGAGTCCTGAATACGCCACTGACCCTTTGTGGTTGGAGTGTCAACTTTAGAGAGTAATTTGTCATCCCAGTCATTTGTTTTTTATTACATGATTATGATTGAAGTTGAAATTTTTTTTAAAAAAAAAAGGTAATTAACGGCCATGATGATGAAACTGCTCATTGCAATTGATGTTCCGATGGTAGAGGATCCAAGTTTCAAAAATTGAAGCAAAAATAAAATAAAATAAAACAAAAAAGGAAATCACCTCAAATTTTGCACTTAATATCTAAGAAAAATAGATAAGAAAAAAAACTATATTTTGCCCCTTCAAAATGTGATCCAAAGCTCTAAAACAACTCTTTTGTCTTCAGATGCAAGATTATTAGATTTGAAGTGTGGACATAGGTATACTATAATTGGAGAATAAATTTTATTTAATTATTAAATAACGGAGGACGAAAGAGTTCAAAATCTATGATATTTTATCGTTGATCACAGAAACTATGATACTATGCCTCTGTTTAGATAAATAGCTTATTTAAATGTTTATAAAATAAACGTTTATATATAAGTTATTTTTACAATTGAAGAGTTTATGAAAACAAACTTCACATAGATGTTTTCAGTTTATTTTCATAAAAACTTATGAAAATAAGCTGAAAACAGCTTATGAGCATGTCATAAGCTATTTCTATAAACTCTCTCAAACACGTGTATAAGTGCTTATGCCATAAGATAAACTTAAAATAAGCTCTTCCAAATGCACCATATATCAAATATCAAATCAACATAAGCTTGAATTTTTAAGAAGTGAAATTCCGAAAATATTTTTTATGATTTCTTATAAATTTCTCTATATAAGACCAGAGCTAGCCTTTGGATATTGCACCATAGAAGCTCATAGAAAACTAAACTCCTGCTAGCTCTGCAAGTTAGCACTCAAAGGAGGGAATCAGCCATGGTCTCCTCCTTCCCCTCCTTCCCCAGCAGTTCCATAATCTTGGCTTTGTTTATTGCTGTGTCCTTCTCAACCACAGTCATGGACATTAATGGAGTAGCAGGTAGGCATCTTCTGCAGACCACAAATCCACCTCCACTATTGACTTTGCCTCCTCTAAATTTGCCTGAAATCCCACCATTGCCTCCTCTTCCCAATCTTCCACTCCCACCTTTGCCTCCTCTTCCCAATCTCCCTCTTCCACCTTTGCCCTCTCTTCTTAGCATCCCCACTGTTTCCACTGTCCTTCAAGTTGCTCAGCCAAAGCCCTCAATCCCCATTATCCCCTCCATCCCACCAACTTCAATCACCAACAACCCTTGAAAAATGCGGATGCTATGTATGCTCAAGCTGAATAAGCACTGATTAATATATGAATCTCGAATTGTTGTGGAGAGCTCGAGCTTTCAATAATCAAACTCAAGCATTTCTCACAATATGAGTAGAATAATACTTTATTACTATACATATTTCTAAAGTAATACAACAATGCTCAATTTATCAAGATGTCAACTTCTACTTGTCAAAATCCATGTGTGGGATGCATAACACTTTCTTTCTTTTTTCAATCTATTCACCATTGTGTGTGTAGGACTTCTGTATTAGTTTTTTCACTGCTTCATGTTCTTGGATCTCTATATTATAGATTGTACTTTATGATAAATAGTTCTGCTTTTTGTTTGAAGGTACAATATTTTATCTTCTAACTTGATTAACCTGATTGAGCTATTTGGGAGTAATCTGATCGCAGATCAGGTTTCATGTACTACAGGGATTTTGAAAATTTAAAGATTCGCAAACATTAGACTCTCAACTGTATACCACAAATCAAATATTAAAATATTTAGACATGTTTAGCCCCAGATCTGAATATCAGTTGGCAACTGTTAGGATAAATCGAGATACAATTTGTTATTAGAACAAAGGAGGAAAATAACGGATGATAAACCTGCAATTTACTAACTCTGAAAGTTGTTTAAATGAGACTGTGTATAGCTCATTATATTCTCCGATGTGCGGTAGCAGCTATTGAATTCTCTTCAGTATTCTCTCAACGAGAAACTACTTTATCAGACAAGACAGAAAATATGTGTTCATACAAAATAATGATCGTGGGTACTGTGCTTGTTTAATGGATGAAATCGTATTGCACTGCCTTATTATACAACAAAATAAAGCTAATAACATCTCACAGCTTAAAAAAATTATACATTAGATTCCACCACAATTCTCTTATTAAAGTTCGCTTTAGAACACTAAATATGCACGTCGGTTCTTGAATATTCAGACTTTATCTTCAGCAACATTAATTGTAATTAACTCACTAATACCAACGCAACAGATTTTGGGACCAAAGATATTCAGATAATAAAAGGTAGATAGTGGTATAAGAGCAAAGAGGGTCTTTTACTATATGTAAGAATAATGCCAAGCTTCTCAGCTATTAAAATTTGATTCAGTGTGGTCTTTGATTAACCAAGAGGATTATAGGGATATTAGACCACCATAGTTATAAACATCGCACGATAGACTATTCGTATCATGTGATTCGATATGGTTTGTGGAGCCAGCAGTACTAATTAGTGGATCTATCGTTTTTTGGTCAAAATCGATAGACAAACCATTGGAATCGTGCACTTTGAGTCGGAACCAGCGAATTGCATGATTTCTGCAATTTTGAAACCGCCTGTTTATTATGAGTAATGGCCTATGATGAGTCTTTTTTATCAATATATTATAAATTGACATGAAAAGTGCTCACTTTTTGTATGAGACTTGTTTATAAATTATTTATGATCTAAACTTATGAAATTAAGTATCTTATTAATGTTATAAAATATCTTTATGATATTTTTTATTATATTCACCAATCTTACGATTTAATATGATTCACAATTTACAATTTATAATTTAGTTATGATTCGAATTATAATTTGATAACTATGGACCACACATAGGTCATGTGATTCTTCTCACTGAAATGAAATGCAAATACAAATTACAGATGCAGAAGCAGAAAGAAAATAAAATTGCGAGAAAATGAAAAATTAATTGAAAAGTAGCAATAAGTAGGATGATAGAATTCAAAATGAGGCTACAAAATACCAACTAGTGTTCGTTAACCGAGTCTCTTAAGCTACTTGACCAACTTACCGTGGTTATTTTTATTACACGTTATTTATATGAAGATGATATTACTAATGTAGTTTTTAAAAGATAAAAGGGTTGAGTGACTAGTCCTCGAAAGATTAACTCCACACTATTTATTCCCCAAAAGTTGTATAAACTCGTAACCCTTTATAAACGTTATAGGATTAGTCCTCAAAATGAGTTGATATAAAAATTACAACAACAACAACAACAACAAAGCCTTATCCCACTAAGTGGGGTCGGCTACATGGATCGCACGACGCCATTGAGCTCTATCAATAACCCACTCTTTAAATATCTCATTTACTAAAAGGTCCCGTTCAATAATTTCTCTAAGTGTCTTTTTTGGTCTTCCTCGACCTTTTTTCATAGGGCTCCAAACCATCTGCTCAACTCTCCTAACTGGCGCTTCCAACGATCTTCTTTGCACATGCCCAAACCATCTTAAACGGTTTTCAACCATTTTTTCCTCAATAGGTGCCACCCCAACTCTACCTCGTAAAAATTAATCTTACAAATTTGCATCGAGTCCATCACTTATAGGGTCTAACTCATTCATCACTTAAATTTACACCATGTCTAGCTCTAATACCAATTATCAAAATCAAGTGCTAGACAACAGCTGCAACTCTTAGTCAGAGCATAATTCTGTTTCCTTAACTTACCGTAAAACAATCACCCAACACCATGATTCAAACTACTTTCCCATGGAAGATGAGGGAGAGATTTCACCAAACTCAATTGGATGCATTTTCTCAGGCACCGTCCTAGCCTTGTGAAGTATCATAAAAATAGGTGACTCTCTCTTTACTAATAGGCGACATTTCAAGCAGAAAAGATAATTTGTAAGCTGATTCTAGTAATTTCTAGTCAGTACCAAACTCATCAGTTTACGTGTGCAGAATTTTTGGGCTTTGTTCTGCTAAGACAATTACTCATAATGAATTCACTTCATATATAAAGACCAAAAATTTCATTGTCAATCTCCAATCATATTTCCATGTCTCCAATTATAGCCTTTGCTAAGTTTTGTCTAAGCACTCCCCTCTGGCCATTATTACATCTCAAGTAAAACTTGTTAGTTACAGGAGATCTAAGAAGACTCTCTCTCTCTCTCTCTCTCTCTCTCTCTCTCTCTCTCTCTCTCTCTCTCTCTCTCTCTCTCTCTCTCTCTCTCTCTCTTGCCACTTAAGCTATGTCCTATTAAATAGAACTGATCATGGCCAAGGTTTCAACTTTTATCAATTTTCAAAGAAAACAGGTTCAAAATCTGATAATAAAATTCAAAACTTGGCTTGAAATCATGTCTATACCCAAATGACATTGGTGAACGTTACAATTTGCTAATAGATGTGACAATAAGAGGTTTCCAAGGGAGTGCATTGACCATTTTGCGGACTGAGAAATGTGTAGCCTCTGGGAGAGAACACTAGTTATCCTCATACCAGTTATATTATCAACAAGCTTAGAGGAACGCTCTAATGAAAACTAAAGACATACATGTTTGCAAGTTACCTTAACTTGAACATCAATATTAGACACTAACTGCCAAGATAGAACATCAAGTGGCAGAAAATAGAAAATGGCTCCATTCTGCATCATACCCAAGGATTAATGTACACCAACATTTGATGCCATTTGTGAAACTTCACTTTCGGCAAATTTCTAACTATTTTCAAACCCAATGGTCAATCTCTCCCATGTTGCACTGTAATATACCCAAGGGAAAGTCCTTGTTTCACCACCACAACCAATCCTCTGACTTTTACCTTTGCTAAACTCCATGGCTCCTCTCAATTTTTCCCAGTGAGTGACCCGGGAGTCAGTGACTTCACACTCAAATGGCTTCTGATGCTTTGGTTGTCTTGTTTTCTTCATTGCTTTGACATTTTCAAGCACTGGCAAGGTCCAACCTAATAGGAAACCTCTGGCATCCTCATTTCCTGGTTTGGACAACTTCCCTGGCCTAAATTGTCCTCCTTTCCTGCCAGAGTCTGGGTGGCCAGAATACAGGTCGCCTCAACCAATTACTACAAGTCCAGATATCCCCTCAATTCTCACACTTTCATTCTTCTTATCCCCACCTGCCGTAACTACCAATCCTTGAGGATACTTTGGTGCCTTGTTATTCCTCAATGGGCTTATATGGTATACTCTACGGTTACAACTTGCAAGTATGTGTGGAAGAATAAAGGTTCATGCATATTCCTTCTCACCATATTTATTTCTGCCTTGGCTTTCCTTTGATTCAGTAGCTCTAATACCTAGATATGAACAATCTTATATGTTTAACCCTATTTCTTGGATTGTACTATTCCAAAGTGGATTTTCCTAATAATTTTAAAATGGCAAGATTACTAGATATTATCTAGTGGCATGGAGTGGAGTAGGACATGTTATGAAGGATGACTTTCTAAAGTGCACCCACCAATGAAAAGAAATTTTGGAGGATCGATTTTCACATATCCATAGGTATTTATCAATTTGCTCTTATTTTATATAAATCTGAATTGTTGATTATCTTTCCAGTCCCTGCTAGATGATTTATTCACACTTCTAGTCCTCTAGCATATCAATCTTTCTATAATAATCCCCAACTTCAAGTTGCTACAAGCTGAGCTCATAGCTCATAGTCATATTGGCTTATTTATTGAACAAGCCCTATTGAAGTCAAGCCTAATTGAAGAGCCGAGCTTAAGCTAAGCTTTGGCAAGCAGCATACAAGTCTTGGACTAATACACTACATAGTAGATACATAGAGTGTAATGCAGGGAAATATAATAATTTACATTCTTAGCTAATCTAAGTAGTCAGTTAGCATATTGTATTGATGATGATTACTTCACATCCTGATGTAAACTGTTTAGTAACCTAATTAGACCAATGATGATGGCATAAAGCTCAAAATCAGTCAGTAGAGTAAAAACAAAACTATTTCAGTTTTCAGATAACAACATGCCTTAAAAAACTGAACCATTAGTTGGCATAAGTTGCAAACTCTCATTCTGTATAGCATATCAGACAACTAACCGAATCAAATCTCTATCTTCAATACATCACAAAAATAAAAGTACCTAGGTGCCTTCATATTTTGGGTCAGCTGTGACCAAATGGTATACTATAACCAAAGCAAAAATGAAAATGCCAAGATAATTGGCAATAAATCCCAAGCCTTCATCATCAATCATCTCTTGCTTCCTGGAGGGGACAAAATAAATAAATGAAAGAAACCAATCATCTTAATGAGCTACCCAAATAGATACAAATGCCAAGTTTCAATTCTTACTAAATCAAAATCCGTAAGTAGACCCCATCTTAGATCCTTTACTTCCTAGCTAAGTACGTACTTCACTAAATGCACACAAAGAATGCTTATGTAAAATAATTCAGCCGAACTGCTTTCATACACATGAGCTGCTCATTATGCGATACGTCTCATAAACTGTAAAACCTCGTATGCTAAATAATACGGGCTTCTGTATTAACACGATACATTAAACTAGCATTGATTTAATTCCAAAAACAGAGCATTAAAATGGGGTTGATAACGAACTAGCAAATTACAGATTTTTTTAAAAGCAAGAAGCAATATCCATCAGAAAAGATTCAAAATGTTGATTTGACTCTCCATAAAAACCCTAATTTGATTTGACTCTCCATGAAAACCCTAGAATTATCATTGGGCCAAAAAATGGGAATGATTGGAAACAAACTACCGAGATAAGGGAACAAAAAGATAGTACCTTGTGGGCGGAAAGTTCGCTCCGATCTTGTGGATCTAGAATAGGGATAGTGTATTGACGGCGGTTGAACAGGCGGGGTTGAAAGTTTAAAGGTAGAAGAGAGAAAATAAGTATCAAAGGTTTTATTTTACTTTTATAACTTAAAATTTTGGAAAAAAACGCACAACTTTATTCTATGTGTAAAAAATTTCATGAAGTTTAAAACTAAATAAAGGATTTGAACTTTTTTGTTTGTTGCTTTTGCAAAGAGTATTCCTACCAATTATAGAGACTAATCTCCTCCGAAGTATTAAAAGTAAAGGAGCAAAGGGTAAAGTTGTTTCATTTATAAAAGCTAAGCATCGAACCACCAATTACTTGTTTAATAGGCAAAAGCTCTTATTACTCATGCCAACCTAAATTGGTTTATTTTTATAAACTTTTATATTGTGCAAAAAATTTTTTACCGTTTAAATCTAATTAATATGAATACTAAAATGTCACATCAACCTTTTTAAACACTCATGCACTATACTAGTAGCTTAGTCATGCGCCATCTCAACCCTTCTCCTCAATCCCAACTTTCTTACCCTATTCAAACACCTTAGCCACAAACAATAACCTAATAGTGAGCTCTTAGAATCACAAACCAGTGTCAATGTACAGCTGCATATTCCACTTCTTAATTAGCCAATCTTCATTATATAACATTCTTGTGTCATATATATGTCATTTCTATCAACAGTGTTTGAAATTAGATTATATTAAGGCAAAGAGTGAGACAGAGTTGGGTGAAGGAGAAGAAAAACAGAGAATGAAGAAAGGTTGTGTTAATAGCACTCCATCCTCCTCAAATTGGCTCAATAATTTACCAAAGGTATGAAATATTTTCAGTATGTATAGCCTCTTAGCTTCTACTATATCTTTTTTACAGCAATGGATGACAAAGAACTGGAGGAACGTGATTTTAATGGCGTGAAAATATGGGTCCAATTTTGGGGTGTTCCCTACACTGTTGAACAGGAAGCATAAGAAAGAATACTTGCAATTTATAGATTTGTCTCCAGGATATGTTTGTCATTCAATTTATATACCTACACCGGCTCCAACATCGTTTCACTGTAATCCAAAATCTATATATATATATATATATATATATATCAAACTCTAGTCCTCAATGTATCAAAGAAACAAGCATGGATTCAATGTTGTATATATGGCTTCGACTTCTTTATTTGAAGGCCTTCGTGTTTTGCAAACGCTTTCTCTATTGTTGTTGGGCTGTGTTTCAGTTTGATTATGGGATTATCAGTAAGTGATAATGGGATTTTCACTGCATCAACTTCACCGCCTTTGTAATCTGATGATCCTACTTCCTATTTATTTATTTATATCTTTTTCCAATATCATGTGCTTTTATGGTTACACTTCCATTGGGCACCGTTTAATATGTCCATTGAAATATTCTCAACAACCTGCAATAAATACTTTGAAAGAAGTGGAAGCGCTCTTGATAGAAAACCCAACAGAGATTATTACCATTATAATCGAAGACTATATACATTCTCCAAAGGGATTGACCAATCTATTCACCAATGCTAGACTGGATAAATATTGGTTTCCTGTGTCTAAGATGCCAAAAAAGGGTGAAGATTGGCCCACTATAACGCAGATGATTCAAGCAAATTACCACCTTGTTTTTACTTCAGTTGCTTCAAAGGAAGCAGACAGAAGAATAGCTTATCAGTAGAATTTATGAACGGTGGTTTTTGGTTTAACCCAAATCGGACAACAAATAAAAAAAATCAAGAGCGATGTGATTTCAAAGTTATGTAGTAATCTCATCAATAGGCAAAAAAATATGTTAAAAGCGTTACTTGAAATATATAACTGTATGAAAGAACATGAGGCTGGAAATATGATTTTTGCAGAAAAGTTAAATAAAAACAATAAATTGCAGAAAGTAAGTTCAGAAAATAGACTGCAGAAAAGGTAAATTGCAGAAAGTAAATAGCAAAAAGTAATCGGCGGAATGTAAATGATAGAAAATAAATTACAGAAAGTTAAAAGTACAAAAGGTTTAAATGAAAGTGATTAAATTGTAAGAAGTTAAATAAAAGCAATTAAAGACATTGAATTAAATTGACTTGAATGTTAAAGGTGGAAAGCATACTTTGATATTAATATATTAATCTGCTCGTATCAGACGCTAAGATTTTAATTAAGAGTTACCAACTTTGTTTACAACAAATCACTTAGTATTTATAGGCAAAATGACAGAGGTAATTGCCTATCTATCTAATCACCACGTAAGTGACGGTGTACATTGCTCGACAGAACTGCCTTAATCCATGTAAATTACGTGGTTTGACACAACTGTCTTTTGATAATGGGAATAACTGTCTTCTACAACTTTCGTTCGACAATCTCGCTTGCCTTCAACGTTCGACAACTGGGTTGCGCCATTAATCGACATCTCTTCATCATTTAGCAACTTTTGTCTCTTGACTTGTTTGTTTAATAATGTACTTCTGACGATTTTACTTTGACAGACGTATACGAATATATTGCGGACTATTTTGAGTTGATGTTCATTCTTGCTATTTTTTGTCGAATTTGTTTCTGTTGAATTGCTTATTTTTGTCGAATTTATATGCTAGATCACTATTTTGACACTTAGACAATCGGTACTATTTTGTTACATTATTGAGAACGATTACTTGTCGACCAAGCAACTAACTTTCGTTGGCAAATATATATTTTATTTCAAAAAATAATCATCCAACAAGGTACATGATTGAAAATAAGCGTAAGTACATATTGTTGCAACTTGATGATTTGTGTTTCTACCTCCATTTCATGATTTTGCTTGTGAAGAGCGCACTGTTCCTTTATTGCTTGTGACTAAGGCATTCGAATCAGGTAGGAAGGCTGGGAGAGTAGATATGTCAAAACGGATCCATTTAACCCACTCTGAGGGAGGGGTGGGTTTACAAAATATTAGCCCATATAAGTTTGAGCCTACATAGTCCAGCCCGTGTAACCCACGGGTTACTCGTATAACCCACTTAATATGTATATTTTTTTAAAAAAATGTATATCATATTCATATATACTAAAAGTGAAATCCCCTATTCTTCATATCTGAGTATCAGACCTTGAACCCTAAGTCCTCTGCATCTGCGCCATTGCCATTTTTTTCTCTACTAGTTCCACACTTCTAGTCTTCCACCATCGTCCCATCCGTTTGAGAGTAGAAAGCCAAAGAGGAAGATGAAGTTTCATCCAAGAGTAGAGAACAAAGACAAGAGATGATTAGAGGAAGAGAGCCAAAGAGCTAGAAAGCTACAGAGAACAGTGGGACAGAAGTTGGAGGGGAACAGAGCGACAGAAGAAAGCCATAGTGCCAAAGATTAGAGAGGATTAAAGAAAGATCTCATCGTCAAACCCTTCTTTCACCTTCGTCTTCTTTTTCTGTTCAGCTTGTGATGGCCACTGACAATCTCTTCCTTCATCCCCTTTGATTTTTTACCTTCGTCGCAGATGAATAGTAGACAACACAGCAAAGAATAAGAGAAAGAGTGACGGCAGAGATAATTTATGGTGAGGACTGATGCACTGAGCTGAGGAATGAGGATGATGATGGATGTGAGAATGGGAGGAAGAGAGAGATTCATCCAACGCTTGAGACATTGAGATTCATCTCTCTCTAATAAGTTTTATTAAAAATTTATTTTAAAAAAATATGCGAGGTTGGCGGACTGGCCCGTTTAGTCTGCCAGCTAGCATAAAAGACTGCCTATTTTTCAGCCCATTTAGCTCACTTTCTGTGTATCCCGTTTTGACAAGTCTAGTTGGGAGTGAAGAGAAAAGCTCACGTAGCGCATGAGTAAGGTGCTAACATGGCGCATAGTGTTTAAAAAAGGCTGACGTGATGCTTCAGTGTTCATATCAGTATTGACCGTCAATTGACTATTGATTAACTAGACGGAACTTAGTTTTAAATTTCATGGAGGTTTTTTGCACAAGTTCACTTAAAATTTTATAATTGAATTCTTGTAATATAACAAGTTATAATTTGAGCATTGCCATTAAACTTAATTTACTGTATTTTTAAATTTTACTAATTAATGATACAACATTTTGGTTAAAGTTCAATTGGTCAAACTATTTCAAGCAAAGTCGGGGGTCAAATTAATGGGTTTATTTTTTTAAGGTAAAAGTAACTTTTTTTCATTCTAATATTTAGCTTGAGTTTCAACTTTGTCATTAACTTTTTTGTGTTAATTTTATTTTATATATTTTATTTTTATTTCATTTTTGTCCCCAGCATTAATACCATTAACAAAATTGATTAAAAATGCTAATATAGATTCCTCTAAGTGACATGTGGATTCCTCCCAATGACATGTTGATTCTTTCATGTGACACATCAAATTAACTATTAATTTGGGACAAATAAGATAAATGAAAAAAGTATTATTTGTGACGAAATTATAGTTTAGTCAAATGTTTGGGACAAAATTAAAATCAAAATCAAATAGTATGACATTTTGATAGTTAACAAGTCATATGGAATAGCCCATGTCAACATTTCCAATATATAAGATGAATCGACGCAAAAAAAAATGTTAGAAGTAAAATTAAAATTTGAGATAAATGTTAGAAATAAAAAATGTAGTTTTATTTTCTTAATTAATTTCTTATTCGATTAGATAAGTTTGTCTTTTTATTTTCTATAAATATTTTTGTAGCATTTTAATATTTGAAAAGCTTACGTTCTATAAGTAACATTAATATAAACTCCATATTTTTACATTTTAAAAGAATTAAATTTTAAATTAAATTAATCATTTAATCCTATTATCAAATTGTAATTATTTTGATAGGATAAATGAATTAGTTAAAACCTTTTTTGTCAACTTATTTAATTAGTTTAGTTGGATAAAGTGTTTAAATTAATTAATAAAAATACATTTTTGATCCCTATGTTGCTGCTGGTTTTTTAAAATGAGTAGAAAACAAAGAGAAGATAGAGGCCTTCTTTCATCACATTATATATGTCTTTTGCTATTAATATTTAATTAATTAGATATTAAAATTTTGATTAAAATTAATATTTTTTATTGAATCATAATTGTAATACTCGCCAATTTTGAGGTCATGTGATCGGTGGTAGTACATTTTTTTATAATGAAAATGTTCATTATTTTAATGGAATTATTTTGTCATTTTTAATTTTTCATATTTAATTTATTTCTTTTGAATATTATTTATGAAAATGAAGATAAATTGTCACATCCCAAAACTTACATGTGATATAAACATAAAATACCTAGGGTGTACCTCCGTGGTACCCCATAATCTCTGTGAACATTCTTAATATCCATAATTATGTGAATCATAAATATTCCAAAAAGATATTTTGTATACATATTCAGAAAATGTTCAACCTTCAAACACTATACAACCTCCCAAGCCTAGGTGACCTACTAGATTACAGAGCGTTTCCTAATCCTTACCAATTGTTTACCAGACAAAAGTGGAGTATATCCTTAAAGGCTATAAATTCTCCTCCTCAACCACTGTATCTGAAAAGATAATCATGGAGAGTGTGAGTTTATCATAACTCAGTGAGTAAACAACTGTACATGAAAATATCATAAGCACAAACACCACATTTACTAATACAATCAATCTATCATTTATTGTAAATAATTATAGTATTACACTTGTTTGAATTTGCGTATGATTTCTTGGGTGATCAATCCCTCAATCACTTTGCATTATATGCCATAGATACTTGCACTGAGTGACTTGGGAATTTAACCCTCAAACTCTTGGTGCATAAGTTTCACAGTTATACACTGAGTGGTATGGGACTCTAACCCTTTCAAACTCGTGCATAGGTCTTCACATTTATACACCGAGTAGTATGGGACTCTAACCCTTTCAAACTCGTGCATAGGTTTTTCACATTTATACACCGAGTAGTATGGGACTCTAACCCTTTCAAACTCGTGTATTAGATCTCGTAGATCTTTTGCTCATCAATGAAATAGTGACAATTTATCACAATATAATCACTATGAAATAAATGAATTTACACATACTTTTGTTCCCTTGAATGTCTATCATCAACCATAACAATCATCATATATTATCAACAGCGATACTGATTATTTCTCACTTCAATACTATTATAAACAAGACTTGTATTGTACTTTATCTAATAAGATCACATTAATTTAGTAAGGCTATTCACTTACAAAATGTTCCAATTTATTCAAGGAACAATCACATCTAGATCTTTAGTCAACTAGAGAAATCAATTCTCAAAGGTAATAAAATACCTTTCAATGATATTGTACTTTTTCTCAACCTGAACACACACTGATACTATTCTCAATTTCACAAATAACGCAAATGGGATTTATATTGTGCTTTGACTAATTTATTAAATTAATTTTGCAAGGTTGCCTACTCACCTGGATTCCACGCTCTCGGCGCTCCCACCTTGCGCCCCAATCATCCCTATTGTAACCAGGTAAAAACCATTAGGGTTACAAAATAGAGAAATTTCCTATCACTACTCTCGACCTTTACTCACATCTTAAGTCATAACTCCTAACCGGTAATTAATTTCTAAATGACATTTATACCATTGGAACCTAGACTCAAAGAGCTTTCCAACGATATAAAGTTTGCCCAAAACGGAGTCCGGATGAAGAAGTTATGACTGATTGAAAAATAAGCTAAGGTTTTTCAGCATATCTGGCGCCTGGGCGCCACACATGGCGCCTGGGCGCCAACACAAGCCTGGCGCCTGGGCGCCACACCTGGCGCCTGGGCGCCAAGTCCCTTTTCTTCCCAAAATTTTCTGAACCTTGGCGCCTGGGCGCCAGGATCGCGACCTTTCGCGGTTCCTCTCGGTTTTGGCTCAGATCCGGCCAAATCTTCACCGTTTTCCATGATTTCTTCCATAGGATCTCACCCTTAATGTCTAAGGAGCATTTAGACACCAAAAACACCAATTTTAATCGAGAAACGAAGCCGGAATCTCGATTTTTACCCCAAACTTTCTGAAAACTATAAAATAGGAAAAAGCTTGAGAAATAGAAATTTCTACCTCAATTCCTTGCTTTCCCTACGATGCTTGGCTCCTAGAGGCTCGCCCCGTAGCCCGAGATCCACTCTCCAAGCTCGGTTGTGGAGTTGGAGTGTAGAGAGAGGAAGAGAGGAGAGAAAGTGAAGAGAGAGAGAGGAAAGGAGAAAATGAAGAAAATTTAGGTGAGGCCGCCTATTTACTCGCCCGGGGTGAAATTATCACTTGCTATTCAATTGACCCTCAGTCAAGATTAGTAAAAACAAATTCATAAAATCTCACCTCGGGTGATTCTAAATCCTAATTGCCCCACAATTTTCTTCTTTCACTTTAGTCCCTCTCAATATCTCAAACTTCACTTTAACCCCAAATCTATCATCCTTTCGGTACCGGACTCATAATTCATTCCCATAAGCTCTATTCTTCTTCTCAGGTTCCTATTTGGTCATTTCTCAAAAGTACTCCATACTTTCTTTTCTTTTCGTTTTAGTCCTTGAGAATTTGTAAAATGTCCTAAATTAAAATTTTTTTGAAATTTCTATTTCCAAATTTCCTTTACTAATTCAAAAAGAACATTTCTCATGTAATTAAATTTTTCAATAAACTTCAAATAGACTTTAAATATTCATGAAAATTCTTGGGATATTACATTCTTCCCCCCTTAATAGAATTCGGTCCTCCGAATTTAAAACTTAACTCAAGATTGAAACAAATACAGGTATTTTGTCCAAATCTCGTTCTCTCTTCTAGAATTTTCACAATCAAGTACAAAATATAACAAGTTCAACATATTTTTATCTCTCGAGCTTCTTCAGTACAAGAATTGCCTTATTTCTAGTACATAAGTTACAGGCAACAAACTGAACTTGATTTACAAAACAGATAATCTTAATACACGAAGCTCAGATCAAATATTAGCTTAAGGTACAAATAAAAGAAAGAATAAATTAAGGACGAGGAGGCTTCTGAAATGCAGAAAGTGCTCCAAGTCTAGAAGAGGAAGGTGCTTCAGATCTTAAGGAGGAAGCTAGTCGTTGCAGCCTAGAAAGAGTTTCTGGAGGAAACGTTTGGGAAATTTGGCGAAGTGCAGAGGTCACTCCATTCATACAGTCAATACACCTCGCTTGTTGGTCACGAAAATTTTGAGTTGCAAACATCGAATGTCTATCAACTCTATTCGCCAATTCCCTAAAATGACGATTCAAGAGCTTCTCTTGTTCTACAAAGAGATGATTTATCAATCTTCCCTGGTCCTCAAAGTGGCGGTTTATCAACCTTTCCAAGTCCTCCATCTTTTTTCTCATAAGCGCAAGCTCATCATTTGAAGATGTTGCTGTGCTAACATCCTCTAGCTCTACTACATCCCTTTTTCTTTTCTTAGCTTCTGATGACTCTTGCATGGATCTCTTATTCTTATAGTTCTCCAGACTAAGATTTAGATCCAGCTCTACCTTGCCAGCCTCAAAGTTTAAATTGAAAGACTTATTGCTGGCCATATTTTTCTGAGCTATAAGGGTTGTATGGAATGAGGGGTTTGATGCTAGAAAGCTTATAAGTAATGAACTCTTAGTGTAGTGAGCGGCGTAATGGGGCATCCATTATTTATAGACGAAATTTAGGGCTACCAAAACCCTTACATTACACCCTAAAGATGGCCTCCAGACCTTACCCGTCGTAAAGCCAACGGTTTAATAAGCATGCTAAAAAAATAATAAATATAATCTCATGCAAAAGATTTTCTCAAAGACTTTCGGCTAACTTTTGACTCTTGCTCAAATCATTCAACTAATCGCCGCTTCAATATATGACTTCCTAACTCTGTATTTGTCTTATCCAATAATCCTAGATCAAGATATTACTCCATGAACGGGTAGTTTCATATTAACCTTATCTAGGTTTCTAATCCGTGGCTTTGCTCTAGGCTACACATTTTCAAACATACATATTAAAATAAAAACTTCTCACATTTACACATATCAAGTGTTACTATAAAGTGAGAAAAATTTTTTACCTTTCTCTTGCCTCTACGAGCATATATGTATGTATGTATCAATATGGAGATACATCCTTATCTATATATTTTCATCTATTCAAGTCCTTTCTAAATTTTAGACTTCTCAATCTCTGAATGTATGTAGAATCATTACATATTATTCCTGGCTACAACAAATAGCCTTCACTCTCAATGCATGGATAACATACATATATGTCATATGTATTTAAATACATATAATCACAATATAATTCATTCAATCATGTATATTATACTCAACTGAAGGCTTTCAAGAACAATACAAGAAAGCAGAGAAATACATTTTAGTTCATCATAAAAGCATCCAAGGCAATCTTTAATGGCTACGCTGTCGGCTTCTTAGAATTTCAGAAAATGCCAACAAAAGATATGAAAAATAAACAAGTATAAATCGGCCGCAAATCCACCGAATATTGACTTACGTGGTTTTGCCATTAATGTGACACACTGTTGACACGCATGCCTACCCTAGACTTCTGGCTTCCAGCTTGCAGAAATCCATAGGTTGAGCGTGTAGGAATGCGGCGAAGAGATATCTTCTTTGGCTCTAAGTCTAAATTTTTCTCTATAAAAACTGCCCCGGAATTCTCAGTCACTACACCACAAAGAGTAATCATCTCTGAGCCTACAATTTTTCAGCATTTCTCTCTCATCATACTCCTGCAAAAACTTCTAAATTTTCTAAACCATGGCCACCAGAAAGTACATTGATCTCACAGTGGAGGCCAAGGAAGAAGAGCTCGACTTAAACTTAAGTCTGGGCAAAGACAAGGGCAAAAGACCTTTTGAGGGGTCTCAAGAGGATCAAAAGGAGAAGAAGATAAAAATTGAGGAAGTTGAGGAGATTAGCACTGGCCACACGTCAGAAAACAAAATCGCTTGTTTAGAGAAGGAGGTGAAAAATCTGAAAAAGATGATAGAAGACCTGGAGAAGTTAACTAAACGCAATAATGCGGCAATGACTTCAAGAATAGACAGGTTCTTCTATTGGTCTACCCAATGCTTCTGCAATCAACAACAAAGAAGTGTTGATTGTATGAATGGGATTTACACTACCCTTCGTGACATTGCTCAGTCTCTTGTTCCAAGAAATGGTCGAGGGGTGATGATACAATACAACCCTCCTAATCCGAGACCACCTCGCTTGTAGATTACTCATGCATGAGTAATTTCTCTTTTTGTTTTTTTTTTGCAATGCAATCCTTCCGCTTTTAATGCCAATAGTTTCTTTTACTAGATGGTACTCTAACTAATAATAATAATAAAATGAAGAAAGATAAAAGAAATTAACCACATAAAATCAATAACAAATTTAGCTTATAAAGCCAATCGCATAAAAATTTAATGACCCTATAAGCTGTCACAGAGACAAACAGAAGTTCTGTACAAGTCTCATTATCTTTCCTCTTATCATACAGGAGTAGATGAAGGCTTACCGTATAGATCTATTGAACTCGATATTATGCCCTCGAATTGTCATGAATTCTTGCTTAAGAGCCTCAATTCGCAAGCTTTCCTTAAACTAACACTCTAAGGCACAAACTACCATAAAAATATCTTTCTAGACCATTCCAATCATACATCACGTTTAACCATTAAGAATGTTCATACGCCAACAGCCTACCTATAACATGCTCTAATGGTTCCAATGTTACAAAACTTCTACACTGTATATATATATATTTTTTTTTTTGAAACACTTCTATCATATAGTACCATCATGCCAATCCCTAACTAAACAAGTGCAACTTTGGCAAGTCACCCCTAAAGAAAACTTATAGTTTATCCCAATATCTCTTATGTTAGGTTCCACTTTACCGTAGTATTTCCCTTAGGAAAACTACCTAGCCCACATCTATTTTCTCAACCAAGCTTTTATCAAGGAACATATTATTTAGGACTTACATCCTCTTTCATAAATTACATCTGTCTGGCATCTATCAAAATCAAATCTTGATCTGCCTCACAAGGGTTCTTTCCCTTTCCTGCATTAGTAATCTGCTCTATATTCTTTGCAAAAATCTTTCTTAAACTCTAGCCCATGCCTCATAATCAACTTTACCCCATCTAATACATCACTCTTGGCCCAGCCCTCAAGCCATATTCTAGTAATTACTAATCCTCAGCTTTCAGAGTACACTACAGAGTTATGTTCCCAATTTCTCAAAAAGAAAAATTTCATACAGAGATCACCTTTTCCATCGGTATAAAGATCATACCTCCAACAAGTTCCAAAGTTCCACATATGAAATCAATTATCTCATATTGTAACAAAATTATCTCTAACTAACTCCATCGAAGGGTAAGTTATGACAAGAACACTCAACTTTACAAGGTCTTTTATGGAACCTAATCCCATGGTCATGCCGCGGTTCATGACAATGGAAAAGGGCCCACAAAGAACACTTTGCTCTGTAATCTATAGGGGACCTAAAACCACCTCTGATACCAATTTGTCACATCCCAAAACTTACATGTGATATAAACATAAAATACCTAGGGTGTACCTCCGTGGTACCCCATAATCTCTGTGAACATTCTTAATATCCATAATTATGTGAATCATAAATATTCCAAAAAGATATTTTGTATACATATTCAGAAAATGTTCAACCTTCAAACACTATACAACCTCCCAAGCCTAGGTGACCTACTAGATTACAGAGCGTTTCCTAATCCTTACCAATTGTTTACCAGACAAAAGTGGAGTATATCCTTAAAGGCTATAAATTCTCCTCCTCAACCACTGTATCTGAAAAGATAATCATGGAGAGTGTGAGTTTATCATAACTCAGTGAGTAAACAACTGTACATGAAAATATCATAAGCACAAACACCACATTTACTAATACAATCAATCTATCATTTATTGTAAATAATTATAGTATTACACTTGTTTGAATTTGCGTATGATTTCTTGGGTGATCAATCCCTCAATCACTTTGCATTATATGCCATAGATACTTGCACTGAGTGACTTGGGAATTTAACCCTCAAACTCTTGGTGCATAAGTTTCACAGTTATACACTGAGTGGTATGGGACTCTAACCCTTTCAAACTCGTGCATAGGTCTTCACATTTATACACCGAGTAGTATGGGACTCTAACCCTTTCAAACTCGTGCATAGGTTTTTCACATTTATACACCGAGTAGTATGGGACTCTAACCCTTTCAAACTCGTGTATTAGATCTCGTAGATCTTTTGCTCATCAATGAAATAGTGACAATTTATCACAATATAATCACTATGAAATAAATGAATTTACACATACTTTTGTTCCCTTGAATGTCTATCATCAACCATAACAATCATCATATATTATCAACAGCGATACTGATTATTTCTCACTTCAATACTATTATAAACAAGACTTGTATTGTACTTTATCTAATAAGATCACATTAATTTAGTAAGGCTATTCACTTACAAAATGTTCCAATTTATTCAAGGAACAATCACATCTAGATCTTTAGTCAACTAGAGAAATCAATTCTCAAAGGTAATAAAATACCTTTCAATGATATTGTACTTTTTCTCAACCTGAACACACACTGATACTATTCTCAATTTCACAAATAACGCAAATGGGATTTATATTGTGCTTTGACTAATTTATTAAATTAATTTTGCAAGGTTGCCTACTCACCTGGATTCCACGCTCTCGGCGCTCCCACCTTGCGCCCCAATCATCCCTATTGTAACCAGGTAAAAACCATTAGGGTTACAAAATAGAGAAATTTCCTATCACTACTCTCGACCTTTACTCACATCTTAAGTCATAACTCCTAACCGGTAATTAATTTCTAAATGACATTTATACCATTGGAACCTAGACTCAAAGAGCTTTCCAACGATATAAAGTTTGCCCAAAACGGAGTCCGGATGAAGAAGTTATGACTGATTGAAAAATAAGCTAAGGTTTTTCAGCATATCTGGCGCCTGGGCGCCACACATGGCGCCTGGGCGCCAACACAAGCCTGGCGCCTGGGCGCCACACCTGGCGCCTGGGCGCCAAGTCCCTTTTCTTCCCAAAATTTTCTGAACCTTGGCGCCTGGGCGCCAGGATCGCGACCTTTCGCGGTTCCTCTCGGTTTTGGCTCAGATCCGGCCAAATCTTCACCGTTTTCCATGATTTCTTCCATAGGATCTCACCCTTAATGTCTAAGGAGCATTTAGACACCAAAAACACCAATTTTAATCGAGAAACGAAGCCGGAATCTCGATTTTTACCCCAAACTTTCTGAAAACTATAAAATAGGAAAAAGCTTGAGAAATAGAAATTTCTACCTCAATTCCTTGCTTTCCCTACGATGCTTGGCTCCTAGAGGCTCGCCCCGTAGCCCGAGATCCACTCTCCAAGCTCGGTTGTGGAGTTGGAGTGTAGAGAGAGGAAGAGAGGAGAGAAAGTGAAGAGAGAGAGAGGAAAGGAGAAAATGAAGAAAATTTAGGTGAGGCCGCCTATTTACTCGCCCGGGGTGAAATTATCACTTGCTATTCAATTGACCCTCAGTCAAGATTAGTAAAAACAAATTCATAAAATCTCACCTCGGGTGATTCTAAATCCTAATTGCCCCACAATTTTCTTCTTTCACTTTAGTCCCTCTCAATATCTCAAACTTCACTTTAACCCCAAATCTATCATCCTTTCGGTACCGGACTCATAATTCATTCCCATAAGCTCTATTCTTCTTCTCAGGTTCCTATTTGGTCATTTCTCAAAAGTACTCCATACTTTCTTTTCTTTTCGTTTTAGTCCTTGAGAATTTGTAAAATGTCCTAAATTAAAATTTTTTTGAAATTTCTATTTCCAAATTTCCTTTACTAATTCAAAAAGAACATTTCTCATGTAATTAAATTTTTCAATAAACTTCAAATAGACTTTAAATATTCATGAAAATTCTTGGGATATTACATAAATAATCAGACCAGGTATTTTATTTCAGATAATATTTTTGAGATTTGAACAAAGACAAGAGGAAGAGGAAATTTCATGAAAATAATATTAAGGAATGGGGAATTGAAAAAGAGCAATCATGAGGCATAGAGGGAACCATGTACCTACGAAATCCAAAAAGAGATTAAAGTGAAATGAGAAACTAGATTGGTACCAAAAGTGTGAGAAATACCCAAATTAAAGAAATTATGGATTTTTCACTATCAAGGTTAACTAGGAGTTGCCTAGGGGCAAAGTATTAATTTCACCCTGGATAGATATATATAGGCAGTCCCACCCTTTTTTCCTTATTTCTCATTTTTCTCTTTCTCTCCTCACTCTCTCTTTCTCTTTCTCTCTTCCTTCTCTCTACCTCTCCACCCAAACCCGCAAACTGAGCTTCAGTGAGCTTTACTCCGGTGGTAAGACGAGTCATCGGTGGCCAACTAATGTAGGCAAAGCAAGAAATCGATGTAGGAATTTTGATTTCTCAAACTTTTTCCTATTTTCTAGTTTTAGGGCTGTTTTGGGTAAAATTGAGATTGGGGTTTCATTTGTAGGTTAAAATTAGGGGTTTTGTGTCTAAATGCTCCTTAAACACCAAAGATGAGAACCCATTGAAGAAATTATGAAAAACGGTGAACATTTGACTAGATCTAGGCTAAATCTGAGGGGAAATTGTGTGGGTCTTGATCATGGCGCCTAGGCGCCATACTTTAGAAGGAAAAGTGAAGAAGGCCATGGCGCCTAGGTGCCAAGTGTGCTACTGTCATGCTATAGTGTTTTCTTGAATTTTTTTTTTCAAATTATCATAACTCTTTCATCCGACTTCATCTTTAGTAAATTTTATATCGTTGGAAAACTCTTTGAGTCTAATTTTCAATGGTGTAAGTTTCATTTAGAAATTCTTTACCGGTTAAGAGTTATGACCAAATGAGTGAGTAAAGGTCATAGTTAGTGGTGAGGATTTTCCTTGTTTTATTTATTTATTGGTTTTGGTTGATTCTAGTTGACATGAGAGCTTTATTGGCTTGGTTTTTCGGAAACTCTTTCACAATAAACTTTGTTGGCATCAAGGTAAGTAGGTGACCTAGCTACTTGTTTTTATTAAAAATTACTAAAATATAATATAAATCTCATTCACACCATAATTAGATTTAAATTTAATAACCTCCCTAGTTAGTAATGTTAACTAGATTATGGAACTTATTTGAGATATTGAGGATCTATCTTGTGAATATGTTTGTGAATGATGAGTGGATTGTTGGTTGTTGTGTGCATGACATTTTATCATGTTAATGCCTTGCATATGGAAAAGAATTATGTAGGAATGTAGATCCACGAAAGGGAACCAGTTAGTAACCCAATGATGTGGTTATTCCTAGGAAGAACATCAGAAATAGGGAGTAGAGGAGTGGACCTCTAGAATAAACCCGTTGAGCAGTTATAATCTAAGCGAAAATTTTAGACTGGGTCTCAACGAAGTAAGCGTGAGAAGATGTGGAAAACATTGCACATTGTTGCATAATGCGTTCAATGTGATTATTTGTGCTTGTATATGTTTTGTGTTGAATTAGAGTATTGGATTGGTTTGATGTGGATTGCAAGAGTTGTGGACTCGCAAGGAAATAGTACGTTAGAGTCACGAAATCAAGTACGCTTATGTTTTTGTATTTGTATATGCTTGTACGTGCTAAAGGTAATTATTTAAATTGTAGTTGTGATTTTGATATTTGTACTTATGCGTTATTTTATTGCACAGTCATTTACCCACTGAGTTTTTTTATAAACTCACACTATCTGTGGTTATCTTCTTTTTTTGTAGACATAGCAGCTGAAGAGGATGGAAAACTGCTAGAGTTTAGGTGCTTGGAGATTAACTCCATTTTTGTTGGAGTGTTTTTAATGAACCAATTTTTGGACTGTATAACATTAGAAATGTTCTGTAATTCTATAGGCCACCTAGGTCCTGCTGTATTAAGAGATTTATTGTTTATTGATTGTAATTTTACTTTGTAAACAATGTAATTTACGTTTTGTATAGTTGTGAATATTATGATTGTTCAAGGAAATTATAGGCTACCACTAAGGTACACTCTAAGATTTGTAAATTATATGTTAAGTCACATGTCCCATTTTTTGTGTGTTACAAATTCGTATTAGAGGGAAAGTTAGTTTATAGGTCTCCTATAAATTACAAAGCAAAGTGTTCTTTATGCGTCCTTTTCCATTGTCGTGAACTGCGCAACATAACCATAGGGTTAGGATCCATAAAAGGCATTGTATAGAGTTGTGTGTCTCTTTTGTAACTTACTTCTCTGTAGAGTTAGTCGAAAGTTATTTTATTAACTGGAGAAGTGTTTGTTCTTAAGCCCAAGGAGCTCATAAGCTCAGATGTAGCTTTGCTACATTACCACAGAGGTAGTTATGAATTGCTTAAATGAGGATATAAATGTGTGTATGGATATGTATCACGAAAACATAGGTCTTCCATGTACTGTCATGTAATTATTAAATTATATGATGTGTGATAATTTATTTTGGATTGGATTTAGGTGTTTTATGATGTGTAAAGTTATTAAGTGCTTGAACTTGTACATATATTTATGTATGCATTTATACTTGATTTGTTTTTCTGAGGCATAACGATTATGTATGCATGTTTTATACATGTATATCTAAGAGTTAGGGGAAATTTGTTGAGATTTCTTGGTGGGATGTTTGTGTGTATGCCTTGATCAAACTTTTATTAATATATTTTAATGAATTGAGGAAACAAGAGAAGTTGAGAAATGGTTATGGCATAGATATAACTTAGATACTTTACATGTACACATGTATTGAATGTATCTTGTTGTGAGGGTGTATACCATCCATTGTGGACTCGATTGAGGTCAGTTACATGGAGTGACGAGCAAGGATGCTTGGAAATCGATACTTAAGTGGATTAGTGTCTAACTCGTTCTCTTAAGTGTTGATGACTTCTTAGGTATTTCTGTGTAGGCGAGTATTTCAACCAAATCACCTTGAGTTGAAATTGAGAAGAAAGGGTTATGGAATAACGGAGAAGTTATGAAGAAAGGGTGTAAGAGGAATGAATGCTCACATGAGAAAAATTGAGGGCTAGAATGTAAGTTTTACCGTGGGGGATGAATGTCGGGGTAATTAAGTTAGAGTTGAAATGCGTACCTGAGTATGCATCCTAGAGAAAACTAGTAATGTAAAACTCGGTTGACGAAACCGATCTAGATTGTGAAGTTCTCCTGGAGGCACAGTACGTCGTGATTTGGCATAAGCTAGAGCTCAGGATAGGAGTCGTACTAGAGGGATAGTACGCCTATGAGCGGGGATGACGTGTTTGGACAGGATAACGCCTACGGGCCAGGATATCACCTTTGGGTGGGATATCACTTACGAGTAGGATAATGCCTTTGAGCGAGGTGCATACATTCATAATATTGTGAACAATGTGTATAGGTTTATATGTGGGATTGTGTTCATGGTATGCATAGTGTAAAATATATAATGGTATCAAGAATACGCTCTATGAGAACTGTGAGCGAGATGTCATATATGAATATGCTTCCAGGGCGACCAGATATCATGTAGGATATATATATATATATATATATATATGCATATGTATGTGGGTGCTTTTTGGGGATGAGTCAATAATAGATTGTGTGGTAAAGGAACTTATCTATAGTAAGTATTTAAACCATCCTAAATTCCCTAAGTTTGCTTATGGTAATAGTTATCAGAGTAGCGCAGTGGAAGCGTGGTGGCGCCTTTCGACTTTTATGATGAGTTTTTGAATTTAGGGGACCGAATTCTATTAAGGGGGAGAATGTAATACCCGCTAATTTTGGGGTTATGTGATTGGCGGTATTACGATTTTTTTATAATGAAAATTTTCATTATTTAATGGAATTATTTTGTTATTTTTTATTTTTCATATTTAATTTATTCTTTTTTAATATTGTTTATGGAAACATAGATAAATAATCAAATCAGATATTTTATTGTAGATGATATTTTTGAGATTTGGAGAGAGACAAGAGGAAGAGAAAATTTCATGAAAATAGTGTTAGAAAATGGGGAATTAAGAAAGAGCAATCATGAGGCATAGAAGGAGCCAAGTACCTACGGAGTCCAAAGATGGACTAAAGTGAAATGAGAACTTATGCTGGCACCTAAAGTGTGAGAAATACCCAAATTGGAGAAATTATAGATTTGCTTCTATGAATGTTAACTGGAAGTTGTCTAGGGGCAAAGTAGTAATTTTACCCTGGACGGGTATATATAAGCGGCCCTACTCCTTTTTCTTCATTTTTCACCTTTCTCTCTTTCTCCTCACTCTCTCTTTCTCTTTCTGTCTTCCTTCTCTCTACCTTTCCAACTAAACTTTCAAACCGAGCTTCGGTGAACCTTTCTCTAGCGATAAGATGAGTCATTGGTGGCCAACTAACGTAAGAAAAGCAAGGAATCGAGGTAGAAATTCCAATTTCTCAAACTTTTCTCCATTTTCTAGTTTTAGAGCAGTTTGGGGAAAACTGAGATTGAGGCTTGGTTTGTCAGTTAAAATTGGGGGTTTTTTGGTGTCTAAATGCTCCATACACACCAAAGATAAGAACCCATAGAAGAAATCATGAAAAACGGTAAAAATTTAGGCCAAAGGGGAAATCACGTGGGTTACGATCGTGACACCCAGGCGCCACACTATAGAAAGAAAAGTGAAGAAAGCCTTGGCGCCAAGTGTGTTGACGTCACGCTGTAGTGTTTTCTTGAACTTTTTTTCCAAACAGCTATAACTCTTGCATCTAGACTTCGTTTTTAGCTAACTTTATATCGTTGGAAAGCTCATTAAGTCTAGTTTCCAATGGTATAAGTTCTATTTGAAAATTCTTTACTAGTTAAGAGTTATAACTAAATGAGTGAGTAAAGGTCAAAGTTAGTGATGAGGATTTTCCTTATTTTATTTATTTATTGATTTTGGTTAATTCTAGATGACGTTGGAGCTTCATTGGCTTAGTTTCTCAAAAACTCTTTCACGGTAAACCTTGTCGACATTAAGGTGAGTGGGTGATTTTGCTACTTGTCGACATTAAGCCAAGTACCTACGGAGTCCAAAGATGGACTAAAGTGAAATGAGAACTTATGGTGGCACCTAAAGTGTGAGAAATACCCAAATTGGAGAAATTATAGATTTGCTTCTATGAATGTTAACTGGAAGTTGTCTAGGGGCAAAGTAGTAATTTTACCCTGGACGGGTATATATAAGCGGCCCTACTCTTTTTTCTTCATTTTTCACTTTTCTCTCTTTCTCCTCACTCTCTCTTTCTCTTTCTGTCTTCCTTCTCTCTACCTTTCCAACTAAACTTTCAAACCGAGCTTCGGTGAACCTTTCTCTAGCGATAAGATGAGTCATCGGTGGCCAACTAATGTAAGAAAAGCAAGGAATCGAGGTAGAAATTCCAATTTCTCAAACTTTTCTCCATTTTCTAGTTTTAGAGCAGTTTGGGGAAAACTGAGATTGAGGCTTGGTTTGTCAGTTAAAATTGGGGGTTTTTTGGTGTCTAAATGCTCCATACACACCAAAGATAAGAACCCATAGAAGAAATCATGAAAAACGGTAAAAATTTAGGCCAAAGGGGAAATCACGTGGGTTACGATCGTGACACCCAGGCGCCACACTATAGAAAGAAAAGTGAAGAAAGCCTTGGCGCCAAGTGTGTTGACGTCACGCTGTAGTGTTTTCTTGAACTTTTTTTCCAAACAGCTATAACTCTTGCATCTAGACTTCGTTTTTAGCTAACTTTATATCGTTGGAAAGCTCATTAAGTCTAGTTTCCAATGGTATAAGTTCTATTTGAAAATTCTTTACTAGTTAAGAGTTATAACTAAATGAGTGAGTAAAGGTCAAAGTTAGTGATGAGGATTTTCCTTATTTTATTTATTTATTGATTTTGGTTAATTCTAGATGACGTTGGAGCTTCATTGGCTTAGTTTCTCAAAAACTCTTTCACGGTAAACCTTGTCGACATTAAGGTGAGTGGGTGATTTTGCTACTTGTTTTTATCAAAAATTGCTCAAGTACAATATAAATCTCATTCACACTATAATTGAATTTAAATTTATTAACCTCCTTAGTTAGTGATGTTAACTAGATTATGGAACTTGTTAAGATATTGAAGGTCTATCTTGTGAATATGCTTGTGAATGATGAATGGATTGTTAGTTGTTGTGTGCATTACATTTTATCATGTTAATGCATTGCAGATGGAAAAGAATTATGTAGGAATATAGACCTACGAGAGGGAACCGGCTAATAACCCAAGGATGTGGTTATTCCTTGGAAGAATGTCAGAAATCAGGAATAGAAAAGTGGACCTCTGGAATAAACCCGTTGAGCATTTATAGTCCGAGTGAAAATTTCAGACAGAGTCTCAACGAGATAAGTGCATGAAAAACATTGTATATTATTGTTTGCATATTCATACCATGAGAGGGAACTAGCTAGTTAACCCAAAGATGTGGATATCTCTTTGGTAAACGTTAGAAAGTGGGAACAAAGAGGTGGACCTCTAGAATAAACCCGTTGAGAAATTATTATCTTAGGGGAAATTTCAGACTAGGTCTCAACGAGGTAAGCGTGGGAAGATGTGGAAAACGTTGCATATTGTTGCATAATGCATTCAATATGATTATTTGTGCTTTTGTACGTTTTGTGTTGAATTAGGGTATTGGATGTGGTTTGATGTAGATTGCAAGAGTGTGGTCTTGCAAGGAAATAGTACATTATAGTCACAAAATCAAGTACGTTTGTGTTTGTATATTTATATATGCTTATACGTGCTAGAGGTAATTATTTAAATTGTGATTGTGATTCTGGTATTTATACTTGTACCTTGTTTTATTGCATAGTCATTTACCCAATGAGTTTTTGATAAACTTACACACTCTATGGTTATCTATTTTTTTAGACAATACAGTTGATGATGATGGAAAATCACTGGAGTTAAGCAGCTAGGAGATATACTCCATTTTTGTTAGAGGATTCTTAATGAACCAATTTTTGGACTGTATACCATTAGGAATGCTCTGTAATTCTATAGGCCACCTAGGTCTTGCTGTATTAGAAGATTTATTGTTTACTAATTGTAATTTTACTTTATAAACTATGTAATTTACATTTTGTATAGTTATGGATATTAGGATTGTTTAGGAAAATTATGGGATACCACTGAGGTACACCCTAAAATTTGTAAATTGTACGTTAAGTCACGTGTCCAATTTTCGAGGTGTTGCAATAATTTATTGTCACATCCCAATTTTAGACATGTAAGTAATTTTATAAATTCGAGGGTGTACCTCCATGGTATCTCATAAAATCTCTAATTAGTACTAAAGTCCACAACTATGCAAATATAAATTTTTCAGGAAAGAGATTTCTGCATATAGATATATATACTTCAATATAGTAAAACAATAAATACAAGTCAAATATCATACAGTATGATAAATTTTACAAACCTAGGTGACCTATAGAGATTACAAAGTATTTCCTAAGCTTTTAGATTTATAAGCCCTCCAGACAACATAGAAAGTATCCTCAAGGAATACTAATCCTCCTGTAGATTTCTTTCATTCTCATCCACTATATCTAAAAAAAATATTCATAGAGAGCGTGAGTTCATCAAAACTCAGTAAGTAAATGACTATGCAATAATAAATGTATCACAAGTACAAATACCATAATTATTATCACAATAAGAACAATTATATTCATGTTCAGGGTTTTTATACCCTCTGTATTTGATTTATGTTCAGGTATTTAATTCTCATTGTATTCATGTCCACAACTATTACATTCATTGGAATCTTGGGAGATCAAGCTCTCAACCATTACATGTATATAATTACATGCATAGAGTATCTTGGGTCAAGCCCTCAACCATTCCATGTGTATAATTACATGCATTGAATATTTTGAATCAAACCCTCAACCATTCCATGTGTATAATTACATTCTCAATCATAATTCTCATCAACATAATTTTAAATCACACAATAAATTTCATTATCAAGTTATTATCACTAAATAAGGAATCTAATTGCGATATAAGGTGAGATTTATATTATACTTGAAATAAAATAAATAAATCGGTTAGTAAGGTCATCCACTTATATAGATTCCGTATCCGAGTCACCTTTCCGAGTTGTTACAGAGAAGAGCATATAGTTGAATTTCATGTTCTGCTACAGAGATTTTCATGAAGATCAGATAAAAAAAGTCAGAGTTGCTTTGTATAAAATACTATTCATATGTATGATCACTATTCATACATATAAATACTATTTATGTCTATAGATACTATTCATGTGTACGAATACCATTCATATGTATAGATACTATTTATATGTACGAATATCATTTATATATACGGATAATATTCATATATACGGTTATTATTTATACCGAGAATAACGAACATAAGCTGTAAAAGAGTACACCAAGAAAGTTTTCAGAAAAGGGAGGTGAGTCACAATGGACACTCTCAAGTACTAAGTCTTTCTTTAGCCAGATCTTTCCTAAACATGTATTCTTCATAGTTTCATACTCTATTCCGATAATCAAAAAATAATTATCAAGCAGTCAAGGATAATTCTTTTCTGATGTAAAGAATTAGCTAAAGCTGCAACCACAGAGCATACTAAAAATTTAACTTCTAAATAATTACAAGAATTTAAAGAAGCATAGTATCCTCACCTTGGATTTAGGCTAAGGAGGAAAGACTTAAAATTTTATAGCCCTAATGTCAGAGCAGGAGAAATTTTGAGGAGAGGAAAGAAGAAAAACTAAAAGTGTGAATTTAAAAGTGAAATGAAAGGGCCTATTTATAGGAGAAGTCAAGGTACTATACGCTAATAAAATATTTATTTTACTATGCATTTTAATAATTCACTTTACTATGCTCTAATAATTTAGTTGCACTATACATTTTACTGTGCAATGCTAAATTATTGGTTACTATTAGAAACTAAAGGAAAAATTGTCCTTTCTCCTAAACTTTTTAGATTTTTTTCATTTTTGTCCTTTTTATTTTAGTTCCTAAGGGGTTTTTCTCATATAAAACGTTATTTTTCTCCCCTCTTATGCTCAAACTATATTTTATCCATGAGATAAATTTCATATCATAACATCTATTATACCCCATAATTTATGCAATCTATAAGTGAAAATTCGTATTTTCAACAATATGCACAAATAAGCATATAAAAATTAAATAGATAGGGGAATTATTTTCTCCAAAATAAATTTATCGTAGTTCTTGAATACTTATAACTTTAAAATATAGCGTGTATTACATTTATACTTATAAAATATTATTTTTATAAAATCTTTTTAAAATTATCGATAATTTAATATTTCTTAATATCTTTTTAAATTAATAATATTATATGTAAATTTAAAATTTTTATATTTATTTAAAAAAATATGTTGCATATTTTCCATTCAGCATATAAAAATGGAGCACATCCTTTCCACATTAGCTTTCTCTTCCAATAATTGCTTACTCTGAAAGCAACCACAAGCAATGAAATATGTTTTATAGTGTAAAGAAGAAGGAAAGACAGCCAAATGAAAAAAAAAAAAAAAAAAAAGCAAAAAATTGTTCAAATTATCTTTTTTAAAAGTATTAATTTTTTAAAAAAATATTGAAGTATTTCATTAAAATATCCCATTTTGCTTTTCCTTTTCTTCTTCTGATTCTTAACCTTTAGAGAAAGAGAGAGGGGGGGATGAGGCTGCCATTGTTGATTTACAGTATGGGATGCATGGCTCTAATGTCTTCTCTCTTTTTTTCAACTTTGAATGCATAATGGGTTGCTGTATCATATTTTGCGCTACTCTATGTATTTGAATCTCTATTTTATAGATTGTCCTAAATAATAATAATAATGATAATAATAATAATAATTTTTGGGATCAATTCAATATGATTGTGAAGCATTTTCACACTATAATGATCCGATATCGGATCGTCTTCTAGGTCGAAGGGAATTGCAGCTTGTAGGTCAATTTAGGTTGTTCGTCGAGCTTAATCAAACTACCACAATGTTTCTTGCCTTTAAATTTTTAGATCAAACATGTACAAATAGTTTAGATCAGCCCAACAACCTCCTATTCAATAAAGAATTTACACACGCAATGATTAGCCTTGTAAAATGTCCTAAAATATAGATAACTGTAGAAATATATATTGTTGAAACTTTGTAACAGCAAAATAGAGAGTAGTAACTCATTCAGTTAGGTTTTTTATTAGATAACTTAATCAATTGGTAGTTATATTTCCAATTAGTGTATGATGTGGCACTTAGTTAGATGACAAATGTACAGTTGGCACCTAGTCATGTTAGATAGCCATGTGTATATATACAGCAGTAATAATATTCAGAAATGCTTTTTGCCAAATATTCTTTCTAAGTCAAAACATTGTACCATTTTTTCATGGTATCATAGGCTCTGAGATAGCAACTGTGAGAGCTACGATCACTTTCTTTCGTTGCGAATGAAGTAATCAAATTAGGTTTTGTTTGCATTTGTGATATTACTTACCATGATGTCTGTGCAAGGAGGAGAATCGGCATAATCAGGCGTTGAGAAAAGGTCAAGCTCGTTACAGAGCTTCAATGATCCATTGACGATGTAGATGTCAGACAATCCCGGCATGGTGCTCGTTACTGCATCAATAAGTGAATCGAATTTTTTTGACCTGGAGTAGGTCAGTGAAGCGAGCTTTGGAGGTGAAGAATAAGCTCGGTTTCATTACTATAGGTGTTGCAGAACCTTCAGATGAAATAGAGCATGGAAAATGGCAAAGAGTCGACGAGATGGTCACACCGTGGATCATCAATTCAATGTCCAAGGACATTGCGGAGACCTTTGTGTATTGTAGTTCAGCTAGAAAACTATGGATGGAGCTTGAGGAACAGTATGGCGAAAGCAATGGTCCTCAGATTTATCAAGTGCAATGTCAGATTGCTTCCATTGAGCAAGGGAACCAGTTCATATTGATGTACTTTGGGAGATTGAAACGGTTATGGGATGAATTAAATGTGCTTCAGCAAATTCCGAGTAGTTCTTGTGGTGCGATGAGGAAGTGTGAATGCAATGTTGCTGGAAGATTCTCAGGAATAATTGCACAGAACAAATTAGTTTCTAGCAAATAATTCCTTGCAAATTACTGCATATTGTGACTCAGATTAGGAGGCTTACTTAGACACAAGAAGATGTTTAACAGGCTATTATATGTTCGTGGGATGAGCTCTCATTTCCTAGAAGACAAAAAAAAAAAAAAAAAAAGGCCACCATATCTAGATCTACAGCAAAAGGAGAATACAGGGCATTGACTTCTATAGTGTGTGAATTACTGTGGGTTTCTTATGTTTTGAGAGATTTTAAAATTTCTCTTTTAGATCCTATACTAGTGTTCAGTGATAGTTTGGCAGCCATACACATTGCTCAGAACCCTGTCTTCCATGAGAGGACTAAACATGTAGATATTGACCACCATTTTGTGAGAGATAAAGTGAAAGACAAGTTCATTTTACCACAACATGTCCCTTCCAATAACTAGCTCACAGATTCCTTCACCAAGCAATTGGGCACTCCACTTTTTCACACTATGATTGCCAAGTTGGGCTTGATAGATTGCTACCAAGCCTCAACTTGAGGGGGAATGTAGAAATATATGTTGTTGAAACTTTGTAACAGCAAAACAGAGAGTAGCAACTTGAACAGTTAGGTTTTTGGTAAGATAACTTAATCAGTTGGTAGTTATATTTTCAGTTAGTGTATGATGTGGCATTTAGTTAGATGACTAATGTGTAACTAGCACCTAGTCAGGTTAGATAGTCATGTGTATATATACAGCAGTAATAATATTCAGAAATGCTTTTTAGCAAATATTCTTTCTAAGTCAGAACATTGTACCATTTTTACAATAACTCCCTAATCGGTGACATTAATTTCAAGCAGAAAAAGATAATTTGTGAGCTGACTCTGGTAATTCCTAGTGACTATCAGACTAATTATTAGTTTAGTTGTGCAGCCTTTTTAAGAATTTATTTTGCTATGGCAATGACTCCTTATGAATTTACTCCAAAAACAACGAATGACTCCTTATGAATTTACTCCAAAAACAACGGCCAGAAATTTCGTTGTCAATCCTTAACCAAATTTTCATTTAAGTTATATATAGTCTTTGCGAACCTAGGGGCATTTGTTTTTTTGGTTAGTTCTAATACGAATTTGAATATATATTTAATTATTAAAATCTCATCTCTAAATTCAAATATTAAATAAGAGTATCTATTTCTAATATATATATACACACACACACACACACACACATGCATATTAATATTTTATCATTAAAAAATTAAAACAGTTAAAGTTGTTTAAAATTTTTTAAGATGATTTAGGAAATTTGACTGAAAAAGATGTATCAGAGAAAAATAAACACTTAAAAAAAATATGAAACAAATACATTCAATGAATTGAAATATGAATCCATCCTCTCATTAAGTGGAATAAAAATTCCCTAAGTTTTTTTTTTTTTTGGGGTTTGCCTAACCCTAAGCATGCTTGTTTTATCACATAATCAAGTAAAGCTTATAAGTTATAGAAGATCTAAGAATTCCCCAATTACCACTTAAAGCTGCGACTAAAATTTTATTTTGATCAATGGGGTATTTTTTATTTTGATTTTTAGATGATTCTTTTTTTAATTTTGATTCCTCATAAATAAGATATTTCACAATTTACTCCCTCATAAAAGTATTTTATCAATCTGGACTTCATAAATGATATTTATCAACTTAGTTTCTCACAAATAAAATCATTAAAAGAACGTCTTTTAGTCAAGATTTAACATTAATGAAATTAATAGGCACAATAACATGTAATATACTTAGTCACTGATTTATAATAGGATAAATTACACTAATTTTTTCTTAAAATTTGGCTAAATTTACACTTAGTCTTCTCTAGTTTTTTAATATTACACTTGACTCTTGATATTTTGATATATATTGCAAAAATCTTATTTCCTCCCATTTACATTTTGTTAAATCAATTAACTTTACATTTTGTCAAATCAATTAACTTTCTCCACCATATAAGACTCTAATTTTATTTTTAACATTGCAATGAATTTAGCAACGTGGATCCCCTACTAGGTGCCCAATGCCTAGCAAAGTGTTTAGCTCATTTAAGTCGTTAGTTTTAGAAATCAATGACTTAGATTTTAAGATCCTATTTTAATTTAAAAAAAAAATAAGAAGATTTTGTTCTACTCATCTAGACTATTGATCTTGGAGATCAACGATCTAGAAATTAAGAGGATTTTTTTTTTGTATAGAGTCATGAAATATGAGTCATTAACTTTCAAAATCAACAATTCAAATGAATCAAGCACTCTATTTAGTAGAGGATTTACATAAAATTAGTTAAATTTATGTTAACATCTAACATGAAATTGTTATTTTATTTTTGATATGGCAGTAAAAATATCTAGAAGCAATGTGGGTTGTGTAAAAAAATTAATTTTAATGACAAAAAATGAATTAAAGGAGGTTGGAATGTAATTTTTGAAACCAAAAGAGTATTAAATATAATTTAATTAACCCAAAAAAAAAATTAGTGTAATTTACCCTCTATAATAAGTAATTCGGAGCCATGAAAGTGCTACAAGAATATGTCCTTGAGTTTCTTCTCCCTTGCAATCTGAATCTACAATGACATCGTTGTTGAAATTGAAGTTTCAATGTAAAAATTTAAAAGGGAATTAATATGGCTGCTGGGATTCGAGCCCAAGTCTCCACAGCCACAAAAGTGGAATTCTGACCACTGAACTACAGCCACAAAACGCAAAGTCGCCCCAACAAACATATATCATTGGAACACTTAGAAGACTTTCAACTGCTGCTGTAAAGTGTATCATTTATCATCTAATGTTACTGTACAAGTGTACATTATCTTTTTTGTTTTTAATTTTTTGTGTATACTATTGATTTTATAAATAGTTCGTCATTTATTCTAATTACAGTGTTTTTGGGCAAAAAAAAAAAAGAAGAGTAAATTGGTTAAATTATTTTTTTGATATCTGAGTTTTATTTTTTGAGTTTCACTCCTATAATTTAAAATTTTTAATTATATTTTTACAATTTCAAAATTTAATAATTATTAAATGTTATTGATGCAATCAATTATATGATATCTAATGATCGATTTAATTAAAATCAACATTTAAGTTAGACTAATTGAATAAAATTATTGCAAAACATATCTAATCGGTTTAATTGTTGTATATCTATAGTTAGTTCATGAAAAATCGAATGAGCGTATTTTAGTGTGGTCTTTAATTTAGATTAGCCTCTAAGTTACTGGATTAATTGTTAAATTAAATAAATAAATTAAAAAGTTAAAAATTATACATATTTATATTTGCTTACAAATAAATTTAAAACTAAGTAAAATAAATAATTTATATAAAAATTTCTCACTTTAAAGTCTTAAAATCATAGTAATTAGTTATAAATAATTAAAATAGAAATATCTATAAACAAGTTTTTTAGTCATAAAATTACAAATAATTTTTAAAAAATATTTTATTGTTATTTTTTATATTAGATGATTATATTTTTTTTTGTTTATGCTCTTCAATTTTTCTTGATTTAAATTCTTTTTTACATCAAATAATTATATAAATATAATTATTTTTTTCTTATCTCCTAATTCATTAGTAATATACTTATTTTTTGTTAAATTAGATGTATTTTCCATTTTAATTTTTGCCATCTTACCATATTCACATTTTTATTTTTGGATTTGAATAATTTTAGTACTATATATAAATATATATATATATATATATATATATATATATTTCACCCATTTTAATTTTCTAAATTTTCAAACAAAATTGAACATAAAAAAAGAGGCCCGCATCACTGAGGTCGGCTTTGATCTGGTCGGATTGATTGGATCAAAGTCGTTTCACATGCAAATCGGTCTAAATATGTGACTCGACTCGGGCTAGACCTCACACTAGTATTTATAATCTAACGCACAAAAGGTATTCAGTTGAATTTGAATAAATAAATTTATTAATTAATTAGTTAATTTCATATACAATTTTCTAGTTGAATTGAATTTAAATAATTAATTCGCATAATTAAATTTGAATTGAATTCATCCCTTGAAATCATAGCTTACTTATCTAATTAACAATAATTTATTACACAAATATATTATTATACATAAATATTGCACATGCCACAATTGTTTAAAAAAAAGGAAAAAAAGTAGTTCAACCAAGCATTTAGGCATGAATTTTAAATTTTTGAGGTGAATGAGTGCCAATAATTTTCTTCTGAATTTTTCTGTTCAAACAAAATAGTATGGACCCAATTAGGTAGGATAAGATTTGGACATATGTGGTAGTGATGGGAGTGGGAAGCAAGCCTGTTTATTTTAATAAAGTATTTTAAGATTGTATTAAAAAATTATTATAAGAGTAATTATTGTTGAGGAAGGGTTATCTCTCGTTACGTTAGAATAATATAAAATAAGACATGTTTGATCAAAATTTGACAATTAAGCTTAAAGACAAGAATATTTAAGTTTTAACGTTAGCATTGAAAACAACTAAAAAATTCATAAAATGATCCATTTTCATCATCGTTGGTTTTTCATCCTTAAATTAAAAGATATGTGCTCGATCGGAAGCAGACGTTAAAGATAAATTAATAAAGGTAAACTTTTTAAAAAAAATAAATTATACACTTATCCTAAAAGATGTTATTTTAAAAAATATATACATTACTTAAAGATATTCTTCTTAAAATCTTATTTTTCTTGTTTATTTTATATTAAAAAATAAGCTTAATTTATTATAAAATTTTATTTGATTCATGACAACATCTTTTTATTATAGTTATTGAAATCAAATATTAGTATTTGTGTTCTTGTGATTGATAAATCTTAAGAAGTTATTCTGTGAATATTTACTCAAATGATTGTATAATTTGCTAAATTAAGAAAAGCATCTATTTATATTAGTAAAATACATATTTTGTTATATATAATAGTTATATAGGCATTTTGATCAAAATAATTATAATTGTAGCCTATGTTGTAAAGAAAATAAATAAAGTGTACATATTAGTTTCAAGAGTGAGGGCTATAATAATTTTAATAAACAAAAAGGAACAACTATGTGATTTGAACATCTCTTAGATGAATAAAAAAAATTTATGCAATTAATAAATTACATTTTAATATGTATTTCACAGCTTAAATTTTAGGTGAAAGAAGCAATCATCCAAAATCTTAGCTCAAGTGCATAAGTGGTCAATTAACTTATTATTCATATTCATACAAATTTAAAATATTCAATATCCCACCTTATTCGAATGTAAAGAAAATCAACCTCAGTACATGAAACTATCTAATATTCAAAATATTCAGAATACTTGAAATACTTGAAAATAATGTTCTATAATAGATACTAATATCTTGACTTATTTATCGGATACTCATGTATCTAATAAATATAAATATTCATTCAACAAAAAAAATCAACTTTATCATATTTATTTATTATATAAATAATATTTTGTAATTTATATATTTATATATTATATAACTAATTGTAAACCAATATCAATTTTTGTTTTACACCCATTCATATTGAATGAATTTAAAATGTTAAGTCAATATTCATATCTGTTAAATATTTAATAGATATTTAATTTTTACTGTATACTATTAAAGATTTGCTATTCAATAAATATTAAGTATTTTTTTCGACAAATATCATTAGATATTCAAAATTCCTATTCAAGTAACATTTTTTTACAAGCATGGATTATGATTATGTTTGGAAGAGCTTATCTATAGCTTATTTGAGTTTATCTTATCACATAAGTATTTTAGATAAAAAATTATAGATATTTGGAAGAGCTTATGAAAATAGTTTATAACTCCCTCTATAAGCCTATTTTAGCTTATTTCAATAAGTTTTATGGAGAAGCTTATCATAATAAATTCAAAAAAGCTTATGCATAAGCTAATGACCGATCATTTTAATGATAAAATTGTCCTTCTAAAATTTTGAAAAATCCTCCAAATGTCTCATCATTGATTTAATTCTAGTTTTGTAACTTTATGAGACATATTTTCTAGCTTATTTGAATTCTAGACATATTTTGTAACTTTATGATGCAAAGTTAAAGCTATGTTATTAGACACATTTTCAAGTTATGATAGTATTGTTCATCATTTATTTTATTTTATTTTTATGCTTATGAAAGTGAATAATGTTATTTTGTTCCTAAAAATTGCACTGGATGTCTACAATTAGTTCAGATGATACTATATTTGGGTCAAATAATGAAGATTCATTTGATAATAGCCATGTATCACATGTCCAAAGAAAAAAGGTTTTATTGTTTATAGTAATACGTGTTGCGAACTATTCCTTGAATCATATGATAAAGACTCCACGTAGAACTTCTGCATTGACAAGTCATGAATGGGTTCAAGAAATTATTAATAGACATAATGTTTGTTGTTTTTCAAATGTTCAGAAAGAGTAAAGATGTGTTTCTACAATTGTATAATGTTTTGCAATGCAGGTATGATTTAAGGCCAACAAGAGGTATGAGAATTTACGAACAAATTGATCTTTTGTTATATGTCTTAGGACAACCAGGTTCAATTCATAATACAGAGGAGAAATTTCAACATTCTGGAAAACTATTTCTAGACAATTTCACAGTGTATTGGAAGCAGTTTGTGGCCTTTATAGGGATATTATTAAGCCCGTTGATCCTATTTTTTCAAATATTCTTTGTCAGATTAGAAATGATGAACAATATTACCCTTATTTTAAGGATTGTGTTAGTGTTATAGATGAAACTCTTGTGAAAATTATAGTCTTTGCTGAACGTCAAATTCTTTACACATGTAGAAAACTATACACAACAATTAATGTAATGACTGCTTGTGATTTCAATTTGTGCTAGCAGGATAAGAGGGTTTTGCACATGATACTAGGATCTTTATGAATGCTTTAAGCAAATCTAGCTTACATTTTACTTATCCTCTTACAGGTTAGTAGCATTTTTATTTATTTTTTATAATAAAATTATCAACACACATATATGTATATGTTTCGAGTTAGTAACATAGTTCAAATTCTTGTATACTTTCTTTGCAAGTAAATATTACCTTGTTAATGCTGGATATCCTAACTTTGCAGTATACTTGGACCCCCACAAAACTACTAGGTATCATCGCCCTTATTTTAGATTAAGGCCATAGCTAGGAAAGAAATGAAGTGTTCAATTACTTACACTCTAGTCTTCGAAGCTCTATGGAAAGATCATTTGGGCGTTGCAAAGCTAGATGAAAGATATTAGGCAATATGTCTCTTTTCCCACGGAAGACTATGACTCATATTATTGTTGCTTGTATGGCTTTGTACAATTTTATAAGAATGAATGATACAGGTGATAAAGAATTTATGTTATTTAATGATAATATTGAATTAGACCACAATACTGCAAAGGTAGATGAAAATATACCTAAAGATATCACATGGGAAGAACTAAATCAAGAAAGTATTAGGCAAATGGAGTGAGTAAGTGTCACGTCCCAAAATCTGAGCACGTGACCGGCACGGAAAGTGAATTCATTTCACCTCCGTAAGCCTATCTTTCTCTTAAGCATCATACTATTCTTTTTCATGCAACCAAACCGAGTTCTTTATACACACTACAGTCATTCACATTACATCACTGAATGAACCTACCCGATTACAGAGATTTCTAGATTTATACAACTTGGAATAAAACTTAACTATTTTACCTTTATCCTGAACAAATGAAAAGGTAATCATGGGCTAAGAATCCATAATTCCTTGTACAGATATTTACCTTCAGCTATCAACTCTGAAAAAAATGTTAATAAGAGGGGTATGAGCAAACCACGTGCCGAGTGAGCAGACAACACAACACTATGACAAAAAAAATATCATGCATCATAATGATAATATGCAGCAATCATACGTAATCGATCATAATATAATATAATATAATATAATTCATAATACTTCACAACAATATCCAAGTAAAACAAATACATTTCAACATAATTCAAATAATTCACAACAGCAAACAGTGAAATTAATTTCACACATTTTCCGTACCAACCGGGTCGTCCAGGATACCTCTGGATCGTTGCCCGTGGCCCCCGCCGCATCCACCCTTATCGCTCCATGTATATTCTCCACCATTATAGCTTCATGTAGATTCTCCATGGGGTGCACCACCATGCCTTTCCTTTCTAGTCAAACACAATCATAATCACATCTAAGAGCATCCTCAATCATAATCATGAGCCACATACACAACTCAGTCATTTACAATTCAAGTCACAACATAATCAATATTGTTCCAGCAACATAGCATGTATACAACATAACCCATAATATAGATCAATTATTCAACAATAATATACTTTAACTATCCGCATATGGATGAACTCAATAATCAGAATATGACACATTTCAACTCAGTTCACATGTCATTCACAATCCATCATATAACCTCCATTCATGAAAAATAAGAATCACCAGGCAAGTTCCACAATTGTTTATGTCTCATCGTCCCCTTCAAGCACAATATAATTTAAACATATAAATATATATATATTTATGTTATCATCCTCTTCAAACTTGGATATACAACATATTTTCACTATGATGCATAAAGTCCATAACAAAGATATTTAATCATAGCAAGTATTAACCCACTCACCTGGATTTCACGCTCTCGGCACTCCCACCTTGCACCTTGACCATTCCTATTGTAACCAGATAAAAGCCATCAGGGTTACGAAATAGAGAAATTCCTTACCACTACTCCCGACCTTCATCCACTTCTCAAATTATAACTCTTAACTGGTAATGAATATCCAAATAAAACTTATACCATTGGAAACTAGACTTAAAGAGCTTTCCAACGATATAAAGTTTGCCTAAAACGGAGTTCGGATGAAGAAGTTATGGCCGATTGAAAATAAACTAAGGTTTCCCGGCACACTTGGCGCCTGGGCGCCAATCCTTTCTTCTTCCCCACATAACCTTGGCGCCTAGGCGCCACGATCGCGACATTTCGCGATTTCTCTCGGATTTAGCCCAAATCTAGCCAAATCTCTACCGTTTTCCATGATTTCTTCCATGGGATCTCACCCTTAATGTCTAAGGAGCATTTAGACACCAAAAGCACCAATTTTAATCGAGAAACGAAGCCGGAATCTCGATTTTACCTTAAACACTCTTAAAACTAGAAAATAGGGAAAAACTTAAGAAATAGAAATTTCTACCTCGATTTCTTGCTTTCCCTATGTTGCTTAGCTCCTAGAGGCTCGCCCCGTAGCCCGAGATCCGCCCTTCAAAGTCCGGTTGTGGAGTTGGAGTGTAGAGAGAGAAAGTAGAGAGAAGAAAGAAAGAAAGAGAGGAGAGAAGGTGAAGAGAGAGAGGAAAGGAGAAAATGAGGAAAAAGAGGTAAGGCTACCTATATATTCGCCCGGGGTGAAATTATCACTTGCTTTCCAGTTGACCCTCAGTCAAGACTAGCAAAAGCAAATTCATAAAATCTCACCTCAGGTGTTTCTAAATCCTAGGTGCCCCATAGATTTCCTTATTTCACTTTAGTCCCTCTCAATGTCTCAAACTCCACTTTAACCTCGAATCCATCATCCTTTCGGTACCGGACTCATAACACATTCCTATAAGCTCATTCTTCTTCTCGGGTTCCTATTTGGTCATTTCTCAAAAGTCCTCTATACTTTCTTTTCTTTTCACATTAATCCTTGAGAATTTGTAAAAATTTCCCAAATTAAAATTTTGAAATTTCTATTCCCAAATTTCCTTCACTAATTCAAAAAGAACATTTTTCATGTAATTAAATTTTTCAATAAACTTCAAATAGATTTTAAATATTCATAAAAATTCTTGGGATATTACAGTAAGAGACAATATTAGAGACCATATGCCCACAACTATCTAGCTTTAATTTTATGTTTTTATAGTACTTTAAAATTTATGCGATTATTAGTTTTTTTGTAAAGTTCATAGTACATCAAGTTCTTTTATACTTTATTTTTATATTCAATTTGGTTAACATCTTTAATTTCTTTTTCAACTCTTTCCTCAATGGTGAAAGTTAGAATTGATATTAAAATTTTAAAATTACAATAATAGAATTCATGATTTAAATTAATTAGTTCTTTAGTTTTTATTTTCAATTTTTTAAAAATTATATCAAGTGCTTATTTATCCAAACATTTTAATTTTATAAGTGCTTATGATGGGTTTTTTTAGTAATTTTAAGGGTTTTTTTAATAATTTTAACTGTTATAAATATTTATATAGTAATACATCTAAACCCTTTAAAATATTGCATAAACCAAATAGTTCATTAAATAAAATACTTATGACATAAACTCTCATCTAATAAAGCGCTTATGACATGAGTACTTAATTAAGCTAAACAAACAACGTCCTAATCTCCATTCTATCTTCTTTTATTTCTAGCAATAACGCTTAAAGCACATTTGATAAATGAGAAAAAAAATTTTAAGGAATAGGAAAAAAATATTACAAATGTTTAATATTGAAAGACTTATTTTTACTTCATTTGGTATGAGTTTTAAAATAAAATTTAAAAAATTAGTTTAAATTTACCAAATTTTCTCTAATATAAAATATAATTAAAAAACCATAGAAAAGGCCAGAAAATAAGCAGCAGAGCTCCAAAAGCATTCGTTCCTATCTTCTTCACTCTCTCGCTTTCTCTCTATCATTACTTGTGTTTTGTTGATGATGGTTGGAATTGAAGAATCCTTTCAAGCTTGCAAATTCTTGCCATTCTGACTTCTGTTTTCATCCTGTTTCTGTTTCTTGTTTCGACCTTGTTTTGGTTTCAGTATTATGAATGCTGGAGTTACTAGAGAGAACATGGGCAAAGAAAACGGACGGTAAGATGGTCCAAATATTTTCTTTCCATTGAATGAAACGTTTTTCTATAATTTTCTTGAAGGAAAGATCCCTACATTTAAAATGAAAAACAGAAAATCGGTTTTCCATTCATTTTCTATCCTATCAAGCATAAGAAAACTTGTTTTCCAGCAACCTTTCCCTTTCCCTCAACTCTTTTCCATCTTACCTAACAAGCTCTTAATTTTTTTTATATCAAATTAAATTTTCAAGATTCGGTTCTCTACCAAACAAAACCTGTTAAAAGGTGTAATCGCTTGCCTTTTCTCACAGTAACAATCACAATTGCAATAATGACTTAAAAAAACTAATTAGAGAGAGAAAGAAGGAAAGTGAACCAAAATGTATCTACAATGCGTCAATCAGATGTGGCATATTTGAGTTATCTTTGAATCCTTATGCTGACAGGTCCACAGGACCACGGCAATCAATCAAATATTAAATGAGACCTTGCCCATTTTGGAAAGAGGATGGACCTTATCTCCTTCTCCACGTCATCACTTTTCCCTTTCGATAATTGCTTCTGGTTCTGGATGGAAGCTGCTACAGATGCAATGATTCATAGACATGTGTTCTGTGATGAATTTGGAAGTCTTTGTCGCTTTCAATACATTTTCCATTTATACAAAGCTCAACTCTCATCCACTCTGCTTGGTGGGGTCCGTCTTCCTCTCTCTCTCTCTCTCTCTCTCTCTCTCTCTCTCTGGTGTCTGTGATATTCGTGAAACGTCATTTTTTCTTTTCATAGCTATGGGGTCACCTGGGTCCGTCTTCCCTTCGTAGCTAGTATATAATATTGCAAAAGACGATCTCTTGTCTATCTTATTGTGGTAATAGCAATTTGAAGTTGATTCCTACACTGGGGACAGGTAAGAAATGACTCCATGATTATTTCTATAATCTTCTAAACCATCAAGTGGGTTTTGATGATTCAGTTAACTGGGTCGTATTACGAGTTTTTCTTAAGGCAAATCTTATCTTGAAAAAGGACTTCTGCTACTTCATCTGAATTTTATTCCATGACCAAGAGATAACTTTTCTACTCATTAATTTGCAGTCTTAGAGTTGCTGCTTCAGTGAAATCGACCAATTGCATGTTTTGCTGTGCTCAATCACCTGGAAGGTGTGTTTTTTGATTTTCATATGAAGCTTTTATTGTGGTTATATATATAGTTATTAGTAAGTGCAAGGTTGGATACCTTGTTGAGTGTGTTTTGAGTATTTTCGTTCTACAATTTTGTAAAGAAATTATTCACCATTATCCAAAAATACACTATATTAGCTATCAGTAATTGTTCATGACTGTTTCTTTTTTGGGTTTCTAGATTTTGACATCTATAAGACTTATTTCCACTTGCTTAAATCTTTGATACAATCTAGTTCAACTAAAAACATCACATGTCAATATTAACATCTCAGCATCACATCACATAATTGTTTATCTTTAAAAAGATACTGGTGATGTTTTGACCTTTTATTGGAGAAATTAACGGCAAACACACGTAGGGAGCTTACTCTAGTTTTGTCCATTTGATATTTGTGCCAAGCTAGTGCTATGTGAGTGTCGTGAGCAGTTCTGATAGGTAGTTGAGTGGCACTAGAAATGGAGACAAGACACTAAAAAAGTAGAATTGACTATATGAGATGCAGATATAAATAGTCTGATAACGTTTCCTGTAATCAGTTTCATTTAATTAAGTCCTCTCTCTATCAGAAATAGCTGAATCAAGTTCATAACTTCAATCAGGAATTTGTGTCTGTTCGCTCTATAGTTCATCAAACACTCGGGTATTTAGCGTATAAAATATTACCATCCATTCAGTTTGATTATGACTCAGGTATGGCTTTTGTGGAAAAATCAGAGGCAAGAGTCCCTCTTTGTTCTTATTAATTACTGAACAGCACAGGGCTTTTTTAACTGGGAAGTGTGGCAATACACCTGGTATAATCCCTATATTGTAGCTACTTGAAAGTCAAAAAAATAGATAAGATAATAAGTTGATAAGGGGAAGAGATGTTTAGAGGATACTTCCCCTTATCTCTTTTATTAGCCAAACAAAACAAAGAAACAAACAAAAACGTCAATCTGGTCTGATGCCTAAAAAATAGGAGATGTGCACTTGGTTATGCCTAGCGGGTTTGAACCACGTAAAATCTGGGTTTCAACACTCCTCCTCAAGCTAGAAGTAGATGTTAATCAATCCTAGCTTGAAATCCAATTCATCAGACCTGATCCTTGGAAGTGCTTGTGTAAGAAATCGGCAACTTGAAGCCTTGGAGGAGTGTAGATTTAATCAGCAAACAGCAGCCAATCTGTCAGCGTCACTAAGTATCTTTATAGGTTCTTCAGTTGAGATTCTTAATTCTTCCAGTAGTCTTTTTAGCCACAAGCCTTCACATATCCTTTTGGAGAGGGCTCTTTATTCTGCTTCAGCACTGCTTGCAATTACTTATTTTTTCTTGCTGTGCCATGTCACCAAGTTTCCCCACATGGAAGTACAATAGCATGTGGTTGACCTTCTATCTGTAACAGGTCCTGCCCAATTAGTATCAAAGTTCACCAATGTGTTAAAAATTGGATTGGTGATTAAGGCATTGTTTTAATGTTTACTAGTTTAATTGTAGTTGAATCGATAATAATTAAATGTATATTTTTTAATTTTATATATTAATCTAATAGATAATAATTATTTTTTTTATGCTTGATATTGACAAATTTACAAAAATATAGATATATTGTTAAGCATCTTTGTACACATTAAATATTAGCACCTAATCTGAATAATGTCAATCCGGTCTGTTCAAGTCCAGATTTGGAATGGGTAAAACCCAGATTTGGTCCAACCAAAAAAAGGAAAAATACCAGATTTGAAGAGTTTGAATTAAAGTTATTTTTGTTCTCAAACCATGAATGCAGTTTCCCAAATTACCAAACGAGGCTGAGTTACCTAGATTTCACACATTGCTCACTTGCTAATCAAGAAGAATTTGGTTTCATCAATGATAGTTATCTAGCAATATTTTCAAATGGATAGATCATTAATCTAAATGGTGTCGTCTTATTTGTATGTTGACTACCAAAAGTTAACCCCAAAAAAAAGAAAGAAAGAATTTTATGATGGTTGTATCTCTTCTAATATTCAGATTAAGATACCGTTTTTTAATTGGGGAAATACTCTTAATTGATATTGAGCTTTGAAATGGGATGTACTTTTGAATTCTGTCCTGTCTAATGAACCATTTTGATTTGAAATTTAAATATTTTCATAATGTGATTTCATTCCACTCCTTTAAATTTGATTGCAGCTCATTTATTTTCCCAGCCTTTGCTTATCACATGTTGTATTGACTTCCGAATTAGAATCTCTTGCTTAGTTGCAAAGATAAATGATTAAAATGGCCTTTGCTGCAGGGTGCTCTATATGAGATATTGATACCAAAGCTCTGTGACTAGAAATGGGAAGTTGCAACGAAGGGAAGTTACGGTTCTGCATTGACAGAGGAGGTACATTCACTGATGTCTACGCTGAAACCCCCGGTCAGCCAACTGGTCGAGTATTAAAACTGCTGTCTGTTGACCCTGCTAACTATGATGATGCACCAGTTGAAGGAATTAGGAGGATTCTTGAAGAATATACTGGGGAAACAATTCCTCGAAATTCAAAAATACCCACTGACAAGATTGAGTGGATTCGAATGGGTACAACTGTGGCAACAAATGCACTTTTAGAGAGAAAAGGAGAAAGAATTGCATTGTGTGTGACTCGGGGATTTCGTGACTTGCTTTACATTGGTAACCAGGCTCGCCCGAACATATTTGACCTCACTGTAACAAAACCAACAAATCTCTATGAGGAGGTGATAGAGGTAGATGAAAGAATTGAGCTTGTCCATGATATAGAGGAAGAAAGACAGAATACTTCTGCAAATTTAGTTAAGGGAATATCTGGTGATCTTGTCAGAATTGTAAAGCCTCCCAATGAAGAAGCACTGAAGCCTTTACTTCAAGGTTTGTTGGGGAAAGGGATCAGCTGTTTGGCTGTTGTATTGATGCATTCCTATACTTACCCACAACATGAAATAATTGTGGGTAGACTCGCTGAAAGTTTGGGATTCAAACATGTTTCCTTATCATCAGCTTTAATTCCCATGGCTCGAGCTGTTCCTCGGGGTCTAACAGCTACTGTAGATGCCTTCTTGAGTCCAGTTATTAAAGAATATCTGTCAGGATTCATATCAAAATTTGATGAGACTTATGGAAAGGTGAATGTTCTGTTCATGCAATCAGATGGAGGGCTTGCACCAGAAAGCCGATTTTCAGGGCACAAAGCAGTTTTATCCGGTCCTGCTGGTGGAGTTGTTGGTTACTCCCAAACTCTTTTTGGGCTCGAAACAAACAAGCCCTTGATAGGTTTTGATATGGGTGGTACATCAACAGACGTTAGTCGTTATGCTGGAGAATATGAACAGGTCCTTGAAACCAAGATTGCTGGTGCCATAATACAAGCACCACAGCTTGACATAAACACTGTTGCTGCTGGTGGTGGTTCAAAGTTGAAGTTCTTGTTTGGAACTTTCAGGGTAGGGCCAGAATCAGTTGGTGCTCAACCTGGTCCTGTCTGTTATAGAAAGGGTGGAGAATTATCAGTTACTGATGCCAATTTAATTTTGGGATACATTATCCCAGATTATTTTCCTTGCATTTTTGGTCCTAATGAGGATCAACCTCTAGACATAACTGCAACCCGGGAAGAATTTCAGAAGCTTGCTAGGCAAATAAATTCATATCGGAAGAATCAGGATCCATCCGCAAAAGACATGACAGTTGAAGAAATTGCGCAGGGTTTTGTGGATGTTGCTAATGAAACAATGTGCCGTCCAATAAGGCAGTTGACTGAGATGAAGGGCCATGAGACAAGGAACCATGTTCTTGCTTGCTTTGGTGGTGCTGGCCCCCAGCATGCTTGTGCTATCGCTAGGGCACTGGGAATGAAAGAGATTCTAATTCAAAAGTTCTGTGGTATCTTAAGTGCATATGGGATGGGATTGGCAAATGTCGTGGAAGAGGCACAGGAGCCATATTCTGCTGTATATAGTGCTGAGTCTCTCTCTGAGGTGTCTCACAGAGAATATCTCTTAATAAATCAGGTAAAGCAAAAGTTGCAACAGCAAGGATTCAAAGAGGAAAACATTGTGACAGAGACATTTTTGAATTTAAGGTACGAAGGCACAGATACCTCAATCATGGTAAAACAAACAGCTGAAGATGGAAGGGCTAGTGATTATGCTTTGGAGTTTGCAAGGCTGTTTCAGCGCGAATATGGATTTAATTTACAGAATAGGAATATCCTTATCTCTGATGTTAGAATCCGTGGAATAGGAGTTACTAACATATTAAAGCCGCAGGCCTTGGGACCTGCTTCTGGCAGTCCTAGAGTTGAAGGTTATTACAAGGTTTACTTTGGACAGGGCTGGCACAAGACACCTCTCTATAAGCTTGACAATCTGGGGTATGGACATGTCATGCACGGCCCTGCAATCATCATGAATGGAAATAGTACTATGATAGTAGAACCCAATTGTAGAGCTATAATCACCAAATATGGCAACATCAAAGTTGAAATCGACCCTACACTAAGCACAGTCAGAGTAGCAGAAAAGGTTGCAGATGTTGTGAAACTTTCAATTTTCAGTCACAGATTTATGGGAATCGCTGAGCAGATGGGAAGAACCCTGCAAAGAACTTCCATATCAACAAATATAAAGGAACGACTAGATTTCTCTTGTGCTCTCTTCGGTCCTGATGGAGGTCTAGTTGCCAATGCCCCTCATATACCAGCACATCTGGGAGCTATGTCCAGTACTGTTCGATGGAACCTCAATTACTGGGGCGACAATTTGCATGAAGGGGATGTTTTGTTGACCAACCATCCTTGGGCAGGGGGTAGCCATCTTCCCGATATGACTGTGATTACACCTGTTTTTCATAAAGGCAAGATTGTATTTTTTGTCGCAAACAGAGGGCATCATGCAGAGATTGGTGGGATTACTCCTGGAAGCATGCCTCCTTTGTCAAAGTTTATATGGGAAGAAGGGGCTGCTATAAAAGCATTCAAACTTGTGGAAAAAGGAGTTTTTCAAGAAGAAGGAATTGTTAAATTACTCCAATTTCCCTCTGCTGATGAAGCGCCATATAAGATCCCTGGGACACGTAGAATTCAAGATAATTTATCCGATCTTCGAGCACAAATAGCTGCAAACCAAAGGGGGATAAACCTCATTGGTGAGCTTATTGAGCAGTATGATTTGGATACTGTTCAGGATTACATGCATTATGTGCGATTCAATGCAGAAGAGGCCGTGAGAGAAATGCTCAAGGTGATTGGCCCTCGGATTAAATCACAGACAGCCGGGCTGGGTGATGGCAATACTATAACAGTTGAAGAAGAGGACTACATGGATGATGGGTCTGTCATTCATTTGAAACTTACTATAGATTCTGATAAAGGAGAAGCAGTTTTTGATTTTAGTGGGACAAGTGAAGAAGTCTATGGAAACTGGAATGTTCCAGAAGCTGTGACAGCAGCAGCGGTGATATATAGCCTCCGCAGTTTGGTTGATGTTGATATTCCTCTTAATCAAGGTTGTCTAGCTCCTGTGAAGATTCACATCCCGGCAGGTTCATTCCTTTCTCCCAGCGAGAAGGCTGCAGTAGTTTCGGGTAACGTTCTCACATCTCAGAGGGTAACTGATGTTATCCTAACTGCATTTCAAGCTTGTGCTTGTTCACAGGGTTGCATGAGTAACCTCACTTTTGGGGATGATACTTTTGGCTACTATGAAACCATTGGAGGTGGGGCTGGAGCTGGTCCAACTTGGGATGGGACCAGTGGAGTTCAGGTTCACATGACCAACACTCAGATTACTGATCTAGAGATTCTTGAGCAGAGGTATGCTGTGGTTTTGCATAAATTTGGAATCAGAGACAACAGTGGGGGAGATGGATTTCATAAAGGAGGTAACGGGATTGTGAGAGAGTTGGAGTTCAAGCGCCCGGTTACATTGAGCATTCTTTCAGAGAGACGTGTTCATGCTCCAAGAGGTCTGAAAGGAGGGAAAAATGGAGCTCGTGGGGCCAACTTCCTTATCAGAAAAGATAAGAGGAAAATTTATCTTGGAGGTAAGAACACAGTTCAATTGCAGGCAGGAGACATTATTCAGATTTTAACTCCTGGTGGCGGTGGATGGGGTTCTCCCTAAGTAATTGTTGTTTACCATGGCTTACAAAACAGCTTTTGGTGTCCGTGAGATCTTTGTGTTGTATTTGATTTATGTGGAACTGTTTTATTTTTATATTATTTAATCATTTGACATCTGTTTTATCTAAAGGAAAGCTCGTAGTTGTGTCTAAAAGAATAAAGGTGCTCCTCCTATGTATTTTTAGTTCACTTTCTGAGAACTCATTCAATGTCTATATCTATGCTTCTGTGAGAAAACTGTTCTATAACCCTTTTTTTTCTTTAAAAAAAATGATACCATTGTTATTTGAGAAGTTAACTCTACTACATTGCAAATATTTTTTACTGCTTTATTTCTTATATATAACTGGGGCCAATGGCGTTAACGTAGTAATAGCATTTTCTTGCCCGGTGCCTTTTTATGTCTCGTGGGGTAAAACAATGTGTTTAATGTTGTTGAGGACTTACTTATTCACGGTACTAATATGGGTCTCATGTTCGATCTAGGCTGTTAATAGTGAAGATCAACGGCTTAAGATGAAACTTTAATCTTTTTTTTTTTGAAAAAAGGGAAAAAAATGAAAATTTTTTTTTTAAAAAAGCAAGACCAAAAAGATCTGAACCATCAATCATGGGAATAGGACTCCTCTGTTCCGCACAGAACAAGAGAGAATCTTGTTTGAGTAAGCCATGCCATCCATCCTGTGTGTCTTTCTCCCTCCTTTTCCTCTTTTCATTCAGTCACCTTGATGCAAATCAGAAAATATGACAGAAATATGCTCAAAACAATTCTGCAGAAGAGAGAAGTAGGAAAAATTGTTCAAAACAGGTCAAGTAATGGCAGAAATACATCCAGCAACACAAAAAGCATCAAAATAGAAAGTAAATGAAAGATAGCAAGCGTTTGGGGCTAGTACTCTCCCAAGATTCTCTGACCAAATTTCCCACTCCCATTCCTCCCTCACCCTCCTCTTCTTATGAACCCTTCTCTAACTAACTCTCTTTGAGAACAGGCACTACTAGCCTACATGTCTCCCTCTAGATCCTTCCATAGACGAGCCTTCTTGTCCCTTCCACAACTTCCTTTCCTAATTGGGGAATCCATCACGTCTACTCTGCAGCTCTGCTCTGTTTCAAATCCTTTTTCATTCAAATATATGCTCATCTATTCTCTCTCTTTTTCCCCTCTCTTTCTCTTTCAACTATTATTTTTTCCTTTTCCTATTCTCTATCCTAATTTCTCCAGTACCTGGAAGCCTGTTTAATAAAATTTGGAGCTTGAGGTATATAGAAAAATCAATATCTCCTTATTGTTTAGGACATATAATGTACATGTATTTAAAAACTATCATAATTCTTATGCTCAAACATCTAATAATTAGGTTTCGTAGTGCTTGTAACCTTAAAATTTTTACCTACCAAACGCCACCTAAGGGTAAGCTATTCATAGTTCCATGTAAAAGAATTCTTCCCTCTTGGTTGCGATCCTGTTGTTGTTCATTTTCAGGTTAACTTTTTCTAAGTTACAACAGAAAAAAAGACAAAAAAAAAAGGAGATATAGAGAAAAAATCATTAACCTCATCATTAGGATTTTTATCCTATGCATAATAGGGATTCATAGGACATACCCTTCCTATTGCTGTACATAATAGGTACTCAGATGAGTTTCAGAGCATGAAAATGAAGGATGGAGATTGCCTTGGTCTCTCTGGGTACAAGTCAGGTCTATATTTTTGTAGGTTAAATGAAGTCTCTTTTTTTTCTCTTTGGTTGCTTTCTCTGTATTAATTTATTCCATTCATTACTATTTCTTAATGGTAAGTTGCAAGAATATCCCCCCCCCCCCCCCACCCCTTTTTTTTTTGGGTACCGCATTGGTTCTACATGATATGAAATATTAGAGCATTGTTCTTATTAAGCTCTTTCAAAGTCCCTAGCTTTTGAGTTTTTCGGATCAATTTTGAAGTAACATGGGCAATCCTTTCCTTTCTGGCTTGAAATTGATTAGGTTTCCATGAAATTCCTTTTACTCTTTATTTGGCATATTCTTGGACTAAAGAAGCCATTTTTCCTAATAACTGAAATTCCAATTTTTATAATAAATATTGCTTTTTGTGTGGGTGATATATTTTGTTGTGTTTGAATAATGTGGGAGCTATTCCGTGTCATATAAAGGAAAGCTTGTCCTAAAGGGGTTATTGATTCCAACATGTTTTGTTGTTTGCATCTTTACGAGTCATAATCGGGACACTTTTGATTTGATTCTCTTATCGATTTGAACATGCATTACTTTTGAGACCGAAGCTTTTCCCATCTGAAATATAATGTCATAAAAGACTTCGCATGTCTATCATTACATAAAAAAAAAAAAAAACAAAGTTGTGCAATTAATCCATAATTTATAAAAGATTAAAATATACATTTGGTCTCTATCATTTCATCAAATTTTTAATTTAGTCCGTATAATTTATATTTGTGTAACTTGATTATTATATTTTGTAAAATGTGAAAGAAAAAAAAAAGTCTTCACTGGTAATTGTCGTCAATGTGCCATTAAATATGTGTTCATGTGGCACAATGTTGACAAAAACATGTCTAAATTTCCGTGTGATTCAAAAGAGATTTGTACATGAATATTTGTACATAAGTAATGAGATTATCCTAGGAAAGAAATCATAAATCTTTAAAGTTCAGGTATTGATTGATCCCTTAATCTAAGCCTTAATCCTAGAGATAAATATATTACCATAATGATACAAATTATTATAATTACAGAAGATTATTTCCTAATCTACAATAATTACAAAAAAATACAATATGACCATTTTCTTATTCCAACACTCCCCCTCAAGATGATAAATGGATATTATTCATTCCAAGCTTGCTAGCTAAGTTCTGAAAAGTGACACTGCATAGTCCTTTGGTAAGTACATTCACGAGCTGGTCACTAGTAGGAATGAAAAGAGTACACATTAAACCACTATTCAGCTTCTCTTTAATGAAGTGTATGTCTATTTTAACGTGTTTAGTGCAATCATGTTGAATAGCATTACGAGCAATACTGATAACAAACTTCATCGGTCCTTCCCATATGATCTTCAAATCTTCAAGGATTATCTTAAGCCACAATAGTTAGCATATGCCTTGTGCCATTGTTCTAAACTCAACCTCTGCACTAGATCTTGCAACTACATTTTGTTTGTTACTCTTCCAAGTTACAAGATTTCTTTCCAAGAAAGTAAAATATCATGTGGTTGACCATATGTCAACTAACGATCTTGCATAATTAGCATTTGTGCAAGCTTCCAAGGTCAAGTTTTCTTTTCTCTTAAATAGAATGCATTTTCCTGGTGTGCCTCTTCTTCCTTCCTTAGCTAGGATAATTGAGATTACCTCATTCAACAACAATATCCATATATCCTCCTTTCCAAGGATCTAAACTATCATAACATCAAATTCAATATTCAGTTTTGCAAGAAAATCATAAACTCCCTCTCTTTCCAAAATCGTTTTAAAAGTAGTTGCATCTTCACTTCCCTTTATCTGGACACACTAATAGTGATCCAACTCTTGCCATGAGCCCTTCAAAAAATTAGAATATTCAGCGATAGACCCATTACCTTGCTTGGCACGATGGATTTTGGTGTCAAGCTCATAAAAATGAGATTCACCATAAACTTTGGAGTAGGTTTGCTAAACAACATCCCATATCTCCTTAGCAAAATTTAGGAATATGCAAGTATCACTAATCTCAGAGTTCATGGAGCTCAATAGCCAAGACATAACTAATGAATCTTTGTCATCCCAAGTTTCGAATTTGGGATCTCCTGGCTTTGGACTCATACTGAGTAAATGACTCTCGTCTGTTCAGATACATGCGAACTAGCTAAGACCACTTCAAGTAAATTTTCTCATCTAACCTATAAGTATTCTAAATAGGTGGTAACTCATTCATGGAATCACTTTATACTGTAGTGGGAGCAACTCCAATACTGTTGTCGATGATGGATGAGGACGACATGCCTTGGGATAGACAAAGAAAATGCTGACGAAATGATCTAGGTCAACAGTGGTTGGAAAAAATGTCTCACATAATCTCACACGTTGACGCATGAGATACGAACGTGGCGCATGGCAGCAATGGCCACAATACGGTCACCTAGGAAACGCCAACGGTGGCCTATGAGATGAACCCAAGATTGATTGGGTCAAAAAAATGGTGAAGAAGGTTGACCTAGTGAATTAACAAGTTGCTGATAGGGAAAGAAACGAAAAGTAGACATAGAACAATGAAGAGAAAACTAAGGGGCCGTTTGGTATGCTCACGGAAGCAGGAAAGGAAAGTGCATTTCCATTACTGTGCATTTTTTTCGTTGTTTGGTATCGCTGGATGTAGCAGTTGGAACGGAAGTCGGCATTTCCTCTTCCTTCAAAATCCTGATATTCATTTCCATCGCTTCATCGATGAAAAACCGGTCATGGAAAGGAAAAAGGAAGAGAAATGTCAAATTTGCCCACGTTCCGATATTCTCGACCATCTCGCACTCACACACACATTCATATAATAAATTAAAATAGTAACACCCGCAATATCCTTCGGTGTTGCAGTATCCTTCTGCATCATAGGCACGCTTCAGCAGTGCAGGTTTTGAATTGTTCACAGTCACAATAATAGCGCCCAACAAGCAAGATCCAACCTTAGGTGATCGGCCGACGGGTGACCGGCGTGTTGGCCGTCGGGCGACCGGCCTATAGCAGGCCAATCGACAGGCCTACAGCAGCCGGTCGATTGTCTCTGTAGAGGCTATTGGGTTAAGGGCAAAATAGTAAATTACTTTTATATTTATTTTTCATTATATTTAAAAATATATAATAATCTTATTTTCTTTCTTTCTTTTCTATTGCATACCAAACAAGTTTTTTTTTCTTTTTCCTACTCTTTTTTTCATTCTCTCTTCCTTTCCATTTTCCTATTTCCTTTTCATTTTAACTCTTTCTTGGATATCAAACGGCCCCTAAGGCTCTATACCATGACAAAAAGTGTCTAAATTTCTGTGTGATTCAAAAGAGATTTGTACATGGGTATTTATACACAAATTTGAGACTATCCTAGGGTTTGGTAAATGGGTATTGTGTTTACACACAAGAAATCATAAAACCCAAGTTTAGGGATTGATTAATCCCTTAATCAAAGCTTTAATCCTAGGGATAGTCAAATTATCATAACTACAAAAAATTATTACCTAATCTAAAATAATTACAAATTAATACAATATGATCATTTCCTTCCAAGAGATGTGTCATTCAATATAATCTAATCATCACTCCAATTCAGCAAAATAATACCACCTAATTTTATAATAACCACTTTGCCCCTTCTTTACCCGTCACATTACAAATTAAAAATTTGATGAAACTTTTGGAACCAAATATATATTTTAACTTCTATAAAATTAACCTAATTTAGTATACCATCTTCTCTCTCTATATCTCTCTCTCTCTCTCTCTTCACCTCCCTCCTTTTTAACATTACAATGTGGTAATATACTGCACTCTTGCTACTGCTAACACTGCTAACAATCATAATGCATCTTCTCTATATTCTTTGATTCAGTGGGTCAGGAAATGTGATTACGTCAGAAGACAAGAAGCCAAACTTCTTTTTAAGCATAGTTTTTCAGTATTTGCAAGTGTAACTAATGATGCACTTGTTAAAATTTCAACTTCAGAGCCTGTAAGATTCGGTTAGCATTTTTGGTGCAGCAGTTTTGCAGCATCCCAACAGATAATTACTAGAATTTGTTTATTGAGATGCAATCAGAGGTCCGTCAAAAGATTTTGCAGGAGAAGATTGATCAATATCATGAGCTGAATCTTACTAGGTTTTTCAGTGAGCCAACCTCATATTGGTAGCTTGAATCACCAAATTTTAGACTTTGTTTAGCAAAATTAGCTTATAAGCTACCGAATAGTAAATAGCTTATAAGTTAACTTATTGAATTAGAAATGTTTGGTAAAAATAGCTATTAAAATAAGTGAAAAGTATAAAATGACATATTTTTTAATTTTAAAATAAGATAAATAAATATATTATTTTTGTTTTTAATTAAATTAATTTAAATTATATATATATATATATATATATATATATATAATTCATTAAAAATATATATTTATATATTTTATTATATATAATAAAATATATTTACATATTTTATTATATTTATATATAAGGGTATAATGAATATAAATGATATAATAGATATGAAGAGTATAATAGATGTTTTTATAGAATAACAAAGGTAAAAAGGAAAGAAAAGTACATAAGCTATAAGCTACTAAAATAACCTCGTTTATCTAATACTTTTAACGAGTTTATAAGTTAGTTAAATAAGCTAAATACTAGCTTATAAGCTATAAGCTCGTCGCACCAAATAAAGCCTTAAGTTGTATTTAGCAAAATTAATTTATAAGTTAGCTGAAAGTTTAAAAGCTAGTTAAAAACTTATAAACTAATTTTTAACTTATAGCTGATAGCTGAAAGCTGAAAGCTTATAAATTAGCTTATTAAATTAGAAATGTTTGGTAAAAGTAATTATTGAAATAGCTGAAAAATATAAAATAATCTAAAAGAATATATATTTTATAACCCCAAAATAATACAAATAAATATATTACTTTTTATTTTTTAATTAAAATAATTTAAATTATTATATATTTATATATATAATTAATTAAATATATTTATATATTTTGTTATATAAATTTAAATTATTATATTAAAAATTATTAAATATATATATAACATATTTATATATATATAACATATTGTATAATATATATTATATAATTAAATATATATTATATATATATATATAACAGTGAGAAAAAATGTAAATAAATATATTATTTTTTAAAAATTATTATATATATAAAATGTATATCAGATAATGGTATAATGTGTATTTTAATAAAATGATAAGGGTGAAATAAGAAGAAAAGTGCAGAAGCTATAAGCTACTCATAATAATATCTTACAATAAGGTATAAACTACTAAAATAAGCTTGTTTACCAAACACTTCTAATAAGCTTATAAGCTAATCAAATAAGCTATAAATTAGTTAAATAAATTATAAGTTCATTTTTTAACCTTGCTAAACACACCCTAGTCATTTTAATATTCATATTATGTGAGTGTTTAGATATTATAAAGAAAATAATAATGTAAGGACATAAAGATAAGGAAGGATGTAGAAAGGCCATACTAAGGAAAAAATCATAGTTTGATTAACACTAAATAATTAAATACATGTTTAATATCCATCACACACATCACATCAATACACTAAATAATCTTTTAATTATACCCTTGACTAACAAGTCTTTATTAAAATAGATAAACTCGAGTAAGTGGAAAGAGATTCTCTATTTTATCCTTAAAATTAAAGGGAGATAGAAATAAAGAAATGGAATTCATATGAATGAAGTCAATTAAAATTTAACAAGAAGTCAATGAAAAAAAAAAACTTTGTTTGGTGAAGTTAGAAGAGATGCATGAAAAATTAAAATTTAACAACAACAAAAAATTTAAAGGATCCAAATCTATAAACTCAGCATAAAAGAAAATCAATGGTGGTAACGGAAACAAGGCTTTTATTCATGGCACCCCTATATCATATAGTAGCATCGAAGATGGATACAAACCAGGTAAACAGTAAAAAGAAGCACATATCCAAATATCCCAAGAGACAAGAGCAGCTCTGCCAAAGTTAAACAGTAAAAAGTAGCCCACTTCTACATATCGCAAGAGCAGTTTCGCCTAGTTGAACTACTGCAGTCCAAACACTAGAAACTGACCAAACCAAATCACAAACCACATAGAAAAGCAAACATATGTCTTGGGATGTAATATTGCAGAGCAGGGCATATCACAGAAGCACCTGGCACCAGTTAAGCTCCATGTCTAGCTATCTCCGTGTCAACCCCACCATTGGTGCACTGCAACTCCTTCATCCCTCACCCTTCCATACAAAGCCAAGCACTCCCAATATGCTCTGCTACTCTTCCTCTTGTCTGCATGCCACCATTCATTCTTACACTCTAGGAAGAGCTCATCCACTAAGGAAATTACCCTTTTCCTAATCATCTTCTCCACAACATCTGCTTCTGCTTTGAGAACAACATATTCTTCCTCCTTTGCGTACTTAAATAACCAAGCAGAAACATCTGTGCGGGGCTCATCCTGGAGACTGTGAATCTCAAATTTCTTGTTCTTTGGGTAGCTCTTCTGGAACCATTGTATTACGCCTCTGTTTTCCTCGGGCGAGCCTACCCCAATGAAGATTCGTCTGTTGTAACTTTCAAGAGAATCACCGGTTAAGTCAGGTAGGTACTTGAATTTATTCAAGTACTTCTTTGATTTCGGTAATACATATTCTGGTGGTTCCAGGAGTACATCTTCAAGACCCTTTAACGCCGCTTTCTTCGCCTCTGGTCCCAACTGGAAAAGCTTTCTCCTTGTTGAGGATTCCGCCGTTTTATAATCGGGGACAGTTTTCCTCAACGCAACGATTATAGAACTATATCGCCGTAGATACACAACTCTGTAATGATATTGATCTTTGAAAGCAACTGATGGGTTAGAACCCAATGGGAAGGCCACAATGCCATCAGTTTTCAGAATGCGATCCACGAATTTAGCATCTATAGAACTGGATGTGAACACAAAATCATACAACTCATCCGAAAATGTGCTTTGTCTCTGTGAATCAGAGTCCATAACCTCGTCAAATTCACTGTTTCTAAAAAGAATACCACCTTCAAAACCATTAGGCGGGCCCAAAACGAGAGCCTTGTCGTCTTTTCTTAGAAGGCCTTCATCGACCAAATCATGGAGAAGCAAATTCAGTATCTGAGCATTGATCGAACCCGCCAATTCAGCTTCAAATCCAGAAGCAACAGAACAATGCCAGGTCGATGAAAATCCCTCCTCGAGAATGGAACCCAAGAAAGGCAGCGTGACGAGAAACAATGTCATAAACATTGCTCTAGATAAAACCCGCAAAACCTGCGCATTAGGAATCTTAATCACCATAATAGTATCAGAATTCCGAGCAATTTTCCCACCACGCAAGTGCTTCACATTACTACTTCCGTTCGCGGATTTAACAAACCCGCGACCCGAATCCATTGTATTCCTTCAAATCCGAACCCACCGAGCAAAACGAAGGCGACTCAGATGCAGAAAGCAAATATAATTGAGATAAGGAAGAAAACCAATACAGCGAGTGCTCGAAACGGAAACTTAGCGACTGCAAAACCTAGAGGAGGTGTGGTTTCCACCCACAAGAGCTAAACGTGAACTTCGCATTCTGCACCATAGGAGCATCAACCGCCTCATCCTCTCCACCTCCATCGCTGCGTCAATCGATTCCAGTTCGGAACTTATCGCGGTGGGGTTACAGATTCATCCAGTGGTCTCTGAAACTCCATCACCAGAAGAAACGCAGGAGGAGAGAAAGGGATAGAGGAAGCAGATTGGAAGGAAATCTTTGATCGTTGTGATGATAAGGAATGGAGAGAAGGACAGTATATAGAGATAGAAACAGAATTACAGATTTACCAGTTACGAATGATTGGTGGACCCATTCCGATGAGCTGTGCGATGTTGTTTGTGAGGAAGGATTTTAGCTTTTTTTGGAAATTGCAATTTTTAGTTGTGTGAGATCGTCGTTAGTTAGGATGGAGGAGAGTCCACCAGATAAAAAAGAAATTTTTTTAAAAAGTGAAAAAACAATCTAAAAGGCTGTTGATCTTCACTATCAATTTTCAGGACCAATGCTTCAGATTGAAAAAAAAAAAAAAAAGACTCTCTTGCTCTTCAGAGATCGTCTGTTGAAGAGGAGTACATTTAAGTTTTTTTTTTTTATTTTGAAATATATGAGCTAATTTTAAAAATATTTTAATTTTTAATTAGTTACAGTATATATGATGTGTCACGTTATTTTTTGGGTTTTTAATTACTAACGGCAAGTTTAATGCGGTGCAATGGTGAGGGCAAAGGAAACGGAAAGCAAATGTGTCATGTTGGACTACGTTTAGGATTCAAAATTCCAAATTTAGTGATTCATGATTCACTTCGGTTACATTATTGGGATATGATATGACTAATTTATTTTAAAATAAGTGCATCATTTAATTTTTTTGGTATATTTAAAAGAGTTTATTTTAAATTTATTTAACTTATCTTATACTATAAATGTTTATGCATGTGTTTAAAAGAGAACTTATAGAAATAGCTTATGTTCATAAGCTGTTTTCAGTTTATTTTTATAAATTATTTTGGAATTTGTTTTCTTAATTTATGAAAATAAATTGAAAATAATTTATAGAAAATTTACTCTCATAAACTTTTCAATTGTAAAAATAATTTATATACAAATGCTTATATGATAAACGTTTATTTTATAAGCACTTAAATAATCAGTTTATCTAAATAGAACCTTTATAATACTTATTTATACTTGGATCTTTGAATTTATTTATTTTAATATAAATTAATATTTAAAACTTTATAATTCACTGTATATCCAGTGAGGAGTTTTTTGGGCAAATGCTATAGATTTTAAAAAAAAATAGTAATATGCTACAAGTTGGGCAAATATTAGATGCATACTACAAAATGAGTCACATCAAAGTTTTTTCTTACTGAAACTCGACCCATGTCAAGCTAAGTTTCATTAAGAAATTAAAAAAAATTCCAACAAGACTCAGTCTGCTACAGGCCGAGTCTCAAAGTTTTTTTAAAAAATAGACTAGGGCCTGATAACATTCGAGTCTTAAATAAAATTTTTAAACAAAACGACTCAACCTATCTGACGCCGAGCCTTTTAATAAATAAAGACTCGGCCTAGAGCAGGCCGAGTCTTTATTGTTTCAAAAAAAAAGGCCAAGTTGTATATATTAAATTAAAAAAATAGTTATATTAATTAGTTATTTTTTATATTAATGTTATCTTTTGTATATATATTATTTATATATATTTATATTATATAAAAAGTTATATATATATATACTAAATTAATTGATTACATAATAATTTGTTTGATAAATTATTTTTATGTTTAAAATAAGTTTATTTAGATATTAATATGAAAAAGTAAAGATAATTAAAAATATTATTATTATGTACAATAATAAATAGTGAGATGAAATATTTAAATAATTAAAATATAATTTAAAAAATTAATAAAGAATTATAAATTACTTGAAAATTATATAATTAACTTTTCAATATTAAAATTAATGATATTTTAAAAATTAATTAATTGATTTTACAAATTAATTAACTATATAATATTAATTTTACTAAATATGTAATTTAATTATTTCAATTATTTTAATTAATTTTAAATAAAAAAGCATAAATTAAAAAGAAATTTAAATAATAACATAAGTGTAGTTTTATTTAAATGATGAAATTAATATATACATACAACATATGATTAAAAAAAACTTTTAAAAAATGACTGTCTGTCCCACAACGTCTAAATACAACTGGTCGTTTTGACTATCGACATTGTTCGTGTTGACCCTAAGGCTATATGCCATAAGTTTTGATGATGACAAATATATTTGAATAGTAACATTGATATATATAAAGATTAATTATCATATATATGCTACAAGTACTTAAGCATGATTATGTTATTTAATATGTATGTTGCATATATTGAATCATGCTATTAAACTAACCATTGAGTTTGCAAGTAAGATATATTTTATAGGTTGGTTCAAAACAAGAAGAGTGAGCATTGTATTGAAGAACAAGGAAAAGCAATATCATGCTTCACTCAAGGAAAACAACATGCAAGGATGAAGCTCCAAGAAATGAAGAATTAGAAGATTTGAAGTCTTGGAAGCTTGGATGCATCAAGATAGCCTATGTGTTTACATTAGGTATATTTTATATAGGCTAGTATACTTGTGCAACTCAATGATTTAGATTTGCATACATTGGCTCAATTATTTTGAACAAAAAGATAGTGAGATATGAAATTTTACAAAAGTTAGTTTTTGACCTTTGGTCACTCTTTATATCATATCTCATAAACAAAAAATCATTTTTTCAAGTATCTTAATCTCATTTGATAGTAGACTCAAAGATCTTTTCAACGGTATATTATTTATTCAAAACGGAGTCCAAATGAGAAATATATGACTATTCAAAATATAGTTTGAAAAACTGAAAGTTGATTTTACTGTAATAAAAAATTATTCTGTTCTGACCTATAGTCAGTATTTTGATTATATCTTTTAAAATAAAAATAATTTTTGAGTAAAACTTAGCTCATTTGAAACTAGACTCCAAGAGCTTTCCAACGGTATATTATTTGTTTAAAACGGAGTTCAAATGAGGGAGTTATGAATTTTTAAAGAAAGCTCAAAATCTGGACTGCTATATAACGGCTATATAACGGCTAGTTTTGTAAAATCTTATATATATGACCTTAGATACACGAATTTGAGCAAGAACAAAGTCCTACAATGTGATATTAACTTCTTCTATCATCTTTGAGAGAAAGGAAAGCATTCTTGAGCCAAATCTTGCATATTCTCTATCATTAGAGTTATTAGAGCTTCATTTGTTTTCATCTACTCTTTAGAGAGAGTTTCTTTGTATTGTTGATTTTGATCAACACATATATTATTCTGAGTTGAGGTTCACAAGTACCGGTGTTGGAAGAACTTGCTTTGGGTTGAGGAGGAGCCTGGATTCATAAATTCTTCATTGTGGTTTCGCAAATACCCGGATCGAATTTGCGTGGTTGTAGTGGTTTGCAAGTACCCAGATTAAACTTGCAATTATAGTGGAAATACTCAAGTGGTCTCTTGAGGACTGGATGTAGGCTTGGATTAGCCGAACCAGTATAAATCTCTGAGTTTGCTTTCTCTATCCCTTACTCTTTAATTTGTGCATATTGATATCTATTATTTAATTCCTTGATCTTTATAATTATTTATCTTGACAGCACATTGATTTTCTGTATTGTATTTATTATCCTAAGCATTGTACTTTTACAGAAAATCATTTTAACTTCCAATTAATTCTTCTGAAAAATTTATAAAACCCAATTCACCCCCCTCTTGGGTTCCAACTGTAATACCCGTTAATTTCAGAATATAATTCGCTTAAGAGTATTTTAGAATTCTACAACGTTACTTTAGTTATTTATTTTGGTCATTTTTAATTTTCATATTTAATTGTTCTCTTTGAATATTATTTATGAAAATTGAGTTAAATGACTGGACTAAATATTTGCACAATGAGGGATATATTCTAAGAATGGTGAAATTCATGGAAAAGTGGTTTCAGAATGGTCCATTAGTCCATTTATTGTAAATTGACTGGATGGGTTTGGATGTTGGGTTATGGATACCCATGGGTTATTGAATAACCCATTAGAAATATTTAATATAAAGTTTCAATAGTACCCCTCATTTTTTTTCACTCAGCCGAAGGAAGGCAGAAAGCATTTCTCTCTCAGTTCTTCAATTTCTTCTCAAATCCTTTCATTGATCTTCAGAAGTTCGATTATTTGTTCGGTTCAAAAGCTTTGTAAGGATCAAAGGTAAGCTTTAATCCGATTATTTTCCTTAAATTTCAGTTTATGTAGAAGATCAGAGGAGGTTTTGTTCTTGAAGATTTTGATGATAATTCATGAATCTCAGTTGTTTTAGAAGTTGTATTTGAGTTATAATCGGTTAAAAGAGTTGAAATTCTGGTTTTGAAACAAGAAAGGGAAAGGATGAAATTGTTAGAAATTTCTGCAAAAACCGAGTTACTGTAGCGACCAGGGATTTCGAAACAAAATCTGGAAAATTTTCTTCGGGGTACTGTAGCAGTACGGTACTGTAGCAGTCAACGTTACTGTAGTGAACCGGCACTGTAGCGAACCGTTACTGTAGCAAACCGTTACTGTAGCAAATCGTACTGTAGCAAACCGTACTGTAGCAGTCAGAAAATTTTACGTATTTTCGTGATTTTGTTTCCTTTCTTATGATTCCTTGTAATATATTTTACTAGAAAATTTTTCTACACAAATTCTAGTGTGGAACAAGGTAAACTTGGACAAACATCAAGGTGAGTGAATAACCTTGCTCAGCTAATTTGATATTACTAGTCAAAGTACAATATAAGTCTCATTTACAATATTATTTGGATAATAAGCAATTAATTTTTCATATGGAAGTATATGATGATCAGTAGAAATAAGAGTATGAAGAAATTATTTATTTCATGACAATTGTACTGTGTGATGAATTCTCACTATTTTATTAATGAGTAAAGATCTACGGGATCTAATACACGAGTGTGAAAGGGTTAAAGTCCCATACTACTCGGTGTATATCTAAGAAATCTTATACACGAGTTTGAAAGGGTTAAAGTCCCATACTACTCAGTGCATATCTATGAAACCTATACACGAGTTGAAAGGGTTAAAGTCCCATACTACTCGGCGTATACCTATGAGATCTTATTCACGAGTTTGAAAGGGTTAGAGTCCCATACTACTCGGTGTATATCTATGAAATCTTATTCATGAGTTTGAAAGGGTTAGAGTCCCATACTACTCGATGTATAAGACAATTAATTATATGAGTAAATGTGGTATTTGTACTTTTGATATTTTATATAGTACAGTTATTTACTTACTGAGTTTTTAAATAAACTCACATTCCCTATGATTATTTTTTTTCAGATACAGAAAATAAAGAACAGGAGTATCCGTTTGAAGATTAGAAGCCCCTTGAGATTATTCTCTATTTCTGTCTGGTGGGACACCAGTACTTATTAATGTGGATATTAGAAATGCTCTGTACTTTCTATAGGTCTCCTAGGCTTGCGATGAGATAGAAATATCAGACTATGTATGTCTATATTTGCTTATCAGATGAATATAATTCTGTAGTGTGGAATGAATGATTAAGGTTGAATGTAAAACCTTACAGAATATATGTATATAACGTATGTTTGAGAATTATATCAAATGAGTAGTATCTTTTCACATGATCAATTTTTGGGATGTGACACCAACCATTACTTTCAGTTCGGATTCTTCGTCCTCGTTGTCTTCTTCTCCTCCATCATCTCCTTCGTCTTCGTTGTCTTCTTCGTTGTCATTGTCGTCGTCGTCATCGTCTTCGTCTTGCTGTTCTCCTTCCCTATATGGCATAGTAGGTTGAGCATTTAAATCCAACACCATAGATTGAACTAATGGAATGGGTTGGTCCAGTGTGAAGAATTGCATTCCAAAGTCTGGATTATGGGGCATTAGAGAAGAAAAAAGAGATGACAAATTGAAGTGGTGTTGTGCTGACGACGTATAACAATCAACGTCGAATTGAGAACTAGAGCCTCCAACGTGTGTAAAAGATGGACCAGCACCACTGTAAATTACGTTAGGCTGAGTCTGAAACGGCATGTATGTTGTCTGATATGGCATGGATGCACCAGGCTCGTAACGTGCATCATATGGAATAGATTCCTTTGATACGATAAGCCCCCGAGAGCGCTTGCCTGACACTTCTTCTTGAATGATTGTTTCAGGAAAATCCTGAGCAGGTGAAGCAAGGTGAGAGAGTCTGAGTTCTCTCTGTTCACCCATGGCAGTGATAATATTCATAGCCCTTTGCTCAATTCTCTCTACCAAATCATCTGGTCTCGAATCCTCACGAGCCATTTTATACAAACACCATGACATGTCAACCTACAAAAAAAAAATTAGAACAAAGTAGATAAATTAAAAATATAATTTAAATATGATAGTAAATAGGAGATTAATTGCATAACCCTCAACACCCCTTGTAGGATCAATCCATCGCCTCGTATGCTTCCAGTACCATCGCATGTATTCAAAGTCATGTCGTAGGGGAACTAAAGGATACTGGATTTGGACTTGGATTACTCGCTGAGGTCACTGATTCCACTAATCAATGAAGTCCCTATGTACCTCTGCCTAATTTTTATCATATTTTCTCGTCATCTGCAATGTGTGATGGCGGCCAAGATCAATTGGTGGCTTAGGAATCAGTTTATCCCCCCCAAATTGGTGGAGCACGTAATCTACATGATGCCACTCAACGATATGAAAACAAATTATAGGTACATAGGAGCACCAGACGTTGCTGTCAGCTAGGCAGTACTGTGGAATCATCTGATAGTTATCCTCAATATATGAGCACCAGATGATCTGTGACCATTAAATGTTAGGATAAATAAATATTTAGAGTAACTTGATATTTGAAGAACATCAATTTAAGCAAGATATCTCATCATCATTCATCCTATCTAATAGAAGCCTATAATGTCTCAAGGCTTCTTTGGCAAGTCTAATTTAGTCCTTGGCACTCCTCCAGCTGTAATAATTCACAAGTATATTAGTTTAAAAATTAAATAATAATTGATAAATTCGATAATCATATTAGGTAATACATACCGACTTCCTAATAGTGTGAGTATAGGATAATGCTCTAAATTGAAATCGTAAACAGGGCATATGGATGGCTCTAACCGAGGAAATCGTTCCCATGCCCATATGTGCAAAAGGGTAAGACAACCACCAATTTTCTTTTGTTTAGGGTCCGTTGCCATGCAAAGTTCCCTATACAGATATATCAGTACTGCTGATCCCCAACTATATGTTAGCCATAATGTATTATGCTATAAGTTTTGATGATGACAAATATGTGGGAATTATAGTATGACTTAATCTTCTTGGCCCAAATGAATGATTTAACTTCTTAGACCAAATGAATGATTTAATCTTCTTGGCCCAAATGAATGATTTAATCTTCTTGGCCCAATGTATGATTTAATCTTTCTTAGCCCAAATAGTATCATTTAATTTTCTTGGCCCAAATGAATGATTTAGTCTTCTTGGCCCAAATGAATAAGTTAATCTTCTTGGCCCAAATGTATGATTTAATCTTCTTGATCCAAATACATGATTCAATTTTTCTTGGCCCAAATATATTTAATGCTTTATATATTTAAATATAGTAGTATAAATTGATTTTTGATAAAGTTTATTGGGTGTTTTAATATAATTTGAAAAAGAATGCTTTTTACTGTAGCACTTTTGAAAAAGAAATTTGATTGTTGAAAAAGTATAATAAAGTTTATTGGGTGTTGTAATATAATTTGAAAAAAAATATCTTTTACTGTAGCACTTTTGAAAAAGAAATTTGATTGTTGAAAAAGTATGATAAAGTTTAGTGGGTGTTGTAACATAATTTGAAAAAGAATATCTTTTACTGTAGCACTTTTGAAAAAGAAATTTGATTGTTGAAAAAGTATGATAAAGTTTATTGGTTGTTGTAATAAACTTTGAAAAAGAATACTTTTTACTGTAGCAAATTTGAAAAAGAATATTGATTGTTGAAAAAGATTGATAAAGTTTTTTTGGTTGTTGTAGAAAGGTTGAAAAATGATGATGAAGCTTACTGTAGCAATTTTGACTAAAGCAGTCACTGTAGCAGCAAGGTTTCACTATATAAAGGGGACTTCACAACACCATTTAAATCAAGCTTCAATTGTTCATTTCTCATATTTTCTTGAGTTCATTCTCTCTAAATTGCTAGAGAAATATTCTGAGCTTAATTTCTGCGTTATCTACACTTTGAGAGTGTTTACCATTATTTTCCTTAAGCCTTTAAATTTAGTTTCTCAAGGATTGGTTCCTTGAGTTAGTGTTTGAGAGAAAACACGTTGTAAGGGGGAGAGACACCCTTGAGGGAGAAAAGTATGTTGTAGTGGTTTGCAAGTACCCGGATTAAACTTGCAATTATAGTGGAAATACTCAAGTGGTCTCTTGAGGACTGGATGTAGGCTTGAGATTAGCCGAACCAGTATAAATCTCCGAGTTTGCTTTCTCTATCCCTACTCTATTTACATTTGAAGTTAATTAATTAATGCTTTGCGTTTATATTTAATTTCTACCTCAAGTATTAATTAATTTGTGTAGATTTATATTTGCTTCTTAATTCCTTGCACTATAAAATTATTCATCTTGATAAACATTTTGATTTTCTGAATTAAATTATTATCTTTAACATTATCTAATTTCAGAAAATCATTTTAACTTCCAATTAAGTTTTGTGAAAATTTTTATAAAACCCAATTCACCCCCCCTCTTGGGATCCAACCATTTCTTTCAATTGGTATCAGAGCTTGGGCTCTTGATTTGAGACTTAACCGTCTAAGAGTAAACATGGTTGGATTTAATGATTGGTTTATGTCTGAAAATTATTCTTTCACAGAACCTCCAGTTTTTGATGCTAATCATTTTCAATATTGGAAGTATGAAATGAAAATGTTTTTAATTTCAGTAGACCATAAACTCTGGGAAGTTATAGAAAATGGTTTTTATATGCCTGTCAAGGAAGAACAAGGAAAATGCATTCCAAAACCCAAGAGTGAATGGAATGATACTGAAAGAAGTTTAATGCAACTCAATGCTAAGGCAAAATTGATTATTTCTTGTGCATTGAGTCAAGATGAATTTTTCAAAATCTCCAACTGTGCAACTGCAAAAGAAATGTGGGAAATTCTTAAAGTTGCACATGAGGAAGATCTTATTGCTGAGGAATTAAGGTATAGAAGTTTCATTAATGAACTTGAAATTGCTCAAATGAACAATTGTAAAATCATTAATGAGATACAACTTGTGCTTAATCAATTGCAAGCTCTTGGTGTTGAACTTACAGAAAAATCTCAAATCACCAAGGAGATAGAAGAAAAAGAAAAAGGAGAAAAAGAGAAACCACAACCAAAAGTTGAATCATCAAAGAAAGCTTACCTATCTTCCATTTGGGGAAATAGTAATTCTGATGAGGAGAACACAAATGAAGAAGCCAACACTTGTCTTATGGCCAGAAATAAAGATGAGGTAAATTCATTTGACTACTCTTTTGAAGAATTACAAGATGCCTTTGATGATTTACATAAAGAATCTCTAATACTTGCAAAGAAACTAAATGTTTCAAAACAGAAAAACTCTTCTCTTGAAAATGAGTTGGAAACATTGAAAAACGAATTTTCTATTTCCAAGGAAGAGAATTTTGTTTTTGAAAATCAAAACAAAACTTTGCAAGAAGATAATTTGATTTTAAAAGCAAATATCTCTACCAACAAAAATTGCTTTTGTACCAAGTGTGATTCTTTGAAAAAGGAAAATAATAATCTTAAAAACACACTTGCAAAATTTTCTCAAGGTAGAGAAATTTTAAATACCTCAGTTTTGAAACAAAGAAGAATGTTTAACAAAGTTGGTCTTGTTTCTAAAAAGAAATCAAACCAAAAGCATTCTAAAAACTTCTTTGTTTCTGTAAAGATGTCAAATAGTCCAACTTGCACTTGTTTTTATTGTGGACTAAAAGGACACAAATCTTACTCATGCTTTTATAAGAAAAATCTTGTTCATGGAGTTAAAATGAAATTGGTTCAAAAAGGAACTCATGACCCAGGCGGACCCAAAGAAATTTGGGTACCAAAGACAAAGGATTAATTTGCAGATTTGCCTCGAAGCAAGGAGCGGAAATGACTTTTCAATGGCTACATCATTCAAACTCCACTCTCTTGCATCAAAAGGAGGCAATGGATAAGTAAACATATAAGCTGGAATGCATTTGATCTTATAAGAGATTGTTTTCAAGAGGATCTTGCAAATAATCAATCAATGAAAACCATTAAAATCGCAAAAGGAGAGGATCAAAAGAAGGGCAATGAAGAAAATAAAGATATCAACATTTTAATGAGGGACTTCAAGAAGTAACAAGAGTTTGCCAAAATTGATGAGTATCTCTATCCGCTACTACTTTATTATTTAATTGAATGATACTCTTTGATCTTAATTAGCTATACTAGCAAATTGTTATCATTGACATATTTTCATAGCAATGATATACTATTTTACGAAATCTTACATATTTGATAATATCATTGCATATAAAAATATGTTAAATACTTAAATTATTTTTTAAATATTCAATACATCATGGTTTGAGCATTATGCATGTCATATCCTTTGTATAAGCTATAGCTTATGAACGATTGTTTATGAATTATAGTTTATATCTGATTATATCTTATTAATCTATATTACCTCAATTATTGTACTACATACTCAGGTTATAATATGTTTTATCTTGATAAGTATGTAACTTGCTTTTGCTTTGAAATGATATATATGTCCATGCCAGAAAATTCTTTCCATCTTTAAAATGGATATATATTTTTCAATATATATATACTGTGCTAAATTTGTGTAGCTGATTTCTTTTATCTTTCTTTATTATTATTTTTTTTGTATCGTCCAATAAAAGAAACCACTTGTATTAAAAAAAAAGAAGGATTACATTGCAAAAAAAAAAGGGAAAGTTTGCTCATGCATGAGCAATCTACAGGCGAGGTGGTCTTGGATTAGGAGGCCCGTATTGTATCATCACCCCTCGGCCATTCCTTGGAGCAAGAGACTGAGCAATGTCACGGAGGGTAGTGTAAATCCCATTCATACAATCAACACTTCTTTGTTGTTGATTGCAGAAGCATTTGGTAGACCAATAGAAGAACCTATCTATTCTTGAAGTCAGTGCCGCATTGTTGCGTTTAGCTAACTTCTCTTGGTCCTCTATCATCTTCTTGAGTTTCTTCACCTCCTGCTCCAGACAAGCAATTTTGTCTTCTGACGTATGGCCTGTACTAATCTCTTCAGCTTCTTCGATCTTCATCTTCTTCTTTCGATTCTCCTGAGATCCCTCCAAAGGCCTTTTACCCTTATCCTTACCTAGACTCAAGTTTAAGTCGAGCTCTTCCTCCCTGACCTCTACTGTGAGATCAATGAACTTTCTTGCTGCCATGGTTTGGAATATTTAGAAATTTTTGTGAGAGTATGAAGAGAGAGGAATATCAGAAAGTTGTAGACTCAGAGATGAATACTCTTTGTGGTGTGATAATTGAGAATCCTGGGCAGTCTTTATAGAGAGAAAATGATGACTTAGAGCCAACGAAGATATCTCTTCGCCGCACCCCTACACGTTCATCCTACGGATTTTGCAAGCTGGAAGCCAGAACTCTAGGGTACGCATGCACACCAACAACGCGTCGCATTAATGGCAAAACCACGAAAGTCAATTTTCGGTGGATTTGCGGCTGATTTAATTTGTTTTGATTAAAAATTTTAAGGATTAATAAAATGGTGATAAACAGAACCGTATTTCTCTGCTTTGTTGTGTTGTTCTTGAGAGCTTTCAGTATAATATACATGATTGATTGCATCATGCTATGATTACATGTATCTAAGAACATATGTTGTGTATGCTATTCATGCATCATGAGCGAAGGCTATGAATAATATGTCATGATTCCACATGCACTCGTAGAAAATGAGAAGTCAAAAAATTTTTTTTTAAATAAAATGAAATGTGTAGAGAATAATACATCTTCATAGTTACACATACTTACATATAATGCTTTTGTGGGCAAATGAAAGGCAATGATTTCCTTGCATTATGATAATGCTTGATGCATGCGACCGTAAGCAGTTAATTTTGCTTTTAATCTTTGATTTACATTACTAACTTAAGCATCGGAGTGGTTGTCAAAATTTTTGCAGGTGCTCATCCTCAAGATACATATATGAATACTTCTTGAAAATTACATTTGTTTAATATGCATTGGTTGAGGGGGAGCCTAATCTATACTTAAATCCTCTATATCTTTAAGCTCACTTTATCTGATATGCAATGTTTTCCTTAACTATATATTTTTGGCATATCAATGATAAGTTTTGATGAAATTTTACCCCATGACGTCATATGATATTCTTGCTTAAAGAAGGAATACGCTTTAGCCTTTATATATTGCCTTCCTTATACCTTTTTGTTGATGTCAAATAGGGGGAGAAGAATATGGAAAGAAAAATATGTGTATATTGTATAATGATTATTACATTGTAACATATTTTTCTTAGGTGATTTGTCATCATCAAAAAGGGGGAGATTGTTAGCCATAATGTATTATGCTATAAGTTTTGATGATGACAAATATGTGGGAATTATAGTATGACTTAATCTTCTTGGCCCAAATGAATGATTTAACTTCTTAGACCAAATGAATGATTTAATCTTCTTGGCCCAAATGAATGATTTAATCTTCTTGGCCCAATGTATGATTTAATCTTTCTTAGCCCAAATAGTATCATTTAATTTTCTTGGCCCAAATGAATGATTTAGTCTTCTTGGCCCAAATGAATAAGTTAATCTTCTTGGCCCAAATGTATGATTTAATCTTCTTGATCCAAATACATGATTCAATTTTTCTTGGCCCAAATATATTTAATGCTTTATATATTTAAATATAGTAGTATAAATTGATTTTTGATAAAGTTTATTGGGTGTTTTAATATAATTTGAAAAAAAATGCTTTTTACTGTAGCACTTTTGAAAAAGAAATTTGATTGTTGAAAAAGTATAATAAAGTTTATTGGGTGTTGTAATATAATTTGAAAAAAAATATCTTTTACTGTAGCACTTTTGAAAAAGAAATTTGATTGTTGAAAAAGTATGATAAAGTTTATTGGGTGTTGTAATATAATTTGAAAAAGAATATCTTTTACTGTAGCACTTTTGAAAAAGAAATTTGATTGTTGAAAAAGTATGATAAAGTTTATTGGTTGTTGTAATAAACTTTGAAAAAGAATACTTTTTACTGTAGCAAATTTGAAAAAGAATATTGATTGTTGAAAAAGATTGATAAAGTTTTTTTGGTTGTTGTAGAAAGGTTGAAAAATGATGATGAAGCTTACTGTAGCAATTTTGACTAAAGCAGTCACTGTAGCAGCAAGGTTTCACTATATAAAGGGGACTTCACAACACCATTTAAATCAAGCTTCAATTGTTCATTTCTCATATTTTCTTGAGTTCATTCTCTCTAAATTGCTAGAGAAATATTCTGAGCTTAATTTCTGCGTTATCTACACTTTGAGAGTGTTTACCATTATTTTCCTTAAGCCTTTAAATTTAGTTTCTCAAAGATTGGTTCCTTGAGTTAGTGTTTGAGAGAAAACACGTTGTAAGTGGGAGAGACACCCTTGAGGGAGAAAAGTATGTTGTAGTGGTTTGCAAGTACCCGGATTAAACTTGCAATTATAGTGGAAATACTCAAGTGGTCTCTTGAGGATTGGATGTAGGCTTGGGATTAGCCGAACCAGTATAAATCTCCGAGTTTGCTTTCTCTATCCCTACTCTATTTACATTTGAAGTTAATTAATTAATGCTTTGCGTTTATATTTAATTTCTACCTCAAGTATTAATTAATTTGTGTAGATTTATATTTGCTCCTTAATTCCTTGCACTATAAAATTATTCATCTTGATAAACATTTTGATTTTCTGAATTAAATTATTATCTTTAACATTATCTAATTTCAGAAAATCATTTTAACTTCCAATTAAGTTTTGTGAAAATTTTTATAAAACCCAATTCACCCCCCCTCTTGGGATCCAACCATTTCTTTCACTATATTCTTTACAATCATTCAAATTTTCAAGGAATTGCAGGTACATTAGATACACCTTGGTACCAGATTTATCTGGCAATAGGTACCCCTCAATTTGTCTTAAAATATATGCATGGGTAAAATAAACAATATATTCATATGGGGCATCATCTGGAAGATGGTCAAAGGTCTCAGCCAGCCAATTCATGCTCAACCTTTGACCACCTAATTTGTTTGATGGTGGCGCAACTCCTAGGAGCCGCTCACATAAATGCCCCCAATTTATGGTAGCTGTACCAATAATCGGCCTACCATCACATTGAAGACAAGCTAAATTGCTATATCTTGTAACGTTATTGTGCATTCTCCCCTCGTAGTGTGAAAAGTATGTGTCTCTGGTCGCTATCGTTCAACGAGCGCCGAGACAATAGCTTGGTTATACTCAAATTTACCTAAACACGCTACACCGTAGAAACCAGCAGCGTGTAAGAGTGGGACGATCAGTAATGGTGGGTTACCGTCCACAAGTATACATTTTCGCAGACGTAAAGTGCGATCTCTCTGAAATTTTTAACTTTTAAGTATTAATAAGAATAACAACATTTTATTATTTAAATATTTAAAAATTCTATAATAGACTAACCTTATTTGCCCAAACATCTTGAGAGATATGACTAGATTGTAAATACAAAAGCGAATCATTGTCAAGACCCGGGTTCACAGCTCGTTTGGGATCTGCTATCTGACATAACAAAAATAATATAAAAAGAAAAAATAAAATAATATAACATAATAAAATTTAATTTTCAAAAAAATAATTAACACAATTTAACCATAAAAAATTTTAATATACTTAAATATTATGAACACAATTTTTTCTTTAATCACTTTTTCTCTTCTCTTTCACTGTGGTCCGGAACTTCACACTCCTCCCCTATTTATAATGGAACTCGTCTCCACACTCCCCCTTAATTTTCTTCTTCTTCATGAATAGTGCACGCCACTTCACCTCCTTTGCTCGAAATCAGCGTGGAGTCCCATCCAACTGACTTCTGAGCAAAAGCAAGATCATCCTTTGACAGAGGCCGAGTTTGCTTTGGACAGAGTCACGTGATGAGACTTTACGCTGACTCTATCCGTGACTAAATTTTTTTTTCTGATTCTTTTTTTTAACTTTAATAAGCCATTTTATATAATAGAATGATTAATCTTGAAAATATTTTTTTAAGATTTTGTCTATTTTTTAATACTAATTAACTTAATTAATATTAATTGTTAGTGATTTTTTTAGGTTATTTTTAGTTAAATTAACTTATAAGTTAGCAGATATCTTATAACTAGTTGATAGCGTATAAGCTAGCTGGTAGCTTATAATTATATTATTAATTTAAATTATTATAAAATATAAAATTGATTAAAAATATATATTTACTATTTTATTATTTTTATGTTTATATTTTATATATTTATAATATTTTTATATATTTTTATCATATATTATTATATATGTATAATATATTATATATAAATATAAATATAAATATAATAAAATATGAATATGAATAAGATATAATAAAGAAGTGTTACTAAAAATTCAAAATTAGTGAAATATACATATAAAAAATTTAAAATTGTACAAAAAAAAATCTAATATATCTAATGAGGCTGTTGTGGACAATTTAATCGGTTATGACTTTGTTGTCTACATAAGCTACATCGGGATGGCTGGTGACGCAACCTATAGTCCATGTCTATCCATAACCGTGATGATCTTAGTCGCCCTTGACTTCTAACAAGTGCAGGATTAGGTAGCAATCGTGGGCCTCTATATACTGGCCACCGCTCCTGCCCACCGATAGGGTGAATCGATTTGCTGTAAGCCAGTTTGATTGTGTCAAGTCGATATACATGGTTCACAAATGCGTTAAAATCAATATTTGCATATTCACAAGCTGCTAATGTAACATCCAAAATTTTTACGTTTATTAAATATAGGCAAATTAGTCTATATTTTCAAAGGGGAAAAATTTGTAAATGGAAATAAAGTGGCTTTTCCAAAAATTAGAGGTTGGAGAAAATCATATGAAATATTAGAAATAATCTTGGGTGATAAATTATATTTTTCCTTAATGATCAAGGACCCACTTGCATGGACCAAAAGTAGTTAGGGACTTTGTAGAATTTTAGCAGGACCTTTGATGTTTACACTCAAGTGTTTACGTGGCTCTTCTTCCCTTCACCTAACTTTGCACCAATAGGAGAAGACCACACATCACCCATCCACCTTAGCTTTCTTCCATCCATGTGGCACCACCTAAGCTCTCCATTGCACAACACTTTGATGTCCTCGGCCAGCATAGGAAGTTAAAGCACATGATGGAGAAGATGGAGGAATTTAGGCACATGAGCATGTGGAGCTCTCGACCACATTCCCTTTTGGCAGTAGCACATCATGAGCACCAACTTTCTGTAGTGATTCTCGGCTAAGTGCAGAAGAATGTTGGTAGCCACGTGAGAGAGCTTCAATTCCTATGTTATGCTGCTCTTAAAACCGTAGAAGGCTTGGGTGAGTTGTCTTCAAGTTAGGCAGCCACCAAAAACCTCTAAAGGACACCTATACTTCATCCATGCTGACCAACTTTTGAGCTATCTTCGTGGAGGGTATGAAACCGAGAAAGAGAGGAATTTGGTGCAGTAAAAACGTGACTGTCTTCTCCTTTTTCTGCAGCCACGTGAGGAACCTCTTATGCCACTAAAATATGACCCTTAGTTGCATCTTCTACTGTCAAAAATGAGAGGAAGAGTGTGAGGTTTTGCTGTCATCAAACCTTGGTTTTCCTTGAGGATTTAGTGTGCAACTCGTGAGCTAATGAACCAGAATTTTTGCCGCTATTCTACTGCACTAAAACAGAGCAAAAAGTGGAGATATTAGGCAAGTTTGCAAGGTCTTTTCTAGCCAAACCAACAAGCCACCCTTGGGAAACTTTGGTGCTGACCAAAGGACCATATTAGCAGTGGATTTGAGGTCCAAAGCACACCTTCACAGCAGCAAAAACTATAACAAGAAAGTGCAGAAAATTTGGAGACAAAGTGAGCTTGGAGTCTCTAGTAAGCTTTAAATCCTTTCTTTTAGCTATGCATGTGTTTTAGAAATAATTAAACATGGCTTATAGAGTCCTTAGATGAGTTTGGGAGAGCCATGCAGCAAGAAGAATGGAAAAACATGGAGTTTAGAGGTATGCATGCATGACAGGGACTAAACTGAATAAAATCAAAAGTTTGTAGGAGTAGGTATAATTTCGAAACAAGATATATTTGTGACCTATGGACTTAGATGAAACTAATTGTGGTATTAGATCATGAAAAACATAAGGGAAAAATAATTATTGAGGACCTAAGTGAATGAAATGAAAAGTTGGAAGGAAAGAGTAAAAATTCTGAAAATGTTCAGATTTAGTATATATGGGATTTTAGTTAAAATTTTATGGAATTTACCAAATTTTGAAGGTTATTTATATGGTTAAAGTTAACATTAAGGACCAAAGTGAATTAATTCAAAGTTTCTGAAGAAAAAGGAAATAGGGTGGGAATTTGAGAAATAAATTAGAAGAAATTTTAGCTGATTATAATTATTTGAATTTGAGACTATGAATGGGATTATAGATATTACGTAATTAATTTTTTAGGCACAATATTTAATTAATTATGAAATAGTAATTTTAATCTCTTCCTTATTAGGATATTTTTTTAGCTAATTATATTTATTATTTTTATTTAAATTTGGGATTAGAAATAAGATTGTGAATAATATGTAATTAGTATTTAGTACATAGAAATTGCATTTAAAAATGGAATAGTATTTTTAAATATTCCATATTAAGATTTTAATAGCTAATTTATTTTATCAGCACCTTGGAATAATTTCGAGTGGAATCAGTACGAGACGATAAATTCAGGTAGCCAGTTATATTTCATAAAAGCGCTGTTCATATATTCTTGAAATTTGTTTATACAAAAAATGATTTAATTATGAATTATGCGATATTCAACTCTATGCATTGTTATGTATATATTTGTATTATTATTATACTCATGTGCTAAGGCAGTGTACGTCAAGCATCTGGGATACAACGGTACGCGCCAGTATAAGACTTGCCATGGTTAGGGCGGAAGCAGCTATGCATGACGATGCTAGTGTCAGTCTTGCTGACCTTTGGGCCACAGGGTATAATCAGACCCTGGTGGTAGGCACTGAGAATAGTGATGACTCTTGGCACCACTTGAGGTGAAACAGACTCTTGTGGTATTAAGACCTAGGGATAATCTCTGCATGACAGTGGCATAGATGAGTTGAACTGAATTATGAATGGTGTTATGAACTTGCTTTTATGACTGGGAATGGTTCTTGTTTTCAAGATTAACTACTGGCTACTGAGATTTCTATGTCTCATGATTTTATACTGTATTAACCATTTCCAGGTGCAAATCAAAATGGGAATAGCGGGGTTGCAGCAGGGAGTCAGTAGCTGTAGCCTAGATTTTATAGTTTTTTGTAAAATAATTAAGACTTAATCTCCAGTGATATGTATATATGTCGAAATGATTGTGATGTAAGGCATGGGATGATGTATGGCTCCTAGTTGTTTTTAATTATGGACTTGAGATATTTGAAATTTAAGGTTTGAGAATTGCCATAATTATTCACTAAGGAACCTTATCTTAAAAATCTTTTGTTCTGGAGATAGTTTTATGAAAATTTTGAGATGTTACAGCTAACACGTGTGGACATGAAAAATGCCAAACTTGATATTCGCCATAATCACACCGGCTACTAAAAAGGTTGAGCGTGCAGACACAATCAAGTTGACGATTCAACTGGTCGTATGGCTCCTTAATTTCAAAATATCCATTAGCCCGATCAAATACGTGCACGATGCATGCAGAGGCTTTTGATTTATTTTCTGCAAGCTTCTTACGCATGACATTTGAATATACCTCCTGGTTGTTAATTTGTACATTTGTTGTTGCCAAATTGTTTTCAATGTAAGTTGCAAGCTTGTACAACGTATGCTTCACTAACCCCAAAATAGGGAGATATCTAACGCCTTTGAAGATGTGGTTCATGGATTCGGCTAAGTTTGTCGTCATCTAACCCCATCGATGACCATGGATATCTTATGCCCGTGTCCATTGCTCAATCCTTAGTCTATTCAGCTAATGTCCAACTTTCCCATTTGAATTTGCATGTGACCCAAGCATTTCTGCCACAGCCTCGTTCACCATATGGAAATCGTATGAATATCCTAATTAAGATAACACTTAGTCCACGAATTAATTATGAATTAAAAAAATTATTTAATTTCCAATAAAGACATACCATCATACTCAAGCCTCTTGGATAACCATTTTGATCCTAATGTGGTGCGGACATTACTGGATAAGTACCATAGACAAAACATGTGAGTCCATCCATGTTCTTCCGCGCCAGTGATAAGCCCGTGATACCTACAGAGATTAAAGTTACATCCTAGTTGCCTACAACATGTTCCTTGAGAATCTGAAGAAACCACGACCAAGAGTCATCATTTTCTTGCTCCACCAGCGCAAATGCAATTGTAATACCCGTTAATTTCAGAATATAATTCGCTTAAGAGTATTTTAGAATTTTACAACGTTATTTTAGTTATTTATTTTGGTCATATTTAATTTTCATATTTAATTGTTCTCTTTGAATATTATTTATGAAAATTGAGTTAAATGACTGGACTAAATATTTGCACAATGTGGGATATATTCTAAGAATGGTGAAATTCATGGAAAAGTGGTTTCAGAATGGTCAATTAGTCCATTTATTGTAAATTGACTGGATGGGTTTGGATGTTGGGTTATGGATACCCATGAGTTATTGAATAACCCATTAGAAATATTTAATATAAAGTTTCAATAGTACCCCCCTTATTTTCTTCTCACGATCGAAGCAGCTGAAGTGAATAGTGAATTCACTTTCTCTCGTTTCTTCACCCTCTTCTCAAATCCTTTCCTTGATCTTCAGAATTTCGATTATCTGTTCGGTTCAAAAGCTTTGTAAGGATTAAAGGTAAGCTTTAATCTCATTATTTTCCTTAAATTTCAGTTTATGTAGAAGATCAGAGGAGGTTTTGTTCTTGAAGATTTTGATGATAATTCATGAATCTTAGTAGTTTTAGAAGTTATATTTGAGTTATAATCGGTTAAAAGAGTTGAAATTCTGATTTTGAAACAAGAAAGGAAAGGATGAATTTTTGAAAGATTTTTCTGCAAAAATTCGAGTTACTGTAGCGACCAGAGATTTCGGAAAAATTCTGGAAAATTTTCTTCGAGTTACTGTAGCAGTACTGTAGTGTCGGCAGTCAACAGTACTGTAGCGAACCGACACTGTAGCGAGCCGTTACTGTAGCAACCGTTACTGTAGCAAATCGTACTGTAGCAAACCGTACTGTAGCAAACCGTCACTGTAGCAATCAGAAAATTTTGCGTAATTTCGTGATTTTGTTTCCTTTCTTATGTTTCCTTGTAATATATTTTACTAGGAAATTTTCCTACACAAATTATAGTGTGGAACAAGGTAAACTTGGACAAACATCAAGGTGAGTGAATAACCTTACTAAGCTAATTTGATATTACTAGTCAAAGTACAATATAAGTCCCATTTACAATATTATTGGGATAATAAGCAATCGATTTTTCATATGGGAGTATAAGATGATCGGTAGAAATAAGAGTATGTAGAAATTATTTTATTTCATGACAATTGTACTATGTGATAAATTCTCTCTATCTTATTAATGAGTAAAGATCTACGGGATCTAATACATGAGTTTGAAAGGGTTAAAGTCCCATACTACTCAGTGTATATCTATGAAACATATACTCGAGTTGAAGGGGTTAGAGTCCCATACTACTCGGCGTATATCTAAGAAATCTTATTCACGAGTTTGAAAGGGTTAGAGTCCCATACTACTCGGTGTATATCTATGAAATCTTATTCATGAGTTTGAAAGGGTTAGAGTCTCATACTACTCGATGTATAAGACAATTAATTATATGAGTAAATGTGGTATTTGTACTTTTGATATTTTATATAGTACAGTTATTTACTTACTGAGTTTTTAAATAAACTCACACTCCCTATGATTATTTTTTTCAGATACAGAAAACAAAGAAGAAGAGAATCCGTTTGAAGATTAGAAGCCCCTTGGGATTATTCTCTATTTCTGTCTGGTGGGATACCAGTACTTATTAATGTGGATACTAGAAACGCTATGTACTTTCTATAGGTCTCCTAGGCTTGCGATGAGATAGAAATATCAGACTATGTATGTCTATATTTGCTTATCAGATGAATATAATTCTGTAGTGTGGAATGAATGATTAAGGTTGAATGTAAAACCTTACAGAATATATGTAAATGACGTATGTGTGAGAATTTTATTTAATGAGTAGTATCTTTTCACATGTTCAATTTTTGAGATGTGACAGCAATAAACAACACTTTGTTGTTGCCATCTTGGGATGAAGCTATCATTAAGGTTCCTTTGTACTTGCCGTACAAAAATGTTCCGTCAACCAAGATTATTGACTTCAAGTAAGCCAAGGCATCGATACAAGGCTTCTAAGACCAAAATACGGGCACGAACTTTATATGCGGATGACCAACATTGTCGGGTAGACATGGGTCAGTCTTCCATTCTACCACTGAACCGAGCATGACCTGCTGAACTGCAGCCATAAACTGATATAACAATGCGTACGATTGCTTCCAGTCCCCATATGCATTGGAAATAGCCTTCCATTTTGTAGACCACGCTTTCCAGTAAGAAATGTTATAGCTAAAATTTTGTCGAATGTGTGCGACCACCTGACTAACTGGTATATCTACATTTTTTATCATCAAGTCCATAATATGATTTGCTATAACTTCTGCATCCAACTTAGGATGATCTTAAACCAGTGAAGCACTGACACAAGTGTGGGGTCCTGGATACTTCGTAATCTGCCAATAATTGCCGGGATTCTTCAAAATGGCCCTAAATTTCCACTTACAACCCTAGTCCTTTTTAGTGCACTCGTATAATTCAACTGTTTTACTTTGGTGGACAACTTTATAGTATTTTGGTTCCGGATAGCGTGCTCTTTTACCTCACCTCTTAGTAAACGTCTTTCATTGAACACTTTTCCAGCATATAGTCTGTCGTCATTCATCGTTGAATTGCAAAGTTCTTCATCAGTCATCTCCTCCTGCTCTGGAAGCTTGTTAAATACCTGTGCATAGGGTCTGGGACTCACTAATTGGAGGGACCAAAATTCCCTCGCCATGCCCGTCATCACCTTCATTTGCATCATCATCAGCGTCATCATGATCACTCGTAACTAAATTACCAAAATACTCCTCCTTGTCAGTAAAGTCATCTATACATGGCCAAGGAGATGAAGGAGTATCGTCTAGTTGTGGCACTGGTTCATCATCGTTTGCCAGCAACATGGAAGTAAATTGTCCTTGAATGGGGGACTGAGCTGAAATATCACAAGTAATAATGGCTTAAGACGTACCAGCTTTGGAATTAAAATCTATCTGACGACTTGAAGTCTTGACTAGCAGCTCAATCTCCTCATCTCCACTTTTTAAATGTTTACTGATCATGCTTCTGACTATATTGTCATTACTCAACTTTATCACCATGTATTCTGATCGTATCTTGTATCTATAGCTTATTAATGCCACTGATTCACTAAGGGGAGCTCTAAATGATTGTGAATCATAATAGTCAATGCGTCCAAGGTTATATTTAAGTCGTCTAGTGACATTATAGTGAAAATATCATATTTAAATTCAACACCCTTAATAGCCTTTCCATTGACATATAAATATACATTTATCAAGGAATTCATCTTAACTGCTTATAGAACAAGTTCGAAACAACAAATAATTTAAACTGTAAAAAAAATAGAACAATTAAATTGCACCGTTTGTAAAATAATATTATCAAAATATTATACAAAATAATTAAAATTAGTTTAAACACAAAATAGTTTAAAATATTTAAACAATCAAAATTTATAAAATTAATATTGTACATAATTACAAATGATTATTAATTAGGATAACTAGTTAGTTAATTTTATAAAAATTTATTTAATAACATGAAAAAAATTAATTATACTAACCTTTTTGCAGATCTTTCTTCACCTCTCTTCAATTAGCTCTTGGACACTCATAATTTTTTTCAATGTTTTCATATGAATGAAGCCACACTGATATATAAGGCTGAGTTGCATGCAACTTCGACTTATAAGAGGCCGAACTTGGACTGGCTCGACCACTAACACCAACTCAGCCTGTCAGTGGCTGAGCTCACTTTATAATAAAATGAGCTCGACCTGTTAGTGGCCGAGCTCACTTTGTCAATAAAGTGAGCTCGGCAGCTGATAGGCTGAGCTCCCTTTTGGTAGGGAGCCAGCATGGAGTCCCATCATTTGGACTCCACGCTGATTCAGATACATTCATTTTTTTTTTCAAATATAGACTCAAAACTTTGAGACTCAACCCGTAGCAGGCTGAGTCTTGTTGGAATTCTTTTTTTTTTTGATATTTCTCAATGAAACTCAGCTTGACATGGGCCGAGTTTTAGTGAGAGAAATCCCTGATGTAACTCATTTCGTAGTATGCATCTAATATTTGCCCAATTTGTAGCATATGACTAATTTTTTTTAAATCTATGACATTTGCCAAAAAAAACTCATTCAGTAAGTTAGCCTCGATCTAAAAATACTTATATAATTTAATAAAATTAAAGAACTAACTTTTTTTAGTTGAAAAGGGGAATTCATTAATAAGAGAGAATACAGGAAAATTAAGGCATTGTATCCCTGATCTTGTGATCAGTACAAAAACCAAAGAGATCAAACAAAATGTAGAAGTTGGAAAAAGAAGGGATTGCTTCCAATGACTATTTTCAAAAATTAGGAATAATTTGATTTAATTTAATGAATCAATTATAAAAAAGTTGGTAAAATATCAGTAAAATTAAATGGTTTAATGGTTTAGTCAATTTTAATTTTAATTTTTATGTTTTATATATTTTATGAATACTAATGTATTATTTCATATATAGATATTAATAATATATTATTTTGTGACTAATTTTCAATTTTATTTTACATTCATATATTATTTCGATTAAGTATTATTGTTAAACATATATAACAATGCTTAACATTTTGTCTGAACTTTTTTATAATTTATGAAATATAAGCATGAACATATTTATTAATTTATCATGTTAGAGTAAGTATATAAAATAAAAAATATATTTAATTAAACCAATTTAACTACAGTTCAGTCATGACAAAATTAATAAAATTTAAACAAGTGTTTACCAATTAAATAGTTGGTCTAATTTTAAAAATCTTACTTCATATACAGTATGTTCGACCTTGTAGGTTCTTTCCTTTCGGCCAAAATATTCCCACAGAAATTATTTTAACAGACCGATGCTATTGAACAATGAGAAAAGCAGTACTTACAACTGGAAACAAGAGAGCCAAACATGTCGAAAACTTCTAGATTTATCTAAACTTCAGGATAACATTTTTAAATATTATATTGATTTATTATTTATTTTAATTATATTTTTAAAATATAACCTTCAACATTTTCTTAAAACCTCCTATTTAAGTATTCATAAACACGAACATAAGTAACAAATTTCAATTAACTAACCAAAAAAAAAAAGTAAAATTGGTTCCGGTTCCTTGATTGAAAATATCTTAATTTACTTTCAAAAGTGTAATTCATGTCTATTTATATTTTAATTGTAACTGAAAATTTTTTTTATTTTAATTATAATATATATTTTTAATTAATATATTGTAATTTAGTTATTTTAAATTAATATTTAATGTAAATGAATAATTTAATACTAATAAATTAAAAATAAAATATTACATTAATGTTAAATATTTAAATGAAGTTAATTTAAAAGTATAATTAAAATTGTAATTTACAGGAAATAAAATAAAATAGTACTTTTTTGTTTATAAAAGGAGTTACGGGCTATGGAGCATTCAGGACTGAGGAGCACGAAGATCACAGCCGACAAAGAAATCGCAGCAGAGAGATGGGATTGGAGAAGCAACTCATTAGACCAGGAGCTGGTCCTAAGCCTGTAGCTGGCCAGAACGTCACTGTTCACTGCACCGGTTATGGTTCGTCCCTCTTTCTCTTTCGCCTTCTAAACTCTTTCTTTTTTCTTAGATTCTTAGTTCTGTGTGTCTTGGCAATTTGTATTTATGCCCAATAGAATTTCATTGTATTCCTGTACCCTAGAAAAGAAGGGATTTCGTTGATTTTTAGATTTCCTGAGAACTGAAATTTGTGTTGCTCTGGAATTGATTCTGAAATGATTGTTTTGGTGGGTTCTTACGAAGACTTGTTTTTTATGTTTGGTTGCCGAGAAATTTTAGGGCAAAGTTAATGAACGAAGCTGTGTTAAAGTTTTACTATATAGACTGTTGTTCTTTAAGATGGTTATCGCTTTTTTGGTCGATATGGTTATGTTTCCTGGATTTGTACAACACGAGATTTTCTGCACCTCCGATGGGATAGACAGAAATTTTTTTTTTTTGTCTTAAAAATATTATATTAAACATGCACGCACAAAAAAAAAATTAAGTATACTGTCCCCAAGCGGACACCATGATGATTGAGCTCTGAATACTAAGTTCAAGAGCCTGTTGTGGAGCCTTGAATGGTTCAAGTATGCCAATTTCATGGATGTGTAAGTAATATTAACAATTTTACGATCTAACCATAAAATTGGCAACAATTTTCATTGAATATACATAGTTGCAAACATAACAAAAACATCTATTTTTAAACGAAAAAGTTGAAAAAATGCCATTTGTTTATGGTTCAATTGAGCACTTGTTGTGATAATGCCACAGCTCAGAAAGCTCATATTTTGTATGTTGAAGTTTCTGATAACTGAACATAGATGAGTTTTGTTTAGAATCCAATTGGGTGTCAGTGTAGAAACTAGAAAATGCGGCTAATTTGTGTTTATATGATGTCTTACATGGTGCAATTGAATTGTACAATAGTTTCTTGCTTTGGTTGGCATTAACAAGATTGTCAAGATCTCAGTTTAAATATTAAAATCTTACAGTTTTACGATTTCTAACAACCCTAACGATTTTGACCATATGTAAGATCTTTAATATGCTAAGATTTCATTAGGATCTTGATTTAAATCTTAAGATTTTACGATTTTATCAGTCTTATATAACATTTTAGCTTTTTGTCCTTTTTTTAATTTCTTCATATGTTTCTAATCTATTAGGTCATTTTAGATGGAAAAAAAAAAGTTAAATTCCTATTAATACTATACCTTTACAATCTTATTACTTGTAATTTTTTCAATTTTTAACTTAGTTTAGTGAAGACTGACAAAGAGATATTATAGTATTATAGGTTTTGAAGAAGGAAGCGTCTATCAGGTGAATAAAAGAGAGGTATTTAAATACAATAGAAAATAGAGACTACTCTTTATTTATTTATTTTTAACTAATTGAATGTTTTCAAAACTTGTATAACAATGTTTCTTATTATTGTTGCGAAGTATCTTTTCTATTATTATGTTTTGAATCTTATTCATTGAAATTGTACATTGATTGATTATTTTTAATTCTGACGAAACACATCCAAGAAGATATTCCTAAGTGCATGCTTTTTGCAGATGACGTTGTTCTCATAGCAGAGACAAGGGAAGAGATTAATTCTAAACTTGAGTTATGGAGAGCTACTTTGGAATCGAAGGGTTTTCGTCTGAGCAGGAGTAAGACCGAATATATGCATTGTAAGTTTAACAAGCGACAAGCTAGGAACGAGCTGGAGGTTAAACTTGGTGATCAGGTCGTATCACAAGTGTCAACGTTTAGGTATTTGGGATCAATTATACAAGATGATGGCGAAGTTATTAGAGATGTGGAACATAGGATACAAGCTGGGTGGTTGAAGTGGAGAATGGCATCAGGGGTTGTTTGTGATCGAAAAGTACCTGATAAACTCAAAGGAAAGTTTTATCGTACTGCTATAAGACCAGCGATTTTATATGGGAGTGAATGTTGGGCAATGAAAGGACAACAAGAACATAAAATTGGAGTGGCGGAGATGAGGATGTTGCGTTGGATGTGTGGTCATACACGAAGAGATAAGATCCGTAATGATCATATACGAGGTAGAGTTGGGGTGGCACCTATTGAGGAAAAAATGGTTGAAAATCGTTTAAGATGGTTTGGGCATGTGCAAAGGAGACCGTTGGAAGCGCCAGTTAGGAGAGTTGAGCAGATAGTTTGGAGCCCTATGAAAAAAGGTCGAGGAAGACCAAAAAGGACATTTAGAGAAATTATTGAACGGGATCTTTTAGTAAATGAGATATCTAAAGAGTTGGTCATTGATAGAGCTCAATGGCGTCGTGCGATCCATGTAGCCGACCCCACTTAGTGGGATAAGGCTATGTTGTTGTTGTTGTTGTTGATTGATTATTTTTAATATAATATTATGTTTATATATATATATATATATATTAATTATTATATTTCTTTAAAAGTAGGATGTTTTGATCCTCAATTCGATCTTATGATTCGATCTATTTTATTCCTTGACCAATCTTAAGTAAGATTTCGATCTTAACAACCTTGGTACTCCTTCAATGTCCTTCGATTTTTTGTGTTCTTATGAATAGATGGTGTTCAAATTTATTGATGAAACTGTTTGTTTAAGATCATTTTACATATACTGATGGCTCCATATCATGTTTGCTATCTTTGGCTATAATATGACATGCCATAACGTGCACATGTGTATGCTATCCTCATGAAGGAACATAATTATTTATCACTATAGCCTTTTGATGTAGCTTGTTACATAAATACTGCAAAATGGAGGAATTCTTGGAATTGTTTTATTCAAATCCTATGTGTTTGTACCTTGTTGGTGTCATTAGTTTTTATCTTTCCTATAATTCTTTCTTCCCATTATTGCCTTTTACTTTCATTTCAACAAAAGGAGCATGATTTCTGCCTGTTGTTCAATCTTCTTAGTCTTTATTTCATGATGTTCTCTGTGCAGGAAAAAATGGCAACCTTTCTCAGAAGTTTTGGAGGTTAGGCTGCCATTACTTTAGTTTTAACATCTCTAGGCCTTACTTTTGTAAAATTCTACTGACATATTTCTTGTTCTTGTGTAGCACAAAGGATCCTGGGCAACAGCCTTTCACATTCCAGATTGGGAAAGGCGCTGTTATAAAAGGTAACTTCACCACTACATTTGTAGTCTTATGGATAAATTATATGTATGCATATATATAATGATAATAGAATGTCCATTTTATTTTTGCAAGTATAGGATTTATTTTTTTCTTTCTGTGAACATCTTGTCGTGTAATCAGATTTGTTTAAAATTTGGAGAACTAATTCATTTTTCTCAACTTTGTGCAGGATGGGATGAAGGTGTGATGGGTATGCAAATTGGTGAAATTGCTCGTCTGCGGGTAATATACTTATTCTGTGCTATCATTTCCTTTCCGTTTCAATTGATATGAAATGAAAATATCCCTTATCTCATCTAAAGTGTTTTGTTATTTGAGTAAATATCATACTGACCCTCTTCCTTCCCCCCCCCCCAACACAATTAAAAAGCCTTACAAACTTTTAGCTATTGTTAAGATATTTAATTCTTTACATTACCCTGGCTGTCTTGTTGGAGTAGTTCATTGCTTCTCCATAATATATATGCTCTGGAGTTCAAACTTTAATCTCTTCTGACAATCAGTGGGACCTGCATGGGGAGTTCATTGCTTCTCCATATTATTTATTTTTGTGGCAAACTAAATTGGCTGTTTGTCTTTTTGATATGTTGTGTCCTGTCGTGTGAAAAGAATTGCATTAAGTTTGTTGGTGGAGCTGAATCCATTTACATTCTTTGGAGATTAATGGATTGAAAAGCAAGTTGATGCTCACTTGCATGATAATTTTGCAGTGCTCTCCTGACTATGCTTATGGCGCCAGTGGTTTTCCTGCATGGGGAATTCAGCCAAACTCTGTCTTGGAATTTGAAATCGAAGTCTTGGGCGCACAGTGATAGTGAATTAGTGATACCTTTGTTTTGTCTGTGTGTTGGGTAGTCACGGAGCTTTGCTATATAATTATTATAAATAACATGCTGAATCATGGACATGTATGATGGAATAGTTAACCTGCAACAGTTACAACTCTTTGAATAATTTCAAATTTGCTACGATGCTTATGTTTAATTGTTGTTGGTAGCATCTTTCTTCCCTTCTTATTTCTTTTGCACTGGCTGAATCGCATAATCTGATGATGCATTCATTATCTGAGTAGCATTAAGATTCCGGGTGAATGCTACGTGTTAACACACCCCATTTGCTAATCTGAGATGTATGTTGATGTTATATTGATGGTATCTCCAACAACTCAAGCTGTCCACGGTGCGTGGGAGACTACTGTTTTATATTTATTTATATATATATATAATATATTTTTTGTGTGTGTGTGTGTGTGTGTTGTGTGTGTGTAACAAGGTATTAAGTGTGAATATAATATGAGAATGGGTGTGTGTTGTGTGTGTGTAACAAGGTATTAAGTGTGAATATGATATGAGAATGCGTGCGTTGTTGTGTGCGCGCAACAAGGTATTAAGTATTAAATGTGAATATGATATGAGAATGCGTGCGTTGTTGTGAGTGCGCAACAAGGTATTAAGTGTGAATATGATATGAGAATGTCTGTGTGTTGTGTGTGTGTGTGTAACAAGGTATTAAGTGTGAATATGATATGAGAATGCGTGCGTTGTTGTGTGCGCGCAACAAGGTATTACGTATTAAGTGTGAATATGATATGAGAATGCGTGCGTTGTTGTGTGTGCGCAACAAGGTATTAAGTGTGAATATGATATGAGAATGTCTGTGTGTACAAGGTATTAAGTGTGAATATGTTATGAGAGTGAGTGAGTGAATATGATATGAGAATGTGTGTGTAACAAGGTATTAAGTGTGAATATGATATGAGAATGTGTGTGTTGTGTGTGTAACAAGGTATTACATGTGAATATGATGAGAGTGAGTGAGTGAGGGTGCGAGTGTGAGTATGATATGAGAATGTGCGTGCGTCTGTGCATGGCGTGCGTCTGTGCGTGCGTTGATTTTATTCAATTTTTATTATTTTTGTGTAATTTCTGCTTCTTCTTTTTTTTCATTTAATCATTTGTTAAAAAATTCAGGTTAAAAAAAACAAATATATCCCTATAATGACAGTGGTCATGCGACATAATTAAATTGATTAGGTATGAAAAAAACTAATTGAATTATTAATTAATCAACTTAGTGGAATGGATCATTTGTAAACATTTAAAACATGGAAGGAGTCTTTTGATAGATTTGGAAATTCATAGGAATAAATTGCAAGGAGTCCAAAGTTTATAGGGGTTATATGTAATTTGTCCAAAAATTTTAGAAGGAATCAATCTTACATATCAAATTATGAAAAATATATTATTATTTTTAAAGATTGTATAAATTATTATGTTCTTGTAAGAATTATATTTAGATTTTATCCATATTAAAAAGGATATGAAGGGCTCCGCAATGGCTTCCATTGTAGTTGATGCCTGAATGCTTTTGTTTCGCTTATAATTTTTTTTTTTTACATTTTCATAAAACAGTCAATCTAAAATTCGTAGTAAGTCAAAATTTACCACTTACATCTTAAAGTATTATAACCAAATCACCAAACTATTCTTATGTTACTATTCTTCCTAACGTTTTACTGTAACCATAAAATTTAAGCGCCAAAGGTTATGCTTTGACCATTTTATATTTTATAGACAAACAATAAGATAAGTACACTAATCTCTTTTCAATTTTGATTAAATTATATTCAGCATCTTTTCAATTTTAAATATTTACACTTAATTCTTTTGACATTTATGTTACAAAAAATTCATGTAGTTTTCTTTTTATCTAATAAATTAACTTTATACTGGGACTTTAATTTTACTTTTAACATGACAATAAAGACATTTAAGATAGAAGGGTGATATATGCTTCTAACATTTATTTTGATTTTCAGTTATGGTTCTAAGTTTTTTCTGTTCGATTATGCCTCTAAAGTTTTAATTTTTATATATATATTTTAAAATAACAAAAATACCTCTTATCTCTCTCTTTTTTTTTTTCTCCTCTTCACTCAAACACAAACCCCACCAAAGAAGACGCCGGAACCATTGCCGGAGAAGCAGAAAACGTCATATCTCACCATCATTCGCTCTCTTTCCTCCACCATTACGTTCCTCTTCCCTCCAACATTCTTTTTCTCTCTTTTTCTCTGTGGTTCACGCTCTTTCTTTGTCTCTCCAACGAGGTTTCAGGCAAAGAAATTTTTTGAGTTTGAGAGAGAGAGAAAGTGAACTAGAGAGAAAGAAGGGGGAAAGAATATTAGAGGGAAGAAAAACATGATGGTGGAAGAAAGAGAGCAAATATTGTTGAGATTTGATGTTTTTAGCTTCCCTGGCGTGTTCCCCAGCTAGGGTCTGAGTTTCAATGAGAAGAAAAAAAAAAGAGAAGAATGAGAGATATTTTAGTCATTTTGAAGTATATATGATCAAAATTGAAACTTTAGGGGCATAATCGAACAAAAAAAATCTCACGGGTATAAATAAAAATCAGATTAAACATTACAAGTATATAGTATCATTTTACCTTTTTTTTATTATAACAGTAAAAAAAATATTGAGTAAATTTATTACTAGAAGCCTAAAAAGAACAATGTCATACAAAAAATTAGTTTCAATAACAAAAAATAAATTAGAGGAGAGCCGAGAGCAATTTTTGAAACTATGTTAGTGTTAAGCATTAATTAACCAAATTTAAGGAGTGATTAGAGTCACCTACCTTAAAAGTAATAGTCCGTAGTCGAAAAATATTAGCGTATCAAAGTTGGACATGGGATTTCAAAGTGAATACACTTTACAGAAATGCATGTGACTATTGTCCCCATTCCACCTCCACTCTCTGTTGTCTCTGACTCTGATGTATCTCCCTTTCTAACACCAATGCTTCATTTTCATCTTTTACTCTCTCATCTAATCATTACCAAACATTTGATTCGAGGTATAGTATTATTTTGTCCTTAAAACTTAAATTTTAATTTTATTTCAGAAGTTTATTTTGTGTTAGTTTTGTTATACATATTTTTAATTAATTTTAATTTTATTTTGAAGCTTAACACTGTCTAAATTATTAATAATATATGCATAGTCACCTCTATTATATACACTAATATCAACTCATTTAGTTAGACGTATTCCACATTAAATATTTTTGTGAAATGACAAATTGTCATTCATATTCATTTTATCCTGTTAATTTTGTTTAAAATAATATAAGATAATTTTGTCATTTCAAAAGAATATATGACGTAGGATGTACTTAGTTGAACTAAGAGCATTTCTAATAAAGGTTCTTAAAAATAAGAATAGGTTCTTAGTAAATTTTATCATTGGAGTATGCCAGCGTGACTGTCACATATAAAAATTAGTTCTTAGATAAACAATTTATTCTTATACAAGCAACTAGTTTTAATAGCAAAAAATTGATTAAAAAATCATAAATTAACTATTAAAAATATTAAAAAACAAAAATAAATATATAGGATAACTTATGGGATCCATTTGTGAATTCTAAGATTGCACTATTAGAGTAAAAAGTTACTTAAAGTAAAAAGTAGTGATATGACATTATAAGACCCACAATAAATAACTCATTAAAAAGTTGCATTATTAGAGATGCTCTAATTGACACTTACGTATATAATAAAAATTGTTATATTAGTATTTGTTGGTAATAATTTAGACGATAAAAAAATTGAAACTATTTTAAAAGTTGTGGGACAAAATTTACAAAAAATAAAATTTTGGAATACATTTAAAAAAAAAGCGCAAGTAAAGCACCTCATAAGATAAGTACAACTTTGGCTCAATTTTATGACAGAATCCAGCGGAGGGAAAGACAAAAGAACTAACACACACATATTTAGGAAAAGATCTGCAACCTAAAATCACATGCTCACATGTGCTTCTGTATCAAAAGTGTGAATTTTTTTTTCTCTCTTTTACTTTATTTTCGGATTTATATATAACTCAAATAATTCAGGTGAGTGGAGCAGCTTTCAACTTGTGATGCCCAATTTCAATCAGTTAAACCTGCATATATTTGTGTTGAAATCATGATTAAGGAAAATTAACTACAATAATTTTCTTTTAACACCATTTCTTTTCTTTTCCTTATTTAATATATCCCTTCTATTTCTTTTTTTTTAACTGTATTAACAATTTAATCTCTAAAAAAATATTAATTGATTGTTTAGTTCTTGAAAATTTAATTTTATATGATTTAGTTTTAAATATTATAAACTAGTTAAACATTGTTATCGAATCAGACCTTTAAAAATAAATAAATAATATATAATAATATATAATTTATTTATTTTTGTGTATTACCAAAAATTAAAAGAAAGACTAATTTGCATTCAATTTGTAACTTTAAAAAATTAACTCTTTCAAACTTAAATTTAGAAGCACTAATTATAGAGTTTTACATTGGTCAATGGCCAACTCAAGAAATATAAGATGATACTTAAGTTATGAGACATTCTAACTCAACAAGATTAGACTTTTAAAATGTGTTCTCTTTATAGCTTAAGTCACATAATATGGTACCGAGATAATCTACAACAGTCTCAAGTTTTCATTATCAAAAATCACCTTAACAAAACTAGTGAATAAATTGACCAAATTTTCAAGGTTAAGACACTTATGGGTCTTTTTTTTTTAATGATTAAGATGTCTGAATCTGAATGCGCATGTATTAAATTATAAGAGTGTTTATTTTTTTATTATCTAATAACTAAACATTTGTTAATTATTATCTCTAATATTATATGGTATTATAAAATTCATTGTTATTATTTTTATTTTTTTATAATTCAAAACAATGCTATATAAATAATAATATGATTTATATTTATTATGTTATATATAGAAATTTGCCCTTATATAGCAACAACAAGATTGATCTACATGATTAAAGCAACCTCTCACACTTAACATGGCGCGGGTTTTAATCTTCTCAACAACTTGTTTTAATATCCAAATAAAACAATCAACATTCAGTAATGTGGAACTGAAAATTAAATCTAAAGGTTTTTTAACTTATTCCAAAATTTGATTTATTAATATTTATTTAGATGTATTAGGAGCTTGATAAAAAAAAATAAATACATTTAATGGTTTAAAATCTGAACGAATTAGATTTAGACTCTCAATCAATATCAACAAATACTCCATTAATCTTTCGAAGTCTAAATTATAAACAACTGGAATCTTTTTTAAACCAAATCAATAATTCATTCATTAAAAAAACTATCCATTAAAAAGATCTAACCCATTAATGTTCAAAAATCATTTATTTTAGAAATTGTTTATGGTCCAACAACAGCAAAGGATTTATGATGTTGCAGACCAAAGGGTAAGTGGGCTTCAAAAGGAACAAAAAGTAGAAAGCAATCATTCACTGTATGGATATATAGTTTATTTTATAATTAGAATATATATTGATAAAAAGGGCTAAAGTGAAAGGAAATCCCTGAATTCAAGCATTTGAGTCTCAGAAATCCAACCACACTTTGGTGAGGCTGCAACCAAAAGCCAAAACCTCATCATAGGCTTTCAGTATTTGGTTCTTGTGCCCTCCGCTCTAAGCAAATATATGCAAATTATTTACATTATTATACTTAAATTATTGGCTCCTATTATTAATTTATTCCCCCATTTCTTTTTTCTTTTTTCTTTTTTTTTTTTAAATAAAAAGGATCTTTCTGTTTTTCCCCCCTTCTTTTTTGGCTTTTTGATTTGTCTAATGCACGAGTGTAACATCTTCAATTGGATTATAGCACTTAGTGGCCATAAAATAGGACTTGATGGATTTTGCATTTGCATTATTCGCTTTTTTTCTTTTACTTTTTTCTTTTTAATTTCTATGGTATTCAAACACATAGAACCTCAACTAACTTGTTTGGTGATTCAGTTAAAGACATGTGGTTTGTGTAAGGATTAGAGAGTTTACAAAATAAAATGCTTATGATACAGATATTGAAAAATTGAAAATAATTATAAACTTGACCATATTCTTTTCTATTATTAGAGTAAATTAACACTTGATCTTTAAATTGTTATGTCTGTTTTACAATGTAGTCTTCAAAGTTTATTGATTGTCCTGATTAATTTTCAAAAATAATAAATTTATTACATTTAATTCTTTTACCATCTTACTACTATCACTTAACAAAAACAAAATTAACAATAAATTGCAATCCCTCCCTCAAAATATATCAAAATTATACGGTCTTCTTTTTTATTTTAAAAATATACACTCTTCTCACTCAAAATCAAAACATATTAACATTCACAACAACAAAAAATAAGCTACAGTTGCTTATTTTTTACCAAAATACCTTTAGATCAATTATTTATATACAATATTAAGTATATAATCCATCAATATATAAATAATCACCTTTTTAAAATTTATAATGAATTAAAATTATAGTTTAAAAAACACAAAACAAGCGATATTGAAATAAAATTTTAAAAATATATTTTTTATAAAAGTAATTAATATTTTCATTGGGGACATTTTGGTCAAATTCATGCACTGCGAGATTTGCGTGCATTTTTAAAATGGGCTTTAAATCCTTTCAATTTCTTAAAAAGTTTTGATATGACGCAATAAGAGAAAGATGAGAAAAGAAGATGTGAAAGGTGTTTGACATTATTTATTTTGTATATATTATTATATATATTTATTCATTTTATTAATAATATTTTAATGCTAACAATTATTTGAGTAGAGTGATATATTAAGTATTGTATATTTGTGTATATTTTGAGACATATATATTGAATGCTATCTTTAATTAGTCCATTATAAAATCTTCATAAATTTTATATTAAATGGATCTATTTGATATATTTTATAATTAGTTTGGAGTATTAGTAAAAATAATTTTATATGTAAATATCTGACTTTAAATAATAACAGTAATGTGATGTTATTATAAATGGATCGAGGTCAACCCATGAGTATGATGAACAAATCAATTCTTTGGATTATTTGAGAAAAACTTGCTAATAGTAAGACTAAATATGTTGTCATTTTGTATTCTAACAGACCAAAAGTGTAAGAGAGAGTCGCTCATATTCTTCCATAAGAGCCTACCTTAATTTCTTTGTGTTCAGATTGCAATGAATCAATGTATGTTCTAAATTTATCTATTATGATGTGTTGTTTTACTTGTCAAGATCATTTAAATAACATAATTATAACAAAAAATATTTTGTTCTGATTTATCAAATTCTGCATCGGCGACATTATAATTCTGGGTTATTTAGCTTGTGATTTGTGTAAATTTCCATTCAAAAGGATCTGCATTCTTAAATTTCCATTCTTAATTTGAGGAGCTTAATAATTTGTGTGCATGTTAATTATTTTGATGGTCATGCTATTGCATGATTTAAGAGAATGTAGCTTGTGGTCACTTTGGTGGGGACATTGGGCCATTGTGAATAGTAAATTAGATTGGTAATGAGTGGAATAGATTAGTCATGAGTGAACAGCACATGTTTATGTCTCTTATTGTGACCTGTGACTAATGTTTCATTTCATCAATTAATTAATGCCATGGTCATCTTAATTATTTTTTTAATTAATCATCACACTTCAACCACATATGTGATCATAAGAATGAATGCTCATGCTTTCTTATTGTCAACAAGTATGATTCATTTTTTGTACCCAACTAGTTATTTTCTTTTTACAAATGAAAGATGTGCATGTTTTTGGAGGATATGAGAGATTTGGTCCAACTTAGATGTTGAAAAAATAATTATGATTAATGTTCAATCATGAATTTAAATTGCCAATCATGGAATTTGGAATTAATGCACATGTGATATGTGAAATGATACACCAAGATTATTATTTTAAAGGATAAGTATTTTTTCCCAAAATAAAAATTTTAAACAAGTTCAGAATTTATGAAAACATCCCCAAAAAATATTTTTAACTAATTATTAAGGTACAAAAATTTAACAACAAAAATCATTTCTTATAGACTACCAAGCAATTTTTTTTTTTGATTGGGACCGTCGATATCTGAAATTTAACCAAACTCCATCTAAATTAGTTTAAGTAAGATTAAATTACAAATGTATAAAGCTCTTCTAAAATTAATTTTGTTAAAAATGGCAATGGGAGGATACCTGCTCTTTTTTTACTATTCATATTTGTTTGAAATATCTAATACTGATACCCTATCTAAATCTGAAAAAATTTTACTTACTTAGTATTTGTAGTTGAAATACCCAAAACATCCAAAAAAAAAAAGTGTAGTATAATGAATATTGAATGCTATAAATTAGTTATCAGATACGTACATTGCCGATACCCAATATCTATCCAATAAAAATATTAAATTTATCAAATTTATATCATATAAATATGTATTATATATAAAATATTATAATTTATATATTAGAATTTTATAATATATTATATATTATATAAATAATTATCATATGGATATTGGATACTTACCCACTTATTTATATTGGAGAACCAATATCAACATCCATATTTGCCCAATATCCAATAGGTATGCAGTCTTTACTACTTAAACCCTATTTGACATCTAATAGATATCAAATATTTTTTTGCACGGATATTCCAAACGTTCATGACCATTGCTATCTTTAATTTTTTTTTGTTCATTTATAAAATTCAAATTCAAGACCTCATTTAAAAAAAAAATTGTTAAACTATTAGAACCAACTAACATTCATAAATGCTAAAACAAATATTTAACAGTAGAAACTAACATGTAAAGGTAAGACGGTTAAACACATTACAAGTAGCCCCTTTTTTTTATTAATAAAAGATTCATCTGCATATAACTTTTTTAAAATTCAATAATAAAAACTTAAAAAAATTCTCTAATTTTATCCTTTATTTTATTTAAAAATTTCTCAATATTTGTTCATAACAAATTGTTAAATGAAAATTTAACTTTTACAAATTTAAAAAATAAAGAAATCTGTATTAATCTGATTCTTGAAACATGACCACTTTTATTTGAAATTTGATGACACTACACTGTACTATATATGACAGAAAATATATGGAATAAGAGGGAATAGTGAATAGTTGGTGGGCACTCAAGGCTAGGGCTGAAAAATGAACCAGGCATAGTGGAAAGTTAAATGCCAAAAAATACATATAGCAACGGGAAGTATTGTGTTAGTATTGGATATGATAGCATGTGATGTGACCAATCAATGACATGAATATGGAAGAATCTCCCCTCAAGTGAGGCGTTGTATTTCAACTACTCTCAATTATTTAATTTTTTTAATTATAATTATTATTTTATATATATTTTTGTGTTTATAATTATTATTAAATTAATTAATATTTATAAATTTTTTTAAAAAATACTAAATAAATAAGAGACTATCAAGTCCTCTTCCTTCCCATGACCTTGGCTATAATTTCAAAATTTTTATAATCATTGATTCAATTGATACATAATAATATATATTTTTTCTTTAATAAAAAATTTCTAAATTAAAAAGGTATCAACCAACGTTCAAAATTAACTTCATATTGTAGAAATAAAATTTCTATCCTATTTTTTATTTAAAAAAAATAAAAATTAGAAATATTCTTAAACTCTTAAACAAATAATAATAATAAAAATGAATGAAATATTTATATTTTATATATTAATTATTATTATAAAAATATAATTATTATATAAATTTTATATATTGTTATATAGTTATTTAATTCTTATTATTTTAATTATTATATAAATTTTAAATTATTTAATTAATATATAATTATTTATTATATAATATTAATTTTAATTAACAAATATTAATTGATAAATATATGAGCAGAGTATTGTTCTTATATTTCAACAAGTGTATTGAATTAAAAAAATTAAATATTATAAAACTTAGATTTAAATTATCCAATCTAATCCTTTATCCGAGTACATACTACGCTTTGTCATCACAATGGAGAATTTGTAAGCATAAATAACAGTGGCGGAGCACGTTTCATGGTCCAAAAAGTCATTTCCCACTACTCAATCAATAAGTTACTATATAATTGGAAAATTACAAATGGTTTTTTTTAACCATCATTTAAATATAATATTAGTTTCTAATCTTTAAATAGTGGTACTTTATCCATTTAAAGTATTATAAAATATGAAAATATCACATATTAACCAAAATTAAAATATAAAAATCACATAATTTATCATGTAATACTTAATGTTTCCATCAACTTTTTTTTTAATTTAATGATATTTTACTTCATTTTTCTCAAAATTAAGTACTTTTTAGAACTAATTTTAATTGACATTTGCCATTTTTTATTTTTGTGAAAATCTTAAAGGGTAAAGTGTTATATTTGATAGACTGGGATCTAAAATTGTAATTAAACTATAATTTAGAAAAATTATGTGTAGTTTTTCCTGTATAATTTCATTATATGAAGTGCTGAAATAGATTATTAATCAGTTTTTGCTATGAATTTAATTTTAAGAGGTTGAGATATTTTTTTTTTTTTGGTTTTCACCTGACACTTTGTGTTATTTTATTGAATAAGATTGGAATTTTGAACCAAAAATAAAAAATTAAGGACAAAAAATGAGTAGCTATAGCCTATATTAAGTTGTCCTATTATGTTTGATTGGTTATTTGTTTTCTGTTGGCTTGGAGTGATGCAATTATTTAGAGAAACCTAGGATGTAATAATAATAGAGTCATAAAAGAAAAGAAAATGAAAATATTAGTGAGAAAATATGATGAAGAAAAATAAGTGATGATGATTAAGATTGAGGAATAGCCAAGGCAGCATGGGGAAAATAGTGTGTGTTAGCGTGCAAATTACGCCTTTGCATTTTCAGTAATTATTCTTCTCCTTCTTGCATTCCCATTCCATGTTTTTCTAATAATACTCTCTTCTTCAACCATCTGATCCACGAGAATAGCTTTCCATTCAATTATTCGAGTTGTTAATTTTTAAAATTAATATCTAAACCGCAAAGAGTTTTTGAGTAAAATTTGCTTTATTTGAAATTAAATTCATAGATTTTTCTAACACTATATTATTTACTTAAAATGAAGTTTAAATAAAAAAATTATAAATATTTAAATTAGACTGTACCATTTAAACTTCATTGACTCAGTTTAACTTGACAATTTTAAATAATTTTGATTAAATTTGACTCAAATTTAACTAATTTTTAAATTTAAAATTGAGTTAACTTAATTTAAAGATCTAAATTATAAACTCATACAATTTAAAAAAAAACTCATAATTTTGACAGCTATATCATTAATCTCTAAAATTAACAATCAATGCCTGCCTAACCAAGAGGCCAACAAACTTTCAACGTCACTTCCTCCATATCGGAAAAGAAAGAAGGTGAAATAAATAGGAAACTTTATTCTATATATATATATATATATATATATATATGTATGTATGTATGTATAAATATATATATATATATATATATATATATATAACCACATATTATAGTTTACTTATAATTTTAGTATTTAAATTTTAAAATGTACCATTTTTATCTTGTAGATTGTTACAAAAATAAAAAATAATTAATATTAACGTTTAAAAATTACATTATTTTAGAAAAGAAAACATAAGTCAAAAAATATAAAATAAACAGAATTGACCCAAAAAAGTAAAAGCAAATGGTAAATGTTTTTGTAATTTTTACAAGTTAATTTGAGCTGATATGCAATTTTTATTTTTTTTTTAGTTTTTATAGTTGACGGGGAGAGAGATTATATTTGAAACTTTGAGTATTAAAATTATAATTAATTAGATTTTAGTTCAGGAAAGTTATATATACTTCCTTTAAATGAATAAACATTAATAATAATATTAAATGTATGGAATGTGCCTAGATTTATTACAATCTTTTTCAAACAAATACTACATTTTTTTTATATTACTATTAAATGTATTTTCTGTTTTTGCAAGAAAATAAGGTCTCTTTCCTGACAAGTTTAAAAGATTATTTCGTCATATCCCGTCCCATTCCTCTATTTTCAAACTACTTTGAATCCAGATTGACAAGACTAAAAAGGAAGAATCCTAATCCAAAATGACACATGAATAAACAATATATCTTAAGTTATTTAATCAGACTATTATCTTTAATATAATTCTCGAAATTACAATAACAGTTAGTTGTATATATTAGAATCCAATTTTTTTATTTTATAAAATTTGATGATGTGGCGTTAGCCGGTTAGATGAGGAAATATTTAAAATTTATTTAATAAAAAATATTGGAAATTTAACTGTGAAATCTATGGAATTTTATTTAAAGTTGAATAATTAGCATGCCTAAACATCAGAAACTTTATAATTCTTTTTCTTAATATGGAAAATAAGGTATTAGAGGAATATTTCTTTTTTTTTAAAGAAGATAATAATAATGGCAAAATTAGTAAAAAGTAAAAACCAAGAGTACCATTCGTGGGCATTTTCATAAATTATGGTCTATATAACCTTGGCATCCACCAGTCTTTGTACCCCTTTGGCTATTGCCTCGCTTCACTGTTCACACCTCCTGTCTAGTCTTTCCTTCTCTCGCTTCTTTTGCTCTGCTCTGCGGTTCCAATTGAGTCGATCAAGAAGGATTCGTTTCTCCTTTCATCGATCTGTAAGTTTTCCAGAAACCGATTTATCTGATCCTTAATTCTGTTCTGGAGGGTTTGGTTTCTGTATTCTTTAAGGTAGCATTCTAATTTGGCTAGGATTACTAAGACTTAAATTGTTTTTTAGAAATTGAAATCCATTGCTATGGGTTTTTTTTTTTTCCCTTTTCCATTAATATACTTGGTTGTTGAGGAATTTGAGGATTCCAGATGAATTGAATTTTTGGACCTTCTCTTGTGTGATTGAATATGATTTTGGAGGAAATTAATTTAATTGGCTAATAATCTTAACATGCTAAGTGGACTGCTATCCTTGTTTATTGGATGCCAATAATTGAGGAGTGTGGTGATGATATCCCTTTTCTTCGGCTTCTTCCTTATTCTGGCCATTGTGAAAACCTAGAGGAGCCTTTTTCTCATTTGGATAAGAAATTCAAAAGAAGGAAAAGTAATCGGTCACTTATGTTGTGGGTTTGTTTTGTTTCAAAGAAATTAACAGCTGAAGCTGTAAGTTGCATCGAGTCTGTTTGTTCATTTTGTCTTAGTAATTATTGTTTTACTAATATTTTCTTTTTGAGGTAAATTTTTGTGGTTTATAAAATGTTCTTTATAATCTGATACTGCATAATCGTAATTCAAGATGCCTGGCCAGATGAAATCATGATATTTATTTTTATGATAAATTCTTGTTTCAGGGATGTTGTTTATGAGGGCATAACATCTGCCGGAGTCACTAAGGAATTCTGGATATCGTAAATCACGACGGGATAAATCAGCATGCACTGGTTGGGTCTCTCTGTTGATGTTTTTCGCAAAGTTGTACGCTTGAATTTGTATTGTAAGGTTATTCTGTAGATTAAAATTCCCATAAGGTCTCCACTTGGTTGCTTTTGATCCCTTGTTCTAAACCACTGCCCATGGAAGCCAACCGCTGTTTGATCAATTCTTCTGATAAGTTTAGAATTGGTTGAAGGCATTGGAAGTGAAGACAGTTGCAGTACAGTACTGAGTCTTCAGTGTGTCCTTGTCTCATTGTTACCTTGTTCTAGCTGATTTTGATTTATTTGTAATTTGGTGCCTTCTTTGTCCAATTCTATTGGGTATAATTTTGGTGGTACATCTTGATTTGTGAGTGAGAATCCAAAGACGTTATGGTGTGCCAAGCGGCAACCCAAACAAGATTTCGGGCATTGAAACATGAGAGTGGCATTGAAGGCGAACCAACCATTATTGTTAGAGTGATAGCATGCTTTCAACCATTGCACGATTGTCAGGTAATTAGTTATATGTTCTAAGAAACTAGCTGTCTGATGAAAATTTCCTTTATGTCTGGTATAGGTGCATAAAAAATACATGTCATCACTATTAAATATTCTGACGCTTCTGTTATCTCAGATTTTTTCAAGAGCTCATCAATGTTATCTTCTGATTATATGCAGGCTGAGTACTTCCGTCATTTGCTTAAGCCAGTTACGTAGATTGATACCTCATTTCTTTCTCTTTAAGCTGGAGTTTGTGGTTTTCTTTTATAATCCTTTGTACCTCAGAAAAGCAGCAAATTACTGAAGATCTCGTATCAGAAACAATAAAGTCTCTTGGTATGTAGATTCAAATGATCTTTGGAATCTTCACAGCTGAAAGGGTCTCATTTTAGTATTGAGTGTTCTTTTTTATTGTATTGTAGGTTGTCTTTTTGTTGGATGGTTAAGGCTGACAGCTCTTGGCCTCGTCCACTCAGTGTGGCTTGGCAACCACCTTATTTGAATTGCTCCAGCACATTGCCGGAGCCTAGGCTATGTAGCCTTCCAGCATACCTGAATACTAGCACCTGCATCTTTCCTGGACATAATGCTTTCCCAGAATTTACGTTTCCTGCTTTCGCAAGTCTGGGGACTGAGCAAACAGATGAACTACAAGGACTTCTCCAGTATCCCTATCATCACCAGGCTGGAAATATCCGTGATATAAGTGCAGCTTCAGAAAAATTTTTGAAAGAAAGATATGCTGGAGGGGCGATGCAAAATGAAAATCCTGCATCTTTGCAGAAAAAGTTACTTATTTTTGACCAATCTGGTGATAAGACAAGGCTGTTTTGCAGTCCAGTTTTCCCTTTTGTTCAGAGTCCAGTTGTTGCTTCTACAAAATTTATTCAAGCATCTGATGAAATTGGGGAGGGACAGGCAATTGATATTGGTGAAAGTTATCCAATCAAATGCAGTTTGCCAGATGAGGTTGATGAGAATCATATAATCAATGAAGAAAGTGAAATGCATGAAGACACAGAAGAAATCAATGCCTTGCTTTACTCTGATGAAGATGTTGATGATTATAGTGATGATGATGAGGTAACAAGTACAGGTTGTTCTCCACTGGGAACTAAAAGGACTTATGTGATGCAAGAAGAGTTTCAAATTATGGAGGAGGTTGCGAGCTCTGAATGGTCAAACAAAAGGCAGAAGTTAATTGATGATGGGTACAAGAGATCATCACTGGTCAACAGTTCTAGTTCATTAAAATTAAATAAAACTTGTGACTATGTCAGTGATGCAGAATCAAAGTGTTCCAGGGGCCAAACTTATTCTGCTAAGCAAACTCAGGGAGAAGAGAATTCAGTGGTGGGTGATATTCAGTTGAAAAAGGACAAGATCCATGAATCATTAAGAATTCTCGAAAACTTGGTTCCTGGAGCAAAGGGAAAGCAGCCACTGTCAGTCATTGATGGAACCATTGAGTACTTGAAATCTTTGATCTCTCAAACTGGTGCTCTTGGACCGAAAGATATATAAGTGCTCGCTGCTGTGATATAGTATGTTGGATGAAAGAGACTAGAATGGTTGAGTTTGAGTCAGCATGCTTGCTTCTTTTTCTTTTTTGTTTGTCTTTTTAAATCTTTTTTTCTTGAGGTTTATATACAGCTGGCCAATAAAGGAATGAAAGCAGTCACCAATAAACTGCACTTTGCCGCGGCAATTCGAGAAGAATGAGAAGTGGGTGTTCAGTTCAGTTTATTGACCAGAGTTGCCATCTTTTAAATCTTGGAGGGTTAAAGATGAAAGGCCACAGATTGAAGGGATGGGAAATGGTAGTGGTGGTCTATGCTGTAAATGAGGACACTTTTTCCTTAAGTGTTGAACTTTCTTCTTGGCTGAATGCATGCGCGTTTGGTAACTGGGGGTCCCACTTTCCACGCTTCCTTTTTCACTCTTGATTTTATGCTTTTGTCCTCTTTTTCAAGCTTGCACGCATATCATGGTGGCATAAATTCTAAAGCACCGAGAAAGTTTCGCATGTTTGGGAATGCTTGAAGGTGGAGCGTGGTTCTTCATGATGAGGTGTTGGGGCCCTCTCTTTCTCAAATGTCCCATTTGTGGTAAAGGTTGCTTTGTTTTACATGCTGAAGTTGGAAAATGACAAGCCATTCTAGTTTCTGCTTTGTAATTGAGAGGTGGGTTGAATGTTTTCTTGGTATCTTTTTCCTGTTGCTTTTGTGTGTTTCAGTTGAGCGAGTGTGTGAATAATTGGGGTGTGAATGGTGTGGTAGTGGCGTGGCAGGTTTGAATGTATATGTATTCCAGCTTTATGGCTGGCTCGTAGTTCACCTTATCCTGTTGTCTTATGTATTGTATGTTTCATGTCTGTATGAGTAATTAAAGTTCATTTGCTATGAATCTATGTCTCCTCTTATTCCTATGTTTTAAATTTTGCATGCAAAATTGGGAGGACAAGCTGCATGAAAATCATAAAATTTGTTTTTTAAATTCGGGGGGTGGGGGTGTTATTGTTCTTAATGACTATGTAAAACTATTCAAGATATTTATTTAATAGTTTAAACTTTTGAGCTGAAACGGATGATGATCGAGAGATTTTTCATATTGCCGATAAAGAAAGAATGTTAGATTGCATTATACTTTTGAATGCTTTTCTTCTTTACTACTTTTCATTGGGATGGGATGGGAAGGACAAAATTGAATGAGGTTTCTCCTTTGGGAGAAAGAAAAAACAAATTTGAACATTTAATCTGGTAGACGATATTTATAATAGTTCATTGTTAGTCACAAGTTTATGATTAAAATTATGTTTTGGTTTTGTAAAAATTTTTCTTCCGTCAACATACTATTTCAAAGATAAGTTTTTTTAATATAGGTTTTTAAATAACACTTTTAAATTTGGCTATAAATAAAATCTTTCCATTTAGTCTATTAATCATTTCCCCAAATCAAAGTGGTTCTCTTACAAAGCATTTGAAGACTCTCCTACAAAAATAATCTCGTATTGAGAGTTGAAAACACTTCAAAAATTTATATTTCTAGTTAACGTCTGAGGATCTTCATTTTGCCTAACGAAAGAGTTATAAGGGATTAAACTGAAATTTTATTTTGAAGAATCAAACTATAATGAGAGACGTAATGGATGAGGAATCAAGTTAAAAGATTTTATTTTTTTGAAAGATTAAATTAAAAGAAGAGTAATTTTTGATAGACTAAATTAATAATTTACGTTAAATTTTTAATAAAGTTTGGTAAGGTTGCAATAAAAGATGTGAACTCTGTGGTAGTAAAGTGTAGTGTGAAGTGATGGAGAGGATATACTGTGAGGTGGATGGGTCTATTTTTTCTCTTTAATCTTTTGAACGAAAAGGAAAAGGGAAACGGATAACACCTTTAAAGGGTTCTTAAAGTTTGATAAGTCAACAATGTGAACTCATTAAAAACTCCTTTATTCTTGCTTTCTTTATGAAATCAACACATTTTCATTTCGGGACTGTTCTATTAGAAAATTTTTAATAATGAATTTCAGTTAAGTTATTTATTATGGATCTTATAATATTACATCATTATTTTTAACTTTAAGTAATTTTTTATTTTAATAGTGTAATTATCAAAAACTCACAAATGAATTCTATAATTAACTTTTTACTACTTTAACGTTTATTATTCTCTACTAATATTTATCATAAATTAATTATTTTTTTATTATTTTTTGTATAAGAATTATTTTTATGCATGGCAGTCAGTCAACAAGAACTGAATCTTAAATTTAAGAATTTTTTAAAAGTCTTCATTGGAGATGTTCTTACTATACCTATTTTTGCCAAATTAAAAATTATTTTTTTTCATGGCTATTATAGTGTTTGTAACACGAACGCTTCTCTCTAAATTAATAATTTAGTTTTGAAAGATAATTCTCTTTTTAATTTTGATCTTTCAAAAAAATATTTTTTTCCTTTTCATTTAAAAAATATTTGGTTCAACGGAGGGGAGGGGAGGGGAGGGGAGGGAAGGGAAAATAAAATTTTTTTTATTTGGTTTAGTTTGAGGGGAAGGGAGGGGAAGGAAAATAAACTTTTTTTTATTTGATTGCAAGGGGAGGGAAGGGAAAATAAAATAAAATGACTATTATAGCCCTTTGATTGTATGATCAACAAAATATGACAAATTTGTTATCACTTATATTCAAATAAGTTAGTTCATTTGTTATGGTGAAATAATATAACATTTTAACAGTTTCAATTTAATTCATCTAAAAAGCATCTCAAATATATAATGTATTTTAAAAATCATATAAAATTTTAATTTTATTATTACCGTAATAAGAAAAAAAGCTAAATAATTTTATTGTTAGAAGAAACAAAAAAATAATTAAGTATAATTTAACTAACTGATTAAAATTCTATTTTGGTCTCTCACATATGTCCTTTTTTTTAATAGATTTTTATTCTCAATTTTTTCCTTTACATATTGATATGTTATTAATTCAGTCTCTCAAAAAAAATTATATTCTCAATTTGGTCCATCATAAATTAATATGTTATTAGTTTAGTCCTTCACTTATTTTCATTCTCAGTTTTATCCCTAATAAATTGATATATTATCAATTTAGTTCTTGTTTTGCTGGCCATAACTTTTGATGGTAACAACTTTTGATGAAGGGACTAAATTGATAACATATAAATTTGTTAGGGACCAAATTGAAAATAAAAATATGTGAGGAACTAAATTAATATCATATCAACACATTGAGAATGAAAATCTACGATGGACTAAATTGATAATATATCAATCTATAAGGGACCAAATTGATAATAAAAATTTGTAAGTGACTAACTTGAGAAAAAAGACATCTATGAGGGACTAAAATGATATTTCGGTCCTTATTAATTTACTCAGTTTATTATTATTATGATTATTTTTTTTGTTATCCTTTATTATTTAGTTATACATATAATGTATTATTTACATATAATAATAATAATAATAATAATAATAATAATAATAATAATAATAATAATAATTTTATATAATCAAAATATGTTAGTAATATATTATTTAAGAAGCAAAATAAAAGAAGTTTGAAGGTAATCTTAGTGTTAAAAAAATTATTAAGGGCACTTATATCTTTTATATTATTATAATTTTCCTTCCCTCCAAATTCTCCCACTTTCAGAGGGAAAGAAAATAAGAAGAGGGGAGGGATTTTTCACTTACATTTCCCCTCCCCTCCCCTCTAACTAATCAAAACAAACAAAGTTAAATTAAAAAAATCTCTCCCCTCCCCTCCCTTCCCCTCTATTTTCTTCCAACCAAACAATACGTTAGCCAACTAAAGATGAAGCTTCAAAATTAGTCTCTTTAATATACTCCCCTCCCCCCTTCTCCTTTCCCAAAAAAAAAATTGTCAAAATAGAATCTCATGTAATTGTTAATCAACGATACAGACTTTCCCAAATATCTTTAACCTTTATTCACTCCAATTTCTTTGTTATGCCATAATTAGATTGAAAGCTTGATTTTAATCATATCATATAAGATACATGCCTTAGTATCCCATTTTTCATTTCTTGATAAATTTTGGTTCTGGGCTGAAAGAACTGATTTACAGAAGAGGAAAACCAACTCCATCTTGAGTTCTTAGCTCCATTAAAATTGAGATTAATTTAATGCCGTGCATCGATTTTGAGAGTTATGAACTTTTTTTTTTTATAATGAGTTTTGAACTTTTAATATAAGGAGAAACTCATAAAAAAAAAAATCAATTGTTCTTATCATACATGAGATTTAGTTAAAAGTAAACCTCGTATCTCTATTGTTTGAATATTATCTAAAGTTAGTTTATTGTAGTGATAACGATCATTTGAACTCCAAAAATGACAGTGATTAATTTCTAAAAACTCTACTTTGGAAAGAATTCTATCTTTTATGTTTAATAAATTTGAAAAGGATTAGTTTTTAATTCTATCAGATACTTTGAAAAATCAACAAGAAAAAAATATATTACACTTGACTTCCTCTTAATTTACATGTTGTCATTGAGATTAAAGTGTTTGGTATGATTTCAACCAATAATATACAAAAATGTTAAATCACAAGAAAATAAAGTTTTTGTAACATTGATTTTCTCTATTCATAAGACTTGAACTCAGATAATTATTTAAAAAAATAAGTGTCAAATTACTTGAACAAACTAATATTGAGAGGACACAACAAGTTAGCCATTTTGGTTTTAGGGGATAGGATCCTCTCCTATTTTTGGCAGGAACTAAAAGATCTTAATCCTTTCTTTGTTTTTGATTTCGAAAATCAACAATTGAGATGAAAAGAGTTTTTTTTAAAGAAAAAATTAAATCTTAAAACTTTTTTTTATCTTAATCATTAATTTTTAAAATTAACAATTCAGATAAAAATAAAACCCTCGTATTCTAGCTAAAAACAAAAGAAGATCATATACTAAAATGCAAAGTAATGAACAGGAGGTTCTTGAAATCATGACTAAAATCTAATCAATGGAAGGCCTACAACAAAAAATCATCTTCTTATAGCAGAATTACCAGATGTAGGTAGATGGAAAAAATGTCAATTTTTAATAGACGAAAGTGGATGATAGCTAGGGTTGGTATCAGCAATAGTTGCAGTGTCATTTTCATGCCAAATAAGTGCTTCCCTCCAACATGCACAGAAAAGGACATCACAATCATATACATCAAGAAGATAAGCTGCATTCAAATATAATATATAATTTACATATTTAACTTTATCCTTATTTATTTATTTTTCTTTTCTTTTTTGGTACCATCAAAACCATATTTCATAGTGACAAGTTAAAGGCCATTATTGATTGGTATTTGATGTTTGATTTGAAGAAAGCCACAGGTTTAAATGTCAGAGAGCGAGATTAGTTCGAGTATTGAAACTATAAATTCTCTTATCATCCGTTTAATTACACAATTAAGCAACTGACAATGAAATTTTTTTAGAGACTAACTATTAGCCATCTAATATGAAAATCGGTGGCTCCAATTTCATTCTCATGTAATGATATATAGACTGTAGCTAATGTTTTGGATTTGGAGGCATGAAAGAAATCTGTCACTGTAAGTTATTCCCTTGAATGAATGCTTTAATTATTACTTTGGGTGGCGATTATTTTGGCGAAGATTTGAGAAAGACAATAATTTTAATTAATTGTATATAAATATATAAATAATAATACTCTTTTAATAAGATTTTATATTTAATATGTTTATAGATTTAACTATAGATGATTGAATATATTATTTTTTAGAATAAATTGTATTAATTTCTTTAAAATTTAGATAAATTATATTTAATGTTCTCTTTGTTTTAAACAAATTATTTAATCTTTTTTCAACATTTTATATGCGTTATAACAAATATCCTCTACTATTTATTTTTCGTTAATGAAATTAACTTTTTATATACATACAACCCTTTCAAAAAATAAAATTACTAAGTTATCTTTATTATTATGGATTGGCTAAATATATTAATAAAAAATAACATCAATCATATATTATAAATGCAACAAACAATAAGAACAAAAAAATAACAACACTTTTAATAAATGTTATTTATATTTTTTAGAAAAATACATTTTGTATGCAAATGTAATTTTGTTGACAAAAGATAAAAAATAAAAAAAAATTATATTACATAAGTTATATTTAAACAACTTATTGGATTGTTTTTTTAAAAACTATTAAATGTAAAATAAGCTACTTTTTCATATTTTATAAACAAAGTGTAAAATTGAAATATCTCATCGAAGACATCTTCAATCCTAAGGTCTAGTCACGTAACAAAAGTGTCACTATTGTCATGCAAGATGACATGATTTATGCTTCAATATCTAATCATGTTTCCTCCTTTTTAAGTTATGGCCTAAATAGTTTGTTATTATAATTAAATGCGGTAATGATAGTCTTCCATTTTTTCAAAAATGCAAAAAAAAATCATAATTATGTACAAATTGTTTAATTAATTGGTAACTGTTTACGCAATCAACCATTTTAAACAACCCAATTGTTATATATATATATATATAGAGAGAGAGAGAGAGAGAGAGAGAGTGTGGTTTTGCAGTTATTCTAAGATTTTGATTCCAAATTTTGTAAATAAAAAAATAATATTAAATGAGTTACACTTGTAGTTTGATTTGATTCAAATTAAATTAATTAAAAATTAATAAATTTTTAAATATTTACAGTTATAACCAACCATTATATATATATATATATGAAGAAAAGTATTCTTTGAAGCATATATAAAACAATTATACAGTTTTTGAAAAATTATATATAATGTCCTATTTAATTCGTGAAAGATCTCAAATATTAGCTCATTGTCCTTCTATTTATAAGAAATTCGGTTATTTGTTAATGGAATGACTCATGTAGCCTGTTAAATGCTGATATAATCCATCAATTTGTTTATTTGGATATATGTTAAATTATAATTTGAAGAAAAGTATTTGCTAATGCCTGAAAGATTATAATACATTGTATATTTAATTTCCCAAAGATTTCAAACATTAACTTAGTCGTCATCCCATTTATAAACATTGTTATTTGTTATTATTTTGTTTATATAGATTGTTACTAATTATAACTTTGAAAGAGAAATAAAAAATATTCACAATGAATGTCATATTGATAGTTATAATCAATATATATATATATATATATATATATATATATATTGTTTACAAATAAATTTAAAACTAAGAAAATAAATAATTTTATATGTAAATTTCACATTTTGAAGTCTTAAAACTATAGTCATTAGTCATAAATAATTAAAATAGAAATATTCATAAACAATTTTTTTTGTCATAAAGTCACAAATAATTTTTTTAAAATAATTGATTGTTATTTTTTAAATTAGATGATTATATAAAATTTTTTGTTTATGCTCTTTAATTTTTCTTGATTTAATTTTTTTACATCAAATAATTATATAAATATAATTTTTTTCTCATCTCCTAATTCATTAGTAATAATATATCTATTTTTTTATTAAATTAACTATCTTTTCTATTTTAGTTTTTGCTATCTTGCTACATGCATATTTTGATTTTTGGGTTAGAATAAATTTAGCACATTATATATATAATATTTCACTCATATAAATTAAGAAGAAGTTGATAACAAGATGGTAAAACACACAATCTATAAGTAGGGGATAGAATTTGATTATAAGTAAATGTATATTTTTCTAAAATTTAAATTTTTCATTAAAAAGAGGCCCAGGTTGACCTAGCCAGGTCAACCTTGACTGGGCCGATCACTCTGGTCAACCCCGGGTCACTTGCACCCAGGCCAAAACACGTGATCTGGACCGATTTTGACTCTGAGTTGCCGGGTCCCAAGTCGATCCATCAGGCTGATCCGAATCTTATAACTATACCTTTTAGTCCTTGAAACATATATAAAATAATTATTTAATCCCTAAAAAATTATATATAATATATTATTTGATCTGTGAAAAATTTTAAATATTAACTCCTTAGTACTTCTATTTATTAACTCTGTTATTTGTTAATGGAATGACTCACGTAGCCTGCTAAATGCTATATAATCCATTAATTTGTTTATTTGGATATTTATTATTAAATTATAAGCCTGAAAGATTATAAGACATTGTGTATTTAATTTCCAAAAGATTTCCAAACGTTAACTTATTAGTCGTCCCATTTATAAAAATTGTTATTTGTTGTTATTTTATTTATACAGATAGTCACTAATTATAACTCTGTAAGAGAAATAAAAAATATTGACATGAATGTCTAAACATTAACACAGTCTAAACCCTAAAAAAACACCATTTTATTAATCATGTACTTCTATAAAATGTACTGCTGGAACATTAACACAGTGATTGAATCTATAAAGATATTCAAAACAAAGCGAACAAAATAAATAAAACAACAATAAGTTCCTCTATTTTCTTGGAATTGTTTTTGGAAATAAATAAAACAACAATATTTTTAGACCAATAAGTTCATGCCTGAGATTTTTCAGAGATTAAATAATATTATAATCTTTTAAGGACTAAATAATTGTCCAATGTATTTTTAAGGGACTGAAAAGATACTTTTTCTCATGTTATATATAATCTAGTAAGCATCGCAATAAGCAAAATGACAAAATACATCAGCATTTAACAAGCATTCTGTAAACAAATAACAGAGTTAACATTTGAAATCTTTTAGAAACTAAATAATACGTTAAAAATCATTTAGGAGATGAATATATAGTTACTGTATATATCTTTCAGGGATTCAAAAGTAATTTTAATTAGTACCCTTAATAACGGCATATCCCTTCAATAAGATTCTGATTCAGAAGCTGAATGAACTGATGACATGGCCATGCATTGTGCATAACAGTAATCTCCAAACTGTTAAGCTATATTATGGAACATTTGGCAAGTTTTGTCAAAAAATTTTCACAAACAAATATATTCTTAAATTTGAAACCAAGTACTCTTTGCCATTAACAACATTTTCTTTCGTTAGATAATTGTTACCCATAAAATTTTAAGGTTTGTTTGAATTGAGAAGAAGGAAAGAAGGGAGAAAGAAAATGGGATGTTAATATTTACATTTAAACAAACATTTTTTCCTTTTGGTTCAATTTTCTCAATCCCCAGCTATTTTAATTTTTAAGAGAAAAAAAGTATTAAATTAAGATATAAATTGAAAAAAATGTCAAAATTAAAATTTCATTTTCCTTAATCCAAACACACCCTCAAAATTGAGATTCACATCCCCAGAAAAGAACATAAAAATGATGCATCCTATTATTGAATGTAAGTGCCAACGGAACTCACACATGGAAGATTATCAATTATGACTCACTTCGGTGACAAATTCAATGTAAAAGAAGCCCCCACCATTTACTCTCCAAAAAAACAGAGAATTAAATATGAAAAAAGGGTTGAACAGAAGTGATTATGAGAAGCTGTGGATGTTTCAGGATATTGAGTTTCTCCACCTTCTAGGTGTCTTCCTGTTGTGTTCCACAGAGGCATGAATCTGGGGAGCAATATCCTGATTCTCTACACTGCTCTTTTTGGTAAGATTGCTGAGTTTCTTCCATCCACTGCTCCAAGCTGATGTGTGCTTCTGCTTCAACACCTTATCAAACTGTTTCTGCAAGCTCTCCATGTCATTCTGCAGCTCCAGGTACTTGGCCTTCACACTCTCAAGCTCAAACTTGAGGGTGTTGATGTCTTTCTTGGCACTTGTCCATCCTTCTTGGAATGACTGTGGTGTGGCCTCAAGAATTGTCTTTCGGTTCGAGATCATCGGCTGGTACTGAGACTGATCAGCAACACCTTCTTTCAGAGAGCTGTTGGCTATGGCATTGCTTATTTTAACTTGCTCAGAGAAGAGGACTTGGACTACAACTCTAAGGGGAAGCCTCTCATTTTGAGCAGCATGCATGCAGGCATCTATGGACAGTTTCTGACAGTCCATCACCCGGCAAAGTCGCTTCCTTTCGTGCTCAGAAAGCGTAGGATGCGCCTGAAAAACCAAATATGAACACTTCAGATTCTGTTGTGTCTCGGGATATATGTCAATGTTCATGCTACTTAGCTCAGGATATATGTCATGGGTATCTTTGGGGAAATATAGTGAATTCATTCTTAGAGAACTTGTCATCATATATAACAGATTTATCCTCAAGTTCTGTATAAATTAACTGGGAGATCCAGGTTTGAGTGGTATGATACGTCTTTCTTAACTAATAAAGGGAGAATGGGAAGAAAAGACAAAGTAACCATGTTTTGGTCTAAGTGTAAAAATAAAAAACTTCTTTAGTCAGAGGTTTCTTGGTGATTCTGCCTTTGTTATCATGTGCATAATAACACAGAAAAGTATACGAATTCAAGAGTAAATTATTGATTTAGTCTTTGAAATATTGCAATTTTTTCAATTCAGTCCTTGAAAAATCAAATGTTTCAATTTAGTGCACGAAAGATTGCATTTGTATAACTTGGTTTTGTTCATTGCTGCTTAAATTTAAAAAACTTTGTTGCTAAAAGTTACTTTAACAAAAAGGAGGCCAAATTGAAATAAATATAATTTTTTAGAGATTAAATTAAGATACTTGATCATTCAAGCACTAAATTGAGATAAATGTAATATTTTGAGGATAAATTAGTTATTAACTCTAAATTCAGCAGTGATATATTCTGGACTGTGAATGTCATGTATATGCAAATGTTTCAATAGTAAAATTGCTGAAAATAGTTGAATTTTGTGGTTTCTGTGATTCAAAAAACAAGTTGCTGAGGTAGAACATAAACCAAAAAGATTTAATATGTCATGAAGAATCAGAGTAATTAGGATTGAACTCTAGAACCAATAGTCATAGATGCTTTATAATTCCAAAAACACTTCAACTCGAAAGTTTAAGTTGTATAGTCAAAATTGATGATCGGTTAAATTGACATCTCTAACATAAAAAAATTACTGTAATAGTCCCAAACAAAGGAATTACCTTTAAATAGGAATCAATTGCCCTGTAAAGACCATCATCACAGGTCCTAGCTGAATCAGGCAAGGCTTCAGCAAGAACCTGAAACTTTGTGAGGGAAAGGTTTCTGTCTCTTGAAACTTCTGTAAGATAACTATCAACAAGCCTAGCCACTCTGGTCTTGGCATTCAAATTAGTACCACCTTGTCGGCTAGGACTCGAGCTCTCGGTCTGCTCTTGAACCAGAAAATGCTCTAGCAGCCTCTGAACCAGGTCCACATCATACAAAGTCTCGCTTTTCTCATAAGAGGGAATCAAAAGATCAGCAAGTGTTGCTTGTTCAAACTGCATTCCCACTCTTTTCTCTAGCTCAGTGACTAATGCAGGTGCTACCTTCAGCATGTTTGCCATTCTCAAAAGCTTGAGAAGGAAGCTGCATGAGACACTGTCCTTCTGTGGTGGGATTATGCTTATGAGGCTCTCTATGATCATCCTTTGATCTTTAGCTTGAAGGCTTGAAATTGAAGTTGAAGTTTCATCTCTTTTTCCAGCCACAATCATTTGAAGCCCGCCTTTCCAGCTTCCTCCACTAGTACCACTACTACTATTACTGTTATTACTGTTACTATTATTGCTTGCTTCATCTAATATTGTTGTGTCACTTGTTAACCCTGGAAGCCATTTAGTTGCATAGCGCATTATGGAAGCTCCAATGAGTTCAAACCTCATTCCTTTTACTTTTATAGCAGTGATGACCCGAACAAAATGATCGATTCGAAGGATCGAAACATCCTCAAACCACCAATCAGGAGGGACCTGCTGGTTCTTGCTAGGGCTAGAATCCTTCATGTCATTCCATTTGGGGCTTGACACTTTTGGTGGTCTTCCAGTGTATGACCACCTTATCCCTTTGGGATTGGCACAGGCCTTCCAAGCAATGGACTCGCTGCATCTTCGGACAATCTGGAGGTTCTCGGCCCATGGTGAGAGCTTCTCACAACTCTTCAACACTACTATGGAGTCCCTCCAAGAAGACAGGACCACATAGCTTAAGAATGCCTCAGTTTTGAATATGAGATTGCCTTCTTCTAGGTCTTCTGTCATCTCAAGGTACTCTGCAGCACATCTTAAGCCTGAGATGTTGCCTGCTGTTAAATCCACAGGAATCCCATAGCAGAATTTTGCTGCTTGCTCAAAGGCCTCAGGTCCTCCAGGTAACTCATCCATCACTATCTTGTTCAAATCCGGGTCGCGTGATTCGTATATGATCCTGTTTAGCTTTCCACTTCTAGAAAGAAGAGGGTACTTTCCCCAGAAAGGAGGAGAAAAGGTCAGAAAATTGATCTCCTTTTAGAAAAAATCCAAAAGGGTAACAGGATTCAAGCTTTTGGAAACAAAAATTTGAATAGCTCTCTACCTTGTGTAAGTGGAAGTTAACCCCTCCAATTTGAACCAGTAGGTCACTTGGAATATCAGTAGCGACATACCTGCATACCCAAATGAAAAAGCTCAGATTTTTAGGCTTCTTACATGCTCTTCAATCTTTTCTACTCCTAGTCCAAGCAATTCAAGATTTGAGAAACGAATTAAGTAATTGAAATAAGACAAACAGTATCCAAGTTTCAAGCTCTAACTTCTGCAGTTCACTAGCTTTAGCATAGAAGATTAGTTTAGCATACAAAGATTGGCCTCTTAGCTCAAACCCATTTTAAGCAAACTTGTTCAATACTGAGAACTATATAAGACAATGGGTAGAAAAATAATTATGAAAAGTTGCAAGCTTTAGCTTCTGGAATTCACTAGCATTATTAGAACAAAAGATTAACTACTGATTCTATGTTTTGCATACCAAGATTGGCCTCTTTGCTCAAACCCATCTGTCTTAACACCATGCTTGCTTGAAGTAAGAAGCCCACCTCCATAATCCCTTCCTGCTGCAGACTCGTTCTCAGATTCCCACATGCTGGAAACCATGAGATTTTCTCGGGAAAGTGGAAGAAAATGAAGAGGAGAAACAGAGCAGAAGAAGAAGCAGAGAGAGTCAGAGTTTTTGACAGGAAGAAGAGGGAGAAAGTACCCACAAGGGATGGGTGGAATTGGAATTATCTTGAAAATTGTCGGTTTCTGAACAAGGTTTCAGTAAGATCTGTTCTTACAGGCTGTTCAGATATGGGCATAGCGAGTGTTTTATGAATCATTTGGGGTTCTTTTTCTTTTTCAGGTCAGGATTTTCAGATTCAGATGTATGATGAAAGACAGGCAGTTTCAGGTTCTCTGTGAGTGGCCATACTTGTCCCCAAATTTCTGATTACTTTAGAAGCTATGCAGAATTTATTACAATCCCAAAACATTCCTCTGGTGACGAGAACGAATGAAAGACCCTTCCCCATAGCAGAGTTAGTTTGTAGCGTGGGAAGCCTATAATTACGAAATTGCCACTTCATTCTCAGTCAACAACCGTTTGGACCTAAAGAGTCTAAGATTAATTCAATTTAAAAATTATAGATCAATATTTTTAATCATAAAACTAATATAAGTATATCGTATGTATTTATTTAAGTGAGAATCTCTCTTATTGTAGAAAAAAAAAATGGACAAACCTAGCTCAAAAAAGGGAGAAAATGATGAAATTTCTCTTGATAAGTGTAGATTAAAGAAAATGAAAGTACAAAATGTAAAACTTTAATTTTAATTTTTTATAAATTTAAATAATTTTCTCTTCTAGTTCATCTTTCTCAACTCAAACATATTTATAAAAATATAAAATATACATTTAAATAAAAAAATTAAAAACTAGATTGAAGAAATATTACTTTGTTTTCTTTCACTTCAATTCTATATACCCTTAATTTCCTAACCAAAACATTAAAAATAGAAAAGAAAAGGATTAAAGGAAAAAAAAAAGGTGGTGGAGATAAAATTTCTTATCTGGTTCATGGTAACTGCCAACTGGTGGGTGGGTTCTATGATCTCTCTCAAGTGGTACCACCATAAAATGTCTATAGGATTTTTTATTATTTAATTTGAAAGAATATTTGTTAGTAGATAGATAAATAAAAATATAATGTAAGAAAGCAAGATCAATATATATATATCATTAATGTACATTTCAATATATATATATATATATATACATTTCAATATATATATATCAAATCACTTGTGATTTTAAAAAAAATTGAGAAATATGTCAACTAAAGGGGAAAAAATAATTCAAGACCTGTCATTGTGAAAAAAAGAAAAAAAAAAAGAAAAGAGAAATAACTTTTGGTGTGTGATTTATGGTTTAATATCAAGGAAAATTTTGATGTGGCTTTGGTACTTGAATTTGGTGTACAAAGAGATTGATGAGTGAGTGTGTAGAATAGTAGAGTGTACTTTTATGTTGATGTCACTCCAATTTTTGTCTCTCCCAATGCTTGGTTTTGATTTCACCATTCCACATTATTCATCCAACCAATCTCAACCACCAATCATATCTAAGTTTCTTCCTCACTTATTGTAATACCCGTTAATTTCAGAATATAATTCGCTTAATAGTATTTTAGAATTCTACAATGTTACTTTAGTTATTTATTTTGGTCATTTTTAATTTTCATATTTAATTGTTCTCTTTGAATATTATTTATGAAAATTGAGTTAAATGACTGGACTAAATATTTGCACAATGAGGGATATATTCTAAGAATGGTGAAATTCATGGAAAAGTGGTTTCAGAATGGTCAATTAGTCCATTTATTGTAAATTGACTGGATGAGTTTGGATGTTGGGTTATGGATACCCATGGGTTATTGAATAACCCATTAGAAATATTTAATATAAAGTTTCAATAGTAACCCTCATTTTTCACTCAGCCGAAGGAAGCAGAAAAGCATTTCTCTCTCAGTTCTTCATTTTCTTCTCAAATCCTTCCCTTGATCTTCAGAGTTTCGATTATTTGTTCGGTTCAAAAGCTTTGTAAGGATCAAAGGTAAGCTTTAATCCGATTATTTTCCTTAAATTTCAGTTTATGTAGAAGATCAGATGAGGTTTTGTTCTTGAAGATTTTGATGATAATTCATGAATCTCAATAGTTTTAGAAGTTATATTTGAGTTATAATCGGTTAAAAGAGTTGAAATTCTGGTTTTGAAACAAGAAAGGAAAGGATGAATTTTTGAAAGATTTTTCTGCAAAAATTCGAGTTACTGTAGCGACCAGAGATTTCGGAAAAATTCTGGAAAATTTTCTTCGGGTTACTGTAGCAAACCGTACTGTAGCAAACCGTTACTGTAGCAGTCAGAAAATTTTGCGTATTTTTCGTGATTTTGTTTCCTTTCTTATGTTTCCTTGTAATATATTTTACTAGGAAATTTTCCTACACAAATTCTAGTGTGGAACAAGGTAAACTTGGACAAACATCAAGGTGAGTGAATAACTTTGCTCAGTTAATTTGATATTACTAGTCAAAGTACAATATAAGTCTCATTTACAATATTATTTGGATAATAAGCAATTAATTTTTCATATGGGAGTATATGATGATCAATAGAAATAAGAGTATGTAGAAATTATTTATTTCATGACAATTGTACTATGTGATGAATTCTCACTATCTTATTAATGAGTAAAGATCTACGGGATCTAATACACGAGTGTGAAAGGGTTAAAGTCTCATACTACTCGGCGTATATCTAAGAAATCTTATACACGAGTTTGAAAGGGTTAAAGTCCCATACTACTCAGTGCATATCTATGAAACCTATACACGAGTTGAAAGGGTTAGAGTCCCGTACTACTCGGTGTATATCGATGAGATCTTATTCACGAGTTTGAAAGGGTTAGAGTCCTATACTACTCGTTGTATATCTAAGAAATCTTATTCATGAGTTTGAAAGGGTTAGAGTCCCATACTACTCGATGTATAAGACAATTAATTATATGAGTAAATGTGATATTCGTACTTTTGATATTCTATATAGTACAGTTATTTACTTACTGAGTTTTTAAATAAACTCACACTCCCTATGATTATTTTTCAGATACAGAAAACAAAGAAGAAGAGTATCAGTTGGAAGATTAGAAGTGTCACATCCCAAAAATTGAGTATGTGAAAAGATACTACTCATTTGATATAATTCTCAAACATATGTTATATACATATATTCTGTAAGGTTTTACATTCAACCTTAATCATTCATTCCACACTACAGAATTATATTCATCTGATAAGCAAATATAGACATACATAGTCTGATATTTCTATCTCATCGCAAGCCTAGGAGACCTATAAAAAGTACAGAGCGTTTCTAATATCCACATTAATAAGTACTGGTGTCCCACCAGACAGAAATAGAGAATAATCCCAAGGGGCTTCTAATCTTCAAACAGATTCTCTTCTTCTCTGTTTTCTGTATCTGAAAAAAAATAATCATAGGGAGTGTGAGTTTATTTAAAAACTCAGTAAGTAAATAATTGTACTATATAAAATATCAAAAGTACAAATACCACATTTACTCATATAATTAATTGTCTTATACATCGAGTAGTATGGGACTCTAACCCTTTCAAACTCATGAATAAGATTTCATAGGTATACACCGAGTAGTATGGGACTTTAACCCTTTCACACTCGTGTATTAGATCCCGTAGATCTTTACTCATTAATAAAATAGTGAGAATTCATCACATAGTACAATTGTCATGAAATAAATAGTTTCTTCATACTCTTATTTCTACTGATCATCATATACTCCCATATGAAAAATTAATTGCTTATTATCCAAATAATATTGTAAATGGGACTTATATTGTACTTTGACTAGTAATATCAAATTAGCTGAGCAAGGTTATTCACTCACCTTGATGTTTGTCCAAGTTTACCTTGTTCCACACTAGAATTTGTGTAGGAAAATTTCCTAGTAAAATATATTACAAGGAATCATAAGAAAGGAAACAAAATCACGAAAATACGTAAAATTTTCTGACTGCTACAGTAACGGGTTGCTACAGTACGGTTTGCTACAGTAACGGTTCACTACAGTACCGGTTCGCTACAGTACCGTTGACTGCTACAGTACCGTTGACTGCCGACACTACAGTACTGCTACAGTAACCCGAAGAAAATTTTTCAGATTTTGTTTCGAAATCCCTGGTCGCTACAGTAACTCGGTTTTGCAGAAAAATCTTTCAAAAATTCATCCTTTCCTTTCTTGTTTCAAAACCAGAATTTCAACTCTTTTAACTGATTATAACTCAAATATAACTTCTAAAACAACTGAGATTCATGAATTATCATCAAAATCTTCAAGAACAAAACCTCCTCTGATCTTCTACATAAACTGAAATTTAAGGAAAATAATCGGATTAAAGCTTACCTTTGATCCTTACAAAGCTTTTGAACCGAACAAATAATCGAACTTCTGAAGATCAAGGAAAGGATTTGAGGAGAAAATGAAGAACTGAGAAAGAAATCTTTTCTGCTTCCTTCGGCTGAATGAAAAAATGAGGTTACTATTGAAACTTTATATTAAATATTTCTAATGGGTTATTCAATAACCCATGGGTATCCATAACCCAACATCCAAACCCATCCAGTCAATTTACAATAAATGGATTAATTGACCATTCTGCAACCACTTTTCCATGAATTTCACCATTCTTAGAATATATCCCTCATTGTGCAAATATTTAGTCCAGTCATTTAACTCAATTTTCATAAATAATATTCAAAGAGAACAATTAAATATGAAAATTAAAAATGACCAAAATAAATAACTAAAGTAACGTTGTAGAATTCTAAAATACTCTTAAGCGAATTATATTCTGAAATTAACGGGTATTACAAGAAGCCCCTTGGGATTACTCTCTATTTCTGTCTGGTGGGATACCAGTACTTAATAATGTGGATATTAGAAACGCTCTGTACTTTCTATAGGTCTCCTAGGCTTGCGATGAGATAGAAATATCAGACTATGTATGTCTATATTTGCTTATCAGATGAATATAATTCTGTAGTGTGGAATGAATGATTAAGGTTGAATGTAAAACCTTACAGAATATATGTATATAACGTATGTTTGAGAATTATATCAAATGAGTAGTATCTTTTCACATGCTCAATTTTTGAGATGTGACACTCATAATGGGAAAAGATTTTTTTTTTATTTGATTCTATTTATAAAAAGCAAATGAATCAATATAATCATAAATGCCAGTTAAACTCTGGTATAAAATATTTATATCTTTACTATGATTACTTTCATTTATTTATTTAAATAAAAAATTAAATATAATTCTCATATTTTTGTTATTAAGATTTTTAATTAAAAACGATAAGTGTATAATTATATATATATAATTATATGTTTTATAACACTTAACACTATATATGTTTCATTCTTATTGAAAAATTTGATAATAAAAAATATTAAAAAAAAGGGTATATAAGTCTATTTTTTTTATGTTTAATATAGATCAAATCTACTCTAAAATCTCAATGTTTGCAATGTCAATGAGTGTATAGACAACTTTTACTCCATAAATAAAAGAAAGTCATATAAGGGGATTAATTTAAAGAATAGATTTCTTTCTTTTATCTTTACAATCAAATTTTTTTACTAAAAATGAAACATGTATAAAATATTTGTTTTAGGAAAATAATTATGCAATGCTGAGTTATTATATATATATATATAGTTATTTTTAGATACTATTATAGTGTTTTGATTAGAGAACTTGATAGAAAGTATATAATGAACTACATATAAATTTTTTCTTAATTAAATTGATGAGAGGATAGAGTATTTTTTTCTTATGATGCACTTGAGATTTTTGTAAAAAAAAAAAAAACTTAAATACACTAAGTGTATACGGAGAGTTTAGAAGATTTTCATAATGTACTAAAAAGAGTAAACTACATTGTTTATCTTAAAGTAGTACAAAAATTTTAATTTGGCTACCTCAAGTATAAGTCTTCTTATTTTAGTTTTTTTAATAAATTTACCCAATAATTAGTCCCTCTATTCATTAAATTCAAACAGATATTATCATTACAAGCAGCTAACTTTGGTTACTAGCAATAAAATTAAATGGATGAAAATGAAGAAACAAAAAAGGTACATTGGTTGAAAGTGAAGCACATTGTGAAGGAAGCTTCATACAAATGATAAATCTATTCAACTGTTGTTTGCATATGGCATGGAGTGCTGGCCAAATCCACATTTGATAGCATTTGAAGGCCCATGGTGCATGTTTGGTTCTTTTTTTCCTTAAAAACCAATCTCCATTGAGTGGTCAAAATCACAGCAAAGAACTGTTCTATTCATTCTGAAATAATTAAAAACAAAACTCTCGTAGGACCCTATTCATCAATAAAATAGGCCTTATGTAGTTTCTCTTGTCACATTACTAGGCCTTCACCAATATGGTAAAAGAAAAAAATTATATGGAGTGTACTTTTTTGTTTTTACACCTATTTTATTTTTAACAAAAAATATTAATAAAAATAAAAAATATTTTTAAAAAATTATACAAATCTTCCTATAATACATGGGATTTTAGCTATTTAGCAAAACATTATTATTATTATTATTATTATTATTATTATTATTATTATTATTATTATTATTATTATTATTATTATTATTTTCCTTGAGGATTCCATGTATTCATGATCAGAATTCAATCACTGTAAAGACTCTATTATGGCCATTACTTGTATAATTAAATATTATAATGTAAAATTAAAACAGTTATTATTAATATGACTTTTTTTTTCATTATATTGCTTCATTTGGTATCTAGACTAATTTAAGGTAATTATTCTTTTAGCTCATATAATTTACTCAATTTTTAATTGAATCCCTCTATATAATTTATATAAATTTACAATCACATCCTTATAGTTTTTTTAAAAAAATTAATTTAGTCTCTACTATTAAAATCTCATAAATATTCTATTAAATTTTATTAACTTGATTCTATCTTGATATTCGAAATATATATTTGATTTAAGTTAATTTATTCAAATTATCTAACAGAGGTTGTATTACATGCTATATTATATAGGTTTTACTTACTTATTTAAGTTTATTTATTTTTACTGGTATAGGTTTTGCATATTCGGATAGCAACACACATATTGTTACTTACATCAGCAAAATTTTAACGGAAAACTAACAAACAATTTGTTATGGGGACTAACATTTTAAAAATTTATAAAACTTATAAAACCATAAGGACTTATTACAAAAAAAAATTTAAATAACATGGACTAAATTAAAAATTGAGTAAAACTATAAGGATAAAAAAATATAATTTAAACATATATACTCTAACTAATTCAATTTTTTTTTGTTTTAATCAAGTGCAGGTCATTATTTAAACCAAAAATGTCACAAACATTTCTTTTCCAACCTAGCTGACTAACTCGCAAGAATTATATATATATATATATATATATAAATTTGTGACATTACTCCTAATTATATATCACTGACTCTTTTCTATCTACTACTAAATCATTTCAAATTTAAAGATGAACAGTCAGTCTAAGCTAAATAATTGAGTAGCCATATAATATAAAAAATTTGAGTTTGCCATAAAACTTGCAAGAAGAATACAAAACACTCTACTATATGATAAACCTTTTATATATCTCTTTGGAGTGTCGATAACATTATAAGGCAATTACTGTTTTCATTTTTGGTGACAAAATGAGAGTTTATTTCTTGATTTAAGCCAGGGTGTTCAAAAAAAAATACAATAAAACCAACCAAGTTGAACTAAATTGAAAAAAATCAAAAAAATTGGTTTAGTTTAGTTTGATTTAGTTAAAATTGAACCAACTTTTTATATATATATATATATATATATATATTTAATATTATATATATAATATTATATATATAATATTATATTTATATATTTTTTCGTCAACAAAATTATTTATATATATTTTATAATTAATTTGGTCTCTTTCTTTTTATATTTATATTTTTTATTAAAATTAAAAATTAAAAATTACAAATTATTATAAATTAAACCGTTATAAACTGAATCAAACTATTCAAAAATTAAGATCGAATTGGCCTATAATTTTAAAAAATTGATTAGTTCTGTTTGATTTAGTTAAAGCTAAAAACTAAATGAAACCAAGCCTATGAATACCCCTAATTTAAGCTATTTATTTTTCTTAATTTCATAACTGATGATTTAACATGATTTGCTTGATTATTTTTTTATTTCAACTTAGATTATAAAATAAAAAGAATACAAATAAACCACGAAATAGACTCTTATTTTGTGGTTAAAAAAGGAAATAATCCATTTTGAGATTATCAAGTTGAAAATTGAAGTTGTGATAGCCAGTTACTCCATTTGGAATACAAGGAATGATAGTGCATGAGGTTACAGTTATGTTTACAGTTGCAGGTTGGTAACTTATTGTTGCCCTTTTAGTGGGTTTGCTTCTTTGCCATGATTTTTTTTATGGTAGAGTGTCATTTTTTTTAGTAATATTTTTTTTTTGTTAAAAATTTTAATAATAGAAAAAAAATTTTAATAACAAAATTTTTTATTGTTAAAAGTCTCAACAGAAAAAAAAAATGACAAACAATCCACACCCCACTAAAAAAGTGTGAGATCTCCTCCTAAGGGTAAATTTAAACAAAAATCTACTTGAGACAATAGCAACAATTTTTAACTGTTGCTCAAAACTTTCAATACCAATTAAACTGTTATTACTGTTGCTAAAATTTTGAGAATACCTAAACCTAAACAAACAATTTGAACTCTTTTTAATGGCTGTGTACTGTTGCTGATATTCTTGTCATCTCGTAGATAGTCAACAACCTTTACTTATTTATTCATTTATTATTTTAGAGAGAGAGAGAGAGAGAGATGAAGATAAGAATGGTGGGACCTATGACAAGTGGCTGAGATGAGAGCATGGGAGCCATCAGCCATATGCCTCATGCTGCTGACTGGTGAGGGAAGTGAACTGCCCATTACATCAATCAATTCTGTTTTCACAATTATCAACTACCGTAATTAATCATGTTCAAATAGTAAGAGCTCATTATTTTTAATTATTTTCAATTAAAAAAAGAGATAAAGCTATTTAATTAGAGCCTAAGTTGCTTGAAATTAGATCTTCAAACTTTTATCTTTTAAAAAATAAGTCATGTCATTTAATTTATTTGTTATAGTGCTATTTTTCTTATCATATCATATCTAATGACAAAATATTTTAAGTGACAAAAAACTGAATAAATAGGAGTCTAGCGTGGCAGGAAAATTACCGCAATTTCTTAAAAAATTATAGGGTAGGACCTATCTTTTGAAAGTTAGAAAATTAAAGATTTAATAGTTAAATTTCAAAATTTAAGACTCTAATTCTAAATAACCAAAGTTTGAGGATTTTTTTTTTTACATTTCATTGTTTTGAATAGAGACCTCTATTAATAACATTACTGATGCTGGGTACCAATTTATGGAGAAGTGTTCCTTCAAAATTATTTAAAAAAGAATGTAGCAAAACTTGATAAAACACTTCAACCATATATAACAGTACCCCCCCCCCCCCAAAACAAAAAAAAAGTACTACTGTAATTTTTTTTAATCAAAAAATTTGAATTATTGCTCGTTTTTAAGAAATTTCATGCATGAGATTCTCTAGCATGCTTGGTTGAGCGACTTTTGCAAAGATGAAATTCTTATTTAATTGCTTGATTAGAATTATGAAATGAAATTCTGAAAGATTATAATAGGAGTACATTGCATGCATAAAACGTCAATAGTGTTAGGTCTAATAAAAGAAATTAATTTTCTAAAAGATAATAAACTCATATTTAAATTATTAATTGAAGAGGTATTTATATTTAGTGTCTAGCCACAATTAAAATTACCTCCATTAGAATATATTTATAGAAACCAAAAAGAAAGAAACATAAAATAGTTAATAAATAAATTATTAACATCTAAAATCAAACTTGGTGATCACACTAACTGACAGTTTATTAGAAAAAAAATCGGTGTGCAACATTTTTGTTTTGAAATTTTATCAAGGATATTTTTATTATATTTAATAAGATAGAAGACTAATTTTTTTTTCTTTTTAATGTATGCATAAATTGAACATTTACGGTATTAGAATTTAAGTACCTACTACCACTGCCAACACCTAATTAATATATATATTAAGTATACGTAAGTGTAACAGTTTGTAGTACAACTTACAAAAGTATTTAGTCCAAATTGCATTTAAAAGTTGTGGTTAATTAGGATTATGAGAAAAAATAAACTACGTCACATGTAAACAGTTAGTGGTCAAACTCAAAATACAGGACACAATTCAAAATGAAATTTTGGATTATTAGCTCATAATTTAACAAGTTGGTGCATGCATGCATGCTAGTTTCTTCTTTTCCTTTTTGTTTTTTGTTTGCATTTTGGAACCAATGGGGTCAAATTTCTGACAACCTAAGCTAAATTGCCATATATTTTTCAAATTTCAGGGGACGTCTAATTTTGTTGGCCCAACTATAATAAATATTAGGCTTTTATTAGGTATCTTTCGCCTTCCTAAGATTTCATTTATTCAATTTTCTCGAGTCTTCCTCTGGATAAGGCCAAGATTATAATTATCATTATATTTACGTAATAATAATTTTAGTTAATTATAAAAAAATTGTATAGTCGCAGATAAATTATGCACGCGTAATTATTGATGCAAAAAAAAAAATCTAAGTTCGATATTTGTTTTACAATTATTGTAGATGATAAGATTATAATATTAATTTTTTTTAATTATTATTGTTGGTGAATTGTTTGCAAAAAGAATGTAAACATCGTTGTTTGAATTTGGGCTATTTCTAAACACTCAATTTTTAAAGTCGAAAATTTATACCTTTTGAATTATATATATATATATATATATATATATATACATACACATACATATACGAAAATATATATACACACATACATACATATATGTATGTATGTGTGTATATATATATTTTCGTAGTCCTTTCACTTGTTACCGTCAGACGAATCATATTTTGCATTTATCATAATACCTTTCAAGCTTCTATCTCTATTGTAACGTTTGATTTTGAAAATTAAATAGAATGTATGTTTTATTTAAATTATTAATTTTTATAATTTATGATTTAAATTTTTAAATTTTATTTTATTTTTTTAAAAAATAATATTCTAAAATCTGAGTTATTAATTATAAAAATTAATGGTTTACTATGTTTAATTTTCAAAACTAGGTAGAAAAGCTGTTTTCATCTTTACTGGCCTCCTCTAAAATTGCGAGCAAATATATTAAGGTTAATTTATATTTCATACTGATTTTTTTTAAATACTATACTTCACTCTTTTAATGTTTGATACATATTATAGAAATATTTTTAATTTAGTTTTTTTAAATGAATTAAATTTTTACAGAACAAGAAAATTTTTATGTTAATAAATGGCATTGAGTTTTTTAAATTTTTTTGAAAGAATTCATATTGTGTAAAAAAATAATTTTAACAATAAAAAATGAATTAGTAAAGAATGAACTATAATTTTTAAAATAAAAACATATTAAATGTAATATAATCAAATTTTTAAAGGAGATAAAGCAGAATTTACTCTCCAATTAATCATTAAAAAGAATAACCTAATCACAGTCTAAAGAAATAAAATTAAAAAAAGAAAAAAAAAGGGACCTCAAAGTTTGGGCAAGTTAAAATCATGAAAAAAGAATGACTTAATAATTCATTTGTAAATAGCAATCCATTAATTACTGTTAACTCTAGTGCATGTATTGAGATTAATGTAAAAAAAAAAAAAAGAAACATGTGTTGAAATTAACAATAATTGATGGACTATGTTCTATAACTAGTAGAAAGAATGTGAACTCAAAGAATAATGGTGCAAAAGATTAAACAAAAAATAGTTAAAATATGATTGGTGGAGAATGTGAGAAAAATGTGAAAAGAGAAAGTGTGTCCCAAAATGTGTGATGGGTTTTGAGCCGCGTAGACTCAACTCTTTCCTCCACATGCTCTGCCCATTACTTGTTGGGTTTTCCCCAACCACATCGCATTGAACCCTTAACCCTTATTATTTATAATTTTAACCCATTCCAATTCCAATAATGCATCCCTTTTATATATATATATATATATATATATAGGTTTTATTAAGGGTATCATCTCACCTGACAAGATAGAGAACTAGTCTCTTTTAGATTTGTTGAACACAAAGGTTAAATTCCTTTCCAAATTAGCATGCTTCTGTTTGGTGCCATACTCTAAGTAAGGTGTTGAGTTTTTTAATACCGTTTTATTGGAATAATTGAACAATGATGGGGAGACAACATATAACACTCAGGAGCTGAACTCTCCAAATTAGGAATTGAATATATATTATTTTTAGAGTTCAAACAATCACTACTATTAACAATATGATTGTCACATCCCAAAAATTGAACATGTGAAAAGATACTACTCATTTGTTAAAATTCTCAAACATACGTTATTTACATATGTTATGTAAGGTTTTACATTTAACCTTAATCATTCATTCCACATGACAGAATTATATCCATCTGATGTTTTTATCTCATCGCAAGGCTAGTAGACCTATAGTAAGTACAGAGCGTTCCTAGTATCCACATCAATAAGTACTGGTATCCCACCAGACAGAAATAGAGGATAATTCCAAGGGGTTTCTATTCTTCAAACGGATACTCTTCTTCTTTGTTTTCTGTATCTGAAAAGATAATGATAGGGAGCGTGAGTTTATTTAAAAACTCAGTAAGTAAATAACTGTACTATATAAAATATCAAAAGTACAAATACCACATTTACTCATATAATTAATTGTCTTATACATCGAGTAGTATGGGACTCTAACCCTTTCAAACTCATGAATAAGATTTCATAGATATACACCGAGTAGTATGAGACTCTAACCCTTTCAAACTCGTGGATAAGATCTCATAGGTATACACCGAGTAGTATGAGACTCTAACCCTTTCAAACTCGTGAATAAGTTCTCATAGATATACACCAACTAGTATGTGACTCTAACCCTTTCAAACTCGTGAATAAGTTCTCATAGATATACACCGAGTAGTATGGGACTCTAACCCTTTCAAACTCGTATTTACAATTTCATCTATTTACACCGAGTAATATGGGACTCTAACCCTTTCAAACTCGTGTATAGTTTTTCATCGTTATGCAATGAGTAGTATGAGACTTTAACCCTTTCAAACTCATGTGTTAGATCCCGTAGATCTTTACTCATTAATAAGATAGTGAGAACTTCTCACATAGTACAATTTCCATGAAATAAAATCATTTATACATACGCTTATTCCTTTGAATTTCTGTAAAAATTATATCAATCATCATATACTGTCATATGAAAAATTGATCAATTAATATCCAAATAATATTGTAAATGGGACTTATATTGTACTTTGACTAGTAATATCAAATTAGCTTCGCAAGTTTATTCACTCACCTTGATGTTTGTCCAAGTTTACCTTGTTCCACACTAGAATTTGTGTAGGAAAATTTCCTAGTAAAATATATTACAAGGAAACATAAGAAAGGAAACAAAATCACGAAAATACGCAAAATTTTCTGACTGCTACAGTAACGGGTTGCTACAGTACGGTTTGCTACAGTAACGGTTCACTACAGTACCGGTTCGCTACAGTAACGTTGACTGCTACAGTACCATTGACTGCCGACACTACAGTACTGCTACAGTACTCGAAGAAAAATTTCCAGATTTTCTCGAAATTTCTGGTCGCTACAGTAACTCGGTTTTTGCAGAAGTTTTTGCAGAAATTTCTAACAATTTCATCCTTTCATTTCTTGTTTCAAAACCAGAATTTCAACTCTTTTAACCGATTATAACTCAAATATAACTTCTAAAACAACTGAGATTCATGAATTATCATCAAAATCTTCAAGAACAAAACCTCCTCTGATCTTCTACATAAACTGAAATTTGAAGAAAATAATGAGATTAAAGCTTACCTTTGATCCTTACAAAGCTTTTGAACTGAACAAATAATCAAAACTCTGAAGATTAAGGAAAGGATTTGAGAAGAGGATGAAGAAACGAGAGAAACTTCCACTGTTCAGTTTCCAGCTTTTCCTTCTGCGTGAGAAATGAGGAGGGTACTATTAAAGCTTTATATTAAATATTTCTAATGGGTTATTGAATAACCCATGGGTATCAATAACCCAACATCCAAACCCATCCAGTCAATTTACAATAAATGGACTAATTGACCATTATTAAACCACTTTTCCATGAATTTCACCATTCTTAGAATATATCCCACATGGTGCAAATATTTAGTCCAATTATTTAACTCAATTTTCATAAATAATATTCAAAGAGAACAATTAAATATGAAAATTAAAAATGACCAAAATAATTAACTAAAGTAACGTTGTAAAATTCTAAAATACTCTTAGGCGAATTATATTCCAAAATTAACGGGTATTACATTGATTGAATCTCCTACTGTGCTACATGAGTGTTGGACTGCCCAATGTTATTCGATGGATGCACACAGATGGAGTTCACGTGAGTCTCACCTAGAGTGACTAACATCAGATGATGCTAGATCGCCCTGCATCATACTGTACAACAGGAGATCCAGATCCTGTTTCTACTAACAAATGTCTGCCTGAGTGTCATACGTAGAAAAAAAATGTTATTTCTCCTTTGGTAACTTCTTGCCTTAAATAAAAACATAGAAATAAAATAGAATAAAACACAATCAACACAACACTCCACACCCTCCACCCCAGTACACCTATATTTTTCAAAGTAAATATTTGACTTACATCTCCCAACATTCTCAAAAAAAAAAAAAATATGAAGAAATTTAAATAAAGTTAGATACAAGCTTAAAAAGTTTCTAACGGGTGAAATTTGAAAGAAAGAACTTAGTCTAATTATATAGACCTACCTACTTTCCTTTGTATTCTAAACGCAACTTCTTTTGAATAATTACCAACATTATATATATATATATATATATATATATATATATATATATAATATATAGAATCAATTTTGTGAGTCTTTCTGTGTTTTATAAATGGGATTGGGCGGTAAGATTTGTTTGATTGAAGCAATCATTCAATCCCAATTGTTGGATTGATTATTTCCTTACTACTTTTGATTCGTGGGCTCCGAATGAAAGATCAATGACACTCTGTTTAGATCTTTTGATCCAAACCTTTTTTTCTTTTATTTTTTGGCAATTTTTCCATCACTTTGATTGGATTGGAGCCACTTTTCTTTGAACATTCACCCTGCATTTTGTTTGAGGGTTACGTTAAGTATACAGTCACACATGTTGAAATTCTTACTTTATTAGTTTCTTAGAATCAAGATGCAATCAACTTTTCTTTAATAATGAAAATTAATGATCTAATTTGAGAAATATATTAATTAAAGTCTACCAAAAAAGGTACAAAATATAGCAGCATTTGGATATATATATCATGTTGTTGCCATTTAGTTTAGACTTCAGAGTAAATTATTGAGGTCATCATTGAAAGATTATAATCTTATTAATTTGATCATTTAAAGATAAAATGTCTTATTTTAATATTTAAAAATTATATTTATTTCAATTTCATCATTTAATTTTTCAAAATAGCGTTTTACAACGACAAAATTAATATATGGGTGCAATAAACTTAGCGATTAAGTTAAAAGAAAAAGACGATAATGAGAAAAAAGTAATTCTTTAAAAATCAAATTAAAACACTCCATTTTTTAAGGATAAAAAAAAAATTGGAGTAGGGCCATGCATGGCCACTTGGTCCCTTAAAGCTAGCCATGCATGGAGGACACAGTGGGCAGCAGCACCAGCTAGTTTTAGCTACTTGTGGGGATTTATTCATAATGGCTGTCTATCAGAGTCATCAACTTTTGCACTTGCATTCAACAAGATGATATATATATATTTGAGTCATTTGGGCATATCTTGGTGTGTGCTGTGTCTAGTGTTGCAAATAATTATTGACCATCTTTGTCTTCTTAATGATATGTACTTGAATACATGAATAATGAGGCAGTTTTAACATTATTTGGGAGAGACATGCTTTGGGTCTCATCTCATCTCACCCCAAAATCATAAATATGAGACATTTTTCTTTTTAAAATTTTTTAATTTGGCCTGCTTTAGATTTCATTGGACTAAATAACCAAGCCCTCCTAGTTATGCATGAACTATATCTATACCCAAAAAAATTTTCCTCACCTTTGTCCGTTGTGACTAAAGTCTCATTTCAGTTGCTTATAAGGAAGATATTTTTCAATTTACTCTCTCATATATATAAAATTATTATCAATAATGTCATTCTATTATTTTGTTATTAATAATACTAATTGTCAATCTGCATATTATATAATGGTGAACTAAGAATAATATGTCAAAGAATATATGTTACATATTGTCACGTTTGTTAATTTCATTATTAACAGATTGATCGAAAGACATTATTGATAGAGTTTAAATTGAGAAATATCAATAAAGGATCAAATTAAAAAGACAATTTTATAGAGGACTAAATTGAAAAATATTTAATCTAAGAGGAATGAAATTGCAAAAGCAATTTTTTTTAATAAACCAAACTAAAAAATATCTTATTTATGAAGAGTTTTATTCTTTAAATTATTTTTGACATCATAATAATATCTTAAAAATTAGATCAGTCTTTGAGTGAGAAAAATGATTCATATATAGTTTATTGGTTAAATTAACTATGGTTAAGTCTTGCAAGTAAATGTTGTATTTGTTTTGCAATGATGTTAAGATCACTAATTGTCTCTTATTTGTAATGAGGCATAGGGCAACCTTGATAGACCAGTGGAGTGTTCCTGTTAGAAAGAGGAGAACCTTAGAAATCAAATGTCATTCTCAGACGGTGTAGTTTAATGATTAAAAAACAAATTTACACATTAATATATTTTTCATAAAAAATTGTTAAGTAATTACATTATTAGAGAGAGGAGTTGAGAGACATAAGGCACTTAAAAAAGAAAGTGCATTACATGTTTGTTTTTGTTCATATTTATTTTTTTAACAGCAATTTTAACTATTACTAAAAAGACAAATATATGATACCGAATCTAGAACCTTAAAATATATGAAACATAATATTAGCACCATAAAGGGAAAAAGTAAGTGGAATTTTTTGAGGAAAAACAGTGTCCAGTTCAATGGATCCAGTTTAATGGGGATGAAAGTCTGATGATATTGAACTGCATGCATGTATAGGTCCAAGCCCATAGCTTTTTTTTTTTTAAAAGGCGAAGGTAGTTTTCAAATTTCTACCTGTTTTTAATCTTTGTTTCCTTTAACAACCTAGTATTGTCCCCAAAAAAAAAAAAACTAGTAATTACATATGGCATAAGTTGTTCATTTTCTTTTATCGTATATTGATGCATTCAAACAATTAATTATATATTCATCTGCTCCCTAGATTTTCTTAAAATACAATTTTTTCTTCATGCTAACCCATGGAGTTCTGAAATTTAAGGAGGAGGAGGAAGTAAAACAACGTAACATTCAAGTCTTTATAATGTCACTCCAATTCAACACTAAAAATGGCTACTATCCCATGCAGTAACAAAACTTCAAATCCAACACCAAGTTTTACTGGCAACACCACATCATCTAATTTCTCCAAGCAAACATCTTTCTTGAACTTCAGAAATTTTTAGGCAATTGAAATCAACTTTCTTGGACAATAGAAATTTTGAGGCAATTGAAATCACCCAATAAAATCATCTTCTATTCTCATACAGAACAAAAAGATCATGTTCTGTTAATTTGAATTATTGATCGTGAAGATTAACAGCTTAATATTATGAATCTTTTTTTTTTTTAAAAAATTATTTTGTTTAAATAAATTTTTTATCTTGAGTCATTATTTTCGACCATTGATCATTACGATCCACAGTACAAATAGAGTATTGTTGAAAATATGAAGCCCACATCAGATAAAACTGAGAAAGGAAAAGAGTATATAATGCAAGAGCAATACAAGATCAAAAAGCCTTGGCTTTTTGGACATAGTCACTCTTGGCATTATATGCTTCAGCCCACCAAATATAATAAAATCAACAACATGAAGCCCACTTAAAAATTCTAACAAATTTGACTCTCATTCTGTATAAGAAGTAAGAACAAAGTAGGATATTGTTCCCATAACTACACATATTTTGAAAAAAAAAAAAAAACTCTAGAACAAACATTCAATTTAACTAAATTAAGAACGAGCCACTACGTGCTTGTGTTAAGTGACCCTAGTAAACTTTACGTTCAAATATATTTTACATAAACTATATTTACCCAAAAAATTCTGTGTGTAGATGGAGTAACTTAACTCCAAATGCATATATAATCCAAGATACTTTTCTTATCAAGAGAGTTGCTTTGGTGAATTTCATAGAAGTCCCTGTATGTTGTAGAAGTATAGGCAAGTGGATTTCTGTACAGAGCTGCTCTATGCTCATTGCTTTTGTACTTTTCATTTGTCACTATTGTGCGAGTGCACACACAAAAATATAGCTAATAAGGGTCTGTTTGGTTTAGGTATTTTTTGTTTTTATTTTCATTAAAAACATAAAATAGACTTGAAAATGCGTTTGGTTAAGTTAATTGAAAATGTTTTTTTGAAAAATTTCTTAAAATATGCTTAAATCTGAAAACACTAAAAAGATGTTTTCAGTGTTTCAAGAAATATATTTTAGATAATGAAAACTGAAAATAAAAACAAGAAATGTTTTCATAAACCAAACAGACCATAAGTTTGTAGAAACAAAGCCCTCTTTTTTGTAGCTATAACATGTTCTAAAAATTCAGATGGACACATGATTCTTGTACAAGAGACAATAAAGTGCACGCTTGGAAAATTAGATAGAAGCTTCAAAACCAAGGCATTGTTTCATATTCTTGTACAAGAGACTATAAACATAGTGTTGTTAAATTGAGTTGACTTGATAAAATATTGATAAAAGAACATTATTGATAGCATATTTATTTGTGAGGGATTCAATGGAAAAATATCCATATATGAAGGACCAAATTTAAAAGATAATTTTATGAATGACTAAATTGAAAAATATTAAAAGATAATTTTATGAGTGACTAAATTGATAAATATTTCACATTTGAGTGACCAAATTGTAAAGACAATTTTATGATTTACTAAATTGAGGAATATTTTATGTGAAGGACCAAATTGAAAAATATCCATAAATGAAAGACCAAATTAAAAAAATAATTTTATAAGTGACTAAATTGAGAAATATTTCATGTGAGAGACCAAATTTTAAAATATAATATGTAAAGGATCAAATAGAAAAAGATACTTTTATGAGTAACTAAATTGAGAAATATTTCATGTGAGGGACCAAATTCAAAATATCTAAATATGAAGGACCAAATTTAAATGATAATTAAGAGTGACTAAATTGAGAAATATTTCATATGTGCAGGACCAAACTGAAAAGACAATTTTATAAGGAATTAAATTGAAAAATATCCTATTTGTAAGGGATCAAAACCAGATTTGTCTTTGATAGTTAGAAGTAGAGAATATAGATAAAGTAATAGTTATGTTGGAAAAATATTCCCATAATTTATCATTCCCAACTCCCCTCATGGGAATGAAAAATGAGGTTTGTGAGAATTTACATTTTCGATAATCTTTTTTAAAATCATGTATCAAATGTAGGAATGTAACATTTTTAGGAATAATTTAACATTCTCTTGTACCAAACAACCCGCTAAATTTTAACTAAATCACATGAATGTTAAAATATTGAAAATTTTCATCATTGAATGTTATGTTGAATAATTTGGTCTTTAAAAGAATACAATTATTTTAATTTAGTATTTAAAAAATTAATTGTCTCAATTTAATTCTTAAAGATTATATTTGTTTCAATTTAATTATTTTATTAATTTGTCAAATTGACTTTTGGTAACAAAAAATATTTGAGATTTAGTAATGATAGATTTTGTAATTTAATGATAAAAATGACCAAATTAAAACAAATGTAAATTTGTAAGAACTTAATTGAGACATTTAATCATTCAAAGATTGAATTGAGATAACTATAGTCTTTTAGAGACTAAATCAATAATTTACTCTTTAAAATTTCAAATTTAAGAATAACTCTAAAATTAGTGTTGGCAGACAATAAAATTTTATTAGTAGTGAAACATACTTTTAACATTGAAACTATTAAAATTAAAAAAAAATTATAGAGAGCTTGACTTTTCTGAACAGTTAAATTTCTTTACCGTTAAATTACCTAGAGACATATGTATAAAATAATAAAAAAATACTTTACATAAATCAAGAGGTCATCTAACGATAAGAAAACTCGATTTTCTAATAAATCAAGTTCTCTGTAAAATTATCTTTGAAACTAAGATTGAAAATACTATAGTAGTTTGAATAACACACTTTAAACCAGATCAAAACATTATATTAGACTAAACAAATTGGGGAAAGAAAGATAATAATTTGCAGAAGAGATTGAAGCTAGAGAGACACCTCGAGCTGACCATCTATGTTTACATGAGAGCATCTTATGGCTTGTTTGGGAAAGTGAAAAGTATTGACTTTTTTTTTAAGAAAAAAAAGTTAAGGTATCTTAGTAAAATATCCCATTTTTATTTCTATATTTTTTTCCTTTTATTTTCTCTTCCCGTGCATCAAACTCTACCACTAATCCATAATTTGGAGCTGGTTTCTACCGTAAAGCAACTTGATTCAGAGGTGTTAAGCAAGGTATGATGTTGTTGGGTTGTGGTCTAATCGGCCCATTAAAACCCACCAAAAAATGGCTATTTGGGCTTATGTTGGGCCCTAAATCGTTTGTACCAAATGGGCTTAAACTCTGGACTAGGGTTAAGTTCCCATCCAGAGCCAATTATTGAAGGTCAGACTTCAGAGAAAGAGAGAAACAACGGCGCTTCTAGTCATTTCCTGTACTGGACTCATCACTAAGACCCTACTCGTTCTCATTCGTCTTCATTTTCCCCATACCCAAAACCAAAACCCTATAAAATCTTCATTTCCCTCAAAACCCTTAATCCTCGCCTCCACTAAAACCCTAGAATCGCTTGACCCCTCCCCAGTCCCCACTTTCTCACTCTGCTACCTAACTGCCATAGCCAGCCATGTCTGAATTCGAAGCCTCCCGCTCTGAGAAGAAGAAGAAGAAGCACCGAAACAAAGATGAAAGTGAAACCCCTGACATTGCTGACACTGACTTCATGATCAAACCCCAGAGCTTCACCCCATCCGTTGACACCTCCCAGTGGCCGATTCTCCTCAAGAACTACGACCGCCTCAATGTGCGAACGGGACACTACACTCCCATTCCCTCCGGTTACTCCCCCCTCAAGCGGCCTCTTCCCGAGTACATCAAGTACGGTGTCATGAATCTTGATAAACCCGCGAACCCGTCTTCCCACGAGGTCGTTGCCTGGATCAAGCGGATCCTCCGTGTTGAGAAAACGGGTCACAGCGGCACCCTTGATCCCAAGGTCACTGGGAACCTCATAGTTTGCATCGATAGAGCGACTCGTTTGGTGAAATCGCAGCAGGGTGCTGGGAAAGAGTACGTCTGTGTCGCTCGCTTGCACTCTGCCGTGCCGGAGGTCGCGAAGGTGTCTCGTGCACTCGAGACGCTTACCGGAGCTGTGTTTCAGCGACCGCCGTTGATTTCCGCGGTGAAGAGGCAGCTTAGGATCAGGACAATATATGAGAGTAAGCTTCTTGAGTATGACCCTGATAACCATTTGGTTGTTTTTTGGATTTCCTGTGAGGCAGGGACGTATGTGAGAACCCTGTGTGTTCATTTGGGGTTGATTCTTGGTGTGGGAGGGCATATGCAAGAGCTTAGGAGAGTGCGTTCGGGTATTTTGGGAGAGAGAGATAATATGGTGACTATGCATGATGTATTGGATGCCCAATGGGTTTATGATAATTATAGAGATGAGAGTTATTTGAGAAGGGTTATTATGCCTCTGGAAGTGCTGTTGACTAGCTATAAGAGATTGGTTGTGAAGGATTCTGCTGTTAATGCAATTTGTTATGGAGCAAAGCTAATGATTCCTGGGTTGCTGAGGTTTGAGAACGATATTGAGGTAGGGGAGGAAGTTGTGCTTATGACTACCAAAGGTGAAGCCATTGCTTTGGGAATTGCAGAAATGACTACTTCTGTAATGGCTACTTGTGATCATGGTGTGGTAGCAAAGATTAAAAGAGTGGTTATGGATCGCGATACCTATCCGAGGAAATGGGGTTTGGGACCCAAAGCATCCATGAAGAAGAAATTGATTTCAGAAGGGAAGCTAGATAAGCATGGGAAGCCAAATGAGAATACTCCTAAGGAGTGGCTGAGGAATGTGGTTTTACCTAGTGGTAAAGATTCTATCATTGCTGGTATGGCTGCTTCGCCTGAAGCAGATGCAGCCAAGGAGACTGCTGTAGTGGAAAAGGAGGATGGGCAAGGTCGTAAAAGAAAAGTAGCTGAAAGCAATGACATCCCTGCTCCTAAAAAGGCCAAAGTTGTACAAGTGGAGGAGGATGAAAAGGAAGAAACTATGAAGATCAAGAAGGTAAAAGAAGACGTTGTGGAGATTGAAGTTGATAAGAAGGAGAAGAAGAAAAAGAAAAAGAAGAAAGAGGCTGATGAAGGGGAACCCACTTCACCAGATACGGAGAAGTCTGAGAAGAAGAAAAAGAAGCACAGAGAAAAGACAGAAGCCGCCTCACCTGATACTGATAAGTCTGAGAAGAAGAAAAAGAAGAAGGACAAGGGAGCTGAAAATAATGCTGGTGAGTTACCCACGGAGACCAATAATGGAAAGGCTGACGGTGATGCTGATGAAAGTGAGAAGAAGAAGAAAAAGAAGCATAAGAAAAAAAGTGAAGATGCAGAGGAAGAATAGGTAAAAGTAAATTTAGTTGTTCAGTTGATTAAATGTTGCCTGTATCGGTCATCTCTCACAACTTCATCTGCAGGGAGTATGTTAATTTTTCCTTCAATATTGTGATGTTTTTTCTTACTGTTTTTCACAACTATGCCAATTGTTACTGGAGATCGGCATCCACAGACTTTGGTTTTATTGGCTAGTAAAACTCCGGTGCACCGTTCATTGAGGAAACTGTTTTCTTGCCTGCACATTGGATTTCACTCTCTAAACTTAATGCCATTCGCTTTCTTCGGTCAACAGCGGATCCCTTATCACCCAAGGAATATTTTTCATTCAACTCATGCAATCCACAATATTTTAAAACAGTTGTGAAAGGAGTTCCCAGCATCATAGGGGTCACTTGAGCAGTTCTAACCCTACAATCTAGAGATAGTCCAATGATAAGTGTCCTTTCGGATCTATTTGTCTTAGTTTTGCCCTCTTGTTACCAGGTCCAGGTGTCTGCATATCACAAGTACTATTTTTTCTTTCAAAATCTTTTTTGTCAAATCACAATTTACTTTGAGCCGCTTACAACTTATTCTGCTTCACCCATAAGATTTTCACTTTAAATGGTTTATTATATATTCTTTGAAACTATATGAGGAGAGACCTTCAGCATTGAATTTAATTAATATGACAAAATTCATAAGGATAAGTTGGGAAAATTTGGAATGGTGCAACGCAGAAGCTTATTATTATCTACGCAAAGATTATTTATGGAGAATAATTCATTTGTAATCACCTATGAAATAAAGTATGCCTGTTCTAGTTACACTCATGTATCTCGACTTGGAGAAGAGCTAAACACTTTCTTGAGTTGTTTAACATAAACACTTTCTAATAGAAGAGCTAAAAATCTACTCGCATAATTTACTATCTAATGAGTTGCGCAAATATAGTCATACGTATGGATTGAATAAAATAAAGCAAAGCATTTTATGCAATTCAATAATAGAATAATCTATTTGTAATCGTCTGTAAGAAAATGTATGCCGCTCTAATATATCTCGATGTGCTTGAAATGCTTGAGATCTTTATTTCAATTCCGGCAGATACATAATTATCTATGTTGTTCGAAGAAATTTGTGAGGGTGGTGGTGTTGCAATGCGTCCATTAGGGTTGCCCCTACGTAGGTATGGAATTTCTTTGTAGCTTCTCTCAACAAAGTCTGCAAATTGTCCCTCATTCGGTGCTCTACCTAACAAATTGTTCCTTTTAGATAGTTGTAAAGTGCACTGGAATCTCTCGTGTAAATTAATTGGATGACAATTTGTCACATCCTCAACAGTGAGTCTGATTCACATTAACTGTAGGTTAAAAACATCATCAAGGTTTTAACTTCCATACAATGAAACCATACATAATATTCATAGTTACACATAGTCCGACAAAAAAAAAAAGAAAATCCTAGGAGGCTTATGTGACCACAGAGCTACTTCTAGAGCTTACAAGATATAGAATACAAAGGAACCAACCGAAAATACAAGAGGGTTGGTTTAAGATAAACTCGTTATTCCCCTGGAAAATCCCCAGCGTCAGCCACAGATTCTGAAATGTTGTAAAATAATAGGATGAGTAATAAAATACTCAGTGAATGGATAACATTATCAATCAAAAGTAATTTAGCAAATAATATCATAAAGATATCATTGAATTAAACTCACATCAGTTACCAATGATATACACAGTATAAATTACTCAGTGCCAACACAAATCCCGTACCAACCGGGTCGTCCACAGTACCAGTGGATCGTTGCCCGCGGCCCCCTGGCCGCATCCACCCTTATCTCTCCATGAAAGATATATCTCCACCCTTATAACTCCTGTAACTTCTCCCGTGGGGTGCACCACCACGAAAATATTATAACCACGTCATACCATAACGCAAATATTCACACAACCTCAACATAATAACGGTAATATCAACATTAACTTTACATATTTTATAAGAATTAACATTTAATCAAACAAGAGGTTTGAAATCTACAATACCTTTAAATACAAGGAATACAAGTCCTTGATAAATAAATACACAACATACCGTTAAAGTCCACCTTCTCAATTTTCTTTATGATACTTGATGACAAAACTTTTGAAGAAATATAGATGAGATAAGGTTATCACACTCACCTCGAATGTGGCCCTAACTACCTTTCCTTTTGCAGCTAAATTATGAGGTGTTAGGAAATAACTCTCAAAGATTTCCTAAAATGTAAATAAGATGAAAAAAAATAAAGAATATATTAGCATTTTCAAGTGAAACTTGTACTATTAGAAACTAGACTCAAGTAGCTTTCTAACAGTATCTTAGTCCGGAACGCAGCTACAGTAAAGTTGACTAAAGTCAATGCTACAGTAAAGTTGACCAAAGTCAATGCTACAGTAACCAAGAAAATCTGGAAAATTTTTTTCGGTGAACAGTAATTTCCGGGGAAAATTTTTGAATGTTCTTCGTGTTCTTCATCCAAAAATCCTAAAATCATATCTAAAACAACATTTCTTTTGATTTCTTCCATGGGTTTTGTTTCTCAATGTCTAATGAGTATTTTAATACCAAAACCCCTAATTTTTACCAACAATCCAAGCTCAAATCTCAAATTTTCATCAAGAACACTAACTTTTTCAAATATCCAAATTCTACGAAATTTCTTGTTCTAATAACATCATAAACCACCTAAGAATGTTTTACATTAACATCCACACTTAAATTCATCCATTAAAACTCAAAATCTTAATTTTCTTCCATAGGTCCGAAAATGGAGAAAAAGAGAAATAGAGCAGATAAAACTTACCTCTTTGCCTCTAGAACTCCAAGAATCGGAAGTATGGTTAGAAAATATCAGATTACTGGAAGAACTTAAGAAATGATTGTAGAGGAAGATGAAAATGAAACGAAGATGTCACGACCCGTTTTCTAGGCACATGACCGGCACAATGATGAATATCCCATCACTGTAAGCCTATCGATAAATCCTTCCCACAAGTAAAATTATTAGTCATTATCTTTATATTCTCAAAATACCATTCTTTAATAAATACAAAGAAAATACATCAAATTTTCTTAATTAAAAATAATAGATCCTCAGTACAAAATACATTATCATACTGAAATACAAGCCAAATACCAATCCCCTGACCTAGATGTCTTAGACGGTTACAGAGCAACATACTGTATAACAAAAGAAGGGCCTACCCGACAGCGGGAAGGTCCAACGTGATCTACTCCTCTAGCGGATGTTCTTCGGTGGCAACCTGATCTAAACAAAAAGTTTGTACAGAGAGTGTGAGCTTTTAAACTCAGTGAGCAAATCGGCCTTGCGTTAATAAAATTCAAATACATCACCAGTCATGCAAGCATATCCGAAGGCTCAAGCTCAACCAATAGACATAGTTAGAAATTACATACAAGAAAAATTCATCCAATTCAACAAACGATGCTAGTACTCGTCAATGGCAATATATCCCGGAGAGCGCACACAGGCCGTGTAATATCCCAAGAATTTTTATGAATATTTAAAGTCTGATTTGAAGTTTAGTGAAAAATTTAATTATGTGGAAAATTTTCTTTTTGAATTAGTGAAGAAAATGTGGAAATAGAAATTTTTATTTTTAATTTAGGAAATTTTTTACAAATTCTCAAGGACATGTGGGGAAGAGAAAGGCATGGCGCCCAGGCGCCAGGTGTGTCGAAAAACCTTAGCTCATTTTCAATCGGCCATAACTTCTTCATACGGACTCCGTTTTGGGCAAACTTTATATCGTTGGAAAGTTCTTTGAGTCTAGTTTCCAATGGTATAAGTTTCATTTAGATATTCATTACCGATTAGGAGTTATGACTTAAGATGTGAGTAAAGGTCGAGAGTAGTGGTAGGAAATTTCTCTATTTCGTAACCCTAATGTTTTTGTCTGGTTACAATAGGAATGGTCAAGGTGCAAAGTGGGAGTGCCGAGAGCGTGAAATCCAGGTGAGTGGGTTAATACTTGCTATGATTAAATATCTGTTATTGACTTTTTGCATCATAGTGGAAATATGTTGTATATCCAAGTTTGAAGAGGATGATGTGGAACGATGAGGCATAAACAATTGTGGAACGTGTCTGGTAATGTATATAATTATATTTTCTTATTTTCCCATGAATGGAGGTTATATAATGGATTGTGAATGGCATGTGAACTGAGTTGAATAATTGTTCTATATTATGGGTTATGTTGTATACATGCTATGTTGCTGGAACCACATTTATTATGTTGTGGCTTGAATTGTAAATGACTGAGTTGTGTATGTGGCTCAAGATTATGATTGAGGATGTTTTTATATATGATTGTGATTGTGTTTGACTGGAAAGGAAAGGCATGGTGGTGCACCCCATGGAGAAATTTATGTGAAGTTATAAGGGTGGAGATTATAAATGGAGCGATAAGGGTGGATGCGGCAGGGGCCGCGGGCAACGATCTAGAGGTATTCTGGACGACCCGGTTGGTACGGAAAATTTGTGTGAAATTGATTTCACCGATTGTTGTTGTGAACTTTTGAATTATGTTGAAATGTATTTGATTTATTTGGATATTGTCGTGAAGTACTACGAATAATATCATATCATATGATGATCGATTTACGTATGATTGCTGCATGTTATCATTATGATGTATGATATTTTTTTGTCATAATGTTGTGTTATCTACTCACTGGGCACGTGGTTTGCTCATACCCCTCTTATTGATATTTTTTTTCAGAGTTGACAGCTGAAGGTAAATATCGGAACAAGGAATTATGGATCCTTAGTCCATGATTACCTTTTCATTTGTTCAGGATAAAGGTATAATAGTTAAGTTTTATTCTAAGTTGTATAAATCTAGAAATCTCTGTAATCGGGTAGGTTCATTCACTGATGTAATGTGAGTAATTGTAGTATGTATAAAGAACTCGTTTTGGTTGCATGAAAAAGAATTGTATGATTTTTAAGAGAAAGATAGGCTTACGGAGGTGAAATGAAATTCACTTTCCGTGCCGGTCACGTGCTCAAATTTTGGGACGTGACAAGTTGGTATCAGAGCCTGGTTATTAGGTCTCCTACCGATTACAGAGTAAGGTAACCTTAGTGGGATCTCCTCTATCGTGGTGAACCCGGGCACGACTATAGAGAGATGGCTCCACTGAAGGTCCTGTAGGATGTTTTCATTTCCTTTTCCTCCAAGACTTGTCTTTTCTTATGAATTATGTTTTTAGTTTTAGTTTTAGAGAGTTATGGCTATACTTTTGAACTCGGTAAGGGAAAGGTTATTATTTGTTTTGATTCCGTTGCTGTCGGATCAAATTGTATGTATGGGGCTTTATATGTTAAATTCATGATTGATTTTGTGTGACTGATTTATTTTATCTTTCTTAATTTTATTATTACTATTTTTGGAGTACCATCCCATAAAAGAAACCACTGGCATTAAAAGCAGAAGGATTACATTGCAAAAAAAAAAAAAACAATTACTCATGCATGAGTAATCTAAAAGCGAGGTGGTCTCGGATTAGGAGGGTTGTACTGTATCATCACCCCTCGACCATTCCTTGGAGCGAGAGACAGAGCAATATCGCGGAGGGTAGTGTAAATCCCATTCATACAATCAACACTTCTTTGTTGTTGATTGCAGAAGCACTGGGTAGACCAATAGAAGAACCTGTCTATTCTTGAAGTCATTTCTGCATGATTGCGTTTAGTTAACTTCTCTAGGTTTTCTATCATCTTTTTCAGATTTTTGACCTCCTGCTCTAGACAGGCGATTTTGTCCTCCGAGGTATGGCCCGTGCTAGTCTCCTCAGCTTCCTCGATCTTCTTCATTTTCTTCTCCTTCTGCTTCTCTGGAGACCCCTCAAAAGGTCTTTTGCCCTTGTCTTTGCCCAGACTTAAGTTTAAGTCGAGCTCTTCTCTCCTGGCATCCACTGTGAGATCAATGTACTTCCTTGTGGCCATGATTTGGAAAATTTAGAAATTTATGTCGAAGTATGAGAAGAGAGGAATGCTGAGAAGTTGTAGGCTTAGAGATGATTACTCTTTGTAGTGTGGTAACTGAGAACGTTGGGATAGTTCTTATAGAGGAAAAATTTGAACTCAGAGACAAAGAAGATATCTCTTCGCCGCACCCTATACGCTTAACCTATGGATTTCTGCAAGCTGGAAGCTAGGAGTCTAGGGTAGGCATGCACACCAACAACGCGTCGCATTAATGGCAAAACCACGAAAGTCAATATTCGGTGGATTTGCGGCCGATTTACACTTGGTTTTTCCATTTCTCTCGTTGGCATTTTCTGAAATTGAAGGAAGTCGACAATGTAGCCATTACAGAGTGTCTTGGATGTTTTCACGATGAACTAAAATGTATTTCTATGCTTTCTTGTATTGTTCTTGAAAGCCTTCAGTTAAATATAATATACATGATTGATTGAATTATACTGTGATTATATGTATCTAAATACATATGATATGTATGTATGTTATTCATGCATAGAGAGTGAAGGTTATTTGTTATGGCCAGGAATAATATGTAATGATTCTACATACATTCAGAGAATGAGAAGTCTGAAATTTAAAAGAACTTGAATAGATGAAAATATATATAGATAATGATGTATCTCTATGTTTATACATATATACATATATGCTCGTAGAGGCAAGTGAAAGGTAAAATTTTTCTCTCACTTTATGGAACGCTTGATGTGTAGATGTGAGAAGTTTTTATTTTAATATGTATGTTTGAAAATGTGTAAGCTTAGGGCAAAGCCACGGATTAGAAACCTAGATAAGGCTAGTATGAAGCTACCCGTTCATGGAGTAATATCTCGATTTAGAATTATTGGATAAGACAAATACAGAGTTAAGAAGCCATAAATTGAAGCGGCGATTAGTTTAATAATTTGAGCAAGAGTCAAAAGTTAGCCGAAATTTTTGAGGAAATCTTTTGTATTAGATTATATTTTGTTATTTTCTGGCATGCTTATCTGAGACCGTTGGCATTGCGTCGGATAAGGTCTGTAGGTCATCTTTAGAGTATGATGTAAAGGTTTTGTAGCCCTAAATTTCGTCTATATATAATGGATGCCCCATTACGCTGCTCACTACACTAAAAGTTTATATCTATAAGCTTTCTAGCATCAAACTTCTCCTTCTGTACAACCTTTATAGCTCAGAAAAATATGGCCGGCAATAAATCTTTCAATTTAAATTTTGAGGCTGGCAAGGTAGAGCTGGATCTAAATCTTAGCCTGGAGAATTATAAGAATAAGAGATCCATGGAAGAGTCACCAGAGGCTAAGAAAAGAAAAAGGGATGTAGTAGAGTTAGAGGATGTTAGCACAGCAACATCTTCTAATAATGAGCTTGCGCTTATGAGACAAAAGATGGAGGACTTGGAAAGACTGATAAACCGCCACTTTGAGGACCAGGGGAGATTAATAAATCGTCTCTTTACAGAACAAGAGAAGCTTTTGAACCGTCATTTTAGGGAATTGGCGAATAGAGTTGATAGACATTCGATGTTTGCAACTCAAAATTTTCGTGACCAACAAGCGAGATGTATTGACTGTATGAATGGAGTGACTTCTGCACTTCGCCAAATTTCCCAGACGTTTCCTCCAGAAACTCTTTCTAGGCTGCAACGATTAACTTCCTCCTTAAGGTCTGAAGCACCTTCTTCTTCTAGACCTGGAGCATCTTCTGCATTTCAAAAGCCTCCTCGTTCTTAATTTATCTTTTCTTTTGTTTGTACCTAAAGCTGATGTTTGATCTAATGTTTAAGTATTAAAATTATCTGTTTTGTAAATCAAGTTCAGCTTGTTGCCTGTAACTTATGTATTAGAAATAAAAATATGTTGAACTTGTTATATTTTGTACTTGATTGTGAAAATTCTAAGAGAGAGAATGAGATATAAACAAAATATTGGCATTTGCTTCAATCTTGAGGTAAGTTTTGAATTCGGAGGACCGAATTCTTTTAAGGGGGGAAGAATGTAATATCCCAAGAATTTTTATGAATATTTAAAGTCTGATTTGAAGTTTAGTGAAAAATTTAATTATGTGGAAAATTTTCTTTTTGAATTAGTGAAGAAAATGTGGAAATAGAAATTTTTATTTTTAATTTAGGAAATTTTTACAAATTCTCAAGGACATGTGGGGAAGAGAAAGGCATGGCGCCCAGGCGCCAGGTGTGTCGAAAAACCTTAGCTCATTTTCAATCGGCCATAACTTCTTCATACGGACTCCGTTTTGGGCAAACTTTATATCGTTGGAAAGTTCTTTGAGTCTAGTTTCCAATGGTATAAGTTTCATTTAGATATTCATTACCGATTAGGAGTTATGACTTAAGATGTGAGTAAAGGTCGAGAGTAGTGGTAGGAAATTTCTCTATTTCGTAACCCTAATGTTTTTGTCTGGTTACAATAGGAATGGTCAAGGTGCAAAGTGGGAGTGCCGAGAGCGTGAAATCCAGGTGAGTGGGTTAATACTTGCTATGATTAAATATCTGTTATTGACTTTTTGCATCATAGTGGAAATATGTTGTATATCCAAGTTTGAAGAGGATGATGTGGAACGATGAGGCATAAACAATTGTGGAACGTGTCTGGTAATGTATATAATTATATTTTCTTATTTTCCCATGAATGGAGGTTATATAATGGATTGTGAATGGCATGTGAACTGAGTTGAATAATTGTTCTATATTATGGGTTATGTTGTATACATGCTATGTTGCTGGAACCACATTTATTATGTTGTGGCTTGAATTGTAAATGACTGAGTTGTGTATGTGGCTCAAGATTATGATTGAGGATGTTTTTATATATGATTGTGATTGTGTTTGACTGGAAAGGAAAGGCATGGTGGTGCACCCCATGGAGAAATTTATGTGAAGTTATAAGGGTGGAGATTATAAATGGAGCGATAAGGGTGGATGCGGCAGGGGCCGCGGGCAACGATCTAGAGGTATTCTGGACGACCCGGTTGGTACGGAAAATTTGTGTGAAATTGATTTCACCGATTGTTGTTGTGAACTTTTGAATTATGTTGAAATGTATTTGATTTATTTGGATATTGTCGTGAAGTACTACGAATAATATCATATCATATGATGATCGATTTACGTATGATTGCTGCATGTTATCATTATGATGTATGATATTTTTTTGTCATAATGTTGTGTTATCTACTCACTGGGCACGTGGTTTGCTCATACCCCTCTTATTGATATTTTTTTTCAGAGTTGACAGCTGAAGGTAAATATCGGAACAAGGAATTATGGATCCTTAGTCCATGATTACCTTTTCATTTGTTCAGGATAAAGGTATAATAGTTAAGTTTTATTCTAAGTTGTATAAATCTAGAAATCTCTGTAATCGGGTAGGTTCATTCACTGATGTAATGTGAGTAATTGTAGTATGTATAAAGAACTCGTTTTGGTTGCATGAAAAAGAATTGTATGATTTTTAAGAGAAAGATAGGCTTACGGAGGTGAAATGAAATTCACTTTCCGTGCCGGTCACGTGCTCAAATTTTGGGACGTGACAGGCCGGCTCACCAATTTTGTATTTTTCCGCCATGACGCACAACCTCATCCTCTTAGCTAGGGCGCCTCACGGATTTATCACCAATCCGGGCTATATCCCTACTGAGGGAATCGTTGTCTCCACACTCATTGGTCAAGACACCCTTTAACCCGGGTTTTCCGCCTTGCCGTGAGAGGGGGTACTGTACCGCTCAATCACAATCAATAGTACAACAGTTCATATCATAATCAGAAGCACAATATAATACTCATCCATATAACAGGTATAGTATATAACTATATGATTCAAATTTCATATCATCATGAGATACTTGCTTCGTCTTATCCATACTTTTGGATTAATTATCTCATTATATTCGTCATTCTGAATCCAATTTCCCCCTATGAATCTTGGGAGTGTCCTACGACATACTTTTTATCACCAGTAATGCTAAAACTCTATTAAAACGGGGTCGTTTCACTCACCTGAATTTCGTACGAGTATCACTTCTCTAAATTGTTACGGATAAGAGTACGCAGGTGAATTTCAGTGTTCCGCTACAGAGATTTTCATGAAAGATTATAGAAAATACGTTAAGATTGTTTTCGTATAAATACTGTTCATATATACGGTCACTATTCATACGTACAGGTACTATTTATACCGGAAATACAGAATATAATCTGTAAAAGAGTACACCAGGTAAGTTCCCAGGAAAGAGTGGAGGGTCACACTGGACACACTTAAAAACCAGGTCTTTCCTTAGCCAGAACTTTCCTAGACATGTATTCTTCACAGTTTACATTCTATTTCGGTAATCAGAGAATCAAAATAACACATAATCAGCTAAGGACAATTTTTCTGATGTGGAAGATCGGCCAAAGCCACAACCACAGAGCATACTTAAGAAAATAACTTCTAGAATTTGAAAGACATAAAAAGGCATAGTATCCTTACCTAAGCAAAAGGAAAAGCCCAAAATCTCAGAGGTCTAGCGTCGGACCAAGAAATCTTAAGAAGAGAAGAAGAGAAGTTGAAGGTGTGATTTTGAAAGTGAAATGGAAGGGTCTATTTATAGGAAAATTTAAGGGTACTATTCCATCTACCCGTCTCACCTACCAATTTCACTTACTAGTCTCATCTACTAGTTTCACTTATTAGTCTCATCTACCAATTTCACTTACTAGTCTCATCTACCAATTTCACTTATTAGTCTCATCTACTAGTTTCACTTACTAGTCTCATCTACTAGTTTCACTTACTAGTCTCATCTACTAGTCTCACTTACTAGTCTCATCTACTAGTATAATCAATTTGCTAATTTAGTTTCCTTTTAATTTAGTCCCTCAAGGAATTCTCTCATAAAAAATGTTGTTTTCTCCTACAAATTTCTTTCTAATTTTCTCTTATGATCAAACCACATCTAGTACTTGACATTTTGATTGTACAGATGAATAGTACCATATATGTAAATAGTATTATATGGGTGAATAGTATTGTACACTGAAATAGTAATAGTAGTTTGTAAACACGCATTTATATTTTATTTTTCATGGGTATTACATTATCACCCCCTTTAAGAAATTCGGTCCTCCGAATTTAAATTACCTCAAGTCGTAAAAAGATGCGGATATCTAGAACGCATGTCGGCCTCAGCTTCCCATGTGGCTTCTTCGTGAGTTTGATTCCTCCACAAAACCTTGACGGATGGAATCTCCTTAGATCGGAGTTTCTTTACTTGACTATCGAGGATAGCCACCAGTATCTCCTCGTATGACAAGTTTTCATCTACTAGGATAGAATCATTGTGAGAAGGGTGAAGTATGTGAGAAGGGTCATGAAGGTACTTCCTCAACATGGATACGTGAAAAACAGGGTGAATCCCTTCCAGTTCCATAGGTAGGGCAAGCCGATAAGCCACTTTTCCCACTCGTTCTAAAATCTCATAAGGCCCGATATACCTAGGACTCAACTTTCCTTTCCTTCCAAATCTCAACACACCTTTCATTGGAGAGACCTTTAGGAATACCATATCGCCGACTGAGAACTCCAAATCGCGTCGTCTGTGATCAGCGTATGCCTTTTGTCTACTTTGAGCTGCTCGCATCCTATCTTGTATTGTCTTTACCTTGGTTAGGGCATCTTGGGCCAAGTCAGGTCCTAATGCTTTCGCTTCACCTATCTCGAACCAACCGATCGGAGATCTGCAACGTCTCCCATACAAGGCCTCATAGGGTGCCATCCCAATAGTGGCCTGATAGCTGTTGTTATATGCAAATTCTACGAGATACAAATGCTTCTCCCAGCTACCACTGAAATCTAGGATACAAGCTCGTAACATATCCTCTAGCGTCTGAATCGTCCGCTCTGACTGTCCGTCTGTCTGTGGGTGAAAAGCGGTACTGAGGTCCACTCGAGTACCTAATGCTTTTTGAAAACTTCTCCAGAAACGAGAAGTAAATTGAGGACCTCTATCAGAAATAATAGATATGGGTACTCCATGTAGCTTCACTATTTCCTTAATATACAATTGTGCCAACGTCACCACAGCGTAAGTGGTTTTGACTGGAATAAAGTGTGCTGATTTGGTTAGTCGGTCAACAATGACCCAAACTGAGTCATAACCTCCTGTGGAACGAGGTAGACCAACAACAAAGTCCATCGTCACTCGTTCCCATTTCCATTCAGGAATCTCTAATTGCTGTAACGAGCCTCCCGGCTTTAGATGCTCAGCCTTAACCTGTTGACAGGTTAAACAACGAGACACAAATTCTGCTATGTCTTGTTTCATTCCTTTCCACCAGTAGATCTGTTTCAGATCCTGATACATCTTGGTGGCTCCTGGATGTACAGCATATGCAGCATGATGGCCTTCTTCCATGATGTCTCGTCTAAGAGTTTCAACATCTGGTACACACAACCGTTGTTCAAAACGCAAGACTCCTGTATCGTCGAGTGTGAAACTATTCACTTCGCCAATCTTCACCTTTTCCATAATTTGGACAAGCTCAGGATCCTTTATTTGGGATATCCGTATCTGGTCTACAAGGAAAGATCTAGCCCTGATATGGGCTAAGAATGATCCTGTCCTTGTAACCTCAAGAGTAGTACCTTTTGCTCTCAGCTCTTGTAGTTCTTGGATTAATGATCTTCTTGTTACTGCTATATGGGCTAGACTACCCATAGATTTTCGACTCAAAGCATCTGCCACCACATTTGCTTTGCCTGGGTGGTAAAGAATATTGCAATCATAATCTTTTAATAATTCTACCCATCTCCTTTGCCTCAAGTTTAGGTCCTTTTGGTCGAAAATATATTTTAGACTTTTATGGTCAGTGTAGATTTCGCAAGTTTCTCCGTATAGATAATGTCGCCATATCTTTAAAGCGAAAACTACTGCTACCATTTCCAGATCGTGGGTGGGGTAGTTTTGTTCATGTTTCTTAAGCTGTCTCGATGCATATGCCACTACCTGGCCATGCTGCATGAGAACACATCCCAACCCTACTCTTGATGCATCGCAGTACACTGTAAAACTTCCTGGTCCTGAGGGTAAGACCAGTACAGGTGCGGAGATTAACCTTTTCTTGAGTTCTTGGAAGCTTTCTTCACAAGCGTCATCCCATTGGTACTTTACTCCTTTCCTAGTCAGTCGTGTGAGAGGGGCGGCTAACTGGAAAAAATTTTGGATGAAACGACGATAATATCCTGCCAATCCCAAGAAGCTACGAATCTCCGTGACGGAGGTAGGTCTAGGCCACATTTTGACCGCTTCTACTTTGCTTGGGTCTGCTTGGATGCCATCTTTGGAGATCACATGTCCCAAGAAAGTCACGCGATCAATCCAAAACTCGCATTTAGAGAATTTGGCGTACAATTGATGATCCCTCAATGTCTGCAACACAATACGAAGGTGTTGTTCGTGCTCTTTTGAAGTCTTTGAGTACACCAGAATGTCGTCTATGAAGACAATGACAAATTTGTCTAAAAAGGATTTAAAAATCCTATTCATTAAATCCATGAAAGCAGCTGGTGCATTTGTTAGTCTAAATGACATTACCAAGAACTCGTAATGCCCGTATCTGGTACGAAAGGCTGTTTTAGGCACATCCTCTTCCTTGATCTTGAGTTGGTGATAACCAGACCTCAAGTCAATTTTTGAAAAACACTTGGCTCCTTGAAGTTGATCAAAGAGGTCGTCAATACGAGGCAACGGGTATTTATTTTTGATAGTTACTTTATTCAATTGCCTGTAATCTATGCATAGCCTCATCGATCCGTCCTTCTTTTTCACGAACAGAACAGGAGCTCCGCAAGGTGAATAACTTGGCCTAATAAAGCCTTTATCTAGCAAGTCCTGTAACTGAGTCTTTAGCTCTTTTAATTCTGTTGGTGCCATCCTATAAGGGGGTATGGAGATTGGGCGAGTATCTGGAGCTAACTCTATCTGAAACTCAATCTCTCGATCTGGGGGTACACCTGGTAGATCATCCGGGAAGACGTCTACAAACTCCTGGACTACTGGGACGTCCTCTACTTTTAGTTCTTCTTTCTTAATATCTTTAACAAACGCCAAGTATCCTTGACAGCCCTTTCGCAATAAACGTTGGGCACACATTAATGATATAAGATTTCCAGAAATCTCACTCCGTTCACCATGAAATACGAAGGAGGGTTCCCCTGGAATATTGAACTTAACTATCTTATTATAGCAATCCAGAGTGGCATGACAAGATGCTAGCCAATCCATGCCTAAGATGACATCGAAGTCTGTCATATCCAACAGCATTAGGTCTACTGTTGTATTTATTTCTCCGACTCTTATCTTGCAAGCCTGGTAGCCTCGTTCTATTAGTAGGGTATCTCCAGTAGGCATAGTTACTAAGAACGGACATTTTAATCTAACAACTTTTTGTTTAAAGTTCTTAGCAAAGAATGGTGACACATAGGAATGCGTAGAGCCAGAGTCAAACAAAACATGCGCAAAATTTGATTCAATCAGAAGGGTACCTGCTACCACCGCATTAGACGCCTGAGCATCTTGACGAGTTAAAGCGAATACTCGAGCGGTCCCTCGGCCTGCTGAAGCTTGACCTCGACCACCTTGTCCTCTGCCAGCACCTCTTCCGATTCCATTGCCTCCTGCAGCTACAGGGGCTCTGTTGGCCACAGTAGCCTCTGATTGATTAGGGCGTACTGATCCTTGGCCAGATCTTCTGTAGAGTTGAGGGCAATCTCTTTTGATGTGGCCCTGTTGACCACATTGGTAACAGATCCTAGTATTGTTGTTGACAAAACAAGCACCGAAGTGGTTTCTTTCACATTTAGAGCACCAGGGCCTTTGTTGACCCCCTGTACCACTTTGTTGACGCTGTGGCGCACTAGCGGTAGAGGCTGCATGTCCAATGGTTTTAGTGGGTGCAGAACTCTCTCCGTAGTAGCGTGATTTCTCATCTTGTTTCCTTTTTCTTTTGTTATTCCATTTTTCTTTTTGCATATCTCTTTCTTCCATCATACGAGCGATGTCGATAGCTTCTGTGTAAAATGAAAAATCTCGTATCTTCGATCCCACCCTGTCAAATAAAGACTCTCGAAGGCCTTTAATAAACCGTCGGATCTTTTCTTTCTCAGTTAGGACCATGTGAGTAGCATATTCAGACAACTCTACAAACAGATTGTCGTATTCATCGACGGTTCGTGATCCTTGCCGGAGTGCCTCAAACTCATTCATCTTTGCTTCTCGTATACTCTCCGGAATAAATTGTTCTCGAAAAATTCTTTTAAAGTCCTTCCATTTAAGGAGTGGGGCATTTCTGGCCATGCCCTTTTTTCACGTTCGCCACCAGCGGTCCGCCTTACCTCTTAATTGAAAGGTAACAAGGGTTACTTTTCGAGGATCAGGGCATTCTAACGTGTCAAGGATTTTCTCATAGTCATCTAGAAAACGCTGTGGGTCTTCATTAACATCTCCTGCAAATGTTGGCGAATTCAGCTTCATAAATTCTGAGATCTTGACCTCTGTCCCTACCCAATCCTGAGGAGGGGGTGGGGGTGGCATCTGGTCTGTCTCTTGCGCTCTTGTAGCATGTACTGATGCCTGTGAGTCACCTTCAGATGACTGTCCCATCAGAAGTTCCTTTAGTCCATTCACCTCGTTCTGCATTGCAGCTAATGCTTCCATTACTACAGTCGCATCAATTTGTGATGGTACTCCACCACTTCTTTCAGGATTTTCAGTGGATATCTCCCTGTCTTGTGCACGGTTACCTTCTGCACGATTAGGCATCTCTAGCCTTGCATCTGCTGACTGAGCAATTGGAGGGACCAGGGCCCTGCCAGATCTTGTGCGGATTCCAGAAGCGTTTGATTTTTCTTGGTGCCATCTAAACTTATTCTACAATATATATCGTCACTATCATGCTTCAAGGAAAGACACGAAAGAAAGGGATTTAAAACTCTACAGGGCTTTTGGTGGATCTTCATCCTATGGTCGTGCTGCAGTCACGACAATAGGGGAAGGCCCACTAAAGACACCTTGCTCTGTAATCACTAGGAGACCTAACAACTTATGCTTTGATACCAACTTTGTCACGACCCGTTTTCTAGGCACATGACCGGCACAATGATGAATATCCCATCACTGTAAGCCTATCGATAAATCCTTCCCACAAGTAAAATTATTAGTCATTATCTTTATATTCTCAAAATACCATTCTTTAATAAATACAAAGAAAATACATCAAATTTTCTTAATTAAAAATAATAGATCCTCAGTACAAAATACATTATCATACTGAAATACAAGCCAAATACCAATCCCCTGACCTAGATGTCCTAGACGGTTACAGAGCAACATACTGTATAACAAAAGAAGGGCCTACCCGACAGCGGGAAGGTCCAACGTGATCTACTCCTCTAGCGGATGTTCTTCGGTGGCAACCTGATCTAAACAAAAAGTTTGTACAGAGAGTGTGAGCTTTTAAACTCAGTGAGCAAATCGGCCTTGCGTTAATAAAATTCAAATACATCACCAGTCATGCAAGCATATCCGAAGGCTCAAGCTCAACCAATAGACATAGTTAGAAATTACATACAAGAAAAATTCATCCAATTCAACAAACGATGCTAGTACTCGTCAATGGCAATATATCCCGGAGAGCGCACACAGGCCGGCTCACCAATTTTGTATTTTTCCGCCATGACGCACAACCTCATCCTCTTAGCTAGGGCGCCTCACGGATTTATCACCAATCCGGGCTATATCCCTACTGAGGGAATCGTTGTCTCCACACTCATTGGTCAAGACACCCTTTAACCCGGGTTTTCCGCCTTGCCGTGAGAGGGGGTACTGTACCGCTCAATCACAATCAATAGTACAACAGTTCATATCATAATCAGAAGCACAATATAATACTCATCCATATAACAGGTATAGTATATAACTATATGATTCAAATTTCATATCATCATGAGATACTTGCTTCGTCTTATCCATACTTTTGGATTAATTATCTCATTATATTCGTCATTCTGAATCCAATTTCCCCCTATGAATCTTGGGAGTGTCCTACGACATACTTTTTATCACCAGTAATGCTAAAACTCTATTAAAACGGGGTCGTTTCACTCACCTGAATTTCGTACGAGTATCACTTCTCTAAATTGTTACGGATAAGAGTACGCAGGTGAATTTCAGTGTTCCGCTACAGAGATTTTCATGAAAGATTATAGAAAATACGTTAAGATTGTTTTCGTATAAATACTGTTCATATATACGGTCACTATTCATACGTACAGGTACTATTTATACCGGAAATACAGAATATAATCTGTAAAAGAGTACACCAGGTAAGTTCCCAGGAAAGAGTGGAGGGTCACACTGGACACACTTAAAAACCAGGTCTTTCCTTAGCCAGAACTTTCCTAGACATGTATTCTTCACAGTTTACATTCTATTTCGGTAATCAGAGAATCAAAATAACACATAATCAGCTAAGGACAATTTTTCTGATGTGGAAGATCGGCCAAAGCCACAACCACAGAGCATACTTAAGAAAATAACTTCTAGAATTTGAAAGACATAAAAAGGCATAGTATCCTTACCTAAGCAAAAGGAAAAGCCCAAAATCTCAGAGGTCTAGCGTCGGACCAAGAAATCTTAAGAAGAGAAGAAGAGAAGTTGAAGGTGTGATTTTGAAAGTGAAATGGAAGGGTCTATTTATAGGAAAATTTAAGGGTACTATTCCATCTACCCGTCTCACCTACCAATTTCACTTACTAGTCTCATCTACTAGTTTCACTTATTAGTCTCATCTACCAATTTCACTTACTAGTCTCATCTACTAGTTTCACTTATTAGTCTCATCTACCAATTTCATTTACTAGTCTCATCTACTAGTTTCACTTACTAGTCTCATCTACTAGTCTCACTTACTAGTCTCATCTACTAGTATAATCAATTTGCTAATTTAGTTTCCTTTTAATTTAGTCCCTCAAGGAATTCTCTCATAAAAAATGTTGTTTTCTCCTACAAATTTCTTTCTAATTTTCTCTTATGATCAAACCACATCTAGTACTTGACATTTTGATTGTACAGATGAATAGTACCATATATGTAAATAGTATTATATGGGTGAATAGTACTGTACACTGAAATAGTAATAGTAGTTTGTAAACACGCATTTATATTTTATTTTTCATGGGTATTACAGAAGAAATGGTGCGCGCGTTGTCTCGGAAGGAAGAAGGAGAAGAGAAACTTGTATGTGTGGGCCCCACCAATTTCTTTTTCGATAAAATTGTGCATAGCCACCTTAGCTTTTAAGATTTGTTCACTTAAGTCCTTGAAAATTTATAAAAATTTCTTAAATTAAAAATTGAAATTTCTATTCCCAAATTTTCTTTACTAATTCAAAGAAAGAAAACATATTTCACGCAATTAAATTTTTCACTAAACTTCTTAATAGATTTTAAATATTCATACAAATTATTGGAGCATTACACAATTCTACTCCTGACATCATGTGAAGTACACAACCTTTATCTGATTAGGATAATGTTTTTGTCACAAACTGCACTTATTCAAAATAGGATAGGCTATGGTCCATTTCTCCTAAATGAAAATGATGATAATGATAATTACCAACAAAAAAGGGAGTCAATGAATCTAAAAGCTCTCTTTGGTCAAGTGGAAAACCCAATTCCGATGCAGATTCAAAAGACCTTATTGAAGCTTCAATACCTCCAACAGAATCAATTTATACCCCCTTCAAGACTCCCAGGAGGCTATGTTCAGAAGAAATGCCACTTAAGACTTGAATAACATTTAATTGCACAGGTTGATGACAGGGTAGTTGAAAAAGTCCACCAACTGGGAAATGAGCCACCAGGATATATTGGAGAAATAAATGTATTTTACATGTTGGTGTGTTCCCAAAACTTGGAATTCTTGGTGAAAATTGGGACAAATCAGATTATTATTTACTGACTTTACTGTTATCCTTGATGTCCGATGATATCCACACTGGAATTGGAATGGTGGGATATGAGGTTTCCAATCAGATCTGGAAAATATTACTAACTTCACCTCTCAAACAAGATCAAAAGTAAAACAATTCAAAATGCAACTAAAGAACCTAAAGAAAGGGACCATGACTATCAATAATCCTAAAGGGTTTGCCGGAAGAATACAATGTCTTTATTGTGATGATCTCATCCAAAAGTCAATCGTACAAGATGAATGAAAAGGAAGCAATGAAGAAAAATTGAAAAATATAAGAAAAAAATGATGTAGCACAACTATAACTGTCAACTCAGAATAAAAGAGGCAAGAATTACAGTTCTAGTCTAGTCAAAATTTTAGTAAAACCAAAATCAAACTACTCACGGAAATAACTAAAATTCAAATATTACTTGTGCTAACAGCCTAACACAATTCAATTACTCAGCCAAATGGACGATTTTTTTCCCCTTTTCGAGAGATGGAGAACAGCGGAGGAGTACGGTGAAACTGAAGAGAAGCACCACGTTACAATGGAGGAACAGAGGACAAGCATGGCGTTGCGATGGACAACAGTGGAGGAGCACAGTGAAGCTGAAGAGAAGCACAACGTCGTGATGGAGGAACAGAGGACAAGCATGGCGTTGCAATGGACAACAGCGGAGGAGCATAGTGAAGCTGAAGAGAAGCACAGCGTCGCAATGGAGGAACAGAGGGCAAGCTGAAGAGAAGCACGGCTGAGGTGTTTTTTTTTTATTTGTTTAAAGTCAACTCTCTGAACCAGGTTGGGTTGGATACCTCGGCACCCGAAAAGTGCCACATGTCGAGCACCCATGCCTTAAAAAAAAGCTCTAAAATGCAGTGTTTTTAAGTTTTCAAGTTATTGCAATTAGGGTAGTAATAAGTCATCTTTGGTTACTGCGAGGTCGTGCGGAGGTGTTTACTTGCAAATTTGAATATAGAATTTGGAGAAATGGGTTTGTTAGAAATTTTGGACTTCCTATCTCAACTGTTGTTGTAGTTATTTGATGGAAATGGGTTATTAAAGCCAATTAGCAGCCAATTATTTTGTAATATGTATTTTTTTTTCTTTGTTAATGTGGGGCAAAGTGGGAAAAAAAACAGTTAGATTTACTTCATCTGCTCAATTTAACGCTAGTCTAGTATGTGTGCACTCATTATGATTTGGGTTGATTTTCGGTGTGCTTTGTTTTCCTTTTAGCATCTCATCTTTTGTAGGTCTTTAAACCTTCTTTTCTAATAGATACATCTTTCATGGCATTTTAGAGAACATTTTGGGGTCACATTGTGCAATAAAAACATATTGGTATAACTAGAAGTGGAAAAAAAAAACTTTGTATTTCAAGATTATATGATTGGAACGTGCATATACAAAACTTCATACATTTATCATCATTATTTCAATCGTTTATTCATTTTTTTCTTTTTGATTTGATATATTTCTTTTATTTCAGTCCTCTTCAAATCTTATATATTGCTATAAAAAAACTAATTTCAGCGTGGTAAAGGAAACGCGTGGGTGAACGAGTTCTACATCATTAGAGATTTGCAAGAGTAGTTAATTAAGGAAGAAGAGAGAAAAAAGGATTTTTTTTTTGTGGAATCTGAAAAATTATTTACATAGGTTGGTATGGCTTATAAGCTAATATTCATGCTTTCTCCTTTTCTTTTTGTTTTCTTTGGGATTTTTTTAATGCATGAATTAATTGAATAACTTTTGATATCTTCTGTCGTTGCATATTTCCTGTGACCTGCTTTTACTTTATGGAGGCAATAGTTTGATCTTCATTGATGATGTGTATTCTATCCCTTGTACACATTCTTCCTTGATGTTATGCATCTACTTCTTCTCTCTTAGTTTTTGACAAATCTGAGATTAGTTAAGTGTCATTAATTAATATGATAACAATACAAGTTGTTTATAATAAATCATTTGTTAAGTGTTAATTAATATGACAATAATTACATTATCATTTAGGATGGCTATTGTACTTGGTTTAATATTACTCGAATACATTAGCTCTTCAATATTATTAATGTAGGGGAGGATCTCTGCTATTGTTAAGCATATGAGAGTGCATATCCCTATGGTAATTACTCTGTTTTCATTGAATCCATGTGCCTGTATTTCTCTACTCTTTTGAATTTATGTGTTGCTTATGACCTAATTAATATAGATATCATGATCTTTGATTCTTTATATTTATGTCAAGTTGAATTTTATTATAGATAGGTTCATAAATAGTTGGTAAAACTAAGTGATATTGTTATCCTGCATGATTTTCCTGGTTTAGGATCAAAACGGTCTTCATTCCTTTTTCCACCATCCTTTTACGCTTTTGGTATGCCTTCTTTATGAGTAGTGGCTAAACTATTGCAAGTTTCTTGAAGGCTAGAGCTTCAGTGCCAGGAGATTGATTATATGGCGAAAGATTAGAGCTTGAGCAATATGTTTGATTGATGTAAATATTGCTTTAAATGTTTATTACTTGCTGGAAACATTTAAAGAATTACATATTGTTTGTAATTTGTGGCATCTAGCTTATAATTATTAATTTTGATTCAAATTGCGGTTGGTTTATAATGTCAGTCATCTGACTATTTCTAACAAGTTATATTTTAGTTTGTATTTTGAATATATTTAAAGTTAAATTATAACTTTGATCCCTAAAGTTTTACCAAAATTATAATTTTGGTCCCTATAGTTTCACCAAAATTATAAATTAGTTCATGTATTTTATTTTTATATAAAATGATCCCTATAATTTCTTTATCTATGTAAGTTAATTTCTACCGTCAGTATGGTTAATATTGTTGTTAAAATAGTCGTACATAACAGCTATTATGTATATTTGTGAACATGTTAACAAGTCCCATAATTATTTTTTGTACAACTCAACTGTTATATCAACAAAATTCTCATTTTCCCTTAATTTCGAATTTCTCCAAGATCTGCGTGAACTACAAAAGTCATATTCCATTCAGAACTCTAATACCGAATACCGCCACAATACACTTCTTGAATTAGCATCTCCAGTGATTCTCCATTGCACAGGCACAAACACGTCTATAGTACTCGAATTGTCAAAAAAAGACGAGAGAAATAGATGAATGACAAAGTGCTTGATACGAAGCTTCATCGCCTTCAAAGAGTTGCAAGTTGTATTGGCTCACTAATTCTATCATGTGATAATTTGAATGGTCAAAAGCTAAAACACTGTGACTCCATTTATCTTGAGAAGTTTGTGGAGGAACGTGCTAGTTTAGTTGAAGGAGGAAAGAGAGTTACATCTTCTGGGTTCTTAGCCATTTCATCTTCCCTGAAGAAAGTTAGAGGAGACAGTTTTCCCTTTCCATCTTCTATTCCTTATCAATCTCCATCAGCATATTTTGGCCTGAATGAAAGGGATCTTGCCAAGTCAACAAATCTGTTTCTGTTTTAGAAAATCAAGAGACAGATAAAAATTGCAGAACTGAGGCCGAAATTATTTATGATGAAAAGAAATCCGTTAATGGTGGAGAATCTCAGGGTTTTCCTGTGTGGTCAGAATCCAAAAAGGACAGAAATAATCAAAGGAAAATAAAAGTATGAGACTGACAATTCTAGTACTGTGTGCTTGTGCTAGAGAATCATCGGAGGTTCTAATTTAAGAAGCGCATCGCAGCGGTCTTTGGCACCAGAGTTCATAATGGAATACAACTCCTGTGATTAACAAGGATTTGAAAATTGGGAGTTAGGGCAAAGTGAGAATTTTGTTGATGTGACACTTAAGTTATGTAAAAATTAATAATTGGACATATTAACATATTTACAAATATACACATCAACTGTTATGTAGAAATATTTTAACAGTAAAATTAACTACACTGACAGCCGGAACTAAATTATATGGATGGAGAAACTATAAGGATAATTTTTTATGTGAAAATAAAATGTATGGACTAATTTATAGTTTTGGTGAAATTGTAGGGATCAAAATTATAATTATATATAATTACTTCCCACTTGATAGGGGAAGAAATGTTAGCAAAGAACCATTTTAAAGGAATCTAAACAAATATAAATCATATGTACATATATATAAGAAAGAATTAGTATGAGATGCTTCAAAAATAATACATCAAATTTTTTTTTTTTTTGCAATATGATTCCAAATATCTTAAGTTATTCTTTATATTCAAGTTTTGTAAAAATGGAAAAATTATTTGAAATCATAAATTCTTAGACAAAAAAAAAAAGAAGTTTCAATATAAAATTTAAATTTAATTAGGAATTGTGATTTATGAATATTTAAGGGTATAATTTAAAATAGTAAAATTAGCAATGTAAGTATTTTCTCAGGTTTATCAATTTAAGGTTATAATAACTATTTCAGGTTAATTAATATTCCGTAAATAAGTCAATGTAAGTTAAATTGATTTTGATACAATACATCTGTGAGACTAGCAACTACATAATTGCAAATAGTTTTTATGTAAAGGTATACATTAAAAGGCAAATAAATTCATAATTAATTTTTAATCATATATTTGATATACTATTGAACATATGAATTTTTTAAATAGTACATATTTGACAATAATTCATGCTTTTTATTGTAATTTTTCTTATTTATTTATTTTATGAAGTTTTAAAATAATTGTAATTATTTACAATATGATAAATGAATAAAAAAATGTTCTATCTCAAGCACCAAAAAATTTGTCAATTTATTTATCGATGTAGCGCTTGCAGCTAGAGTAGTAGTATATAAAAGCATCATAACCTTTAATGCAAGAGAATGCTGTTGTTCCATTTTCTTTTTTTTGAAAGTGTAATGCTCTCTTTATTACTAAGATCCTTTCTTGAATAGGTTACCAAGACACTCTTCCTTGCTGAGGCATGTTTGATAGCAAGTCTCTCTCTCTCTTTTTGTTTTTTCCTTAACTTTTCAGCTACACACTAAGAGCACATTGCACATTTGTTAGCTGGCAAATGTCTTGACGAAAGATGGAATTTTGTCGCCTTCCACATTTTCCAATGCTTGGCAGCCAGCAATGGAAGTTGACAGAAGGCATGCGATAGAAAATCGATTTTCATTTTTCATCATAATCCTATGAACATAGTCCATCGTTGGTCAGATGGAAAAGCAGGGGGGAGGAGCGAAAATTCCATCATTCTCTTCAGTTGAATCCCATCTGCCACCTCCATCCACACACACATATAGAGTGACGTTAGCAGATGAGACCAAGTGAGATAGAGAGACTATGAAACAGAAGGAGGAGGGACAAAAAGAAAAAGAGAAGGAGAAACTGAGAAAGAAGACAGAGAAGCAGAGGCCATGAGAGAGAACATGAAATAGAGAGAGAGGAGACCCAGAGAGATTGAGAACAAGATAAGACCGAGAGAGACAAAGAAATCATGAAAGAAGAGAGAGATAGGGAAACCAAGAAAGAAGAGAGAGAAGTAGAGGCCATGAGAGAGAATACAAAACAGAGATGATAGAGAACGCGAGTAGAAAATAGAGAGAGCTAAGACCAAGAGAGACCGATAATAAAAATTTTAATTTAGGGGTAATTTAGTAAAATTGCCTCATCTTTTCTTTCATTTCCTTTAAAAAATTCATACCAAATAAAATAATAATTTTTTTCTTTATTCTTTTTTATATCATACCAAACAATTTGTTTTTCTTCTTCCCTATTTTTTATCTCTCTTTTCTTTTTTTAAAAAAACATCTTTTATGCATTACCAAACACATTTTAAAAGGCATTGATTGGCATCTTCCCAAAGGCCAGCTAGGCTCCACTTCACATCTAAACACTAAACTTTTCATCAGTTAAAATTTTTGCCACCTCCTTCTCCCCCAATCATTTTACACTCATGAATGACTTCTACTTCTTAATTTCCATACTATCTAACTAAAGTAGTGTTTGGTACTCATTAAAAATGATGCAATGAGATTCCACTTGCAATGGTGTGTTGTATGATATTAAATTTTGACACAACAATCCTTTTACAATGGAGTACAAAGATTTGACGGTGTAGTATAAAAAATTCATGTAAAGTCATTGCATTAGTTGGAAAAACGTCAAAAATACCCTCTCCTGAATACCGTTTGTTGCTTGTTTTGAGCTATTTTGTACTATCATTTATTGTCATTTTTCATTGTTTGCCCGAGGACACTGACGTTTTCTCATTTTTGATGAGGCGTCCTTCCCTTTTTTTATTGTCATCTTCGACTGGTTTTAAAAAAAGTTCTTATGTCCTGCTCATATTTTATCTTTGTGGGGATGGATTTAAGGGTGGGCACTGTCTAGTCGGGGAAAAAATTAAACCTGAACCGACCAAATTTGATCAGGTTTGGGCGGGTTGTGCTACTGATTTTCTGGGAATAAATTCAAATCAACCCAACTTGCACTCTAACGAGTTGAATTGAGTCTGGTTGGAGGGTTCTCTCTCTCTCTCTTTCACCAGAGAGAAGACACGCAATTCAAGTTCACAACACATAAAAGCAAATATATATTATTTTCTATTCTTCGTCTTCTTCACCATTGTCAATGGTTGAAATCGAAGTCCCTGAATATTTTGTGTTCGATTTTTCTTGAGATCATGAAAGACCCTATGACTACCATAACAAGCATCACGTACAACAGAGACAACATCGAGTAGTGGCTTCTCACAACAAAAGAAACCAAGTGTCTTGTCACTAAGCAGCCATTTTCGAGAGATTTAACCCAAACCATACCCTTCACAGGGTAATCCAGGCATGGTCATCGCAAAACAACCATAAAGTCGTTGTTCAAATTTTGACCCTAAAACCCCTACTCATCACCCTCATTGTCCATAAGTTCATCACCAATCTTGGGGCCCCTTTATTTCGTGAAACCATAATGAGAAGTTTGCATGCTCTAGCCTTAGACAGCGAAAGGAACAAAAATTTCTAGTTCATAGATGAGAGATAGAGAGAGATGGCGATGGAAAGAGAAGGAAGGAGAATACTCACAATTTCAATGGAGAGCCAAGAGCTACGTCGTGGAGACTGGAGTATGGAGAGGAGGAGAGAGGTAGAGACCTGAACCTTCAACCTTACTTAGTTAGGAACTAGAAAATCCAAAAAAAAAAAGTATAGATAGGTTAAATTGGCGGGTCAGATTGAGTTGATAATTTTCAATATATTACTCGACCAACCAATGGTTGGGTTTGAAAATTTTGAACCAACCCAATCCGCTAACTTAATCCAAATAGGCAAGTCAAACTGAATTGCTACCCACCTCTAGATGGGTTCAACGATCCACTTTTTTTCTTATATTTTTTAATTTTTAATTTTATTTTACTGTTTATTTGATATGAAGATTATTGAGTAAGATTAAATGATTAATAAATTTTAAAAAAATAAAAAAAATGCAAAAAATAATATGGACCATTAGCAAATCCAAATTCATAGCCAATTTGAATATTTCCGACCGAGAGTTAGAGACAAAGTGGTTTGTCCCCTCTCTCTTCTGTTTTGTTTTATATATATATATATATATATATATATAATGTATATTCTAATTAGATATTGGTATTTTGATAAAATTATATTAAAATTCTATCAAATCTTTCCTTTCAAATTTTATTATCATGTGGGGCTCACATCAGATTAAAGCCATCCAATTAAAATCACAAACAATATGCGCACAAAAAAATTAACAAAAATTTAAATAAAATTAAATATGATTTTAAATAAAATGAAAAATAAAAAAAAACTTAAATAAAGCCTTAGGTAAATCCTGGAGCGCAGAGAATCGGTGAGCCTTCTCTGAGAACGGATCCGCGTGCGCAGGTGGTCATCAGTTTAGCAACGGTTATAAACCGTTGCTAAACTGCTGCGCATCTAAGCGGATCCGCGCACTCTATGCCTCCTCCCTGCTTTGAGTCGCTCCTTAAGCGAGACTCAGTGACTCGCCTCTCTCAATGGATGGGCTGGAGTTGAAAGAAGAAGGAAGAGGAAGTCGCTGGAAAATCGTCCCCTTGCTGTCGCAACGCCACCTGCCGCTGTGTCTTCTCCGTCACCCACCGCTCGCGTTCTGGCACTAACTCTTGATTGCCGCCGAAACAGAGCTTTGGCTGAGAGAGGTGAAAATCTGGCCCTCTCCCTCTCTCTCAATCTCTCTCTCGCTCATTCTCTCCTACATTTAGCATATTAGAAGCATTTTTTGTTGTTCATTTTGGTGTTTAAAGTCAATGAAAGCTTTGTTTTCTGTGGGAATTTCTCTAATAAATCTTTTATATTTATTGTCCATGCATTAAACGAGTGATTTTGGTGGGCCAAGTAATCTAAATGACAAGAAGAAATTTCAAATAAAGCTATAAGGCGTGTGTTGCTAAGTAGCCCTTGACTGAAGAAGGCGCTCATGCTTCGACTTTTGAAGCTTTTCCCAGACCCATCGCTTCCCACTTCATTTGTTGTTGAATCATTCTATTAAGTTATCTGTTTAAACTTGCTAAATCATTGGTTGCTACAAGATAATGTTTGTAAAGGAATTACTTTTTTCCATCGAACAAAAATTTGCAATGCTCTGATAACTAGAAGAAAAAAAAATGCAATCATCAATGTATTTGTGCAATATCCCTACCAAGTTATTGGCTTTGGATTCCTGCTGCATGGTTCTTTCTTTTGTTTTTTAGGCTTTATGGACATGGGTGTCAGGACCTACCAACATATTTGCAATGATATTTTTCGGTCAATAAGGAAGGTCATTCTTGCTTTAAGGATGATATTCATCGGTATGTCTCTGGACAAAGACAAACATATTTATTGATGGTGCTTTTGATGTTATTCTACCTACTTGGATTGTGATTTGTAGTCAATTGAAGTTCTTCTAACAATCGAAATGGACATTTCCCCAATTTTAATCACTTACTAACTTAAGTCAGTTTACTAGTGTATTTTGATAAATGAGGGATAAAATTTCTAGCTTGGTTTATTAATTCTAGAAATGACTGTGGTTGCTTCCTGTCTTTGATGGTTGGTAAGTCTAATACCTTTTTACTAATATGTTCTTGTAATTCTATCGATCTTTTGATATATAATGTCCTAGAAATTCTATTCTTTCTCCTTTGGCTTCTAAGCAGCAGTTTTTAATCATGAAAAAGAGAAGTTGGTCTGTTATGCACCTGTGCTTGTGCTACCATTTTCTTTATTTGCTAGACAGGTATTGATAGACTATTTGTTTTGCATGTTTTTAGAGTTCTGCAAGAGGTAAGAGAGTAAAGAATAATGTAATAGAAGAAATTAGACCAAGGGAAGTGGTTTTTATTAGAGCCAAAAGAGGTCACGCTACAGATAGTCACAGCTTAGCAGAAATGGTATAATTTCTGAACAAAAAATAAACATATCAATAGCCAAATCCCTAAATTAAATGGAACTGTATGCTTCTTGCCTTTTTGTTTGAGATGAATGTGGGGCTGATACATATTTCTTTTAATCAATTATTGTCATATATTTAGCTTAAAAGGCAGAAAATAAATGAAAAAAAAAGAAGTGAGACAACATGGTCACTGCATGGCCAGCGCAAGGTTGTAGATAATGGGTATGGGATTATACTTAAAGTACATGTTCAGAAATATTTTTGCAAATTCATCAACTTTGCATTGTTCTTGCACATGCATGTTGTCATATATTTTGATAAATACATATATATATATATATATATATGTATTACTGCTAATTTTATAATATATATAATGCTAATAGAGAAGTTGAAGGAGCATCTCCTTTGATTTGATATTACAAATAGTGCCTCAGCTTCCACTGTCAAAGGAACCAAGTTCCATGAAGCAATCTTTGGGAATAAAGATGGTCTATTTCTTGATCACTTTACTACCTCGGAGCAGCTCTGCTGCACTTCTTTTAATGAATATGCCCTTTCTTCTACTTACATAGTTACATGTGTTTCTGCACTCTTTCTCTTACTTTTTTCCCTTTTGTATATAGGGTAGTGAAGATTCAAGTAATGTGCAATATCCATTTTGTTAAATTAAGGATTTTCTTAGTTGCACGCTTATTCTTTTTCACTTACAGGAAAATGGATTGTGAATGAACTTAGTTTGTTACTGCTTGACCGGAGAAGGTTGGGAGGCCGAAAGATTATAGAACTGTTATTGCAGTAACCAAAGAACTGAAGGTTTTCAGTAATTTTGAGGACCCAATAGGGGTTGGAGGGACATGGGACTTGAAGCAGTTTCAGAAAAATGGCATCACTGACTAGATCGTTGTTATTGATGCTAAGGCTAAGAGGAGAATTTGGTATGTGCAATTTTTTTTTTCTACAAAATTGTTTTGTTCATAGCAGTGGTGGGAGTTCTTCTAATCCGAAAGAATGAGGACTTGGGTAATTTGAAAAAGCTATTTGAATGAACAACATTTTTTGTGACAAGCAATGGCAAGCTACCTGGCAAGGAGAGAATTCAAGTAATCCAAAAATAGTTGTTGTTTTATTGTTCTCCCTCCCTCCTCATCATTTCAAGTAATATACTATTTATCTTACTAAAGTGTATCTAGCTCACTCTAAACACTTCAATTTTCTTATCTTGCTCACTCTGTGCTATGGTGGTGGAATAGCTCTGGTAAGTCTCAATATAAATAATTATATTTGAATTATTGGTGGATATTTTCTTGAATTCCTATCTTTATCTTTATGTTGTTAATTGACCATTTTTAATGGGTGTAGATTGAAGGCATTGGACTTTGCCGCCCCCAAACAGATTTCTGTTTTCTTCTTTGCAGTCTAGAACCTCAGACTGTTGTATAAAGTTGGGCAAGGGCAAGGATAAAATCAGCTAAGGTATTAAAATTTCTCCAAATCACTGTTAATCATTATATAAGTCGCCAATTTTGGTAAGTATATAAGCAAAATTTGGTATTATCTTTTGAGGAAATGGAAGAGATAATTTCTTATTCCTATATTTCTGTATAATCAGTACATATCTATATATAGATGATCATCTTAAGCTAAAAAGAGAAAAATTAATGATTCTAGGGACAAACAGAGCTGTTGGCCAACGACCATACCAAAAAGCAGAAAAGGAAAAGTTAGCCTAACGGCTAATAACAATAAAATATTCTACACTCTCCCTCAAGCTGGGTTGTAAATGTTGATTATGCCAAGCTTGGAAATTAATTCTTCAAAGTTCTTCTATGTGAGTGCCTTAGTGAAGATATCTGCTGTCTGAAGATGAGTTGGTTGATGTAGAAGTTTGATTCTTCCTTCTTCAACCTTTTCCTTTATGAAGTGGCAATCAATTTCCACATGTTTTGTTCTATCATGGTGCATTGGGTTTTTTGCTATATTGATAATTGATTGATTATCACATAATACTTTCATAGGTTCTTCAACAATGATTTTTAGTTCCTTCAAGAGTTTTTGTAACCAAATTCCTTCACATATACCATATGCCAATGCTTTGAATTCAGCTTTTGCGTTGCTTCTCGATACAACGGATTGCTTTTTGCTACGCCACATAACTAAATTTCCCTAAACATACGTGCAATACCTAGAAGTTGACCTTCGAGCAACCATTGATCTTGCCCAATCAGCGTCATTGTAAACCTTGATACTCTTTTCAGTGGATTTCCCGAAATGTAGGCCCTTTCCAAGTGTGAGTTTCAAATACTTCAGAATTCTATAGACTGCTTCCATATGTTCCTCGTTTGGATGCTTCATAAATTGACTTACCACATTGACTGAGTGACTGATATTGGGTCTTGTGTGGTATAAGTAAATAAGTTTGCAAACGAGTCTTTGATATCTGCCTTTATCAACTGGTGCACAGTCCTTTTTGGATCCTAATTTGACAGTGATGTCCATGGGCGTAGCAGTTGGTTTACAATCGAGCATTCCTATTTCTTTTAGGAGATCTAGAACATTCTTTCTTTGAGAGAACAATATTCCTATCTTTGATCGGGCTATCTCCATTCCAAGAAAGCACCTGAGATATCCCAAATCTTTGATTTCAAATTCTTTTGCAAGTAGGCTTTTGAGAGTGTTTATCTCTTGTATATGGTCACCCGTTAAGATAATGGCATCTATGTAGACAATAAGAATGGAAATTTTTCCCTGAGAAGATTGTTTAAAAAAGAGGGTATGATCTGCCTAGCATTGGACATAACCATGCTTCTTGCTAACTTTTGTAAATCGATCAAACTAGGCTCTTAGGGATTGTTTGAGCCCATATAATGATCGTTTTAGACAACATACTTTGTTGAGTGTTGCTTGTGACTCGAATTGGAATGCTCATATAAACTTCCTCCATCAAATCTCCATTGAGAAAAGCAATCTTGACATCTAATTAATGAAGTGGCCAGTCAATGTTTGCAGCTAAAGATGGAAGAACTCCAACAGTGTTCAATTTGGCTATAGTAGCAAAAGTCTCCTCATAGTCGATTCCATAGGATTGTGTGAATCCCTTTGCAACAAGTCGAGCCTTGAATCGATCGACACTTCCATCTTCTTTGTATTTAATTGTAAAAACCCATTTGCATCCCACAAGACGCTTTCCAGGTGGTAGCTCAGTGATCTGCCATGTTCCATTTTTTCCTAGAGCATGCATCTCTTCTGTGATAGCAGCCTTCCATTTTGATATTGTGAGAGCTTCTTGTATGGATTTTGGAATTTGTGTTTGATCCAAACTAGTCACAAAGGCCTTGTAGTTGTTGGATAAGCCTTGATATGACGCAAAGTTTTGTATAGGATGCTTCGTGCACTCTCTAACACCTTTTCTTTCTGCTATGGGAAGATGAAGATCAGAAAAAATAGAAGACTCGGGGTTGGAGTTACCTCAATGATCCTTTGATCTTGAATTCGGTTCCAATTCTTGGTTATGCTCAAGGATTACTTGGTGCTCTATCTCTCTTTGGTTCATTTTTCTTCTAGAATAGGTGATGAGATCTTTTAATTGTGTCTTGGAAAAGAGAATTAGAAGAACTTGGCATTTCAAGAAGAGGGCCCATGGACTCATTATTAGAGACAACTTTAGTTTGGGCCGTGGGACTGCAGAGGTTGTGACTGATCTCATTGTTTATAACCTAAAGCTGATATTCACTTGTGAAATTATTCTCCCCCTGAATGTTAGATTTGGGATAACAAAGCTGATGTTCGAAGAAGGTAACATTCATGGAGCTATAGAACTTCCTTGTAGTAGGAGAGTAACATTTATAGCCTTTCTGATGGGTAGAATATCCTAGAAGAATACACTTAATAGATCTAGGGTCAAGTTTTCCACAGTGTTGGGTATGGATATGGACAAAGGTAGAGTAACCAAATAATTTTAAGGGAATGGAGGATATGAGATGTGTACTTGGGTAGGTTTGGAGAAGAACTTGGGATGGAGTTTGGAATTTTAGGGTTCTAGAAGGTATTCTATTAATAAGGGAGGTTGCAATAAGGACGGCTTCCCCCCAATATTGCTTTGGCACATGCATAGAAAAACTTTTAGGAGATGTCTTTTTTTTTTTTTGTTCGGCTGCACCGTTTTGTTGGGGGTTATCAACATAAGAACTTAGAGGGACAATTCCTTGACTTATAAGATAATTACTAAGAATGGATGCATAATATTCCTTTGCATTATCTATTTTCAAAACTTGAATTTTGCTTTGGAATTGAGTTTGAATCATGGTATTAAATTTTTGAAATATAATATCAGCTTCAGATTTTTCTTTCAGAAGGAAAACCCCGTGTAAGTCTTGTGTGATCATCTATAAATGTTATAAACCAATGAGATCCAATAATGTTATTGACCTTAGATGGTCCCTACACATCACTATGGATAAGAGAAAAGGGTCGTGACTCTTTGTAAGGTAGGCTAGTGTAGGAATTTTGAACATGTTTAGCAAGTTCAGAAATTTCACATTGAAATTCATTTGGATTTTTATTATTGAAAAGATATGGAAAAAGTTTATTGAGGTACATAAAGTTTGGGTGCCCTAACTTATAATGCCACAACATGATAGTATTGTCCTCCTTAGAAACAAAGTTTTGAGATACCACATAATCGGAGTTGTAACCTTTCAGGTTAGAAGAATTATTTGCTTCAAGAAGATAAGAGCCTCAAGTACACTTTAGCACTGCCAATCATCTTCCTCGAATCCAAGACCTGAAATTCACATAGATTTGGGGAAAATTTAGTGACAATTTTGATCTCGAGTCAGTCTACTTATAGATAGTAAATTACAGTTTAATTGAGGCACAGGAAGGACAAAATTGAGTGTAAGATCTTTTGCAATTTTAACTGAACCAATTCTAATCACTTTGGAAAGTGATCCATTTGCAATTCTGATAGTCATGTTTTCTTTGCAGGGTTTGAAATTGATTAGGATCTACCTTTCTCCAGTCATGTGATTTGAGGCCCCTGAATCAACAATCCAGACATTTGATTTATCTTTTCTAACACTCAATGCACTTATAAAGTTACCTCTTTATGCTATAGTTGTTGTACTACTTGTTGGAGTAGAGTTATCTGCTTGTGTTTGCTTGATCAATTCCTTCAAGATTTCCAATTGTTCTTTGCTGAAGAGGTTTGATTCAACTTATAGTGGTCTCTCTTCCTTAATTGCAATGTTACCTTGGTTTTGCAAGCATGTAGGCTTCCAATTTTTCTGGCTTCCCATGAATCTTCCTGCACGTTTCTTTGGTGTGACCTGGCTTATGACAATGTTCACAACATGGGCGCTCCTTCCTCTGTTTGTTTTCATTGCTACGAGCAGCCAAAGCAGAGTTCTCCACTTGGGGTGTAGTGGCTGGAGTCCCTAGCATCACTTTCTTTCTGCTTTCCTCTTTTCGAACCTTAGAAAAGGTTTCTCTCAGGCTGAGTTGGGGCCTCATCCTCTAAATTCTTCCTCTTACTTCATCGAGATCCTTGTTGAGTTCGAACAGAAATTTGTACACTCTTTGCCTCTCAACAATTTGCTTATATTTGAGTTTGTCTTCAGGGCAACTCCAAGAGTGTTCCTCATACATATCAACCTGCTGCCAGTAACGCGTGAGAGTTTTGAAGTACTGGGCCATGGTTGAGTCTCCTTGTCGTAGGTCGTGTAAGATACCTTCATTCTCGAATAACTTAGAGGTGTTTTCCCGATTTGAATATGTTTCTTGTATAGCCTCCTTTGCCATTGCAAAACTTAGAGGTGTTTTCCCGATTTGAATATGTTTCTTGTATAGCCTCCTTTGCCATTGCAAATAGGAGGAAGTTCTCTTCTATTTCATTGGTCATTGAATTGATCAACCATGACATTACCATGCTGTTTTCTGTTTTCCAGATTCTGTATTTGGGATCATCTACCTTTGGAGGGACTGCAACTCTTGATAGGTAGTCATCCTTACCTTTACCACATATAAACATCATCACTGATTGGGACCACTGGAGATAATTGTTCCCATTAAGTTTTTGTCCACTGATGAGAGTTTGACTGCTGTCCAATATTCTACTAAGATTGGAGACTGGAATTTTGGTGGGTAGAGACATCAGAAGATGAACATCAGAGGATGAACTCTGTTTGTCAGTGGCCATTCCAAACTTAAACATATTCAGATGAGCCCGAATCACTATAGTGGCGCTGGGAACAGGATGTGACTGAGGAGTCGATGCCGGAAAGGAGAAGAGACGTCAGATTTCTGGGATATGCCGATCTTGAGGAGAAGAACCTCCTCAGGTGGGCGGTGAGATGCAACAACCATAGGAGAGGCGACGGAGGTGGCTGTTGCAGAAGCGATCTACTCTTTTCTCCGTTATGGCTTTGATACCATGAGGAAATGGAAGAGACAATTTCTTATTCCTATATTTCTGCATAATCAGTACATATCTATATATAGATGATCAGCTTAAGCTTAAAAAAAGAGAAAAAACAATGATTCTAGGGACATACAGAGCCGTTGGCCAATGGCTATACCAAAAAGTAGAAAAGGAAAAGTTAGCCTAACGGCTGATAACAATAAAATATTCTACAGCTTTTTATGTTTAAGGACATTTTGTGTGATCATTTCTTTATTTGTGCAGTTATACTTCAATTGGGAGCATTCATGATACAGTTCCCAATGCATTACTATGCGTCAGCAATTCTTCTAATAAATTCAAGCCAGCACATATGCTTTGTGATGGAAGATTAGAGGGGACATGACATGGATGTGCTACAGAAAAGCAAATGCTAATAATCAAAGGCTGCAATTGATGAGAATTCATACAAAACATCCAATTTCTTTGGTAATTTTATTTATTGCAATCTATAAGTTGTTCAGATGTGCTAGAATTCTACACGTGAAACTCATAATGGTTAAAAATCTAGCTTAATGTCTTTATGGTGTTGTTTTACACTATCTTATGGATGGGAATCATCTCTAGCGCCATCCAGTTCTTTCTAGAGCCGTTGGATCATCTGATCCAATGGCTCTCATTTTTTAGTATTTTTTTTTTAAAATTTTACAAAAAAAATTTACAATTATTAACTGATATGATCCAACGGCTCTCATTTTTTAGTATTTTTTTTTAAAATTTTACAAAAAAAATTTACAATTATTAACTGATCTAATGATAGTTGTAAACATAATAATAAATATGAATAATAAAATAATTGTAATTTTTTTAAAACAATTTTGAAGAAAGAAGAAAAAAATACTAAAAAAAATGAGAGCCGTTGGATGAGCTGGATGCTCTAGCGCCTTTTGGGTGCTGGAGTTGATTCCCTTCCCAATCCTATGCTCTTTTTGTTTCAAGGCTTCTGAGCTTTAAGACCTTATACATGGTTCTATACAACTTCAGTCTTCTGAACCATTTCCCACAGATTTTCCTAGGTATACTCACATAATAACTGTTATATGGTACTCAAATATTTGATATCTTCTAAAAAGACAGGGAAATAGAAAAGCTATCATTCTTCTAGCCAGTGTATAGCGGCCTGCAGTGGTAACTTTGAGCTCTTTTGTTCTTTTCCTTAGTAAATAGAAACATAAAATAAAATTTTATATGGGTTCATAGTTTTGTTGAAGTCTATAGCCTTCTATGTACGAAGTATTTGTAGATGCAGATTTAAACAACATGGTTAATTGTTACATGAATTATTCAATGAAAAAAAAAATGGATAGGGAGAAATTGTCGTATCTTTACCTTTTGCAGTTTCTGTTTGGTAGGAAAAACTTTAATGCCACTGAAAATTTCCCATTTCAATATACAATTATATAAGACAACTATGATGCCGTTTAAGAAGAGAGGTATTGATAAGCACCCAAGCAACTTGGGGAACTTATCATTAAAAGCTAGCTATTAAGGGAAGAGAACCAAACTACTTAAGTACTCCATGAAGTAGCTCTTCTTATCTGATGTGGGACTTAGGCTCTTACAAGCCCAGGTTCTTATCATAGCACCCCTGCTAGACTAGCCTATGTCCCAGCGGCTACACCAACGTGCTTCACTCGGCGTTGTACACTCGGTTCTTTTCGGTCAGCCCCTCTCCAGGCCAACTTTCTCTGGAAGCTCCATTGGCTTTTCTCGGCAACGGAACCAATGATAAACACCCAAGCAATTGGGGGAACCTACCCTAAAAAGCTAGCTGTTAAGGAGGGAGAACCAAGCCACATAAGTACTCCATAGAATAACTCTCCCTACCCGATGTGGGACTTAAGCTCCTATATGCCCAAGTTCCTATCAAGTATAGATGCATTCTGTTGCGAAACAGATCTTGGGAAAATTCTTTAAGAGAGAATAAAGTGATAGAAATGCATGGAAGTTTTAGATAAGAGGGGACGTGGGTGATAGATACACTTCTAAAAGCAGTAAATATTTGTGTCTGTACCTCATAATTTTGATAACTACAGAAATCATGCAAGTCTATTGACATAACCTTCGTGATTTAATTATGGCTGGACTTTGATAAGTGGTCAATTGCTACAGTGTTAGTAATAGGTTTTCCCCCCTCCTTTGACATGGTAAGGATAAGGTAAGGTTTGTCCAATTTTTTACTGCTTCATGGTTGTGATGTTGATATATTGATATCATATTAATTTTTCTTTCCGTTGGTATAACTTTTTTGTTACTTTGACTACAAGGCATATGGGCAATCCATGTTAGCAAACATTTTACACTAATAAAATTGATGGAGCATTGTTGCGGGGGAAGGGCCTGTGGAATCCAAGGTGTGTGTTCTGTTTGGTGTGTGAAGCGAGTGGAGGTCTTTGGTGTGTGCCTCTGTTCAGGAAAAAAAAAAAGAGTAGATGTAGAAGAAATACAGAAGACATTATAGCAATCTGATTGCCATTTTTTTATCAGAATAAATTTACTTTTTTTACGAAAATTATTAAAGGAAAAATTGAAATCACCCTCTATAGTGGAAAACTCTCTTAACTTCAAAGGAAGAGGGCAAGAGACATAGAATTGGCTGTAATTGAGAGTGCCTCAAACTGGGAGATAAGATCGGATATTGATTGTTGAAGTACTCATAACACACTTTACATAGTGAGTGGTCAATTTCTTGCAAGTTGGTTGATGGTGAACAGGAACATGCCGTCAAATCTGCACAAAGAACTTCAAATTTGAATCACTTGATGAAGGTCAACTATGGGTCGAGGCGGGTGACTTGTAATAGTGATTAGAGTGAATAACACGGGGCAGTCTTTAATTATGAGTTATCCTAATCAGTAGAGCTTTGCTCACTGATTTGTGTAAGTGATGACTAGATGATTTTGTGTGGGTTAATTTGTGTAAGTGGGACACCACACATTGCTGCTCGGTGAGTACTTGCCCTCTTTGGGGCCATCCTTTTTCTTTTAAATTGGACAAGCTTTGGTATAAATTATCTATAATATTAGAAATTCATTCCCGGAAATACAAAGGTGAGAGAAAATATATATTTATAACTGCACAATGCATATGAAAGAGCAGCCATAAATTTTCATGGAGTGCAAGTAGACATAAACTTCATCATAGAAGATTATGAAGAAGAATTAAGAGAGGTAGGTCTGTTTTTTACAGTAAAATTTCTGTGGTCATTTTAAGAGTTACATTTTTAAAAATTTGAAATTCTGATGATAAGATCTTTACACTTTACAAACGTTGCATCCTAATGGCAAAGAGCTTTATTGAATCTTTTAAAACTTAGAAATATTGTTGTTTTCATATTTCATATTCTAATTTTTAATATATGGATCTTCAGTTACTTGAAAAAAGAAGTTAAGATTACCACATATCATAAAGCATGGTCGGGTATTGCTGTTTCCCCTTCTATTTTTGTTTTGGGTTTATTGAGTTTGGATTTTTATATTAGAAAACCAATCGCTACATTATTTTATTTTTGTGATGGACCAATAAGCATTTCTCTTTGTCAAAGTAGCAGCATTCATTTGTTTCATTTTTTTTTTAAAGTATAAATGCATAAATAATCTGCATTAAAGATTATGGTGGAAGTTCATTTCTGGTTAATATAATATCCGTAGATTTCAGTTTGTTCTTTTTCAGTTATGAACTATTAAAGAGTTCTATGATTAATGTGCTTATTCGCAAAAAGTTCAATGATTAATGCTCTTCATTCAATTGTAATAGTTGATGGGTACTCCCAATGATAAAAGGGCCAACGAGTTTAGCATAGTTAAGTGGTCTCTTGGACGCCATACCCCTAATGTGAGTTACTAATTTATTTAATTTGATAGGACTTCTAATATCTTGTTTCATATGATGCAAAGGTTCTCTTACGCCAATGGAACATGGCTGTGAAGAAATTGAAGTATATGATGCAAAAGGCTTAGAAAATAATCTAAAAATAATCTTTCTGATATATTAATAAATGTTGCTTAAGAAACAACACATGATTTGAACATTCTTCCGGTAACATAATTTTCTCAAAATACACGGGTGCTGTTTGTTTTAGTTATTATTGACCCTTTATAAGGGTTTGACTTCACGCTTTACCTTCAATTTGAATCTTTATAAGGTTTCTTAAAATAAATCTAAAATACTTAAGAAACTTCTCGAAGAACAAAGTCTAGCTGTATGAAGAAATGGGGCTGATTCCTTTTCACCCATCATCAAGGTTTGCTAAAGGTATTAAACACCATTGTGCTTCTTAACCCAATTCATAAGAGGCTGGATATCCCGACTAAACGATTCCTACTAGCCTCAACAAGGCCACTAGGCAAGTCAAGCCCAATTCTTAATGTGTGCAGCTTTTCCATGCTAAAAAATGATGGAAGTTCACATGTCAAGCTGAGACCCAATCTTTCAAGGGTGGATGAGAAGTTTGTATATAACTCTACGAGTGTTACAAATTCTATTTCCAAGTCAAATGAAGAAAAAGAGCAGTATTTGAACATTGTCACCGGGTACAAAGAAATCTTTACTAATCTATCAATAGATCTAAGCATCTAGAATGTAGTAAACAAATAAAAAAATATTAGTATTGTGACTCGTGCGATACATGAGAAACTTACAGTTTTAAAATTTTCATAAATTGAAAGAGTGATAACAATTGATTCATAAGAAAAAAAATTATATAAAAAATATGAATGTTCAAAGGAATAAATATTGGAGTTGAATATTACCCACTAATTGCAAATTTTAACCAATAGACACTGATTTTATTTTATATTGATAATTGACCTTTATTTCTCTAGAATTGAGTATTATCATTGGGTGCATATCCGCTACTCCTCCCTTAGCGATGGTAAAAATCGTTGCTAAAGGAGAAAAGCAAGCTACTCCTCCTTAAGAAGGAGCAACGGATCCGTGGGCATTATCATTAATGTTGGACTTGGAAGATGTAAATTTACCTTTATTTCTCTGCATCCTACAAAAAGCCACTTAAAACATTATGTGCTGAAAATTAATAAAGTATGCTGCCAGTTAGAATGTAGATTTATGTTCCTTCAGAGAGAGAAAAAGAAGCTTCGTTGTTGTTTCAATTTTGAAGGCGAGTATCCAAACTCTGAAGGAATTGCAAGAAAAATAAGATGCCTCTTGCCGCGGCGTCTTTCCCTTGCCAAAAGTCCAATGCCAATGGTAAAAACTATACGTATGTATGATATTATACATCCCAATGGTTTATATGATTATGCAAACAAAAACTATCAATGAGAAAATAAATCAACCTAGAAAATTTTATCACAAAAATTGTACCTTGAAGAAGATGCCCGATACATGCCATCAAAATATCAGACAACAGCTATTAGGGCAGATCCTGCACCTAAGCCACGTTGATATTTTTTCAAATGGTTCTAAACTAATACAGCAGCAGATTTTTCAAAAGATTCTGAACAAAAATCTGAGAAAACCAATTCTTATTTATGAGAAACAAAAATGGCAAAAAAAGATACAGAAATGTCAAAAAGAAAAAAAATTAATTCTGGTATACCTTGTACCCATATGTATTATATAAGCTCCTAGTCTATTGTATATAATAAATGTTAATTTAACAATTGACAACATATTATATTTCAATCGAAAAGTTTACTTAATTTATCAATTATATAGCATTTTTGTGATTTGATTAATTTTTTAAATTTATTAATTTACTTAATTTATTCATTTAAGTTTATTCTATAATATATAATTTAATAACACACCGGTAATTTATTAATTTATCTAATTTATTAATTTAATTTATTCTATTGTATATAATAAATATTAATTTATCAAATGACAACATATTATATTTCAATCGAAAAGTTTACCTAATTTACCAATCATATAACAATTATATAGCAATTTATTCTAATTTTTTTCAAATTCATTTTATGTGATGTGATTGATTTTTCAAATTTATTAATTTAACTAATTTATTAATTTAATTTATTCATTTAAATTTATTCTATTATACATAATTTAATGATCTATAGAAAATTAGTGCCCTAGAGTGGAATTAAATTGAATATTATAATAATAATAATAATAATAATAATAATAATAATAATAATAATTATATAGCAATTAATGTTATTGAATTTAAATTCAAATCAAATAATTTATTTAATGTGATATCATTAATTTATCGAATTTAAATAATTAATTTATCTAATTTATTCATTTAAATTTATTCTATTATTCTTAATCATACCTACAATTAATGTCCAAAAGTGAAATTCTTTTAGTATATTATATAGATTAATTATTTGATTATTTGTATATAATAAATACTAATTCACTAATTGAAAAGTTTACCTAGTTTAGCAATTACGTTTTAATTATATAACAATTTATCCTAATTTTTTTATATTCATTTAATGTGATGTGATTAATTTTTCAAATTTATTAATTTACATAATTTATTCATTTAAGTTTATTCTATAATACATAATTTAATGACATACTGGTAATTTATTAATTTACTTAATTTATTTATTTAAATTTATTCTATTGTGTATAATAAATACTAATTTACCAAAGGATAACATATTATATTTCAATCGAAAAGTTTACTTAATTTACCAATCATATAGTAATTATAGCAGTGATACAATAATTTACCCTAATTTTTTTTAAATTCATTTTACGTGATATGATTAATTTTTTGAATTTATTAATTTACCTAATTTCTCATTCTATTATTAGGGACCTCTTTGTAAAAGCTTAAAATTTTGATTTTTTATACATATGTCTAATTCTATCAAATTGATTGATTGATTATGTAATTATGATTTAAAAGAATAAAGATTTTTTGTAATAGAAAAATTTTTTAAGAGGAAATTACTATCAAATGAATAATAAATTAAAATTAATTAAAAATAATTATTATCAAAAGAAAAGCAAATAAAAACTTTACTCCATGACAGAGGGGTCATGAATATGTCACTGCATCTATGTCAAATTAAATTGAAAATGCCAATCCTATGGTAAAGATGAACCGATTCATGATCACATACTGCTATAAAAAAAAGAAAAAAGAAAAATTACAACTCGTTTGGATTTCTTGTTCTTCACATCAGAAACTGTTTCACTACAATTAGATTGTTTGAGGTGAATGAAAATTTCTGGTTTGGCAGGAGGTTCTTTGTCTATTACCAATAAGAGGCAATGCATTAGATGTCAGCACCCATTTCTGTAACTTCCAAACTAAAGTTTAAGAATCGGTACCATCACTGAATTAAGAATTAAGAAAGAGCTTACAGTGTCCGGTCAATTATTAAACTAAAAATTATATATATATATATATGTGTGTGTGTGTGTGTGTGTGTGTGTGTGTGTGTGTGTGTATTAAACTAAAAATAATATATATATATATATATATGTGTGTGTGTGTGTGTGTGTGTGTGTGTGTGTGTGTGTGTGTGTGTGTGTGTGTGTGTGTGTGTGTTTATAAATAAATATTATAACAAGTAAAACAAATAATTTATAGATTAATTTCTCGATTAAAGTATCATAAGGAATGTATCCAAAAATAATTAAACAAACAAATATCATATTTATAATTAAATTAATCAATTGTAAGAAATTGACAGTAATTTATTTCTGAATATTTAATTGTTATTTTTGATATTATAAAATATTTTACTTACATTGATAAACTTTCATGATTTACAATCAATTTAAATAAAATAATAATATAAATTTTATAAAATAATAATATTTTATATTTTATAATATTATGTCTAATGTTATATATAATTCTTCACACATATTAAGTAAGAAGGTAATTTAATTTGCAACACTTCTCTCTTTAAAATTTAATATATTATAATTAGTGTACACACACCGACCCCGAGGCGACAAAAGAGGATGACGTAGAAATTAAAATTTGTAGCTAAATTAAAATTTATCTTTGAAACATAATTCTTTGTCATATATCTACGTAGTTTTTTGAAATTTTGTGTTTTAAAGTGAAAAGACATTTCGTTACTCTAAATTTTTTTTCTGAAAAATACTTTGAAATGGAGCTTTCTTCACGACAGTATCTTGGAAACTCAAGTGAAACTGATGGTTGAATGTGAATTTTGGTACGTAAGTAATTAGTATATTTTTCTTGGTCATAGTAGAAATGAGAGATTAACATATAAATTCATAAAAAATAGTTTTGTATATCAAATATATCTTATATTAAAATAGTTAGTATAGTGATAACAAAGCTTGAGCAGATTGGACTGATGATGGACATGAACAAGTTATATGATTTAAGTTTAAAAAACATGACATACCTTGGTTGATTTTTAAAGTTTGAATTTTTAAAATACATAATTTAATTTCTGAATTTTTTAGCTTTTAACACATTAGCTCCTTTGTCACTCATCTTTGTTTTTATATAATATATATATTTGTTGTGATGTATTTTTTATTGATGAAGCGCAGATTTATCATTCTTGTTATTAGAGAATTATTATTTTAATTTATAACCAACACTATTTGATCTTTAGATTTAAATAAAATTTAAAGCTGATTGGTCCAGTAATACAATTAGTCGTCTTCAAACTTTGAAGACATTTTCAATGATGAAAGTGCATGTATATATATATATATATATATAATTGAAGACAAAAGATATTATGAAAGAAAGAGGACAGTAGAATAATAGAAGAGTGAAACACTAATCAATTTTGGCTTTTAATTATGGTAAGTCCACAGAAAGACTTACTCTCCAGATAAATTTAACTTGTTAATTCTTGTTATTGGATAAAGTTCCAACTGTAAAAAAGACCACTTTTTTAAAATTCAAGCTCTTCGCATTAACACCCTTGTAATTGTATGGTCCAAATTGGACGCAACGACTAAGACTATGAAAAGAAGTGATTGGTGAATTAGTGAAAGTTGGTGTTTGGTCCAAATAAGGAAGGAATATTGTGGAGTGGTGGGATCAAGTAATTGCATTCAATTCACCTCCTAAATTACTTTTTTTTAAAAAATAAACATTACTATTATCAATATACTTATTTACTTTGAAATTGTAGGTGTGAAATTTTATTTTTGTTTCTCAAAGATATCTTCTACCAAAAATAATTCTATTAGAAGTATAAATTATGAATAGTATATTTAATGAATGAATTAAAATAATTAAATACTCTTAATAAGATATAAAATGGATTCTCACAAATTAATCTATATATAAAAAAGTTAACTATCAAAAGTACTAAATGTACAAAATTTAAATAGAAAACACAAGTCTTTTTATAGAAATTTGGAAAGTAAAAAAAAATTAGCATCAGTTGTAACTGTTGCAATATATTTTTTTTGTTTATTTATGCAGCAGTTTTGCTGCTGGTAAAACTATGTTACTTTTTCTCCTAAAGCTTATTTTCACGTAATTGTCATTAATGTTTTTTTTACACTACTCATTTACATAAAGGCCACCGTCTTTTTACCCTGTTAAACAAAACATTGTTTTAAAAAACATGTAAAATGTTTTTTTAATAAAAAGATGTAAATATGTTTTTTTATTTTGAAAAAATTTTCAAAAACAAATTCCTGAAAATAATACACCAAACAGATTTTTTTATTTTTAAAGACAATTTTTTTTTTGAAAAAAAAGGAACCAAACATAGTCATAGAATTTCAACTTTAATAAAAATTCTTATTACACTCTATCTCATATCTGTAAAATTTAAAAAAAAAAAAATTCATTATCGTTACGATGGTATTTTACTTGTGAAAAACTTATAGTGATGGATCAGTAGGTTAGTTGGGTTAGTCTACCAATCTAGCATAAAGTTGACTCGAATTTTAACCCATTTGAAAAGTAGGTAAACTTAATCTGATCTATTTTTCTCAATCCACCATAAGACAACCTAAACAATTGGGTTAATCCATTTTGCCTACCATGATGTTATGGTAAATTTGATGAAGATGCATGTGTTGGCGTTATTTTTATTATAAATATTATATATATATATATATATATATTATTTATTTGTTTTATAAATAATTATTAACGCTAATAAATATTTGTATAAACTGACATATTAATTATTGTATATTTCAACATATTTTTGGGGTATATATATTAATACTATCTTAATAAGGTAAATTATAAAATCTTTATTAATTTGTATTTAGGGATTTATTTAATATATATTTTATTTGGTCTGAGATGTTAGTAAAAATATAAAATGTGTATATGTCTGACCTTAAATAACAACAGTGATGAGGTGTTGTTATAAAATGAGTTAATCTATGGGTTGACCAGTAGATGGATATGGGGAGTGGTCTCTGGGTTATATAGGTTGGTTTCACTTTTAGAACATACAGTTCATTTGTGTTTTTTCCTCAGAGAAAAGTGAGAGAGAGCTAACTCCATATCTTTTCAGAAGAGTCTACCCTCCTTCGATTCGTGTTCGGGTTAACGATGGATCAATGTACACTCTTTTTGTTATTTTCTTTTGTGATCTTATTACTTGTCACGATCTACAAACAATAGATCATATATTTAAGAAATTTTTCGCATTTAAGTTTTCTATGAATCTATTTGTTTGGTTTGTGATTTTCTAAAATAATCCTAACAATTGGTATCAGAGCTAGGTCTTGATAAATAATAAGGACCATTTTTTGTTTCAAAATCGAATTTGGGTTCATATATTGAAATTTTTGGGAAGAACCCTATATGTGTAAAATTTTGATTTTGTTAAAATTAGGAAGTTTTAGGGTTCTTTTATGTTAATTCCCTAATTAAACTTTATTTTTCATCTTATTTTATAAATTTTGAAAGGAATAAATTAGATTTTGAAAATTTGTGAAAATTATTTTTATAGATAAACTCTAAAAATCGGGATTTTAGTTAAATCTCATTTTGGATGTTTTTGGGTGATTTTCACTGTTTATTTAATGGTTTTAATTAATCTTTTTAGTAAATTTGAGCCAGAATTCATGAAAATAATTTTGGAATGTGATTTTGGAATTTTTTGGCTCAAGAACATTGAAAAACATTTAGCAATTTTTGGAAAATATTTGAAGGAAACTGCATTGTTGATGCATTAGTTTTTTCAGAAATTTTTGTGCAGTTACTATTCAGAAAAAAAAAAAGAATTCCAAAATTTTGAAACAGTATAATAACCATCATTACTGTAGCACCACTTGTGATTACTTTTGGTACTGTAGCATTCTTGTTGATTTTGACCGTTGACCAAATGTTGAACGTTGATTTTGATTGTCGAACGTTGACTGAAATTTAAATTTTTTTTTAATTTCATATTAGGTTGATGTAAACTATATGGTTATCAAAGTAGCTAATTTAAGTAAAGTTGGCTTAGTTTTGACAAAAAAATTCTGTAAAAACCTCTGTATGTTAAATATCCTAAAGCAATTTAGTTGGTCAGACTTAAGTTAATTAATCATCGTATGACTTATGTGAGAAACTTACTTGGTATGTGTCAGCCTAAAGGAAGACATGTATTAAGTAAGTATGAGAGTTCTATATTGATTAACTATACTTGTGTAGAGAGTGTCATCAACATACATTTATTCTGTCCAAAGATTAATAGGTGGTGATGTACTAGGCATATCTAAAATGATTAAGACCTTATGTGAACATGTGAATTTTGTGTTATTGATTTGTTAAATAGAGTTATGTTGTGTTTCACATGTTTAAGACTATATATACCTTGTGTATGATGTATATATGAGTATTATCTTAAGCATGTTATTGGTTTAGTTGTTTCCTGTTGTATGTAGTATCTGCTATTTCTACCAACATGCAAGATATCCCTACACTGAATGAGACTAATTTTAAAAGATGGAAGGAGCTCGTTATAATTGTGCTTAGTTGTATGGATCTTGACCATGCATTCAGGGTTGAACGCCCAGCAGCCTTGACTAGCAGTAGTACTACTGATTAAAAAGCTGCATTTGAGAAATGAGAACATTCAAATCGTATGAGCCTATAGATCATGCAATACACCATTCTTGAATCTATTCATGGTGGGATTTAGGAAGAGAAGGGTGCTAAGAGTTTCTTTAAAGAGATCTCAAACCGATTCGCACTAAACAAAAAGGTCGAAACCAACATTATCTTGACTAAGTTGGTTTCAATGAGATATAAAGGAAAAGGAAACATTAGGGAGTACGTCATGGAGATGTCTTACCTTGTCACAAAGCTGAGGGCACTTAAGTTAGAATTGTTTGATAACATACTCGTGCACTTGGTTTTGATTTCTCTTCCTTCTCAGTTTAGTCAGTTCAAAATTTCTTATAATACTCAAGAAAAAATGGGCACTGAATGAGCTTATTGCTCAATGTGTGCAAGAGGAAGGAAGACTCAAGCATGACAAGGTTGAAAGTTCTCACTTAGCAACTTCTTCTGGTAATAAAACTTCTTCTACCAAGAGGAAGAGGTCAAATGAGAAGGACAATGCGGTACCTGGGGCGTCTTAGCAAAAGGGCAAGAAGAAACAAGATGTGGGTGTAACTTGTTTCTTCTATAAGAAGGCTAGACATCTTAAGAAAGATTGCACCAAGTTCACTGCAATGTTGGACAAAAAGGGTATGCATCTTAACTTTGTCAGTTCTGAAGTAAATTTAACTCTAGTATCCCATGATACTTGGTGAGTAGATTCGGGAACTACTACTCACAAACCAGCTGAAGGCCAATTGATGGTGAAAGATACATCTATATGGACAATGGCAATCGAGCTGCTGTGGAAGTTGTTGGTGTATTTAGATTATCATTAGGACATAAACGTTATTTAGAATTACAAAACACTTTTGTTGTACCATTTTTTAGATGTAATTTAATTTATGTTTCCTATTTGGACAAATTTAGGTACACTTGTTCATTTGGTAATGAAATATTCAGCATGTTCTTAAATCCTGAATTAATTGTTTCTGGTTCATTGATTGATAATCTATATTGTTTAAATTGTGTTAAATCTCATAGCTTTGAAAATATGCTTTTTGTGAATATTGGTACTAACGTAGGTTAACTGATGAAAGTTCTGCTAGTCTATGGCATAAGCGTTTGGGGCATATCTCTAAACAGAGAATGCAAAGACTTATGTCAGATGGCATTTTACAAGTATCCAATATCGAAGACATGGATATTGTATTGAATGCATTAAGGGCAAAATGACAAAAGTTAAGTTAGCAGATGCTGCTGGAGCTAGTGAAACTCTAATGTTGATTCATAATGATATATATGGTTTATTCCTTAAGCTTCTTGGAGTGGACAACAGTATTTTGTCAACTTTATAGATGACTACTCTAGATATGGGTATATGTACATGTTACATAAGAAATCTCAGTTATTGGACGTGTTTGAAATTTTCAAAGCTGAAGTTGAAAATCAACTAGGCAAGAAAATTAAGGCAGTCAAATCTGACTGTGAAGTTGAGTTCTATGATAGATATGATAGATCAGGGGAACAATGTCCAGGGCCTTTTGTCAAATTCTTGGCTAATTATGGGATTGAGCCACAATACACCATGCGAGGGACTCCAAGTCAAAATGGTATAGCTAAACAGAGCAATCATACACTTAAAGACATCGTGAGAAGTATGATAAGTTATTCTTCTTTACCAGAGTCACTTTAGGGTGAGGCTCTTAAGACTGTAGTGTATATCCTTAATAGGGTACCAAGTAAAGCAGTATAGAAGATCTATATGAGTTGCGGACAGGCAAGAAACCTAGTGTTAGGCACTTGCATGTCTGGGGTTGTCCAACTGAAGCTAGGTCGTGCAAGCCTAATGAGAAAAAGCTAGACTCAAGGACTATTAGTTGCTTCTTTTTGGGTCATCCTAAGAGATCGAAGAGTTTCAAGTTTTATAACCCTTCAACCAAGTCCTTCTTTGAGACTGGGAATGCCAAATTTATTGAGGATGTTGGTCATAGTGGGAGTGATCAACTTAAAAAAATTATGTTTGAAGATGAATATACTAGTATTTCTACTATGGTCACAGAAACACCTGATTAGGTAACATTACCTCATGGTTGTACCCATGAATGAGGAACCCATAGAGAACACAGTTGATACAGATATCACTCCTATTCAGGATCAAAAGATTCATTTTCCTAAACTTGAAGAACAACCACAACCTCAAGTAGAAGTGTCTTTGAGGAGATCCACTAGTGAAAAGAAGAGTGCTATATCAGGTGACTATATCGTTTTCTTACAAGAGCATGATTTTGACATAGGCATGCAAGATGATCCAATCACTTGCAGGGAGGCTATGTCATGTAGTAACTCTTAAAAGTGGATAGATGCCATAAGGGATGAGATGAAATCCTTGGCTAACAACGAGGTATGGGATTTAGTAGAATTACCACATGGTGCGGACCAATTGGTTATAAATGGATATTTAAAACCAAAAGGGACATGACTAGAAATATCGAAAGATATAAAATTCGTCTTGTAATTAAGAGTTTTACCTAAAAAGAAAGCATTAACTTTAAGGAAACTTTCTCTCCAGTTTCTACGAAGGATTTCTTTAGAGTCATTAAGGCACTTGTAGCTCATATGATTTAGAGCTACATCAAATGGACATGAAAACAACGTTTTTCAATGGTGACGTTTAAGAAACAATATACATGGTGCAGCAGAAGAATTTTGAATCGAAAGATTCAAAGCACTTTATATGTAAGCTAAAAAGGTCTATTTATGGTCTTAAATAGGCATCTCGGCAGTGGTACCAGAAATTTGATGAGGTGATTTCATCTTTCAGGTTCAATGAGAATCTGGTTGATCAGTGCATATTCCTCAAGATAAGTAGAAGCAAGTTTGTGATACTAGTTCTGTATGTCGACTACATACTTTTGGCTAGTAATAATATGTCTTTCTTGTGTAAAATCAAATCTTTTCTTTCTACCAAATTTGAGATAAAAGATTTTAGTGAGACGTCTTGTTCTGGGGATTCAGATCCATAGGGATCATATCAAAAAAGGCATATATTAAGAAAGTCTTGATATGCCCATAGCTAGAGGTGACAAATTTAGCTTGCTCCAATGTCCTAAATTGGACATTAAGATAAGGGAAATAGAGAAAATCTCATATGGTTTAGCTGTGGGTAGTCTCATGTATGCACAAGTGTGTATGCATTCAAATTTGGCATACATTATGGGAATGTTGGGCAGATACCAAAGTAATTTCGGTATGGCTCACTAGAAGGCAGCAAAGAGGGTTATAAGGTACCTTTAGAGGACGAAGGACTACATACTCACTTATCGGAGGTCGGATCGACTTGAGGTTGTGGGATACTCCGATGCTGTTTTTACTAGATGCATGGATTTGAGGAGATCTACATCAGGCTACGTCTTCATGTTAGCTGAAGGAGCTATTTCATGGAAAAGTGTCAAACAGACACTTGTAGCTTCTTTAACCATAGAGGTTAAGTTCATAGCCTTCTATCAGGCATCCAACTAGGCAGTTTGGCTAAGGAACTTCATCACAGCTTTACAGATAGTCGAGGGCGTTGAGAGGCCTTTGAGATTGTACTATGATAGTAGAGCTGTCGAGTTGGTCATTAAGAACAACTGGAGTTAATCTAGGTCGAAGCACATAGACATTAAATTTTTGGTTGTTAGAGAGAGGGTTCAGAGTCATATTATGTCTGTAGGGTACATTAGTACTGATCATATGATTGTGGATCCACTGACTAAAGGTTTACCACCTAGAGTTTTTCATGTGGCTCATATGGGTGTAGTCAGACCTTTAGATATCTGAGTATGTGTTGTACATTTCCTTTGTATTTGGTTAGTGTATTTATTTTGTGACATTTGAGTTATATATATGATTGTGTATTTATTCATATATAATTTTGTGTTTGTGTGTGTGTGAACTCTGGACATATGTGTTATGCTTTTTCAATGCGGTTTAGCAACTGCTATTTAATATAAAGTAGAGAAAGTATAGGAACCATTTGGAAATAGGCATGTATGAAGATCCTAGACATGTAATTTCTATGCTATACATTCAGGCTTGATTTATGTCGTTAGCTATATTAGTACTGTGATCATTGTTGGGTTTTGTTCCAATCCAATTGGTTACGAAAGCCTCTTTGGTTCTGTGCTGATATAGTTAGCAGACGAGATTGTTTGTGATATATCTATTAGATAGCAGAATATGCACACTTTGAGTTTATACATATGTATGATATGTGAATATACAATTTCAGAATCATATCGTCCAGGTGGGAGATTTGTTGGCATTATTTTTATTATAAATATATTTTATATATTTATTATTTATTTTATAAATAATTATCAACGCTAATAAATATTTGTGTGGACTGACATATTAATTATTGTATATGTCAACATATTTTTGGGGCATATATATTAATGCTATCTTAATTAGGTAAATTATAAAATCTTCATTAATTTGTGTTCAGGGACCTAGTTAATATATATTTTATTTGGTCTAGGGTATTAGTGAAAATATTAAACATGTAGATATTCAACCTTAAATAAAAATAGTGATGGGATGTTGTTATAAAAGGGGTCAATTGTCGACCCATTAGTAGATGGAATGAGTAGTAGTTTCTTGGGTTATATGGGTTGGTCTCACTTTTAGAAATATGGTTTATTTATGTTTTCCATCAAAGAAAAGTGAGAGAGAGCCAACATTATATCTTCCCAAAAGAGTCTACCCTCCTTCGATTTGTGTTCGAGTTAACGATGAATCAAGATACGTTATTTATATTGTTTTCTTTTGCATTCATATTACTTATCACGATTTCCAAATAGTAGATTATAGATTTAAGAAAATTTTTGCATTTGAATTTTCTATGAATCTATCTGTTTGGTTTGTGATTTTGTAAAATAATCCTAATGGCATGTACCTACTTGATCTTTATTTTTTTTCCTTTTACTATTTTTCTTTAAAAAATTTCTAAATTATTTTTACGTGGATGACTTTACTAGAAGACATATTACAAGTGAGTCACTCTCTCCCACCACAACGATCACTGATCAGGGCAGATTTGAGGAATTAGGTAACTCCAATTTGCTAGACTTTCTTAATTTAAAATTAATTAGTGCACTCGCCAAGGTGACAAAAGAGGATGAGATAGAAATTGAAATTGTAGTAGATAAATTAAAATTTTTCTTTGAAACCTATTTCTTTGTTATAAGATTATGGACTTATAGTGGACTTTAACAAATTAATAAGAATTAGACTTGCATTGTAACTCTAATCAGTTTTTGTTTCTACTTGTAAGTCACAGAATCTTTAGTGGCGAAATTACCATAATGATAATAAAAAGAAAACGTAATGCGTAATTTAATAAACTTCAAGATATATTATAATAATTAGTTTGTGGAATTGAGTGGGCTGGTACAAAGTATGAACAGAACCAAATGACCAACACTTTCATAAAGAATCTTAGTCTTTTAGTCTCTCAGGTGGATCCACTTCACCCTTTAATCCCAAGGTGGTTTAACTTTTATATGCTCATTCATTGCCTATAGCCATAAAAATACTTATGTGATATTTTATAGGGAAATTTCTAAATTTTGATATATTTAAAAAATGATATAAAAAATTTGAAAATTATAATATATATATATATACACATACACACAAAAAAAATTAATATTAAAATAAATTTACTCGTCTGATTTGATAATTTCGCTCTCTGTAAATAAAACATTAATCTTAAAATTATTACGTTTGCAATACTTCTGTATCTTATAAATAAATTTCAAATTGCTTGATGTTTCCACGTACTGATAATTTTGCTCTCTGTAAATAAAACATTAATCTTAAAATTATTACGTTTGCAATACTCATGCATCTTATAAATAAATTTCAAATTGCTTGATGTTTCCACGTACTGTATCCAAAGTTTATTGACGTTTTCAATGACGAAAGTGCACATATATATATATATATATATATATATATAGATATAATTAAAGACAAAAGATATTATGAAAGAAAAAGGACAATATATAGAATAATAGAAGAGTGAAACAACAAGAAAATAAAAAATATATATGTATATATGCATATATGTTTACAAATAAATATCAAAATAAATAAAACAAATATTTTATATGTTAATTTCTCAATCAAAGTATCTTAAAAAATATGTTGCTATATAAAAAAAAGAAAATATATCCTAAAATAATTTAACAATAAAATCTCATATATATATATATAATCTTTATAATTAAATAAATGAATTGTAAAAATTAAAATTAATTTATTTTTAGTATTTAATTGTTAATTTTAATATCATATGATATTATAAAATATTTTGCTTACATTGTTCAATTTTCATGATTTAAAATAATTTTACATAAAATAATAATATAATTTGTATAAAATAATAATATTTTATATTTTATAATATTTTGTCTATTTTATATATATATATATATATATTTTAAACAACTTATCACTTCATGATGATTTTTTTTTACATTTTTTATATATTCTATTTTTATTAAAAAATTAAATCAAACAAGTGATGGTGATGATGAAGCGCGTTTTATCTAATATATAGCATGAAAATCAATTAGGGTCAACATATGAGAGAATTATTGAAGCCCATATATTTATATATATATATATATATATATATATATATATATATATATATATATGTGATCAATATGCAATCGAAAAGATCCAGACACCTTCTTCAAAATATAGAAAATACAATAAGTTAGAGAAGCACAGGCAAGTCAGAAAGACACTTCATCGTTCCTCTGTTAATTATTCTTCTTTTTAATTTAGAAAGTTTAAGGAATTAGTTTCTTTAAATTTCTTTTAGTAAGTTAAAGGTTAGCGTTAGTCAGCCTTGTGACTGCGTTGGTAAGCTTGTAAGACCCAGGAGAGGCCAGTGTTCCCGTAGGAGGTGGTCCCGATAAACCTTAACAAACCTGAAAGAAATTTTAAGAAATTAAGTTCTTAGATATGTCTAAATTAATTAAAAGAATTTTTAATAGGAATAGTTCTGAGATCCATTTACCTGCATCTAGTTCTGCTAATACTAGTAACAACCCTGATCAAGATGAAATTAATAATTCTAAAATATCAATAGATGCAAAAGAAAGGTTAACAAATTGCGAAATGCCTAGGGTTAGACCTAGTAAAGTTTATAAACACTCTTCGTTTAATTTAAAAGTTCAAGATATTGTTAGGACAATAGAGTTTACTCGAATGATAGGAAACACTCAAGATTCATTTAATCTGTTAGATAAGAATTTTATTGATCAACACAAGAAAGAAGGATTTAAGTCATTCATATAGGATTAGTTCAAGTAGCTGTTAAACCCATGCACATGTTAGGTATTAATCATCCATTTCTCTTATTCTTACAAGATAGGCATGCTATTTCGTTCAAAGATTCACAATTATGTTTAGTAGAGTCAAATTTATGTAATGGTCTAATTTATTTTTAATGTTTTTCAAATTATATGAAAACTTTAGCTAATGTAGAACAAGCTCTTAAACTCCATGTTAAGACAGCTGAAGGAATTTTCAACAAAGAATTTGACAATCTTGTCGTTATTTTTAGAATTCATTACAAAGTTTCAAAAATTAGTGTAGGAATTTCCGTTAAGAAAGAGTCGCCCAGGAATGAAACTATCCTGATAGAGGCTAATCTTCAAAAATCTATGATTATGACCCCTAAACTGTTAAAACATGAAGAAATCATGTCTACTTCTTCGGATACTTAGGAATTGGAAAATAACCAAACACCCAATAAAATTGAGTCAAAAATTTTAGAAAATTTTGTTCAAAGTCCCCAAGGACATGTTAGGTTAAATATGAAAAGATCTCAATCTTTTAGGTCACGAATGTTTAGAAATCCAAATATAGAGTTCAATTATAGGAATTCTGTAGACTCTGACTACAGATCTGTAGTAGAAACTCCAGATGCTTCAACTAGTCTCAGAGGGGTAGATTTTCAACCAACCGTTCCACAACTCATTTATGAATCTGTTAATAATGAACCTTCAATAGATCATTTACCTATTAGATCTCAAATATTAGTGTTACGTAAAGAATTTAAAATAGATAAACAAAGGTTAAACACTGAGTTCATGAAAGATTACAACATCTTTAGGAGAGAATGGTATTTTAAGACCTTCTCAACAGAATAAGTTCAACAATGGAAATTAGATTATTATAAATATTTAGAAGAAATTAAAGAAAATATTTTCTTTTTTACATGGTTTGGCATGTACTGCCACAACAATAATATAGAAAACCTGTTCATAGAAGATCCAAAAACGATCAACGACCATACTAGAATAACAGTAGAATGAGATACTACTTTAGGTCAAAAGGTTATATCAGTTCACCTACCTTTAGAAAACATTAAGATTTCCAGAGAAAGTTCAGAAATAGAAGGCACACCATTCAAAACTATAGAAGGAAACGAGGATCAACCTAGTTTAAAGAAAGATATTAAGAATATAGAATCTCAAAATAATTTTACAAACCTTGTCCTCAACACTATAGGTAAACAATTAGATAGAATAGAGAATGTAGTTAATAATAAAGCCTCAGAAAACTCAACAAGCTCAAATTTTCAAAATAAACTAAGTTCAATACCTCAACAACCTCTTTACAAAATCCCAACTCTAACTAGAGAAGAATTGAGATCAATAAATTTAGGAAAGACTTCTCAAAATTTAGTTGAATAAATTACAAAAAGATTAGATCAACTTAACGTTACAAATAACAGATCAAAAGCTCCCCAGATAAACACAATATCTAAAACTAACCTCATAGAAGAAGATCAAAAGTTAAATAGGATTAGATATAGAGATCCAAGACCAATAACTAGGAATTACTACCCAAGACCTAGTTATCTGGATACTCAATATGAAGAATTACATAATCTAGTTACTTAGGAGATTCAATAATAGAATAGAATATTGATGGTCATAGTGAACATCAAGTGTTAGGAATAATTCAAAATGTGTCGATGTGTGCTACTGCATACAAGATCAAGAATAATGATGAAAGATCAATATTTACCATGATAACAAGTATTTTTACTGGTCAATTAAAAGATTAGTGGGATAACTATCTTACAGAAGCTGATAGATCAACAATTAAATTTACAATTAGGCAAGAAGAAATTAATAGTCAATTAGTAGATATTCAAGACGGAGTAGCAGTGTCAATTTATGCCCTTACAAAACACTTTGTAGGAAATCCTATAGATTTCCAATAAAGAATAGCTAATCAACTGGTCAATCTCAGATGTCCTATGATGTCTGATTTTAGATGGTATAAAGATATGTTCCTCACCAAGTTATATACAAGGTCTAATAGTTCGACTGAGTATTGGAAAGAAAGATTTTTAGGAAGATTTCCTAACCTATTTGCAGAAAGAGTTAAAAAAAGTTTCAAAAACAATGTAATAATACAATACCTTATCAACATATGACTTTTGGAGAATTAATTATGTTACAAACGAAGCTATCATGGTATGTAATGACATGAAGCTTCAATATAAGCTCAAATTGAACTTCAAAGTAGTCATAGAGAGTTAGGTAATTTCTGTAATCAATATAGGATCGAAAACATCCAAGCACCTTCTTCAAAATATAGAAAATACAATAAGTTAGAGAAGCACATGCAAGTCAAAAAGACACTTCGTCGTTCCTCTAAAAAACATGTTAGATCATTCCAACTCAAGACTAAGAAACCCCACAATCATCGTTGAAAACGATTCACCAACCGCAAACCTGTAGTTTATTTTAAATGTGAGAGATATGATCATATTTCAAAACACTGTCAGTTAAAGAAGAAAATCAATTTGTTAGAAATAGATGATAGGTATAAACAAAGTCTTATGAGTATTCTGCTAGAAGATCAAAGCTCTGAGTTAGAATATGACACAGATAACGGTATTGATCAAAATGAAATATATCAATTAGATCAAAATAGTTCACCCATTCAGAAGATATAGGAATTTGTATTTGTACAGAATGTTCAAAAACTAGCTGCTCAAAATCTATCAATATGCTCAATAAAGATAAGATTCAAACTTTAGTAGACATTATAGACAAAATAGATAATGAAGAAGTTAAGAAAGAATATCTGCTCAAGATTAAAGATATTATGGATTCAGAAGAACCCCCACCAATACCAGAAGTTAAACCTTATAATGTTCAAGAGATAATCAATAGATTACAAAATAATACAACTGAAGAAAAAGTTACAATAAAAGAGTTAAAAGACGAGATCAAGATAAGTAAGGAAGAAATTAGAATGTTGAAGAAAAAGGATATGGATTTATCCTTGGATATCTTAAATTTAATGGCTAATAAAGATGTTAGGAAAAACAATAATCAAGAAGATACTTTAGAAAGTAGCTCAAAACCTAGTGATAATTATTTAAATATTATTTCCAGAATTCAAGTTCAAAAATGGTATTGTCAGGTTACCCTTACAGTCAACAAAAATTATAGTATCAAGATGATTGCTCTAATGGATTCAAGAGCATATCTTAACCGTATGTAAGAAGGTATAATTCCTACTCAATAGTATGAAAAAACCACTGAAAGTCTCAGTGGTGCTGGAGAAAATCAACTCCCTATTAGGTACAAACTTTCAAATGCTAATATATGTAACCAAGGCATATGTTTTAGCACAACCTTTGTCCTTGTTAGGAATATAAGTGAACCAATGATCTTAGGTACTCCATTCCTTACTTTAATTTATCCTTTTCAAGTCTCAAAATTAGGAATTTCCACACATATTTCAGGAAAAGAAAGTTGCTTTCAATTTCTTTCAATTTCTAATACCTTCAAAAACAAAAGATGTTAATTTGCTCAAATCATTAACTGTTATAAAAATAAATTTAATTTCTAAAAAACAAAAACAAATCAAATTTTTAAACAAAGAAGTTCATTATAGAAAAATAGAAAAACAGATAGAGAACCCTCAAGTTAAGAATATAATTACTTTTGTTCAAGAAAAATTTGAAAAAGAAATTTGTTTAGAATGTCTAAATACTTTTTGGGATAGAAAGAGACATACAGTTTCTTTACCTTATGAACCAAGTTTTACAGAAGATAAAATACTAACCAAAGCTAGACCTATACAGATGAATAAAGAAACTTTAGAATATTGTAAAAAAGAAATTTAAGACTAGCTTAATAAAAAGTTAATTAGGACTAGCTGATCTCCTTGGAGTTGCTCAGCTTTCTATGTTCAAAATCAAGCTAAAATAGAACGAGGAGCCCCTCGTATGGTCATAAATTATAAACCCCTTAATAAAGTGTTAAGATGGATTAGGTATCCTATTCCTGATAGAGGAGACTTAATCTCTAGGGTTCAAAACACCTCTTTATTTTCAAAATTTGATATAAAATCTTGATATTATCAAATCCAGATAGCTGAGTTTGACAAGTACAAAATGACATTCACCGTTCCTTTTGGTCATTATGAATGGAATGTTATGCCATTCGGTCTCAAAAATGCTCCTTCAGAATTTCAAAATATAATGAATAATACTTTTAATCCATTTACCCAGTTCATAATAGTCTATATAGATGATGTTTTAATATTCTCTAGATCAATAGAACAACATTTTAGGCACCTTGATTAATTCTATGAAACTGTTAAGAAAAATGGTTTAGTAGTCTCTACTAAGAAACTAAAATTACTCCAAATCAAAATTAGGTTTTTAGGATATGATATTTATCAAGGTATGATCAAATCTATTAGTCGTTCAATAGAATTTGCTAATAAATTTCCAGATGAAATTACTGATAAGAACCAGCTTCAATGATTTTTAGGATGTCTTAATTATGTTGTAGATTTTGTTCAAGATTTAAGAATCATTTGTAAACCTTTATATAATAGGTTAAAAAAGAAAGCATCTGCTTGGGATAGATCAATGACTGAAGCAGTTAAGACCCTAAAAACCAAGGTAAAAAATATACCATGTTTAGGAATACTAAATCCAAATGCCTTCATGATCATAGAAACCGATGCTTCATATTTAGGATATGGAGGAATTCTAAAACAAATCCCCAAAGATAGTTCAAAAGAACAAGTAGTCAAGTTCAATTCAGGAGTTTGGACAAACTCACAAAAGAAATATTCTACTATCAAAAGAGAAATTTCATCAATAGTTTTAAATATCAAAAAATTTCAAAAAGAAGTATTTAATAAACAATTTTTGTTAAAAATGGATTGCAAAGCTACAAAAGGTGTTTTAGAAAAAGATGTTCAAAATTTAGTCAAACATATTTTTGCTAGATGGCAAGCAATACTTTCTTGTTTTGATTTTGAAATTCAACATATAAAAAGAAAAGAAAATGCCCTTCCTGATTTTCTCACACGAGAATTCTTGCAGGGAAGGACTGAAGAATGGAAAAGAAAAAATCAAAAGAAGTAAGCAAAGATCAATATGGATCCCCACTAGGTCCTTCAAGCATAGTTCAACACGGATCTCCACTACGTCCTTCAACATCACCATTATTGGTGACTCCGCTCAATTTTAGCCCTTTTGGCAGTGGTCTTCAATCACAAGAACTTCAAGGCATTAGGCCTCATTCCAGTTCAACACTTTCTCAAAATCGTTTTCTTCCTCTAACCTATGATCAAGCCTTACTTACCCCTTTATCCTTAAAACAGGTTACCCTACTCAACCATCTTCAAAATTAATCCCTCTCACTTCACAAAAAACGTCAGTTCAAAATAAAGAAAAATACGTTTCAAAAAATATTTCAGCTCCAATATGCCCGCTCGAACCATAATGGATGAAGAACCCTGAAATAACTCTTAGAGAGGTTGCTCAAAAGTTCTTCCCTGAAGGATGACATTTTTATGCCTCAGCCTTAGAAAAATCAAGTCTTTTCTATGAGTTCATACTAGTAGACACTGGCTCAATATCTTTAACCTATGAGTACGATCCTCAAAATTATTCCAAAATTCAATATTCTAATATCAAAATTAACCATGTTTTAACCATTTCTCAATGGAATCAGAATCCTTTTACTCAAAAATCCTTTTCAAGGCAGTTCCAGTCGCAAAATTATAACTACTGGGACTACAAAACTGCTTGGATTCAATATGCTCCTTATTCGCCTTTTTTCTCATTCATGGTTTATATGGTTCAATAAAGGTCAAAGAAATCTTCTTGCTTGGTTTTCAGAATGATTCTACTTCTTCGGACCAAATACTAATTTTCTCCCCTCCTATGCTAAAGAATCATTTCAACACTTTTCTTCTCAAACTAATTTTGTTCCAGGACTTATGCTTTTACAGTTCTTTTCAACTTTCGGAACCCCATGGATTATGACCTAGGATTTTGACTTCAAAGACAAACTTGGAATCACTTATCCACTTTACCTTAGTAGAAGTTGAATAAGTGGTGGTCATCTTATAATCCCAATCAGCTCAATAAAAATGCTGTCAAAAAATGGCTAGCTCAAAATCCCCATCTAATGAAATACCCACAAAGTGTTCATCAACAATCTCCTTTCTTATCTTCAAAATCTAAAATCATGGCAAAAATCACTAAAGCTCAATTAGAAGAAGAGTTCAATTAGATAGTTCAAGTTTTAACTGATTGAGCTCTAACAGAGAAAGCTCCGTTAGTAAGTTCAAATCCAGAAGAGTCAAGTCAATTTCAGAACAAAGATGACTGTTTCAACATTGATTTAGCTAACCTCAGTCAATTCTGACTATGGTTTAATTAATCGTCAGCATGAAAAAAAATCCGTTCCAAAGCTAAGATTCCTCAGTCAAATCATGTTCAATAGGTGGCAGACAAGGTTTATTAAAAAGAAGAGTCCGCATAAAATGACAAAATAACTTTTAAAAAAAAACCATTTCATGGTCAACTTTTCAGATTTCAAACACATTCAAATCCGCAGACTCCAGAGCCTCTAAAATCCACAGACTTCAGCAAAGTTCAAATCCGCTCTCTCAGCTCTATAAATAGATTTAGTAGATCAAATGTATAGGCAACGGTGAAATAGAAGAAACCAAAATCTTTTAAATTTGCTCTGTAATTGCTTTCAACTTTCAACTATTTGCACCCCTAAATACTTGTAAGTTTGTTTCAAGATTTTTGTATTATATTTTCATTATCAATATGAGACTATCTTTGCTTCATTGTATTCCAATACCTTTTACTGATTTTATACTTATTGTTCAATTCGAATATTTTGTTCATTTTAATATTTCAAGAATTTATATAGTTAGAGAAAATATTTATATTGAATTTAGAGACGATATTCAAAGTAGTGAGTTTTCTTTCGAATATATGTTCAACTAGATTAACAGTTTAAATCCAAGGGAAGAAATTGGTATCAGAGCCTAGTACTGTTAATTATTCTTCTTTTTAATTTAGAAAATTTATGGAATTAGTTTCTTTAAATTTCCTTTAGCAAGTTAAGGGTAGCGTTGGTTAGCTTTGTGACTATGTTGGTAAGCCTATAAAACCCAAGAGAGGCTGGTGTTCTCGTAGGAGGTGGTCCCGATAAACCTTAATAAACTTGAAAGAAATTTTAAGAAATTAAGTTCTTAGATATGTCTGAATTAATTAAAAGAATTTTTAATAGGAATAGTTCTGAGATCCATTTACCTACATCTTGTTCTGCTAATACTAGTAACAACCCTGATCAAGATGAAATTAATAATTCTGAAATATCAATAATAGAAGCAGAAGAAAGGTTAAGAAAATTGGGAAATGGCTAGGGTTAGACCTAGTGAAGTTTATAAACACTTTTCGTTTAATTTTAAAGTTCAAGATATTGTTAGGACAATAGAGTTTACTCGAATGATAAGAAACACTCAAGATTCATTTAATCTGTTAGATAAGAATTTTATTGATCAACACAAGAAAGCAGGATTTAAGTTCATTCATATAGGATTAATTCAAGTAGCTATTAAACCAATGCACAGGTTAGGTATTAATCATCTAGTTCTCTTATTCTTACAAGATAGGCATTCTATTTCATTCAAAGATTCATAATTATGTTTACTAGAGTCAAATTTATGTAATGGCCCAATTTATTTTCAATGTTTTCTAAATTATATGAAAACTTTAGCTAATGTAGAACAAGCTCTTAAACTCCATGTTAAGACAATTAAAGGAATTTTCAACGAAGGATTTGACAATCTTGTCATTATTTTTAGAATTCATTACAAAGTTTCAAAAACTAGTGTAGGAATTTCCGTTAAGAAAGAGTCACCTAGAAATGAAACCATCCCAATGGAGGCCAATCTGAAAAAATCTATGATTATGACCCCTAAACCATTAAAACATGAAGAAATTATGTCTGCTTTTCCAGATACTTTGGAATTGGAAAATATCCAACCACCCAAAAAATTGAGTCAAACACTTTAGAAAATTTTGTTCAAAGTCCCGAATGACATGTTAGGTTAAATATGGAAAGATCTTAATCTTTTAGGTCAAGAATGTTTAGAGATCCAAATATAGAGTTCAATTATAGGAATTCTATAGACTCTGACTACAGATTTGTAGTAGAAACTCCAGAGGCTTCAGTTAGTCTTAGAGGGGTAGATTTTCAACCAACTGTTCAACAACCTATTTATGAATCTGTTAAAAATAAACCTTCAATAGATCATTTACCTACTAGATCTCAAATATTAGTGTTAAGTAAAGAATTTAAAATAGATAAACAAAGGTTAAACACTGAGTTCATGAAAGATTACAGCATCTCTAAGAGAGAATGGTATTTTAACACCTTCTCAACAGAACAAGTTTAACAATGGAAATTAGAATATTATAAATATTTCAAAGAAATTAAAGAAAATATTTTCTTTTTTACATGGTTTGGCATGTACTACCACAACAATAATACAGAAAATCCATTCATGGAAGATCCAAAAATGATCAACACCTATACTAGAATAACAGTAAAATGGGATACTGCTTTAGGTCAAAAGGTTATATCAATTCACCCACCTCTAGAAAATATTAAGATTTCCAGAGGAAGTTCAGAAATAGAAGCCACACCATTCAAAACTATAGAAGGAAAGAAGGATCAACCTAGTTCAAAGAAAGATACTAAGAATATAGAATCTCAAAATAATTTTACAAACCCTGCCCTAAACACTATAGGTAAACAATTAGATAGAATAGAGAATGTAGTTAATAATAAAGCCTTAGAAAACTCAACAAGCTCAACTTTTCAAAATAAACTAAGTTTAATACCTCAACAACCTCTTTACAAAATCCCAACTTTAACTAGAGAAGAATTGAGATCAATAAATTTAGGAAAGACTTCTCAAAATTTAGTTGAAGAAATTACAAAAAGATTAGATCAACGTAATGTTACAAATAACAGATCAAAAGCTCCCCAGATAAACACAATATCCAAAACTAACATTATAGAAGAAGATCAAAAGTTAAATAGGATTAGATATAGAAATCCAAGACCAAAAAATAGGAATTACTACCCAAGACGTAGTTATCCGGTTACTCAATATGAAGAAAACACCCTTGTTACAGAATCTAGTTACTCAGGAGATTCAATAATAGAATGGAATAGTGATGGTCATAGTGAACATCAAGTGTTAGAAATAATTCAAAATATGTCGATGTATGCTACCACATACAAAATCAAGAATAATGATGAAAGATCAATAGTTACCATGATAACAACTGGTTTTACTGGTCAATTAAAAGGCTAGTGGGATAACTATCTTACAGAAGCTGATAGATCAACAATTAAATTTGCAATTAGGTAAGAAAAATTAATGGTCAATTAGTAGATGTTCAAGACGGAGTAGCAGTATTAATTTATGCCCTTACAAAATACTTTGTAGGAAATCCTACAGATTTTTAACAAAGAATAGCTAATTAACTAGTCAATCTCAGATGTCCCACGATGTCTGATTTTAGATGGTATAAAGATATGTTCCTCACCAAGTTATATACAAGGTCCGATAGTTCGGCTAACTATTGGAAAGAAAGATTTTTAGGAGGATTACCCAACCTATTTGCAGAAAGAGTTAAAGAAAATATCAAAAAATAATGTAATGATACAATACCTTATCAACATATGACTTTTGGAGAATTAATTAATTATGTTACAAACGAAGCTATCACGTTATGTAATGACATGAAGCTTCAATATAAACTCAAAACTGAACTTAAAAGTAGTCGTAGAGAGTTAGGTAATTTCTGTGATCAATATGGGATTGAAAAGATCCAAGCACCTTCTTCAAAATATATAAAATACAATAAGTTAGAGAAGCACAGACAAGTCAAAAAGACACTTCATCGTTCCTTTAACAAACCTGTTAGATCATTCTAAATAACTCACATTCCTTGGATCTAGACTGTTAATTGGTGCGTATATTTTATAGCACATAAAATATTCCAGCAAGTATACTGGGTCGCAACAAGTAATAAAGTGATAAGTAGAGTATCGTCCCACAGAGATTGAGGTATCAAATAAAATTCAATTAGGCTAAGTGGAATGCTATTAAGACTTATGAAGGAAATTTCAGAAATTACACAAAAAGGGGGGGGGGTGATGATTGAAACAACAAAATATAAATAACTGAAATTTAAATAACTAAACAGAAAACAAAACAGACAAAAGATGTGTAATTGGTCACAAATTCCATGGAATTGTACATCATCATCCTTCCCTTTGAATATTCTTGGCTAATTCTATTATGTAATCTTCAATCTAAAATTCTTAGAATGTCTTCTAAGACTGAATTATATTAAAATTATAGTTAGGAAGATCTTCACTAATCTATAACTCAAATATAATCCGATCAAGTCCTAATCACATCAATGCCCCGCAATCGCATATGACATGTTATCTCTTGTCCTACTCGTTACAAATACATAGCAATCGCATGCATGTATAAATAACAAGCTTCATAGAACAATAAATAAAATAGAACTTTGGCCAAGAAAATACTCATTGGTCCAAATGAATTAAAGTACAATTTCCATTTCATCAAATGACCGACTACACAAGAAAATGAGATTGATTTCGTTGGTCTAATCTGATTAATTCATAGACAAATTAATCTTTGAATCATTGAAGAACAATTCAATTAAATTACAATCCATTCAATGTTGGCCAATTTTCTAAAATATGATTGAATCCAAACTTTGAAATTACAATCTAACTTAACCAAAATAATTGACTAAAATCTTAGATCAACCATTCAATTAAGTTATGAAGCTCAAGAAAATTATTCAAGCCACATAAATAAAACTATCTATATCTAGATAATCTAATTTATGGTGGAAATCACAAGGATAAAATCCATTCCATTAAACGAAAGTGCATTAAAATCGAAATTGTTCAGCAATAAAACATCATAGAACCAAACTACATCAATCCTTAAACTCAGAAATTACATGGAAGAGAAGAAGAACATGACAGAAAACAGAAAATACAGCAGAAATCTAAGAAACTATGAAGGAAAATGCAAGAAAAGGGAAAGAAAATGGGAGAAGGAGAGCCATTCCCAAGTGGGAAGGCTTCCTTTCCCTCAAACCAAGCTAGAGAGTTGCCTCTATATTGCTCCCAACCACTGCTGCTCTAGGAAGGCAGAAAAATGGTGCTAGGACTTCCCATCAGAAAAATGACTTAGCCTCCTTAATAAATTTCGATTTTCCAAATATAAAACTGATCTAACACATGCCTAAATGGATATTCTGCCCTAGATGCCTCCTTGGATGCTTCTTCCATGATGTGGCAGCACTTTGACAGCAAAACAGCAGCAAAATTAATATTTCTGCAGCAGAACAGCATGGCAAACAGCAGCAGAACAGCATCAGAAAAGTATGGCAGCAGCAGAATTAATATTTCTGCAGCAGAAAGTGACAAACAGCAGCAGAATATCATGGCAAAATTAATATTTCAGCCATACTTTTTTTTGACCTACGAAAATTAATATTTCTGCCCAAAAATTCTGACTACATGGCATTGAATAAGAGTTTAAGTGGGCCCCACATCCAGCATATCCTAGTCAGCATCTGCATCACCCAAAAAGTGCCACATTAGCATCCAAATTAGCATCTTTGTCCATGTCAGCACTTTTCTCTCCAAAATTAAAATTTGTAGGAATTAAATTGAGCATTTTACAATTCAAGTTCTAAAAATATAAAATTGAGACACATTCAATCCATAAATAGTTTATACCTAATAAATTCCAAAACATAATAAAATTAAAGAATTGACAAGATTAAAGAGACAAAAAGGACTAAAACAGGGACTAAAATAAATGGAAAAAGCATGTTATCAAATCCCCCACACTAGGCCTTTTGCACTCCTGGGCAAAATCAGTTAAATACAACAGAGACAACCAAAGAACACAACAAGCAAAGTGTAGAAAATATACAATAACGAAATAATTAAAATTTGGAAAGATTTAGGGCTAGGAAAAATTAATCTTTATTTTCTTAAAAAAAATTGCAAGCTTCATGGCAATTATTTTGATAAGAATGAATTTAAGTAACAATCTCCTTACAGGGCAAGGTGTTTATCCTCTACTCTCTCAAGTGTTTAAGGTGGAATCACTCAAAATCATCCTATCACAAATTTACTACCATAAGCTTGTCAAGAATCTAAATCTCCACTACTTGAATCCAATACATACTTGAATCAAAAGGACTTTACAAGGTTGTAATGTAGGTGCGAAAAATAGTGGGAAACAAAAAGGGAAAGATTGAACAATGAAACAAAATATGGCAAGAACTCAAGAAAATGAAGAGTATTTGCAAGTGAAATATAAGAGATTGAGTATAAATAAATTTTGGGTCTCAATGTTCTACCTACTCCTCTTTTTCATCATTTTCTTTTTTTTTTCAAATTTTTTTATTCTTTCTTCCCTTTTTTTTTGATGACGTCAGTCAAAATTTTTATTTCTTTCTTTTTTCTTCTTGATTGGCCAATCTTTTTCTTTTGCTTGAGAGGAAGTAGAAGAAATATAGTTCAAGACACCCTAAAATTCACAAGATTTTTCAGCACATCAATCCCTTAAAAGAATTTAAAATACTCCTCAAATCTTAAGTTGGAAGAGAAAAAAATATATATATTTGTACGAAGAAAAAGTGGTGGAAAAACGCAAGAAAGAAAATGGATAAGGCACAAAACGACATACAATGGGAACAACGTATGGAAGGCTATTTGGTTAAACAATGGTTACAAGAAACAAATGCCTAAATCATTTCCAAGTATGTACAAGATATGTAGCCTCAATCAAAGATTCAAGACAAGTTCTAGAGTGACAATCCATGATAGAGAACACACAACAAGAAGAATAGCATTTTTCACTTAGGCTCAAATCCTCACAGCTAAAAGACTATTACTACAAATTCATTAAAGTCAACGTCATTGCCATTTAACTTGAATTCCTTAGAGAAATAAGACTAAATTCTCTTCATGCTAAGTCAATCTACACTTTAGCTATTTCATCATGCATAATTCCACACCAAAACTCCATCAAAAAATTAAAAAGTGAGCATCAAATTCGGACAAAACAGAGTAGCAAAATTCTGCAGTGCAGAATTTCTGGCGACACAGCTTTACCGACATAGAACGACCCCAAAATGGATGCAAATCACTCCAAATAAAATTTTACAACTAGAAGACATATAAAGGTTTAAAAACATGTAAAGAAAGTGGAAAAAACCATAGCCAAACAGTACAGAATATTCATGCAAGATGACAAAATTTCTGCCAAAACAGAGAAAACAGAGAAAAAAAATGGGCAACAGAAAAAGATTAAAACAAAATTAAAATTACCAAAGAAATACAACAACAAAATTAAAAAGAGAAAGATTAGAAAAACTTGGGTTGCCTCCCAAGAGCACTTGGTTTAAAGTCCTTAGCTAGACTTTATTTGCTGTCTATGCTTAGCGTCGCTTCTTCTGTGTTTTCCTTACTTTCTCTTTGATTTTTTTTTATTTCCTTCGTCAAGGAAAATGATCAAGTACCTCACATGCAACAAAGAGAAATAACATGAGAGATATATCAAATAAGCAAGGTAACAAGAAGAAATGAAACTAATAAAGACACTTGAAAAGCTAAAAACACTTGAAATTGTAAAAACTAAAACAAGAAAAGACAATGTCTAAAATAACATCACTTTGGCTTAAAAGAAAAATCAATTTGACAACCATCAATCCCCGGCAACGGCGCCAAAAACTTGGTACGTATATTTTATAGCACATAAAATATTCCAGCAAGTATACTGGGTCGCAACAAGTAATAAAGTGATAAGTAGAGTATCGTCCCACAGAGATTGAGGTATCAAATAAAATTCAATTAGGCTAAGTGGAATGCTATTAAGACTTATGAAGGAAATTTCAGAAATTACACAAAAAGGGGGGGTGATGATTGAAACAACAAAATATAAATAACTGAAATTTAAATAACTAAACAGAAAACAAAACAGAAAAAAAGATGTGTAATTGGTCACAAATTCCATGGAATTGTACATCATCATCCTTCCCTTTGAATATTCTTGGCTAATTCTATTATGTAATCTTCAATCTAAAATTCTTAGAATGTCTTCTAAGACTGAATTATATTAAAATTATAGTTAGGAAGATCTTCACTAATCTATAACTCAAATATAATCTGATCAAGTCCTAATCACATCAATGCCCCGCAATCGCATATGACATGTTATCTCTTGTCCTACTCGTTACAAATACATAGCAATCGCATGCATGTATAAATAACAAGCTTCATAGAACAATAAATAAAATAGAACTTTGGCCAAGAAAATACTCATTGGTCCAAATGAATTAAAGTACAATTTCCATTTCATCAAATGACCGACTACACAAGAAAATGAGATTGATTTCATTGGTCTAATCTGATTAATTCGTAGACAAATTAATCTTTGAATCATTGAAGAACAATTCAATTAAATTACAATCCATTCAATGTTGGCCAATTTTCTAAAATATGATTGAATCCAAACTTTGAAATTACAATCTAACTTAACCAAAATAATTGACTAAAATCTTAGATCAACCATTCAATTAAGTTATGAAGCTCAAGAAAATTATTCAAGCCACATAAATAAAACTATCTATATCTAGATAATCTAATTTATGGTGGAAATCACAAGGATAAAATCCATTCCATTAAACGAAAGTGCATTAAAATCGAAATTGTTCAGCAATAAAACATCATAGAACCAAACTACATCAATCCTTAAACTCAGAAATTACATGGAAGAGAAGAAGAACATGACAGAAAACAGAAAATACAGCAGAAATCTAAGAAACTATGAAGGAAAATGCAAGAAAAGGAAAGAAAATGGGAGAAGGAGAGCCATTCCCAAGTGGGAAGGCTTCCTTTCCCTCAAACCAAGCTAGAGAGTTGCCTCTATGTTGCTCCCAACCACTGCTGCTCTAGGAAGGCAGAAAAATGGTGCTAGGACTTCCCATCAGAAAAATGACTTAGCCTCCTTAATAAATTTCGATTTTCCAAATATAAAACTGATCTAACACATGCCTAAAGGGATATTCTGCCCTAGATGCCTCCTTGGATGCTTCTTCCATGATGTGGCAGCACTTTGACAGCAAAACAGCAGCAAAATTAATATTTCTGCAGCAGAACAGCATGGCAAACAGCAGCAGAAAAGTATGGCAACAGCAGAATTAATATTTCTGCAGCAGAAAGTGACAAACAGCAGCAGAACATCAGCAGAATACAACAACAACAACAACAACAAAGCCTTATCCCACTAAGTGGGGTCGGCTACATGGATCGCACGACGCCATTGAGCTCTATTAATGACCAACTCTTTAGATATCTCATTTACTAAAAGGTCCCGTTCAATAATTTCTCTAAGTGTCTTTTTTGGTCTTCCTCGACATTTTTTCATAGGGCTCCAAACCATCTGCTCAACTCTCCTAACTGGCGCTTCCAACGATCTTCTTTGCACATGTCCAAACCATCTTAAACGGTTTTCAACCATTTTTTCCTCAATAGGTGCCACCCCACCCCAACTCTCCTAATTGGTGCCTATGTTTTATAGCCGGTCCCAAGCCCGGAGAAAGGAGGAGGGTTGTGTTAGGCCATCGACAGCCAACGTAAAACTGTGTCGAATCTCTCAAGAACAGCAGCAGAATATCGTGGCAAAATTAATATTTCAGCCATGCTTTTTTTTGACCTACGAAAATTAATATTTCTGCCCAAAAATTCTGACTACATGTCATTGAATAAGAGTTTAAGTGGGCCCCACATCCAGCATATCCTAGTCAGCATCTGCATCACCCAAAAAGTGCCACATTAGCATCCAAATCAGCATCTTTGTCCATGTCAGCACTTTTCTCTCCAAAATTAAAATTTGTAAGAATTAAATTGAGCATTTTACAATTCAAGTTCTAAAAATATAAAATTGAGACACATTCAATCCATAAATAGTTTATACCCAATAAATTCCAAAACATAATAAAATTAGAGAATTGACAAGATTAAAGAGACAAAAAGGACTAAAATAGGGACTAAAATAAATGGAAAAAGCATGTTATCATTAATCTAGTTGAACATATATTCGAAAGAAAACTCGCTACTTTGAACAACATCTCTAAATTCAATATAAATATTTTCTCTTACTATATAAATTCTTGAAATATTAAAATGAAAAAAATATTCAAATTGAACAACAAGCATTAAATCAGTAAAAGGTATTGGAATATAATGAAGCAAAGATAGTCTCATATTGATAATGAAAAGATAATACAAAAATCTTGAAACAAACTTACAAGTATTCAGGGGTGCTAATAGTTGAAAGTTGAAAGTGATTACAGAGAAAATTTAAAAGGTTTTGGTTTCTTCTATTTCACCGTTGCCTATACATTTGATCTACTAAATCTATTTATAGAGCTGAGAGAGTGAATTTGAACTTTGCTGAAGTCCATGGATTTCAGAGGCTCTAGTGTCAGCGGATTTGAATGCGTTTGAAATCTGAAAAGTTGATCATGAAATGGCTTCTTTTTGAAAAGTTATTTCGTTGTTTTGTGCCGACGCTTCTTTTTAATAAAGCTTGTTTGCCACCTGTTGAACATGATTTGACTGAGGAATCTTACCTTTGGAACGACTTTTTTTTCATGTTGACGATTAACTAAACCATAGTCAGAATTGACTGAGGTAAGCTAAATCAATGTTGAAACAGTCATCTTCATTCTGAAACTACTTGACTCTTCTGGATTTGAACTTACTGACGGAGCTTTCTCTGTTGGAGCTCGATCAACCAAAACTTGAACTATCTAATTAAACTCTTCTTCTGATTGAGCTTTGGTGAGTTCTGCCATGATTTTAGATTTTGAATATAAGAAGGGAGGTTTTTGATGAACACTTTGTGGGTATTTCATTAGATGAGGATTTTGAGCTAGCCATTTTTCGACAGCATTTTTATTGAGCAGATTGGGATTATAAGATGACTATTACTTAATGTTGAACGTTCAACTAAGGTAAAGTGGATAACTAATTCCAAGTTTATCTTTGAATTCGAAATCCTAGGTCATAATCTGTGGGGTTCCGAAAGTTGAAAAGAACTGTAGAAGCATAAGTCCTGGAACAAAATTAGTTTGAGAAGAAAAGTGTTGAAATGATTCTTCAGCATAGGAAGGGAGAAAATCAGTATTTGGTTCGAAGAAGTAGAACCATTCTGAAAACCAAGTAGGAAGATTTCTTTGACCTTTATTGAACCATATGAACCATGAATGAGAAAAAGGGTGAATAAGGAGCATATTGAACCAAACAGTTTTGTAGTCCCAGTAGTTATAATTTTGCAACTGGAACTGCCTTGAAAAGGATTCTGATTCCATTGAGTAATGGTTAAAACATGGTTAATTTTGATCTTAGCATATTGAATTTTGGAAGAATTTTGAGGATCGTACTCATGGATTAAAGATATTGAGCCAGTGTCTACTAGTATGACCTCATAGAAAAATCTTGATTTTTCTAAGTCTGAGGCATAAAAATGTCATCCTTCGGGGAAGAACTTTTGAGCAACCTCTCTAGGAGTTAGTTCGGGGTTCTTTATCCATTATGGTTCGAGCAGGCAGATTGAAGCTGAAATTTTTTTAAAACGTATTTTTCTTTATTTTGAACTGAGGTTTTTTGTGAAGTGAAAGGGATTAATTTTGAAGATGGTTGAGCAGGGGTAACTTGTTTTAAGGATAAAAAGGTAAGTAAGGGTTGGTCATAGGTTAGAGGAAGAAAACGATTTTGAGAAAGTGTTGAATTGGAATGAGGCCTAATGCCTTTAAGTTCTTGTGATTGAAGACCACTGCCAGAAGGGCTAAAATTGAGTGGAGTCACAAATAATTGTGATGCTGAAGGACCCAATGGGGATATGTGTTGAACTATGCTTGAAGGACCCAGCTATTGATCTTTGCTTACTTCTTTTGATTTTTTCTTTTCCATTCTTCAGTCCTTCCTTGCAAGAATTCTTGTGTGAGAAAATTAGGAAGGGCATTTTCTTTTCCTTTTATATGTGGAATTTCAAAATCAAAACAAGAAAGTATTGCTTGCCATCTAGCAAAAATATATTTTGAAACTAAATTTTGAACATCTTTTTCTAAAACACCTTTTGCAGCTTTGTAATCAATTTTTAACAAAAATTGTTTATTAAAAACTTCTTTTTGAAACTTTTTGATATTTAAAAATATTGATGAAATTTCTCTTTTGATAGTAGAATATTTCTTTTGTGAGTTTGTCCAAATTCCTGAATTGAACTTGACTACTTTAGGGATTTGTTTTAGAATTCCTCTATATCCTAAATTTGAAGCATTTGGATTTGGTATTCCTAAACATGATATATTTTTTACCTTGGCTTTTAGGGTCTTAACTGCTTCAGTCATTGATCTATCCCAAGCGGGTGCTTTCTTTTTTAACCTATTATATAAAGATTTACAAATGATTCTTAAATCTTGAATAAAATCTGCAACATAATTAAGACATGCTCAAAATCGTTGAAGCTGGTTCTTATTAGTAATTTCATCTAGAAATTTATTAGCAAATTCTATTGAACGACTAATAGGTTTGATCATACCTTGATAAATATTATATCCTAAAAACCTATTTTTGGTTTGGAATAGTTTTAGTTTCTTAGCAGAGACTACTAAACCATTTTTCTTAACAGTTTCATAGAATTGATCAAGGTGCCTAAAATATTGTTTTATTGATCTAGAGAATATTAAAACGTCGTCTATATAGACTATTGTGAATTGGGTAAATGGATTAAAAATATTATTATTATATTTTGAAATTCTGAGGGAGTATTTTTGAGACCAAATGGCATAACATTCTATTCATAATGACCAAAAGGAACGATGAATGCCATTTTGTACTTGTCAAACTCAGCTATCTGGATTTGATAATATCCAGATTTCATATCAAATTTTGAAAATAAAGAGGCGTTTTGAACTCTAGAGATTAAGACTCCTCTATCAGGATTCAGATACCTAATCAATCTTAACACTTTATTAAGGGGTTTATAATTTATGACCATACAAGGGGCTCCTCGTTCTATTTCAGCCTAATTTTGAACATAGAAGGCTGAGCAACTCCAAGGAGATCTGCTAGTCCTAATTAACTTTTTATTAAGCAAGTCTTGAATTTCTTTTTACAATATTCTAAAGTTTCTTTATTCATCTGTATGGGTCTAACTTTGGTTGGTATTTTATCTTCTGTATAACTTCTCATAAGGTAAAGAAACTATATGTCAATTTCTATCCCAAAAAGCATTTGGACGTTCTGAACAAATGATGAATCCTCAGCATTCATATATATTCTATGGAGATTTTTGTCATATTGGCATACTTTTGGCTGTCATTAGCGTTTTAACACCTAATTTTTGAATAGTTGCATACATACCTCACTCTTAAGTTAAGAAATGCAATTTTTGGGCTTCTAATCACATTCTTGTTGAGTTACTTTTGTAACTATGTTGGTGATTTTGCTTTTGCAGGTTTTTCAGCTAGGAAAATGTTGTTGAAAGATGAGAAATCCATTAACCAAGATTTAATTGAGGTGAAGAGGAACCTTGGAGAAGAAAAAAAGAGGTTCAAAATGAAGATTTTGCTGTCATTCTCACGCCTAAGCGGGATTTTCATGCGCCTAAGCGCATAAAGCTCAACAAGGGATCCTTCTCTGCCACTCTCACGCTTAAGGGGGAAATATCCACGCTTAAGCGTGAATCTCGCAACATTGGAGGCTTCATTCTGTCCAAAATGCGCTTAAGCGTAAATTATGTGCGCTTAAGCGTGTAATACTTTGCTGATCACGCTTAAGCGGGAAAATCGTGCGCTTAAGCGCACAGACCATTTTACTGTCACATGCAACAGGCTTTAAAAGGCAATTTGGACTGAATTTTTAGGTCATTCTGGGTTGGAACCGAAGGAGGAGCGCCGTTTTTACCTCTAGAGGCTAGGGCAACCAACTTTTGGAGAAGATTGAAGCAATTTTTCTTCCACCCAACTTGGAATTATGGAGTTTTCTCTTTTCTTCTGTCATTTTCTGTATTTTATAATGATGTGTAGCTAAATTTCTATACTAGGATTGCTATGAACCCTAGTTTGGATTAAGTTTTGTCAATCCCTTGACTCTTGTGATTGTTTGGCCATTAATACATGTTTATTCATTCTCATTTTCTTGCTTTCATTAAACTTGATCAATTTAATGGATTGTTTGGTGGTTTTGCTGTACTTGGGAGAGGAATGTAAAACCTAGACCATAGAATGGATAGTATGAGTTCTTGAACCACAAAGGAGAGGGGATAGATTCGTTAATATCATAGGAATATAGATATTAGCCTCATATAGTCAGATTAGGGTTTGTACATTTTCAAAACCTAAGAATACATAAGGAATTATGAGATTTCGGGTTGAGTCTTAGTCGGCATTCGGGAGAATACTTCTAAGCATATTCGTATCCTAGATTAGCATGTGTGGCCGGTGAGAACAAGAGGGAAAGGGATTAAAGCTTGTGAAGAGCGACGGGGGATTAGCAATCCTAGGTTGTGTTTATCTTGTGAATTAAATTGCATTTGTCTTGTGATTTTCATTGTGCTTGTTTAGAATTCATACAACATACAACTCACTCCTAACTCAACTTTACATTTTCACTTTCCTTATGTCAAGAACTATCGAAATTTGCATTGTCTAACTAATATAACTTAATTTCTCGGGTAATTAGCAAGTTAATCCTCGTGGGAACGATTCTTTTACTTAATTTTCACTATACTACTTGCACGATTGGTACGCTTGCCAAGTCGTGAACAAGTTTTTGGCGCCGTTGCCGGGGATTAACGGTTGTTGCTAATATTCATAGGAATTAAGAAGTGCTAGATTAGACCTTTGTCTATAGCTATTTTTTTTTGTTGTTTATTTTTCTTAGTTAGTCATCTTAGTTTTTGTGTTAATTCTGTTGTTCCTATCGTTCTTTGCTAATTAGTGCCTTTCATTGCGTATGCGAGGTACCCTCAATCCTTCAGACCTTCTTTACGAACCTGAGATTGAAAGACTAGCAAGAAGAATTAGGAAGGAAGCTAAAGCCAGGAAAGCTCAAGTAAGCCAAGTTATACAAAAAGAAATGGCTGAAGACAACTTGAATCACCAGGGTGATGAGATCAATGCTAGAAATGGGGTTGTCGATGAGCCTCAAATGGGATTCAGAGCAATATGGGATTACGCTTCGCCTGTTAATGCTGGGAATGCTTCAAGCATAGTGAAGCCCGCGATTGGAGCCAACAATTTTCAGATGAAGGCTATGATGTTAAATCTGGTACAACAGAACCAGTTTGGGGGAAGTCTTATGGAGGATCCGAACAATCATATTGTGAACTTCCTTGATATTTGCGATATGGTCAAGCTGAATGGAGTTACAGATGATGCCATTGATAACATACTTTTTCCATTTATTTTAGTCCCTATTTTAGTCCTTTTTGCCTCTTTAATCTTGTCAATTCTCTAATTTTATTATGTTTTGGAATTTATTGGGTATAAACTATTTTTGGATTGCATGTGTCTCAATTTTATATTTTTAGAACTTGAATTGTAAAATGCTCAATTTAATTCCTACAAATTTTAATTTTGAAGAGAAAAGTGTTGACATGGACAAAGATGCTGATTTGGATGCTAATGTGGCACTTTTTGGGTGATGTAGATGCTGACTAGGATATGCTGAATGTGGGGCCCACTTGAACTCTTATTCAATGCCATGTAGTCATAATTTTTGGGCAGAAATATTAATTTTCGTAGGTCAAAAAAAAGCATGGCTGAAATATTAATTTTGTCATGATATTCTGCTGCTGTTCTGCTGCTGTTTGTCACTTTCTGCTGCAGAAATATTAATTTTGCTGCTGCTGCCATACCATTCTGCTGCTGCCATACTTTTCTGCTGCTGCAGAAATATTAATTTTGCTGCTGTTTTACTGTCAAAATGCTGCCATATCATGGAAGAGGCATCCAAGGAGGCATCTAGGGCAGAATATCCCTTTAGGCATGTGTTAGATCAGTTTTATATTTGCAAAAATCGAAATTTATTAAGCAAGCTAAGTCATTTTTCAGATGTGAGGTCCTAGCACCATTTTTCTGCCTTCCTTGGGCAGCAGTGGCTGGGAGCAACATAGAGGCAACTCTCTAGCTTGGTTTGAGGGAGAGGAAGCCTTCCCACTTGGGAATGGCTCTCCTTCTCCCATTTTCTTTCCTTTTCTTGCATTTTCCTTCATAGTTTCTTAGATTTCTGCTGTATTTTCTGTTTTCTGTCATGTTCTTCTTCTCTTCCATGTAATGTCTGAGTTTAAAGATTGATGTAGTTTGGTTCTATGATGTTTTATTGCTGAACAATTTCGATTTTAATGCACTTTCGTTTAATGGAATGGATTTTATCCTTGTAATTTCCACCATAAATTAGATTATCTAGATATAGATAGTTTTATTTATGTGGCTTGAATAATTTTCTTGAGCTTCATAACTTAATTGAATGGTTGATCTAAGATTTTAGTCAATTATTTTGGTTAAGTTAGATTGTAATTTCAAAGCTTTTGGATTCAATCATATTTTAGAAAATTGGCCAACATTGAATGGATTGTAATTTAATTGAATTGTTCTTCAATGATTCAAAGATTAATTTGTCTATGAATTAATCAAATTAGACCAACGAAATCAATCTCATTTTCTTGTGTAGTCGGTCATTTGATGAAATGGAAATTGTACTTTAATTCATTTGGACCAATGAGTATTTTCTTGGCCAAAGTTCTATTTTATTTATTTTCCTATGAAGCTTGTTATTTATTCATGCATGCGATTGCTATGTATTTGTAATGAGTAGGACAAGAGATAACATGTCATATGCGATTGCGGGGCATTGATGTGATTAGGACTTGATCGGATTATATTTGAGTTATAGATTAGTGAAGATCTTCCTAACTATAATTTTAATATAATTCAGTCTTAGAAGACTTTCTAAGCATTTTAGATTGAAGATTACATAATAGAATTAGCCAAGAATATTCAAAGGAAAGGATGATGATGTACAATTCCATGGAATTTGTGACCAGTTGCACATCTTTTGTCTGTTTTGTTTTCTGTTTAGTTATTTAAATTTCAGTTATTTATATTGCGTTGTTTCAATCATCCTCCCCTTTTTGTGTAATTTCTGAAATTTCCTTCATAAGTCTTAATAGCATTTTACTTAGCCTAATTGAATTTAATTTGATACCTCAATCTCTGTGGGACGATACTCTACTTATCACTTTATTACTTGTTGCGACCCAGTATACTTGCTGGAATTTTATATGTGCTATAAATTATACGCACCAAGTTTTTGGCGCCGTTGCTGGGGATTGATGGTTGTCAAATTGATTTTTCTTTTAAGCCAAAGTGATGTTATTTTAGACATTGTCTTTTCTTGTTTTAGTTTTTACAATTTCAAGTGTTTTTAGCTTTTCAAGTGTCTTTATTAGTTTCATTTCTTCTTGTTACCTCGCTTATTTGATATAACTCTCATGTTATTTCTCTTTGTTGTGTGTAAGGTACTTGATCATTTTCCTTGATGAAAGGAAATAAAAAAATCAAAGAGAGAGTAAGGAAAACAAAGAAGAAGCGACGCTAAGCATAGACACCAAATAAAGTCTAGCTAAGGACTTTAAACCAAGCGCTCTTGGGAGGCAACCCAAGTTTTTCTAACCTTTCTCTTTTTAATTTTGTTGTAGTATTTCTTTCGTAATTTTAATTTTGTTTTAGTCTTTTTCTGTTGCCCTTTTTTTTTTCTCTGTTTTCTCTGTTTTGGCAGAAATTTTGTCATCTTGCATGAATATTCTGTACTGTTTGGCTTTGGTTTTTGCCACTTTCTTTACATGTTTGTAAACCTTTATATGTCTTCTAGTTGTAGAATTTTATTTGGAGTGATTCGCATCCATTTTGGGGTCGTTCTATGTCGGTAAAGCTGTGTCGCCAGAAATTCTGCACTGCAGAATTTTGCTGCTCTGTTTTGTCCGAATTTGATGCTCACTTTTTAAATTTTTGATGGAGTTTTGGTGTGGAATTATGCATGATGAAATAGCTAAAGTGTAGATTGACTTAGCATGAATAGAATTTATTCTTATTTCTCTAAGGAATTCAAGTTAAATGGCAATGACGTTGACTTTAATGAATTTGTAGTAATAGTCTTTTAGCTGTGAGGATTTGAGCCTAAGTGAAAAATGCTATTCTTCTTGTTGTGTGTTCTCTATCATGGATTGTCACTCTAGAACTTGTCTTGAATCTTTGATTGAGGCTACATATCTTGTACATACTTGGAAATGATTTAGGCATTTGTTTCTTGTAACCACTTTTAGCCAAATAGCCATCCATTATCATTGTTTCCATTGTATGCCATTTTGTGCCTTATCCATTTTCTTTCTTGTGTTCTTCCACCACTTTTTCTGCCTACAACAATATTTTTTTTTTCTTTCTTCCAACTTAAGATGTGAGGAGTATTTTAAATTCTTTTAAGGGATTGATATGCTGAAAAATCTTGTGAATTTTGGGGTGTTTTGAACTATATTTCTTCTACTTCCTCTCAAGCAAAAGAAAAAGACTGGCCAGTCAAGAAGAAAAAAAAAAGAGAGAAAGAAAGAAAGAATAAAAAAAATTTTTGAAAAAAAAAAGAGAGAAAATAATGAAAAAGAGTAGCAGATAGAACATTAAGACCCAAATTTATTTATACTCAATCTCTTATATTTCACTTGTAAATACTCTTCATTTTCTTGAGTTGTTGCCATATTTTGTTTCATTGTTCAATCTTTCCCTTTTAGTTTCCCACTATTTTTCCTACCTACATTACAACCTTGTAAAGTCCTTCTGATTCAAGTATGTATTGGATTCAAGTAGTGGAGATTTAGATTCTTGACAAGCTTATGGTAGTAAATTTGTGATAGGATGATTTTGAGTGATTCCATCTTAAACACTTGAGAGAGTAGAGGATAAACACCTTGCCCTGTGCGGAGATTGTTACTTAAATTCATTCTTATCAAAATAATTGCCATGAAGCTTGCAATTTTCTTTTTAAGAAAATAAAGATTAATTTTTCCTAGCGTTAAATCTTTCCAAATTTTAATTATTCCATTGTTGTATATTTTCTACACTTTGCTTGTTGTGTTCTTTAGTTGTCTCTGTTGTATTAATTGATTTTGCCCAGGAGTGCAAAAGGCCTAGTGTGGGGGATTTGATAACATACTTTTTCCATTTATTTTAGTCCCTATTTTAGTCCTTTTTGCCTCTTTAATCTTGTCAATTCTCTAATTTTATTATGTTTTGGAATTTATTGGGTATAAACTATTTTTGGATTGCATGTGTCTCAATTTTATATTTTTAGAACTTGAATTGTAAAATGCTCAATTTAATTCCTACAAATTTTAATTTTGAAGAGAAAAGTGTTGACATGGACAAAGATGCTGATTTGGATGCTAATGTGGCACTTTTTGGGTGATGTAGATGCTGACTAGGATATGCTGGATGTGGGGCCCACTTGAACTCTTATTCAATGCCATGTAGTTAGAATTTTTGGGCAGAAATATTAATTTTCGTAGGTCAAAAAAAAGCATGGCTGAAATATTAATTTTGCCATGATATTCTGCTGCTGTTTGTCACTTTCTGCTGCAGAAATATTAATTTTGCTGCTGCTGCCATACCATTCTGCTGCTGCCATACTTTTCTGCTGCTGCAGAAATATTAATTTTGCTGCTATTTTGCTGTCAAAGTGCTGCCATATCATGGAAGAGGCATCCAAGGAGGCATCTAGGGCAGAATATCCCTTTAGGCATGTGTTAGATCAGTTTTATATTTGCAAAAATCGAAATTTATTAAGCAAGCTAAGTCATTTTTCAGATGTGAGGTCCTAGCACCATTTTTCTGCCTTCCTTGGGCAGCAGTGGCTGGGAGCAACATAGAGGCAACTCTCTAGCTTGGTTTGGGGGAGAGGAAGCCTTCCCACTTGGGAATGGCTCTCCTTCTCCCATTTTCTTTCCTTTTCTTGCATTTTCCTTCATAGTTTCTTAGATTTCTGCTGTATTTTCTGTTTTCTGTCATGTCTTCTTCTCTTCCATGTAATTTCTGAGTTTAAAGATTGATGTAGTTTGGTTCTATGATGTTTTATTGCTGAACAATTTCGATTTTAATGCACTTTCGTTTAATGGAATGGATTTTATCCTTGTAATTTTCACCATAAATTAGATTATCTAGATATAGATAGTTTTATTTATGTGGCTTGAATAATTTTCTTGAGCTTCATAACTTAATTGAATGGTTGATCTAAGATTTTAGTCAATTATTTTGGTTAAGTTAGATTGTAATTTCAAAGCTTTTGGATTCAATCATATTTTAGAAAATTGGCCAACATTGAATGGATTGTAATTTAATTGAATTGTTCTTCAATGATTCAAAGATTAATTTGTCTATGAATTAATCAAATTAGACCAACGAAATCAATCTCATTTTCTTGTGTAGTCGGTCATTTGATGAAATGGAAATTGTACTTTAATTCATTTGGACCAATGAGTATTTTCTTGGCCAAAGTTCTATTTTATTTATTGTCCTATGAAGCTTGTTATTTATACATGCATGCGATTGCTATGTATTTGTAATGAGTAGGATAAGAGATAACATGTTATATGCGATTGCGGGGCATTGATGTGATTAGGACTTGATCGGATTATATTTGAGTTATAGATTAGTGAAGATCTTCCTAACTATAATTTTAATATAATTCAGTCTTAGAAGACTTTCTAAGAATTTTAGATTGAAGATTACATAATAGAATTAGCCAAGAATATTCAAAGGAAAGGATGATGATGTACAATTCCATGGAATTTGTGACCAGTTGCACATCTTTTGTCTGTTTTGTTTTCTGTTTAGTTATTTAAATTTCAGTTATTTATATTGCGTTGTTTCAATCATCCCCCCCCTTTTTGTGTAATTTCTGAAATTTCCTTCATAAGTCTTAATAGCATTTTACTTAGCCTAATTGAATTTAATTTGATACCTCAATATCTGTGGGACGATACTCTACTTATCACTTTATTACTTGTTGCGACCCAGTATACTTGCTGGAATTTTATATGTGCTATAAATTATACGCACCAGCCATCCGCCTTCGATTATTCCCTTTCTCCTTAAGGGATGGTGCAAATAATTGGTTGATAACTCTACCACCGGGGAGTATAACTACTTGGGATGAACTGCGAAGGAAATTCTTGGATAAATTCTTCCCTCCCTCCAAATCAGTAAAATTAAGAAATGAGATTACAGCATTCCTTCAACAAGATGGAGAGACATTATACAATGCTTGGGAACGATTCAAGGAAATATTGAGGAAATGCCCGAATCATGGCATTCAAGAGTGGCAACAAATCTCAATCTTCTTCAGTGGATTGAATTATGAAACCAGGGATAAACTGGATACCGCAGCTGGTGGTGCATTATTGGGAAGTCAATTGAGCAAGCCAAGGACATTATTGAGACCATGGGGGCTAGTCAGAACGCTTCCATTAGAGCCAAGAGCAACTCAAAGAAAGGGATGCTAGAGTTGGACACTCTTCACGCTATTTTGGCCCAGAATGAAGCCCTAACTAAAAAGGTTGAGATGTTGTGTGCTAGACAACAAGAGCCGGTGAGAGTAAATGCGGTGAGTAATCCGGCACCAAGCTGTGACTTCTGTGGGGGTGCTCACATTAATGGTTGCTGTGAGGAGAATTCTACCATGGAACAGTTAAATTATATGGGCAATCACCAGAGGAACCAGAATACCTTCTACTCAAATTCTTACCATCCGGGAAATAGAAATCATCCGAACTTCCCATGGAGCAATGATCATTGTCTCAACCCCATGGCCTCGTCATTATCTAGTAGGCCTTCTCAACCACCCGGCTTCAATAACCAAAACAGAGCCCCACCACCTCAGGTGGAAAAGAAACCCACTTTGGAAGATATGTTCATGCAATACATGGCCAAGAATGATGCCGTGATCCAAAATCAATCATCTTTAATTCAGAGCCAAAACGTGGCTATTAGAAACTTGGAGACCCAAATGGGACAATTGGCCAACGCTCTTAATAGTAGACCTCAAGGTACTCTTCCTAGTGACACTGAGACCAATCCTAGAAGAGAAGGAAATGAGCATTGTAAAGCTATTGCTTTGAGAAGTGGGAAAGAAATTGAAGGTAATCCAAAGACAGCCGAAGTTGAGAAAAGGAAAGACCAAGAAGAAGTCACTCCAGAGAAAAATGAAGTTGAGCCCCTCACTGAGCACCCGAAACCCAAAATGCAACCACAACCTCCATTTCCACAAAGATTCGAGAAGCAGAAATTGGATCATCAATTCAAGAAATTCTTGGAGGTATTTAAAATACTCCACATCAATATCCCCTTTGCAGAAGCACTTGAACAAATGCCAAGTTATGTGAAATTCATGAAAGATATTTTGTCCAAGAAGAGAAGGCTTTGTGAATATGAAACTGTAGCACTCACTGAAGAATGTAGTGCCATCTTGCAAAACAAGCTTCCACCAAAGCTTAAAGACCCGGGAAGCTTCAACATACCTTGCACAATTGGGGATAAATTCAGTGGAAAGACTCTCTGTGACTTGGGGGCGAGCATAAACTTAATGCCTCTGTCCATATACAAGAGGCTAGGATTAGGTGAAGCTCGACCGACTACAGTCACCTTGCAACTAGCAGACCGCACTCTTGCGTATCCTAGAGGAGTTGTGGAGGATGTGTTAGTTAAGGTGGATAAGTTCATCTTCCCTGCTGACTTCATTGTCTTGGATTATGAAGAAGACTATGATGTCCCTATCATTTTGGGATGACCATTCTTAGCTACCGGGAGAACTATCATTGATGTGCAAAAAGGAGAACTCACTATAAGGGTGCAAGACCAAGAGGTGAAGTTTAATGTTTTTAAGGCAATAAAATATCCTGATGATCCAGAGGAGTGCTACAGAATTTCTTTAGTGGATGCTATGGTGGATAGAGTGGTACAAACCACCTTTGAGAATGAGCATTATGAAGATGCACTTGAGTCATCTCTCGTAGCTACAGAAGTGGATGAAGATGATGAAGAAGTGGTTGAGTGTGTGAACCAGTTGAATGCCACTTCTACATACCACAAACAAGTGGAGTCATTAGATTTGACCACCGAGATGGGACATGACACTAAGCCATCTATTGAAGAGCCACCTGTACTTGAGCTCAAGCCATTGCCTCCCCATTTGAAGTATGCATATTTGGGGGAATCGTCAACCTTGCCAATAATTATGTCTTCTCTGTTAAGTTTGGAGCAAGAAGAAAAACTGTTGAGAATCCTACGGGAACATAAAAAAGCCTTGGGATGGACGATCGTCGACATAAGAGGCATTAGTCCTTCAATTTGTATGCACAAGATAAAGCTCGAAGAGGGATATTCTCCCACTATTGAGCACCAGCGAAGATTAAACCCAGTAATGAAAGATGTGGTGAAGAAGGAAATTGTAAAGTGGCTGGATGCTGGAATAATTTACCCTATTTCTGATAGTTCATGGGTGAGCCTAGTTCAATGTGTCCCCAAGAAGGGAGGCATGACTGTAGTGGCTAACACTCGAAATGCATTGATACCGACTCGCACAGTCACAGGGTGGAGAATATGTATGGATTATAGCAAGTTAAACAAGGCTATGAGGAAGGATCACTTCCCGCTACCATTCATTGATCAGATGCTAGACAGGTTGGCTGGCCAAGAGTTCTTCTGTTTTCTTGATGGCTATTCAGGCTATAACCAGATTGCCATTGCACCAGACGATCAGGAAAAGACAACGTTCACATGTCCATATGGTACATTTGCTTTCAGGAGAATGCCATTTGGTTTGTGTAACGCACCGGCAACATTCCAGAGATGCATGATGGCAATATTTTCAGATATGGTGGAAAAATGCCTTGAAGTTTTTATGGATGATTTCTCAGTCTTTGGGACTTCATTTGATAGTTGTCTTGGCAACTTGAAACAAGTTCTAGAGCGATGTGAAGAAACCAATTTGGTGCTTAATTGGGAAAAATGCCATTTTATGGTGCAAGAAGGCATTGTACTTGGCCATAAAGTCTCCAAGAAGGGCTTGGAAGTTGATCAAGCCAAAGTTTCGACCATTAAGCAACTCCCTCCTCCGGTGTCTGTAAAAGGAGTCAGGAGCTTCCTTGGTCATGCTGGTTTCTATAGGAGATTTATAAAAGATTTCTCCAAGATTGCTAAGCTATTGTGGCATTTGCTAGAAAAAGATGCTCCATTTTGCTTTGATGAGTAGTGTTTGGCATCATTTATTGAGTTGAAGAAGAGGCTTGTTGCTGCACCTATTATTGTTGCATCGGATTGGAAGAAACCCTTTGAATTGATGTGTGATGCAAGCGACTATGCAGTGGGGGCAGTGTTGGGTCAACGGTGTAAAAAGATCTTTCATCCCATTTATTATGCTAGCAGAACACTAGCCGATGCTCAATTGAATTATACCACTACAGAAAAAGAGTTATTAACGGTGGTATTTGCATTTGATAAATTTCGAGCATATATGGTGGGAACAAAAGTCACTATGCATACTGACCATTCAGCGATCAAATATCTCATTGAGAAAAAGGACTCGAAGCCCCGGTTAATCAGATGGATTCTACTACTGCAAGAATTTGACTTGCAAATTAAAGATAGAAAGGGGAGTGAGAATCAAGTTACTGACCACCTCTCGCGCCTAAACAATGATGCTCAAGCTGAAATGGAGCCGCAAATCAGTGAGAATTTTCCTGATGAGCGGCTATTTCTAGTAGGAGACAAGCAACTGCCATGGTATGCAGACTACGTGAATTTCCTTGTGTGTGGTAGATTGCCACCAGACATAAACACCCATCAAAAGAAGAGGTTCATCCATGATGTGCGAAATTACTTTTGGGATGAGCCATTTCTCTTTCGAGTTTGTGCCGATCAGATAGTTCGTCGTTGCATTCCAGAAGAAGAGATGACAAGTGTGCTATGGCATTGTCACAATTCAGACTATGCAGGTCATTATAGCAGTGTTCGAACAGCAGCTAAGGTGTTGGAAAATGGATTATATTGGCCATCCTTGTTTAAGGATGCGAGAAAGTTTGTAGAAAATTGTGATCGATGTCAAAGAAGTGGCAACATCTCAAGAAAACATGAAATGCCACTCAATAGCGTTTTTGAAGTGGAGATTTTTTATGTGTAGGGGATCGATTTCATGGGGCCGTTTCCCTCTTCCTCCTCATGCCAATACATACTGGTGGCCGTCGACTACGTCTCTAAATGGGTGGAAGCAATTCCTACCACAGTAAATGATTCAAAAGTGGTAGTAAATTTCTTGAAAAAAAAACATCTTTTCTCGGTTTGGGGTGCCACGAGCTTTAATTAGCGATGGTGGAACTCATTTCTGTAACAAGTATTTGGATAGTCTTCTGATTAAATATGGTGTCAAGCACCGAGTAGCCACCCCTTATCACCCTCAAACAAGCGGTCAGGTTGAGGTCTCTAACCGAGAATTGAAGAGGATATTGGAGAAGACAGTCAATGCTTCAAGGAAAGATTGGGCAAAGAGGATAGACGATGCTTTGTGGGCTTATAGAACTGCATATAAGACTCCAATTAGAACATCCCCTTTCAAGCTAGTCTATGGAAAAGCTTGCCACCTCCCCGTAGAGCTAGAGCACAAAGCATTTTGGGCCACAAAGTTCTTAAATTTTGATATCAAGAAAGCTGGAGAAAAGAGGCTCTTGTAATTAAATGAACTTGAAGACTTCCGTCTTCAAGCTTATGAAAAGCTCTAAATTGTACAAAGAGAAGGTGAAAAGATGGCATGATCGAAAAATAGTCCCCCGATCCTTTGAATCAGGCCAACAAGTTCTTCTTTTCAACTCTAGACTCAAACTCTTTCCTGGGAAGCTGAAGTCTAGATGGTCAGGGCCTTTTATTGTCAAAGAAGCCTTCCCACATGGAGCTGTGGAGATTTCAGATCTGGAGGGTGCTAGAAGCTTCAAAGTGAATGGCCATCGATTGAAGCACTATCTTGGTGGCGAAATTAAGCAGGAGAAGAACTCTCTACCACTCATCCAACCCATGGCATAGGAGCTCCGGTAAAGTCCAGCAAAGGACTATAAATAAAGCGCTCTTGGGAGGCACCCCAAGCTTTCTTACACTCTCCCTTTTATTTTTGGCAATAGTTAGTTGTTTGTGTGCTATTGTGTGTATACATGGCTGTGTGATCTTTTTCTGTGCTGCATAAGTTGTTGTGTGAAGTTAATTTGGTTGATAGTTTACTGTAGTATAGTTGCTTAGCTTTGTAGCTTAGTTGCATGTTTTCTGTAGCTGATCTCTCCTCGTGGTATGTTTATGATGTTTATTGTTGTTTTGAGGGGATGAAAATTTTGTTGATGTTTGGAAACATAGACTCAAATAAGTTTGGGGGATGACATTTGATGTAGGGGCCTATCTGGAGTTTTTGGAGATGTTTATATAAATGTCAGTGCAGTAATGTTTGGATGAATCTCCATGTAATCCGCTTGAGAAGCTAAGTCTATTGTGTGAAGGGTATGGACCTGTTGGCTGGTGATTAAAACGTCAGTGTTGCTTAATCAGGGAAAATTTGGACTTGTTTCTGCTGAAAATTTTGCTGTCATTCTAATGGGTTCACGCTTAAGCGCATATATCACACGCTTAAGCGTGTAAAGGCTAATTTTGAAGTTGTTCTCGGGTTCAAATTCGTTTAAGCGTGTTAACACCCGCTTAGGCGAGTGAGCCATGCTTTTAAAAAAAAAAAAAGAGAAGGGCTGAAGGTATCGCGCTTAAGCGCGGTTTCCGCACGCTTAAGCGTGCGGTAGTATCTTTAAAAGCCAAATTAGGGCTTTTTGCCCTAAAATTTTCTGAAACCTCTTCTCCCAAGCCCTCCCCTAGCCTCGACCAGCCCCTCCCTGCCCTCTCCAGCCACTTTCTGGCCACTCCCTTCCAATAAACCAACCATACATCCCTTCCCCATCACTATTTTGACCATTTTCGCCGATCTCCTCCTATTTTTGGTGTCTTGAAGCTTCTCCACCGTGGGCTCTTCGCTTTTTTGCATCGGAATCGTTGAGTGGGGTGCCAATCCTCCGTGTTCTTTGTGTTTTCTCCGTATTTCCTCCTATTTTGCTCTATAGGTAATGTATCTCTTCTCTTATTTGTGATTTTGGTAGGCTTAGTGATTCAAGTTCTGAAACTTAGGCAATTTTTGAAATTATAAGAACATAGGGATTATTTAGTGTTGATATATTTTGTTGTTCTTGGGATACTTTGCTGAATTTCTCACAGGAAACATATGGCATCCAAGAAGAAGTCAAGGGGTAAAGAAAAAGTTGGGTCTAGTGGTTCCCTCCCTTTTGATAATTTGAAATTTAGAACCCTAGAGCACCAAAATTGGTATAAGGACAAAGTGAGCATAAAAAAATATGTCAGGGAGAGGGCAATTGCGCTTAGCCCCGGTGATTATCCTGAGATTCTTGAACAAATTGCCAAAAGAGGTTGGGACCCGTATGTGTTTATGGACAAACCCACCAGTTGCTTATCAGTGGTACAAGAATTTTATGCCAATGCTAGGAGGGTCAAAGATGATGGTTTGGGGGAATATAAGACCATGGTTAGAGGTATAGAAGTTGATTTTTCTGCTGCTACTATCAACAGACATTTTGGAATTAGAGTAGCTATTTGCCTCTATCAGCATCACATTGATGATATCCCTGCAAATCCTGAGCGGGTGCTTGACACATTGTGCAAACCTGGTGCACAATGGATTTTGGGTAAAAAGAATGCACCTCTCAAGTTACAGAGAGCTGACCTCCTTCCAGTGGCCAAAGTGTGGTGTGTTTTATCTCAATCCAACCTCCTCCCGACCACCAATACCTCGGATGTCAATGTGAAAAGAGCCACTCTCATTTACTGTATTATGGAAGGAAAATTTGTGGACTTGGGCTTGTTAATTGCGAAGAACATAGAAGCCTTGGCACAGGCGAAGGTGGAAATTCTGGGATACCCTTACCTGATAACCAAACTGTGTGCTGCTCAGAAAGTGCCTATGGAGGGGGAGACACTGCTTTCTCCTCCCAAGTCCATCACAAAGGAGCTCTTGGATAAATTTGCTGCAGAAGATGCCACCACTGGTAGTGCTCCTGGACCTCCTGTTGCCCCTCAGCCCTCCCAGGTTTCTACCCAGGCTCCCACTGCCACACTTTTGTCGGTTAATCAACGCGTCTCTGATCTTGAGGGAATGATGAAAAATATATGGCATTATCAGCAGAGTTTTGGCAATGCATGGGCTTTGCAGAATGGGATTAGCACTGAAGGTTGGGATTTATCCCAAGGTGGAGGAGCTGAAGATGAAGCAGAAGAAGGAGAGGCAGAAGAAGGAGGAGATGCAGAAGAAGCAACGAGAGCTGATGAGGAGGACGATAGCTAGGATTTATGTTTCTGTTATGTTTCTGTTTTTGAATTCTTGTAATTGAACTTTATTTCAGACTTGTGTTTTCGAACATTTTGTTGATTGACTAGTTCTTTTGGATTTATTGGATCAGCGTCTATTTGGTTGAGACGTTGTATTTTGGTTGTTGATCTCTTTATTGTTAATGTCCAGTATTTTTGGTTATTTTAGTTATCTTTTTCTGGCCCCCAAATCCCTTTTTGTTCATTTGATTTATTCTCGTCTATTCAACCATTGAGGACAATGTTCGCCTCAAGTTTGGGGGAGGATTTTGGTGATTTGTGGAGTTATGTGAATGCATTGAATTTTTTTTCTCTAGCCTTATCTAGTATTTCATTTTGTTGAGATTGGCTGGCTGGAAATTGTCTCTTGTGAAAGCCTTATGATGAATCTGCTGATTACTTGTTGCATAGGATGGAAGTCTTTTGTGAAGTCTATATTTGTGTTCAGGTTGTCCAATAAACTTTGCTTCCTTGGAGTTGTTGAAAATTTTTAAGCACAAATTAGCCAGAATTCATTTTAAGTGCATTTGTTCATAGAAAATTCTTGTAGTTTAATTAGTATGGTTATTTATCAATTTTAAGAATTCTAGAACCTATGTTTAAACTCTTTTGAAATGAAATTTCTAAATTGTGCATTGTTTGGAGAAATGATTTAGGCATTTTCTCTGTGCAATTGAGCCTTTCAAGCCATCCTTTTATTATGCTACCCATTGATCCCGATTTTGAGCTTTTAATTTTTATTAAAAAAAAATTAATTTGTTAATTCTTTCTTTTACCCACTTTAGCCCTACCCTTCAAGCCTGAAAAACAATGTCTAACCCCTTTTTCAAGAGAATAATAGAATCTATGAAGTTTGAAAAAGTGATGTTGCTTATGGAGGTGTACGAGACAAGAAAATCAAAAAAATGGAAGAAGAAATGAAGTAAAAGAGTGCTCTTAAAAAAAATATTAAAATAAAATTTGAAGAGCACATTGAAGTTGTCACTCTCAAGAAACATGCAAACCTATGAAGATTGAGTATGGCAACAAATTTTTATGATGATTGCATATTTTCATTTTGTGAGACATGAAAACTATGTTGATGAAAAATGCACTTTGAAGGAATAGAGAAAGAAAAAGAAAAGCATGGGACAAAAAAAAAAGTGTCATATTTATTGATGCTAAATCATAATTCTCTTGATGTTTGTATTTTTCCTTTATCCTTCATTTGGTAGCCATTGCCCAAAGCCACATTACAAGCTTTAAGTCCTTTTGATCAAAAAATGGTGCAAAGGTTAGCTTAGTGGAGAAAGAGGATAAGGACAGGCTTATGGAGTTGTCAATATTGATTGTTTCTATGCTTCTTAAACTATTTGAAGTTTTAGCTAAACACTTGCATGAAATTGAATCTTGGCTAAGGCACACACACACTTCAAGAACTTGTGAGGAAGCGTTGTTTATTTTAGAACCTGAAGGCATCTATAGACTGACGTAAATTTCATCTCCTTGCGATTTTTTGAAATTAGCGCTTGAAGGTTTAAAAGAGAGTTGAAGCCTTGCTTGTCTTGATTTATTGATTACAACATGTTTTAATTGCTTTACTCGAGGACGAGTAAAAGTTCAAGTTTGGGGAATTGATGAATCCTCAGCATTCATACATATTCTATGGAGATTTTTGTCATATTGGCATACTTTTGGCTGTCATTAGGGTTTTAACACCTAATTTTTGAATAGTTGCATACATACCTCACTCTTAGGTTAAGAAATGCAATTTTTGGGCTTCTAATCACATTCTTGTTGGGTTACTTTTGTAACTATGTTAGTGATTTTGCTTTTGCAGGTTTTTCAGCTAGGAAAATGTTTTTGAAAGATGAGAAATCCATTAACCAAGATTTAATTGAGGTGAAGAGGAACCTTGGAGAAGAAAAAAAGAGGCTCAAAATGAAGATTTTGTTGTCATTCTCACGCCTAAGCGGGATTTTCATGCGCCTAAGTGCATAAAGCTCAACAAGGGATCCTTCTCTGCCACTCTCATGCTTAAAGGGAAAATATTCACGCTTAAGCATGAATCTCGCAACATTGGAGGCTTCATTCTATCCAAAATGCGCTTAAGCATAAATTATGTGCGCTTAAGCGTGTAATACTTTGCTGATCGTGCTTAAGCGGGAAAAGCGTGCGCTTAAGCGCACGGACCATTTTACTGTCACATGTAGCAAGCTTTAAAAGGCAATTTGGACTGAATTTTTAGGTCATTCTGGGTTGGAATCGAAGGAGGAGCGCCGTTTTTACCTCTGGAGGCTAGGGCAACCAACTTTTGGAGAAGATTGAAGCAATTTTTCTTCCACCCAACTTGGAATCATGGAGTTTTCTCTTTTCTTCTCTCATTTTCTGTATTTTATAATGATGTGTAGCTAAATTTCTATACTAGGATTGCTATGAACCCTAGTTTGGATTAAGTTTTGTCAATCCCTTGACTCTTGTGATTGTTTGGCCATTAATACATGTTTATTCATTCTCATTTTCTTGCTTTCATTAAACTTGATCAATTTAATGGATTGTTTGGTGGTTTTGCTGTACTTGGGAGAGGAATGTAAAACCTAGACCATAGAATGGATAGTATGAGTTCTTGAACCACAAAGGAGAGGGGATAGATTCGTTAATATCATAGGAATATAGATATTAGCCTCATATAGTCAGATTAGGGTTTGTACATTTTCAAAACCTAAGAATACATAAGGAATTATGAGATTTCGGGTTGAGTCTTAGTCGGCATTCGGGAGAATACTTCTAAGCATATTCGTATCCTAGATTAGCATGTGTGGCCGGTGAGAACAAGAGGGAAAGGGATTAAAGCTTGTGAAGAGCAACGGGGGATTAGCAATCCTAGGTTGTGTTTATCTTGTGAATTAAATTGCATTTGTCTTGTGATTTTCATTGTGCTTGTTTAGATTCATACAACATACAACTCACTCCTAACTCAACTTTACATTTTCACTTTCCTTATGTCAAGAACTATCGAAATTTGCATTGTCTAACTAATATAACTTAATTTCTCGGGTAATTAGCAAGTTAATCCTCGTGGGAACGATTCTTTTACTTAATTTTCACTATACTACTTGCACGATTGGTACGCTTGCCAAGTCGTCAACAAGTTTTTGGCGCCGTTGCCAGGGATTAACGGTTGTTGCTAATATTCATAGGAATTAAGAAGTGCTAGATTAAGCAAGTCTTGAATTTCTTTTTTACAATATTCTAAAGTTTCTTTATTCATCTGTATGGGTCTAACTTTGGTTGGTATTTTATCTTTTGTATAACTTCTCATAAGGTAAATAAACTATATGTCTCTTTCTATCCCAAAAAGCATTTGGACGTTCTGAACAAATTTCTTTTTCAAATTTTTCTTGAACAAAAGCAATTCTATTCTTAACTTGAGGGTTTTCTATCTGTTTTTCTATTTTTCTATAATGAACTTCTTTGTTTAAAAATTTGATTTTTTTTTTAGAAATTAAATTTATTTTTGTAATAGCTAATGATTTAAGCAAATTAGCATCTTTTGTTTTTGAAGGTGTTAGAAATTCAAAGCAAATTTCTTTTCTTGAAACATGTGTTGAAATTCCTAATTCTAAGACTTGAAAAGGATAAATTAAAGTAAGGAACGGAGTACTTAAGATCATTGGTTCACTTACATTCCTAACAAGGACAAAGGTTGTGCTAAAACATACGCCTTGATTACATATCTTAGCATTTGAAAGTTTGTACCTAATAGGGAGTTGATTTCCTCCAGCACCGTTGAGACTTTCAATGGTTTTTTCATCATATTGAGTAGGAATTATACCATCTTGAATACAGTTAAGATATACTTCTGAATCCATTAGAGCAATCATCTTGATACTATATTTTTTATTGACTGTAAGGATAAGCTAACAATACCATTTTTGAACTTGAATTCTAGAAATAATATTTAAATAATTATCACTAGGTTTTGAGCTACTTTCTAAAGTATCTTCTTGATCATTGTTTTTCCTAACATCCTTATTAGCCATTAAATTTAAGATATCCAAGGATAAATCTATATCCTTTTGCTTTAGCATTCTAATTTCTTCCTTAATTATCTTGATCTCGTCTTTTAACTCTTTTATTGTAACTTTTTCTTCAGCTGGATTATTTTGTAACCTATTGATTATCTCTTGAACATTATAAGGTTTAACTTCTGGTATTTGTGGGCGTTCTTTTGAATCCATAATATCTTTAATCTTGAGCAGATATTCTTTCCTAACTTCTTCATTATCTATTTTGTCTATAATATCCACTAAAGTTTGAATCTTATCTTTATTGAGCATATTGATAGATTTTGAGTAGCTAGTTTTTGAACATTTTTTACAACTACAAATTCCTATATCTTCTGAATGGGTGTCGTCTTTAGATTCTAAACTAGATGATGAACTATTTTGATCTAATTGATATATCTCATTTTGATCAGTACCATTATCTGTGTCATATTTTGACTCAGAGTTTTGATATTTTAACAGAATACTCATAAGACTTTGTTTATCCTTATCATCTATTTCTATATATATATATATATATATATATATATATATTTATGTATAGAGCTTCATTTGTAACAAAATTTATTAATTCTCCAAAGGTCATATGTTGAAAGGGGAGAGTATTGTTGCACTGTTTCCTAATGCTTTCTTTAACTCTTTCGGAAAATAGGTTCGGTAACCCACCTAAAAACCTTTCTTTCCAATAGTCTGCTTTACTATCAGACTGGGTGTACAACTTGATAAGGAACAAGTCCTTGTACCATCTAAAATCAGACATCGTTGGACATATGAGATTGATCAATTGGTTTCTTATTTTTTGTTGGAAATCTGTGGGATTTCCTACAAAGTGTTTTATTAAAGCATAAATTAAAACTGCTACTGAATCTTGAACTTCTACTATTTGACCATTAATTTCTTCTTGTTTGACCGCAAATTTAATTGCTGACCTTTCAGCTTCTGTGAGATAGATATCCCACCAGTCTTTTAATTGACCAGTAAAACCCGTTGTTAACATGGTTACTATTGACCTTTCTTCATTATTTTTGATCCTATACGTCGTGGCGCACATTGACATATTTTGAATTATTCCTAAAATTTGATGCTTGCTGTGACCATCAATGTTCCATTCTACTATAGCTTCGCCGAAATAGCTGGCTTCTGTAACTAAGGTATTTTCTTCATATTGGGTATCAGGGTAACTAAGTCTTTGGTAGTAGTTCCTAGTCATTGGTTTTGGGTTTTTGAACCTAATTCTATTTATTTCTAATTGTTGATCAGTTTCTAATTTTGACAGTGTATTGATTTGGAGACCTTTTGATATATTATTTGAGACATTTAGTTGATATAATCTTTTGGTGATTTTTTCAACTAAGTTTTGAGAAGATGGTCCTAACTTGATTGACTTCAACTCAGCTTGTGTAAGGGTTGGAATCCTATACAAGGGTTGTTGAGGTATTGAGTTTATTGGATTTTGAACAGAGCTACTAGGGGTTTCTAAACTCTTGTTATTGACCACGTTTTCTATCCTATCTAATTACTTTCCTATGGTGTTGAGCGCTAAGTTAGTAAAATTATTTTGGGACTCTATATTTTTGATATCCCGTTTTGAACTGTGTTGATCTTCATTACCTTCTACAGTTTTGAACGGAGTGGCTCTATCTTAGAACTACCTTTTGAAATCTTCAGATTTTCTAAAGGTGGATGAACAGAAATAATTTTTTGTCCTAAGGTTGTGTCCCATTCTACTGTAATTCTAGTGTGGGTGTTAACCTCGTTTTGATCCTCTATTATCAACGGATTTTTTATTTTATTATTGAAACAGTGCATTTCAAACCATTTAAAAAAGAAAATGTGTTGACCTAAATTTTTCATAAATTTATAATAATCTATCTTCCATTGTTGAACTTGTTCTTTCGAGAAAGTATTGAAATACCATTCTCTTCTTGATTTATTAAGTTCTTTCATAAATTCAGTATTTAACATCTCTTTATCAATTTTGAACTCTTTCTTTAGCATTAAGATTTGAGATCTAGTGGGAAAGTGATTGACCGATGGGGTCTCTTGAACTAACTCATAAATAGGTTGTGGAACAATTGGTTGAAAATCTACTCCTTTGAGACTAGTTGAAGTCCCTGGAGCTTCAACTGCAGATCAGTAATCAGAATCTCCAGAGTGTCTTGAACTGAACTCTAATTCCGGGTTATTGAACATTCTAATTCTAGAAGAGGATGATCTATTCATAGATATCCTGACATATCCTTTTGGACCTTGAACAAAGTTTCCCAAACTTCTAGATTCTATTTTCTTGGGTTGTTGGATAGTTTCTAAATCCCAAGAGTCTGGAAAAGCAGCCATAATTTCATCATACCTGAGTGGTTTGGGTGTCATGATCATAGATTTTTTAAGGTTGGCCTCCATAAGGATGGTTTCATTCTTAGGTGACTATTTCTTAACAGAAATTCCTACTCCAGTTTTGGAGATCTTGTAGTGAATTCTATAAACTATAGAAAGATTATCCAGATCCTCACTGAATATTCCTTTTGTGGTCTTGACATGTAATTTTAAGGTAGTTTTGACGTTTCTCAACCTCTTCATGTAATTTGGAAAACACAGAAAATAAATTGGACCATTGCAGAGATTCGACTCCACAAGACTTAACATTGAATCTTGAAAATACAAAGCATGCCTATCCTGTAAAAGTAACAGAACAAGATGATTAATTCCTAACATGTGCATTGGTTTGACAACAACTTGAATTAATCTGATGTGGATAAATCCAAATTTATCTTTCCTATGTTGAGCAATTTGATCTCTATCAAGTAAATTGATAGTGTCTTGACATTTTCCTAACTTACTAGTACATTCTATGCCTCTTACTATGTCTTAAACTTTGAAATTAAAAGTTGAATGCTTATAAATTTCTCTGGGGCGTACTTTAGACATTTCCCAGTTTCTTAGTCTTTTTTCTGCTTCTATTATTGAAACTTCTGAATTATTAAATTCATCTTGATCTACAGAACTATGATTACTAGAGGTAGGGGGAAGACTGATTTCAGAACTATTCCTATTAAAAAGTTTCCTTACTAATTCAGATATATTTAAGAAAATAAAATTCTTAAAATTCTTTTAAGTTCGTCAAGGTTTATCGGGACCACCTCCTATGGGAACACCGGCCTCTCCTGGGTCTTACTGGCTTACCAACACAGTAACAAGGCTGACCAACGCTAACCCTTAACTTAATTAAAAGTTTCTTAAGAAAAATAAATTCTTAAATAAATCTAAACTAACGAGAAGGCTTTCTAACAGAACTAGGCTCTGATACCATTTTTCGACCTTTTCTAACTGGATTGTCGTTCTGTTTTTAAAACCCTATAAACTAATTGGTGGAACTATTGAACAAGAAGTTGTACAAAACTTCTAACATATGAACAAAGCTAAATTCAGAACTTAAAATCTCATCTCTAAATTCTATTTGAGATTCTTGATTAACAATGTAAATTCTTGAACTGTTGGGTTGAACAAAATATTCAAATTTAATAACAAGCATAAGATCAGAAAAAGGAATCGGAATATATTCTAACAGAGACAATCTCATTTTGATAATTTAAACAAGATTTTGATGAACAAAAACTTGAAAAACAATGTTATAAAGATGATGAACATTACAAAAAGTCTTGATCTTACAATTTAGCAAACAGCAAAACTTCTTGAACAAAGATGATTGCAGAGGATGTTTTTAACAAGAATTTTCTCTCTGTTCTCGCTCTTTTCTTTCTTTCTTTTTTCTGTCTCTCTGTGTCTCTGTTTTCTCTTGTGTTTCTCTTGTATGTGTAAACAATTAAACTACTTCGCCTTTTATAGAAGTAGGAAGGCAGATTTGAACATAAATGAAGTCCGTGGATTTCAGAGGCTCTGGAGTCTGCGAATTTGAACAAGTTTAGAATTCAAAAAGCAAGGACGCGTGGATGGCTGCTATCCGCAAAGTTGAGCATAGGCATCTTCTTTTTCAAAAGTAGATTTGTCGTCTTGTGCCGACACTTTACTTTTGTAAAAGTATGTCTGCCACTTGTTGAACACAATTATTTTGATAAAGACTAAAGATATTGAGCTGGCAGGAGCTTCAGATTCTTTTGCCGACGGCTTAACCAGACCATGGTCAGTCTTGACTGAGGTTGGTGAAGTCGATATTGTAGCAGTCATCTTCATTCTGGAATTAGCTGCTATCTTCTGGATTAAAGTCTTCAGAGGGATACTTGTTGGATGGAGCTTTTTCTACAAGTTGTTGAACAAGATTGTTGAACTCTTCTTCAAATTGTGCCTTGGCAAGTTTTGCCATAATATGAGATTTTGATGCTAGAAAAGGAGACTGGTGTTGAACAGCCTGAGGATACTTCATCAGGTATGGATGTTGAGTAAGCCATTTTTCAACGGCTTTTTTGTTGAGCAGATTGGGGTTGTATGTTGACCACCATTTTATGTTGAACGTTCGGCTTAAAAAGAGAGGATAGCCGATATTGAACCTGTCTTTGAATTCGAAATCCCATTTAAGTAGCTTTCCTTTTGAACAGAGCTAGTGGTTCATGCCACTACGATGCCGAATCACCCAGAATTGAATTCGTGACAATCTTGCTGTATAGTGGTCTCCAAGTCGTATTCACTCAAGGAGCCTCACTTCTAATCACTAATTAGTTATTCTAAACACCTAAACACTAATTAAAGCACATAAACGCAGAGGGGTTTGTTGACAGTAATAGCAGAAACATTAACAAGACAGCAACAATGAACAACAACAACAACAACAACAACAAAATAGCAGCAGAACAAGTTTGACAATAACAGAAAACCATGCAACCAACCACTAGGATTTATGGAAATGCAACTATCATCACTTAACTCATTGATTAAGTTTTATTCTCATTTCACCATTTGGTTCTTGAAAAGAAAATGATTCTAGAGTAACTTCCAGAACTTAATGCTACTAACTATAGCCAAGAATATCTTCACTAACTATAACTAGATGCATTTCAAAAGAAAGTCTCAACCAAATCAAGTTAAATATCATATAGCTAGCCATTTCATTTCACTCACTTTTCTAATCAGTCAAGCAAGGTTATATCTTATATATAAATCTGTTTATGCTCTTTCAAGGTCAAATCAGAATCTGATAGCAACATAAACATAAAAGCAGAACAGAAACAAAATAAGATGAAATGGAGAATAAAACACTTATCTTGCACTTTCAGTTCAAGCTAAAACATCCCAAGGTCCTAGTGACTGATTACAATGGAGATTTAGCCCTCAATGACAGCAAGATAGCAAAACAGAAGAAGGAAAACAGAGAGGACAAGAGAGTTGCGAAAATTGCTAAGTTACAAAAAATAAAAGTGTCCTCTGATTTTTAAAACTGATGCCCTCAATGCCTTAGAATATTCTACCCTAGATGCTTCTTCCATGATTTGGGCAGCAAGACAATAGCAGAAAAGTGGCAACAGTAGCAGACAAGTTACTCTACTCCTTTGTTGTTTCTGTCTGCTATTGATTGCTGCAGAAGGCCCATGCTATCAAAGCAAAAATTACATTTCCCTTTTCTGTAAAGTGTAGAACAGTGGGGACCAGAAATCCAATCAGCCCTAGTCAACCAGTTAATGCCCAGTCAGCATGTCCAGGTAGCCTCCAAGTAAGCACAACGTCCATGTCAGTATTTTTCTCTCCAATAATTAGATCTGAAATTAAGCACATGAATTAATTGGGATAAAATTATGAATTTGAATCATATTAATTCTATAATTAATTTACACCCAATAAATTCAAAATATAATAAAATAGGAGAGTTGGCAACATTGAAATAGCAATAGGACTAAGATAGGGACTAAATAGTATATAAAAATGCCCGATATCAACTAGTTTCTCCTAATTCATTTTTATCTTCAGAATTCTTAACATCTTTCTTAGCCATTAACTTAAAATACCATTTTTGATGTAACAACATCATTTTTGAACAGATATTATGGAAATAATATTTAAGTAGCTTTCCTTTTGAATAGAACTAGTTTCTCCTAATTCATTTTGATCTTCAGAATTCTTAACATCTTTATTAGCCATTAAACTTAAAATATCTAAGGATAAGACCATATCCTTCTATTTGAGCAATTGAATTTCTTTTTTAATAATTTTGATTTCTTCTTGAAGTTCTTTTATTGAAATCTTTTCTTGAACAGGATTATATTGAAATCTATTAATTATTTCTTGAACATTATAAGGCTTGACAGAAGGACATGGACTTCAAGAAGAAATAATTAATACATTTCAATATAATCCTATTCAAGAAAAGATTTCAATAAAAGAACTTCAAGAAGAAATCAAAATTATTAAAGAAGAAATTCAATTGCTCAAATAGAAGGATATGGACTTATCCTTAGATATTTTAAGTTTAATGGCTAATAAAGATGTTAAGTATTCTGAAGATCAAAATGAATTAGGAGAAACTAGTTCTGTTCAAAAGGACAGCTACTTAAATATTATTTCCAGAATCTATGTTCAAAAATGGTATTGTTACGTCAACCTTACCATTAAGAATTTTAACATCAAAGTGATCGCTCTGATAGACTCAGGTGCTGATCTTAACTGTGTTCAAGAAGGACTAATTCCAACTCAATACTACGAAAAAACCACTGAAAGCCTCAGCGGTGTAGGAGGTAATAAACTTCCAGTTAGGTACAAATTGTCTAATGCCAAGATATGTAATTAAGGCATTAAGTTCAACACAACCTTCGTTCTAGTTAGAAACCTGAACAAACCAGTGATTTTAGGAACACCTTTTCTGACCCTTATTTATCCCTTTAAGGTTTCAGAATTAGGAATTTCAACTTTTGTTTCTGGTAAAGAAATTTATTTTGAATTTCTAAATCTGTTAAGACAACAGATGTTAATTTGCTCAAAAGTCTAGCTGTCTCCAAGCTAAATCTGATCAATAGAAAAATAACCCAGATAAAAATGTTAAATAAAGAAGTTCAATATAAAAGAATCGAAGAACAAATAGAAAACCCCCAAGTCAAAAATAGAATAGACTTTGTTCAACAAAAATTTGAAAAAGAAATATGTTCTGAAAAGCCCAATGTTTTTTGGAATCGAAAAAGGCACACTGTTTCTCTTCCTTACAAGCCCAGTTTTACCGAGGACAAAATCCCGACTAAAGCTAGGCCCATTCAAATGAATAAAGAAACTTTAGAATACTGTAAAAAAGAAATCCAAGACTTGTTAAGTAAAAAGCTCATAAGGACGAGCAAATCCCCTTGGAGTTGTTCAGCATTATATGTTCAAAATCAGGCAGAAATAGAGCGAGGAGTCCCTCACATGGTCATTAATTACAAACCGCTCAATAAGGTCCTTAGATGGATTAGGTTCCCTATACCTAATAGAGGAGACCTAATTTCACGTGTTTAAAAGGCATCTTTATTTTCAAAGTTTGATATGAAATTTGGTTTTTACCAAATTCAAATTACAGAAAAAGATAGGTACAAAACGGCTTTCACCATTCCCTTTGGTCATTACGAATTGAATGTTATGCCATTCGATCTCAAAAATGCCTCCTCATAATTTCAAAATTTTATGAACTCTATTTTTAATCCTTTTTCTCAATTTACCATAGTCTACATAGATGATGTCTTAGTGTTTTCTAAATCGACAGAACAACACTTTAGACACCTTGATCAATTTTATGAAACTGTTGAGAAAAATGGCTTAGTCGTTTCTGCTAAGAAAATGCAACTGTTCAAAACAAAAATTAGATTTTTAGGTTATGATATTTATCAAGGCATGGTCAAACCTATTAAACATTTAATAGAATTTGCAGACAAATTTCTAGACGAGATAACTGATAAAAATCAACTTCAAAGATTTTTAAGTTGTCTTAACTATGTCACAGATTTTGTTCAAGATCTTAGGATTATCTGCAAACCTTTATATTCTAGGTTGAAGAAGAAAGCACCCATATGGGATAGTTCAATGACGAATGCCGTCAAAACTCTTAAGTTAAGAGTCAAAACACTCCCTTGTTTAGGAATACCTGATCCAGAAGCCTTTATGATCATAGAAACTGATGCGTCAAAAGAAGGTTATGGAGGTGTTCTTAAACAAAGGCCCAAAGGAAGTTCAAAAGAACAACTAGTAAAGTTCAATTCCAGAGTTTGGTCTGAAGCTCAAGAAAAATACTCCACTATAAAAAAGGAAATTTTATCTATGGTTTTGAATGTCAAAAAATTTCAAAAAGAAGTGTTCAATAAAACCTTTTTGCTCAAAACTGATTGCAAGTCTACAAAAACTGTTTTAGAAAAAGATGTTCAAAATTTGGTTTCAAAGCACATTTTTGCCAGATGGCAAGCTATTCTTTCTTGTTTTGATTTCAAAATTGAACATATAAAAGGCAAAGAAAAGAAAATACCCTTCCTAATTTTGTTACAAGAGAATTCTTGCAAGGTAAAACAGAAGAATGGACAAAAAGCAAAAATCAAAAGCAATAAGCAAAGATCAATACAGATCCCCACTGGATCCAAGAAATATTCAACAAGGAACCCCATTGGTTCCAGGAACATCACCTTTACTGGTGACGCCATTGGCATTCAATAGCCCTTCCGGCAATGGCCTTCGACCACAAGTAAAAGGTCCTAGACCTCACTCTCCTTCAACCTCCTCTCAAAACCGCTTTCTTCCTCTCACCTATGATCAAGCACTAAACACTCCTCCTCCTCAGAAAGCGATCACCCCTGTTCAAACCTCTTCTACCATTGTTCAACTCACCCAACTTACACTACTCAAAAGATCTCTATCTGAGAAATATGTTTCAAAATCCTGTTATATACCTCTTTATGCCTTAGAAACAGAATGGCTAAAAAACCCTAGTATCAGCCCTAGGGAAGTTGCTCAAAAAATTTACCCTAAAGGTCAATATTTTCTAAACACTGATTTAGAAAAAATAAGAATTTTTTACGAATTTATTTTGGTAGACACAAATTTGATCACACTTAGACACGAGTATGATCCTCTTTTCTCTTCTTGTATTCAATATTCAAAATTTAAAATTAACAAATTTTTAACTCTTTCTCAATGGAATCAGCATCCTCTTACTTCAAAATCTCTTTCAAGATAGTTCCAACCATAAAATTTCACTTATTGGGACTACAAAATAGCTTGGTTCATATAGTTCAATAAAGGTAATCAAGAATTTCTAGCCTGGTTTACTGAATGGTTTTATTTTTATAGTCAAAAAACTTATTTCCTTCCCTTTTACGCAAAGGAATCTTTTTCAATATTTTCGGCTGAAACCAGCTTCCATGCTAGACAAATGCTTTTAAAATTTTTCTCAACCTTTAGAACTCCATGGATTATGTCATGGGATTTCGAATTCAAAGACAAGTTCAATATTGACTATCCTCTCTTTTTAAGCCGAACGTTCAACATAAAATGGTGGTCAATATACAACCCTAATCTGCTCAACAAAAAAGCCATTGAAAAATGGCTTACTCAACATCCACACCTGATAAAGTATCCTCAGGCTATTCAACACTAATCTCCTTTTCTGGCATCAAAATCTCAGATTATGGCAGAACTTGCCAAGGCACAATCTGAAGAAGAGTTCAACAATCTTATTCAACAACTTGCAGAAAAAGCTCATTCCAACAAGGATCCCTCTGAAGACTTTAATCCAGAAGATAGTAGCCAATTCCAGAACGAAGATGACTGCTATAATATCGACTTCACCAACCTCAGTCAAGACTGACCATGGTTTGGTTAAGCCGTTGGCAGAAGAATCTAAAGCTCCTGCCAGCTCAATATCTTTAGTCTCTATTAAAATAATTGTGTTCAACAGGTGGCAGACATACTTTTACAAAAGTAAAGTGTCAGCACAAGACAACAAATCTACTTTTGAAAAAGAAGATGCTCGTGCTCAACTTTGCGGAAAGCAGCCGTCCACGTGTCCTTGCTTTTCAGATTCTAAACTTGTTCAAATCCGCCGACTCCAGAGCCTCTGAAATCCACGGACTTCATTTATGTTCAAATCCGCCTTCCTCCTTCTATAAAAGGCGAAGTAGTTCAATTGTTTACACACACAAGAGAAATAGAGAAACAGAGAGACAGAAAAAAGAAAGAGAGAAAAGAGTGAGAACAGAGAGAACATTCTTGTTAAAAACATCCTCTATAATTGTCTTTGTTCAAGAAGTTTTGCTGTTTGCTAAATTGTAAGTTCAAGACTTTTTGTAATTTTCATCATCTTTATAACATTGTTGTTCAAGTTTTTGTTCATCAAAATCCTGTTTAAATTTTCTTATAAAAATGAGATTGTCTCTGTTAGAATATATTTCGATTCCTTTTTCTGATCTTATGCTTGTTATTAAATTTGAATATTTTGTTCAACCTAACAGTTCAAGAATTTACATTGTTAATCAAAAATCTCATATAGAATTTAGAGATGAGATTTTAAGTTCTGAATTTGGCTTTGTTGATATGTCAGAAGTTTTGTAAAACTTCTTGTTCAATTTCCACCAATTAGTTTATAGGGTTTTAAAAATAGAATGACAATCCAGTTAGAAAAGGTTGAAAAATGGTATCAAAGCCTAGTTCTGTTAGAAAGCCTTCTTGTTAGTTTACATTTATTTAAAAATTTATTTTTCTTAAGAAACTTTTAATTAAGTTAAGGGTTAGCGTTGGTCAGCCTTGTTACTGCGTTAGTAAGCCAGTAAGACCTAGGAGAGCCCCGTGTTCCAGTAGGAGGTGGTCCTGATAAACCTTGACGAACTTAAAAGAATTTTAAGAATTTTATTTTCTTAAATATGTCTGAATTAGTAAGGAAACTTTTTAATAGGAATAGTTCTGAAATCAATCTTCCCCCTACCTCTAGCAATCATAGTTCTGTAGATCAAGACGAATTTAATAATTCAGAAGTTTCAATAATAGACGCAGAAGAAAGACTAAGAAACTGGGAAATGCCTAAAGTATGCCCCAGTGAAATTTATAAGCATTCAACTTTTAATTTCAAAGTTCAAGACATAGTAAGAACCATAGAATGTACTAGTAAGTTAGGAAAATGTCAAGACACTATCAATTTACTTGATAGAGATCAAATTGCTCAACATAGGAAAGATAAATTTGGATTTATCCACATCGGATTAATTCAAGTTGCTGTCAAACCGATGCACAAGTTGGGAATTATTTATCCTGTTCTGTTACTTTTACAGGATAGGCATACTTTGTCTTCTCAAGATTCAATGTTAAGTCTTGTGGAGTTGAATCTCTGTAATAGTCCAATTTATTTTCAATGTTTTCCAAATTATATGAAGACGTTGAGAAATGTCAAAACTGCCTTAAAATTACATGTCAAGACCACAGAAGGAATATTCAGTGAGGATCTGGATAATCTTTCTATAGTTTATAGAATTCACTACAGGATCTCCAAAACTGGAGTAGGAATTTCTATTAAGAAAGATTCACCTAAGAATGAAACCATCATTATGGAGGCCAACCTTCAAAAATCTATGATCATGACACCTAAACCACTCAGGCATGATGAAATCATGGCTGCTTTTCTAGACTCTTGGGATTTAGAAAATATCCAACAACCCAAGAAAATAGAATCTAGAAGTTTAGGAAACTTTGTTCAAAGTCCACAAGGACATGTCAGGATATCAATGAATGATCATACTCTTCCAGAATTAGAATGTTCAATAACCCGGAATTAGAGTTCAGTTCAAGACACTCTGTAGATTCTGATTACAAATATGCAGTTGAAGCTCCAGGGACTTCAACTAGTCTCAAAGGAGTAGATTTTCAACCAACTGTTCCACAACCTATTTATGAGTCAGTTCAAGAGACCCTATTGGTCAATCACTCTCCCACTAGATCTCAAATCTTAATGCCAAAGAAAGAGTTCAAAGTTGATAAAGAGATGTTAAATACTGAATTTATGAAAGAACTTAATAGATCAAGAAGAGAATGGTATTTCAATACTTTCTCGAAAGAACAAGTTCAACAGTGGAAGATAGATTATTATAAATTTATGGAAAATTTAGGTCAACACATTTTCTTTTTTAAATGGTTTGAAATACATTGTTTCAATAATAAAATAAAAAATTTGTTCATAATAGAGGATCAAAACGAGGTTAACACCTATACTAGAATTACAGTAGAATGGGACACAACCTTAGGACAAAAAATTATTTCTGTTCATCCACCTTTAGAAAATCTGAAGATTTCAAAAGGTAGTTCTGAGATAGAAGCCACTTCGTTCAAAACTGTAGAAGGTAATGAAGATCAACACAGTTCAAAACAGGATATCAAAAATATAGAGTTCCAAGATAATTTTACTAACTTAGCACTCAACACCATAGGAAAGCAATTAGATAGGATAGAAAACGTGGTCAATAACAGGAGTTTAGAAACCCCTACTACCTCTGTTCAAAATCCAATAAACTCAATACATCAACAACCCTTGTATAGTATTCCAACCCTCACACAAGCTGAGTTGAAGTCAATCAAGTTAGGACAATCTTCTCAAAACTTAGTTGAAGAAATCACCAAAAGATTAGATCAACTAAATATCTCAAATAATAGATCAAAAGGTCCCCAAATCAATACACTGTCAAAATTAGAAACTGATCAACAATTAGAAATAAATAGAATTAGGTTCAAAAACCCAAAATCAGTGACTAGGAACTACTACCAAAGACCTAGTTACCCTGATACCTAATATGAAGAAAATACCTTCGTTACAGAAGCTAGCTATTCCAGCGAAGCTATAGTAGAATGGAACATTGATGGTCACAACGAGCATCAAATTTTGGGAATAATTCAAAATTTGTCAATGTGCGTCACGGCGTATAGGATCAAAAATAATGAAGAAATGTCAATAGTAATCATGTTAACAATTGGTTTTACTGGTCAATTAAAAGGCTGGTGGAATAACTATTTCACAGAAGCTGAAAGGTCAGCAATTAAATTTGCGGTCAAAAAAAAGAAATTAATGGTCAAATAATAAAAATTCAAGATTCAGTAGCAGTTTTAATTTATACTTTAACAAAACACTTTATAAGAGAGATCAGGTTACTTTTAGCAGTAGGGTATGACAACGTTTTGTCCAGTTAATTTGCTGTCCAAATAGGACAAAATGACCAAGACTTTGAAAACAATTATTGTTTACGTTAATGTTAAATTTCATAATGAATTATATTTTAATCTTTTTAAGTCTTCAAGGTCCACTCCCTTAGCCTCTTACATCCAAGGTGGTTTCATCAATTATTGAGATTTTACTTGGTCACTGTAAACGGCCATAAAATCATTTATCTAATAATTGATACATGAATTTTTAAATCTTTATATATTTAAAATTTGATATGTAAAAAATTTGAAAACTATACACACACATACACTATGTATGTTTATTACGCTTGACTATTAAATAAATACAAGTTACATTGCTTAATCAAACATTAAAGTTGTTACACATACACGGATATATCTATGTATATTTTAACAAATTTAATGATAGAAAGTTCAACATTTTTGAAAATCAAGCCCTTTGCATCATTACAATTAATCATTCTTATTCTTTAACTAGACATGTTGATTAGTGTCATATACATTTTTCAAAATATTCATGACATTTATTTATTTATCAATAATTATTTGAGTGTGTTATTGAAAAACAGTTAGAAAAATTATGATTTGTAAAATTAATTTTGAAAAAACTTAAGTTTAGCAAACCATAGTTTTGTATAAGCAACAATTTGAAACATTCACTGAAATTATGATTTGAGGGTAAAATGATGTTAATGCAAAGACTCCTAAATATATTATCTATACTAAAACTACATTAATACAATTCAAATCATAATTTATAAAAATGCCACGAAAACGAAACAAAAATGTTTATAGTGAAAATTTATGTAAAGAGCTTCAATTTTTCCTATAGATGATAATAGGCGTGGCAGAAGTTGGGAAGGACTCCCTTTAATTATGTTAAAATATATGTGAAAATAGGAGAATAAAATATAATAAAAATTATATAATTTATCTATTTTTAAAAAATATTTAAAATTGAAAAGAAAAATTTGGCATCCGTGTAAAGCCTCTAATATTAATTATAATTTTGAAAAATCATTTACAGCAAAGACCCTAAACTGCATAGATGGACACAAAATCTTGTTCCATTGATTTGACCCGAGAAGTAAGATTATCTAACTTTTTACAAGATTTAACATGAAATATCACTATAATTCAACATTGGATTAATAAAATAATTATTTTATAAAAAAAAATTTTATTTGCATACACAGTGAGAAATGAATAGGGCAAATGAATGCACCAAAAGACTTAAAAGGCTCAAAGAGCCCTTCAAGTTTTGAGAGTTCTGATTTCTTTTGCTTCTTATTTGGGCAATACACCCAACTCCGCAAATTCACCACGCAGTGTATTGCAAGTAAAAGTCAGTCAACAACTAATTTAGTTTTTTAAAATTTCTTAAGACGTACGATTGTCTTTTCATTTGTTTGGATAGAAGATTAATTTTTCTCAAATTTAATAACTGCACAAGGTAAAGCCTTCTTATAATAGTATCTTTAGAAATTAAATCTTTATAATCTTTAAACAATCGTTGTTACTATGACCTGTCAAATTAACTAATTTAATTCAAATTGTTAAGGTAAAGTTAGTAAATAGTTTATAGTTATTAAATAGTTTATCATTACCTTAGGATGATTATATTCTGCATCACTAGGTTATATATAGAAACTCTAATACTATATCAAAATGTTGTGTATTTGATGTAGCCACCACATGTGCGATATATTGGCAATGATGCCTCCTCCTATATTAACATTTTCTGATACTGTGTTGACGGTGTTAGATTTAAAGATAAAATTAAAATAAATTAAAAATATGTGAGATAAAATTGACACAAAATAAATATTATAGGTGAAATTGAAATTCGAAGTGAACGTTAAAAACCAAAAAAAGATATTTTTGCTTATAATTATATTCTTATGTTGTTTGTGATATATACAAGGCATTAATTTTTAAAAAAAATTTATGTTTTAAAACACATAAGCATCTTATAAATAAATTTCAAAATTTTTGAAAATTTGAAATTTGAATGTACCGTATCAAAAGTTTGAAGACTTTTCAATGATGAATGTTTATCTATATATAATTTCAAGACAGAAGGTATTATGAAAGAAATTAGACAATAAAAATAATGGAAGAGTGTAATGTAACACTAATCAGTTTTGATTTTAAATTAGGGTAAATCTATTTAAAAAAAACTGTGTGTGTTCATTTGTACTTTTCATCAGACTAAAATAGGAAAGAATCCCTTATACTCACTACCAAAAAAAAAAGAAACTTTCAGTAACGACAGAAAAATTTGTCACTGCATGTTCACTTTTAGTGGCAACATTTGCCACCGAAAGTCTAGTATTTGTAGTGACTCTCTTGGATGAGTTTACCCGTATTCGATTTTCGAATTATGGCAAATCAAGGTACACACTTTATTTGTATATTATATTATGTTTTTATTATTTGTCAAAGACCGAAAAAAAGTGGAATTATAGTTTAAGTTTTTCGCAATAGTTTCTACAATTCCTGATTTTTTGTTTTGAAATTAAACATAATATGCTTTCATAATGCACCAAATAGATTTTTTTATTTTTAAAAAATAAAAAAACTATTTTGAAAACAGGATCCAAATAGAGTCATAGACTTTCAACTCTAATAAAATATTCTAATTAAACTCTCTCTCTTATCTGTAAAATTTAAGAAAAATTTCATTATCGTATGCTATTTTACTTATGAAAAACTTATAGTGGTGGATCGGCGAGTTAGTCAGTTTAATCCACCAATCTAGCATAAAATGGACCAAATTAACTCTGAATTTAACCCATTTGAAAAGTAGATCAACTTAATCCGAACTATGTTTCTCAATCCACCATCATAAGACAACCTAAACAAGTTGCGTTAATCCATTTTGCCTACTCTGATGTTATGGCAAATTTGATCAAGATGTACCTACTTGATCTTTTTTTTTTAACTATTTTTCTTTATGAAAAATTATTAGTTGTAAATTATTTTTTCATGGATGACTTGATCAAAGACATATCACAAGTGAGTCACCCTCTCCCACCACAACATTCACTGATCGGAGCAGATTTGAGGGTCAGATCAACGCATGAAAAATATTTAAAAGGTGAGGAATTAGGTAATTTCAATTTGCAAGACTTTCTTAATTTAAAACATTATTTAGTGTACTCGCCAAGGGGACAAAACTCAAAAAAGGATTTAGGGTCTCCCCAATATTTTAAAGTATTGAACTTTTCAATATTCTTATTTGGGCCATCAAATTAAAGTCATGGACGTCTTAGATTGTGTAAAAAGCATTGGAAGAACTAAATTGAATAAATTTAAAAGTTTATAGAAATCGATTTAAATTGAAAACAAAATATATTCTGGAATGAGAGACTTATATGAAGTTAAATATAATTTTAAATCAAGCAAAAGACAAAGAAAAATTTTAGATCGAAACTTAGGTGAATAAACTATTTATTAAACAAATGTGATTTGGGCTATTAGATCGCATGAATCTAACAGATTAAACTCTCCAATACTTTATGTGCGATCTACACTATCTGTGACTTTAATCCAACGGTCCAGATGAAAATATTGAAAAATCTAATACTTTTGAGATATTGGAGAGACTCCAAATCCGACAAAGAGGATGAGATAGAAATTAAAATTGTAGTAGATAAATAAAATTTATCTTTGAAACCTAATTCTTTGTTATAAGATTATGGACTTACAGTAGCCTTCGACAAATTAATAAGAATTAGACTTGCAGTGTAACTCTATTCAGTTTTTGTTTCTACTTGTTAGTCACAGAATTTTTTGTGACGAAATTACCATAAAAACTGTAATGCTTCATTATAGCATGTAATTCATGTTAGAAAATTGAAAACAATAAAGGCTTTGAGAAATCATTTTCTTTAAAAAGTTTATATCTGTGTATTAGAGAATCACAGACAAACCATCCCAAGATACAACAAAACTCTCTTGTAAACAAGATATCGTCGTAGAATTCTAATATAATATATATATATATATATATATATATATATAGTTTGAAAAGTTATATATGTTCAATTTGAATAGGTGTATCTTTCTATTTCTAATAATTATGTCTATTCTACTTTGAATAGTCATGTCCGTTCAATTTTCAAAAGTATATCTATTCTATTTTGAATAGATATGTCTATTTAATTTAGTTTTATTGAATTTTTAAAAATAAATTTAAAATTCAATTTTCAAATGAAAAATATATCTTTTCAAATAAAAGATATATCTCTTCAATTTAAAAGATATAACTTTTTTTTAAAATAGAAAGATATATCTCTCCAATTAAAAGATACATATTTTTTCAAATAAAAAGACATATCTCTCCAATTAAACGAGATATCTTTTCAATTAAGAAAAAGATATATAATTTTAAATAAAATGACACATTTTTTAAAATAAAATATACAACTTTTCAATTTAAAAGATGTATCTTTTCAAATAAAAAACACATATTTTCAAATAAAAGGAACAACAATTAATTTTTTTTAAAATATTATATATTTATCCAATGGAGGACGTCTAATTCTACTCAATATTACAAACTATATAACAATCTCTTACTAGTTTGTAATATTTCTACATAATATCATACATAATAGAAAGTATCTTTATAGAGATTTAAACTTCCAAATAGTATAACACTTTAAAGTTTTGACGAAGTTAATGGTATCATAAGATTTGAACCATAACTATATTTGCCAAAATCGAAAGTATAACACATATGACATCATTAACTTTGTGGTGGCGTTCCAATAATCTAGCTTTAGCACTTTTATGGTCATGTGCTAATCCTGGTTTCATGAATATTTACAAGGTCAACTTTTTTAAATCTTGTTTGAAGTGGCACCGCTTCAATATTTATATAGGTGGTATTGTTATTATGTGCCTGTTACTCTAGACATTTAACAATACCATTAAGACCTTTGTCATCCTCTCTTTGTAACAGTATGCACAACTCTTCACACATTATTATGTAGTACACTTTCTTTAATGAGGTCTCAATGTTAGAGTTTGTGCCTCAAACAACCCTTAGTAACGTGTTATTACCCATTGGACTTTTATTATTAGAGTGTATACTAAATCAAAGTTAGGTTCCTATTAGTAGTGCTTTATTTTAAGGGTTTTAACCCCATTCCTATACAAATTTGCTATACTACATCCCTGGGCAATGGTTTGGTCAATGGATCAGCTAAATTCTTATTTGACCTAATATAAACAATTGTCATTGTTCTATTTGTAACCAATTCCCTTATATAAGCATGTCTTAAGCTTATATGTCTTGATTTCCTATTGTAAATTTTATTGTGAGTTATACACATAGTGGCTTCACTATCACAGAATACTGAAATGGCTGGCATAGATTGTGGCCACAACTTAATATCTAATAACATGTTCCTCAGCCATTATACTTCTTTTCCAGCAGCTGCCAATGCAATAAATTCATATTCCATTGTGGAATGAGAAATATAAGTTTTTTTCTTAGATGCCCAACTTATGGCACCTCCATCCAAGGTGAATATACAACCAGATGTGGATTTATTATCATTAACACTTGCGATCCAACTTATATTAGAATAACCTTCTAATACAGTAGAAAAACCACTATAACAAATTCCTAAGTGATTTGTTCTTTTCAAATACCCAAACACTCTAGAAATTGCTTTCCAATGGTCATTACCTGGATTACTTGTAAACCTTGAAAGTTTACAAACAGAAAATGCAATATCTGGCCTAGTACGATGCATTGCATACATCATACTACCTATTGCATTTGCATATTCTAATTGTGCTATCATTCTCCCTAAATTTTTAGTCAATTTTATGCTGGAATCATAAGGAGTATTAAACTCCTTGATTCCTAAATGTTTGAATTTATCAAGTACCTTATCTATGTAGTGTGACTGTAATAAAGTCACTCTTTTATTATCTCTGAACTTTAATACTTAAGATAGTATCCACTTCATTCATATCTTTCATTTTAAAGACTGAAGTCAAATACTTCTTAGTTTCAGAGATACCAAGCATATTTGTTCCAAATATTAATATGTCATCAACATACAGATATATAATGACACCATATTCACTTGTAAATTTGGAATAAATACATTTGTTAGCATAACTATATATAAATCCATTCGGTAATATCACACTATCAAATCTTTCATGCCACTGCTTTGGTACTTATTTCGAACCATAAAGAGACATGACTAATTTACAAACCTTATTTTCATTTTCCGGAAGAATGGAACCTTCAGGTTGATTCATATAAATTTTTTCATTTAAATCTCCATTTAAAAAAGCTGTTTTAACATCCATTTGGTGTGCTTGTAATTCATACATTGATGCTAATAATAAAAGTACTCTGATAGATGTTATTCTTGCTACAGGAGCATAGGTATTAAAATAATCAATTCCTTCTTTTTGTGTGAAGCCTTTAGCCATCAATCTTGCCTTGAAAGTTTGAACAGAACCATCTGTATTATATTTTCGTCTAAACACTCATTTACAACCAATAGGTTTTGATCCTGTAGGTAGCTTAACTAAGATCCAAGTGTTATTGGATATAATTGAGTCCATTTCGTCATTTATAGCCTCTTTCCAATAAGCTGCATCTCTAGAAGACATAGCTTCTTGAAAAGTCTTTAGATCATTTTCAACATTTAGTAAAATATGTATCTTATTACAGATATCAGTTCTACTTCCTTCAACAAAAAAGACTAAAGCTTGTGAAAAAATAAAATCAAAACCAAAATGTTTTTCTTTTCTAACTCTTTGGCTCCTTCTAACTTATTTATGACTTTCGTCATTTTTTCTTTTATTATTAGCAACATCAGAATGGGACAATGCATATGTATCATCATCATTTTGATTTTTGATCTTTCAATTGATCATTGGTAGAATCATGCAAAAATTTATTTTCAATAAATTCAACATGTATAGATTCTACAATCACATTTGATTCTACATTCAAAAACCTATAAGGCTTTGAATTTTGTGTATATCCTATAAAAATACTTTTAATGCCCCTAGGTCCTAATTTAGTTCTTTGACAACTAGAAACCCTATAGTATGAAATACACCCCTACACTTTGAAATAATTTAAATTTGGTTTTCTATTATTCTAAAGTTCATAAGGTGATGTTTTCATACATTTTGAAGGCACTCTATTAAGTGTATGACATGCAGCTAAAAGTGCTTCACCCCATAAATTATGTAGCAAATGAGCATTCAATAACATAACATTAACTATTTCTATCAAGGTTCTATTTTTTTTTTCGCCAACCCATTTTGTTATGGGGTATAAGGTGTATTACTTTGATGTATTAAACCATGCTCTTCACTGAATTTGTTAAATTCAATAGGAAAATATTCTCCACCTCTATCACTACGAAGGATTTTTATTTTCCTATTCTTTTGATTTTCTACTATTGATTTATATTTTTTAAATTTTTTAAAAGCTTCATCTTTGATTCTTAGTAAATAGACAAATGTGAATCTAGATAAATCATTAATAAATGTGATAAAATATCTTTTACCATCTCTTGTTATTTTTCTATTTAATTCACAAATATTTGAATGCATCAAGTCTAATAAATTTGTATTTCTTTCAACTTTATGAAAAGATTTTTTAATCATTTTTGCTTGTATACAAAGTTTACATTTTTCAGTATTTTTGAAATTGCAATTGATGTAACTATTTTTGGACATAAATTTCAAAGAACCAAAATTCATATGTCATAATTTAGCATACCATAAAGTATAGTCAGAGTCAACAATATAAGCAGAATTACAATTTATTGCATTAGTACTAAGTTTGAACATGCCATCAGAATTATAACCCTTTCCTACGAATGTCCCACTCTTAGAAACTATAACATTGTCAGACTCAATTACAATTTTGAAACGTTTCTTACATAGCAAACTAGCAGACACTAAATTCTTTTGAATTTATGGTATATGAAATATATTTAACAATGTCAATTTCTGTCTAGATGTGAAGTTGATATCTATAGATCCCTTTCCAAACACTTCCATAGTAACATGATTTCCCATAAACACTTTTTCAGAATCTTTAACTTTTATGTAGGTCTTGAAGAAATCACTATTGTTACAAATGCGGATGGTTACACCCGAATCAAGCAACCAGTCTTGACTTTTTGTTGTTGCATTAGTCATGTTCACTTCGATAATCATACTAATGTAAAGTGTAGACACTATGGCCACCATCTTCGGGCTTGTGCTTTCCACCAAGTTTGCTTTCTCAGTCTTTTCATTCTTTCCATTGTTAAAGTTAACTTCAACCTTTCTATATCTACACTCATGAATAACATGACCTTTTTTGCCACAATGGAAACAAATAATATCTTTTTTCTTTTTCTTAAAGGATTTCTTATTTGCTTTTAAATTCTTGTTTCCTTTATGAGTATTTTTTCATTGATAAGATTAATAGTAGAACTTGAAGCCATAATTAGTGCTTCTCTTGCACAAGTTTCATACTCAATTTGAATATGAGTAAGAAATTGTTTTAATGTTAATTTGTCAATGGAGTACAGAATTTTCTTTCTATAATTATTCCAAGAAGAAGGCAATTTAGAAAGAATTGTACTAATTTGCAAAGCATCTGGAATTTTGACTTCAACATCTCTTAGTTTTGAAACTAAGACTTGGAGTTCATTGATTTGATCCATGATTGGTTTAGTTGTCAACCATTTTAAATTCAAAATATTGTAAGGTTAGAAATTTGTCAGTACCTCATTTTTCTGTTTGGTAAGTAGTCTCTAAAGCAAACCAAATTGCTTTTGGTGTTTTCAAGTTTGAGTACAAATCATATAAACGATCAATCAATGTGTTCTGAATGTATTCTCGACATATGAGTTCATCTTCTTCACGTTTCTTTCTTTCTGCTTTGACTTGTTCAGATCCTTCAAGATTAGGGTCAAATAGCACCGGTAAATTGGGGTCAAGAACATAATAAATCTTTAGGGTAGTGAGTAAGAAAATCATCTTGTCCTTCCAGCGAATGAAATTAATGCCATCGAAGCGATCCGGTTTGATGAATTCTTTTGGATTCTCCATATCACCGAATGACAGGAAATAAACTCTTTAAAATTGTTAGAAAATTGAAAACAATAAAAGCTTTAAGGTGTGATGAATCACTTTCTTTAAAGAGTTTATGTCTTTGTATTGGAAGAATCACAGGCAAACCCTTCCAGGATACAACAAAACTCTTTTAGAACTAAAATACCATCGTAGAATTATAATATGATATATATATAGTTTGAAAAGTTATATCTGTTCAATTTAAACAGATGTGTCTTTCTATTTCCAACAATCATGTCTATTCTATTTTGAATAGTCATGTTCATTTAATTTTCAAAAGTCATATCTATTTTATTTCGAATAGATGTGTCTATTTAATTTAGTCTTATTAAATTTTTTAAAAAATAAATTTAAAATTTAATTTTTAAATGAAAGGCACATCTTTTCAAATAAAAGACATATCTCTTCAATTTAAAAGACATATCTTTTTTTTTTAAAATAGAAAGACATATCTATCTAATTAAAAGACACATCTTTTTTAAATAGAAAGACATATCTCTCCAATTAAAAGAGATATATCTTCAATTAAGAGACATTCCTATTCAAATAAAAAGATACATCTTTTTAAATAAAACACACATATTTTAAAATAAAAGATACAACCTTTCAATTTAAAAGATGTATCTTTTCAAATAAAAAAATACTATTTTTAAATAAAAGGAACAATAATTAAATTCTTTTTTTAAATATTATATTTTATCCAATGCATGACTTCTAATTCTACTCAATATTACAAACTATATAATAATTTAATCAAACATCAAGATATATTATAATAATTTATGCAAATACAAATATTTGCTTGCTTTAGTTTATGAATTCAAATGCCGATAGCTACTAAACACCTCATGTTGGAGTTTTTTATTATAAAATTTTAAATAAAAAAATGTTTTTTACAAAAACCATTTTCTTCGCTTATTAATTATGTTTTATGTTTTAAAGGTTCCCTCTTGATGCTTTCCATCTTGTACGTTTAGCCTCTACTTAAATGGAATGAAAATTGAAAGTTTCAGTTAAATGCTTTTAAAGGGAGGCCAACATGTACATTGAATAAGGGGCACATGGAAATTAGAATCCAAGCACTATATAAAAAGAGTAGGGGAGAAAGTGACTCATTTTATTTTTTTTACATGCAGAAGTAATAAATAAATAGACAAATCTTTAGTTGTTATTGCCTATAAGTAATACGTCTGTATACTGTTGCACTTGGTGATGTGGTAAAACTAACTTGTGAGAGGCGTAAAATTATTTTTTTAAAAAAAAAAATCGAACTATTCAGGTCAACTCAATACTATACAATTTATATTTTTAATACTAACCTTCAATTTCTTTAATTTTATATTTATTCTTATTTTTTTATTACTGCTCCAACATCTCATATGTTGCTATTAATACAAAGAAAAAGATATAGTTTATCAAAACTAATAATTAAGGTACAATAAATAAAATACATGACCTCTTATAGTAGATGACAAGAAGTTGTAGATGTGGTAGGAAAAAATTGTTGCATTGACTTCACCTCCAAAATTGGTGCAAATTTTATTTACCTCCCAAAACCTAATTATCAAATTCTACACTTTGCAATTTTTTATTTATTTTTATTTTGTTTTAAACAAGACTCAACCTCTCTAATATCAATTGTTTTAAATATTCAATTCTTAGAGATGCCCATTTAAAAAGGCTATATGCTTTTTATTAATAAATTTAAAAAGAATTAATTAATTTATCGTATAAGATGAGAAGATACTTTGAATAAATATAATAATAAAAAATAAAAAGATGCTTCTAATCATATTTAGCATTCTATATCTACTAATGCTGAAAACTTAAGGATACACAAGTAGTCGCAAATTTTGGTACCATGAGTGGCATCATCTATGTCAAATTAAAATTGAAAATGCCAATCCTATGGTAAGGATGAACCGATCCATGATCACACACTGCTATAAAAAGAAAAAAGAAAAATTACAATTCGTTTGGATTTCTGTTGTAAAAATAGCCTTTTAAAGGCTTTGTATTTAAAAATATCTTTTTAATAGCTTACCTGAACAGAGACAAATTTTATTATTATGAAATTAATTTGAATTAATGTTAGAAAATTAAGGGCTGACAGTTTTGTTTTATTTGTTTTAAATATAATTAAATATTTTGAAACTGCCCATTAATTTTCTGAAACTGCCCATTAATTTTTGAAACTGTCTATTAATTTTTGAAACTGAATTTTAATTGTATTAAAATTCTTGTCTGCCTCATTAATGTTCAGCAGCTATAAAAGGAGGACTCATTCCCCTCATTTTTCACACTCACACAACAAACTGTTGTGCTCTTCTCTCTTTCCTCTCTCAAACTCTTTGGGTTACGTTCTTCAAAATTTCTGCTGTTCTGTGACCTGAGAGCCTTTCTCAGAAGAATCTGTTTAATCTTGGAGGGAGTTCTATAGACGCAGATTTTTAGCTATGGTCGCGGAATAAATTCCTTAAGGACAGTATCTATTATAAAGACGTGACTCAGATTATTTTTGTGTTGGTATCCAAATTTTACAACAATCTTAAGGAATTTATCGATACTGATGCTGCCATAATCGCGCTTTGATTATCTTATTAAGGGACGCAGGTAATATTTTTCTCAACCTTGTTGATTTTAATCACATAGTGTTTTATATTGGAATTTGTTTTTTTTCAATTTGCTATATATATATATATATATGAAGTTGGAGATTTATTATATAAAATATTATTTTTCAAGATAATTATAATTAGTAATTTATAATTATTCTTCGAAAACCATGGCCCTCAATCTTTGGTGTGTCAATATATATATATAACCGTTGCATGCTTTACAATTCTTTAATAATATTTTATTATGAAATTGACTTTAAAGCCTTTAATATATCACATTGATACTTCATTATGTCATGGACGTTGCAACTGCTATGATATTGGTTAAACAATTAATTAGAATAGAACCAAAGCCTTAATTCTCTATAATGGTGGCCAGCGGATTGTACTTCATAGGTTTTCCATGAAACTACTAAACACATATGTATATATCTTGAGATACTTATATACATATTTATTTTGCTTTATGTTGGCCATAGATGTTGGGATGCATTTGGTTTCCAAACAATTATATTCAATGCTTTTAGTCACCATTTCATTGCCATTATCAAAGCTCTGGGCGTTTCTTGGACGTTGACACTCTTTAATTTGTGTGATTTGATTAATTGGTTTTCAATGTTGGCTTAATATATTGAGTGTGTATTTATATATATACAAACCGTTGGCTCCTCGGTTGTTATATATATTTATGTGGTGATTAATTTTATCAGATGTTGGTTTTATTGTCATCACACCATTAATTTATTCTCAATGGGAGTACCTTACATAGTAAATGAGATGTGTTGATACAAGATTTTAGTTTTGGTTATACATTATCTTGTGTATCTACAATATTTTACAAGTTGTTTTAACTTGGTTTGGAAAAATTCTTTTAATGTAGGTTGTGCATATATATATATATATATATATATATATAGCATTTGTGTTATGTGAAGCAAATACATATTGATTTGATCCACTATCAAATATCATATACATTGAATGAAATTATTATTTGTTATTATTTTTATAAGCACAACTTATAATTTTTTTAGTTCTAATTTTGAGTGATCATGAAGTGATCAATTTTGCTCATGAAGCAAATTTGTGCAATGGTGATTTCTTTTCCCTACATCATGAGGTATGTTACACTATTTTAATATTTCTTTTGAGAATTTTTATTAATAGTGGGGGCAAAAAGAAAAATATTTTTGGATAATATTTTTATAACAATAAGTGAGGGATGTGTGTTGTTATGTAAATATGTTGTTATAAAAATAATACAAGCTTTGATAAAAATGTTTTATGATCAATAGTTAATGATATTGTGGTTTAATAGAAATTATGGGTTTATTATATTTGTGTATTGAGTATGTCCCATAAATTTCTATTAACATACCTATTGATAATATGAAAAGGCTTTCTTAAAGCTCACATGTGAATTATTTTAAAAATTTCTCTATTTTGAGAGTTTTATTTTGGAACATGATTTTTGTAGATTTATGACCAAATTTGAAGATATTGGCATATAAATTTTGGGCCAATTTAGAAATTAAGAAAACCATCTCATTGAGATGATGATATGTTGTTAATATCCAAGTTGAGGAAACCATCTCATTGAGATGATGATATGCCATATATAAATTGGAATTAGCATTTTCTAATGCCAATCCATGATAACTCTTTAATTGTACATAGAGGTACAATGTTATTGAGTTATTGGTTACAAATGAGATTGAAAAGTTCTAAAATAATTCTGTGAAATTGTTCTCTTGAAAAATAATATTATATGATGGATGAATTTAGATGCGTATATATGTTATGCGTTTGATGCCCATCTATAATAATTATAAGGTTTTGTATAAGATTTTATATGAGTTATGTAATCATACTCTTATAGATTAAAAAATGTGGGGGTATTTTGCAAAGTTTATGTTACATGACTATGAGAAAAATAAATTAACTATAAAACCTTAGTTATTATGTTGTTAATAGTTTCTCTTTGTGATTAGTCAAAATATCTCTTTTAGTTAAAGATGGATGTGTATATATGTGTGATGTAGATGTTACATAAAGTCAAATATTCCTTTACGTCTAGTGTTGACATGAAAGACATGGGTGAAGTAAATGTGATTTTGGGATTAAAACCATAAGGAAAGGTGATGGTATTTTACTATCACAAGAACTTTATGTTCAAAATTGTCTTAAAAGTTTGATTATCAAGATGACAAACTGGTGAAAAACTTCTTATGATTTTAACACTCAGTTAAGGAAAACAGAGGAGAGTCTCTGTCGTATTTAATAAACTTTACCTAGCCTGACATATCATGTGTTATGTGTCATATGAATGTCGATATGTACACAATTCCAATAAAAGAGTTGAGAGGTATCGTAATTTACGATATCATGTAAAGTGGATTTCCCATTGTATTAGAAAAATACAATGATGTTAACTGAATCTTTGATTCAAATGAGACAAAGTCCACTAGTGGTTAAAACCTCACCCTGGGTGGTGGGACGTTATTTTGGAGAGAGCAGCTATACAAATTTATAGGTTCACTATAAAATCAGAGTTTAGTGCTCTGGAGTTGGCTGAAGATAAGACTAAGTAGCAGAAAAACTACTTAGCAAATTTTTTAATTGGGTAAGAGCCCAATGATGTTAGTGTCTGTGTTTTGTGATTGCTAAGTGGCAATAGCCATTGTAAAGAACAAATTTTCAATGGTAAGAGTAGACACTTGTGTTGAGACACAAAGTTATCATGTAATTGCAAAAAAATGAAATTTAAAGTATACTGATCAATTCTGTAAAGTCAAAAGTGAATTTGGCCAATTCACTGACTAAACATACATGTAAGAAGGAAATTAGTCCTTCACACATCGAGGGGAATTGGACTTAGGCCAATGTGAAATTAACAGCGGCGGGAACCCAACCTTTGTGATTGGAGATCCCATGAAAAAGGTTCATATGGGTAATAACAAGTCGTCTGTTAATTCTGCTAGCACTATATTCTCAGTCCATTTTCTATGTGTTAAGTGTGAAAGTGCTAGAATGCATTGACTTGTGGGTTGAGCGTAAGCTCTTTATGATCTTCATAGCCCTACATTGAGGGTGGTGTATTAATTGCAAATACACTTGATGAAGTCACCTATATGAGTGTAGAGTGGGGCCGCTCCTATGAGATCGTGGCGAAGTCTCTAGAGTACTCATGAATTCCAAGCATGCGCACGGCCGAAATAACACGCACAACGGCATGAACAGCAGAAATGTGGGGGGTGAGATGCGACTCTTAAGGTCACTATCTTACGACTAAGAGTATGTTAGTTCATAGAAGCTATATACTTATCTGACTACTCTGTAAGATAAATCTTATCGGTCTAGATCTGATTTATAGTCTAAAAAGAGACACTGGATTAATGCGTTTACACCCATATATGTAACCCAAAAGTTTTTTGAAATATCTTTTGAAATATGTGGGGGATTGTTGTAAAAATAGCCTTTTAAAGGCTTTATATTTCAAAATATCTTTTTAATAGCTTACCTGAACAGAGGCAAATTTTATTATTATGAAATTAATTTTGATTAATGTCAGAAAATTAAGGGCTGACAATTTTGTTTTATTTGTTTTAAATATAATTAAATATTTTGAAACTGCCCATTAATTTTCTGAAACTGCCCATTAATTTTTGAAATTGTCCATTAATTTTTGAAACCGAATTTTAATTGTATTAAAATTCTTGTCTGCCTCATTAATGTTCAACAGCTATAAAAGGAGGACTCATTCCCCTCATTTTTCACACTCACACAACAAACTGTTGTGCTCTTCTCTCTTCCCTCTCTCAAACTCTTTGGGTTACGCTTTTCAAAATTTCTGCTATTCTGTGGTATGAGAGCCTTTCTCAGAAGAATCTGTTTAATCTTGGGGGGAGTTCTGTAGACGCAGATTTTTAGCTGTGGTCGCGGAATAAATTCCTTAAGTACAGTGTCTATTATAAAGACGCGACTCAGATTATTTTTGTGTTGGTGTCCAAATTTTACAACAATTTCTTATTCTTCACATCAGAACTGTTTCACTAGGATTAGATTGTTTGAGGTGAATGAAAATTTATGGTTTAGATGGCAGGCGGTTCTTTGTCTATCACCAATAAGAGGCCATGCATTATATGTTAGCACCCCTTTCTCTAACTCTTCCACACTATAGTTTAAGAATCGGTATCATTATAATATATAATAATGATTAGACAGTTTATGGCATCATTTATTTTTAGTTTAATAATAGAAAGTTTCACGTTTCTGAAAATCAAGCCCTTTGCTTACTCAGTCAATTATTAAATAATATGTGTTGTGTGCGCTGTTGTTGTTGTTGTTTACAAATAAATATCATAGCAAGTAAAATAAATAATTTATATGTTAATTTCTTGATTAAAGTATCATAAAGAATGTGTCCAAAAATAATTAAACAAACAAATATCATATTTAATAATTAAATATATATATATATATATATAAAATCTTTTATAATCAAATTAATCAATTATAAAAAAGTTAACAGTAATTTAATATTGAATATTTAATTGTTATATTTGATATTATATGACATTATAAAATATTTTGCTTATATTGTTTAACTTTCATGATTTACAATCATTTTAAATAAAATAATAATATAATTTGCATAAAATAATAATAATTTATGTTTTATAATATTATATCTAATATATATATATATATATATATACATGATTCTTTACACATATTAGATGACAAGAAATTCTACACATGTAGTTTCATATTTTTTTACTCTTTTTAAGACCTAATTTGCTCTTACTCCGACATTATAAATTTAAAAGAAAAAATATAAGGGAGGTTGTTGGTTAACAAAATCGCTTTCAACCTGATTTGATTGATTGACCTAGGCCAGATTAGTTAGCTTCAAGTCACCAGATCCCGCGTCAACTGAGTTGGGCCAATCTAGGTAAAAAACAATGCTACAAATAATAAAAATCTTATGTTCATATATAAATTTTTTAAAAAATTAAAGAATAATTATTTGTTATCAGATTTGGACCGGTAAAAGACTTTGAGAAACTAATAAAAATCACACTTGCACTGTAACAAGTTAACAAATCAATAGATGCTACGTATTAATCTATTATTGCCAATAAAAACCTATCACCAATGTTGTAAACTTCTCATAGCCATGATCGTGTCTTCTAGATCTTTATCCATATCAAACTCTAAATCGAATTCTTCTTCATCGTTGAGACTGAAAGGGTCTTTAGGATCATTAAGAGCTTCAATTATCTCGTCGGCTGACAAATCTATGTCGGTCGCATAACATTCAAGTTTAAACTCAAGTTGCCCCTTGTTTAACCTTGGATAAATTCTCTCTTTTCTGATCCATGTCAGTTGTAGGATCCTCTAAGATTGTCTTGATCTCATTATGAGATCACTCTTCGTAATCTTTTACTTTCATGACAACCACTTGTTTTCCTTTAGTGGCTTTCTCAGCTTCTACCAACCCAACAGGCCAGTTTTTCTTTGGGAGAGAAAGACGTATACTTTTGTCAAGTTCTAATTTCAAAGGTATCGATTGCGTTAACTTTTATGCCTTTGCAATCTCTACATTAAGCCATGCACTTAAAAGGTTTAGCTATGGCTATGCATTCTCCTCTTGTGGATTGGAAGTTTCTTGTCGAATTACTTCATTATTTTGAACTGTAGGCTTGGTTTCGACTACCAAACATTTTTTCCTCAACCCTAATGGTTTTTTTTTTTATTATGAGTGCATCCGCCAAGACTCTTCTTTTTTGTGCTTGTCTATACCTTTGCAACCTCTATTTTTGGCTTTTCAATAATGGCCGATCAGATGTTTTAGGATTTCTTTGACTGAACGATACTACTTTTCAATGTCAATAATCTTCATTCCAGAAAGGCTAATCTTTTTGGAATCTACTTCTCTTGGCATAATCTTTGTTTTCCATTGCAGAGTTCTTAGCCTACTGGCCAACCTTTACATTTGCAGGTGGCACTTATGTTCTGACATGTCGGATGTGGTCTTGGGAGCTTAGATTACTAGTCTCAATTGACTCCTTCACTAGCCACTAAGATTCAGCTAGCCATTTGTTATGGCTGAGTTTTTTGTGTGTGGGATGATTTTGGCTGATTATGAGAAGGTCTTTATAATGGGCCATTACCTTTCGACGTGCTTCTATGGCCTTTAGATCATATAAGTGGACACATCTCGAACACATTTTGATTGCTACTTTTTCTCTCTTCCTAAACATGAACTCTTCATAGGTTTCCCAAGGCTTTTGATATATGTCAAAGGTATCCACCATAGGTTTAGGATCATCAATCTTACACTTTTTGGGTCTACTTTGGCATACATCTTCCCTTTTCCTTTTGCATCAACCATGCCAATAATCAAGAAATTTAGCTATTGATTTCAATGACATTTTTCTGAAAATGATCGACGTCGACTTTTGTGTCTACCTTATTATCAGCAAACTTCAATCTTCCTTCTATCAAAGCTTTTTAGATTAAGTCCCTAAATGAACATATTCGTCAGTCAGATGACTAAATACTTTGTGGAATTTGCAATATTTTCGGTCTTTAATTTCATCAGGCTTCAACAGCTTATAATTATTCGACAATTTTATTTGTTTTTCTTTTAACAAAACGTCAAAAATTTGTTCGACTTTTGTTATATCAAATGTGTATATTTTTCTATTGACACAATTCATCTTTTCTTTGGCCCTCATAGGCTTTATAGCTTAACAAACATAAAGAGGTCCATTTTTTAATTCGCCAAGATTTACATCATAATCTACGCCCTTATCCTCTTCGTTGTATTCTTCTATTCTGACGTAATTTACTTTTTCTCTATTGAGGAATTTCTTTTGCTTTTGCATCCTTTTAGCTTTCAACTGTTCTATCTATTGAACATTGCCCTCCACCCCAATTAGGCAAGATCAACTAGATGATGATTGACAAGCTTTTTTCTGATGTAATAATCTAGACCCATGATAGCCATCTTGACATTTTGGCTTCGAGAATCAGAGTAAAAAATCTACTCCTTATTTTCCTGAATCTTACCAGATAGTTCTTGACAGATTCGTTGTATAATCTTTTAATATCAAACAAATCTGTTAGACTAAATTTCAAGTCCCTTTTGAAGAATTGGTCATGGAAGCTTCTCTCTATTTTCCCCCACAAATGAATAAAGTTTGGTATTAGTGTTGAGAACCAAGAAAAAGCATTTTTCGTGAGGGAACTAAGAAAGAACCTCATTTTTTGTCCTTCATCTATCACGAAATCTCCCATTTTGATGGCGTACCATGCAATATGTTCAACGGTCGATTCACCACTTTTCCCAACGAACATGGATGGTTTAGGAACCTTAACCATCCCTCTAGGTAATTCTGCCTGTTGAACCTAATCAAGGAATGCCGAAGCAAAATAAAGCTGATTAGTATAGCCTACGTTGAAACGAAATCTATTAAGAACTTATTCGACAACTTGGTTTACGTTGCGTTTAACGTAGTTCCCCATGAAGTTTTGTCGAAACTCTCTTACATCATTGTTCACCTGTGGCTTATTCCAACGTAGCATCTGTACTTGACCATGTCTCAACTATGGTTGAGGCTGGTCTTGCCCATGTATTATGTTATTTGGTCGATTTTGGCCTTGATCTTGAGCCATAATCACTTGTTTTAGTTGGACATTTTCAAGCACAACAATCTCCAAGGCTTGAGTTAGTCCACCTATTTGAAGTGCTAATCTATTACATGCATTATTGGTATTTTCCATTAAGGGCTTTAGTACAACACCCATTTGTTGTGTCAACATACTCACCATATTGTGGTTACTTTCGTCTATTTGCTTTCAAAGGTTAGCCAATGAACTTACAGTGAATGTTGCGACAATATTTGGTATATCTCTTGACATATTTGGGAATACAGATCCCAAATTCAGTCTTTCTTGTCAGAACATAGTGGAAGTACTTGTTCCTGCCATATTTTTCAATGCAAAACTTATTACTTAGCCTTGAGTCATTTGACATGTAGGATTGGTTAACTAACTTCCAATCCCAAGTTGATTCATCACAGGAGGAACAAACCCTTGAGGTAATTTATATTGAGAAGGAAACCTTGTTTTTTGACTGCCTACTAGACTTGGTGACACTGGTGTCAATCCAGACACTTACTCCAAACGGGATTTCTTGAAAGGGATACATTTAGCACAACGTCTATAGGATTAATAGTTATGGTAACTGCTGGCACATTTTTTGTGGTTACGGCAGATCCAACTAGTGAACCTGTCACTTGATTAACACCGTTTGCGTTACTCATAATTTCAGAATTGTGAGTGTGAGAAAAACAAGGTATGATTTACCACTTCTCAAATGTATACATGTAACGAGTTACTCTAAACTAGTCCCACTGAGCGTGCCAATTTGTTTACGATGATTTTTGGTCTAACCAAAATCTGACAACAAAATTTCTATGTGTCAATTCGTTAATGGAGATCATTGGTCAAAGGCTAAATTTGACAACAAATACTTGATTCTATCGAGAAAAATTGTGTTTTCAAAGTTATATGGTAATCTCATGTAAAAGAACAAATGTGCCAGGTACTAATGCTTTGACAAGTTTTGTATGAAAGAGCTTGAGGCCTAAAATAAGCTTTTTGCAGAAGTTATATAAAAATAATAAATTTGCAGAAAAGTAATTTGTAGAATGTAAAGTGCGTTAGAAGAATAAACTGCAGAAAGTAAACAGCAGAAAGATAAAATACAGAATGTAAATGGCAGAAGGTAGATTGCTGAAAATATATTGCCAAAAGTTAAAGTGCAAAAAGTTCAAAAGAAAGTGATTAAATTGCATATATTAAACGAAAGAATTTAAATTGCATGAAGTTAAATGAAAGTGATAAAAGACTTGAATTAAATTTGACTGGAATGTAAGGTGGAAAGTATACTTTGATGTTGATCCTTTAATCTACTCGTATGAGATGTTAAGATTTTTAATCAGGAGTTGTCAACTCTTTTTACAATAATTAACTCGGTATTTATAGGCAAATGACCAAAGTAACTACCTATCTATTTAATTGCCATGTATGTGATGGTTTGCATTGCATTGACTATTACCCTAACCCACATAAACCATTATCCTAAGCCACGTAAATGACAGCTTACATGTTCGACATAACTATTTTGAATTGGTGTAATGGTCTTTGACAGCTTCCATTTGACATCCGCTCTTGCCTTCAACATTCGACAACCAAGTTACCTTGACATGCCCTATTATGTGACAACCTTAGACTTGACTCGTCCATCGATCATGTCTAAATTTGCCTGTCGAATGGCGTGCTTTTGACAACTTCACTTTGACAATCGTACATAAATGTTTTTGGAGACGTCTATTCCTCTATTGCATTCGTCTTTGTTGAATAATTGACTTTTGTCGAATGTCTGAGCCAGATCACTTACATTAATACTTAAGCAATCGGCATTATGTTGTTGTGCTACTGAGGATGATTACTTGTCGGCCAAGTAGCTTATTTATTTTATTCAAAAATAATCACCCAACACCAATATAATAATATCAATAAAAAAGTATATAAAATTTTTAAATGGATATCTATAGGAATTTAATATTTATCATTCTTGAAGTTTGGGTATGAAGAATGAACGCAGCCTTAACAAAGTCAAAAAGTCACTTTGAGTCATTGTCAGAAATATCTATTGGTATGGCAATACACAATGAATGAGAATATAAAAGATTGTTTATGAAAGTGTTGGTCATTTGGTTGTGTTCAAAGTTCAAACTTTAGACCACTCCTCCCAATTCCACAAAAATTCTGGACTTTGCCTTACATCGAGTATGGGCCAACATCGTGTTCGTAGTTTTTAGCAATGGTAAAAGTGATACAGAAAAGTGTTTTCTAAACACTTTTAGCAACAGTTTTAGTCATTGCTAAAAGCTTTGACCGTGGCTAAAGCATTAGGGACAAGTAGTGGATCCGGAGTCCCTTATAACGCGTTATTCATGTTTATGCTATACTTCTGGTCCAGTCATCCTCATCCATGTGAAAAATATCTGTAGCAGAGAAATTATGTTCCTATCTGAACAGGATGAGAGAGGTGAGGGATGAGATGGAGAAGTAGGGGTCCAAAACAGTGAGAAAGGAATATTAAAATTTTAGGGGTGACGTGGCAAATGGCATATTGTCTGAGATGTATTATGTGGATTGTTCAATCAGTATTTTTTGTCAATAGAATATACAATGTTAGTAAAAATGGTAGAGTTGAAACAAAAATAAAATATATAAGATATAATTGATGCAACAAAAAAATGTTAGAGACGAAATTGAAACTTAGTATAAACGGAAAGAATGTAAAATTTTTTTTGCCTATATATATATATACTATGTACCTTTATTTTTAGTTTAATTTATTTATGTTTTATAAATTGTACTTGTTTTTGGTTATATTACATACCAACATATGAGACTTTTGGACAAGGAAAAAAAAATAGGTACAGTTTCTTATATATTTGTTATAAAATTCTTTAATTAGAATGTAAAAGTGTATGGTTGTCCATTCAAAGCACAGCAAGTGTATATCTTTAAGAAATAATTGCAAAATTTTTAAAACTTATCATTACATGATTTGTTTTTCTAAAAATATTTTACTCATGTTTTATTTTTAATGAAGAATTTGAGAGAAAATATATATAAGAGTATATTATAAGTCTTATCTTTTTAGAAAACTATAGCAATTGGCATTTGATTTAAGAAACTAGGTATGTGTCTGGGAGTGCGTTGGTATCACGATGTGGCATGTTAGGAGCAACTGAACCATGTTTCACAGCATTTCAACTTGTTTAGTTGGCCAGTGGAAGCAAACGTGGTTATAGACCAACGTGGTTCAGACTTGGGAAACCATAGTTGATTCAACATGCCATTTTGTAGCTTTTCGGTGCATTAACGTGGTTGGTGAGGGCATTTCCTCCTTTACCCCTTATTTGCCTATGTTGCTGGCTAATTCCCCTGCTAAAGAAGCTCACAATGTGTGCTTAGATCAAATATTATGCTACTGGAACCATTGAAACTTTTTGCTGGCTACTACTCATTTACGTGTCGGTCCCTGTTATGCATCTTCATCGACTTTCTTGCGTCTTCATCTTCATCACCCTCAATACTGCTCTATTTTCCCACGTAAAAACAGGGAGAATTTATCATCCCTTAAAGTGTAGTTGAGAAGAAGAACTAGCAGTGAGAGTGCTTTAAAACTTTAAGGCATTTAAGGAGTAGATTGTGTGGCTGAAAGTATGAAGTTTCAATGGAATCCTAGACCGAAACAACAAGAAAAGCCATAAAAACCAGAGAACAGAGCAAAAACAAAGTGAATAATAGTGAAAACTTGTGGAATTTGAAAAGCTTCATTTTAATTTATGTTTTCCCTTGATTTAGGTTGGAAATGATCAACATGTCCTAGAAACATCTAAGAAAAAGTTCTTGGCAAGTTTGGAAATCAAAAGCATAAGAAAAGAAAGTAACTTGCAGGACAAGGACTAAAATGAAAGAAATGAAAAGTTTACAAGGGTTGATTGAGAAAAATATATTCTAGATTTGTGGACCTATATAAAGCTAAATATGATCTTAAATCATGCAAAAGAAAAAAAAAGAAGAAAATTTTGACTAAGAACCTAAGTGAATAAACAGAAATATTTTTCGTAAATGTTGAAATTAAAGCAAAATTTAATTTAAATTAAATTTATAGAGTGGACAAAGGAGGACTGAACTAAACTTTAATTTAAAACTAATATACTAAGTGAAAACTAATAATATGCATAACAGGAACTACAGTGAAAGAAATGAAAAGTTTGCAGAGGTTGATTCAATTTCAGAAAAAAAAATTATATTATGGAACTAGGGACTTAGATGAAACTAAATATGATCTTGGATCTTGCAAAAGACAAAAGAAAAAAATTAGCTAAGGACTTAAGTGAATAAAATGAAAAGTTGTAGGTTAGAAGTAAAATATTTTGAAAATAAACAAAAATGTTATAATAGGGATTTTAATTAGGATTAGAAGGAGTTTACAAAAATTTAAGTATTGTTATATGGTTGAATAATGAGCTTAAACTAGTTAAGTAAGAAGGTAAAAAAATTTAGAAGTTAAATTTGAATAATGGATAGTTCATTTTGTTTAAATTATTAATTCATTTTGTTAAAATTTAATTATAATTAATACTTAATTTATTTTGTTTAAATTTTAATTATTAATTAAAAAATTAGTCAATAATTTATTTATAATTAATACTATAACTATAAAATGCAAAATATACATCCAAAATATCATAGTAGATCAAAAAATGAAATATAAAATTTGTTCTTTCTGGTAATTATATATTCAAAACCATATTTGCAAATCAAAATCCAAACATCATGCTCTACCTCAAACTATGTTTACTTAAATATCTCCTAAATGTAAATCACGTTCATTAAACCTAAGTTTTCTCCAACCACGTTTAATCAAATTTAATTTGCCCCACCCACATTTTCTCATCGAGTTACCAAACACACTCTAGAGCAAGCAAATATTTCTAGTTGAGTAAATTACAATATTATACATTGATATTTGATTCAATTATATACCTTGGCATGTATTAAATAATTTTTATTATATCTAAAAAATAAAAAGAAGTAATAAAAAGTTAGTAAACTTTTCAATGTGTATATATATATATATATTAATTTTTTACTTTATTTTATTAATATATATGATATTATGTATGAGGATTTTTTCATAGTTTTCTACTTTTTTTTTCTGTAGAAATAATTATGCTCGAAATATTATTGTATACTAAACATAAGTATTTTTTCTAGCAAGTTTTTTTTTGGTTTCCTATAAATTTTTTTTATTAAAAGAAATCTTGCTTACAACACTTTCAAGCACTAAATGATAGATTTCCTAATAATGATTTAAATTTTAATTTATCACCTTATGAGAGATTAACTATTTTAACTAGACCTAACTTTCGTTAGTTCTTCATGAGACTTGAACTTCAATTCATCACTTTGTAAGAGGCTAGTCCCTTTCCTATTTCGAAATTGAACTTCACAGTGACCACTATGCAGATTCCATAAATATTCTATTTTACAATTAAGTTTTCAAAGATACTATCATATATGATTTCTATATGCTATGGAATTGACAACCCACCTACCACATGATGTTTTCTTCTTCTTTGTGTACTTTTTTCCCCTTCTCTTTTGATTTTTCACTAATGTCTTTTCAGTCAGATGTATTTACCGTATAGAAGGAGGACCTCTTAGAATGAGAATGCGTTTAATATTTAATTTTTTTATATTTTAAAATAACCTTAATTCTTTAATCGTTTTTCTGTAGATCAAATAATTTTAAATATATCAAAATTTGGGAAAATGATATGGCAGTAAAAATTGTAAAAGATTAATTTTATAGAAATTATTTAGTAATATAGTTATTTTTCTATATTGAATCAGTGGATGCTGGTGTTTGGCCCATACATATTCCTTCGATACTGTATGTGCAAAACTCATTTACCCAAATACTACATCCCAAAACTTAATTATCAAATGCTCTACATTCTGCAATTTTTTATTTTAATCCTTTTTTTTTTTAATGGAACTCAGCCTCTCTAATATCAACTACGTTATGGATTCTTCTGGTTTTAAAAAAATCAATCTTCCAGCAAAACGACAAATGTTCATTTTTTTAAGATACAATTTAGAGAAAATTATGACTTTTGTGATCAGTAAATTTAAAAAGAATTATATTTTTTATTTTATCGGATAGGATGATATCCTTGGTAAAACCAAAAAAAGTTTAATTATATTAATATTTTAACTCTACATCTACTGAAGCTGGAAACTCTAGAGCCACAAGTTTCGAATATTTAACAGCCATGAGATCATCTATGTCATTAAAATTGAAATCCCCAATTCTATAATAAGATAATCCGATTCATCATACACTATAATAACAAGATTGCAATTTGCATAGGTTTCTTGTTCCTCACATCGCAATGGTTTCAGTATGATTAGATTGTTTGAGATGAATGAAAATTTTCAGTTTAGATGCCGCGAGGTTCTCCGATAAACCAATGAGAGGAATTGATGCTATAAGTTTGCAATTAAATAGTTAACAATTTTTTTATATTTAAAAAAAGTCTTTCATACCCTAATTTTTTTAAATGGATCGAATAATTATAAAAATATCAAAAAATTTTAAAATGATAATAAAAATATCTAGACTCATTGCATTGACTTGACCCTAAGCTACAACTCCTTACCAATGCATTGTTTGGGTATATATAGATGGCTTATTTATTGCATATGTATCCACAAACATCCCAAAAACATTTCCAAAGAGATGGGGTGCACTCAGATGCTATTATTGGTTGCTGTAATTTTGGAGGTTCATTTTCATGGAAGTGAGGGTTGGTTAGAAGAAGAGAAGAGAGCATTGTTGGATTTCAAAGAATCTATCTTCTCTCACAATGCTTCCATAATGAATCACAATTTTCTAACTTCATGGGTTTCAGATCCACATAGTGATAGTTGTGGTTGGGAGAGAGTGACCTGCAATTCTTCTTCAAATCAAGTGATCTATCTCTCCCTCTCCAACCTCATTGGAAGTAATGATGTACATGGTTATTGTCCAGTAAATTTTAAACTAAACATATCTCTTTTCCTATCTTTCAATCACTTGACAAGTCTTAACTTATTCTATAATTGTTTCGACGCTGTAATTCCGATTGAAGGTATGTTCTATATATTGTTACCCAATTATATCATGAATAATTTGATTATAAGCATACACATGTATTCATATATGCATATCATATAATGAACTTGACTAAATCAATTGGTTAGATTGAAAAATCAATAAATTAGTTACAAAATGATTTAGTTTAACCTAGTGTATCAGTTAGTGAAAAATTCGATCAAGAACCACAAAAAACTAATAAAACCAAGTGGTTAAATTGTCAAACTGCTTCTAGTTTTTTATTTTAATTTTTTCATGCATTTTTTTTATATTTTTCATGCATTTTATAAATATTAATGTTTTATTCTACGGTACTGTTGATATAATATTTAATTTTTTTATGAATCGATAAAATTATTAAAAATATTTTGTTAAGATATATACCAGTAATATCTTTTTATTGTGCCAATAACTGCATAATTGAACTTTTACGTCATGATTTCTTAATGTTTTGGTCTGTTGGTAACCGACCATTGACTTTTTAAGCCAATATATTGGTAATTCTTTATCTCATTATTAGTGCTTTCTAAAAGGTAATTCTTTTTTTTTTGTAAGATTTTTAAGACTGCCCTCCCCTCTATTTTTAAAATTTTAAAATATACTTTTCAAATCACACTTTACCCCAATTTTAATAATGGAGAAAGAGTTACTATTTTGAAGCTTATAAAAAAGGAGAGTGCAATTTACTCAAGTTTTGAACTACCTCCAGAGTGTGTGATGTTCTTTTAAAAATATCATTAACTCTCTAATTATTAATATTCAATAAAAAATGTCGTTTTAATTACACCCATGCAGATACAATTTTAATTTACAGTCTAAAATTTACCATATATATATATATATATATATTTGTGTGTGTATAAGAGAGAGGAAGAGAGAAATACAATTAAAATTTTATCTCTATTAATTATATTTTTTTACAATTTTTCATTAATTTTAAACATCATTGTTGTGGGTTAAAGATAGTAAAAACAAGTCAATGTTTACAATGTTAGAGACGGTAGATCTTAGTAACAATTATTACTTGAATGAGAGCATCGTGGAAGTCCTCAGTGTGATCTCATCTCTCAAAAACTTGAATCTTGCTTACTGCAATATCAGTGGATTCTTTCCAATGCAAGGTAGACACAACATATATATATATATATATATCTATTTAGTTAATTCTAAACTTGAAAAATGATATTCTTTCTCACATCAATTATTTTCTTTCTTTCAGAATTGTCAGTTTTACAATACTTGGAATTCTTGGATTTGAGGGGGAATAACATTATAAGCCCCTCCTCCACAATTCAAGGTATGTATATATTTGAGTAAATTATTAGCTTTAATTTCATAAATTTAAATAATCTATTAAAGGTAAAATTATTGGTTCAATCCTACATTTACAAGTGTAACATTTTAAAAATGGTTGATTCAATAAAATAGGCAATGGTTTTATAAAAAATCATATTATTTAAAAGTATAAATAACAATTTTATGTTACATGTACAAAACTGTTGCAGTTGATCTTATCTGCAACAACTCTGTAACAATTTTTAATGTTGTAACCTATTTTAAAATAGTCATGAGGTTTAGACAACAAAATTTTGTAACACGTATAATACCATTGAAAAATTTTATGTTATATATATATATATATTTTTTTTAATTCAAAATATTATTAAATATTATTTAATACTAATTAGTTTTGCAATCCATCTCTTCCTCATAAAACACTGGGAAGCCAAAAAAAATTTATCCAATTTTAATTTTTTTCCAAAATTTGTAAAGTATAAAAAATTAGATTTTAATTTAATTTTAATTCTTAAATTTAATTTATATTTTATTAAAACAAATAACAATTTAACATAAATGTTTGGAACTTAAATTTTATTTTTTACATTTTAACATGAAATAAAAATTCCGCAATTTAAATTTATCTATTTATTAAAATTATGTAAAAGATAAGAAAAAGGAAAAGAAATACATGAAGATCAAGTTTAACATTTACAAAATTGTTTTAGCCATATTTAAAACGAAAATAATGAGCAAAGTAAATAATGAATGTTTAAATTTTGTTTTTAACACATTTCAAATAGATCTCTATAGTTAAAAAAATTATTAACTGGATCCTTCTTTTAAAGATCTTTATTTTAGCTCCTCTAATTAAACTTTTATTAATATTTTAATAAATTTTTGTCACATGATCAAATATGACATATTATCTTGGCATTTTGGATAGGCATTTTGCACAAAAGAGGAAAAAGTTGGGAGATGACAGTAATTTACTCTAAATTTTCTTTAATTATTTTTGTGTTTTCGAAAGCTTGCTTCGTTGATTCTTCCAAAAAATTAGCAACTCTAAATTTGAATTGTACTAAATGAATACTTCTGTTGTGTCATCTTATTCATTAAATATTTATACAATAATAATTATAATAATATTTCACAATTATTATTATTAGAAATAAATATAATTGATATTTTGAAGTTACATTCTTAAATATCCTAGAAATCTTGGCTTGAACCAAAGAATCATGAAATCCCTCTGTAGTCATCAAAACTGTCAAATCTCTCAATAACTTCAACCTCCGATAAGTACTTATCCAATTAATTCCTCCAACCTCAAAAATTAAATGTCTCCTTTTTCTAATTAACAACAACAACAACAACAGCAACAACAATAATAATACTTCACAATTATTATTATTAGGAATAAATATTAAATTGATATTTTAAAGTTATATTATTAAAGATTCTAGAAATCTTGACTTGAATCAAAGAATCATGGAATTCCTCTGTAGTGAGAACGGTCACATCTTTCAAGAACTTGAACCTTTGATATGTATGTATCCAATTAATTCCTCCAACCTTGGAAATTAAATGTCTATTCTTTCTAATTAATTAATTTGCATCAATATTTTCTTTGGAATTTTTAGTTTTACAAAACTTGCACCCCGTTGGCTTTATGTAACAATATACTTGGAAGCCCCTTCACAGTTGGAGGTATGCTTGTTTAAATTATTGGGGATAATCCTTAAAATCTTAAATAAAATTATATTAAACACATTTTCATATAAACAAATCAAATATTGAACCCATCAAACGCAAGTTTGCAATTGAGAACCTTCGTAACGAGACCACATGATGTGTGTTTAACGCAACAGTATTTTTTTTATAGTAAATATTTCATACAACATGTTAAAACCAATCAAAAGAGAAATCTTCAAATAGTGTTTGCTGACTTAATTAATCATCTACATAAGAGTTGATCTTGATAGCATCATAATAAAAGTCAATGTTATGTCTATTAATTATATTTTTTTATAATTTTTCATTAATTTTAAACATCATTGTTGTGGGTTAAAGATAGTAAAAACAAGTCAATGTTTACAATGTTGAAGACGGTAGATCTTAGTAACAATTATTACTTGAATGAGAGCATCGTGGAAGCCCTCAGTGTGATCTCATCTCTCAAGAACTTGAATCTTGCTTTCTGCAATATCAGTGGATTTTTTCCAATGCAAGGTAGACACAACATATGTATATATCTATTTAGTTAATTCTAAACTTGAAAAACGATATTCTTTCTCACATCAATTATTTTCTTTCTTTCAGAATTGTCAGTTTTACAAAACTTGGAATTCTTGGATTTGAGCAAGAATAAAATTATAAGCCTCTCCTCCACAATTCAAGGTATGTATATATTTGAGTAAATTATTAGCTTTAATTTCATAAATTTAAATAATCTATTAAAGGTAAAATTATTGGTTCAATCCTACATTTACAAGTGTAACATTTTAAAAATGGTTGATTCAATAAAATAGGCAATGGTTTTATAAAAAATCATATTATTTAAAAGTATAAACAACAATTTTATGTTACATGTGCAAAAGTGTTGCAGTTGATCTTATCTGCAATAACTCTGTAACAATTTTTAATGTTGTAACCTATTTTAAAATATTCATGAGGTTTAGACAACAAAATTTTGTAACACGTATAATACCATTGCAAAATTTTATGTGATATATATATATTATATTATATTTTTAATTCAAAATATTATTAAATATTATTTAATACTAATTAGTTTTGCAGTCCATCTCTTCCACATAAAACACTGGGAAGCCAAAAAAATGTATCCAATTTTAATTTTCTTCCAAAATTTGTAAAGTATAAAAAATTAGATTTTAATTTAATTTTAATTCTTAAATTTAATTTATATTTTATTAAAACAAATAACAATTTAACATAAATGTTTGGTACTTAAATTTTATTTTTTACATTTTAACATGAAATAAAAATTACGTAATTTAAATTTTGTCTATTTATTAAAATTATGCGAAAGATAAGAAAAAGGAAAAGAAATATATAAAGACCAAGTTTAACATTTACAAAATTGTTTTAGCCATATAAATAATGAGCAAAGTAAATAATGAATGACTTAAATTTTGTTTTTAACACATTTCAAATAGATCTCTATAGTGAAAAAAATTATTAACTGGATCCTTCTTTTAAAGATCTTTATTTTAGTTCCTCTAATTAAACTTTTGTTAATATTTTAATAAAATTTTGTCACATGATCAAGTATGACATATTATCTTGGCATTCTAGGTAGGCATTTTGCACAAAAGAGGAAAAAGTTGGGAGATGACAGTAATTTACTCTAAAATTTTCTTTAATTATGTTTTGGGTTTTCGAAAGCTTGCTTCGTTGATTCTTCCAAAAAATTAGCAACTCTAAATTTGAAATGTACTAAATGAATATTTTTGTTGTGTCATCTTATGCATTAAATATTTATACTGTAATAATTATAATAATATTTCACAATTATTATTATTAGGAATAAATATTAAATTGATATTTTGAAGTTACATTCTTAAAAGTCATAAAAATCTTAACTTGAACCAAAGAATCATGAAATTCTTTTGTAGTCATCAAAACTGTCAAATCTCTCAAGAACTTCAACCTCCGATATGTACGTATCCAATTAATTCCTCCAACCTCAGAAATTAAATGTCCTTTTTTTTTTCTAATTAACAACAACCACAACAGCAACAATAATAATAATAATAATATTTCACAATTATTATTATTAGGAATAAATATTAAATTGATATTTTAAAGTTATATTATTAAAGATCCTAGAAATCTTGACTTGAATCAAAGAATCATTGAATTCCTCGGTAGTGAGAACCGTCGCATCTTTTCAGAACATGAACCTTTGATATGTATGTATCCAATTAATTCCTCCAACCTTGGAAATTAAATGTCTATTCTTTATAATTAATTAATTTGCATCATTAATTTCTTTGGAATTTTTAGTTTTACAAAACTTGCACCCTGTTGGATTTATGTAACAATATACTTGGAAGGCCCTTCACAGTTGGGAGGTATGCTTGTTCAAATTATTGGGGATAATCCTTAAAATCTTAAATAAAATTATATTAAACACATTTTAATATAATCAAATCAAATTAAATATTGAATCCATCAAAAGCATGTTTGCAATTGAGAACCTTCGTAACGAGACCACATGATGTGTGTTTAATGCAACAGTATTTTTTTTTTCCATAGTAAATATTTCATACAACATGTTAAAAACAATCAAAAGAGAAATCTTCAATTAGTGGTTGCTGAATTAATTAATTATCTACATAAGAATCGATCTTGATAGCATCAAAATACAAGTCAATGTTATGTCTATTAATTATATTTTTTATATAATTTTTAATTAATTTTAAATATCATTGTTGTGGATTAAAGATAGTAGAAACAAGTCAATGTTTGCAATGTTGGAGACATTAGATCTTAGTGACAATGAATACTTGAATGAGAGTATCATAGAAGTACTCAGTATGATGCCATCTCTCAAGAACTTGAATCTTGCCGAATGCAATATCAATGGACCCCTGCCAATCCAAGGTAGACACAGTATGTATATATATATATATATATATATATATATCTATTTAATTAATTCTAAACTTGAAAAACGATATTCTTTCTCATATCAATTATTTTCTTTCTTCTAGAATTTTTAGTTTTACAAAACTTGGAGCTCTTGGATTTGAGCGGGAATTACATTACAAGCCCCTCCTCCACAATTCAAGGTATGTATATATTTGAGTAAATTATTAGCTTTAATTCCATAAATTTAAATAATATATTAAAGGTAAAATTATTGGTTCAATCCCTGCAACCTTCACTACCATATTTTTGTAATATCAGCAACATTTAAAAGTGTAACATTTTAAAAATTGTTGAATTTAATAAAATAGGCAATGGTTTTATAAAAAGTCATATTATATAGAAGTATAAACAACAATTTTAATAATAATAATAATAATATTTCACAATTATTATTATTAGGAATAAATATTAAATTGATATTTTAAAGTTATATTATTAAAAATCCTAGAAATCTTGACTTGAATCAAAGAATCATGGAATTCCTCTGTAGTCAGAAACATCACATCTTTCAAGAACTTGAACCTTTGATATGTATGTATCTTAATTCCTCCAACCTTGGAAATTAAATGTCTATTCTTTCTAATTAATTAATTTGCATCATTAATTTCTTTGGTTTTTTTTAGTTTTACAAAACTTTCATCCTGTTGGATTTATGTAATAATATACTTGGAAGCCCCTTCACATTTCGAAGTATGCTTGTTAAAATTATTGGGGATAATCCTCAAAATCTTAAATAAAATTGTATTAAACACATTTTAATATAAACAAATCAAATTTTGAATCCATCAAAAGCAAGTTTGCAATTGAGAACCTTCGTAAGAGACCACATGATGTATGTCTTAATGCAACAGTTTATTTATAGTAAATACTTTATACAACATGTTAAAAACATATAAAATAAATCTTCAATTAGTGGTCGTTGAATTAATTAATCATATGATTAAGAATTGATCTTGATAGCATCAAAATACAAGTCAATGTTATCTCTATTAATTATTTTTTATAATTTTTCGTTAATTTTAAATATGGGTTAAAGATAATATAAACAAGTCAATATTTACAGTGCTGGAGATATTAAATCTTATTGGCAATTATTACTTGATTGAGAGCATCATAAAAGCCGTTAGTATGATCCCATCTCTCAAGAACTTGAATCTTGCTTACTGCAATATCTGTGGACCCCTTCCAATCCAAAGTAGACACAATATATGTATATATCTATTTAATTAATTCTAAGCTTGAAAAACTATACTCTTTTTCACATTAATTATTTTTCTTTCTTCTAGAATTGTCGGTTCTACAAAACTTAGAGCTCTTGCATTTGAGCTACAATTACATTAGAAGCCCCTCCTCCACAATCTTATCTCGTAGGAGAGGAGAGTAATTTACCCTTTTTTAACAATCTGATTTATAAATTAATATGCACATAAACATAATAATTGCTCAAACTTTGCTTTAGTAATAAGCGAGCCAAACCTTAATTAGTTATCCTGTAAGAGTAATGTATAATTCTAAATTTTAGAGGCATTACATAAATGTTTTTGTTCCAAATTTTACGAAAAATCGGAGCTATATATTGCTTTTAAGTAACAATATATATATACACACTAGCTAGGAAGCCCCTTCACAGTTCAAGGTATGCTTCTTTAAATTATGGAGGATAATCCTTAAAATCTTAATAATATGTATTAAATACATTTTAATATATACAAATACAAATATTGAATCTATCTAAAGCCAGTTTATACTTGAGGACCTTCGTTAACGAGAGACTACATGATGTGTGTCTTAATGCAACGGTATTTTTGTTCGAGTACTTGAATGCTGTTCCATCTCTAATATATCTATTCCTATCAGACAAATATGGATTTAGGGACGGGGATCGACTTGAGATGACAACTGTATATATGTGTTAGCTACTTTAATATGAATATTCATCTATAAACTGGACATTTTGTTTTCTCAATAAATTCCTACCAAAACATGCATACCCATCTTAATTAGAGTAAATATATAAATTAGTCCCTCAATGATATATTATTTAACTTTTGAAATTTGAGTGCCAAATGAGTTAGTCCTCATTCTTTTTGAAGGAGTCAATTTTATATTTAATTATCTTTAATAGATTCAATAATGATGTTTAACGAGCTCATGAAATTTATGGACTAAATTGTGTAGTCTTAAACTATTAAGAATTAAACAATCAATCTATGTATATTTTGAGAGAAAAATTGTTAATATATAATCTTTTACTTATGTGGCCACATCAATTCAATTTCCAATTATCTTACCGTAAGTAAAGAGACTAATTAAATATGTGTCTCTTCATTCTTGTGAAGTTTTGGCAAATATTACCAACTTGAAAGTGCTTAAACTAGGATCTTGTTGGATCAATGAACCATTGCCAATTCAAGGTGAGTATTATATATAATACTTTAAAATTACCTCAAAGTTCATTATTACTTAACCTTCAAGTTTGGTGTATTTGTATATTGGTAAGTTAGGCAGCTTATGATTTTCTTTCTTTTAACTTCAGGTTTATGCAAAATGAAGCAACTACTAGAGCTAGATCTCTCAGGAAATAATTTTATAGGAACTTTGGATACATGCCTTGGCAATTTAACATTACTTCGAGCTCTTGATCTCTCAGACAATTCCTTAAGTGGGAGCATTCCAACATCTTTTATTGCTCCACTTATGTCTCTTGAGTATCTTTCCCTTTCAAATAACAATTTCAATGGATTATTCTCATTGAAATCCATAGCTAACCATTCAAAGCTCAAGGCGTTATCACTTGGAAAGATGCATAATCCCAAAATATTTCAAGTGGAAACTGAAAATCCCCCTTGGACTCCTTCATTTCAATTGGAATATCTGAAAGTGACTTCTTGTCAGGTAAACTTACCTACAAGAACTATTCCTACCTTCCTTTTGCACCAACATGGCTTGAAATACATTAATCTCTCAAACAATAACCTTGTTGGTATGTTTCCAAACTGGTTACTTGTGAACAACTCAGCATTGATTCGTGTCTCAATGAATGATAACTCTTTCAATGGACTCTTTCATTTACCCTCTAATCCCATGGATCAACTACATCTATTGGAATTATCAAACAATAGGATCCATGGGAAGCTCCCCAAAAACATAGGATACTTCCTTCCACATTTGCTTGTATTAAATCTTTCTAAAAACAACTTTTCAGGTGTGCTTCCTAAATCGATTGTCAAATCTCCACTTTTTCTTTTAATTGCATCAAACAATAGCTTTGAAGGTGCCATGCCAAACAATTGGTGCAATAATACCCTTATATTTTTAGATCTATCTCATAATAAATTCTTTGGAGTTATACCCTCTTGCATATTCACATCGTTATTAGAATTCTTTCATTTGCGAGGAAACAAATTCACTGGTTCCATACCTCAGATTATCTAGAAGTTCCAATTTACAAGCAATAGATTTGACAGACAACAAATTTCTTGGAAGAATTCCAAAGAGCATCTGGAATCTCAAGAGATTGTTGTTTCTTTCATTGGCAAGTAATGAGTTAGAAGGCCAGCTCCCTAGTGAGATATGTCATCTTGGAAATATCCAAATGTTAGACCTTTCACATAATAGTTTTACTGGATTTATACCCTCATGTTTCAACAATATGACCTTTGGTGGGATCAAAAGAGATATGTTTATATTTGTAGATGCATATTTTCAACCACTTCTGGGCGATTTTCACTATGGCCTTCTTCATTTGAGACACTATGATTCTTTTCCTTGGCCGGATAGTTATGAAGAAATGCAATTTGTGGCAAAATGTTTACCTTTGTCATACAAAGGTAATATGCTTCTAATGATGTCAGGATTAGATTTGTCATCAAATAAGCTAACTGGAGAGATTCCACATCAAATAGGGGACTTATTTGCCCTTCATGCTCTCAACTTCTCCCACAACTATCTGAATGGAACCATTCCAGAAAGCTTCCACAATTTGAAAGAGATAGAGAGCTTAGACCTTTCCTACAACAACCTGGAAGGACAAATCCCTCTTCAATTGCAGGACTTGAACTCTTTATCAACCTTCAATGTGTCTTACAATAATTTGTCAGGTAGAGCACCTGATCGAGGACAATTTGGAACCTTTGATGATAATAACTATAAAGGAAACCCATATCTATCTTGGAGCAATAGTAATAGACGCAATACAACACAAGCATCCTTGCAAACTCTTTTGAATGACACTCAAAGAAGCGAACCTATCATTGATGTCATTGCATTCTACTGGAGTTTTGGTGGAACCTATGTTATGGTACTCTTGACATTGGTGATAATCCTTTGGATCAATCCTCTTTGGCAGAGAGCTTGGTTTTATTGTATCAATTTATGCCTCCAAAAATCCTTTGGTCAATTTTTTGAAGATGCATTCTTCTAGAAATCTTCTGAAATAATGAATAATTCTTCTAGAAATCTTCTAAAACAATGAAGCATGCTTCTAGAAATCCTCATTGGTGTGCAAAGTGTCCAAACCTCACATAATGAAGCATGCTTTATTTCAACAAGTTGATATTCTATCTGCACACCAATCACTCACGAATTAGAGTTCTGTTCTTCAGATTGCTTCTATTTGTTTCTGCCTTATACTTGATGAATAATAATGTCCCATATGATTTCTATAATAATAATGATAATCTTCGCACATCAAGATAAAATGTGTTTATGATTAGTTCATTGATGAATATGTTATTATAGCGAAAATTTATTCTGGATTAAAAGTTATAGTTGTACACTATCACACAGATTAAGATCACATTTGGTACATTCGAATCACTGGTCTCTAACAGTCTAAGAAAGGAGTATTGGCTGAGGGAACAGATTACTCTGTTTTTTCTCAGTGATTTAGATTTGGACGACAATCTCAGGCAGGCTTTAGCCTCTTGGGAAAATACAGAGTACTCTGTTCCTCTCAGTGATAGAGATTCTAGAAAACAGAGGTGGAAACAATGAAGGAATGGAAAATGGAGACGCCAAAACCAGAGTTTATTTTTTGATTTATAGATTCCACACCAAAACCACAATAACTATTTGAAGGGAGGTAATATAGTGCATATTTTTATTTAAGAGAAAGGAATATAATCTATTTATTTTTATCAATGTTAAATGGGTTGTTACAATGAAAGAAATTTCTTACAAAAATTTTCTCACTGAATGCGACTGAAGAATATTCTTATTGTCTTTCTCTGTTTTAACAACCAAAATATAGTTGTAAAAAATATGTTATCCCATGCAAAATGATATGAAAGATTTCTTACTGAAAAAGTAATTGAGAATTAGTTAGTAATATTTTCGTACTCCACATCCAACAGTTAGTCAGCTGCCAACATGTCTTCCTTGATACAGCATCAATCGAGCACATTATATAAATGTATGTACATCTAAAAAACTTTTGTTCTCACACACACACATATTAAATGTTTTTGGTTATATTAACATATATATATATATATATCTTTAAAAAAAATTGTATATGTATATATCTTTTTAGAAGATTATTTTTTTATTAATATTAGAAGAATATGAAACAATAAAGAAATTTAGATGAAAATTACACTTCTATTAAGTTACAAAATACAGAAAATAAAAATATTTTAAAACAGTTAAAACTATTAATGAAAAATATGGACTTGATCTGATTATTTTTTATTATTATATTGACCCATACAAATATTAATATTAGAATAATATAAAACATATAAATATTTAAAAAAAATAAATTTTTAAATTGATCAGAATATTTTTTTTGTATCAAAAGTTTTTTCTAAAGAAATGGCTTGAGAAGACATTGCTCGAGCACATATGACTCGAGATACCTCTTTTTTGAGTCACTAAGTGCTGGAGAATTTTATTTTAATCTGTAAAATATTTTTTATTTATCATATAAAAATAAAAAAATACAAAGTAAAGATATAAAATTAAATGAAGATATAAATATATTATATTATATAATATATAATATTATATATAACATACACGGTTTCATATATATATATATATATATATATGTATAATATGTACATGAATCTTCCCTCGAGCATATGTGAATATTATATATATATGTATGTATTTATATAATAATTGTTTTTAATAATTAGTTGAAGTTCATGATATATATATATATATATATAAATTTTTCTATATATATATTTTTAAATTTACTTTTTAATAAATATTTAGTTTTGTCTATCTTTTAAAAAATATTTTATTTATTATTAGATTAAATGGAATATGTATTTTTATAATATATCATATAATAAAAAAATATGTCAATATATTTATATAAATATATATTTTATAACATTATATGTATACAATTTTTTAATATTCAATTTTCTTTATATTAGTTTGTGATTATTTTTTAGAAATTAAAATGTCACCAATGAACCGTTTTAAGCTCAATTATAAGCTCTATCATTTGTTTTTTCTGTGTGTTAAGGAAAGGATCTGAATGCAACTTTTTGTTAATAAGATCTCTAATAAAAATAGGACAATTTGCTTACAACTTAACACTATATGATTAGAATCTTTTATTTTTATATTTTTTATATATTCTATTTTTATTAAAAAAATGAATAAACAAGTGATTATGATAAAGCGTGTGTTGTTTAATATTATTAGCATGGACATGAATTATACAGTGAATATATGAGAATTATTGTGCATTGGATATTGTCTGAGACAGAATTCTTGTTCTGAGACAAAAATATTTCATCTCAAGAATTTGAGACAGAACGTTTATTCGTTGTAAAAATTTGAGATGATCGAATTGGAGATGAATCGAAATCCATCTGTGATTCTGTTTCTGTTATATCAGGGATGAAATTCCCTTAATTCAGAGACGGAACTGATGCCTTTTTTTTTTTTATATGTATGATTCTTCAATAATAACAAAACTAGTGTATACCTTTTAAAAATAATTGCATATATTTTACAATTCAATATTGTATGATTAGTTTTTGTAAAGAACTTTTTATACAGGATTCAAAAACTTGATAACAAAGATATCAAGAATTGTATATGGGTCTTGCCCTTTTTTATAACACAACGTTGCATGATTGGATTTTTAAAAAACTTTTAAACATTTTAATTTTAATAAAGAACATGATAACAAAGATATAAGCAAGTACATAAATCTCTATTTCTTTTGGGATATACCAAGTCTTTAGAGTTTTTATCATATACGCTTTCTATATGCTATTCAATTAACCACTCAACACAGTAGATGGTTTCTTTTTTTCCTCCTTTCATTCAGAAAATCGGATCAAATTGACCGGTTCAACTAGAAAATTAATGAATGGGTCAAAAAATGATTCGGTTTGAACTAATGAATCGGTGAGTGTTTAAACTTGTGTCAAATCAAATAGTTCAACTGGTTTAACCAGTTTTTTTTTTTGAATTTTTACTAAATATTATTATTTATTTTTTAAAATCTCAAAAAATTTAAGCTATTATGAGAAGATCTAAAATAGATATAAATATATATCTGTTTGGAATATTTCAATATTTTAATATTATATATTATAAATTTTAATATATGTAACATATATATTATTTATATATTTTAACTATTATTAGTTTGACCGCAGTTCGACCGTAGTTTGACCATAATCGATTATCAGTTTAGTTGGTTTTTTCAATCATCATTATGCACAAGGTTATCAAGTTCTAAAACCTGCGTAAGCTCGAAAGAATGGTAGCAAGATCGGATTCATAAGATTAAATCGAGGTTAGTAAGATCTTGTAAAATTTCATAAATAAATTAATATATATATATATATAGAAGTGCTAACATTACAAAAATATAAAAAGTTCTTCTATAAAACATATCATATATGGCATACATTGCAAAAATAATAAAAATTTACCAAAATTACATCTCTAAAAGTCATAAAGATAAAAAAAAACGGTTAGACACAACATTACAATAATCAAAATTCACATTTTATAACTTTTACGTGACAGTAAATTAGTAATCAATAATCATAGTTTAGTGATTCACAAAGATAAAAAAAAGAAACAGAGGTTTTCGGTTTCTCAAGCCATGTACTAATATAGATGTATAAAATAGACGTTTGAAGAAGAAAAATATATTACAAAGTATAGATGTTTGAAGAATAGTGACAAAGATGAAGTTTGAAAAACATGATATAAAATTCGAATTTCGAAGAACAAAGGCACTCGGTCTCTCAAGAAAAAAAAAATAAAGGTTTTTTGCAATTAAACACAAGAAAACATTAAAAAAAAATTGATGTTGGCATGAGAGCATAGGTTCTTACGAACCTACGAACCTACGAGCTAGTTCTAGAACCTGTTTCGAACTTGATCAAATTAGAACTTACTTACGAACCATCAATATTTTGTTACCAAGTTCTAAAACTTATACGAACTTACGAGACATGTTCTAGAACATGATAACCATAATTATGCATTTAATATTTAATTTTTTATATTTTAAAATAACTTTCATACTTTATTTTTTTTTTCTATGGACCAAATAATGTTAAAAATATCAAAATTTAGGAAAATGATATGGCAGTAAAATTTGTAAAAGATTAATTTTATAATAATTATTTGGTAATATAGTTGATTTTGATTCACACATATCAATAATCCATTTTCTATGGTGAATCAGTAGTGTTTGGCCCAATGCAAAAAATGAAAAAAAAAATTGCTGTTATATATCCATAGATTCATTACTTCCATAGTGTAGGTATAAAAGTTAGGGTTTGTTTGGTTTATAAAAATATTTCCTATTTTTAATTTCAGTATTCATTTCTTGAAATGTATTTTTTGAAATATCGAAAACATCTTTTTAGTGTTTTCAGATTTAAGCATATTTTAAGAAATATTTTTAAAAAAATATTTTCAGTTAATTCAAATAAACGTATTTTCAAGTTTATTTTCTGTTTTCAGTGAAAATAAAAACAAGAAATGCCCAAACCAAACATGATGTTAATTACCCAAATAGTACATCCCAAAACTCAATTATCAAATGCTCTACATTCTGCAATTTTTCATTTTTATATTTTTTTTGTTTTAAATGGAACACATCCACTCTAATATCAACAGCGTTAAGTGTTCCGGTAATTCAAGCTTTTGATTGCTACTCTCTCAACAAATTGCTGAAACTTGTCGCTATAATTTGTCATAGGCAGAAAAGGTTAATTAAAAGCATGTTTAACCTTATAGGCAATTGTTTAAACTGTAAAATCGACAAATATTAATTTTTTTAAGATACAATTTGAAGAGAATCATAGGCGGATGACAAGTTTAATTATAATTTTGTTCGACATATGTACTATGTAATCTTAAATTATTTGATATACATAATTTCTGCTACTTTCATTCTTTTTAATATTGTAGCAGGTCGCTTGAGTTATGCTTGGTTTGAAGAAAATAGAAAAGAAAAAAAAAGAAAATAAATTAAAGTTAAGGTTGGTTAGAAGAAGAGAAGAGAGCACTGCTATGGATATTAAAGAATTTCCTGTTTGGGTGGGTCCCCCTTAATGGACCTACATGCAAAAGAATAAAAAAAGTAAATGTTATTAATAAAAATATAAAATACATAGTATTGAGTTGAGACATGAAAAATTTGATTTCTTTAAAATAACTTTACGCTTTTTACATATGAAGTTTTTCATATCATTCAATATATAGATGTGAACTTTCAAGATACAATAATTTAAAATTTGTCTATTTTTACACAAAGATAATAAATTGAACTTTAATTCATCCATGCCTTTTTTTCTTGATCCAAAATATCATACATATAATATATATTTCATTTTTTATCCCATATTATTTGGTACATATAGTGTGTGTATGTGTGTGTGTGTGTATATATATATATATATATATATTTATTGGCTTCATATATATTTTCCGCTGGATTGAAACAACTTTAATACAATGCCAACGTTTAACATATATAAACTTTTTTTTTTTTTTGCAAAGAGTATTCCTATCAATCACAAGGACTAACCTCTTCCGAATTTAGCATATATAAAATTTTAAGTCACGTTTTCTTAGTTTTTTGTTTATTGGTAACCAATCACTGAACTTTTAAGCCAATATTAGTAATTCTTCATTTTCTACAAGGTAATTCTCGAAGTACCTTATATTCCTCTTTTTTGTAAGATTTTAAGATTGCAAGCCCTCCCCTATATTTTTAAAATTTTCAAATATACTTTTCAAATTTTAAGATTAAAAAGAGTACACATTTGGATATTACGTCAGTACTGTACAGCACAAATTGATTTGATGAATTTATAATTGGATTTTAACTAGTTATATAGTCTTTTTAATTTTGATATTTTGAGTAAAAATGAAATTAGTTTAGCCTTGAATAATTAATGATGTATTATTTTATGTAACAAAAAAATATTATTTTAAATATTTAATATATTGACTTTTGAAACAAGGTTTTATTTTAATTGTATTTATTTTAATTTTTAAATGTCTGCTAAGTTAGTTAATTACTTTATATATTTTTTTTGGTATTATTTAGTTATAATAAACAATTTATTTTTAGTTGAAAAGATTTTTGTTTTTAAAATAAGACTAGGCTCGGCTCAACCTTAAGCTCTAATAAAACTGGGTTGGATTAGGAAAACTTAAATAAACCAAATCTTAATAATACTTAGATCAAAAGAAATTAAAACCGGTGAGGCTAAACTATATATTTTGACACATGGATCACATATCCTGTAGAAGTACTTTTGCATCAAACATATATGTATGCTCACAAGTTGCAGGTGGCCATGAGCGACATCAAGTGAATCCGTATGAAGTTCAAATTTGTGAAAACAAAAGACAAAATTAAAGTGGAAATTCCAAGTAGTATATAACAAGAGAATTCAATTCAACAAACTCAGCTAAAGCACAAGTCTACATTACTTGTTATTCGAAGCTGTTTTGCATTATTGCATTTCATGAGCCTCTGAAACGTATAAACTAAGAACAAGATGCCCCAACAAGAAAAAAAAAAAAAGAGCGATGGAATAGTTTCCTTTTTTTTTTTATAAGCAAAAAGATATTTTATATCCCTAAGGTTTATACTAAATTTTAATTATGTTTAAAGTTTTTTTTCTACCTATTTATATTTTACACGTTTTAAATTTTTTCATATATACCTATTCTTTTGTAACTCTGTCAGTTAACTTAAAGAAAATGGTGACTAGATTGCCACGTGATAGTCACGTGGACTTCATAAAAAAAAAAGTTTAAGTACATTCACTTATGTCCTTAGTCAAAAATTTTCTTTTGTCCAATTTTTGATATAAATTTGTCTTCTACTTCATGTAGGTTCCTAATTTAAGAATATATTTTTTATCAAAATATCTCCTACAAAATTTTTAGTTTGTTCACTTTGGTCCCTATTCTTCACTTTCATGCTTTTTTTTATGGTTTAGTCCTCCAAATCAGTCCATAATCTTATTTTTAGTCATAATATGATTCAATCTATCATTTCTACTGAAGAATAGTATCAGAAATAAATTAAAATTTAAAGTTTTAAATATTACATATCTCTTCCTCTTATAAAAGGTAAGCTTTGAAACTTGAATTTGAGTCCATTTCTTGTACTGTTCTTGGGTAGAAACGATAAATTGAATCATATTATGACAAAAAATGAAATTATGAACTGATTTGGAACACCAAATAGTGAAAAAAAGCACAAAATTGAAAAGTAGAGACTAAAGTGAACAAATTGAAAAATTTGTAAGCAATTATTTTGACAAAGGAAAAAATATATTATTAAATTAAGGACTCAGACGAAATAGAAGATGATTTTATATCAAAAATTAGATAAAAATTTTTTTGACCAAGGACCTAAGTGAATAAATTGAAACTTTTTTTTAAGGAATCCATGCATGTGGTAGATTTTTTTGCTACATGGCAGCCCAGTCAACATTTCTGCTAAGTTGACTGACTGAGTTATAAAAAAAAAGTATATATGACAAAAATTGAAACATGAAATATAAATGGGCCAAAAAAAAAACTTTTGGACATAATTAAAATTTGGTATAAACTTTAGAGACATAAAATACTATTTTATCTTTCTTTTTTTTTATTTTTATAAAACCTATTATTTTAATGGAAGCCATTAATAAAAAAAATGAATTTTGGTGGGTATAAAAATGTGAAAATAATCATGGGTAAGATGGTTATGAATTGGCGCAACGATTTAAATTTCTTTTTTAATTAATAGTCTCGTTTAGTGGTCAATCTTTTTTATAAAGGTTCTCTAGTCTGTAGGAGTTGAATAATCAAAGTAGAGATAAAAGATCTTTAGAGGTAGTCCTCTGGGTCAGAGATTGTTAAGCCTACTTTATTATATTCCCCATCCTCCGATATGTTAAAAATAAAATTGATAATCGTTTTCATAAAAAAATGAATACTCATATTTTATATGTATGAACATTGATGTTAATTAGCATAAACAATGGTTGTTTTGGAAGTCTTGGTCAGTTTGTCCTATTTTGAAATTGATTGTAATTTATAGGCAATCTTGAGGATACCACCTTTGAAGGGACTCAAGTTTGGTGAGATGTCACAAATGTTAGAAGCTGTATTTCGACACCTTCAGTGAGCAAATGACATTTCTATGGCTTGGTTTAATGGTTTTTCAACAACAACAACAACAACAACAACATAGTCTTATCCCACTAAGTGGGGTCGGCTACATGGATCGCACGACGCCATTGAGCTCTATCAATGACCAACTCTTTAGATATCTCATTTACTAAAAGATCCCGTTCAATAATTTCTCTAAGTGTCTTTTTTGGTCTTCCTCGACCTTTTTTCATAGGACTCCAAACTATCTGCTCAACTCTCCTAACTGGCGCTTCCAACGGTCTCCTTTGCACATGCCCAAACCATCTTAAACGATTTTCAACCATTTTTTCCTCAATAGGTGCCACCCCAACTCTACCTCGTATATGATCATTACGGATCTTATCTCTTCGTGTATGACCACACATCCAACGCAACATCCTCATCTCCGCCACTCCAATTTTATGTTCTTGTTGTCCTTTCATTGCCCAACATTCACTCCCATATAAAATCGCTGGTCTTATAGCAGTACGATAAAACTTTCCTTTGAGTTTATCAGGTACTTTCCGATCACAAACAACCCCTGATGCCATTCTCCACTTCAACCACCCAGCTTGTATCATATGTTCCACATCTCTAATAACTTCGCCATCATCTTGTATAATTGATCCCAAATACCTAAACGTTGACACTTGTGATACGACCTAATCACCAAATTTAACCTCCAGCTCGTTCCTAGCTTGTCGCTTGTTAAACTTACAATGCATATATTCGGTCTTACTCCTGCTCAGACGAAAACCCTTCGATTCCAAAGTAGCTCTCCATAACTCAAGTTTAGAATTAATCTCTTCCCTTGTCTCTGCTATGAGAACAACGTCATCTGCAAAAAGCATGCACTTAGGAATATCTTCTTGGATGTGTTTCGTCAGAACATCTAAAACCAAGTCAAATAAATAAGGGCTTAAGGATGATTTTTAAAGTCATTTGAAATATCTCAATTGACATTTTTTATGCTATTTTAATATTCTATAACTTTAAACATTGTTGACATTATTTTTATTCAACTTGGGACAAGCTTGAGGAAATCATCGCCCCCCAGAGAAACTGTGATTTGATTTGAAATTATAGGTTATACTGAGAATTGGGTCCTGTTGGGTTTTGATTTAAATTGTGAAGAACTATGATATGTGAAAATTGATTCCTTTGAATGCAATTGAACAAGTTCCTTGAGATATGTAATGACATTTGAATATTGGTTATGTAAGGTTGATTTGCTATTATTTGCATTTGGTTTGATGGGAGTCATCTGTATCAACATTCTAAAATTTTAAAATTTAAATTTGCATTTTATTTTAGGGAACTTTTGACTAGATCCGGTTACTATCAGCAAAACTATTAGTCTTCGGTACATTAGGTTTTGACCTAAATTAGTAAGGGTGTTGCTAGTCCCGAGTGTCATCCAACACATATGAATTGGACTACATGGAATGGATCTAAAAAGAAGATCCTACGAATATGGTTTCATCACTTGAGTAAAATTTCATGTCTAATTGGTTGTTTACCCTTTTTGAACTCTGTGTCCATGTCTCCTTAGTGACTTACCCTGCCTGATCTGTGTGCTCATGTATGTTTGATTATTCTATATATTAGAATCACCCCGACGATTTTTAGTTCTTATTATAATTTAACTTTTCTGGAAACTTTGTTGTGAATTATATGAAAATGTGTTATCAATACCCTATGCATGCATGTGTTTCTCTAACAAGCTTTTCATTTATTCTGTTTCAACAAATAAACATGTGACAAGCGCCAAACATTGCCTTCAAGAACATTCCTTTTTGGTCGTGTTTTCTTTCTTACCAAAATGTTCTTTCTGCTCTTCTATTTCTAAATTAGGTTGTGTGGTTTTGATTTCATACTGAAAAGTTTGATCTTAACTTGGGTTGATTCAACTTTTTAGTGTTGGGAAGATATTTTGCAATTGAGTTTATAAATTATTGGGATTCTCTAGAGATTTCAATGGTTGAGTACTGAAACTTATATGGTGGAGTACTTCTGGGATTCTCGCAACGGCGTTTTCACGGGAGGGGAAGGGATTTTTGTTTTTTTTTTTTTGGTTGAAGGGAAGGGATTTTACAATTGGGTTAATAAATTTTTGACTGAAATTAAAAAAAAAATTGAGGGGTATGATAGTAAAATTTATACCAAACAAATTTTTTTCTTTTCTATCATTTCAGTTTATGTCATACCAAACATATATTTTTTCTTTTTTCTTTTCCTTTTTTCTTTCTATTTTTTCTTTCCTTTCTTTTTCTCTTTATTACCTGCTTACCAAATAGGCACTAAGCATCCTAACAAATCTCTTGCATCCCACAACAACTCCTACACTGAATTGTCGGTGCTTCATAGATTTTGGTCACATTTTTTATTTTGGGTCTCTTTCCAATATATGACACAAAAAGCACTTTGATAACTTTGTACCATAACATTTTAATCTAAAAGTTCCCTTCCGTTGCGAGGTTTGATTCAACAATCTCTTCAGTGTCTCTTGCTTCTCTCCATACATAAACCACCAACTACTAAATGAAGTTAAAGAACCAAAGAGACACTTGAGATAAAGTTGAAGGTTCTAATCGGAATAAAATAAAATTGACGAACCAAAGTAAAATCTAAGGTAAATTTAAGTGATTAAATTCAAACAAAATTAGTAAAGGAACCAAAATAAAATTTGAGATAAAGTTAAGGGATCAAAATGTCATTTTAGCTTAGTGTGTTAAAATTTTTCTTTTCAATGCTAAAAAATTAAAAAAATCATCATTTTTAAATTAAGAGCTTGGGGATAAATTGAAATATATAGAACAAATAAAGTGCAATATAAAATAATATGATTATAAGAAGAATATATTTAGAAATGAGTAGAAATATGAATATTGTTTAAATAAAAGGAAATTGTGTTACAGAGGAGGTCCAACGTGTTGTTGAACTGAAACAAGAATTCCCAACGGCAAGTTGACTCCCCTTTGACCCTCCAACGGCTCTCTCTAATTTGAAATTTGAAGGGCTTAAATGCCCTGCTCTCCTTTCGTCTCTGTGTTTGAATGACTGCAGGTGAGACAAGCCTCCTCAACCACACTCTGATAGTCTTTTGAAGGAGAAACACGAGTTAGAAGAAGAGGTATTCATAGAGTGCGACTTAGGATTTATTTTCAGTAGCGCTTAAATCTGATGCTCTCTTTCCATATCTCTTTCTTCTAATGCTAATGCTCTGTTTTCTGATTCAAGATTCTGGTTTATATCAGTTGCTCTATTTTTCTTATTGTTGATTGTTTTGCATACCTTTCTCTCTCTAGTGTTCCAAAGATCCTCTTGTTTTCTTTAGAAAATTTCATTTGTGGGTCTAAGGTGAGGTATCTGATTGAATTGGGGGTTATGGTTATTTCAATGTATGAGGCTTGGCTTCTTCTGGTACGAGGCTGCTTCTTGTGGAAAATTACGGAACTTGCCTCACTTCTGCTTCCCGCATTGCTGGATTAATAGGTTATATGGGAGATTTGGTTTCTGTTTTCGGATTCTTTTATCCTTTTTGATGCATGAGATGTCGGTCGTGGCGCATTTGCATCATGAGTGGCGTGTTTGGTTAACTTCATAACTAGTCAAACAAAGTAATAGAAAAATCCCATCCTATTTCTTTACAATGGAATCCTCACATATGTAATGATAACAGGTCTACAGTTGAGGGGATCGTATTGGGTTTTATATGAAGTTAAAGTAATGAAATGTCTAGTTAAGGATATGTCTAGTTATATATTGTTTTGTTCATGAGTGTCGAAATGTCTTTTTGAATGGCTCTTTTGCACTGATCCACATTATGTACAAACAAATGTTCTTGTAATTTACTTTATTTTTTCCATTCCGTGGTAAATAAATTAAAAGCAGGAGTGCAAAATACAATCTAGATTCTTTACGAGAAATTGATTTTTGTGAAACTGGGGGAATGAGTTGGAATGAGTGCCCATTCTTATTAGAGAGTTAAGTTGTATTAGAATTGAAATGCCATTCCATTCTATTAAAATGTTATCAGAAAATTTCATTTGTGGGTCATTCTTTAGGTTAGATGGTTGGTGATCACAAAGATCTGAAATTCTTGTATTTTGATTCTTGTGACTCTTGTAAGTCATGAATTAACAACCCACTTTACTTCATTTCTCTGCAGATCTGCTCTACACTCCTTCAAACGACGTGTCGTGTGGTTGCCTACTCAAATTTCGTCATGTGTCATAGTGTTAGTGTACTCTTGTCACAGTTTATTTGTGACATAAACGACTGGATTGCAGATCAGGACACTTTCCAAAGGTAATTTAGTTATTAGATTCTTCAGTAACATGTAGTTTCTGAAGCCAACAGCCTTTATGGATGCTCTGTTTCTATACTCCGTGCTTCAACATATAGTTGCTTATTTTCTCAATTAATGGTATAGTAATAATTTCCCATCAACTCTACTTTCATAATTGATTACTCATTTTCAACTTCTAATTGTTTTCCAGTTATCCAAAGGATTCAGAGACAGTTATGCTGGCAAAATCTCATTCTACAGGGGTATGCTAGTATTGATTTTTATTTTCCCTCCACTCAAGAAGATCATCCTGATTGTTTTCTCTGAATGTAGGTTTGGTCTGAGGTATCCAACCAACATAGACCTGTCTCCAGTTGAAATACCAAGGTTGTTATTTATTTTTTGAGTTTCTATAAACTCCCTGTTTTCCTTCAAATTAATGGCCTTTCAGTTATCTCGTGACAATGGGTGTTGCATCAAACACCTCAATCTGATTAGTGGAACTTCATTTAAAGATTGGACTTTCCCCCCCAAAAAAAGTATTTGAATGCGGCATATGAGAAGGATCTTTATGATTTGAACTTCTAAAAAATTGTAGTCCATGCTATGTCTGAAAGCTGGTTTCTTTACTTTGATATAATAATTAAATCTATTATGTTGGGTTCTCTTATTCAACAATCAGCCTGCAACCATTTTTGGACATTGGATCACTGGATAAAAAATATAGTAGCATCTCAGACCACAGTAGATTGGTTATAGAACCAGTTATTACTGAGAGTGAAAATCGCCGAGCCCAGCATGCTGAGGAACCTGTTTCCCTTATCTCTTTTGAAACAACAGAAGCCTCGATTCAAACAGAAGTAATCTGACAACCTTCTTCTCCACCCGTTCTTGCTCAAGTACAAGATTTAATCCCATCGTCAATAATCTTTCTTTGTCAATTTTTTTATGTAGTCTTCTTTTAGGTTAAACATGTCTTGCGAAGCATACCCAAGGTTCTTTTGAGTATCTAGTTTATTAGCATATTATATATATATATATATATATATATATATGAGGGAACTTATAATACAAAATGCTAACTGTTGTGTTACAAAAGTACATTCTCTCATTTTCTAACAAATGGTTCTATTCTGCAGTCAAACCGCTTTGATGGAGAATTTTATGAAGCTTGCTAAGTCAAATATTGACAAAAATTTAGAGACTCGTGGCGTCCTTGCTAGTTTACTTGTCAGTGCTGAAAACACCTTTTGGCATATCCAAGATGGGGTCGAACCCCAACATATTATTGTCCAGTAACTTACCCGAAAATAGCTATTGCAGGCATATTTTCCATGGATGGGAGCTAATATTTTGTTAATTTAGGTAGCAAACTGGTTCATTAAGGCTCGGGTGCGTCTTAGGAAGCCAAAGGTTGACAAAAGTTTGCGAATTATGAGGTCATGAGTTGCAATCTGTCCTCCCACGTTATGCCTAAAGTTCCTAGAGATAATAATTATATATAATTCTAATAAAAATTCTAAATAGCAATAAGTGATTAATGTGAACTATCATAAAATTAGTTAAAATAAAGAGAATAATATTAAATTAGTTAAAATAAAATAATTTTTAACTATTCAATTTCTTTTTTACAAAATAACAGAAGGATTAAAAGATTTAGCTTAACTCTTTCTTTTGTCCTCCTTCTTTTTCTCCTTCTTATTCTTCTCCTTCTAGGAGGAGAAGGAGGGAGGAGAAGAAGAAGAGGAAGGAGAAGAAGAAGGAGAAGGGGAAGAAGGATAATTAAAATTTGTTAAGCTAACTTATTTCTTATGTTATTTTTCAAAAAGAATTTAAATAATTAAAATTATTTAATTTTAATTAATTATGATATCTTTATTAATATTGGAAAACATATTACATTAATTATAATATATGAATTACTTATTGATAATTTAGAATTTTTATTAGAATTTTATGTATATTATTTTCTAATATTATTTATATATTCATAATTCCTCTCCTTTTCCTCCTCATCTGCTGCCTCCTCTAACTTTTTATTCTCTTTCTCCTTCTCCTTTTTGTATTCCATCTACTCCATATCCTCTTTCTCTCTTCCTCCTCCTACTTCCTCCCTCTCCTTTTTCTCCTTCCTTTACTCCTTATCCTTTGTTGTTTTTTTTTTTATGTTATTATAGTTGGTTTTGTTGTTTTTTTTTGGCCATTGTCATAGTGGTCGTGTCACAATCGAAAATCGAGGCCATAATCGACGCAGATGGCGTGTCATGCATAACACCGCAAGCCTAATATTTCATAGACTAACCCAAACAATGGATAAACATCCTAGGAGGCCTACTCAATTGTAGATAAATTTTAAACTTAGATAGAAATAACCTTACCCCTTACAATAGGGAGGCAACCTTGCTACTTGGACTGCTAAGCTAACCAATCTTCCGAACCTAAAACTGTGAGGGGTTGAGTCTTGTCCACTGACTCACCAAAAATATTCCTACGTACCACATTCATAAGACTATGGGTTCAATGCATGTACATGAATCCATTATAAACACAATCATACCACTCGGCACTAAACAATGCAATTATCGCATATAACCCACGCCCGCCACATTACCCCTAGTGAATCCTCCCAATTTATTCACCCAAACATAAGCAATCATATATGTAACATCCAAAAAAACTATGCATCCTCAATCATGGGTTTACCCAAATTGTAAACTCTCAACGTATAGTGCTTATGCCACATAATTGTGATGCAAACCAACATATGGGGCTACCAACGTATCGTGCTCATGCAACATGAAAAAAGTCTCTTGAACCATACGTGTCCATGCCAACATACTGTGCTCACCCAAAAATCATTATCATATATATTCATCAAGTCCAGACGAAAGCAACAGATCATATAGTGTATCTGCCCAAATCACAATACAATAAAAAGGTTACACTCAATCCAAACATACAAACACGCACTCATGGCCTTCTCCATAAATCATACCACTATCGACAACTACTGGATATGACCTCAAGTACGTCTCCACCTAGGCTTCAGCTCATACCCTATTACAGAAACTACCAATCACAGCCCCCAGAAATGACCCTGATGCGATCTTTCTCGATAAGTGTATCGGGTTGCATAAGTAGTAAAGTAAGAGAAAGAGTTATCGTCCTCAAGGATTGACTTTAACAATTACCAATTTCACTAGCCGAAGTTATATTTGGACAATTGAAAAGGTTGAGTGAATTGAGTCTTAATTTAACTAAAGTAAACTAAATTAAGCCATGAAGTAGTTTAGCACAACGAAAAACTATATGAAAACAAAGCGAGTATAGGGAATTGATTTCACTTAACTCCTAATCCGATTAATTCATAGACAAACTAATCTTTGAGTCATTAGGGAATACTTCGATATACTTGTAAATTCCTCTTAATGTTGATTAAGTTCACAAAGATATTTGAACCCAATGTCTTGGTGAAACAAATCTTTCTCACTCAATTAATTAGCTAATGTCTTAGTCAAATTAATTGATTCGTAGTTTAAGCTTAAGAACTCATAAAAATCACACAATCAAGGTTATCTATGTCTAGACTAACCCAAATTACGGTAGAAATTACAAAGGCAACTCTATATCAAGCTTTATGTAGTATTAATATAAAGCCTAGGTTCATTGAAGATGGTAGCTAAGCATCCAAGAGTAATAAATAGCAGTAAAGTCTACTCCAATAATCGAAATTGCAATTATATTAAAGTATTAAATAACAAAACTTTATAGAAGTCAATTACATCAATCCCTAACCCTAGAAAATTAGTTGCACATGGTGAGAGAAGAGAAAAACATCACAAATACATAACTAAACATGATACAAGAGGAAGGAGAGAAAGAAATTAGCATCAAACTCAATGAAGAAGAGGTTCCCATCTCCTCCAATTATGTCCTAGCAGAGCTCTTCCTTCTCCAGCTAAAAGATTCCCCAAAATTCTTCAGAAATCCAATTTATAGGCTCATTCATGCATATGTCATGATCTGGGCGCCTAGGTTCCATGCAGAAAATAGCTGGTAATAACATATATTGGCGCCTAAGCACCCTATGTGGCGCCTGAGGTGCCACCTTTAAACTTGAGACAGAGAGTTTGGCTGCTGGCACCTCTAGGTGCCCTGTGTGGCACTTGAGGCGCCATCCTTAATATGTTAGGCAGAGAGTTCAAGGTATGGCGCCTCAGGCTCCAGCCTTTGAATTTTGACTTTGCTTCAGACTTCATCAGCTCCCCAACTTGTATCATACCAAAATATACACCTACAAGGAAATACACAAAGATTACTCCAAAATGTAGGGAAAAAAGGGATAAAAAAGGAAAGAACAAAAAGAACTACAAAATGTAAATAAAAACGCAAAAACTAAGATAAAGAGTGCAAAAAAGAAAACAAAATAGGAACAAGGGAAGAAAAAAAGCCCAATAAAACTATAGGAAAGTAACCAAAATAAAGGACTTATCAACTCCCCCAAACCAAGACTTTTACTTGTCCTCAAGCAAAACACTAACCGAAAACTAAAAACTAGACTAAACTAAACTAAGCCTTTTCAGGATATAAAAGAAGTACTGAACAACATAAAACATTATACCAAGACAAGCCAATTTCATACAGTCATCTTAATAAAACTAACTCGCAATGGATAATTTTTGAATTTAAAGATAGAAAAAGAGAATTTTCAAAAATTTTAAAGACAAGTTGCAAACATCCTTACTTTCTGAAATTACTCTTTCAAAAACTTAAAAAATTTTCCTTTTTGCTTGACAATTTTTGGCTCTCAAGGAAACTTCTCAATAGACAAAAACCATAAAGATAAAACGATTGAAGTGAAGACAATGTGCCTAATCTACATATCTCCCCCTCAATCAACATAAAAAGAAAGGAAAGCGAGGCTAAGGAAACATCGAGTTGCCCGTGCGCCTAATCCACACAACAACACTTTATCTGTCGCCTTTATTTGAAAGGAAAATGTGATTCATTGGTTAGAACAAGTATTGTGCGCCTAATCCATACTACACTTCCTCAACTTAAACCACACCTCCATTTATTTTAATTTAATAGATGCATTTCATTTTTGTTTTCTCTCTCTTTTTTCTTTTTTTTTAGAGAAGGAAATCCCTTATTGAGTAATAATTTGTCATAAGTAAAAACTAAAAATTTTCCAAGGTTTTGAAGAGTACATTTTAGAAAATGAAGAGGGTCAACAATTTTTAATTAAAAAGTTTGAAAATTTTCAATTTAATCCAAATATTCTGAAAAACCCAATTTAAGCTAGATTTTAAATAAGATGACATTGTATGAAATTAACTGAAATTGGAATAATATAAAATCTGTAAAATACTATCCAATTTATCAAGAAAAATCCAAAGGGAGTGATGGTTAATAAAAGAATGGCATTCATATAAACAAAAAGAACGGGCTAGCCAAAAAGTCTGGCATTCAAGCCTAAAACCACTCAACTCCCCCAAACCAAAACTATACATTGTCCTCAATGTCAAATTAACCCAAAAACAAGATTTGAACATCCAAAATAGGGGGAAAATGAATGCTATATACCAAAAAGGAAACCATCTACAATCAATCCAAAATACGAAAAATAAACAGCAAGAAAGAACCAACAACAGAATAGAAAAGCAAAGAACAACATCCATAGAACAAAAAGGATCCAACTGCACTAAACAACAACAACAACAACATAGCCTTATCCCACTAAGTGGGGTCAGCTACATGGATCGCACGATACCATTGAGCTTTATCAATGACCAACTCTTTAGATATCTCATTTATTAAAAGGTCCCGATCAATAATTTCTCTAAATGTCCTTTTTGGTCTTCCTCGACCTTTTTTCACAAGGCTCCAAACCATCTGCTCAACTCTCCTAACTGGCGCTTCCAACGGTCTTCTTTGCACATGCCCAAACCATCTTAAACGGTTTTCAACCATTTTTTCCTCAATAGGTGCCACCCCAACTCTACCTCGTATATGATCATTACGGATCCTATCTCTTCTTGCATGACCACACATCCAACGCAACATCCTCATCTCCGCCACTCCAATTTTATGTTCTTGTTGTCTTTCCATTGCCCAACATTCACTCCCATATAAAATCGTTGGTCTTATAGCAGTACGATAAAACTTTCCTTTGAGTTTATCAGGTACTTTCCGATCATAAACAACCCCTGATGCCATTCTCCACTTTAACCACCCATCTTGTATCCTATGTTCCACATCTCTAATAATTTCATCGTCATCTTGTATAATTGATCCCAAATACCTAAACTTTGACACTTGTGATACGACCTGATCACCCAGTTTAACCTCCATCTCGTTCCTAGCTTGTCGCTTGTTAAACTTACAATGCATATATTCGGTCTTACTCCTGCTCAGACGAAAACCCTTCGATTCCAAAGTAGCTCTCCATAACTCAAGTTTAAAATTGATCTCTTCCATTGTCTCTGCTATGAGAACAACGTCATCTACAAAAAAACATGCACTTAGGGATTTCTTCTTGGATGTGTTTCGTCAGAACATCTAAAACCAAATCAAACAAATAAGGGCTTAAGGATGATCCCTGATGTAGGCCAATTTTAATAGGAAAGTCTCTAGTCTCCCCTCCAGACGTTCTCACACTAGTCGTAGCCCCCTCGTACATATCTTTTATGGCTCTAATATACGCAACCCGTACACCTTTCTGTTCCAAGGCTTTCCACAACACCTCTCTTGGTACTCGATCATAGGCTTTTTCCAAGTCAATAAATGCTATATGAAGGTCTCTTTGTTTACTCCGATACCTTTCCATCAACCCCCTTAGAAGATAAATAGCTTCTATAGTAGACCGTCCTGGCATGAATCCAAATTGATTTTCAGAAATACTAGTCTCGATTCTTAACCTACGTTCAATCACTCTCTCCCATAATTTTAGAGTGTGACTGCTTAATCGCACGATAGTTTACGCAATTCTGAATGTCTCCTTTGTTCTTGTAAATAGGCACTAAAGTGCTTCTTATCCATTCCTCAGGCATTTTCTTAGACCTTAAAATCTCATTAAAGAGCTTAGTTAGTCAGATAGTACCCTCCTCTCCTAAACACTTCCAAACTTCAATAGGAATACCATCGGGACCAACAGCTTTACCATTATCCATTTTTCTAATAGCTTTCTTGACCTCATCAACCTTGATCCTGCGATAATATGCCAAATTTTGTTCTCTCTCCAAGGTTGTTAGATCTTCCATATCACAAGTCGACTCCGTTCCGTCATTAAAGAGCTTATGAAAATAACCCTGCCATCTATTTTTAATATCTCTATCTGTAACCAGAACTTTTCCTTCTTCATCCTTAACACATCTTACTTGATCCAAATCTCTAGATTTCCTCTCTCTAGCCTTCGTAATCTTGTAAATCTTTTGTCCCCCTTTTTTCGTTCCTAAATCATTGTAAAACTCTTCAAATACTTTAGATCGTGCTTTACTTACTACTTTTTTTGTCTCCTTATTAGCCTTCCGATACCTTTCCCAATTTTTCGAGTTATTGCACAGATGGATAGCTTTAAAGCATTCTCTTTTAAATTTGATCCTCTCTTGAACAGCCTCATTCACCACCAAGATTCCTTATCTCTTTGTCCAAAACCTTTTGATTCTCCTAAAAGTGCTTTAGCTACTTTTCTAACATTCTTGGCCATCTCCTCCCACATGGTGTTACATCTTCTCGTAACTCCCAAGATCCTTCCTCCAACAATCTTCTCTTGAAAGCCTGTTGATTCTCCCCCTTTAGCTGCCACCACTTGGTCCTAGGGTTCATCGCCTGACGATGCTTTTGTTTCCGACCCTTAATAACCACGTCAAGGACCAAAACCCTATGTTGAGTTGCCACGAGTTCCCCAGGAATAACTTTACAATTCTGACAGATTTTTCTATCTGGATTCCTTACCAAAAAAAAGTCAATCTGTGACCTTGAAGCTCCACTCTTGTATGTGATTAAATGTTCCTCTCGTTTCTTGAAGCATGTATTGACAACCTTGAAATTATAAGCCATTGAGAAATCCAATATAGACTGTCCTTCCTCGTTAAGCTCCCCAAAACCAAAGCCACCATGGACCCTCTCATATTGTCCTGCTTCTTTCCCAACATGATCATTAAGGTCCCACCCGATAAGCATTAGCATAAAATTCTTTTACAATTATAGGACAAAAATGGGAAGCCGGCTCACACAATTTTTCCTATCCCCACTCTTTAATCTGGTGTAAAATATCAAGGTGCTCGCCTTCTCATAGGGTAAATCCACATTCAGCAATAAATTCTTTAGACTTTAAATCCTCAAAATGTTTGATATGTTATAAGGACCTAAACCTAGACAGATCAAAATTCCTACGAGATGAGGATTCTCCTTGACTTTTTCTCTGACACTTTCCAAACATATCAGTAATTATAATCCTAGAAAATCCAAAAAGAATTTCTAAATTTAGACTCAAACCCTAAATACATGTCAGAAATTTCAATTTCTTTATTATTCAAAATTTTTTTTCGAAATAAAATGCAAAAGGGGGAATAACGTTCATCTAATAGCAATATCTTGAAAATGTGAAGCAGGTAAGTTTGAAATTTCCTGAAAAGATGAATGTTTCCTTTTATTTTGTTTTTGAAATTTTTGATGAAAAATAAAATAAAAGAAAGGGAAAGGAAAGAGAAATTACCAGAAAAATGGGAAGGAGGCAGAGTCAAAAGCACCAAATAGCAACACCCCAAGAGTAAGCACAATGGAAAAGGCCAAAAGTGGAAGAAATGTGATGGAAAGTGTATGGATAGTGGGGGAAAAGGATGGGTGAGGAATGAAGAGTGAAAACTTACCAAAAAAATGGTGGGAAAAAGTGCTGCACGGCAGATGAGACCAAATTTCAGAGGAAATAGGGCTGCTAGGGCATGTGAAGGCGAAAAATGAGGGCTGAACGTTGAAATTCGAATATATATGGACGTGGCGCCCAACTTGAAATTTGAATATATATGGACATGGCGCCCAACTTGAAATTCGAATATATATGGGCGCCACGTCCAGGCGCCACGTTGAAGTAACTACAAATTTTGAAGATGGGGGCCTAGTGTGGTGCCTAAGGCCCGGGCCAACCTAAGACTTGGGCCCCTGTGCTTGGAGGCTCCTTGTGTGGCGCCTAGGTGCCAGCATGACAGAAACCTAAATTCGACAGCAAACCCCCCCAAAGTAGCCCAACAAAGGTTCAAGTCCAGAAACATAAAGATTTGATCTATAGAAGTTGCAACAAACAACACAAAATACAGCAATCAAACACAAATACTTAATTCAAGCAACATGGGCAATTTAAGCACATTATTCCTACAAGATTTTAGCCAAAATTGCAAAAATTAAGTAGCACACACACAGACATATGGACAGCAACAACAACACAGCCACAACAACAACAGCAGCACGACACTGAAAAGCAGTAAATGATTGAAATTAAAAAAGGAAAGTAAGGGACTTGGGTTACCTCCTAAGAAGCGTTAAGTTTATAGTTCTTAGCTAGACTTTACCCGGTTTCTTCATGGTAGAGTTGAAAGGAGCATAGATGAGTACTTGGGTCGGCTCTTTTCTCCCAAATAATGTTTTAGCTGCTGTCCGTTGACTTTGAAGCTTGCCTCTATGTCCATGTTGGACAGCAGCACCGCTCCGTGGGAAAAAACCTCCTTGATTACAAATGGGCATGACTATCTAGACTTTAGTTTTCTTGGGAAGAGCTTTAATCTAGAATTGTACAAAAGCACCAATTGCCAAGGCTCAAAATTCCTAGAAATGATTGCTTGTCGTGCCATTGCTTAGCTTTTTCTTTGTAGGACAGTGCACTTTCATAGGCTTGAAGCCTAAATTCATCCAGTTCGTGAAGTTGCAGGATCTGCTTTTCTCCGACTGCCTTTAAATCAAAGTTGAGAAACTTAGTAGCCCAGAAGGCTTTGTGCTCCAATTCTACATGTAGATGACAAGCCTTCCCATACACCAACTAATATGGGGACATCCTAATTGGTGTCTTCAGAGCTGTTCGGTAGGCCCATAGTGCATCATCTAACTTCGAAGCCCAATCTTTCCTTGAGGAATTGACTATTTTCTCTAAAATTCACTTTAATTCTCGATTTGAGACTTCCACTTGGCCACTTGTTTGCTGATAATAAGGAGTTGCAACTTGATGCTTTACGCCATACTTCCCTAATAAAGAATCTAGTTTCTTGTTGCAAAAATGCATGCCTTCATCACTAATCAAGGCCCTCGGCATACCAAATCTTTAGAATATGTTCTTTTTTAGGAAGTTCATCACTACATGAGCATCATTGGTTCTAGTTACAGAAGCTTCAACCCACTTTAATATATAATAAATAGCTACGAGTATGTAGACATTGGAATAGGATGATGGGAAGGGGCCCATAAAATCATCAAATAACTTTACCTCAAGAATTGAGTTCATAGGCATCTCATGTCTCTTGGAGATGTTCCCTGTCCTTTGACATCTTTCACATTGATTTACATACTTATAAATATCTTCGAAAATGGTTGGCCAATACAACCCTGATTGCAATACCTTGGCGGCTATCCTATCACCACTAAAATGACCCCCACATCCCAAAGCATGGTAAGGCCATAAGATGTCTTTAACCTCCTCTTGAGGTACACATCTTTTCAGCAGCCCATCCTTACATCTTTTCAGCAGGTATGGCTCATCCCAAACATAGAATTTGGCTTCATGAAGAAATTTTCTTAATTGTTGTCCATTTAAATCAATTGGGAGAATTTTTGCTACTTTGAAATTGGCCAAATTAGCGTACCATGGCAGTTTTTGGATGGCAAGAAGTCGTTCATCCAAAAATTCTTCCTTGATGAGAAGATGGTCATTATTGTGTCCATCTTGGGGTTTAATTCGTGATAAGTGGTCAGCCATCGTATTCTTGGAGTCCTGTTTAGCGAATAAGTACCTAATTGTTGCATGATCAGTATAAACAACCACCTTAGTTCCAATCAAATAAGAACAAAATTTATCAAATGCATAAACAATAGCCAAAAGTTCTTTTTCAATGGTGGCATAATTAAGTTGGGTGGCATCAAGTACATGGCTAGCATAATAAATCACATGCAACAACTTATCCTTTCTCTATCCTAACACAGCACCAACAGCTATATCACTTCACACATTAACTCAAAAAGGAGATTCCGATCAGGTGGAGTGACCACAGGAGCACTAATTAATTTTTCTTTCAAAGTATTAAAAGCTAACAAGCATGCTTAGTCAAAAACAAATGGCTCATCCTTAACTAGGAGGTTGCACAATAGTTTGGCAATTTTTGAAAAGTCTTTAATAAACGTCCTATAAAATCCAGCATGCCCCAAGAAACTTCGTACTCCTTTAAAATTAATGGGAGGGGGAAGTTTTTCTATAATTTCAATTTTAGCCCGGTCTACTTGTATTCTCTTAGAAGAGATTTTGTGTCCTAACACTATTTCCTCTCTCACCATAAAATGACATTTCTCCCAGTTTAGGACCAAATTAGTTTCCTAGCATCTTTTTAAAACTAGAGATAAATTGTGCAAACAGTTATCAAAAGAAGAACCTACAACTGAAAAATCATCCATAAAGATTTCAATGAATTTTTCATTCATATCAGAAAATATGGAAAGCATACACCTTTGGAAAGTGGCCGGAGCTCCGAAAGGCATCATCAGGTATACGAAGACTCCATATGGGCAAATAAAGGCTGTCTTCTCTTAGTCTTCAAGAGCAATTGCTATTTGGTTATATCCAAAATAACCATCCAGAAAGTAATAGTAATCATGGCCTACTAGCCGCTCCAACATTTGATTAATGAATGGAAGAGGGAAGTGGTCCTTCCGAGTGGCATCATTTAGTCTTCTATAGTCTATGTACACTCTCCATCCAGTCATAGTTCTTGTAGGTATTAACTCATTGTCTTCATTTAACACAACTGTTGTTCCACTCTTCTTAGGCACTACATGAACTGGGCTAACCCAAGAGTTGTCAGAAATTGGATAAATCACACTGGCATCTAGGAGTTTCACCACTTCCTTCTTCACTACTTCTTTCATTGAAGGATTCTGTCGCCTCTGTGGTTGCACAACCTTCTTATAATTTTCCTTCATGAGGATTTTATGCATGTATATAGAGGGGCTTATTCCCTTCAAATTAGAAATGGACCACTCCATGGCACTTTGGAATTCTCTAAGGACCATTAACAATTTCTCCTCCTCCAAACTATTCAACTCCGTATTCATAATTATGGGGAGGAGTTATCCTCATACTTTAGGTTGGGAGGCAAGGGTTTGAGCACTAACTTGGAAGCTTCTACTTAGGATTCCTCCATATGAAGTTCTTCAATCTTAGGGGAAGGAGAGGATACCAAGTATGTCAGAATTGATTCAAGCAAAGCTATGTGTTTAGTAAATTGAGGGTCTTCATCATCCTGATTTGCACTTTTACCTTGCACCAATACCTTCTCAAGAGGGGATTTATAGGAATTTTCCATAAATATGCTATAGATTATGGAATCAAGCACATCAATTTTAAAACACTCTTCTTTTCCCATAAGATGCTTTATTGCATTAAACACATTGAAGATTACTTCTTCACCACCAACTTTCAAGGTCAATATTCCATCGACTACATTGATCAATGCTCTATCAATAGCTAGGAATGGTCTTCCCAAAATGAGGGGTATTTCTTCATCTTTGGCCATGTCCAAAACTACAAAGTCCATTGGGAATATAAATTTGTCAACTTTAACCAAGACGTCTTCTACTATCCCATAAGGGTGTTTGATTGAGTGATCGGCTAGTTGAAGAGTCATCATAGTGGGCTTGACTTGCCTGATCCCAAGTTTCTCAAAAATAGAGTGAGGCATATGGCTAACGCTTGCCCCTAAGTCACATAAAGTTTTGCCAAAAGTAACATCTCCAATAATACATGGAATAGAGAAACTCCCCTGGTCTTTGAGTTTAAGAGGTAATTTGTTTTGAATTATGGCACTACACTTCTCCATTAGCATAATTGTTTCATTATCCAGAATCCTTCTCTTCTTGGATAGAAGTTTCTTTATGAACTTCACATAAGATGGCATTTGCTCAAGGGCCTCCGGAAAAGGTATGTTGATGTGAAGTTTCTTAAAAACCTCCAAGAATTTACTAAACTGTTGTTTATCCTTTTGCTTGTGGAGGCGTTGGGGAAATGGTGCTTTGAGTAGTGGTATGGGAGGTTTTGCCACACTTATCTTCTCTTTCTTCTGTTCATCCCTCACACTCTTTAGAGAAGTGTCATGACATCTCGAGCCTTCACCTTCAACTAGATCCTCATCCTCCTTTTCAATCGTTCTCTCTTTTCTAGGACTCGGTTCTATTATCCTCCCACTTCTGGTAGTGATAGCCTTTATATACTTTTTTAGTTTGACTAATGTATCACTTAGGAGAGAACCTTGAGGTCTATCAATAAGTTGTCTTGCAATTTGGCCTACTTGAGTCTCCAAATTGTGAATGGAAGCTTCTTGGTTTTGAAAGCCACTTCTTGTTTCCTCCATGAACATAGAAGTGTGTTGTATGAAAGAGGTAGTCTGTAAGGTCAACTTCTCTAGAGCACTTTCTAATGAAGAGACTTTCTCATTAGACTGAGGTTGAGAGGAAGAGCTCTGATATGACTGTTGTGGCTTGTGAAATGTGTTCTGATTTTGATTTTGATTCCCCCATGAAAAATTTGGATGATTCCTCCATCCCGAACTATAAGTTTGAGAGTATGGGTTATTTTGCCCTTTATATTGATTCCCCATGTAGTTAACTTACTCTGAAGAAGAACTAAACATATTGCTAAGGCAATCTTTATTAGAATGGCTACCTGAGCAAAAATCACAGATGATGGTCAGATAGTTGATGGCATTCACTTTTGTTGCATCGAATTCTTGTTTAGTTTAGCCATCTGTTGGGTGATCAACTTGTTTTGAACCAAGAGAGCATCCAGAGTGCTCACTTCCAACATTCTAGCAGTCTTCTTAACCAATGTCCTCTCCCCATGGCATTGATAATCATTACAAGCTATAGTAGCATATAAATCCATTACTTGTTTAGGGGTCTTACGATTTAGAGCTCCTCCAGCTGCTGCATCCACTACTGTTCTTGTTTAAGGGAGAAGTCCATCATCTCTGAGATTGAATCTAAAGCTCAAATGAGTGGTGAGGGAATTTCCTCAAGATTGCATTGTACCTCTCCCAGGCTTCACTTAAGGACTTGTTCTCTTGTTGCCTGAAAGTGGTGATTTCTTCTCTGATCTTCTAAGATCTAGATGGAAGGAAATACCTAGTGAGAAATTTTTAAACTAAATTAACCTTAGTTGTAACACTTCCCTTTGGCAAGGACTCCAACCAAATAATTGCTTTATCCTTCAAGGAAAATGGTGGTTCACGCCACTACGATGTCAAATCACCCAGAATTGAATTGTGGCAATTTGCAGTATAGTGATTCCCAGATCGTATTCACTCAAGGAGCCTCACTTCTTGATACTAATTAATCGTTCTAAACACCTAAACACTAATTAAGAGTATATAAACGTGGGGGGGGGGGGTTTTGTGGCAGTACTAACAAAATAAACAAAACAGAACAGCAATTAACTACAACAGCAGCAACAGCAGCAGCAGCAACAATAGAAGCAGCAGAAATTGCAAGATATTGACAGTAAAGAGACTCTGTAATCAGCCACTAGGATTCATGGGAGTGTAACTATCATTACCTAACTCATTGATTCAATTTTATTCTCATTCCATTGTTTGGTTCTTTATGCAAATGGTTCTAGAATAACATCTAGAATTTAATGCTACTAATTACAGTCAAGAACATCTCTCTACTATAATTAGATGCATTCAGTGGAAAATCTCAACCAAACCAAGTTAAATATATCATCTAACTAGTCATTTCGCCTTCCTCACTTTCCTAATCAGTCAAGCAAGGTTATGTCTTATATAAGTCAGTTTATGATACATTCTCAAGCTCTAATCAGAATTTGACAGCAAAATAAACATGACAGCAAAACAGAAACGAAATGAGATGAAAATGGAGAACAAAACACTTAGCTTGCATCCTTAGTTCAAGCTACAACATCCCAGTGGTCTAGTGACTAATTACAATGAAAACTTAGCCCTCCATGAGAGCAAAACAGCAAACAACAGAAGCAAAAACAGAGAGGAAGAGAGAGCTGCGAATTTTCTAAGTCTGGTTGCAAAATAAAAGTGTTCTCTTCCTAAAAACTGATGCCCCTTCAATGCCTTAGAATATTCTACCCTAGATGCTTTCTTGGATGCTTCTTCCATGATGTGGCAGCACTTTGACAGCAAAACAGCAGCAAAATTAATATTTCTGCAGCAGCAGAAAGGCATGGTAGCAGCAGAATGGTATGGCAGCAGCAGAATTAATATTTCTGCAGCAGAAAGTGACAAACAACAGCAGAACAGCAGCAGAATATCATGGCAAAATTAATATTTCAGCCATGATATTCTGACCTCCGAATTTTAATGTTTCTGCCCTCAAATTCTGACTAAATGGCATTCAATAAGAGTTCAGGTGGGCCCTACATCCAGCATATCCTAGTCAGCTTCTACATCACCCAAAAAGTGCCACATTAGCATCCAAATCATCATCTTTGTCCATGTCAACACTTTTCTCTCCAAAATTGAGATTTGTAGGAATTAGATTGAGCATTTTGCAATTCAAGTTCTGAAAATATAAAATTGAAGCACATTTAATCCATTAATTGTTTATACCCAATAAATTCCAAAACATAATAAAATTAGAGAATTGACAAAATTAAAGAGGCAAAAAGGACTAAAGTAGGGACTAAAAAGTATATAAAAATGCCCGATATCAAATCCCCCACACTTGGCCTTTTGCACTCCTGGGCAAAATAATATTCAGAACACCAAAAGACACCAAAGGAAAAATGTGGAAAGCATGCTAGAATAGAATAATTAAAATTTTGAAAAGATTTAGCACTCGAAGGAAATTAATCTTAAATTTCTAAGATTCCAAGCATCATGGCAATTTAATTTGATACGAATGAATTCAAGTAATTAGCCTCCTCACCAGGAATGTGTTTACTCTCTATTCTCTCAAGTGTCTAGGGTAAATCACTCGAAATTCAACTTATCACAGAATTCACTACCATAAGCTTGTCAAGAATCTAAATCTCCACTACTTGAATCCAATACATACTTGAATCAAAAGGACTTTACGAGGTTGTAACGTGGGTAAGAAAAATAGTGGGAAACAAAGGGAAAGATTGAACAATGAAACAAAATATGGTAACTACTCAAGAAAATGAAGAGTATTTACAAGTGAAATATAAGAGACTGAGTATAAATAAATTTGGGTCTCAATGTTCTATCTGCTCCTCTTTTTCATTATTTTCTCTCTTTTTTTTTATTCTTTCTTTCTTTCTCTTTTTTTTTCTTTTTCTTCTTGACTGGCCAGTCTTTTTCTTTTGCTTGAGAGGAAGAGAAGAAATATAGTTCAAAACACCCCAAAATTCACAAGATTTTTCAGTATATCAATCCCTTAAAAGAATTTAAAATACTCCTCACATCTTAAGTTGGAAGAAAGAAAAAAAAATATTGTTGTAGGTAGAAAAAGTGGTGGAAGAAGAAAAAAAAACGCAAGAAAGAAAATGGATAAGGCACAAAATGGTATACAATGGAAACAACACATGGAAGGCTATCTGACTAAAGGTGGGTAACAAGAAACAAATGCCTAAATCATTTCCAAGCATGAACAAGATATGTAGCCTTAACCAAAGATTCAAGACAAGTTCTAGAGTGAAAATCCATGATAGGGTAGCACACAAAGAAAGAATAGCATTTTTCATTTAGGCTCAAATCCTCACAGCTAAAAGACTATTACTACAAATTCATTAAAATCAACATCATTGCCATTTAACTTGAATTCCTTAGAGAAATAAGGCTAAATTCTCTTCATGCTAAGTCAATCTACACTTTAACTATTTCATCATGCATAATTCCACACCAAAACTCCATCAATTTTTTTTCAAAAATAAAACATCAAATTCGGGCAAAACAGAGTAGCAAAATTCTGCACTGCAGAAATTCTGGCGACTCAGCTTTACTGACACAAAACTAGACCAAAACAAATGCGAAAGACACCAAATAAAATTCTACAGCTAGAAGACATATAAAGCTTTAAAAACATGTAAAGAAAGTAGCAAAATTCGTAGCCAATCAGTACAGAAAATTCATGCAAGACAGCTCAAAAATTCTGGACAGAAACAGAGAAAACAGAGGAGACAGCAGGAAAAGAAATTTTTTTTTTTGAAAATCAGCTCCAATTAAATTCTCTCCCCCCACACTTAAACATTGCATTGTCCTCGATGCAAATTATTACCAAACATCAAATAAAATGAGGAGGACATAAATTAAAAGGAGGGAAAGAGTACGGCCTTATCATGGAGCCGGAACGTTGTAGAGTTTGATTTCCTCTACAATTTCTTCTTTGAAGCCCTCGTAGAACTTCTTCAACCTCGTAGAACTTCTTCAACCTTTGCCCATTTACCATGAACTGCTTGTTGGTGGCCTCATTTTGAATTTCTACTGCCCCAAAAGGAAAGACATTAGTAATAACAAAAGGGCCAACCCATCTAGAGCGAAGCTTACCGGGCATTAGCTTGAGGCGAGAATTATAGAGAAGGACTTTATCTCCCACTTGGAATTCTTTTTTCTCAATTTTCTGATCATGTAAAGCTTTTGTCCTCTCTTTATAGATGCGCGCATTCTCATAAGCCCCTAGCCTTAGTTCTTCCAGTTCTTGAAGTTGCAACTTTCTTTCTTTACCGGCTAGGGTCATGTCCATATTGCATTGTTTAACGGCCCAATATGCCTTATGTGCAATCTCCACCGGCAAGTGACATGCTTTACCAAATACCAAGCGGCATGGAGACATGCCGATGGGAGTCTTGAAAGCGGTTCTATAGGCCCAAAGTGCATCGTCAAGCCTCTTACTCCAATCTTTTCTGTTGGGTTGCACAGTTTTCTCTAATATTTGCTTTATCTCTCGGTTGGAGACTTCTGCTTGCCCATTGGTTTAGGGGTGGTAAGGTGTAGAGGTTTTGTGCACTACCCCATATTTCTTCAACAGCCCTTGCATGTTTCTATTGCAAAAGTGTGATCCTTGATTACTGATTATGGCCTTGGGGACACCGAATCTGCAGAAAATATGTGAACGAAGGAAATCTACAACAACAATAGAATCATCAGTTCGGGTGGCTTTAGCTTCCACCCACTTCGACACATAATCCACAGCAACTAAGATATACATGAAGCCAAAAGAAACAGGAAAATGACCCATAAAGTCAATACCCCAAACATCAAAAACATCACAAAAAAGAAGAGGTTGTTGAGGCATTTCATTTCTTTTAGACACATTTCCAGTTCTTTGACACCTAAAACAGTTTTTGTAAAAATCAAAGGCATCCCTAAACAAAGTAGGCCAATATAAACCAGAATCTAACACTTTTCTAGCTGTTCTTTGGGGACCAAAGTGTCCACCACATGCAAGAGTATGACAAAAATTCAGCACAGATGCAAATTCATGATTTGGAACACATCTCCTAATAATTTGGTCACTACAAATTTTTCACAAATAAGGGTCATCCCACACATAGTACCTTGCCTCGCTTCTTAATTTATTCAATTGATGTCTATTTTGGTATGCAGGCAATTCAGATGCAACAAGATAATTCACTAAATCAGCATACTAGGGCTCACTAATACCATGCAAAAGGAGGAAACACTCATCTGAAAAATTGTCTCTTACAGGGAGATGTTCCAATGGAAGATCAGAAAGCCTACTCAAGTGATCTGCTACTACATTCTCTGCCCCATTCTTATCCTTGATTTCCACATCAAATTCTTGGAGGAGCAGCATCCATCTAAGCAATCTTGGCTTTGCATCCGATTTCTTCAACAAATATTTCAGTGCTGCATGGTCAGAAAACACAATTACTTTGGAGGCAAGCAAATATGATCTAAATTTTTCTAAAGCAAAAAAAATTGCTAAAAACTCCTTCTCCGTGGTTGTGTAATTTGATTGAGCTGAATCAAGGGTACGGGACGCATAGGCTATGACATGCAACTTCCTCTCTACTCTTGGTGAAAGTACTGCTCCTACAGCAAAATTTGAGGCATCACACATGAGCTCAAAGGGAAGCTCCCACTGTGGAGGTTGGATGATAGGAGGGGAGGTAAGTTGCTTCTTCAACTCATCAAAAGCTGACCTGCAAGCATCATTAAAAATGAAATCAGTTTCTTTTTGGAGGAGTTTAGATAGAGGTAGAGCGATCTTATTGAAGTCCTTGATGAATCTCCTATAAAATCTTGCATGGCTAAGAAAAGAGCGAACTTCCCGCACAGAAGCGGGGTAAGGCAAAGAAGAGATAACATCAACTTTGGCTTTATCTACTTCTATGCCATGTGATGACACTATGTGGCCTAGGACTATTCCATGCTCTACCATGAAATGACATTTTTCATAATTCAAGACCAAATTTTTCTCTATGCATCTCTCAAGTACTCTCTCCAAATTTTTCAAACATGCATCAAATGAGTCTCCATAAACAGAAAAATCATCCATGAACACTTCCATGCAATCCTCTAACAAATCAGAAAATATGCTCAACATGCATCTTTGAAAAGTGCCAGGTGTATTACAGAGACCAAAAGGCATGCGTCTATATGCAAAAGTACCAAAAGGACAGGTGAATGTAGTCTTCTCCTGATCTTCAGGTGCAATGTGAATTTGAAAATATCCAGAAAAACCATCAAGAAAACAGTAATGAGACTTGCCAGCAAGTCTCTCAAGCATTTGATCAATAAAAGGAAGAGGAAAATGATCTTTTCTAGTTGCTTGGTTCAACTTCCTATAATCAATGCAAACACGCCAACTGTTTTGAACTCTAGTGGGCACTAACTCATTATTTTCATTTGCTATAACAGTTACCCCGGTTTTCTTTGGCACTACTTGTACCGGACTCACCCACTTACTATCAAAGATAGGATAAATAATACCAGCTTGGAGGAGCTTACTTACCTCCTTCTTGACCACATCAAGAATCATGGGGTTGAGTCTTCTTTGGGGTTGCCTCACTGGTTTCGTCTCTTCTTCAAGGAGAATTCGGTGTATGCACATTGAAGGACTAATTCCAGGAATGTCTGCTAGAGTCCACCCAATCGCTTTCTTATTCTTTTTCAGCAAACTGATCAATTTTTCTTCTTGATTGGGGTTCAAGTTGTTGGCCACAATGATTGGAAGTTTGTCTCCTACTTCCAAGAAGGCATACTTGAGGTTTTCTGGTAAAGCCTTCAACTCCAATGCAGGTGGTTGGATGGAGGATGGAATTAGTTTTTGTGGAATCACATCCAAGGAGGCACCTACAAATTCAGTTTGCTCAAAGACAGAATCCTTGGCTAAAGAGGAGGAAGGGTTAGCAGCACAAGAGGAAAGAGATGAAGAATGTGCAACATTACAATTTAAATCACTACACCTACAACTACCTAAAATAGAAATAGAATCTAAGTATAAGCTAGAGAAATTTACAGAATCAGAATGCACATCAGAATCTAAATCACTATGCAAATCAGAATGCAACTCATAATTGTCAGCATTTAGAGAGTTTTCAATTTCAGTGCAAGCATGACAGAATTCAGAACCAGCACAATTGCATTCAAAGACATCTACCAAATCAGAGAATTCAGGAAAATCAGAAATTAATTCAGTTTGGAAATCATCACACGCCTCATCAACTAACTACATGCACATTGGAATGATTTTCTATAGGATGTTTCATGGCATCCAAAATGTTAAAATCAATTTTGTTACCAGCAAACTCCATTGACAAAGTCCCTTCATGCACATTAATGATGGTTTTTGCAGTTTTCAGAAAAGGTCTACCAAGTATTAATGGTGCATGGCCAGGAGTATTATCATTTTCCATATCAAGCACATAAAAATCAGCAGGAAAAATGAGATCTTTAACTCTTACCAGGACATCTTCTAAAACTCCTGCTGGATGTGCTATGCTCCTATTGGCAAGTTGGACAATCACTCCAGTTGGTGAAAGAACACCAATCTTGAGGCTCGAGTACATTGATTTGGGCATAACATTGATTGAGGCTCCCAAATCCAACATAGCATTGGAGAACTCCATGTTGCCTATTGTGCATGGTATTGTGAAAGTTCCAGGATCTTTGCACTTGGGTGGCATGGGTGGTTGGATGAGTGCAGACACATTTCTTCCCAAATTAACTCTCTCATTACCCTTTAAACGCCTCTTTGGTTCACGCCACTACGATGTCAAATCGCCCAGAATTGAATTGTGGCAATTAGCAGTATAGTGATTCCCAGGTTGTATTCACTCAAGAAGCCTCACTTCTTAATACTAATTAATCGTTCTAAACATCCAAACACTAATGAAAAGTACATAAACATGGGGGGGTTTGTGGTAGTATTAATAAAACAAACAAAACAACAACTTAATACTACAACAGCAACAAAATATGCAGCAACAGCAGTAACAGCAGATTTTGCAAGAAATTAACAGTAAAGAGACTATGTAATCAGCCACTAGAATTCATGGGAGTGTAACTATGATTACCTAACTCATTGATTCAGTTTTATTCTCATTCCATTGTTTAGTTCTTTATGCAAATGGTTCTAGAATAACATCTAGAATTTAATGCTACTAATTACAGTCAAGAACATCTCTCTACTATAATTAGATGCATTCAGTGGAAAATCTCAACCAAACCAAGTTAAATATATCATCTAACTAGTCATTTCGCCTTCCTCACTTTCCTAATCAGTCAAGCAAGGTTATGTCTTATATAAGTCATTTTATGTTACATTCTCAAGCTCTAATCAGAATTTGACAGCAAAATAAACATGACAGTGATATCGGGCATTTTTATATACTTTTTAGTCCCTATTTTAGTCCTTTTTGCCTCTTTAATTTTGTCAATTCTCTAATTTTATTATGTTTTGGAATTTATTGGGTATAAACTATTTATGGATTGAATGTGTTTCAATTTTATATTTTTAGAACTTGAATTGTAAAATGCTCAATTTAATTCCTACAAATTTTAATTTTGGAGAGAAAAGTGCTGACATAGACAAAGATGCTGATTTGGATGCTAATGTGGCACTTTTTAGGTGATGCAGATGCTGACTAGATTGTGCTGGATATGGGGCCCATTTGAACTCTTATTCAATGCCATGTAATCAGAATTTTTGGGCAGAAATATTACTCTTTGTAGGTCAGAAAGTATGGTTGAAATATTAATTATGCACATCCCTTTTCCATGTTTTCTGCCATGTTTTTCTGCTGCTTTTTTGCCATGTTTTTCTGCTGCTGTCTGCTGTCTCTTCTGCTGCTGTTTGCTGTTTTGCTACCCAAATCATGGAATAGGCAACCAAGGAGGCATCCAAGGAGGCATCTAGGGTAGAATATCCCAAGGCATTGAGGGCATCATTTTTTAAAAAAGAGAAGACACTTTGATTGGGAGTAACTTAGGAAATTCGTAGCTTTCTTTTCCTCTCTGTTTTTCTCTTCTGTTTTTGCTGTTTTACTCTCATGGAAGGCTAAATCTTCATTGTAATTAGTCACTAGACCATTGGGATGTTGTAGCTTGAACTAAGAATGCAAGCTAAGTGTTTTATTCTCCATTTTCATCTCATTTCGTTTCTGTTTTGATGTTATGTTTATGTTGCTGTCATATTCTGATTAGAGCTTGAGAATGTAACATAAACTAACTTATATATATATAAGATATAACCTTGCTTGACTGATTAGGAAAGTGAGGGAGGCGAAATGACTAGTTAGATGATATATTTAACTTGGTTTGGTTGAGATTTTCCACTGAATGCATCTAGTTATAGTAGAGAGATGTTCTTGACTGTAATTAGTAGCATTAAATTCTAGATGTTATTCTAGAACCATTTTCATAAAGAACCAAACAATGGAATGAGAACAAAACTGAATCAATGAGGTAGGTAATGATAGTTACACTCCCATCAATCCTAGTGGCTGATTACATAGTCTCTTTACTATCAATACCTTGCGAACGTTGCTGCTGTTGCTGTTGCTGTTGCTGCTACTGCTGTTGCTATTGCTGCTGATGTATTTATTTGGTTGCTGTTTTGTTTGTTTTATTAGTACTGCCACAAAACCCCCCCATGTTTATGTAATCTTCATTAGTCTTTGGGTGTTTAGAACGATTAATTAGTATTAAGAAGTGAGGCTCCTTGAGTGAATACGACCTGGGGATCACTATACTGCAAATTGCCACAAATTCAATTCTGGGCGATTTGGCATCGTAGTGGCGTGAACCAGACAGCAAAACAGAAACGAAATGAGATGAAAATGGAGAATAAAACACTTAGCTTGCATTCTTAGTTCAAGCTACAACATCCCAGTGGTCTAGTGACTAATTACAATGAAAACTTAGCCCTCCATGAGAGCAAAACAGCCAATAACAGAAGCAAAAATAGAGAGGAAGAGAGACCTGCGAATTTTCTAAGTCTGGTTGCAAACTAAAAGTGTTCTCTTCTTTAAAAACTGATGCCCCTTCAATGCCTTAGAATATTCTACCCTAGATGCTTTCTTCCATGATGTGGCAGCACTTTGACAGCAAAACAGCAGCATAATTAATGTTTCTGCAGCAGCAGATAGGCATGGCAGCAGCAGATTTAATATTTCTGTAGCAGAAAGTAACAAACAGCAGCAGAACAGCAGCAGAATATAGGTATGGCAGCAGCAGAACAACATGGAAAAATTGATATTTCAGCCTTGCTTTCTGACCTATGAAATTTAATATTCATGCCCAAAAATTCTGACTACATGGCATTGAATAAGAGTTCAAGTAGGCCCCACATCCAGCATATCCTAGTCAGCATCTGCATCACCCAAAAAGTGCCACATTAGCATCCAAATCAGAATCTTTGTCCATGTCAGCATTTTTCTCTCCAAAATTAAGATTTGTAGGAATTAGATTGAGCATTTTGCAATTCAAGTTCTAAAAATATAAAATTGAAACACATTCAATCCATAAATAGTTTACACCCAATAAATTCCAAAACATAATAAAATTAGAGAATTGACAAAATTAAAGAGGCAAAAAGGACTAAAATAGGGACTAAAAAGTATATAAAAATGCCCGATATCACTCTTATGATTGCACAACTCTTTAAGGAACTTGGCATACTTGGGGATTTGCTTAATTGCTTCCAAAAGTGGGATATTGACCTCTATTTTCCTGAAGGTCTCCATGATCTCTTTATCCATGTCAGATTCAGAAGCTTTCCTTGATTGAGTCTACCTATTGGGGAAAAGAAGAGGAATTTTCTGAACCACTTCTTCATCCTTTTTATTTTGCTCACTGGTTGAGGATGAAGGAACACTTTGCTGGACATTTGATTTTTCTGGTTCAGATTCAGAAGCTGGACTGTCTACTTGTTTGCCACTCCTCAAGATGATGGCACTCACATTGCCTCTTGGGTTGATCACTGGTTGGGATGGCAAACTCCCTGAACCTTCGCTTTTCAGCTCATTGACTGTTGTGGCTAACTGGCCAATCTCAGTTTCCAAATTCTGCATATTTGTTTCTGTCCTTTGCTGGAACTGAAGAGTATTGGCAGTCAGTTGCTTCATTAGATCCTCAAGACTAGGCTCAGGTTTCTTGGGTGCTGGAGGAGGTATCTTGCATGGGGTGGCTGGTAAGGGGGGTTGGATGTATTCCCATACTTGAAAGCTAGATGATCACGCCACCCAGGATTGTAGGTGGAGGAATATGGGTCATATCTCTGTTGTGGCTGCATGGGTCTACCAGGGAATATACCAGCACATGACTCAGTTGGGGTCTCTTGCAGCTGAGGGCATTGATCAGTATGGTGGGTATTCAGGGAACAAATACCACAGGCTGAAGGAGGAGGGGCTTGTTGTTGTGTTCTCTGATTTAATGCCAATTGCCTCACCATTGAAGCTAATTCTTCCAATTTATTTTCTATCCTTTGTTGCTCCATGGGAGGTTGATAACATACTTTTCCCATTTATTTTAGTCCCTATTTTAGTCCTTTTTGCCTCTTTAATCTTGTCAATTCTCTAATTTTATTATGTTTTGGAATTTATTGGGTATAAACTATTTTTGGATTGAATGTGTCTCAATTTTATATTTTTAGAACTTGAATTGTAAAATGCTCAATTTAATTCCTACAAATTTTAATTTTGAAGAGAAAAGTGTTGACATGGACAAAGATGCTGATTTGGATGCTAATGTGGCACTTTTTGGGTGATGTAGATGCTGACTAGGATATGCTGGATGTGGGGCCCACTTGAACTCTTATTCAATGTCATGTAGTCAGAATTTTTGGGCAGAAATATTAATTTTCGTAGGTCAAAAAAAAAAGCATGGCTGAAATATTAATTTTGCCATGATATTCTGCTGCTGTTCTGCTGCTGTTTGTCACTTTCTGCTGCAGAAATATTAATTCTGCTGCTGCCATACCTTTCTGCTGCTGCAGAAATATTAATTTTGATGCTGTTTTGCTGTCAAAGTGCTGCCATATCATGGAAGAGGCATCCAAGGAGGCATCTAGGGCAGAATATCCCTTTAGGCATGTGTTAGATCAGTTTTATATTTGGAAAATCGAAATTTATTAAGGAAGCCAAGTCATTTTTCTGATGTGAAGTCCTAGCACCATTTTTTTCCCTTCCTTAGGCAGCAGTGGTTGGGAGCAACATAGAGGCAACTCTCTAGCTTGGTTTGAGGGAAAGGAAGCCTTCCCACTTGGGAATGGCTCTCCTTCTCCCATTTTCTTTCCTTTTCTTCCATTTTCCTTCATAGTTTGTTAGTTTTCTGTTGTATTTTCTGTTTTCTGTCATGTTTTTCCTTCTCTTCCATGTAATTTTCTAAGTTTAAGGATTGATGTAGCTTGGTTCTATGATGTTTTATTGCTGAACAATTTCAATTTTAATGCACTTTCGTTTAATGGAATAGATTTTACCGATTATTCTTCCTCTTGAATGTTTGATGAACCTTCAATGAGTTTGGGATTTTGATGTCTATGCTAGAGTTAGCTAGATATTGAGCTTAACCTTGTAATTTCCACCATAAATTAGATTATCTAGATATAGATAGTTTTATTTATGTGGCTTGAATAATTTTCTTGAGCTTCATAGTTTAATTGAATGGTTGATCTAAGATTTTAGTCAATTATTTTGGTTAAGTTAGATTGTAATTTCAAAGTTTTTGGATTCAATCATATTTTAGAAAATTGGCCAACATTGAATGGATTGTAATTTAATTGAATTGTTCTTCAATGATTCAAAGATTAATTTGTCTATGAATTAATCGGATTGGACCAACGAAATCAATCTCATTTTCTTGTGTAGTCGGTCATTTGATGAAATGGAAATTGTACTTTAATTCATTTGGACCAATGAGTATTTTCTCAGCCAAAGTTCTATTTTATTTATTGTTCTATGAAGCTTGTTATTTATACATGCATGCGATTGCTACGTATTTGTAATGAGTAGGATAAGAGATAACATGTCATATGCGATTGCGGGGCATTGATGTGATTAGGACTTGATCGGATTATATTTGAGTTATAGATTAGTGAAGATCTTCCTAACTATAATTTTAATATAATTCAGTCTTAGAATACTTTCTAAGAATTTTAGATTCAAGATTACATAATAGAATTAGCCAAGAATATTCAAAGGAAAGGATGATGATGTACAATTCCATGGAATTTGTGACCAATTACGCATCTTTTGTCTGTTTTATTTTCTGTTTACTTATTTAAATTTTAGTTAATTATATTGCATTGTTTCAATCATCACCCCCCTTTTTGTGTAATTTCTGAAATTTCCTTCATAAGTCTTAATAGCATTTCACTTAGCCTAATTGAATTTTATTTGATACCTCAATCTCTGTGGGACGATACTCTACTCATCACTTTATTACTTATTGCGACCCAGTATACTTGCTGGAATATTTTATGTGCTATAAAATATACGCACCAAGTTTTTGGCGCCGTTGCCGGGGATTGATGGTTGTCAAATTGATTTTTATTTTAAGCCAAAGTGATGTTATTTTAGACATTGTCTTTTCTTGTTTTAGTTTTTACAATTTCAAGTGTTTTTTAGTTTTTCAAGTGTCTTTATTAGTTTGATTTCTTCTTGTTACCTTGCTTATTTGATATATCTCTCATGTTATTTCTCTTTGTTGCATTTGAGATACTTGATCATTTTCCTTGACGATGGAAATAAAAAAAAATCAAAGAAAAAGTAAGGAAAACAAAGAAGAAGCGACGCTAAGCATAGACACCAAATAAAGTCTAGCTAAGGACTTTAAACCAAGCGCTCTTGGGAGGCAACCCAAGTTTTTCTAATCTTTCTCTTTTTAATTTTGTTGTTGTATTTCTTTCGTAATTTTAATTTTGTTTTAGTCTTTTTCTGTTGCCCATTTTTTTTTCTCTGTTTTCTCTGTTTTGGCAGAAATTTTGTCATCTTGCATGAATATTCTGTACTGCTTGGCTATGGTTTTTGCCACTTTCTTTACATGTTTTTAAACCTTTATATGTCTTCTAGTTGTAGAATTTTATTTGGAGTGATTCGCATCCATTTTGGGGTCGTTCTATGTCGGTAAAGCCGTGTCGCCAGAAATTCTGCACTGCAGAATTTTCCTACTCTGTTTTGTCCGAATTTGATGCTCACTTTTTAAATTTTTGTAACTGTTGGATCACTCAATCTGGTGCCAAATTGCTGAGCATTTTGGGCCATCTTGGCTAACAATTCATTTGCTGCAGAAGGAGTCTTATCCACCAATGCCCCACCAGCAGCTGCATCAACTATATATCTGTCCATAGGCAGTAATCCCTCATAGAAATACTGGATGAGAAGCTGCTCTGAAATCCGGTGGTTTGGACAGCATGAGCAAAGCTTCTTAAACCTCTCCCAATATTCATGCAGAGACTCACCATTCAACTGTCTAATCCCACTGATATCCTTCCTGATTGCTGCTGTTCTGGAGGCTGGAAAGAATTTTTCTAAGAACAACTTCTTCAGCTCATCCCATCTTGTTATCAAGGCAGTGGGTAGATAGTAAAGCCAATCCTTGGCTGCCCCATCCAGAGAGAAAGGAAATGCTATTAATTTGATCTGTTTTTCTCCAACTCCATGTGGTCTCATGGTAGAGCAGACAACATGGAACTCCTTTAAATGCTTGTGCGGATCTTCTCCTGCAAGACCATGAAACTTAGGCAGCAAATGGATTAGACCAGATTTTAGCTCAAAATTAGCATCCAACTCAGGATAATTTATGCACAATGGTTGATAATGCACATCAGGTGCAATCAACTCTTTAATTGATTGTTCTTGCCTATTTTGAGGCATTTGTGCATTTTGATTATCCATCCCAGTTATCCCAGCTGACTCAGAATTTGTAGACTCCAACACAATATCAGATTCGGAATCTGATTCAACTTCTACACTATTGACAGCAAACTCAACAATTTCAGCAAGAATTTCAGAAACTATACTAGTCCTAATGCTATTACTTCTCACTAGCCTATGGAAGGTCCTATCTATTTCTGGATCAAAAGGTGGTAAGTCCACGTGACCAGACCTTCTCATATACTAGAAAGGGCACAAATTCATGAAAAAACAACAAAAAGAACAAAAAAGAGCAAAATAAGCACAAAAGGGTCCAACCAAGGAAAATGACCAAAAATGAAGTATCTCAGAAAAATCTGATTTTTCTTGGAAAAATCCTTCACCAATGGGAGGCACAAAATCAAAAAACAGAACTCAAAAATAAGATCTACAAAAATCAAACCAAAAATCACAATTAATTGGAAAAATGGCTAAAATCATTGTAAAATGGAAAAAGTGGTCTAAACATTGGAATTTGGCCGAGATAGGGCGGTGCTCCTCACGACAAAGATGTAGGAGTTATGCCCGAAAGGGTCGTGTTTAGTGGACTACCAATTTTTCAAGTCAATCCGATTTAGTTTTTTAAGTTGATGAATAGTGACTGAAATATAACTAGGAAACTTGAAAAATTGACTTGAAAAATTTGTAATCACTTCCAACAATACCAAGCCACTTAAAATCAAACAAGAACACAATAGAACAACTAATTAACACTTAGAAATGAATTGGCTCCCCGGTAACGGCGCCAAAATTCTGGTTCACGAATTCTGGTTCACGCCACTACGATGTCAAATCGCCCAGAATTGAATTGTGGCAATTTGCAGTATAGTGATTCCCAGGTCGTATTCACTCAAGGAGCCTCACTTCTTGATACTAATTAATCGTTCTAAACACCTAAACACTAATTAAGAGTATATAAACGTGGGGGGGTTTTGTGGCAGTACTAACAAAATAAACAAAACAGAACAGCAATTAACTACAACAGCAGCAACAGCAGCAGCAGCAGCAACAGCAGAAGCAGCAGAAATTGCAAGATATTGACAGTAAAGAGACTCTGTAATCAGCCACTAGGATTCATGGGAGTGTAACTATCATTACCTAACTCATTGATTCAATTTTATTCTCATTCCATTGTTTGGTTCTTTATGCAAACGGTTCTAGAATAACATCTAGAATTTAATGCTACTAATTACAGTCAAGAACATCTCTCTACTATAATTAGATGCATTCAGTGGAAAATCTCAACCAAACCAAGTTAAATATATCATCTAACTAGTCATTTCGCCTTCCTCACTTTCCTAATCAGTCAAGCAAGGTTATGTCTTATATAAGTCAGTTTATGATACATTCTCAAGCTCTAATCAGAATTTGACAGAAAAATAAACATGACAGCAAAACAGAAACGAAATGAGATGAAAATGGAAAACAAAACACTTAGCTTGCATCCTTAGTTCAAGCTACAACATCCCAGTGGTCTAGTGACTAATTACAATGAAAACTTAGCCCTCCATGAGAGCAAAACAGTAAACAACAGAAGCAAAAACAGAGAGGAAGAGAGAGCTGCGAATTTTCTAAGTCTGGTTGCAAAATAAAAGTGTTCTCTTCCTAAAAACTGATGCCCCTTCAATGCCTTAGAATATTCTACCCTAGATGCTTTCTTGGATGCTTCTTCCATGATGTGGCAGCACTTTGACAGCAAAACAGCAGCAAAATTAATATTTCTGCAGCAGCAGAAAGGCATGGCAGCAGCAGAATTAATATTTCTGCAGCAGAAAGTGACAAACAGCAGCAGAACAGCAGCAGAATATCATGGCAAAATTAATATTTCAGCCATGATATTCTGACCTCCGAATTTTAATGTTTCTGCCCTCAAATTCTGACTAAATGGCATTCAATAAGAGTTCAAGTGGGCCCCACATCCAGCATATCCTAGTCAGCATCTACATCACCCAAAAAGTGCCACATTAGCATCCAAATCATCATCTTTGTCCATGTCAACACTTTTCTCTCCAAAATTGAGATTTGTAGGAATTAGATTGAGCATTTTGCAATTCAAGTTCTGAAAATATAAAATTGAAGCACATTTAATCCATTAATTGTTTATACCCAATAAATTTTAAAACATAATAAAATTAGAGAATTGACAAAATTAAAGAGGCAAAAAGGACTAAAGTAGGGACTAAAAAGTATATAAAAATGCCCGATATCAAAAACACTGGAGTCTGATCGCTTCTTTAGGTACCCCATTCAACTTTATGGTATCAAAGATTTGCAGGAAGCGTGAGATATGTGAGTTGGGGTGCCCACCATACTGATTGCTTTGAATCAATTGAAGAAGGGCTGGGTTTAGCTGAAAGTTAGTAGCTTCCACCGGTGGTTGCGCGATACTAGTACCACATCCCTTCACAATTGGGATGTTATAGTCCATGAGGGTTCTTGCCGGAGGGGGAACTGGTGCATTTTGCTAAGGATTACGATTGTGTTCAGCCATTAGTGCGATTTGAGCTTGTTGAGCTCATCTAGCTTCTCTGGTTTATCTTCGACGTGTGCGAGCTGACCTTTCAATTTTTGGGTCAAATTTTAATGAACTTAGGTCGGTGGTACCTCTCATAAACCAAAGGTTCACGTAAGATAAAGAATATAAACGAAAACAAAAGTATGAACAAGTATAAAGTTATGATTTGAAGTATAACTATGAATAGAAAAAAGTAAGGTCCAAACTACAACCCTACTAGCTACTCTTAATATTGTTAACACTGTCAATCCCGGGCAACGGCACCAAAAACTTGATGCAGTCTTTCTCGACAAGTGTATTGGGTCACACAAGTAGTAAAGAGAAAGAGTTATCGTCTTCAGGGATTGACTTTAACAATTACTAATTTTACTAGCCTAAGTTATATTTGGACAATTAAAAAGGTTGAGTCGATTGAGTCTAAATTTAACTAAAGTAAACTAAATTAAGCCACGAAGTAGATTAGCACAACGAAAAACTATATGAAAACAAAGCAGGTATATGAGATTGATTTCACTTAACTCCTAATCTGATTAATTCATAGACAAACTAATCTTTGAGTCATTAGAGAATACTTCGATATACTTGCAAATTCCTCTTAATGTTAATTAAATTCCTCTTAATGTTAATTAAGTTCACAAAGATATTTGAACCCAATGTCTTGGTGAAACAAATCTTCCTTTCTCAATTAATTAGCTAATATCTTAGTCAAATTAATTGATTCGGAGTTTAAGCTAAAACTCATAAAAATCACACAATCAAAGTTATCTATGTCTAGACTAACCCAAATTACGGTAGAAATTACAAAGGCAAGTCTATATCAAGCTATGTGTAGCATTAATATAAACCCTAGGTTCATTGAAGATAGTAGCTAAGCATCCAAGAGTAATAAATAGCAGTAAAGTCAACTCCAATAATCGAAATTGCAATTATATTAAAGTATTCAATAACAAAACTTCATAGAAGTTAATTACATCAATCCCCTAACCCTAGAGAATTAGTTACACATAGTGGGGGAAGAGGAAAACATCACAAATGCATAACTAAACATGATACAAGAGGAACGAAAGAAAGAATTAACATCAAACTTAATGAAGAAGAGGTCTCTCTTCTCCTCCAATTATGGCCTAGTAGAGCTCTTCTTTCTCCAGCCAAAAGATCTCCCAAAATTCTTCGAAAATCTAATTTATAGGCTCAGTCATGCACAAGTTAGGATCTGGGTGCTTAGGCGCCCTGCAGAAAATAGCTGGTCATAACATGTATTAGCGCCTAGGCACCACCTTCAAGCTTGAGATAGAGAGTTTGGCTGCTGGCGCCTCCAAGCGCCCTGTGTGGCTCCTGAAGCGTTAGCCTTAATATGTCAGATAGAGAGTTCAAGGCGTGGCGCCTAAGCGTCAGCCCTCAAATTTTGACTTGCTTCAGACTTTTTCAGCTCTCCAACTTGTATCATACCAAAATATACACCTATAAGGAAATACACAAAGATTACTCCAAAATGTAGGGAAAAATGAGATAAAAAGGGAAAGAACAAGGAGAACTACAAAATATAAATAAAAACGCAAAAACTAAGATAAAGAGTGCAAAAAGAAAAGCAAAATAGGAACAAGGGAAGGAAAAAGCCTAATAAAACCATAGGAAAATAATCAAAATAAAGGACTTATCAGACCTCTTGGTACACCCTATGCCTCACAATCACTAATCCCTAGGTACACCCTTTTGGTCTTGGCCCATGCCTATTCTGGCAACTGCCAATCTCTTAGTCTTGGCTCATGCCTATTCCAGCCACTGCCAATATGCTACCTTAGGAATGCACCACTAGGTCTCATCCTCTAACCTCAGGTATAACCCCCTTAAACTTTGGCTTATGTCTTATTCTGGCAACTACTAATCATAGCCATGGGAGAACACTACTTGGTCCTCATCCAAGCATAACCACAATCACACACAACTATAAGCATTCCACAACCATATATATAAACATCATAACATACAAAGTCTGCACTCATGCTATGCGACAAATATCAACTCATACCACATTACCACAATTATCTCACAGAGCATCTACATAGCTCATTTAATTACAAACTAAGCCACTCACACTAGAGATAGATGGTTGGTGAGCTTATGAGATGATCAAGTTTCTTTCCATATTGATGATTGTCCCTACAAGCTAACACGAGTTCTTACATCATACTTTGTCCTTACTCTCATGCTCTCTAGGAAAACTTCTCAAGAATTACCTAGGCTAAGTACGCGTAACTGTGAAGTACTTATGAAATGGGCTTTTGAAAAAGAAGGTGCATCTTGTTGTCGTAGATAGTACCTATCAAAGCTTTTAAGCTCTCCTCAATTATACAGTCCCATACCTACACAGTCTCAAGATACCTTTCATTCTGATGTAGAGTTGGTTCATTCATGTATACTCACTTAGAAGCTTGTTAAGAGCCACTCCATGTCTGTGCTTCTATGTACCGATAATCACTGCCCACCCCCATCGGCCCCAAGTGTCATATGCCCACTAGCTTCTGCTTGCTTCATCCTTGAACCATATCATACTAGGATAGGTCTGGCTTTGATACCAATTTTGTCACAACTCAACCCCTAAATGCTTGAATATCGCATGGGCATTTCCAAAGACTGTAAGCCTAACTCCTAAAACTGACACCACTCAATCAAGCGAAACATAACATAGGATAAGCAATAATCACCACGTCTAATCTCATACATAAAAGATGCATCAGGGAATAAAGATACATTGTATTTCCATTTCACAATAAGTCACAAAATGACAATCTCAATGCAAGGAATAAATAGTTTACATACAAAAGAATAAGTTAATATCATGTACAAAACATCTCCCAAAATGATACCCACCTAATTGTCCTATTGAACGCAGCTAAAAGAAGTGCCAATTGAGAGGTTCACAAAAGCAGGCTCAAAAATGTGGAAACAATGAGGTAAGATAAAAAAATCACAATGAGCCAAACGAAGAAACTGATAAAAAGCGATGGAGTGCAAGGAATCAATATCAGCCCAGATGCCCAAAAAGAATTCCATGCCCGAAGGCATAACAACTCCAGCCTTTGGGCTGTGGGTATCTCCAGTCCAAAGTCTAAAATAATTTCTATGCCAATAAAACAATGCATAAACATAATCTCCATGAATTGGTGATTGATCTAGCTAATGTGTTTAACAAACAACGAAGCTCATTCAATTCCATACATTTCAAATTTACGCTTCGGCTAAACATCTACAAAGTATAGCAATTGAATTATTTGTCTCAAACTTGTCAAGATGCCTGACCTCCCACAATGCATAAATTCAATAATGCATTTTAAATTCCCAACAAGGAATATGTTAGTTACTTACCTGAGTTTTAGCTAATGATTGCTTGGAAGGACAATTTCAAATAAATCTCAAAAGATTCCCAAAGCACCTAAGGAATGATTCAAGTCCATACTCTTAGCACAAAAGCATAAAAGAGACACTCCAGTGTAGGGTGCCAACACTCCACATGAAACAAGCCTTCTCCAGCCTATGGCACCTTGGATGCCAAGTGGCTCAACCAAAATTAATTCAGTTTGTATGGTGCATTAAGCGCCAACCATAGCACCCTAGGCATCCATAGCTTATGCATGGCTCTAAAGGGAAGGTCTCAAATTATTGTGGAGCTTGGGGTGCCCAAGTCTCCAACAATCTAAGAACCTCCATAGATACTCCCCAAGCTACTATTTTGGTTTTTTCTTTGCAAAGTTTCAACAATAGCCCTCAACCTTCCACTTACAAGTCCAAGAAGCAAAATCTCAATCAAGGCATCCATTGAAAAGTTTTCAAAGACAACATTGGCTCTATTTGGCAAAATTAGCTGATAAGCTAGTTGAAAGCTTATAAGCTAATTTTTGGCTAAAAGCTAAAAGCTTAAGTTAGCTTATTAAATTAGAAATATTTGGTAGAAGTAGTTGTTAAAGTAGTTGAAAAATGTAAAATAACACAGTCAGACATATATTTTATAATCCTAAAATAATACAAATAAACATATCATTTTTTGTTTTTAATTAAGTAAATTTAAATTATTATATATGTAAAATTAATTAAAAATACATTTTTTTATTATATTATTTTATATATATATATATATATATATATATATACAAAAATGTAGCATAGTAAAGAGAGAACGATGGACAAATGGTGACAAATAGCGATGGATAGTGACGGACAACGATGTGCTACATCAAACAACCACAGACAAGGATGAAGAAGTCGATGAAGAGCAAAAGGTCCCACGCAAGTCTAAAAGCAATCACGATGAGGAGAGGACTATGGACAAACAACGACAAACAATAGTGGAGGGTAGCAAACAACAATGGATGGTGATGAACAACCGCATATAAGGTTGCAAAAGCTACACAAGTATAAAATCAATTACATATAGGGGTGTATATGACAAGGGTATAGTTGAAATTTTATTAAAATATTAGGTGTAAAATAGGAAGAAAAAATAGCTATAAGTTAGTCAAATAATTTATAAGCTAGCTTTTTTTGTCTAGCTAAACGCAGCTATTATAGCTTCATGAACGACAATTTACCAACCCAATCTCTTATTCAAACTTTACAAAGTCAGAATCAAAGGATAGTGTTATAGAATTACACATTTCATCTACCCATAGCCCCAAGACAACCAGTTCCCACTAAAGGTTTGAAAAAGACACCCTAAAGAAGAAAGGAAGAGAGGACACATTCACCTTTTTCCTCTAGCGCAGAAGGTATGCCACTAATTTCCAAAGCTTAGACATGCTGTGAAGGAAAAAAGCTGGGATATGAGTGTGTTTGGCTATGTTTCGTGAAGGAGAGGAAGAGCAACTTGAAAGAAAGAATACCTAAGTGTGGATGCCTTGAGGTAAGAGAGATTTAGACCCATTTTGAAATAAAAACACCTAGAGGACAAAAATGCCCCACCACTAAAACTAAACCACAAGCATGCCCCTAAGGTGTGTTTTAATTCAAAACATGACTTGTTCATGAAAAGTCTTCTCCAAAGCACAATAATTAAAATAATTCTTTGAGTAAGAAAAATTTATTAAGAAAATTTCCAAACATATTCTCCCTTTCGATTTGGTGTCCCCTAAATGAAAGTATATGTAATATTCTCAACTATGCAACGCATATGCCATCTCCACTATCGGATCCCCAAAAAGGGCAATAATAAATAGTGTACAACACATAGAAATTTCCAATAACACATATGCATAATATGACAAATCAAGCATAATGCATGTAAAACAAACCTCTAGTGTAAACGCGTTTACATATAAAAGCTCCAAGAGTATTATAGCTTGGGATGGAGGTTTGGGTGGAAGAGGATGGAGAGACAGAATGAAGGAGTTAAGGCACAGGCATGGGGGTAAAAATTGATTGTCAATCATTTCCTCTACCTTTCGCATCCTTTGGTGAGCAAACAGGCACATGAAATGGCACCTTAAAATGTTGTCACATGTTAAAAGATATAAAAAGCACAATACACCTAAAACAAACCTCTAGTGTAAACATACATATAAAAGCTCCAAGAGTATTACAACTTGGGATGGAGGTTTGGGTGGAAGAGGATGGAGAAATAGAAGTAGAGACTTAGGGCACAGGTATGAGGGGTAAAAATTAATTGTCAATAATTTCCTCTACCTTCTGCGTGCTTTGGTGAGCAATTAGGATGAATTTTTTTATCGTATTTTGAGGTTTAGAGAAGCCAAGGCAGATCAATTTTTGCTCAGGGACAAAGAAGAATACTGTTCTTAGAAGATTTGGAGCCTCTTTCTCTTCTTTGTAGCTTGAGATCATGAAGTTTTCTCTTTCGTTTGTTTATTTTCTCTATTTTTTCTAGCTATGTGTAACTAGCTTTCTTAGTCTAGGATTGCTTTAAACCTTGATGTTGGATTAGGAACTTAGTGCTTTCTCTCTTCTTGCAACTTTTGGATTTAATACATGTTCATTTAATTTGTGCTTAACGCTTTCTCTAAGTTTGGCCATCTTTGAGGTTGAAATGTTGTTCTTGCTTTTCTTATTAAACATATTTGATGAAATAGAGAATATAACAAGTACGAACCAAAGAATATATTGGTAATAAATCGAATAAAAAAATTATTTTAAGTGTAAACAATCTTTCACTTTCCCATTCATATATAAAATTAAAAGGAAATGAAGATAAAATAGAACAAAATGGAATTTAGATTGATTTTATTAGTTCTATTCTCACTGGCGAACCGTGATAAATGCACCTCAATACAACTAAAAGAATTATTGAAATGAGTTCCAATGGAAGAAAAAGATTTGTTGATAAATGAATTCAAATTTGTTGAAAATTATTTATCAATTCTTGCTCTATAATTTGATTAGTAGTTATTAGTGAAACAAAAATACTTGTACAAACCATCAAAGTAACTCCATCCCCAATCCCCAACGGTACAAAGATGAAAATCTTGGTAATTTTTTGAACCATTTATGAGCACCATAACCAATTATTAAAATGTTGCTTGAAAAAGGGAAGTGGGAATAGACTAGAAATTAAATGGTGTGAGCACTTGAACCTTTGTTAATTTAGGGGATGGTTTCATTTATTAGATAGAAATGTACCTCTTAATCTCACATTGTCACAATTACAGCTTAAGCGTTAATTGAACCTAATAGTCACATGAGACATTATGGATGTTAGGTAAATCCTATTAGTGATTTGACGAAATTCCTTTAGAAAGTTGAAAACCCTAGGCTAGCATGTGTTTCCATTAAGAACAAGAGAGAGAGGGTTAAAGTTTCTAAGAAGTGTCAAGTAGCAATCATAGAGCCTATTGTATAGATAGTTCTTACTCAACCTTTTTTTAATCATTACAAAAAAAATACTAATTTTGTGCATATTAGTGCGGTTACGTGTAAACCGCCACTAAACTTGTTAAATCCCTAAACCGTAAAACCTATCAATTAATACCTCCCTTTATTATTGATCCTATGTGTCTCTCTATTGTCATTGCTGCTATTCACCCCTCTATCAAGATTATAGTGATGGTTTTAACTAAACTGTCATTAAACTTGTTAAATCCCTAAACCATAAAACATATCTATTTATGCTCCTTTCATCATTGATCGTATGTGTCTCTCTGTTGTCACTGTCGCCATTCAACCTTCATCAAGATTATTTGTTACATAATGCTGTTTATGAAGGCTTCTTTTATTTGTTGTAATTATAGTGAGGGTTGAGGTGGTTACATAAATATTCACCTTGCATTTGCTTTTGCTACAATAATTCAGATTACAAATAATTGAACTTAGATATGGTTGGGGGACTTTGTAGTGGAGAGTAATGTGTTTAGTGTTATATATTGTGTGTCTTATTTATTTTTTTTTTGTTTAAAAAAATTAGTTAGTTTAGAATTATAGTTTGAAGAAGGTGAGTTTTGGTATTGGTACTCCCTATATTCTATTTCATTTGATTAAGTCTATGCCTCAATTACAAAATTAATCTTGCATACAAAACATCAATATATATATAAATATACAAAATTATATATTTATATATATATATATGTAATTTATTTTTTTTGAAGAGATGAAAAACAATTAAATAAGGATTATATCTATTTATATTGAATATATGAAAAAATTAATTAAAAATTAAATGGAAGGTAATTTAAATTAACTATATAGTGGTGGTTCTTAGAAACCGCCACTAAATTCATTAAAAGGCCTAAATGCATTATCCCCAATTTTAAAATCATCAACCACAAGTACCAAGGCAGCCAACAGCTTCTGCACTTTGTCCCATCATTGCTTATTGCCGCCGACTTGTTGCTGCCTCACTGCCGATTCGCTCTGCCCTTCCTCTGCCTTGTAACTTCTTTCTCCTTATTCCATAATTGATTTGTTGTCATGTCCGCCATGTCCTCGCCAGTAAGTCCCCCTCTTTGACCTCTATTCTTTTTTTTTTCTTCTCCTAGTTTTTTTTCATCATATTTCTACGAGTTTTCTTTTTCTAGTAAGTTGTTGATGCCATGGATTAGAACTCGTCGGTGCCTAGTTTTTTTTTTTCTAGTAAGTTTATTTTCACCAAAAAAATTACGTTTTGGTTTTCCTGAGTGAGCATGAATGATTAAGTCTTCTTAAAAATGGCAAAGAAGGATAAGAGTTTTATTTATGTTAATAAATTACGTAGAAACCTCAAAGGAAAAACTCTACCAATTTGCTAGGCCAAAATATACAAATAAAATAGACCAAAAAGAGCAAATTCTAATTTGATAGTTTGATAGTTCAAAAACGGGCTTCATTGGAAGATGAATATGTATTATTGTTGTAGATAATGGACTTAGCTATCAATGTTTGCATAACAATCTTTTCCTACTTCATGGCAAGTTATTCCTTCATGAGTTGACTTGATCTTGGTTAGGATATTTACTTTTGAGACAATTTTCTTTAATTTAGACTTTATTGAATGCCTAATGTGCCTAATGTGCTTTACTCAGTTTAACAATTAGGAATACGAATGTGGATAATATGCATGTATTTTGCTGTAGTTAGTTTTGTTAATTTAAAATAAATCTCTTGAAAATTATTCAAATCTCTTACTATATGTTACTAAAAAGTTTAAAGATCCCTTTTTCTTCTTATTAAAATGGTTTCTTCCCCTTTTTTTGTTAATTGGTTACATAACATTATGGATAAGTCTTGGGTTGTTATTGTTGTGCCTATTGTGCTTTACTCAATTTAAGAATTAGGAATATGAATGTGGATAATATGCATGTATTTTATTATAATTAGTTTTGTTAATTTAATATAAATCTCCTGAAAATTATTCAAATATCTTACTATATGTTACTAAAATGTTTAAAGATCCCTTTTTCTTGTTATTAAAATGGTTTTTTCCCCTTTTTTTGTTAATTGTTTACATAACATAATGGATAAGTCTTGGGTTGTTAGACCTTAAAATACTCTTGAATATTTAAAGGGACTTAATGGGTTCTTGGATTTTACATTTGCAAATAACAGTGTTGAGGGTAAAATCATATGTTCATGTCCCAAATGAAAATTCAAAAATTGGCAAGATAGAGAAGTTGTACATGAACACTTAATTCTTAAGCCATTTCCACAATGTTACACATTCTAGTCACAACATGGGGAGACATTTATGGTAGAGCCCTCTTTAGAATCTGTTTCAAGGGCACATATGGTAGGAGAAAGAATTAACTTGGATAATCGTATGCATGACATGGTCCATAATGCACTTGGTATCTACACTAAAAATGAGAGGTGGAAGTTGATGAGACATTTATTCTGTCTAATGAAATGAATACTGAAATTAAAGAGTTTTATGAGTTACTTAAAGATGGACAATAGTCTATATGAAGGATGTAAAAAATTTACAAAATTTTCATTTTTTGATAAGATTGTATCACACCAAGTGTATGTGTGGGATAACTGATATCGAGTATTTTTATATACTTTTTAGTCCCTATCTTAGTCCTATGGCTATTCCAATGTTGCCAATTCTCTAATTTTATTATGTTTTGGAATTTATTGGGTATAAACTATTTATGGATTGAATGTGTTTCAATTTTATATTTTTAGAACTTGAATTGTAAAATGCTCAATTTAATTCCTACAAATTTTAATTTTAGAGAGAAAAATGCTGACATGGACAAAGATGATGATTTGGATGCTAATGTGGCACTTTTTGGATGATGCAGATGCTGACTAGGATATGCTGGATGTGGGGCCCACTTGAACTCTTATTGAATGCCATGTAGTCAGAATTTGAGGGCATGAATATTAAATTTCGTAGGTCAGAAAGCAAGGCTGAAATATCAATTCTTCCATGCTGTTCTGCTGCTGCCATACCTATGTTCTGCTGCTGTTTCCTACTTTCTGCTGCAGAAATATTAAATCTGCTGCTGCCATGCCTACTTTCTGCTGCAGAAACATTAATTATACTGATGTTTTGCTGTCAAAGTGCTGCTACATCATGGAGGAAGCATCTAGGGTAGAATATTCTAAGGCATTGAAGGGGCATCAGTTTTAGAAATAAGAATACATTCATTTTAGGCAACCAGACTTAGAAAATTCGCAGCTCTCTCTTCCCCTCTGTTTTTGCTTCTGTTATTGGCTGTTTTGCTCTCATGGAGGGCTAAGTTTTCATTGTAATTAGTCACTAGACCACTGGGATGTTGTAGCTTGAACTAAGAATGCAAGTTAAGTGTTTTGTTCTCCATTTTCATCTCATTTCATTTCTGTTTTGCTGTCATGTTTATTTTGCTGTCAAATTCTGATTAGAGCTTGAGTTGTAACATAAACTGACTTATATATAAGACATAACCTTGCTTGGCTGATTAGGAAAGTGAGGGAGGCGCAATGACTAGTTAAATGATATATTTAACTTGGTTTGGTTGAGATTTTCCACTGAATGCATCTAGTTATAGTAGAGAGATGTTCTTGACTGTAATTAGTAGCATTAAATTCTAGATGTTATTCTAGAAACATTTTCATAAAGAACCAAACAATGGAATGAGAACAAAACTGAATCAATGACTTAGGTAATGATAGTTACACTCCCATGAATCCTAGTGGCTGATTACATAGTATCTTTACTGTCAATTTCTTGCAATTTCTGCTGCTGCTGCTGTTTCTGCTGTTACTGCTGTTGCTGCATATTTTGCTGCTGTTGTAGTGTTTAATTGCTGTTCTGTTTTATTTATTTAGTTAGTATTGCTACAAAACCCCCCCCACGTTTATGTACTCTTAATTGGTGTTTAGGTGTTTAGAACGATTAATTAGTATCAAGAAGTGAGGCTCCTTGAGTGAATACGACCTGGGGATCACTATACTGCAAATTGCCACAAATTCAATTCTGGGCGATTTGGCATCGTAGTGGCGTGAACCAGAATTTTGGCGCCGTTGCCGGGGAGCCAATTCATTTCGAAGTGTTAATTAGTTGTTCTATCGTGTTCTTGTTTGATTTTAAGTGGCTTGGTATTGTTGGAAGTGATTACAAATTTTTCAAGTCAACTTTTCAAGTTTCCTAGTATATTTCAGTCACTATTCATCAGCTTAAAAAACTAAATCGGATTGACTTGAAAAATTGGTAGTCCACTAAACACGACCCTTTCGGGCAAAACTCCTACGACTTTGTCGTGAGGAGCACCGCCCTATCTCGGCTAAATTCCAACGTTTAGACCACTTTTTCCATTTTACAATGATTTTAGCCATTCTTCTAATTAATTGTGATTTTTGGTTTGATTTTTGTAGATCTTATTTTTGAGTTCTGTTTTTTGATTTTGTGCCTCCAATTGGTGAAGGATTTTTCCAAGAAAAATCAGATTTTTCTGAGATACTTCATTTTTGGTCATTTTCCTTGGTTGGACCATTTTGTGCTTATTTTGCTCTTGTTGTTCTTTTTTTTGTTTTCTTGTGAATTTGTGCCCTTTCTAGTATATGAGAAGGTCTGGTCACGTGGACTTACCACCTTTTGATCCAGAAATTGATAGGACCTTCCATAGGCTAGTGAGAAGTAATAGCATTAGGACTAGTATAGTTTCTGAAATTCTTGCTGAAATTGTTGAGTTAGCTGTTGATAGTGTAGAAGTTGAATCAGATTCTGAATCTGATATTGTGTTGGAGTCTACAGATTCTGAGTCAGCTGGGATAACTGGGATGGATAATCAAAATGCACAAATGCCTCAAAATAGGCAAGAACAATCAATTAAAGAGTTGATTGCACCTGATGTGCATTATCAACCATTGTGCATAAATTATCCTGAGTTGGATGCTAACTTTGAACTAAAATCTGGTCTAATCCATTTGTTGCCTAAGTTTCATGGTCTTGCAGGAGAAGATCCGCACAAGCACTTAAAGGAGTTCCATGTTGTCTGCTCTACCATGAGACCACATGGAGTTGGAGAAGAACAGATCAAATTAATAGCATTTCCTTTCTCTCTGGATGGGGCAGCCAAGGATTGGCTTTACTATCTACCCACTGCCTTAATAACAAGATGGGATGAGCTGAAGAAGTTGTTCTTAGAAAAATTCTTTCCAGCCTCCAGAACAGCAGCAATCAGGAAAGATATCAGTGGGATTAGACAATTGAATGGTGAGTCTCTGCATGAATATTGGGAGAGGTTTAAGAAGCTTTGCTCATGCTGTCCAAACCACCAGATTTCAGAGCAACTTCTCATCCAGTATTTCTATGAGGGATTACTGCCTATGGACAGATATATAGTTGATGCAGCTGCTGGTGGGGCATTGGTGGATAAGACTCCTTCTGCAGCAAACGAATTATTGACCAAGATGGCCCAAAATGCTCAGCAATTTGGCACCAGATTGAGTGATCCAACAGTTACTGTCAATGAGGTGAGGACACCTCCCATGGAGCAGCAAAGGATAGAAAATAAATTGGAGGAATTAGCTTCAATGGTGAGGCAATTGGCATTAAATCAGAGAACACAACAACAAGCCCCTCCTCCTTCAGCCTGTGGTATTTGTTCCCTGAATACCCACCATACTGATCAATGCCCTCAGCTGCAAGAGACCTCAACTGAGTCATGTGCTGGTATATTCCCTGGTAGACCCATGCAGCCACAACAACAGAGATATGACCCATATTCCTCCACCTACAATCCTGGGTGGCGTGATCATCCAGCTTTCAAGTATGGGAATACATCTAACCCCCCTTACCAGCCACCCCATGTAAGATACAATCAACCTGAAGCTAGCCATACACCTCCTCCAGCACCCAAGAAACCTGAGCCTAGTCTTGAGGATCTAATGAAGCAACTGACTGCCAATACTCTTCAGTTCCAGCAAAGGACGGAAACAAATATGCAAAATTTGGAAACTAAGATTGGCCAGTTAGCCACAACAGTCAATGAGCTGAAAAGCCAAGGTTAAGGGAGTTTGCCATCCCAACCAGTGATCAACCCAAGAGGCAATGTGAGTGCCATCATCTTGAGGAGTGGCAAACAAGTAGAAAGTCCAGCTTCTGAATCTGAACCAGAAAAATCAAATGTCCAGCAAAGTGTTCCTTCATCTTCAACCAGTGAGCAAAATAAAAAGGATGAAGAAGTGGTTCAGAAAATTCCTCTTCCTTTCCCTAATAGGCAGACTCAATCGAGGAAAGCTTCTGAATCTGACATGGATAAGGAGATCATGGAGACCTTCAGGAAAATAGAGGTCAATATCCCACTTTTGGAAGCAATTAAGCAAATCCCCAAGTATGCTAAGTTCCTCAAAGAGTTGTGCACTCATAAGAGGCGTTTAAGGGGTAATGAGAGAGTCAATTTGGGAAGAAATGTGTCTGCACTCATCCAACCACCCATGCCACCCAAGTGCAAAGATCCTGGAACTTTCACAATACCATGCACAATAGGCAACATGGAGTTCTCCAACGCTATGCTGGATTTGGGAGCCTCAATCAATGTTATGCCCAAATCAGTGTACTCGAGCCTCAAGATTGGTGTTCTTTCACCAACTGGAGTGATTGTCCAACTTGCCAATAGGAGCACAGCACATCCAGCAGGAGTTTTAGAAGATGTTCTGGTAAGAGTTAAAGATCTCATTTTTCCTGCTGATTTTTATGTGCTTGATATGGAAAATGATAATACTCCTGGCCATGCACCATTAATACTTGGTAGACCTTTTCTGAAAACTGCAAAAACCATCATTAATGTGCATGAAGGGACTTTGTCAATGGAGTTTGCTGGAAATAAAATTGATTTTAACATTTTGGATGCCATGAAACATCCTATAGAAAATCATTCCAATGTGCATGTAGTTAACTTTTTGGATTACTTAGTTGATGAGGCATGTGAAGATTTCCAAAATGAATTAATTTCTGATTTTCCTGAATTCTCTGATTTGGTAGATGCCTTTGAATGCAACTGTGCTGGTTCTGAATTTTGTCATGCTTGCACTGAAATTGAAAACTCTCTAAATGCTGACAATTCTGAGTTGCATTCTGATTTGCATAGTGATTTGGATTCTGATGTGCATCCTGATTCTGTAAATTTCTCTAGCTTATACTTAGATTCTGTTTCTATTTTAGGTAGTTGTAGGTGTAGTGATTTAAATTGTAATGTTGCACATTCTTCATCTCTTTCCTCTTGTGCTGCTAACCCTTCCTCCTCTTTAGCCAAGGATTCTGTCTTTGAGCAAACTGAATTTGTAGGTGCTTCCTTGGATGTGATTCCACAAAAACTAATTCCATCCTCCATCCAACCACCTGCATTGGAGTTGAAGGCTTTACCAGAAAACCTCAAGTATGCCTTCTTGGAAGTAGGAGACAAACTTCCAATCATTGTGGCCAACAACTTGAACCCCAATCAAGAAGAAAAATTGATCAGTTTGCTGAAAAAGAATAAGAAGGCGATTGGGTGGACTCTAGCAGACATTCCTGGAATTAGTCCTTCAGTGTGCATGCACCGAATTCTCCTTGAAGAAGAGACAAAACCAGTAAGGCAACCCCAAAGAAGACTCAACCCCATGATTCTTGATGTGGTCAAGAAGGAGGTAAGTAAGCTCCTCCAAGCTGGTATTATTTATCCTATCTCTGATAGTAAGTGGGTGAGTCCGGTACAAGTAGTGCCAAAGAAAACCGGGGTAACTGTTATAGCAAATGAAAATAATGAGTTAGTGCCCACTAGAGTTCAAAACAGTTGGCGTGTTTGCATTGATTATAGGAAGTTGAACCAAGCAACTAGAAAAGATCATTTCCTCTTCCTTTTATTGATCAAATGCTTGAGAGACTTGCTGGCAAGTCTCATTACTGTTTTCTTGATGGTTTCTCTGGGTATTTTCAAATTCACATTGCACCTGAAGATCAGGAGAAGACTACCTTCACCTGTCCTTTTGGTACTTTTGCATATAGACGCATGCCTTTTGGTCTTTGTAATGCACCTGGCACTTTTCAAAGATGCATGTTGAGCATATTTTCTGATTTGTTAGAGGATTGCATGGAAGTGTTCATGGATGATTTTTCTGTTTATGGAGACTCATTTGATGCATGTCTGAAAAATTTGGAGAGAGTACTTGAGAGATGCATAGAGAAAAATTTGGTCTTGAATTATGAAAAATGTCATTTCATGGTAGAGCAAGGAATAGTCCTAGGCCACATAGTGTCACCACGTGGCATAGAAGTAGATAAAGCCAAAGTTGATGTTATCTCTTCTTTGCCTTACCCCGCTTCTGTGCGGGAAGTTCGCTCTTTTCTTGGCCATGCAGGATTTTATAGAAGATTCATCAAGGACTTCAGTAAGATCGCTCTACCCCTATCTAAACTCCTCCAAAAAGAAACTGATTTCACTTTTAATGATGCTTGCAGGTCAGCTTTTGATGAGTTGAAAAAGTAACTTACCTCCCCTCCTATCATCCAACCTCCACAGTGGGAGCTTCCCTTTGAGCTCATGTGTGATGCCTCAAATTTTGCTGTAGGAGCAGTACTTTCACAAAGAGTAGAGAGGAAGTTGCATGTCATAGCCTATGCGTCCCGTACCCTTGATTCAGCTCAATCAAATTACACAACTACCGAGAAGGAGTTTTTAGCAATTGTTTTTGCTTTAGAAAAATTTAGATCATATTTGCTTGCCTCCAAAGTAATTGTGTTTTCTGACCATGCAGCACTGAAATATTTATTGAAGAAGCCAGATGCAAAGCCAAGATTGCTTAGATGGATGCTGCTCCTCCAAGAATTTGATGTGGAAATCAAGGATAAGAGTGGGGCAGAGAATGTAGTAGCAGATCACTTGAGTAGGCTTTCTGATCTTCCATTGGAACATCTCCCTGTAAGAGACAATTTTCCAGATGAGTGTTTCCTCCTTTTGCATGGTACTGGTGAGCCTTGGTATGCTGATTTGGTGAATTATCTTGTTGCATCTGAATTGCCTGCATACCAAAATAGACATCAATTGAATAAATTAAGAAGCGAGGCTAGGTACTATGTGTGGGATGACCCTTATTTGTGGAAAATTTGTAGTGACCAAATTATTAGGAGATGTGTTCCAAATCATGAATTTGCATCTGTGCTGAATTTTTGTCATACTCTTGCATGTGGTGGACACTTTGGTCCCCAAAGAACAGCTAGAAAAGTGTTAGATTCTGGTTTATATTGGCCTACTTTATTTAGGGATGCCTTTGATTTTTGCAAAAATTGTTCCAGATGTCAAAGAACTGGAAATGTGTCTAAAAGAAATGAAATGCCTCAACAACCTCTTCTTTTTTGTGATGTTTTTGATGTTTGGGGTATTGACTTTATGGGTCCTTTTCCTGTTTCTTTTGGCTTCATGTATATCTTAGTTGCTGTGGATTATGTGTCGAAGTGGGTGGAAGCTAAAGCCACCCGAACTGATGATTCTATTGTTGTTGTAGATTTCCTTCGTTCACATATTTTCTGCAGATTCGGTGTCCCCAAGGCCATAATCAGTGATCAAGGATCACACTTTTGTAATAGAAACATGCAAGGGCTATTGAAGAAATATGGGGTGGTGCACAAAACCTCTACACCTTACCACCCCCAAACCAATGGGCAAGCAGAAGTCTCCAACCGAGAGATAAAGCAAATATTAGAGAAAACTGTGCAACCCAACAGAAAAGATTGGAGTAAGAGGCTTGACGATGCGCTTTGGGCCTATAGAACCGCTTTCAAAACTCCCATCGGCATGTCTCCATACCGCTTGGTATTTGGTAAAGCATGTCACTTGCCGGTGGAGATTGCACATAAGGCATATTGGGCCGTTAAACAATGCAATATGGACATGACCCTAGCCGGTAAAGAAAGAAAGTTGCAACTTCAAGAACTGGAAGAACTAAGGCTAGGGGCTTATGAGAATGCGCGCATCTATAAAGAGAGGACAAAAGCTTTACATGATCAGAAAATTGAGAAAAAAGAATTTCAAGTGGGAGACAAAGTCCTTCTCTATAATTCTCGCCTCAAGCTAATGCCCGGTAAGCTTCGCTCTAGATGGGTTGGCCCTTTTGTTATTACTAATGTCTTTCCTTTTGGTGCAGTAGAAATTCAAAATGAGGCCACCAACAAGCAGTTCATGGTAAATGGGCAAAGGTTGAAGAAGTTCTACGAGGGCTTCAAAGAAGAAACTGTAGAGGAAATCAAACTCTACAACGTTCCGGCTCCATGATAAGGCCGTACTCTTTCCCTCCTTTCAATTTATGTCCTCCTCATTTTTTTTGATGTTTGGTAATAATTTGCATCGAGGACAATGCAATGTTTAAGTGTGGGGGGAGAGAATTTGAGTTTATTCAAAAAAAAAAAAAAAAAAAATTCTGCTTTCTCCTCTGTTTTCTCTGTTTCTGTCCAGAATTTTTGAGCTGTCTTGCATGAATTTTCTGTACTGATTGGCTACGAATTTTGCTAGTTTCTTTACATGTTTTTAAAGCCTTATATGTCTTCTAGCTGTAGAATTTTATTTGGTGTCTTTCGCATTTGTTTTGGTGTAGTTTTGTGTCGGTAAAGCTGAGTCGCCAGAATTTCTGCAGTGCAGAATTTTGCTACTCTGTTTTGCCCGAATTTGATGTTTTATTTTTGAAAAAAAAAAAAAATTTGATGGAGTTTTGGTGTGGAATTATGCATGATGAAATAGTTAAAGTGTAGATTGACTTAGCATGAAGAGAATTTAGCCTTATTTCTCTAAGGAATTCAAGTTAAATGGCAATGACGTTGACTTTAATGAATTTGTAGTAATAGTCTTTTAGCTGTGAGGATTTGAGCCTAAGTGAAAAATGCTATTCTTCTTGTTGCGTGTTCTGTATCATGGATTGTCACTCTAGAACTTGTCTTGAATCTTTGATTGAGGCTACATATCTTGTACATGCTTGGAAATGATTTAGGCATTTGTTTCTTGTAACCACTTTTAGCCAAATAGCCATCCATTATCATTGTTTCCATTGTATGTCATTTTGTGCCTTATCCATTTTCTTTCTTGCGTCCTTCCACCACTTTTTCTGCCTACAAACAACATTTTTCTCTTTCAACTTAAGATGTGAGGAGTATTTTAAATTCTTTTAAGGGATCGATATGCTGAAAAAAAAATCCTGTGAACTTTGGGGAGTTTTGAACTATATTTCTTCTACTTCCTCTCAAGCAAAAGAAAAAGACTGGCCATCCAAAAAAAAAAAAAGAAAAAAAAAGAGAAAGAAAGAAAGAAAGAATTAAAAAAAAATTTGAAAAAAAAAAAAGAGAGAAAATAATGAAAAAGATGAACATATAGAACATTGAGACCCAAATTTATTTATACTCAGTCTCTTATATTTCACTTGTAAATACTCTTCATTTTCTTGAGTTGTTACCATATTTTGTTTCATTGTTCAATCTTTCCATTTGTTTCCCACTACTTTTCTTACCCACGTTACAACCTAGTAAAGTCCTTTTGATTCAAGTATGTATTGGATTCAAGTAGTGGAGATTTAGATTCTTGACAAGCTTATGGTAGTGAATTCTGTGATAAGTTGAATTTCGAGTGATTTACCCTAGACACTTGAGAGAATAGAGAGTAAACACATTCCTGGTGAGGAGGCTAATTACTTGAATTCATTCGTATCAAATTAAATTGCCATGATGCTTGGAATCTTAGAAATTTAAGATTAATTCCTTCGAGTGCTAAATCTTTTCAAAATTTTGATTATTCTATTCTAGCATGCTTTCCACATTTTTCCTTTGGTGTCTTTTTGGTGTTCCGAATATTATTTTGCCCAGGAGTGCAAAAGGCCAAGTGTGGGGGATTTGATATCGAGTATTTTTATATACTTTTTAGTCCCTATCTTAGTCCTATGGCTATTCCAATGTTGCCAATTCTCTAATTTTATTATGTTTTGGAATTTATTGGGTATAAACTATTTATGGATTGAATGTGTTTCAATTTTATATTTTTAGAACTTGAATTGTAAAATGCTCAATTTAATTCCTACAAATTTTAATTTTAGAGAGAAAAATGCTGACATGGACAAAGATGATGATTTGGATGCTAATGTGGCACTTTTTGGATGATGCAGATGCTGACTAGGATATGCTGGATGTGGGGCCCACTTGAACTCTTATTGAATGCCATGTAGTCAGAATTTGAGGGCATGAATATTAAATTTCGTAGGTCAGAAAGCAAGGCTGAAATATCAATTCTTCCATGCTGTTCTGCTGCTGCCATACCTATGTTCTGCTGCTGTTTCCTACTTTCTGCTGCAGAAATATTAAATCTGCTGCTGCCATGCCTACTTTCTGCTGCAGAAACATTAATTATACTGATGTTTTGCTGTCAAAGTGCTGCTACATCATGGAGGAAGCATCTAGGGTAGAATATTCTAAGGCATTGAAGGGGCATCAGTTTTAGAAATAAGAATACATTCATTTTAGGCAACCAGACTTAGAAAATTCGCAGCTCTCTCTTCCCCTCTGTTTTTGCTTCTGTTATTGGCTGTTTTGCTCTCATGGAGGGCTAAGTTTTCATTGTAATTAGTCACTAGACCACTGGGATGTTGTAGCTTGAACTAAGAATGCAAGTTAAGTATTTTGTTCTCCATTTTCATCTCATTTCGTTTCTGTTTTGCTGTCATGTTTATTTTGCTGTCAAATTCTGATTAGAGCTTGAGTTGTAACATAAACTGACTTATATATAAGACATAACCTTGCTTGGCTGATTAGGAAAGTGAGGGAGGCGAAATGACTAGTTAAATGATATATTTAACTTGGTTTGGTTGAGATTTTCCACTGAATGCATCTAGTTATAGTAGAGAGATGTTCTTGACTGTAATTAGTAGCATTAAATTCTAGATGTTATTCTAGAAACATTTTCATAAAGAACCAAACAATGGAATGAGAACAAAACTGAATCAATGAGTTAGGTAATGATAGTTACACTCCCATGAATCCTAGTGGCTGATTACATAGTATCTTTACTGTCAATTTCTTGCAATTTCTGCTGCTGCTGCTATTTCTGCTGTTACTGCTGTTGCTGCATATTTTGCTGCTGTTGTAGTGTTTAATTGCTGTTCTGTTTTATTTATTTAGTTAGTATTGCTACAAAACCCCCCCCACGTTTATGTACTCTTAATTGGTGTTTAGGTGTTTAGAACGATTAATTAGTATCAAGAAGTGAGGCTCCTTGAGTGAATACGACCTGGGGATCACTATACTGCAAATTGCCACAAATTCAATTCTGGGCGATTTGGCATCGTAGTGGCGTGAACCAATAACTGATAAGCCAATGTCAATGATACTAGAGTTATCGGTAAATGCATTTGAAGATGTCAAAATTCCATCTTTTTTCTATAAGGCTAAGAAAACTATCAACAAATTGGGGCTCAACTACACTAGAATTCACACATGTTCGAATGACTACATGTTATACTGGGGGGATGATGAAAATAGAGATACTTGTGAAAAAATGTAACGTATCTAGATGGAAACCTAAGGGTTAGGGTGTGTCAGAAAAGCCAAAAAAAGGCCTACCAAAATTCTTAGATATTTTTCGTTGAAGCCTAGATTACAAAGATTGTTTTTATCATCTAAGACCACTAAAGACATGAGGTGGCATGCTAAGGAGAGGAATAATGATAGGTTACTAAGACATCCAAAAGACTCTAAAGCTTGGAAAACGTTTGATTTGTCAAATAATCAATATTCTTCAAATCCTCGTAATATACGTCCTGGATTAGCAACTAATGGATTTAATCCATTCAAGACTTTAAGTATAAGTTATAGCATTTGGCCCATGGTTCTAATTCCTTACAACCTACCTCCATTGATGTGCATGAAACAAAGTTCTCTTATTCTATCAATGTTAATTCTAGGGAAGGGAGCACCAGGTAATGATATAAATGTCTATTTGCAGCCGTTCATAGTAAAGTTGAAAGAGTTGTAGAGTGTCAATTTTAAAACATATGATGTTCACATAAAGGAAATGTTTAAGATGTGTGCAGCTATTTTGTGGATTATTAGTGATTTTCCTAGTCTTGGGACTTTTGTCTGGATGGAATACTCAAACCGAGTTAGTTTTCTAGTATGTGACTTTGGCTCTATTGCTTGTTGACTTCTATATAGTCAAAAATGGTGCTTTATGGATCATTGCCAATTTTTAGACCTAAGACATAAATTCAGATTGGCTTAGAATAGATTTGAAGGAAAAGTGGGGAAGAGAGGTCCATCGATGAAAATGATTGGTCTAACATTTTGAGTCAACTTTCTGACATTAATGTGGCATTGGAAAAGATATGGACAGTGAGGGATGGAGAAAAAAGGCATGAGGGGATGGTGATGTGAGTCCTCAATGATAGCATAAGAAGAGTATATTCTTTGAACTTCCTTATTAGACAAACAACTTGATAAGTCATAATTTGGATGTGATACATATAGAGAAAATTGTCTGTGACAATGTTATTTTCACATTGCTAAATGAGTGCGGTAAGTCCAAAGACCACTTAAATGCAAGAAAAGATCTACAAGAAATGGGCATTAGATATGATCTTTGTCCTGATGAAATTGGTAAATATCCTACGATGGTTTTTACCATGAATAATGCAAAAAAAAAATTGTTTCTGAAGACATTAAAAAATATTGTTGTCCCTAATGGTTATTCCAGTAATATTTCTAGATGTATTGATTTAAGGCAACGGAAACTTGGAGGATTGAAGAGTTATGTTTCTCACATTCTCATGGAGCAATTTCTTCCATTAGTATTAATAAAGGCATTACCAAAATAAGTTTTTGTAGTTATTATTGATCTGTGTTCATTTTTCAAGCAATTGTGTAGTAAAAATACTATTAAATATGGATGATCTAAATAAGCTCCAAGACAGAGTTGTGCTACTATTGTGTAATATGGAGATGTTGTTCCTGCCTTCGTTTTTTACAGTCATGGTGCACCTCATCATCCATTTGGTTAATAAAGCCAAAAATGGCGGGCTGGTTCAATATGGGTGAATGTACCATATAAAGAGATAATTTTTAAGTTATTAATTTATTAATTTATTCTTAATTTCAATTACAATATTTCAATTTGGTATTCTCTAGATACCTAAGGAAATTGAAGTCTTATGAATGAAATAAGACTCAACCAAAAGGTTTTATAGTAGAAGGTTACATGGGGTAAGAAGTTTTACATTTTTTGTTCAAGATATTTAAATGGAGTTGAGACCCAGGACGTGTTGATGATGACCATGATGTTGGATCATCTACTGTTGATACGTTGTTTTCTCCAATTTAAAAGTTCATTAGTGGTTTCGAATGGTATACCTTGTCTTTGACCAAGAAATTACAAGCTCATTGACATATGCTAACTAATTGTAAAAAAAACCAAATTTTTTCAGTGAGTATAACTGGATTGGGATGGTAATTTTTAAAATATTAAAATATACAATTTTTTTAATCTCTTCATGGGCATAGGGAGTTTATAGATTTCTCTAGGATACAATTGAGAAGTCGCAGACGGTCTTTAGTTGAAATTGACAAAATGGTGCATTGAGAATTTGTTGGATGGTTTTCTCAACGTGTAATTAAACTTTTATCCACATTTGTGCACATTTATTTAATTTTATATGTCTAACTAGATTTATGCTCGTTTAGATTATGAATGATAAAAAATCACACTTAGTGGGTCTTCAATTTCTTGCACAAGGCCTCCTTGATAAAGTAAGATGATTTACTGCATATACTATCCACAAGTTTAAATTTCGAGTTCTAGAACGGGATAAAGGTTTGAGAACCTAGAATAGTGGCCTCCTCAGTACATTTGGAACTAGAAGTTATATGAGTAGTAATGATGATTGCATGTAATTTGGAGGTGTTGCTTACTATGGTCAAGTAGTGGATATCATTGAACTAAATTATCATGGAAGATTTATGGTTACATTATTTAAATGTAAATGGGAAAATATAACCAATTATGGAGGGATTGTTGTTGATTACTTCAGTTTTATGTCTATAAATTTTTCACTATTGATCTATACCGATAATCATGAAGATGATGATCCATATATACAAGCTTTAGAAGCTTAATTAATTTATTATGTTGATGATGAACTTGACAAGAAATGGAAAATAGTTGCTCATCTTAAACCAAGAGATTTTTATGATATAGGAGATGTCAAAGAGAAGCTGATATACGAGAATAAACCATATCAACTCTAAGAATCAGAGTCATTGTTCTCTAATGGCAAAAGAAATTCACCACTGGTCAGAGAGATCAATGATAATGAAGATGAAGAATGAATCATATTTCTTCGACCTTTTTTTCCTTATTTTTATTTTATAATTTGTTATGTGGTTAATTTATTTTCTTTTATCTATTTTAACATTATATTTTTGTTGATTTAAGTAAGATGAAAATAAAAAAGATATTTAAGAAAAAGAGTAGATCAGGCCCTACTAGACATGAGGCATCTAGTAGTGGTAGTCCACTACCAACTCCATCGGCTAGTTATGGTGCACAGCCGAGGAAGGCAAGCTCTAGTTAGATCAGAATAGACGAGATAAGAGGGCAAGCTCTAGTTAGCAATATACTAGAGGAATTATAGTAGAAAACCAAGAAATGAATAAAGACTTGGTGAAATTGAGTAACTTTAGCGTGGAAGGGTTTGGTGGTAGTTGAAATTTAAGGATCAAATTTCTTTAAGGGAAAAGTAATGTAATATCCTAGGTATTACAACATCGAAAGAAAATTTGAGTTCAGACATGTGAAATTTTTTTATGATACATGCGTTCTAGGTATCCACATATTTTTACAACTAGAGGTAAGTTAAATTCAAGGAACCAAATTTCTTAAAGGGAGTAACACTGTAATACCCGCCATTTAATTTTCTATTTTTAATTGTTAAATTTTATTTCACAAATATTGGTTTGTAAATTGTGTGCAAAATGTGTGTGTGATGTATATTGTGATGTGGTAATGCTTCAATATGTGAATTTGAGCTATAGACTAGCAAAGTGAGATGCTAGGTCATACAAGGACTAAAGTGAAAATTCATGACTAAATTGAAAGATTTCAGAATCTTGTGGGGTAAGGTGAAAATGTGTACAAGGAATAGAAATAGATGGAGAAAATTATAGGGAATCTTGATGTGAAATAGGAAGTGGAAAATGATTTCTAAATCTCAAGATATTAATTTTTTTGGAATAAAGACTATGATTAATTTATTAAATAGTTTATAAGAATAAAAAATTTAAAATAAAAAATAAGTGAACAGTGTTTGAACAGTAATGATGTACAGTTTTTTGGAAATTAAATAAATAATATAAATAAATAAAAATAATAATACTAAGTGTTGGATAATGCAAATGATTAAATAATGTAATTAGTTATTTATCTAACTAACCAAATCCCTTTTAATATTAAAACATAGGATATTGGTTTCAATTTTCTTTTTGTTAACCTGAATAGTATCTTGAGGAAAATATGATTTAAACATATTATACTTACTTAAGATAATCTAAAGATCTGTGTAACAAATCTTTTTAAGTTTAAATAATTAAATCATATAGGAAATAGGAATATGCACTCAAGTAGAATAATTAATGAACAAATCTGAAATTGTGTTTTCAAAATGTGGTTTTAAACTCAGATTTTATTTACTGGAATATTATTATTCTCGAAAATTTACAAAATCTTTTCAAACTTAATTAAACCTACCCTAATTCAACTAAACAATTAGAGGAAGATCTTTAGAAATCCTAGATCTTTTGACCTCTCATTACTGGCCTCTCACTCTTTTTCTCTCACAAAATCAATTCGGTCATCATCTTATTCACACATACACACACACCACCGCCACCTCTCAGACTTCAATCTCCCATCTTTAATCCTAATACTCTTCTCCAATTACGCACCATCTCCAAGTACACATCCATCATGTCACATCTTCCACCTCTTCATATAAGTGATATACTATATATATTAAACACACCATCACCACCTCTCATGTACCAAAAAGTCACCTATGGCATTCACAAAAAGGAATAGAAAGAGGACCCAAAAATCTAGAAAGACAACAAGTGAAGTAAAAACTCTCATTAATTTTTGAAGCCTTAATATATATACATATATATATACATACATATATATATATATATATACGACTAGAATACAGTTCCTAATTTAAACTCTTCTCTTTCTCTTTTTGGAAAAATACAATACCTATAGTTCACAAGCCCTTTTTCACATTAGGGAGATTTGATCACGTTTGATCGGTAGGATTCATTGGAATCCAGGTGAGTGAACCAACCCTTCTTTAATATTATCTTAAATGTTAAAGTGATAAGATATAAAAGGTAATAGTCATAATGGAAAAGAGGGAATCCAGTTAAAGGATTCAGGTTAAAAGAGAAATTGATAATTTTGTAAAATTCGGTGAATGATGGATTTACTAACAGGAAACGTTATGAAAGAAACATGGTTCGTGAGACAAATACAATTATTTGTGATTTGGGATAATTATGGTTATCCAGTGGAAATTAGAATTATGATTATATTTATGATTATATTGATGAATATATTGATAATTTATTTCGATGATTGTTTGGAACGTTTGAACTTGATTGTGTTTAGGTGGGATAGTACCCTTTCTCATGTTAAGCGAGAAATCTGTGTTATAAGATGGCTTGACCTCTGAGAGTAGAGATAATGATTCACTTGGTAAGAAGTTAAGTCCGGATTTAATCTGTGAAGTGCTCTGACCATTGATGATAATGTTATACGTCATAGCGGGTTTTGATGAGATTGGTTCAGCAAGCCTATGGGCACTCCCGGGTGTTTTTGCTGTTGATGAACACTAATGTTGTTGGTCTAAATTGTTTGATTGATTTACAAATTCTCTGGTAGGTATCTTTTCTTGTGATTTGTGATTTTTACGCATGTTTTTTATTTTATTGCTTTTGCATAACGGATTTTATTAGTGCAGATATTGGCTCACTCATTAAGATAATTATCTCACACTCGTTGGCTTATTTTTTTCGGATCAAGTAGCGAAAGAGGAATTTTCGCAAGAGGACTAAGTTCGCTGTTGGACTATCCTATTGTTGAGTGGGTCCCGAGTCACTGGTATTTATTTTATTAAGTTTAGGAAGCTCTGTGGTCAACTAGGACATCTAGGGGACTGGGGCTAATCAATTATTTTATTTGACAATGTGTATTATTTAGCCTGGCTAATTATGAGAATTATTTTTATTTATTTTGTTATGAATTGAATTTCCATTGGAATGAGATAATATGTTATTTGAATATTAGTGCATTTATATTTTTTTAAATTCAAATATTATTTCCTTAAAATTATGGGAGATTGCGAGGAATCTGGGTAAGTTGTCTTATTCCCTTATGTGTGTATATAGTATATGATCATAATAATTTATTTTATTTGCCTTATAAATTAATATTCATTTTAACTAATATCTGGTAGTTACTTATATTTATTTTAATCAATTATAAATGAATATTAATAAATAGCTAAATTAATTAATATTCATTTATATTTAAGTGATATTTCCTAATATTAGTCTTTATGTTATTATACATATATTCACATATAAATATGTGTGTGTGTGCGCGCGCGCGTAAATATTTCAAATTGAGTTGTCTTTAAAATATAGACAGTTAAGATTATTTAAATTATTTAAAAATAAGCTTGTCTTGTTGGCTTGATTTGGTTTATCTGTTTGTTGAATTCTAAATAATTATGAAAGTTATTTTATTAAAAAAAAGTAACAACGCATGTTATAAATATTCATAAATAAATAAAAAGGAACAGAAATTGGTATGTCAATTAGACTTACGGTGACACAGAATTTGTGTCAGTATGCCAGTCACGTACTCAGAACTTGGGTCGTGACATCTCCTTTCCAGGAGTTGTGTGTGCCACCAAACACATGACTGAATGAATCAATGAATGAGACTTGCTAAGATCTCACATGACTACATGGAAGTGTGTCTAAAATGATTGACTGCACAAGGTTTTACTTTACATGGATTGATATTGCTTTTATGTCTAGAATGACATTTTTAATTGTTTTAATGACCGAGCTAGCTACTTAGATATCTCATCTCACATTTCTATGTTTTTAAATTCACCATTCCAGGTGAAACAGTAAAGGGGAAGGGAATTCATAAGTTTTAAATAGGAACCAAGATATTTGCTATGTTTTGAGAAGTCTATGTTAGGAAGCTATATTAGTGCAAGTTTTGGTAGATGTTTGAGTCTTGCACTATGTGTTTATAGCCATTGTTTGTTTTTGTAAACCTTGTAGCTAAGTCATGGTTTGTATAACTATGATACTTTATGACAAATATGTCGTATAATGCCAAAACGAGTATTTACAATCTCTTTTGGAAGAGAAAACAATGGAATTTATATATAGCAAATCTTAGAAAATTCAATGTGGAAGTGATTTATAGCTAACATCTAACAAAGGAAGTTCAAGGGAAGCAGTTAGCAGAAGCTTTTTACCAAAGAAAACAATTATAGGAGTCTACCAATCGATCAGGACTCCAATACCAGTCGACTAATTTGCTTCTAGGCAAACTTATTCTGTAAGCAGCAACTGAACAGTCAACTGGCAATGTCAGGCAATCAACTGCTTAGCCTTTGAAGAGCATAAGGAATTTTTTTTTTTAAATTCTGCCAAATGTTAAATCTTATCTTTCTATTTCTATTATAATATTGTTTTAAGTGTCTTTTCATTTTCCTCCCTAACTACTTATTTTTTATCCCATTTTAAAAATTTTTAGTTCAGCCCTTTTTAGTTTGGGTCAGCTAAAATTATAGTTTTACCCCTCCTTTTAGATTTTCTTTTCATTTAGATCCCTATCTATTTACATTTCAATCATTGCCTAATTTTTATCCTCTATTTTTAGTTGCCTTTTTTTAAATTTTTTCATTTAGATATTCAGACTTTTTTATTGGTTTATTTTTTTATCTATTTATTTTTCAGTGGTTTCTTTTAATTTCTCTTGTCTCTCGAAAATGTACTACATGAATAATTAAGACTTTTGGACTTGCCTATCATTCTATATCTAGTTGTGAGCAATGGCCCCAAAAATGAAATATAATCTATTAGCAATGATTGCAAGAAAAAGGTTTAAGATACATTAATATTTTCTTATGCACATTCCTTTTTTGTTGCAAAAACGACACAAGGCCTAGGAAAAAGGAGTCCAGGGACGAGCAGCGTGCTCGTCGCTTAAAAGGGGAATGAAAGAGAGGAATGAAGCACCATTTTAACTATTGCAAAAAATTATTTTTTAATTTTTTAAAAAAATTTTAGCAACGATTTTAAAAACATTGCTAAAAAACTTTTGGCAACGGTTTTAACTGTTGCTAAATGTTTAACAACGGTTAAAACCGCTGCTAAAAGCTAAGCACAGTGCTTCTCCTGACAAGCATTGGATCCCGTCGCGTTGGTCAACCTTGTGACTACGTTGGTAAGCTGTAAGGCCTGAGGAGAGGCAAGTGTTCCCATAGGAGGTGGTCTCTATAAACCTTAGCAAGCTTAAAAGAATTTTAAGAATTTATTTTCTTAAATATGTTTGAGTTAGTAAGAAGACTTCTTAATAGAAATAGTTCTGAAATCAGTCTTCCAGCAACCTCTTCTAATCATAGTATTATCAATCAAGATGAAGTTAATAATTCTGAAATTTCAATAATAAAAGTAGAAGAAAGGTTAAGAAATTGGGAAATGCCTAAGGTTAGACCTAGCGAAATTTATAAATAGTCAACATTCAATTTTAAAATTCAAGATATCATTAAAACAATAAAATATACTAGAAAGATAGAAAAACTCAAGATAGTAACAATTTGTTAAATAAGGAACAAATAGATCAACACAGAAGAGATGGCTTTGGATTTGTTCATATAAGATTAATTCAAGTAGGTGTCAAACCCATGCACCAGTTAGGAATTAGTCACCCAGTACTTTTACTTTTACAGGATAGGCACGCACTTTCATTTCAAGATTTGACCATCAGTTTAGTAGAGTCCAATCTTTGTAATGGACCAATTTATTTACAATGTTTTCCAAATTACATGAAAACATTAAGAAATGTAGAGATAGCTCTACAATTACATGTTAAGTCTATAGAAGGAATATTCAGTGAAGAACTGGATAATCTTGCTGTAATTTTTATGATTCATTACAAAGTTTTAAAAACAAGTGTAGGAATTTCGATTAAGAAAGATTCTCCTAAGAATGAAACTATCCTAATGGAAGCTAACCTTCAAAAATCAATGCTCATGACTCCAAAACCTCTCAAACATGATGAAATTATAGCTGCTTTTCCAAACGCTTGGGATTTGGATAGCATCCAACCACCCAAGAAAATATAATAAAAAAATTTAGAAAGCTTTGTTCAAACACCAAAAGGACATGTTAGGTTAAGGATCTTAATCTTTTAGATCAAGAATGTTTAGAAATCCAGAATTAAAGTTCAATTATAAACACTCTGGAGATTCTGATTATAGATTTGTAGTAGAAACTCCAAAGGCTTCAACTAGTCTGAAAGGAGTAGATTTTCAACCCAATGTTCCACAACCCATTTATGAATCTGTTAATAACGAACCTTCAATAAATCACTCACCCACTAAATCTCAAATCTTAATGTTAAGTTAAGAGTTCAAGATAGATAAGCAAAGGTTAAATATTGAATTCATGAAAGAATACAATACTCCTAAAAGAGAATGGTATTTCAACACCTTCTTGACAGAACAAGTTCAACAGTGGAAGCTAAAATATTATCAATATTTAGAACAGATCAAAGAGAACATTTTCTTTTTTACATGGTTTAGTATGTACTGCCACAATCATAAAATAGAAAATCTATTCATAGAAGATCCAAAAATAATCAATACCCATACTAGAATAACAGTAGAATGGGATACAACTTTAGTCAAAAAATAATATTTGTTCATCCACCTTTAGAAAATCTTAAGATTTCAAGAGGAAGTTCATAAATAGAAGCCACACCATTCAAAATTATAGAGGGAAACGAAGAACAACCTAGTTCAAAGAAAGATGTTAAAAATATAGAATCTCAAAATAATTTTACAAATTTAGCTTTCAACACTATAGGTAAGTAATCAAATAGGATAGAAAACATGGTTAATAACAAAGTTTTAGAAGTTTCTACTAGTACCCCTTTTCAAAATAAAATAAGTTCAATATCTCAACAACCTTTATACAAAGTACCCACTCTAACTAGAGAAGAATGAAGATCAATAAATTTAGGCAAAACTTGTCAAAATCTAGTTGAAGAAATTACAAAACGATTAGATTAACTTAATGTTTCAAATAGATCAAAAGGTCCTCAGATCAACACCATATCAAAAATCAATTCTCCACAAGAAAATCAAACTTTAAATAGAATTAGATATAGAAATCCAAGACCCATAACTAGAAATTACTATCCAAGACCTAGTTATCCAGATACTCAATATGAAGAAAATACTTTAGTTATAGAATCTAGTTACTCAGGTGATGCAATAATAGAATGAAATATATATGGTCATAGCGAACATCAAGTGTTAGGAATAATTCAAAATATATCAATGTGTACTATCATATACAAGATCAAAAACAATGATAAAAGATCAATAGTTACCATGTTAACAACTGGTTTTGCTAGTCAATTAAAAGGCTGTTGGGATAATTATCTCACTGAAGCAGATAGATCAACAATTGAATTTGCAGTTAGGCAAGAAGACATTAATGGTCAATTGATAGATGTTCAAGATAGTGTAACAATGTTAACACATGCGTTAACAAAACACTTTGTAGGAAATCCTACAGATTTCCAGCAAAGGATTGCTAATCAATTGGTCAATCTCAGATATCCTATGATGTCTGATTTTAGATTATATAAAGATATGTTCCTTACTAAATTCTGCACTAGGTCTAATAGTAATGTAGATTATTGGAAAGAAAGATTTTTAAGAGGTTTACCCAACCTTTTTGTAGAAAGAGTTAAAGAAAGTATCAAAAAATAATGCAATAATACCATACCTTATCAACACATGACTTTTGGAGAATTAATAAATTATATTACAAACGAAGCTATCATGTTATGTAATGACATAAAGCTTCAATATAAGCTTAAAACTAAACTCAAAAGTAGTCGTAGAGAGTTAGGTAATTTCTGTGATCAATATGGAATCGAAAAGATCCAAGCTCCCTCTTCAAAATATAGAAAATATAGGAAGATCGAGAAGCACAGGCCAGTCAGACAGACATATCATTGTTACTTTGATAAACCTGTTAGATCCTTCCAAATAAATAAAACCCATCAAAACCCTAAAAAATTTGGGAACCAAAGATCAAAACATCATAGGCAAATCACCGACCGCAAACATATAGTTTGTTTTAAATGCAGGAGGTATGGTCATATTTCAAAACAATGTCAGTTAAAGAAAAAGATCAATTTGTTAGAAATAAATGATAAGTATAAACAAAGTTTAATGAGTATTTTGTTAGAAGATCAAAACTCTGAGTCAGAATATGACACAGATAGTAATAGTGATCAAAAAGAAATTTATCAATTAGATCAACGTAGCTCGTCATCTAGTTCAGAATCTAAAGACGAAAATCATTCAGAAGATATAGGAATTTGTAACTATAAAGAATGTTTAAAAACTAGTTGTTCAAAAACCATTAATGTGTTAAATAGAGATAAAATTCAAAATTCAGTAGAAATTATAGATAAAATAGATAATGAAGAAGTTAGGAAAGAATATCTGCTCAAGATTAAGGACATTATGGATTTAGAAGAACCCCAACCAAAACCAGAAGTCAAGCCTTATAATGTTCAAGACATAATCAGTTGGTTACAAAATAACATAGCTGAAGAAAAAATTACAATTAAGGAATTAAAAGAAGAGATCAAAATCATTAAAGAAGAAATTCAATTGTTAAAACAAAATGATATGGACTTATCCTTAGATATATTAAGTTTAATGGCTAATAAAGATGCTAGGCAAAGTAATGATCAAGAAGACACAATAGAAAGTAGTTCAAAACCTAGTAAAAATTATTTAAATATTATCTCTAGAATTCAAGTTCAAAAAGGGTATTGTCAAAGTAATCAATAAGAATTGTAGTTTAAAAATGATTGCTCTAATAGATTTAGGAACCGATCTTAATTATGTTCAAGAAGGTATAATTCTCACTCAATACTATGGAAAAATCATTGAAAGCCTCAGCGGCACAGGTGGTAATCAACTTCTAATTAGGTACAAATTGTCTAATACCAAGATTTGTAATCAAGGCATCTATTTCGATACAACTTTTGTGCTTGTTAGGAACTTAAACGAATCAATGATTTTAGGAACTCTTTTTCTAACTTTAATTTACCCCTTTAAAGTTTCAGAATCAGGTATTTCAACAAATGTTTTGGGAAAAGAAATTTGTTTTGAATTTTTAAATCCTTCAAAAACAAAAGATGTTAATTTGCTCAAATCTTTAGTAGTTTCAAAGATAAATTTAATTACTAGAAAGAAAACCTAGATCAATATGTTCAATAAAGAAATCCATTTCAAAAATATAGAAGACAACCCCAAATCAAAAATAGGATAATTTTGTTCAACAAAAATTTGAAAAAGAAATATGTTCAGAATGCCCAAATGCGTTTTGGGATAGAAGAAAACATATAGTTTCTTTATCATATGAGCCAAGCTTTACAAAAGATAAAATCCCACCAAAGTTAGGCCCATACAAATAAACAAAGAAACTTTAGAATATTGTAAAAAAGAAATTCAAGGTTTGTTACATAAAAAGTTAATTAGGAGTAGCAAATCCCCTTGGAGTTGCTCAACCTTTTATGTTTAAAATCAAGCTAAGATAGAACGAGGAGACCCCTGAATGGTCATCAATTATAAACCCCTCAATAAAGTATTAAGATGGATTAGATACCCTATTCCAGATAGAGGAGATCTAATATCAAGAATTCAAAATGCTTCTTTGTTTTCAAAATTTGATATGAAATCTGGATATAGCAGAATCTGATAAGTACAAAATGGCATTCACCGTTCCTTTTGGTCATTATAAATGGAATGTAATGTCATTCGGTCTCAAAAATGCACTCTCTGAATTTCAAAATATTATGAATGATATTTTTAATCCTTACACCCAGTTCACAATAGTTTATATAGATGATGTCTTAGTTTTTTCTAAGTTAATAGATCAACATTTTAGGCACCTTGATCAATTTTATGAAATTATTAGAAAAAATGGTCTAGTAATTTCTAGTAAGAAAATGAAATTGTTTCAAACCAAAATTAGATTTCTAGGCTATGATATTCATCAAGGTATGATCAAACTCATTAGTCGTTCAATAGAATTTGCTAATAAATTTTTAGATGAAATAACTGATAAAAGCCAGCTTCAAAGATTTTCAGGATGTCTTAATCATGTTGCAGACTTTGTTCAAAATTTAAGAATCATTTGCAAACCCTTATATAATAGGTTAAGAAAGAAAGCATCTTCTTGGGATAGTTTAATGACAAAAGCTGTAAAAATCTTAAAAACCAAGGTCAAAAGTCTACCATGTTTAGGTATGCCAAATCCAAAAGCCTTCATGATAATCGAGACAGATGCCTCAAACTTAGGATATGGAGGAATTCTCAAACAAAAACCCAAAAATAGTTCAAAACAAATAGTTAAATTTAATTCAAAAGTTTGGACAAATAGTCAAAAGAAATACTCAACAATCAAAAGAGAAATTTTGTCAATAGTTTTAAATATCAAAAAGAATATTCAATTAGAAATTCTTATTAAAAACATATTGCAAATCTGCCAAAAAATGTTTTAGAAAAAGATGTTCAAAATTTAGTTTCAAAAATGGCAAGCTTTACTTTCTTGTTTTGATTTCGAAGTTCAACATATAAAAGGTAAAGAAAATGCCCTACCGGATTTCCTTACATGAGAATTCTTGCAAGGAAAAACAAAAGAATGGATAAGAAAAAATCAAAAGAAGTGAGCAGAGATCAATACGGATCCCCACTAGGTCCTTCAAGCAAAGTTCAATATGGATCCCCACTGGGTCCTTCAACATCACCATTACTGGTGACACCGCTCAATTTTAGCCCTTTAGGCAGTGGTCCTCGACCACAAGGAATTAGAGGCATTAGGCCTTCCTCTAGTTCAACACTTTCTCAAAATCGTTTTCTTCCTCTCACATATGATCAAGTCTTGCTTTCACCTTCATCCTCAAAACAAGGTACCTCAGTTCAAACCTCGTCAAAAATGGTTCAACTTACTCCTCAGAAACCTCCTGTTCAAAACATTTCTAAAGAAAAATATGTTACCAAAAGTTGTTATGCCCCAATCTGCCCTTTAGAGCCAGAATGGATTCAAGATCCCAAAATAACTCCTAGAGAAGTCGCTCAAAAATTCTTCCCAAAAGGAAGATACTTTTATTTAACTGATTTAGAAAAATCAAGAGTATTCTATGAGTTTATCCTTGTAGATACCAACTCCATAACCTTAACTTATGAATACGACCCTCAAAATCCTGCCAAAATTCAATATTCAAAGATCAAAATTAATCAAGTTTTAACTTTAACCCAATTGAATCAAAATCATTTTCAAGACAGTTCCAACCTCAAAATTATAATTATTGGGACTATAAAGCCACTTGGTTCAATATGTTACTTATCCATCCTTTCTCTCATTCATGGTTCATCTGGTTCAACAAAGGTCAACATGAGTTTCCAGCCTGGTTCTTAGAATGGCTTTACTTCTTTGGACTAAATACCGAATTTCTCTCTTCTTACACTAAAGAATCGTATCTACACTTTTCTGTTCAAACCAGTTTTATTCCCGGCACTATGTTGTTACAATATTTTTCAACTTTTGGAACTCCTTGGATTATGACTTGGGATTTCGATTTCAAAGATAACCTGTCTTTAGGTTATCCTATGTATTTATGCAGATCATTCAATATTAAATGGTGGTCAAGTTATAATCCAAATTTGCTCAATAAAAAAGTTGTTGAAAAATGGCTAGCTCAAAATCCTCACCATCAGAAATACCCTCGAAATGTTCAACAGCAATCTTCGTTCTTAGCTTCAAAATCACAGATAATGGCAGAATTAGCCACTGCTCAAATGGAAGAAGAATTCAACCAATTAGTTCAAATTCTTACTGATAGAGCTCCAACAGAAAAGGCTCCATCGCTAGGCTCAAATCCAGAAGCTCAAAGCCCATTTCAAAATGAAGATGACTGTTTAAACATCGATTTAGCTAACCTCAGTCAATTTTGACTATTGTTTAATTAAACCGTCGGCATAAAAGACGACCAACTCAAAAGTAAAGATTCTTGGTCAAGTCAGGTTCAACAGATGGCAGATAAACTTTATTGATAAGAAACTTCGGCAGAAAATGATAAAAAAAACTTTTCAAAAAAGAGGCCGCCCTCGTGTTCAACTTTTCGGTTTCAAACCAGTTCAAATCCGCAGACTCTAGAGCCTCTGAAATCCACAGACTTCAAGCCTGCTCAAATCCGTTTCTTCAGTTCTATAAATTGCTCAGTAGTTTCATTGTATAGTAGAAACGAACAAAAGAAAACAAAATTTCCAAAAAAAAATTCCTCTATAGTTGCTTGCTCCAGTTTTCAAATTTCAACTCTTGTACTTCAATATTTGTAATTTTATTTCAATCTTTATACTGTATTTTCAATATCAATATGAGATATATATATATATATATATGTGTGTGTATATTTAATTTCATAGTTTCATGTGTTTGTTTTTAATTAGTGGATTTTATGGCATGTATGAGTGATTGCACAATTTTCGAAGTGGACATAATCGGGTGTTTAATACTTGCCCTACGTATATCTGTTTTCGAATCCAATCTAATTAATGTTGACCAAATTGTTCAAAAGAATTTTATTATAGTATTTTTCTTTCAAAATAAAATTTTAGTGACATTTTCATGAAATTTAATTTTCAATTTTTTGAGAACTAAATTTTATTTTTCAAAATGCCAAACATTTCACATTTTAGATATAACTACATGATTTTGCGAACTATTAGAAGATAGATATATGAACTCAATTAGTTCTATATCTTTGTTTTTGTGTATGGTAAGCAAAGTATCTACACAATTTTTTGTATTGATCACGCAGCGAAAATGTTGAAATAGAATCAAATTGAGAGAAAATATTATGATTTAGTATTGATTAAAATTATTTCAAAAATTTAATAGAAGAGAGTACAGACATTCATACTAAGCCACAATAAATGTAAATTAAAAATAGAATAGAAATGCCAAAAAATAACAAAAATAGAAACGAGGTTGGAACGTCATCGGAATGAAAATTAGGACTTGAAGACAACTACAAACGGTAATCTTGTTTGCTATGTCATCGGATTCGGAAAAATGTAAAAGAAAAAAAAATCTATAAACATATTATATTGCCTAAAGTTTTCTCTTTCAAATCTGACCCAAAATTTCAGTTATGGTTAGACGAAATGTTATGGCTCTTAAAAATTAAGTTGCTTGTTCTTTTGGGCTATTTCTTGGATGTCTAATGATCTGTCTGAGCCCATGTAATCATTTGCAATTCGCACTGCATTATTTAGGTCTCTCAAAAAGCAGAATAGGAATAAAGTCCTGTGGATGAGTGAAACAGAAACAGGTGACGTGATGATGAAGTGTGTGTTTTATAATTAGCCTACTAATTAGTGACTTAAGACTCAAACAGGATAAGATCAAGAAGGTGTGATGAATACCCTTGTTGGGATGCAATGTCATGTGATTCAAAACTGCCATGAAATAAAAATATATTGTCAAATATCCTTTCAGTCCAATGGTTTTACATTATTTTTTATTTGACTTCTTATGAAATAAAAATATATTTAGATTCTTATAAATTTCCAAATTTTTAATTTAGTCATGATCATTTGACTTTCTTTTTTTTAACATTCTGTTAAATTTTATTGACATAATCGGATATACACCAATTTGGCATGAGAAATGTGTATTTTGAGTGTTAATATATACATATTTAATCATATTAATCTCTTCGTTAAGCCGAATTGCACGTTTATTCTATTTTTAAAAACTCAATTATGAATTTTAATAAAATAATTAATTCTGGCAAAAATAAATAAATTTAAAGATTAAAACGTTAAACGTATATATATATATACACGTATATATATAATTTATCTTTCTTTAAATTAGTATGAAATATATAAAACAAAATTAATTTATAATTCAAATTTAAGTGTTTTAAAAATAAATTTAATATCAATTTTATTTAATAAAAAATAACAAATAACCTACTTATTGATTATTTGATAAAAAAAGGTTGCAGTAATGCTGAAAAGAGTGCTACAACAAAAGCATAAGATAGGACTTGGCTTACAATAGACCGGTTCTCGCACACCAATAATAATAATAATAATAATAATAAATACATCGCATAAATAGGCAAAAGAAAACTTTGTCATGTATCTGATGTAGCCACCAAATGTACAGCACATTAACAGTGATGCATCCTTCTATATTAATATTTTTTGCTATTGCGTTGACAGGGTTGACTGTCATGAGCACCTGGATCCTATTTGGTATGAAGCCAAAAAAAAAATGCTCTTATTTATATTTTTAGCACGATCATCTGAATTGCAGTTACTATAATAATATACCTTATATTAATGAATTAAAACCACAAGCCATTGATTTTCTTTAATCTATGATTAGAATTATAATGTGATTTATATAAGATTACTCTTCTTGTTTTATACATCTAATTTCTCTCTCTTTATAAGTGTGAACAATTGTATCATTGTTGAAAGTGCATCCATAAGTAATTTCAATGCAGAAGACATTACTGAAAGAAGTGAAAATAAAATAATGAGTTTTCTTTTCTAAGCATGGCATATATAAAGCTTTGACCCTAGAGTCCCTCAATGCATTAATTCACTTAACCCTATGATTTGAAGGTGGTTCCCACTAATCTGTGTGACATTTTTCTAATCTCCTTTTCCTTATAATGTATGTATATTCCTATAAAAAAAAACTAGATTGCAATAATCATTTCTCAACAAAAAATATAAAATTAGACTAAAATATATAATTTCATAATTATATGACAGATAAATATTTTGAAAATAAAAGAGAGACATAGGGCTTGTTTGGTTATTGTTTCCAAAAGCAAATTTCTGTTTTTTTTTAAAAAATATTGTTTAGTGTATTATTTTAAGAAATTTGTTTTAAAAATTATTTTTGAAAATTTATTTATCCTCCAGGTAGAAAAAGGAACTGTGATACTGTATGCATTTAAATAGTCAACAATTTATTATATTCTAAAACATTTTATTCTTTAATTTTTTTCTGGATAAAGTAATTTTTAAATTGTCGAAATTTGTGAAAATGATATAACAGTAAACTTCATTCAAACTTAAATCGATTAATTTATTTCTCATAGTGAATAGGTGGAAGTAGGTGTGTGGCCCAAATAAGAGGGAATGAAGGTTGCGGAATAAAGCCATTGCACTGACTTCACCTCCCAAATGACAAACACATAAAACTCTAATGATCTTTTAGACCATGTTCGGTAAAATTAACTTATAAGATAGTGGATAGCTTATAAGTTAATTTTTAACTTATAGCTGATAGCTTATAAACTAATTTTTATCTTATAACTTATAACTTATAAGCTAATTTTTAGCTTATAACTTATAGTTGATAGCTTATAGCTTATAAGCTAGCTTATTTGAATAACAAGTGTTCGGTAAAACTAGCTGTTAAAGTAACTAAAAAGTGTAAAATGACATAAAAGAGCATATATTTTTAATTCTAAAATAATATAAATAAATATATTATTTTTGTTTTTAATTAAATTAATTTAAATTATTATAAATATAAAATTCATTAAAAATATATATTTATATATTTTATATGTGAAAATATAATATATGAATAATATATTTTCACATATATAATATATTTATATTTTATTACATTTTATTATATATAATAAAATATATTTACATATTTTATTATTTTTATATATATTATACATATTTGTAATATATTTATATATTTTTATCATATATATATATATATAATATTATATATAAATATAAATATAATAAAAGATAAGTAAATAGGATATAATAAAATAATGAGCATAATGGATATTTTGAAAAAATAATAAGGGCAAAATAGGAACAAAAAACTTTAAGCTATAAGCTATAAGCTACTCTAAGTAGCTTATCAGAAGAAGCTATAAGCTACTAAAATAAGGTCGTTTATCAAACACTTTTAACGAACTTATAAGCTAGTCAAATAAGTTATAAGCTAGCTTATAAGGTATAAGCTCGTTTGCCGAACACAGTCTTAGTCTCAAAAATTTTAAAAAAGAAAACTATAGATAAATGGTGTTATCAATACCGTTCTTAAGATGGAATGTGATGTGATTTTAAGTCCAGCATCCCTGCTTTACTTAAGAAAAGCAAAGACCTGCTTTGCTCCCAAAATGCTGCCGTTTTGGGAAACTCCTCAAAACACACTGTTTATGTGCCTTCTTTTTTTCAAAGCTTCAAAGGCACTATTTTGAACCTTTCTCTCTCATTCCGCATTCAATGGCTTCCCTTCTCCCTTAGTCGCCTCCCATAGCCGTTGGTTGTAACATCCCAAATTCTTATATTTATTTAATATAGGCAAATTAGTGTATGAAGGACTATTATGAAAAGAATATTTTTTTTAAAGGAGAAAATTTGTAAGTGGAAATAAAGTAACTTTTCCATAATTAGAGGTTGGAGAAAATCACATGAAACTTTAGAAATAATTTTTGGTGATGAATAAAATTTTTCCATTTATACCAAGGACCTATTTGTAAATACAAAAATTTATGAATGGCCTATCTAGAATTTTAGCTATACAAAATTTGATGGAAATAGACACGTTGGAGACCATGCAATGGTTACATATTTTCTTCCTCATCCGAATCATAGCATTGAACCAACAAGAAGAGGGGCCACTTCAATTTTTTTTCTTCTTTTCTTCTTTTCTCTTTCTCTTTCTCCTTGAGTGCTTGCCTTCACATGCTTAAGAGTTTGGCCAGCTTTTCTCCTTATTACAGGAGGAATATACCATCATGTGAGGGCAGAAGGTGGTGCAACTGAAAAAGAAAGGATAGGAATATAAGAAAAAGGGGATTGGGAATGAAGAGAACACTTAAGGCATGGAAAGCTTGGCTATATCTTCTTGGACAACAACACAAAGCTTTATGCAGTAGAATCTCATCCAGTGCAGGCCATGGTCGCCACGTGAGGATGCTGCAAAGTGAACCTGTGGAAAGCAAGGTGAGTTGTCTTCAAGCTAGGTAGCCACGGACTCCTTCAAGAGAACACCCACTGCACTTCCATTTTATTTTCTTTTCTTTCCTTCCTTTTCAGATTTAAGGCAGTAGAACCATCTCGGCCAGCACCCATTTCTTGCATATGAATAGAGATATCTCTTCCCTTAGGCAAAGCAATAGTGAACTCGAGAATAGGGAAGATAAAGCATTACACGTGAACTGTTCTGCAGTGCCCACGTGATGCTGCCGAGGATGAGAGAAAGTTCATGGCATTGTCTTCATGAGCTGGAACAGAGAGAGAGAATCCATTTTCCTTGCATTGGTTGCCACGTAAGGGACCCTTAGGGGTTAAAGGAGGGTTTGTAACTTCATTTTCTGCTATCCTAACAAGTGAACACGAGAGAGAGATGATGTTGCTGCAAAACTTCCTCATTTTCTGCATAAACCGAGAGAGATAGAGAGAAAGCTCTAAAAACCAGTAAATTTCCTTAAGCTTTTAAAGAACCACCCCTGGGCAACTTTGGTGCTAACCAAAGGACCTTCTTAGCAGTGGATTTGAGGTCCTAAATACACATTCACAGCAGCAAGGAAGTGGCAAGAAAGTGCAGAAAAATTTAGAGAGAAAGTAAGCTCGGAAATCTTGGGTAAGCTCTAAATCCTTTTTTTTAGGCTCGCTTTTGTTTAAGAAATGATTAAACATGTCTTAGAGAGTCCATAGATGAGTTTGGGAGAGCCATGAAGCAAAAATAAGGGGAAAACATGGAGTTTAGAGGTATGCATCCATGACAGGGACTAAACTGAATAAAATCAAAAGTTCGTAGGAATAGCTATAATTTCGAAACAAGATATATTTGTGACCTATGGACTTAGATGAAACTAAGTATGGTCTTAGATCATGAAAAAGATAAGGGAAAAATAATTATTGAGGACCTCAGTGAATGAAATGAAAAGTTGGAAGGAAAGAGTAAAAATTCTGAAAATTTCCAGATTGAATATATATGGGATTTTAGTTAAAATTTGATGGAATTTACCAAATTTTGAAGGTTATTTATATGGTTAAAGTTCACATTAAGGACCAAAGTGAATTAATTCAAAGTTGTTGAGGAAAAAGGAAATAGGGTGGAATTTGAGAAATAAATTAGAAGAAATTTTAGCTGATTATAATTTTGAAGTTGGGACTATAAATGAGATTATAGACATTACGTAATTAATTTTTGAGGTACAAGATTTAATTAATTTTGAAATAGTAGTTTTAATCTATTCCTTATTAGGATATTTTTTTAGCTTATTATATTTATTTAAATTTGGGATTAGAAATAAGATTGCGAATAATATGTAATTAGTATTTAGTACATAGAAATTGCATTTTAAAAAAATGGAATAGTATTTTTTAAGTATTCCATATTAGGATTTTAATAGCTAATTTATTTTATCAGCACCTTGGAATAATTTCGAGTGGAATCAGTACGAGACGATAAATTCAGGTAGCCAGTTACATTTCATAAAAGCGCTATTCATATATTTTGAAATTGTTTTATACTGAAAATGATTTAATTATGAATTATGTGATATTCAACTCTATGCATTGTTATGTATATATTTGTATTGTTATTATACTCATGTGCTAAGGCAGTGTACGCCAAGCATCTGGGGTACGACGGTACACGCCAGTATAAGACTTGCCATGGTTAGGGCGGAAGCAGCTATGCATGACGATGCTAGTGTCAGTCTTGCTGACCTTTGGGCCACATGGTACAATCAGACCCTGGTGGTAGGCACTGAGAATAGTGATGACCCTTGGCACCACTTGAGGTGAAACAGACTCTTGTGGTATTAAGACCTAGGGATAATCTCTGCATGACAGAGGCATAGATGAGTTGAACTGAATTATGAATGGTGTTATGAACTTGCTTTTATGACTGGGAATGGTTCTTATTTTCAAGATTAACTACTGGCTACTGAGATTTCTATGTCTCATGATTTTTGTACTGTATTAACCATTTCCAGGTGCAAACCAAAATGGGAATAGCGGGGTTGCAGCAGGGAGTCAGTAGCTGTAGCCTAGATTTTATAGTTTTTTTTTTGTAAAATAATTAAGACTTAATCTCCAGTGGTATGTATATATGTCGACATGATGGTGATGTAAGACATGGGATGATGTTAATGGCTCCTAGTTGTCTTTAATTATGGACTTGAGATCTTTGAGATTTAAGGTTTGAAAATTGCCATAATTATTCACTAAGGAACCTTATCTTAAAAATATTTTATCCTGGAGATAGTTTTATGAAAATTTTGAGGTGTTACATTGTAAATGGTATCAGAGCACGGTCCTAGGCACTAAGTGGGTTAGCATGGGTAGTTTAGAACCCTATCTCCTTGTTTTAGGTTATTTTTGAAATCTAACTGTCTATTTTCAGAATATGGCTGCAAGGAGAACTCAGACTGAAATCCTAGAAGAAATAGTGACACAGTTGAGGTATCAGGCTAATACTCAGGCCGTAACGGCTGATATCCTTAGGAGATTGCAGGGTGAAGGGAGAAGGGACCAGAATGAAGAAAGGCACCGAGGCAATGGTGAAGAAACTGAGGATGCCAACTCCTTTACAAGGGTACTCGGAGAATTCAGAAAGGCCAATCCCCCTTCATTTGTAGGAACACATGATCCAGCTGTGGCACAAAATTGGATCAAACAATTAGAAAAAATATTCAAGATAATGAATTGCACCCCAGCTCAAAGGCTTGCCTTGGCAGTGTATAAACTGGAAGGAGAAGCAGAATATTGGTGGGAAGGGGCAAAGAGGCTTCTTGAGTCAAAGGGAGAAGAAATCACTTGGGAAAATTTCCAACTCACTGTATTCAACAAATACTTCCCAAACAGCGTGAAGAAACAGAAGGAAGCTGAATTCCTCCAGATAAGGCAGGGGACAATGACAGTAGGAGAATACGAGGCCAAGTTTGAAGAGCTTTCTAAATTTTCTTCATACCTTAACAACATGCACGATGAGGCGTGGAAAGCAAGCCACTTCGAGAGAGGCTTGAGATCCGAGATAAAGAATATAGTGGGGACTTTTGAGATATCGAACTTCTCTCAACTTGTGAACAAATGTCGGATAGCTGAAGCCCACATTCAGGAGGCCAAGCTAGAGAAAGAGGCCGAAGCGAATGAAAAGAGGAAAAGAGAGGATCGTGGGGTTCCTAACAACAGAAGAAACGGTGGTTGGAAGAAGAAGTTCAAAGGAAATAAAGAGCAGTTTCGTAGGAACCAGACAGGAAACCCCAATCAGACTTTTACCCCTCGATGTCAGAAATGTGGTGCCAAGAGTCATGGAAATTCTCCCTGCACTATAACTTGTTATACTTGTGGACAACCCGGTCACATGTCCCGAGCATGCCCAACCTCGAAGGGAGCAGCTCCGACTAGGCCACAGAATCAAGGAAGGGTTTTTGCCATGACGCAACGAGAGGCTGATATGTCACCTAATCTCATTCAAGGTAAAATTTTGATCCAAAATATTCTTGTAGATGCATTGTTTGATAGTGGGGCAACCCATTCATTCATATCATTTGCTTGCGTTAAAAATTTGGGTCTAAAGTTGAGTATGTTACCTTATGATTTAAACGTAATTACGCCAACTGGTGGTCAAGTTTTTACTTCACAAGTATGTTTAAATTGTGTTGTTGAACTAGACAACAAAAGGACTACTTTGAATTTGGTATGTTTGATTATGCACGATTTTGATGTGATTATTGGTATGGACTGGTTGTCTAGAAACAATGTCATACTTGATTGTTCTCGTAAAGTAGTCTCTTTACCTATCTGTATACCATCACCAAGCCCTAAGACTGAGCTAACTTGTGCATCTATTGCAAAAACTGAGAGTTATGTTAGGAAAGGTCACCAAGGGTATCTAGTACTCTTTTCATCTAAGGTAGACGAGGAGGTCAGGATAGAGAAAATTCCTGTGGTAAAGGACTATCCTGATGTGTTTCCAGATGACATAAATGGCTTACCCCCAGAGCGAGAAGTTGAATTCTCTATTGATCTAATGCCTGGAACGGGTCCTATCTCTATAACTCCTTATCGGATGGCTCCAACCGAGTTGGCAGAGTTAAAGAAACAATTAGAAGATTTATTGGAAAAAGGTTTTATTAGGCCTAGTGTGTCACCGTGGGGAGCTCCTGTTCTTTTTGTCAAAAAGAAAGACGGATCCTTTAGGTTGTGTATAGACTATAGGCAATTGAATAAAGTTACCATTAAGAATAAATACCCTTTGCCTAGGATAGATGACCTTCTGGACCAATTGGTAGGAGCATCTGTTTTCTCGAAGATTGATTTAAGATCAGGTTATCATCAGTTGAGGGTTAAAGAGGTAGACGTGCCTAAGACAGCCTTTAGAACTAGGTATGGCCATTACGAGTTCTTAGTCATGCCATTTGGTTTAACCAATGCACCTGCTATATTCATGGATTACATGAATAGGATCTTTCGGCCTTACCTAGATCAATTTGTGGTAGTCTTTATAGATGACATCCTTGTTTACTCTAAGACTCCCGAACAACATGAACATCACTTGAGAGTAGTGTTACAAATCCTTAGAGAAAAGAAATTGTATGGAAAATTAAGCAAGTGCGAATTCTGGTTGAAGGAAGTCAAATTCTTGGGATATGTTGTGTCACAGGAGGGTGTGTCTGTAGATCCCAGTAAGGTTGAGGCGGTATTGAATTGGGAGAGACCCAAAACGGTAACAGAGGTGAGAAGCTTTCTAGGATTAGCAGGATATTATAGAAAATTCATAAAAGGCTTTTCCCAAATAGCTTTACCTCTGACCAAGTTAACAAGGAAGAACCAGCCTTTCTTGTGGGACGACAAGTGTGATAGCAGTTTTCAAGAGTTAAGAGGGAGGTTGACATCTGCTCCTGTACTAACCATTCCTGATCCTTTGAAACCATTTGTAGTTTACACCGATGCGTCTCTTAAGGGATTAGGTTGTGTCTTAATGCAAGAAGGGAGAGTGGTAGCCTATGCCTCTCGGCAGTTAAGACCACACGAGCAAAATTACCCAACTCATGATTTGGAATTAGCTGCCATCGTTTATGCTCTTAAGATTTGGAGGCACCACTTATTCGGAGCAACGTTTGAAATCTTTTCAGACCACAAGAGTTTAAAGTATTTGTTCGATCAGAGGGAATTGAACTTGCGTCAGCAGAGGTGGATAGAGTTTCTTAAAGATTATGATTATAAGCTTCAATACCACCCCAGGAAGGCCAATGTAGTTGCAGATGCTTTGAGCCGGAAAACCGTGCATGTGGCTTTTATGATGATTAAAGAAGGTCAACTGTTGGAAGCATTTAGAAACCTAAATTTAGATGTAGCGATTAATCCTCAAAGTTTAAGAGTTTGTGCGCTTGTAATTCAAAGTAATTTGGAAGCACAGGTAAAAGAAGTATTGTCCAACGATCCTTATTTCAAAGAGGCTAAAGAATTGATACGAAGAGGAAAAGAAACCAAGTTAAGCCTCTCAGAAAATGGGATTTTAAAATTTCAGAACAGACTGTACATACCTGCTAATGAGGATCTTAGGAATAAGATTCTTTCAGAGGTACACCAAAGTAAGTACACCATTCACCCTGGGACAACCAAAATGTACCACGATTTAAAGAAAAATTTTTGGTGGCCAGGTATAAAACGAGATGTGGCACAATTTGTGGCTAGATGTTTGACTTGTCAAAGAATTAAGATAGAACATCGAAAACCAGGAGGAATGCTAGAGCAATTGAAGATCCCAGAATGGAAATGGGATAGCATCACTATGGACTTCATAGTTGGACTTCCAAGAACTTTTGCAGGTAATGATAAGATATGGGTTATTGTGGATAGACTTACCAAGTCTGCACACTTTCTTCCCATCAAGTCAACAGACTCACTGAATAAGTTAGCAAAAATTTATATCAAGGAAATAGTGAAGTTGCATGGAGTCCCTTGTGATATTGTTTCAGATAGAGATCCCAGATTCACCTCTGGATTTTGGCTATCTTTACAATATGCATTGGGTACTCGGCTGAATTTTAGCACCGCATACCACCCACAAACTGATGGGCAATCAGAAAGAACGATACAGACTCTAGAGGATATGCTAAGGGCATGTGTCTTAGAATTTAAAGGAAATTGGGATGAGTATCTGCCATATGCAGAGTTTGCCTATAACAATAGTTACCGTTCCAGCATATGTATGGCACCATATGAAGCTCTGTACGGTCGAAAATGTCGATCCCCCACCTGTTGGGTAGAGGCTGGAGAAAGGAGACTTATAGGACCTGAGATAGTGGAACAAACGTCCAAACTAGTGGAGCTCATTCGAGATCGCTTGCTCACTGCACAGAGTAGACAAAAGAGTTATGCTGACAAGCGGCGAAGGCCCTTGGAATTTCAAACTGGTGAACATGTCTTTCTCAAAGTAACTCCTTTGACAGCAATAGGAAGGTCTATTAAATCTAAAAAGCTCAGTCCTAGGTATCTTGGCCCTTTTCAAATTTTGGATAAGTACGGGACTACAGCTTACAAAATTGCCCTACCACCAAACTTGGCAAACATTCATAATGTGTTTCATGTTTCTCAATTAAGGAAATATATTTCAGACCCATCGCACGTAATTGAATATGAACATATGCATTTACGGGATAATCTAACTTATGATTTGAGACCATATAAAATCATTGATACTCGAATGAAGAAACTGCGACATAAACAAATCCCCTTGGTGAAAGTGGTCTGGAAAGGGCAATCCCAAGAGGAGGCTACTTGGGAAACGGAGGACCGTATGAGGAAGCTCTTCCCCGAATTATTTGACTCTGGTAAGTTCTATTAAGAGCTATGCATATTTATGATTTTTTTTAGAGAATTATATGAAAAATTGAATTTTGGGGACAAAATTCTTTTGAGGGAGGTAATAACTGTAACATCCCAAATTCTTATATTTATTTAATATAGGCAAATTAGTGTATGAAGGACTATTATGAAAAGAATATTTTTTTAAAGGAGAAAATTTGTAAGTGGAAATAAAGTAACTTTTCCATAATTAGAGGTTGGAGAAAATCACATGAAACTTTAGAAATAATTTTTGGTGATGAATAAAATTTTTCCATTTATACCAAGGACCTATTTGTAAATACAAAAATTTATGAATGGCCTATCTAGAATTTTAGCTATACAAAATTTGATGGAAATAGACACGTTGGAGACCATGCAATGGTTACATATTTTCTTCCTCATCCGAATCATAGCATTGAACCAACAAGAAGAGGGGCCACTTCAATTTTTTTTCTTCTTTTCTTCTTTTCTCTTTCTCTTTCTCCTTGAGTGCTTGCCTTCACATGCTTAAGAGTTTGGCCAGCTTTTCTCCTTATTACAGGAGGAATATACCATCATGTGAGGGCAGAAGGTGGTGCAACTGAAAAAGAAAGGATAGGAATATAAGAAAAAGGGGATTGGGAATGAAGAGAACACTTAAGGCATGGAAAGCTTGGCTATATCTTCTTGGACAGCAACACAAAGCTTTATGCAGTAGAATCTCATCCAGTGCAGGCCATGGTCGCCACGTGAGGATGCTGCAAAGTGAACCTGTGGAAAGCAAGGTGAGTTGTCTTCAAGCTAGGTAGCCACGGACTCCTTCAAGAGAACACCCACTGCACTTCCATTTTATTTTCTTTTCTTTCCTTCCATTTCAGATTTAAGGCAGTAGAACCATCTCGGCCAGCACCCATTTCTTGCATATGAATAGAGATATCTCTTCCCTTAGGCAAAGCAATAGTGAACTCGAGAATAGGGAAGATAAAGCATTACACGTGAACTGTTCTGCAGTGCCCACGTGATGCTGCCGAGGATGAGAGAAAGTTCATGGCATTGTCTTCATGAGCTGGAACAGAGAGAGAGAATCCATTTTCCTTGCATTGGTTGCCACGTAAGGGACCCTTAGGGGTTAAAGGAGGGTTTGTAACTTCATTTTCTGCTATCCTAACAAGTGAACACGAGAGAGAGATGATGTTGCTGCAAAACTTCCTCATTTTCTGCATAAACCGAGAGAGATAGAGAGAAAGCTCTAAAAACCAGTAAATTTCCTTAAGCTTTTAAAGAGCCACCCCTGGGCAACTTTGGTGCTAACCAAAGGACCTTCTTAGCAGTGGATTTGAGGTCCTAAATACACATTCACAGCAGCAAGGAAGTGGCAAGAAAGTGCAGAAAAATTTAGAGAGAAAGTAAGCTCGGAAATCTTGGGTAAGCTCTAAATCCTTTTTTTTAGGCTCGCTTTTGTTTAAGAAATGATTAAACATGTCTTAGAGAGTCCATAGATGAGTTTGGGAGAGCCATGAAGCAAAAAGAATGGAAAAACATGGAGTTTAGAGGTATGCATCCATGACAGGGACTAAACTGAATAAAATCAAAAGTTCGTAGGAATAGCTATAATTTCGAAACAAGATATATTTGTGACCTATGGACTTAGATGAAACTAAGTATGGTCTTAGATCATGAAAAAGATAAGGGAAAAATAATTATTGAGGACCTCAGTGAATGAAATGAAAAGTTGGAAGGAAAGAGTAAAAATTCTGAAAATTTCCAGATTGAATATATATGGGATTTTAGTTAAAATTTGATGGAATTTACCAAATTTTGAAGGTTATTTATATGGTTAAAGTTCACATTAAGGACCAAAGTGAATTAATTCAAAGTTGTTGAGGAAAAAGGAAATAGGGTGGAATTTGAGAAATAAATTAGAAGAAATTTTAGCTGATTATAATTTTGAAGTTGGGACTATAAATGAGATTATAGACATTACGTAATTAATTTTTGAGGTACAAGATTTAATTAATTTTGAAATAGTAGTTTTAATCTATTCCTTATTAGGATATTTTTTTAGCTTATTATATTTATTTAAATTTGGGATTAGAAATAAGATTGCGAATAATATGTAATTAGTATTTAGTACATAGAAATTGCATTTTAAAAAAATGGAATAGTATTTTTTAAGTATTCCATATTAGGATTTTAATAGCTAATTTATTTTATCAGCACCTTGGAATAATTTCGAGTGGAATCAGTACGAGACGATAAATTCAGGTAGCCAGTTACATTTCATAAAAGCGCTGTTCATATATTTTGAAATTGTTTTATACTGAAAATGATTTAATTATGAATTATGTGATATTCAACTCTATGCATTGTTATGTATATATTTGTATTGTTATTATACTCATGTGCTAAGGCAGTGTACGCCAAGCATCTGGGGTACGACGGTACGCGCCAGTATAAGACTTGCCATGGTTAGGGCGGAAGCAGCTATGCATGACGATGCTAGTGTCAGTCTTGCTGACCTTTGGGCCACATGGTACAATCAGACCCTGGTGGTAGGCACTGAGAATAGTGATGACCCTTGGCACCACTTGAGGTGAAACAGACTCTTGTGGTATTAAGACCTAGGGATAATCTCTGCATGACAGAGGCATAGATGAGTTGAACTGAATTATGAATGGTGTTATGAACTTGCTTTTATGACTGGGAATGGTTCTTATTTTCAAGATTAACTACTGGCTACTGAGATTTCTATGTCTCATGATTTTTGTACTGTATTAACCATTTCCAGGTGCAAACCAAAATGGGAATAGCGGGGTTGCAGCAGGGAGTCAGTAGCTGTAGCCTAGATTTTATAGTTTTTTTTTGTAAAATAATTAAGACTTAATCTCCAGTGGTATGTATATATGTCGACATGATGGTGATGTAAGACATGGGATGATGTTAATGGCTCCTAGTTGTCTTTAATTATGGACTTGAGATCTTTGAGATTTAAGGTTTGAAAATTGCCATAATTATTCACTAAGGAACCTTATCTTAAAAATATTTTATCCTGGAGATAGTTTTATGAAAATTTTGAGGTGTTACATTGTAAATGGTATCAGAGCACGGTCCTAGGCACTAAGTGGGTTAGCATGGGTAGTTTAGAACCCTATCTCCTTGTTTTAGGTTATTTTTGAAATCTAACTGTCTATTTTCAGAATATGGCTGCAAGGAGAACTCAGACTGAAATCCTAGAAGAAATAGTGACACAGTTGAGGTATCAGGCTAATACTCAGGCCGTAACGGCTGATATCCTTAGGAGATTGCAGGGTGAAGGGAGAAGGGACCAGAATGAAGAAAGGCACCGAGGCAATGGTGAAGAAACTGAGGATGCCAACTCCTTTACAAGGGTACTCGGAGAATTCAGAAAGGCCAATCCCCCTTCATTTGTAGGAACACATGATCCAGCTGTGGCACAAAATTGGATCAAACAATTAGAAAAAATATTCAAGATAATGAATTGCACCCCAGCTCAAAGGCTTGCCTTGGCAGTGTATAAACTGGAAGGAGAAGCAGAATATTGGTGGGAAGGGGCAAAGAGGCTTCTTGAGTCAAAGGGAGAAGAAATCACTTGGGAAAATTTCCAACTCACTGTATTCAACAAATACTTCCCAAACAGCGTGAAGAAACAGAAGGAAGCTGAATTCCTCCAGATAAGGCAGGGGACAATGACAGTAGGAGAATACGAGGCCAAGTTTGAAGAGCTTTCTAAATTTTCTTCATACCTTAACAACATGCACGATGAGGCGTGGAAAGCAAGCCACTTCGAGAGAGGCTTGAGATCCGAGATAAAGAATATAGTGGGGACTTTTGAGATATCGAACTTCTCTCAACTTGTGAACAAATGTCGGATAGCTGAAGCCCACATTCAGGAGGCCAAGCTAGAGAAAGAGGCCGAAGCGAATGAAAAGAGGAAAAGAGAGGATCGTGGGGTTCCTAACAACAGAAGAAACGGTGGTTGGAAGAAGAAGTTCAAAGGAAATAAAGAGCAGTTTCGTAGGAACCAGACAGGAAACCCCAATCAGACTTTTACCCCTCGATGTCAGAAATGTGGTGCCAAGAGTCATGGAAATTCTCCCTGCACTATAACTTGTTATACTTGTGGACAACCCGGTCACATGTCCCGAGCATGCCCAACCTCGAAGGGAGCAGCTCCGACTAGGCCACAGAATCAAGGAAGGGTTTTTGCCATGACGCAACGAGAGGCTGATATGTCACCTAATCTCATTCAAGGTAAAATTTTGATCCAAAATATTCTTGTAGATGCATTGTTTGATAGTGGGGCAACCCATTCATTCATATCATTTGCTTGCGTTAAAAATTTGGGTCTAAAGTTGAGTATGTTACCTTATGATTTAAACGTAATTACGCCAACTGGTGGTCAAGTTTTTACTTCACAAGTATGTTTAAATTGTGTTGTTGAACTAGACAACAAAAGGACTACTTTGAATTTGGTATGTTTGATTATGCACGATTTTGATGTGATTATTGGTATGGACTGGTTGTCTAGAAACAATGTCATACTTGATTGTTCTCGTAAAGTAGTCTCTTTACCTATCTGTATACCATCACCAAGCCCTAAGACTGAGCTAACTTGTGCATCTATTGCAAAAACTGAGAGTTATGTTAGGAAAGGTCACCAAGGGTATCTAGTACTCTTTTCATCTAAGGTAGACGAGGAGGTCAGGATAGAGAAAATTCCTGTGGTAAAGGACTATCCTGATGTGTTTCCAGATGACATAAATGGCTTACCCCCAGAGCGAGAAGTTGAATTCTCTATTGATCTAATGCCTGGAACGGGTCCTATCTCTATAACTCCTTATCGGATGGCTCCAACCGAGTTGGCAGAGTTAAAGAAACAATTAGAAGATTTATTGGAAAAAGGTTTTATTAGGCCTAGTGTGTCACCGTGGGGAGCTCCTGTTCTTTTTGTCAAAAAGAAAGACGGATCCTTTAGGTTGTGTATAGACTATAGGCAATTGAATAAAGTTACCATTAAGAATAAATACCCTTTGCCTAGGATAGATGACCTTCTGGACCAATTGGTAGGAGCATCTGTTTTCTCGAAGATTGATTTAAGATCAGGTTATCATCAGTTGAGGGTTAAAGAGGTAGACGTGCCTAAGACAGCCTTTAGAACTAGGTATGGCCATTACGAGTTCTTAGTCATGCCATTTGGTTTAACCAATGCACCTGCTATATTCATGGATTACATGAATAGGATCTTTCGGCCTTACCTAGATCAATTTGTGGTAGTCTTTATAGATGACATCCTTGTTTACTCTAAGACTCCCGAACAACATGAACATCACTTGAGAGTAGTGTTACAAATCCTTAGAGAAAAGAAATTGTATGGAAAATTAAGCAAGTGCGAATTCTGGTTGAAGGAAGTCAAATTCTTGGGATATGTTGTGTCACAGGAGGGTGTGTCTGTAGATCCCAGTAAGGTTGAGGCGGTATTGAATTGGGAGAGACCCAAAACGGTAACAGAGGTGAGAAGCTTTCTAGGATTAGCAGGATATTATAGAAAATTCATAAAAGGCTTTTCCCAAATAGCTTTACCTCTGACCAAGTTAACAAGGAAGAACCAGCCTTTCTTGTGGGACGACAAGTGTGATAGCAGTTTTCAAGAGTTAAGAGGGAGGTTGACATCTGCTCCTGTACTAACCATTCCTGATCCTTTGAAACCATTTGTAGTTTACACCGATGCGTCTCTTAAGGGATTAGGTTGTGTCTTAATGCAAGAAGGGAGAGTGGTAGCCTATGCCTCTCGGCAGTTAAGACCACACGAGCAAAATTACCCAACTCATGATTTGGAATTAGCTGCCATCGTTTATGCTCTTAAGATTTGGAGGCACCACTTATTCGGAGCAACGTTTGAAATCTTTTCAGACCACAAGAGTTTAAAGTATTTGTTCGATCAGAGGGAATTGAACTTGCGTCAGCAGAGGTGGATAGAGTTTCTTAAAGATTATGATTATAAGCTTCAATACCACCCCAGGAAGGCCAATGTAGTTGCAGATGCTTTGAGCCGGAAAACCGTGCATGTGGCTTTTATGATGATTAAAGAAGGTCAACTGTTGGAAGCATTTAGAAACCTAAATTTAGATGTAGCGATTAATCCTCAAAGTTTAAGAGTTTGTGCGCTTGTAATTCAAAGTAATTTGGAAGCACAGGTAAAAGAAGTATTGTCCAACGATCCTTATTTCAAAGAGGCTAAAGAATTGATACGAAGAGGAAAAGAAACCAAGTTAAGCCTCTCAGAAAATGGGATTTTAAAATTTCAGAACAGACTGTACATACCTGCTAATGAGGATCTTAGGAATAAGATTCTTTCAGAGGTACACCAAAGTAAGTACACCATTCACCCTGGGACAACCAAAATGTACCACGATTTAAAGAAAAATTTTTGGTGGCCAGGTATAAAACGAGATGTGGCACAATTTGTGGCTAGATGTTTGACTTGTCAAAGAATTAAGATAGAACATCGAAAACCAGGAGGAATGCTAGAGCAATTGAAGATCCCAGAATGGAAATGGGATAGCATCACTATGGACTTCATAGTTGGACTTCCAAGAACTTTTGCAGGTAATGATAAGATATGGGTTATTGTGGATAGACTTACCAAGTCTGCACACTTTCTTCCCATCAAGTCAACAGACTCACTGAATAAGTTAGCAAAAATTTATATCAAGGAAATAGTGAAGTTGCATGGAGTCCCTTGTGATATTGTTTCAGATAGAGATCCCAGATTCACCTCTGGATTTTGGCTATCTTTACAATATGCATTGGGTACTCGGCTGAATTTTAGCACCGCATACCACCCACAAACTGATGGGCAATCAGAAAGAACGATACAGACTCTAGAGGATATGCTAAGGGCATGTGTCTTAGAATTTAAAGGAAATTGGGATGAGTATCTGCCATATGCAGAGTTTGCCTATAACAATAGTTACCGTTCCAGCATATGTATGGCACCATATGAAGCTCTGTACGGTCGAAAATGTCGATCCCCCACCTGTTGGGTAGAGGCTGGAGAAAGGAGACTTATAGGACCTGAGATAGTGGAACAAACGTCCAAACTAGTGGAGCTCATTCGAGATCGCTTGCTCACTGCACAGAGTAGACAAAAGAGTTATGCTGACAAGCGGCGAAGGCCCTTGGAATTTCAAACTGGTGAACATGTCTTTCTCAAAGTAACTCCTTTGACAGCAATAGGAAGGTCTATTAAATCTAAAAAGCTCAGTCCTAGGTATCTTGGCCCTTTTCAAATTTTGGATAAGTACGGGACTACAGCTTACAAAATTGCCCTACCACCAAACTTGGCAAACATTCATAATGTGTTTCATGTTTCTCAATTAAGGAAATATATTTCAGACCCATCGCACGTAATTGAATATGAACATATGCATTTACGGGATAATCTAACTTATGATTTGAGACCATATAAAATCATTGATACTCGAATGAAGAAACTGCGACATAAACAAATCCCCTTGGTGAAAGTGGTCTGGAAAGGGCAATCCCAAGAGGAGGCTACTTGGGAAACGGAGGACCGTATGAGGAAGCTCTTCCCCGAATTATTTGACTCTGGTAAGTTCTATTAAGAGCTATGCATATTTATGATTTTTTTTAGAGAATTATATGAAAAATTGAATTTTGGGGACAAAATTCTTTTGAGGGAGGTAATAACTGTAACATCCCAAATTCTTATATTTATTTAATATAGGCAAATTAGTGTATGAAGGACTATTATGAAAAGAATATTTTTTTAAAGGAGAAAATTTGTAAGTGGAAATAAAGTAACTTTTCCATAATTAGAGGTTGGAGAAAATCACATGAAACTTTAGAAATAATTTTTGGTGATGAATAAAATTTTTCCATTTATACCAAGGACCTATTTGTAAATACAAAAATTTATGAATGGCCTATCTAGAATTTTAGCTATACAAAATTTGATGGAAATAGACACGTTGGAGACCATGCAATGGTTACATATTTTCTTCCTCATCCGAATCATAGCATTGAACCAACAAGAAGAGGGGCCACTTCAATTTTTTTTCTTCTTTTCTTCTTTTCTCTTTCTCTTTCTCCTTGAGTGCTTGCCTTCACATGCTTAAGAGTTTGGCCAGCTTTTCTCCTTATTACAGGAGGAATATACCATCATGTGAGGGCAGAAGGTGGTGCAACTGAAAAAGAAAGGATAGGAATATAAGAAAAAGGGGATTGGGAATGAAGAGAACACTTAAGGCATGGAAAGCTTGGCTATATCTTCTTGGACAGCAACACAAAGCTTTATGCAGTAGAATCTCATCCAGTGCAGGCCATGGTCGCCACGTGAGGATGCTGCAAAGTGAACCTGTGGAAAGCAAGGTGAGTTGTCTTCAAGCTAGGTAGCCACGGACTCCTTCAAGAGAACACCCACTGCACTTCCATTTTATTTTCTTTTCTTTCCTTCCATTTCAGATTTAAGGCAGTAGAACCATCTCGGCCAGCACCCATTTCTTGCATATGAATAGAGATATCTCTTCCCTTAGGCAAAGCAATAGTGAACTCGAGAATAGGGAAGATAAAGCATTACACGTGAACTGTTCTGCAGTGCCCACGTGATGCTGCCGAGGATGAGAGAAAGTTCATGGCATTGTCTTCATGAGCTGGAACAGAGAGAGAGAATCCATTTTCCTTGCATTGGTTGCCACGTAAGGGACCCTTAGGGGTTAAAGGAGGGTTTGTAACTTCATTTTCTGCTATCCTAACAAGTGAACACGAGAGAGAGATGATGTTGCTGCAAAACTTCCTCATTTTCTGCATAAACCGAGAGAGATAGAGAGAAAGCTCTAAAAACCAGTAAATTTCCTTAAGCTTTTAAAGAGCCACCCCTGGGCAACTTTGGTGCTAACCAAAGGACCTTCTTAGCAGTGGATTTGAGGTCCTAAATACACATTCACAGCAGCAAGGAAGTGGCAAGAAAGTGCAGAAAAATTTAGAGAGAAAGTAAGCTCGGAAATCTTGGGTAAGCTCTAAATCCTTTTTTTTAGGCTCGCTTTTGTTTAAGAAATGATTAAACATGTCTTAGAGAGTCCATAGATGAGTTTGGGAGAGCCATGAAGCAAAAAGAATGGAAAAACATGGAGTTTAGAGGTATGCATCCATGACAGGGACTAAACTGAATAAAATCAAAAGTTCGTAGGAATAGCTATAATTTCGAAACAAGATATATTTGTGACCTATGGACTTAGATGAAACTAAGTATGGTCTTAGATCATGAAAAAGATAAGGGAAAAATAATTATTGAGGACCTCAGTGAATGAAATGAAAAGTTGGAAGGAAAGAGTAAAAATTCTGAAAATTTCCAGATTGAATATATATGGGATTTTAGTTAAAATTTGATGGAATTTACCAAATTTTGAAGGTTATTTATATGGTTAAAGTTCACATTAAGGACCAAAGTGAATTAATTCAAAGTTGTTGAGGAAAAAGGAAATAGGGTGGAATTTGAGAAATAAATTAGAAGAAATTTTAGCTGATTATAATTTTGAAGTTGGGACTATAAATGAGATTATAGACATTACGTAATTAATTTTTGAGGTACAAGATTTAATTAATTTTGAAATAGTAGTTTTAATCTATTCCTTATTAGGATATTTTTTTAGCTTATTATATTTATTTAAATTTGGGATTAGAAATAAGATTGCGAATAATATGTAATTAGTATTTAGTACATAGAAATTGCATTTTAAAAAAATGGAATAGTATTTTTTAAGTATTCCATATTAGGATTTTAATAGCTAATTTATTTTATCAGCACCTTGGAATAATTTCGAGTGGAATCAGTACGAGACGATAAATTCAGGTAGCCAATTACATTTCATAAAAGCGCTGTTCATATATTTTGAAATTGTTTTATACTGAAAATGATTTAATTATGAATTATGTGATATTCAACTCTATGCATTGTTATGTATATATTTGTATTGTTATTATACTCATGTGCTAAGGCAGTGTACGCCAAGCATCTGGGGTACGACGGTACGCGCCAGTATAAGACTTGCCATGGTTAGGGCGGAAGCAGCTATGCATGACGATGCTAGTGTCAGTCTTGCTGACCTTTGGGCCACATGGTACAATCAGACCCTGGTGGTAGGCACTGAGAATAGTGATGACCCTTGGCACCACTTGAGGTGAAACAGACTCTTGTGGTATTAAGACCTAGGGATAATCTCTGCATGACAGAGGCATAGATGAGTTGAACTGAATTATGAATGGTGTTATGAACTTGCTTTTATGACTGGGAATGGTTCTTATTTTCAAGATTAACTACTGGCTACTGAGATTTCTATGTCTCATGATTTTTGTACTGTATTAACCATTTCCAGGTGCAAACCAAAATAGGAATAGCGGGGTTGCAGCAGGGAGTCAGTAGCTGTAGCCTAGATTTTATAGTTTTTTTTTGTAAAATAATTAAGACTTAATCTCTAGTGGTATGTATATATGTCGACATGATGGTGATGTAAGACATGGGATGATGTTAATGGCTCCTAGTGGTCTTTAATTATGGACTTGAGATCTTTGAGATTTAAGGTTTGAAAATTGCCATAATTATTCACTAAGGAACCTTATCTTAAAAATATTTTATCCTGGAGATAGTTTTATGAAAATTTTGAGGTGTTACATTGGTGGTGATTGTTTTCCCTTCTCCCTCAATCACCTCCCACAGCCGCTAATAGTGTTTGGTCGTCCTCCTTTTTCTCTGCCCTTAAATATGTAAGGATCTCTCGTTCTATTTTTCTCTCGATTTGGCTCTTTGTCTCTTTTTCTCTGCCCCTTCATGGACTGTCTTTAATTTTTCTTGATCACACAAAATTTTTTCTTAGTTCACCACTGGTTTATTTTACCTAAATTAATTAAAAGCAAGTATGTTTTGAGATTCTGAGGAAATTGAGGAGTTGATGGAAATGTTCATGTCAATTTCTTTTTAAGGATAGAAATTGACAAAGACATCTGTTCTTTACAGCTTGATTCAGTAGGTAAACAAAAGTCATACGAAATTTTCATTTTTTTTCTTTTTACCATATATGAGTGGCTTTGTTTTTTTATTTTTGAATCTTTGAGTCCAACTGTGATTGAGATTTTGCAGAAGACAATAATGGCGTTGTTAACCCAGAGGATACAAAGCCAGACAAAGTTGAGAATTCCGCTACAAAGGATAAAGGTTGGTTGTAAGAATGTGGTTGGTTCTATGTTTTTCATCCCTTACTCTCCCCCTTTTGTTTTGTGATATTTTCAATATAAATTTTTCATCTTTTTCTGGTATTTATTTATCTGTCTTCCTGTTTCTCCCAACATCCACAAGCTTTTCTTAAAAGTGTTGTTCTTTGAGAGTAGCCTACTTCTGCTTTTTGTATGCATAAATTCTTCATACAGTATTTTGTTCACTTAGAACACCTTTCATTCCCTCGCTTACCAGTTGTAGACCTCATTTATTGTGAAAGGATATTAACCTTGTTGTGACATAGAAATGTATCTATAATCACCATCATTTCCTTTGGTTGTGGTTGTTTAACTTTCTAGTCACTTTAGATGTTAGAGATTACTGAATATCACAGATTCCCAGAATGCTATATCCAACTGTAATAATGGTGCCAATATTTCTAGCTTCCTTGAACATAGACATGGAAATTGTAATAGCTCTGCCTTTTTATCCCATGATATAAACTGAAAATGGTAAATTGTAATTGCTTTATCTTTTCTTGATATCTGTTTGGTAAGTCTTGGCTTATGTAGTGGATACTATATGTAGATAAAGAACCATAGTTTCTGGGTATCACTTTTAGGTTGATTTGCTTAAAGGTCAGAAGTCAAATAAAGTGGATGTTACTTTACAACCAGAAGAATTGGAAGCTATTGAAAATGTTTTGCCTGCCAAGGTATGTTGTGTATAACTTTCACATGTTATACAATCAATAAAGAAGAAAATATTAGAGTTATTTTTTTAAGTGTCTTGGTTTATGTTAATTTATGTGGTAATTTGGTGCAGAATGAGAAGAAAAGGAAGAGAAAGATGCAAGAAAAAAGAGGAAAAGTCCCAGAAGAAGGACTTCAAGTTTTAGGAAATACTACAATGTATCAAATGTATCAAATGCTAGGGAATACTACAATGTAACTCTACCATATGGTTATCACTGTTATGAATAGGAAATACTACAATGTAATAGAATGAACACCTTGTTGTTTGCTCTTAGCATTCCTATGCTTTTTGGTTGTTATGTAAGTAATGGAAGTGAAACATATAAATATCATGCCTATTTCATTATCTACATTTGCTGCTGCTAAACCTTCTTTACTAGACTTGCTTTTTTGTTGGACAAAAGCTTACAGAAAGAGTGTTGTGTTGTTTTACTGAACTAAAGTAGTGTCGGAATTTTGCTGGATTGTAAAGACTCATCAAGTAGTTGTGGAATTATGCTGGACTGTAAAGGCTCATTCCGTAGTTGTAGGCTATCAAGTAGTAGTAGGTTCTTTTGTAATCTTACTTAGGATGCAGTAAGCTCTTGTAATCTTTGATCGACAATTGTTATTAATAATATAGATGGTTTTTTTTATGGATATAGTGCCATTCTTTCTTATTTTCTTATTCCATATGTTGATTAACATAACAATAAAAGATGAATATAAAGAAACAATGTGACTAAAGCATAAATACTGAGTAAACTTTAGAGATGGTACTGAGTAAAGCATATGCATTGAGTAAGCTTCAGAGATGGTACATGTTACACATATAACTCAATGGCCTATGTTACTAAGCAAACTTCAGCAAATAACATGATACATATAACTCAATGGCTGCTTCTTATCTAACTGTGTCATTCCAGAACTAACTTCAACCATCTGTGTGTGAAAATCTTGAGTAAATTGCAAAGCTTCAAGCAATGGTATTGAGCGATCAATAAGCGTCTGTGTTAAGAAATTGCACAGATTAGTACAATTATACATCAATTATAGAAACCATTAGCATTACATTAAACTCATCTTGGGAATACTAACCATAAGCATTTCAATAAAACTCATCACAGAAACATGTGTATGGGGTACAGGAGGTGCCGAGCATGATATTCTGGGTGGTGCTTCATTCATCTAAATGAAATAACATGGGTGAAATTAGATAAATAAAAACGGTTTAAGCATTAAAAACATTAAAAAAATACAATTTACTTACTCTAGTAGATTCAACGGTTGTTACTCTCTTCTTTTTAGATCCTTGAGCATTGACACAACTTTTGTACTGGTTCTTATTTCTTGGACACTCTTTATGCTTAAATCCTATCAATGTGGGAACGACGATGACACTGGAATCTACTCTTCAGAGTCCATATAGTATGCATGGTAGGATGAAGGGTTATCTGACAATTGCTTCTGAAAATATTGCAACAATGCCCCCACCTCCCTATAAACTATATTCCTCTTAAGCCTTGACTTAAGATAACTCTTCACATCTGTTCGAGTGTATTCAAGATTCGCCCTTCCTCCTACATGTAAACTCATCAAGTCAAATGACGTCTTCTGCCTAAGGTCGGAGTCTTCTGCCATCTCAATCTCATGTTCTTGTACTTCAGATATTGTTCGTTGTGATCACAATATGTGACTAGTTTCTTTGATATGAAGTTCGTGGTTGTGTTGCTCTATGAACTCATATACTTCGTACTTTGTCTCTACAAGTTCCAATCGCTATCTAGCTTGGCAACAAGTTCTAGTTTCATGATGCGGATTCTTGATATTTACGGACCTTTTGTCCTTCTCTCAAAATCTCTCTTTTTGAGCATACATACATTATCAATGTTATCGTTTTCCCATCTTTCTTACTTGTATTGTGTGAACCTTTCCTGACTCTGAACCCCATTTTTCCTCCATATCTCTTCCAAAACTTCCATTCTTCTTCTCTATTATCAAATTTCATCCCAAACTTAGGCTTCCAATTTTCTTCCATGGTAGTTATCTACAATCAAGCATAAACACAAAATTGACTTGAAGCTTAAACACAAAAATTAAGTAATTCATAAAAATTAACTTATATATCACAATACATTTGTTTATTTAAGTAATTCATCAAAACAACATCAACCTAATTCTAAAGTTGAAATACTAAAAAAGAAATAACTTGAGAGTAAATTGTCATTTTAATATCACTTTCTGATCAAATTTATTGTGATCCACGTACAAAACTGTTAGTGACCATTGAATAAACTATATTCAAGTTCTATACATCCTGATGTAATGATGAAAGTCAAGGACTAGTCTTTTCAATATATTAAAGCCATTTGTTTTCTACTAAAGTTGATTTAAATTATTGGTTAGGAATGACAGGAGACCAATACAAGCACATAACAACATAGGTAATAATCTAGGTTACAATGGACCTCTATTAAATATTATCAAAATATACAATGGTGCATCTAGGTTACAGTGGGGCTCTGTTAAATATTATCGAAATACACAATGGTGCTATGTTAAATATTAGCTCAAGTTCCACTTTTCGTTGCTCATAAAAGCCTAAATTTCCATCATTGTCTGTCTATATATATATATATATATATATATCACATGTAATGGTACTCAGGTTCAGTTTTCTTTTAATATATATATATATATATATATATATACACATACCAGACTCCCACGTAATGGTGTGCTACTGCAGATGAAGCAATGGGGGACTGCAGATGAACCAGAAGAGGGTGCTCGACGCTGACAGAGGGTTAAGGATGATGCTCGCGCTGATGAAAATGGTGGAGAATGCTCAACAGTAATGGCGAAACCAAAGAAGGGCTGTAGATGAACCAAAGGGGGTGCTCAACACTAAATCAACCGAAAAATAGTGGTCCATGCTGGCAGAGGAATGACAATGAAGCTCGGTGCTAATGAAAATCGTGCTCGATGCTAAGAGAGCAACAAGGATGATGCTCCACGTTGCTTGCAAATGGCAAGCAGATGAAGTTTGGTGCTTGGAAAAAAAAGGAAACGAAGTCTACATATTTTGGACTGAAAAGGGAGGGTATATGTGAAAGAAAACAAGAGAATCTGGGATTTTTTTTGAAGATTTTTCCTTCACTTTAGTCCTCCTTTCAATAGTCTGAAGGGGGAAAAAACACCTGTCGCACACTGATTCGTCGAACATTATTGAACCAAAAAAAAATTTCTTTAATGAAATATGTGTTTTGCACCATTTCAGCAAAATAAAAAATATCTTAAATGGTGCATTTCACACCGTTTAAGAAGAAAAAAAAAATGCTACTGGATATTGGCCATTGGATTTCACTAATCCAACTGTCCTAGGAGAAAAGCGGGGGCGCCAGACTATGATTTTAAGTTAGATTGTGGAGAATGAAATGGATCGCTTGTCATGGACATGTTGACAAGTGTCATGCACATTTTTCAAAATGTTCACAACATTTATTTATTTATTCATAATTATTTGAGTGTGTTTCGAAAATAATTAAAAAAAATTAAATTTAGAAAAATCATAATTTAAAAACTAATTTTAGATAAATTTAAATTTAGACAAATTATAATTTATAGAAGTAATAATTTAAAATTTTTATTGAAATCATGATTTGAGGGTAAAATTACATCAATATTAAAACTTAAAAACATATTATTTTTGCATAAAAATTACTTCAATACATTTCAAATCATAATATGTAAAATCATAATGAAAAACCAGGCATAAGAAATGTTTATAATGAAAATTTATATGAAGAGATTCACTTTTTCCCAAGTATGATAACATGCCGCGGAGGCTAGGGACGACTTCCTTTAATTATGTTAAAATATATGTGAAAATAGAAGAATAAAATATAATAAAAATTTCATAATTTATCGATTCGAATTAAAATAGGGAGTGTGGGGAAGCCAGTGAACCAACTCTTACGGACACGTCTGAAGATTTCCACATACCGTATCTTGTCATGAGTTTGAAGATTTCGGTGAACGACCAAAGTGTACCCACAAGTAATTTTGGAGTATATACTGTCTTTGGTAGCCTCTCAATCACTCACCCTATGTCAAAACACCTCAATTAAAGTGGAAAGGCTTGATTTTATCTACCACTTACTTTTTGGTTTTTATTTTTTTATTGGAAGTAATTTTATTTAAGATATTACTAGACATTAAATATCAATTTTTTTTAGAACATAATAAATTGTTAGACTATTTAAATGCATATAGTAAAAGGTCGGGCAAGTGAACCTCAAAGACTTAAAAAGAAAAAAATTCTTTAAGAAATATGAGTCTTTTTGATTTGGATATTTCTTATTTTTATTTTTATTAAAAATAAAAAATGAGCTTAAAAATATATTTAGTTGAGTTTAATGATTTTTAAAAATTTACTCAAATCTAAAAAAAAAAGTATATTTTCAATGTTTCTTGAAATATATTTTAAAAAATAAAAACCAAAAATAAAAATAGAAAATAACTTTACAAACATTTGCGTAAACAATGGTTGTTTTGAAAATCTTGGTCATTTTGTCGTATTTGGACCACAAATTGACTAGACATTAAAAGTATCCTATTTTTATTTCAGATACTAAAAACAAAAAGTTGCATCCGGATCCTTTTTCTTTCCATATACAAAAATGAATTATAGAGCTTACAATTGAGTTCAGAGGTGAAAGGTTTTTCTATTGGCAAGAAAAGATTAATATGAAGTATCTATTGATTTGTTAATTTGTTACAATGCAAGTATGATTCTTACTAGTTTGTTATAGACTTCTACACATCCAAAATCTGATAACAAATAATTATCTTTTTATATTTTAAAAAATCATATAAATATTATTTGTACTGGCATTATTTTTAATCTAGATTGGCCTCGCTTGGTCTACATAGGACTTAGTGACCCAATAGCCAACTAGCCCGCTCAAAATCAGTTAATTAGACCGAGTTGCAAACGATCCAATTAACCCACCATCCCTCCTTTTTATTTTTTTGTATAAATTAGTAATGTGGGAGTGGAAACGAAATAGGTTTTGAGAGGAGTAGTGTAATACCCGTTAATTTCATAATATAATTCACTTAAGAGTATTTTACAATTTTACAACGTTACTTTAGTTATTTATTTTGGTCATTTTTAATTTTCATATTTAATTGTTCTCTTGGAATATTATTTATGAAAATTGAGTTAAATGACTGGACTGAATATTTGCACCATGTGGGATATATTCTAAGAATGGTGAAATTCATGGAAAAGTGGTATAAGAATGGTCAATTGGTCCATTTATTGTAAATTGACTGAATGGGTTTGGATGTTGGGTTATGGATACCCATGGGTTATTCAATAACCCATTAGAAATATTTAATATAAAGTTTCAATAGTACCCCCCTCATTTTTTCTCACGCATCGAAGCAGCTGAAGTGAATAGTAAATTCACTTTCTCTCGTTTCTTCACCCTCTTCTCAAATCCTTTCCTTGATCTTCAGAATTTCGATTATCTGTTCGGTTCAAAAGCTTTGTAAGGATCAAAGGTAAGCTTTAATCTCATTATTTTCCTTAAATCTAAGTTTATATGGAAGATTAGAGGAGGTTTTGTTCTTGAAGATTTTGATGATAATTCATGAATCTCAGTTGTTTTAGAAGTTATATTTGAGTTATAATCGGTTAAAATAGTTGAAATTCTGGTTTTGAAACAAGAAAGGAAAGGATGAATTTGTGAGAAATTTCTGCAAAAACTCGAGTTACTGTAGCGACCAGAAATTTCAGGAAAATCTGAAAATTTTTCTTCGAGTTACTGTAGTGTCGGCAGTCAATGGTACTGTAGCAGTCAACATACTGTAGCGAACCGTCACTGTAGCGAACCGTCACTGTAGCAAACCGTTACTGTAGCAATCAGAAAATTTTGCGTATTTTCGTGATTTTGTTTCCTTTCTTATGTTTCCTTGTAATATATTTTACTAGGAAATTTTCCTACACAAATTCTAGTGTGGAACAAGGTAAACTTGGACAAACATCAAGGTGAGTGAATAACCTTGCTAAGCTAATTTGATATTACTAGTCAAAGTACAATATAAGTCTCATTTACAATATTATTTGGATAATAAGCAATCAATTTTTCATATGGGAGTATATGATGATCGGTAGAAATAAGAGTATGTAGAAATTATTTTATTTCATGGCAATTGTACTATGTGATAAATTCTCACTATCTTATTAATGAGTAAAGGTCTACGGAATCTAATACACGAGTTTGAAAGGGTTAAAGTCTCATACTACTCAGTGCATATCTATGAAACCTATACACGAGTTGAAAGGGTTAGAGTCCCATACTACTCGGTGTATACCTAAGAAATCTTATTCACGAGTTTGAAAGGGTTAGAGTCTCATACTACTCGGTGTATACCTATGAGATTTTATTCACGAGTTTGAAAAGGTTAGAGTCACATACTACTTGGTGTATATCTATGAAATCTTATTCATGAGTTGAAAGGGTTAGAGTCACTACTCGATGTATAAGACAATTAATTATATGAGTAAATGTGGTATTTGTACTTTTGATATTTTATATAGTACAGTTATTTACTTACTGAGTTTTTAAATAAACTCACACTCCCTATGATTATTTTTTTTCAGATACAGAAAACAAAGAAGAAAAGTATCCGTTTGAAGATTAGAAGCCCCTTGGAATTATTTTCTATTTCTGTCTGGTGGGATACCAGTACTTATTAATGTGGATACTAGAAACGCTCTGTACTTTCTATAGGTCTCCTAGGCTTGCGATGAGATAGAAATATTAGACTATGTATGTCTATATTTGCTTATCAGATGAATATAATTCTGTAGTGTGTAATGAATGATTAAGGTTGAATGTAAAACCTTACAGAATATATGTAAATAACGTATGTTTGAGAATTTTATCAAATGAGTAGTATCTTTTCATATGTTTAATTTTTGGAATGTGACAATTTGGTATCAGAGGAAGGTTCTATAGGTCCCCTATAGAGTACAGAGCAAAGTGATCTTTGTGGGCCCTTCCCTATTGTCATGAGCCGCAGCATGACCATAGGATTAGGTTCCATAAAAGACCTTGTAGAGTATAACGTCATTTTATAGATAATTTCCAGTGGGGCTAGTAAGTGATATTTTGTTTATGTCTGAAAATTGTTTGTTATGTGTGTAGATCTGTGACAGTACAATGTCAGAAGGATCTTCTAATAATAATGAGCATATGGGTCCAAGGAGGGCCATAATTCCACCAGTACATGTGCAAGATGATCCTCACCGTGGTGATAGTTTACATGCTCAAAGTACTGAGGGCGCAACTAGTGAGCAAGCAAGGAGAGTCGAACCTGATGCTCACATTGGTAATACAACTATTGCACATGTGATTAATTTGATGAATGAACGATTTGACCGATTTGAGGCTGAAATGAGAGGTCGAGCTGCACAAGCTAACCTGCCAGTGGATCCTCCTATTGTTGAAGCTGAAATTGTACCACCAGCTTAGTTAGCTAGAGGAGATAATGTAAGGGAGGTAAGAATGTCTGAGTTCCAGAAAATGAGGCCTCCTACTTTTTCAGGGGAAGATCCCAAAGAGGACCCACAATGTTTCCTTGAAGATTGTGAAGCAATCTGTGATGCTATAGGGTGTTCTCCTACTCAAAAGGTAGAATTCACTTCCTTTCAGTTAAAGGGTAGGGCTGGTAAATGGTGGAGGAACTGGAAGAAAGTTAGAATTCAAGGCGCACCGCCAGTTATGTGGACAAAATTTTACAGATTGGTTATGGATGAATTTCTTCCGGCAAGTGAACGATCATCTAGGGCCAGGGATTTTCTGTATCTACGGCAGGGAACCATGACTGTTGATGAACATTCAGCTCAATTTGTTAAATTATCTGAATATGCCCCTAAAATTATTCCTTTTGAAAGGAAGAAAATAGAAATGTTTGTCGAAGGACTTCATGATGCCTTATATGATCAAGTGGGTTCCAATATGAACGATTACTCTTCGTACTCAGAAGCTGTTGATGTGGCCCGAAGAATGGAAAAGAGGTCAAAGAATAAAGAAAAATATCGTCAAAAGAAGAAAGCCAGATATAGGAGATCTTTTGATCAAGGGGAAGACTCAAGGACTTTGAAACACTTTACTGCATCACAACCTGCTCCAGCCACTCCTACTAGGTCATCTTATTCTACAGCCAGTGTGGCTAAGCCTCGTTCAGAGAGCAGGGGTGGTTTTAGCTCTTCTAGTAGAGGAGGTACTCAAGGTAGAAGGGAAAAACCTCAATGTCCTGAATGTGGAAAGTTTCACTTCGGAGAATGTAGGTTAAACACTGTTGGTACAGGTTGTTTTAACTGTGGACAAAAAGGACATTTTATAAGGGAGTGTCCTCAGCTCATGACAAGACCAGGTCAAGGGTCTACTTTGCCACCTCGACCACAATCTATTTCTGCTTCTATTACTCGAACACCAACCCCTTCAATAGGGGGTAGTATGGGAAGAGGCTCTGGAAGAGGCCAAGGTGACCGTGGAAAACAAGCTGCTGGCAGAGGAAATGCAAGAGTATATGCTCTAACCCGACAGGATGGTCAAACATCCAATGCTATAGTTACAGGTATATTATCTGTTAATACTTTTGCTGCACGTATTTTGTTTGATCCCGGTTCTACTCACTCATATGTGTCACCCCTATTTGCCAAGAGATTTGCATTTGATTCAATTACTCTTAAAGAACCATTCTTGGTTTCCACACCGATGAGATAGACTTTGATGGTTAAAACATGTTATCGTTCTTGTAAAATAATTGTTGGGGGCATGGAAACTGAGATAGATCTTATGATTCTCAATATGTTAGATTTTGATGTGATTTTAGGGATGGACTAGCTATCTTCTTGTCATGCTACTATAAATTGTCGTGACAAAGTTATTTCCTTTAATATGCCGGGGAGGAGTAATTTTGTGTTTCAAGGAGATCGAAGTGATGTACCTTGCAACATGATATCTATGTTAAGTGCCCGGCGTATGTTGCGAAAGGGATGTCAGGGATTTCTAGCTTTTATCAAAGATTTAGAAAAGAAAGAACAGAAGTTACAAGACATACATGTGGTTAATGAATTCCCAGATGTGTTCCCAGAAGATTTACCTGGATTACCGCCAGAAAGAGATATTGAGTTCAGTATTGATTTGGTCTCAGAAACACGACCAATTTCTATTCCACCTTATCGTATGCCTCCTGTTGAGCTAAAACTTAAAGAACAATTGGAAGATTTGTTAAACAAAGGGTTCATTCGCCCAAGTTTTTCACCTTGGGGCGCTCCTGTTCTTTTTGTGAAAAAGAAAGATGGTTCTATGAGACTATGTATAGATTATCGTCAGCTGAATAAAGTCACAGTGAAGAATAAATATCCTTTACCAAGGATAGATGATTTGTTTGATCAGCTTCAAGGAGTAAAATACTTCTCAAAGATTGATCTAAGGTCTGGATATCATCAGTTACGAATTAAGAATGATGATATACCTAAGACTGCTTTTCGTACACGGTATGGACATTATGAATTTCTTGTGATGTCTTTTGGGTTGACAAATGCACCAGCAGCATTTATGGATTTAATGAACAGAGTGTTCAAATCATTCCTTGATAAGTTTGTAATTGTATTTATTGATGATATTTTGGTATATTCAAAGAGTTATGAAGAACATACTGAACATTTGAGAATAGTGCTTCAGACCTTGAGAGAGCATCAGTTGTACGCAAAGCTCTCAAAATGTGAATTCTGGATGAGTCATATAACGTTTTTGGGACATGTTATTTTCCAAGAAGGTATTCATGTAGATCCAAGTAAAATTGAAGCAGTAAAACAATGGCCTAGACCAACAACTGTGTCTGAAGTACGTAGTTTTCTTGGCTTAGCAGGGTATTACCGTCGCTTTGTCAAAGATTTCTCTAAGACGGCTCTCCCATTAAATAAGTTAACCCGAAATAATGTTAAATACATTTGGGATGATTCATGTGAGCAAAGTTTCACCCAATTGAAATAGTGTTTAACTTCTGCACCAGTCTTAATCCTACCATCAGGACCAGGGGGTTACTCTGTATTCTGTGATGCCTCAAAGATAGGCTTAGGGTGTGTGTTGATGCAACATGGTAAAGTCATAGCTTATGGCTCACGTCAGCTTAAAAAGCATGAATTGAATTACCCCACTCATGATTTGGAAATGGCAGCTGTAGTGTTTGCCCTAAAGATTTGGAGACATTACTTGTATGGGGAGACTTGTAAAATTTGAAAGTAATGGTTGGAACCCAAGAGGGGAGTGAATTGGGTTTTATAAATTTTTCACAAGAATTAATTGGAAGTTAAAATGATTTTCTGTAAAAGTACAATGCTTAGGATAATAAATACAATACAGAAAATCAATGTGATGTCAAGATAAATAATTATAAAGATCAAGGAATTAAATAATAGATATCAATATGCACAAATTAAAGAGTAAGGGATAGAGAAAGCAAACTCAGAGATTTATACTGGTTCGGCTAATCCAAGCCTACATCCAGTGCTCAAGAGACCGCTTGAGTATTTCCACTATAATTGCAAGTTTAATCCAGGTACTTGCAAACCACTACAACCACGCAAATTCGATCCGGGTATTTGCGAAACCACAATGGAGAATTTATGAATCCGGGCTCTTCCTCAACCCAAAGCAAGTTCTTCCAACACCGGTACTTGCGAACCTCAACTCAGAATAATATATGTGTTGATCAAAATCAACAATACAAAGAAACTCTCTTTAAAGAGTAGATGAATACAAATGAAGCTCTAATAACTATAATGATAGAGAATATGCAAGATTTGGCTCAAGAATGCTTTCCTTTCTCTCAAAGATGATAGAAGAAGTTAATATCACATTGTAGGACTTTGTTCTATCTCAAAATCGTGTATCTAAGGTCATATATATAAGATTTTACAAAACTAGCCGTTATATAGCCGTTACAGCACTTATAGTGTAGTCCAGATTTTGAGCTTTCTTTAAAAATTCATAACTCCCTCATTTGAACTCCGTTTTAAACAAATAATATACCGTTGGAAAGCTCTTGGAGTCTAGTTTCAAATGAGCTAAGCTTTACTCAAAAATTATTTTTATTTTAAAAGATATAATCAAAATACTGACTATAGGTCAGAACAGAATAATTTTTTATTACAGTAAAATCAACTTTCAGTTTTTCAAACTATATTTTAAATAGTAATATATTTCTCATTTGGACTCTGTTTTGAATAAATAATATACCGTTGAAAATATCTTTGAGTCTACTATCAAATGAGATTAAGATACTTGAAAAAATGACTTTTCATTTATGAGATATGATATAAGGAGTGACCAAAGGTAAAAAAAAATAACTTTTGTAAAACTTCAAATCTCACTATCTTTTTGTTCAAAAATGCTTGAGCCAATGTATGCAAATCTAAATCATTGAGTTACACAAATATACTAGCCTATATAAAATATACCTAATGTAAACACATAGGCTATCTTGATGCATCCAAGCTTCCAAGACTTCAAATCTTCTAATTCTTCATTTCTTGGAGCTTTGTCCTTGTATGTTGCTTTCCTTGAGTGAGGCATGATGTTACTTTTTCTTGTTCTTCAATCCAATGCTCACTCTTCTTGTTTTGAACCAACCTATAAAATATATCTTACTTACAAACCAAATGGTTAGTTCAATTCATGATAAATAGCATGATTAATGTATAAGACATTACACATTAAATAACATAGTCATGCTTAAATACTTGTAGCATGTATATGATAATTAACCTTTATATATATCAATGCTACAATTCAAATGCATTTGTCATCATCAAAACTTATGGCATAAAGCCTTAGGGTCAACAATCTCCTCCTTTTTGATGATGACAAATCACCACAGAAAAATATGTATTACAAGATAATGAATGCAATGTTATAAGCACATACACATATTTTTCTATTGTTTCTTCTCCCCCTATTTGACATCAACAAAAAGGTGTAAGTAACACAATATATGGAAGTTAAAGCACATACATTATTTAAGCCAGGATGTCGAAAGATGTCAATATAGCATAGGGTTAGGATACATCAAAACTTACCATTGTTTTCATTGACATGTAAAAACAATTTTTAGAAAAATTTCTCATGTCAAATGAAATGACCCAAAAGATAAAACTTGAAAGAGTTTTAGGCTCCCCCTTAAACCTTGCATAATTTGAAAAAGAATAATGAATAATGAATATTCAATTTTTTTAAGATATATTCTTTTTCAAGGTCATCTATATATTTTCAAGAGAGACAAAGCTCGCCCTGAATTTCATAACCATTTTCCTTTGAAAAAGATTGTCCAAATCATTATAAAGGAAATTCAGTTTTTGATTGCAGAATTTTGAAGTAAGATTTTTTTAAGAAATTTCTGCAATATTTTCATTGAAAATGATTTCTGCTTGTTTATGAAAAGGCATTTTTAGTAAATAGCAGAAAAATTGAACTCTTTGAAATAAAAAAATAAACATCATTTGCTGTCATATGATAGAAATATTTGCAGCACACAGCAGAAGTATGATATATGGATTAGCAAAGCATGATATATTCAAGCATATAGGTCATAATCCATACATCAAACATCAATATCCCTTTGTCATCAACAACAAAAGAGATCTTTAAGACCTTTTCTTTTTCAAAAAAAAAAATATTGCTTCATATGATAAAACATATTAACATAACAGAAGCATTTTTAAAGTCCTTTTTTAAAACAAATTTGCTTCATAAATGATAAGATAGATTTCAGCACAAAGGAAGCAATTTATATACCCATTCAAAATGAATTTATATATGTATCTTGAGGATGAGTACATGTAAAAATTTTGACAGCCACTCTAATGCTTAAGTTAGTAATGTAACTCAAAGGTTAAAGGCAAAATTAACTGCTTACGGTCGTATGCATCAAGCATTATCATGATGTAAGCAAATTATTGCCTTTCATTTACCCACAAAAGCATTATATGCAAGTATGTGTATCTATGAAGATGTATCAGCCTCTACACATTTCATTTTATTCAAGTCATTTTAAATTTTTGACTTCTCATTTTGTATGAGTGCATGTGGAATCATGAAATATTATTCTTGGCCGTAGCCTTCGTTCATGATGCATGAATAGTATACACAACATATGTTCTTAGATACATATAATCATAGCATGATGCAATCAATCATGTATATTATACTAAAAGCTCTCAAGAACAACACAACAAAGCAGAGAAATACGGTTTTGTTTATCTCCATTTTATTAATCCTTAAAATTTTTAAACAAAACAAATTAAATCAGCCGCAAATCCACCGAAACTTGACTTTCGTGGTTTTGCCATTAATGCGACGCGTTGTTGGTGTGCATGCGTACCCTAGACTTCTAGCTTCCAGCTTACAGAAATCCATAGGATGAGCGTGTAGGGGTGCGGTGAAGAGATATCTTCGTTGGCTCTAAGTCACAATTTTCTCTCTATAAAGACTGCCCCAGAGTTCTCAATTATCACACCACAAAGAGTATTCATCTCTAAGCCTACAACTTTCTGACATTCCTCTCTCTTCATACTCCTACAAAAATTTCTAAATATTCCAAACCATGGCAACAAGAAAGTTCATTGATCTCACAGTAGAGGCCAGGGAGGAAGAGCTCGACTTAAACTTGAGTCTAGGAAAGGACAAAGGCAAAAGACCTTTGGAGGAATCTCAAGAGAACCGAAAGAAGAAGATGAAGATCGAAGAAGCTGAGGAGATAAGTACAGGCCATACGTCAGAAGACAAAATTACTTGTTTGGAGCAGGAGGTGAAGAAACTCAAGAAGATGATAGAGGACCTGGAGAAGTTAGCTAAACGCAACAATGCGGCAATGACTTCAAGAATAGATAGGTTCTTCTATTGGTCTACCCAATGCTTCTGCAATCAACAACAAAGAAGTGTTGATTGTATTAATGGGATTTACACTACCCTTCGTGACATTGCTCAGTCTCTTGCTCCAAGGAATGGCCGAGGGGTGATGATACAATACAACCCTGCTAATCCAAGACCACCTCGCCTGTAGATTACCCATGCATGAGTAAACCCCCTTTTTTTTTGCAATGTAATCCTTTAGTTTGTGTTTTTAATGCAAGTGGTTTCTTTCAGATGACGGTACTAAAAAAATTATAATAATAATAAAGAAAGATAAAGAAAATCAGCCGCACAAATTTAGCACAATAGAAGGATATATATATTTTGAAAATATATATCCATTTTAAAGATAGAAAGAATTTTCTGACATGGATATATATATCATCATTTCAAAGCAAAAGCAAGTTACATACTTACTCAAGATAAAACATATTATAATCAGAGTATGTAGTAACATAATTGAGGTAATATGGATTAATAAGATATAATCAGATATAAACTATAATCCATAAACAATGGTTCATAAGTTACAGCTTATGTAAAAGAGATGATATGTATAATGCTCAAACCATGATGTATTAAAAAAATAATTTAAGTATTTAACATATTTTTATATGTCATGATGTGATCAAGTATGTAAGATGTCAGAAAACAATATGTCATTGCAATGAAAGTATGACAGAAAAAAAATTTGCCAGAAAGTTCAATTGAGATCAAGGAGTATCACTCAATTAAATAATGAAGAAGTAAAGGATAGAGATACTCATCAATTTTGACAAACTTTTGTTGCTTCTTGAAGTTCCTCTTCAAGATTTTGATATCCTTGTTTTGCTCATTGCTCTTCTTTTGATCTTGTCTTCTTGCAATTTTAATGATCTTAATTGATTGATTATTTGCAAGATCTATCAAGCATTGGTTCAATGTAGGCTTCGTTGGTCGACTACTGATAGGAGCGTTGGTCGACCAACCAACTTCAAAACTATAAATCTTACTAATTTCGGAGAGCAGAGGAAAGAATGTGCTTTAGAGGATAAATTTGAGGATTAACTCCTGTAAAACACTTTTGGTGGAGCACTTTGATGTTCAAATCACTAATGTTCAAATAAATCTCGAGCACTAGGAGCAACATTATGTTCAAGATATGCCATATTAATAAAAGTGCTATGCTTCCATGAAATGCAATTTTGCAATAAATTTGATTTCATTGAAAATATTTGAATAAGATTACAATAAGGATAAATACTATAGGCAAGAGTAATCTTATTATAGTGAAAGCAAAAGAAATATGCATGTGATGGACGAAAGTTTTCATGATGCGGCAAAAAGGAGAGTTTGAGCAGTATTTAGAAGAAAGATATTGGTTCAAAACAAAATTTGAATCTATAGGTCACACACATAAGAATTGTTTTCAGATATAGCATGCATGAATATCAAGGATAGATGTAAGACATATTAGACAACAGACAAAAGCATTAGAGAGCAGTAAACATATCAGTCAAAATTCTTACAATGCATTCCAGCTTATATGTTTACTTATCCATTGCCTCCTTTTGATGCAAGAGAGTGGAGTTTGAATGATGTAGCCATTGAAAAGTCATTTCCGCTCCTTGCTTCGAGGCAAATCTACAAATTATTCATTTATCTTTGGTACCCAAATTTCTTTGGGTTTGCCTGGGTCATGAGTTCCTTTTTGAACCCATTTCATTTTTACTCCATGAACAAGATTTTTCTTATAAAAACAGGAGTAAGATTTGTGTCCTTTCAGTCCACAATAGAAACAAGTGCAAGTTGGACTATTAGACATCTTTGCAGAAACAAAGAAGTTTTTAAACTGCTTTTGGTTTGATTTCTTTTTAGAAACAAGACCAACTTTGTTAATTCTTTGTTTCAAAACTGAGGTATTTAAAATTTCTCTACCTTGAGAGAGTTTTGCAAGTGTGTTTTTAAGATTATCATTTTCCTTTTTCAAAGAATCACACTTGGTACAAAAGCAATTTTTGTTGGTAGAGATATTTGTTTTTAAAATCAAATTCTCTTCTTGCAAAGTTTTGTTTTGATTTTCAAAAACAAAATTCTCTTCCTTGGAAATAGAAAATTCATTTTTCAATGTTTCCAACTCATTTTCAAGAGAAGAGTTTTTCTGTTTTGAAACATTTAGTTTCTTTGCAAGTATAAGAGATTCTTCATGTAAATCATCAAAGGCATCTTGTAATTCTTCAAAAGAGTAGTCAAATGAATTTACGTCATCTTTATCTCTGGCCACAAGACAAGTGTTGGCTTCTTCATTTGTGTTCTGCTTATCAGAATTGCTATTTCCCCAAATGGAAGATAGGTAAGCTTTCTTTGATGATTCACCTTTTGGTTGTGGTTTCTCTTTTTCTCCTTTTTCTTCTTCGTCTGCCACCTTGGTGATTTGAGATTTTCCTGTAAGTTCAACACCAAGAGCTTGCAATTGATTAAGCACAAGTTGTATCGCATTAATGGTTTTGCAATTGTTCATTTGAGCAATTTCAAGTTCATTAATGAAACTTCTATACCTTAATTCCTCAGCAATAAGATCTTCCTCATGTGTAACTTCAAGAATTTCTCACATTTCTTTTGCAGTTGCACAGTTGGAGATTTTGAAAATTTCATCTTGACTCAATGCACAAGAAATAATCAATTTTGCCTTAGTATTGAGTTGCATTAAACTTCTTTCAGTATCATTCCATTCACTCTTAAGTTTTGGAATGCATTTTCCTTGTTCTTCCTTGACAGGCATACAAGAACCATTTTCTATAACATCCCAGAGTTTATGGTCTACTGAAATTAAAAACATTTTCATTTCATACTTCCAATATTGAAAATGATTAGCATCAAAAATTGGAGGTTCTGTGAAAGAACAATTTTTAGAAATAAACCAATCACTATATCCAACCATGCTAACTCTTAGACGGTTAAGTCTTTAAACAAGAGCCCAAGCTCTGATACCAATTGAAAGTAATGGTTGGAACCCAAGAGGGGGGTGAATTGGGTTTTATAAATTTTTCACAAGAATTAATTGGAAGTTAAAATGATTTTCTGTAAAAGTACAATGCTTAGGATAATAAATACAATACAGAAAATCAATGTGATGTCAAAATAAATAATTATAAAGATCAAGGAATTAAATAATAGATATCAATATGCACAAATTAAAGAGTAAGGGATAGAGAAAACAAACTCGGAGATTTATACTGGTTCAGCTAATCCAAGCCTACATCCAGTGCTCAAGAGACCGCTTGAGTATTTCCTCTATAATTGCAAGTTTAATCCGAGTACTTGCAAACCACTACAACCACGCAAATTCGATCCGGGTATTTGCGAAACCACAATGAAAAATTTATGAATCCGGGCTCCTCCTCAACCCAAAGCAAGTTCTTCCAACACCGGTACTTGCTAACCTCAACTCAGAATAATATATGTGTTGATCAAAATCAACAATACAAAGAAACTCTCTTTAAAGAGTAGATGAATACAAATGAAGCTCTAATAACTATAATGATAGAGAATATGCAAGATTTGGCTCAAGAATGCTTTCCTTTCTCTCAAAGATGATAGAAGAAGTTAATATCACATTGTAGGACTTTGTTCTATCTCAAAATCATGTATCTAAGGTCATATATATAAGATTTTACAAAACTAGCCGTTATATAGATATAGCCGTTACAGCACTTATAGTGCAGTCCAGATTTTGAGCTTTCTTTAAAAATTCATAACTCCCTCATTTGAACTCCATTTTAAACAAATAATATACCGTTTGAAAGCTCTTGGAGTCTAGTTTCAAATGAGCCAAGCTTTACTCAAAAATTATTTTTGTTTTAAAAGATATAATCAAAATACTGAATATAGGTCAGAATAGAATAATTTTTTATTACAGTAAAATCAACTTTCAGTTTTTCAAACTATATTTTAAATAGTCATATATTTCTCATTTGGACTCCGTTTTGAATAAATAATATACCGTTGAAAATATCTTTGAGTCTACTATCAAATGAGATTAAGATACTTGAAAAACCGACTTTTCATTTATGAGATATGATATAAGGAGTGACCAAAGGTCAAAAAAAAATAACTTTTGTAAAACTTCAAATCTCACTATCTTTTTGTTCAAAAATGCTTGAGCCAATGTATGCAAATCTAAATCATTGAGTTGCACAAATATACTAGCCTATATAAAATATACCTAATGTAAACACATAGGCTATCTTGATGCATCCAAGCTTCCAAGACTTCAAATCTTCTAATTCTTCATTTCTTGGAGCTTTGTCCTTGTATGTTGCTTTCCTTGAGTGAGGCATGATGTTACTTTTTCTTGTTCTTCAATCCAATGCTCACTCTTCTTGTTTTGAACCAACCTATAAAATATATCTTACTTACAAACCAAATGGTTAGTTCAATTCATGATAAATAGCATGATTAATGTATAAGACATTACACATTAAATAACATAGTCATGCTTAAATACTTGTAGCATGTATATGATAATTAACCTTTATATATATCAATGCTACAATTCAAATATATTTGTCATCATCAAAACTTATGGCATAAAGCCTTAGGGTCAACAAAATTTTTACAGATCACAAAAGCCTTAAGTACATTTTTTAGCAGAGAGATCTCAATCTAAGGCAGCGAAGGTGGATGGAACTTCTGAAAGATTATGATTGTACCATCTTTTACCATCCAGGTAAAGCAAATGTAGTGGCCGATGCTCTAAGTCGAAAGTCTATGGGAAGTTTAGCTCACATTGCCACTATAAGGAGGTCTCTAATACATGAACTACAAGAATTGGAAGCTGATGGAGTATTCTTTGAGATCACTGAGTCAGGTACATTTCTGGCTCATTTAACAGTTAGATCATCCCTTGTTGAAAAAGTAAAAGCAACTTTAGAAAATGACATTGATATGGTCAAAATCAGAGATAAGGCAAGGCAAGGTCTAGCACCAAGTTTCTTGGTATATGAAGAAGGAGTCTTATGGTTTAATGGAAGACTCTGTGTCCCCAACATTGAATCTTTGAAACATGAAATCTTAATGGAAGCTCATGGTTCGCCCTACGTTGTATATCCTGGTGCTGTGAAAATGTATCAGGACTTGAAACAAGTTTACTGGTGGGAGGGCATGAAGCGAGATGTGACTGACTTTGTAGCTCGATGTGACTGACTTTGTAGCTCGATGTTTGACTTGTTAGCAAGTTAAAGCTGAACATCGACGACCACCTGGTTTGATGCAAAAATTAGATATTCCCGAGTGGAAGTGGGAAAGGATCACTATAGATTTTGTAGTAGGTTTACCTCGGTCAACAAAAGGAAATGACTCAACATGGGTCATAGTGGATTGACTTACTAAGTCAGCACATTTTCTTCCTATTCATACCACTTTCAGTGTAGCAAAACTTGCTCAACTTTATGTTAAGGAAATAGTGAAACTTCATGGTGTACCAATATCCATTATATCAGACCGAGGACCTCAATTTACTTCTCGGTTCTGGAAAGTCTTTCAAGAGGCTTTGGGTACCAAAGTGAATCTTAGCACAGCATTCCATCCTCAGACTGATGGACAGTCCGAAAGGACAATTCAAACTTTAGAGGATATGCTAAGAGCTTGTGTGATGAATTTCAGTGGAAGTTGGGAAGATCATTTGTCTCTTATTGAATTTTCTTATAATAACAGTTACCAAGCCAGTATCCAGATGGCACCTTTTGAGGCTCTATATGGGAGACGGTGTCGATCTCCTATAGGTTGGTTTGAACTTGGTGAAACCAAAATACTTGGACCTGAGATGATACAAGAAGATATAAATAAAGTTAAACTGATCAGAGAAAAGTTGTTAACTACTCAGAGTAGACAGAAGTCTTATGCGGACAACCGACGACGTGACCTTGAATTTGCAATAGGTGATATGGTTTTCTTACGAATCTCACCTATGAAAGGAGTAATGAGATTCGAGAAGAAAGGCAAGCTTAGTCCGAGGTATGTTGGCCCATATGAGGTTGTAGACAGAGTGGGTAATGTGGCATATCGCCTAGACCTACCTTCCGACCTAGAGGGAGTTCATCCAATATTTCATGTGTCCATGCTACGAAAATATCTTCCTGATCCTTCTCATGTCATTCAACCCCAAGAAGTTCACTTTGATGAAACTCTCACCTACGAAGAGGTACCAGTAGCTATTCTCGATAGAAAAGTCAAGAAATTGCGTACTAAAGAAATTCCTACTGTCAAGGTTCTTTGGAGAAATCATTCTCGCGAGGAAGCTACGTGGGAGGTAGAAGATGAAATGTGGAAAAACTATCCACATTTATTTGAAACTTGAGGTAAGATTCTAATTCGGAGGACCGAATTCTTTTAAGGGGGGTAGAATGTAATACCCGTTAATTTCAGAATATAATTCGCTTAAGAGTATTTTAGAATTTTACAACGTTACTTTAGTTATTTATTTTGGTCATTTTTAATTTTCATATTTAATTGTTCTCTTGGAATATTATTTATGAAAATTGAGTTAAATGACTGGACTGAATATTTGCACCATGTGGGATATATTCTAAGAATGGTGAAATTCATGGAAAAGTGGTATAAGAATGGTCAATTAGTCCATTTATTGTAAATTGACTGGATGAGTTTGGATGTTGGGTTATGGATACACATGGGTTATTCAATAACCCATTAGAAATATTTAATATAAAGTTTCAATAGTACCCCCCTCATTTTTTCTCAAGCATCGAAGCAGCTGAACTGAATAGTAAATTCACTTTCTCTCGTTTCTTCACCCTCTTCTCAAATCCTTTCCTTGATCTTCAGAATTTCGATTATCTGTTCGGTTCAAAAGCTTTGTAAGGATCAAAGGTAAGCTTTAATCTCATTATTTTCCTTAAATCTAAGTTTATATGGAAGATTAGAGTAGGTTTTGTTCTTGAAGATTTTGATGATAATTCATGAATCTCAGTTGTTTTAGAAGTTATATTTGAGTTATAATCGGTTAAAATAGTTGAAATTCTGGTTTTGAAACAAGAAAGGAAAGGATGAATTTGTGAGAAATTTCTGCAAAAACTCGAGTTACTGTAGCGACCAGAAATTTCGGAAAAATCTGAAAATTTTTCTTCGAGTACTGTAGCAGTTACTGTAGTGTCGGCAGTCAACGGTACTGTAGCAGTCAACTTATTGTAGTGAACAGTATTGTAGCGAACCGTCACTGTAGCGAACCGTTACTGTAGCAAACCGTTACTGTAGCAATCAGAAAATTTTGCGTATTTTCGTGATTTTGTTTCCTTTCTTATGTTTCCTTGTAATATATTTTACTAGGAAATTTTCCTACACAAATTCTAGTGTGGAACAAGGTAAACTTGGACAAACATCAAGGTGAGTGAATAACCTTGCTAAGCTAATTTGATATTACTAGTCAAAGTACAATATAAGTCTCATTTACAATATTATTTGGATAATAAGCAATCAATTTTTCATATGGGAGTATATGATGATCGGTAGAAATAAGAGTATGTAGAAATTATTTTATTTCATGGCAATTGTACTATGTGATAAATTCTCACTATCTTATTAATGAGTAAAGGTCTACGGAATCTAATACACGAGTTTGAAATGGTTAAAGTCTCATACTACTCAGTGCATATCTATGAAACCTATACACGATTTGAAAGGGTTAGAGTCTCATACTACTCGGTGTATACCTAAGAAATCTTATTCACGAGTTTGAAAGGGTTAGAGTCCCATACTACTCGGTGTATACCTATGAGATCTTATTCACGAGTTTGAAAGGGTTAGAGTCCCATACTACTCGGTGTATATCTATGAAATCTTATTCATGAGTTGAAAGGGTTAGAGTCTCATACTACTCGATGTATAAGACAATTAATTATATGAGTAAATGTGGTATTTGTACTTTTGATATTTTATATAGTACAGTTATTTACTTACTGAGTTTTTAAATAAACTCACACTCCCTATGATTATTTTTTTTCAGATACAGAAAACAAAGAAGAAGAGTATCCGTTTGAAGATTAGAAGCCCCTTGGAATTATTCTCTATTTCTGTCTGGTGGGATACCAGTACTTATTAATGTGGATACTAGAAACGCTCTGTACTTTCTATAGGTCTCCTAGGCTTGCGATGAGATAGAAATATTAGACTATGTATGTCTATATTTGCTTATCAGATGAATATAATTCTGTAGTGTGGAATGAATGATTAAGGTTGAATGTAAAACCTTACATAATATATGTAAATAACGTATGTTTGAGAATTTTATCAAATGAGTAGTATCTTTTCACATGTTTAATTTTTGGGATGTGACAAGTAGAGACCATAACACTATATGTGAAGAATTTCTTGTTGCTTAATATGTGTGCAAAATCATATATATACCATTTGACATAATATTATAATATACAAAATATTATTATTTTATGAAAAATAATTTTAAATCATGAAAATGAATAACGTAAACAAAATATTTTATAACATTATATAATATTAAAAATAACAATTAAATATTCAAAAATAAATTATGTTATTTTTACAATTAATCAATTTATTCATAAAATATTATATATATTTATTTATCAAATTTAAAATTTGTGTATTAAATTATTTTAGGATCAGGATTAAAACTTTTTGTTTTTAAGATGTCAAATAAAAATAGGACACAAATTTTTTTTAGAACAACTAATCAATTCATGAGAAGATTTTTTATACATTTTTTATATGTTTTTATTTTTATTAAAAAATTGAATCAAACAAGTGATATGATGATGAATTAGGGTCGATATATGAGAATTATTGAAGAGAATAGGGTACAATATTAATTTTGTGCGGTCCAAATAGGACAGAATGGCAAAGACTTTAAAAATAACCATTGTTTATGCTAATGTTAAATTTCATAAAAAAAAATCTTTTTATCTTTTTAAGTTTTTGAAGTCCACTAGCTTAACCTTTTTCCAAGGTGACTCTACCAATTATTGGGATTTTATATGTCATTGTAAATAGCCATAGAATTTCTTAATCAAACATTAAAGTTGTCATACATACGGATATATCTATGAACATTAGGGTAAGTCTACAGAAAAATTTAATCTCCAGATAAATTTAACTTGTTAACTTGTTATTAGATAAGGTTTTAACTGTGGAAAAGACAGTTACTTTGTAATTCAAGCTCTTCACATTAACACCTTATAGTTGTATGGCCCAAATTGGACGCAACAACCAAGACTATGAAAAGAAGTGATTGGTGAATTAGTGAAAGTTGGCGTTTGGTCCAAATAAGGAAGGAAGATTGTAGAGTGGCGGGATTAAGTTATTGCATTCACTTCACCTCCTAATAACATTAAAAAAAAATACTATTATCAATACACATATTTACTTTGAAATTGAAGGTGTAAGTTTTATTTTTGTTTTTCATAGGTATCCTCTAGCAAAAGCAATTTTGTTAAAACATTATTGGACATTAAATGTGGACACTTTTTTAAACAAAGATTTGAATTTTAGTTTGTCACATTGTAAAAGATTAATTTTTTATGCTAAACTCAACTTTTATTGGTGGTGTAAATTTTATTTACCCAAATACTATGTCCCAAAACTTAATTATAAAATTCTACACTTTGCAATTTTTTTTATTCTTATTTTTATTTTTATTTTTATTTTTATTTTTTGTTTTTAACAAGACTCAGCCTTTGAAGTAGTTGTTTAAATTTCAAGAATGGTAAATATTAAATTCTTTGGGACATTCATTTAAAAAAGGTTATGTACTTTTTGATTAATAAGTTTGAAATGGATTAATTAATTTATTATATCGGATGAGAAGATACCTTAAATAAATAAATAAATAATAAAAATATGCTTATATTCATATTTAGCATTCTATATCAACTGATGCTGGAAACTTAGAATCCACAAGTCGTCCCAAATTTTGTCACCATGAATGGCATCATCTATGTCAAATTAAAATTAAAATTCCATTAATAAAGATAAACCGATTCATCACACACTATTATTAAAAAAAAAAAAGTTACAATTCGTTTAGATTTCTTGTTCTTCACATCAGAACTGTTTCACTATGATTAGATTATTTGAGGTGAATGAAAATGTCTAGTTTAAATGACAGGAGGGTTCTCTGTTAATTACCAATAAGAGGCAATGCATTAGATGTTAGGAACCCTTTCTCTATCTACTCCAAACTATAGTTTATGAAAGAGATTGGATCATCATAACATTTATTCAGCTAAGAGAATAAATTAAAAAAAAATTATATATATGTATGTGTTTACAAATAAATATCAAAACAAGTAAAAGAAATATTATAGTAGAATATGTTAATTTCTCAATCAAAGTATCTTAGAAAATGTATCCTAAAATAATTTAACAAACAAATCTCATATTTGATATATATATATATATATATATATATATATAATATTTTATAATTAAATGCATGAATTGTAAAAAAAAATTAAAAGTAATTTCTTTTTGAATATTTAATTGTTATTTTTAATATTATATGACATTATAAAATATTTTGCTTACATTGTTCATTCATGATTTTAAATCATTTTACATAAATTAATAATATGGTTTGCATAAAATAATAATATTTTATATTTTATAATGTCTAATGGTATATATATGGTTCATGAGACATGTAAATTAAGCAATAAGAAATTCTTCACATATAGTATTGTGGTCTCTACTTTTTTTGAAACCTATTTTGCTCCCGCTTTTACATTACGAATTTAAGCAAAAAAATAAAAAGGGAGAAGGCGTTGTGAGTTAACTTAATGATCACTTGCAACTCAAGTTGATTGACTGATCTTGACTTTGATTAGTTGGTTGTCGAGTCACTAGGTCTCATGTAAATCAGGCCAGGCTAATCTAGGTAAAAAATATGCTACAAACAATATAAATTTTATGTTCATATGATTTTTTTAAAAAAATAATTATTTGTCATAAAATTTTGGACGTGTAGAAGACTTTATTGGGATCTTTATATAGTCATTGTTAATAGCCACAAAATTACTTATCTAATATAACTGATATGTGATTTTTAAATTTTTATATATTTAAAATTGATATGTAAAAATTTTGAAAACTATACACACACACACTATATATGTTTATTACACTTGACTATTTTATAAATAAAAGTTAAATTTCTTAATCAAACATTAAAGTTGTCACATACGGACATATCAATGCATAATTTAAGAAATTTAATGACAGAAAGTTTAACATTTTTGAAAATCAATCCCTTTGCATCACTTGTATAGTTGTGTGGAACAATTTATGAGAATAGGATCGAGGCACAGAGCCCTGCCTCAACGGCTAATATTTCCTCTGTTTTTTGGTTTATTTTTTTAATTTTTCAAAAATATATATCCATCTAATTCAGGTCAATGGTCAATCATCCAATAGTGAAAATCTCACCTACATTTTTAATTATAAAAATATAAGTTACATAATAAATACAAATTAATTTATAAAAATGTGAAATTACAGTAATTTAATTAAAGTAAATATAGTATTTAATTTATAAAAATATAAAATTTCAAAAAATATACAAATTAATTTAAATACTACCGGGGAACCATCAATTCTTTCCAAAGGGACTATCAGGGGAACTTACATAAATATCTACACATATTGAAATTGTCAAAATTGAGGTAATAAGTCTGGAAGGAAATTTTGCAGGAATGATGAACGTCATAGTTTGCAAAGGGAAGAACTCTGATTCAATATGATTATCATGTGAAAGCTGAAATTATTGTGAGGGGAATATGATAAAAATTAAAAATATTTACAGTAACTAATTCCTTCTCTTAAAAAATTGAAAAACAATCACGTGCCATATAAGAAGTTTATGGTCTGTTTAGTTTATGAAAATATTTCATTTTTTTTTTCAATCTTCATTTCTTGAAATGTATTTTTTGAAACACTGAAAATATCTTTTTAGTGTTTTCAGATTTAGACATATTTTAAAAAATGTTTTCAGTTAACTCAACTAAACGTATTTTCAAATCTATTTTCTATTTTCAGTGCAAATAAAAACAAAAAAATAGTCAAAGCAAACAGACCCTTGATGTAATTAAATTAATATTGACACCAATCATACATTTTATTGATTTCTGCTTATAAGAAGCCTCTTGTGTGCAAAACAAATCATAAGTCGTTAGATTTTGATAATTCAATAATTTTTATTTATTTAATTTTTTAAAATATAAATTTTATAAATATTAATTGATGTAATAATAATTATAATTTTAATAATAAATATAAAATTAAAAATATAAATTTATTTTTTTTAAAAAAAATATTAAAAACATTTAATAATTAAGAAGTGTTGAATCACTTCCGTCAATTTGTGGTCTAAATAGTACAAAATGACCCAAACTTTCAAAACAACTACTGTTGACGCTAATGTTAAATTTCATAAAGAATCTTCAAGGCTTGGTTATTTATTTGTTTGTCATTTTTTACAGTGAGTAGGTGGAAATCGGTGTTTGGCCCAAATAAGAGGGAAGGAAGGCTGGAGGATAAAGTAAGGTTCAGAAAATCGGACCAGTCACTGAATTGGATGAGGTACCGGTTCAAGGATCAGTGGTCGGACCGGAGTTGAACCACGGTCGAACCGGTGGTAATTAAAATATATTAAAATATATAATTAATATATATATATATATATATAATCATAAATAATTAAATATCTCATAAATATAAATATGCAAATTCAATTAAAGACTTAATATCTCAATATAAAACAACATCCATCAAAAAAAAAGTTTACAATATCATCACACACATAGTTAAATTCATTAAACAAAAGTTAACAAACTAACAAAGATGGATTATGGATCAATATAACAATCATTCATATCAAATTCTGGTATGTTAACATCTCTACCAAGATTGCTACCGTCATCTTCACAACACTAACACCAGGTCCAATCTCATTAAAGGATTCTAATAATGGCTGATATGAGATGTTAAATTCTTCATCACCTAATTATATAATAAGGAAAGTTAAAAATAAAATCAACAAACGAAATTAATACTTTAAGACTTTTATAAAATTAAAAATATTTACCCTCATTATGCCCTGAGGATTCACCAACTATAGGCATTGTATTACTTTGATAAATGTTTTCATTCTGAAGATTTTCATCAGTAAATTCTGGAGGCGTTTCTTCTTCAACTATCCAGAATTCAACCTTATCAATAGACTCATAATCAATTGGGTCATAAGTTCTCTTCTTGTAATACATCCTACAATAAGATATTAAAATATCAAAGAAAGGTTCAATGGAATCCAAACCAACAAAAATATATATATATCAATGTATTTATATACCTATTTTTCAAGCGCAAGTTGTAAGTGGTATAGACAAGGTCACTTAGTCTTTGATGTTCCAATCTATTTCTCCTCTTTGTATGAATACGTTCAAATAAACTCCAATTTTGCTCACATCCTGAAGAAGATGACGTCTGGCTAAGAAGATGAATTGCCAACCTTTGCAATATTGGAGCACTACCACCATAATAACTCCACCATTCATCTGCATAAAATTTAAAAGGAAAATATTCAAAATCAAGAATTCAAGACTATAATATGTAACTCTATGTGTAAAATAATACTTACCTGGTCGTATTGTCTTCGTCACCTTATAAGCACTTTCTCGACTAAAGCTTCCTTGTCGCTCACAATACATTTGCATCTCCTTTAAAGCTTTAGACAAGTCATTACAAATGCTTTTTACATCAAGCAAATCAAAAAGTGATTCCATCACTATGCTCTTTTCAGAATAGTTATTATCAAAGAAGAAAGCAGGATTTAGAAAGTATGTCACTGCATGAAGATCACGCTTCAAGTGTTTGTCCCATCGAGCCTTAATAAGATCTGTATAAGGCTTATACAAGTGCACCTTATGTTTAAACATCTCCTTTATAGCTTTTTTGGTCCTATGCATGCCATCATAAACGTAGCCCATAGAAGGCTTCTCATCTGCATCTACAATTCTTAGCAATCGAATTATAGGACCAGCAACTTTCACCAAAATTAAGCAATCATTCCAAAATTTATTATCCAAGACAATAACACTAAAAGCTTTTCCGGCATTGGTCTTTGCTAGCCTATGACTCAAAAAGTGTTTATCTACAGCCAAAGCTTGTAAATGATGCTTGTGATCATAAAGACTTTTTAGAGTGATAAATGTAGTAGCAAATCTAGTCACTTGATAAGTCCTAGAAAGTTACTAAATAATGCCATCATATGAGGGATTTTCGGTCCTCTTTTAGCTTTGTTGTTGTCCTTTTGCGTTTTTTATCTTTGTTTTCGTTTAGTTCTTTAGTGCTTTATAGTTTTCTTATTTTCTTGTTTTATTTCCCCTTTTTATTGCCTTTTTAATTTATTTTAGTTGTTGTCTTTTGCAGGTGTAATTTTGGGAAGAAAACAAGAGGAAATTGAGACTCCAGTGAGCTGGCGCCTAGGCGCCAGGCATTTGAACTACAAAGAGCCCTCTGCCCAGTTGGCACCCAGGCGCCCAACCCCATGAACTTACAATTGGAGCTGCAACTTTGGCGCCCAGGCGCCAAGTCACGAATCTGCAGCTTAAAAGCCTCTTTTGGGCCATTTTGCCTTAACTTGGACTTGGGAGATTTTTGGGGAGCTTGGAGGCAGCAAAGGAGCAACATCTTGAGCTGGTTAAGGGGGAAGAAGGCCATCTTTCATGGGATTGGTCCTCCTTTCCCCCATCCCTTCTCTTTTCTCTTCATTTTCTTCTCTTTTCATGTTGCATTTTCTTGTAATTTGTAGTGATAGCTAGTATGTAACTCAAGGATTGTTATGAGCCCGATTTTAGATTAGGTTTTGTATAATTTCTTGAACTCTTGTAATTGTTGCTTGGTTAATACATGTTTATTTATTTCAATCTTAATGCTTTCCTTTAAATTGGCCACTTATTGGGATGATTTGGTGTTTTTACCAAACTTGGGAAAGGGAGGTAAAAACTAGATCTTAGGAATGAGTTGTATGAGTTCTTGAACCTTAAAGGAGAGGGGATTGATTTGCTAATATCATAGGAATATAGATACTAGCCTCATATAGTCAAATTAGGGTTTGCTCATTTAATGAACTTGATTTTCACATAAGGAATTATGGAGAATTGGGTTTTATCTTAGTTGAGGTTTGGAAAAATTCTTCTAGGAATATTTGTACCTTAGACTAGCATGTACAATTGATAAAAGCAAGAGTAAGAGGATGATAATGGAACCTATGAAAAATGATGGGTTTGGTGGTTGATGTAATTTAATTTCTTATGAGGTTTTGTTATTGAATGATTCTTCGTAATTTCATTTCATATTATGTTGGAGTGGATTTTACGGAATTGAATTGCTCTAAAAATGCTTGATCACCACTTTTATGAGTTTGGGGTTTTTATCTATGCTAGGGATAGCTAGATATTAACTAGCCCATTGTAACTTCCACCATAAATCGGATTAATCTAGGAATAGATGATCTTATTTATGTGATTTTTATGAGTTCCTAAACTTAATCACCTACTTGAATGATTGGATTAAAGAATTAAACAATCATTTGGGTTAGGTAGGTTTGCTTCTCCAAGGGATTAGATTCAAACAATTTTGAGAGCTTGACCAACACCAAAAGGATTTGTAATTTGATTGAATCATTCTGTAGCAACTCAAAGACTCATTTGTCCATGAATTAGTCGGATTAAGAAGTAAATGAAGTCAATCTCATCAATCCTAGGTTATGTCATTAGGAGTAGCTTAGTTTTAGGTTCTAGATAATAGTTTTAGTTTAATTTGTAGCGTTAGATTCATTTCTCTGTTTAATGATTCGTCTAGATAGCATTTACTTTAGCTTCGCGGGTAGTTGGTACCTCAATCCTCGAGGGAACGATACTCTACTCACTCTGTATTACTTGTACGATTGGTACGCTTGCCAAGCCGTCTTCTTGTGCTTAAAGCTGCTGCTGATGTGGAGAAATTCGTTTCTGTCAAGATGGCGCCCAGGCGCCACACCTGGCACCTAGGCGCCATGATGCTGAGGAGTAAGTGGCTTCTGTCTCGCTGGCGCCCAGGGGCCAGTAGTCTGCGCATTTAGGGTTTGTGACGTTGGCGCCCAGGCGCCAACGTTGAATTTAAGCCACAGTAGAAAATTTTCTGCCATTTTCTCTTCTCCCAAACCCTAGCAGCCGCCATCCCCACTTCTCCTCCCCTTCTCCGGCGCCTCTCCCTCCCAAAACCTCCATTTTCACCGATTGGGAGCCCCTCCTTCACCATCCTTTCCATTTTCGCACACATTCCTCCACTTTTCTTCCCTTTTCATCACTTTCCTTCCACTTTTTCTCCCTTTCTTCATCTTCTTCGCATTTTTGGGCTGATTTTCGAAGTTGGGTGGTGCTCTCCCCACTTTTTCTGCACATTGTGGTAAGTTTCCTCTTCCCCACTCCATTTTCTTTGAAATTTTGAAAAAAAAAAAAGGGTTTTCTGAAATTTGAAATTTAAATTTTCAGTTTTCTTTAATTTTTGATTTTAGGATATTGTTAATCTTTATTTTCTGCTGATATAAAAAAAATTTTTAGAATTTTAAAAATTTGGATTTAGGGCACTGGTTTGAATTTCTTGAAATTTCTGAAACTTGTAAAATTGGAATTTAGGTTTTTAGAGTGTTATTTTATTTTCTGAAATTTTAGGAATTTTTAAACTTGGTTTTTCTTATTTTTCAAAATTTTTCTTTTACTAAATAATCCAATTTTAGAGTTTTTGAAATTAAATTTTTGCTTTTTGAATGTTTAGGATTGTCTATTGCATAAATAATGTCTCACAAACGTTCAAGGAAGCAAAAGGAAGCCGAATCTTCCTCTAGTAGAGACTTTGATGCCTCTAGGTTTAAGAATTTTGATTGTAAAATGAAATTTGATGAACTTGAACCTAGAGAGTTTATTAAAGAGAGAGGGTTTTATCTGAGGGCTAATCAGTACTCCGAAATTCAAGATAGAATAAGAGAGTGGGGGTGGGAAACACTTTGTAGGCCGGCTACGAGATACTGCCCCGAGGTTGTAAAAGAGTTCTACACAAATGCATTTAGGGGGAGTAATGATAGTGTTACGGATAGAAATACTTCTTTTGTTAGAGAGAAAACAATTTATTTTACATCAAACAATATCAATAATCTGTTTGGTCTGAGATATGGTCCTGATTCTGATAATGAATATGCTGAATGGATGAGGTTTAGGCATATGAGATCAAATACACTTATCGACACTCTCTGTAAAGAGGGAGCGAGATGGGAGTTGGACGCTCAGGGGAAAGAAACAAATTTTAAAAAATCTGATATGAAACAAATCCCCAAAGCGTGGTGCACTTTCGTCCAATCCAATCTCCTCCCCACTTCGAACCGTTCTGATGTAACAATAGAAAGAGCGGTGGTCATCTATATGATTATTACAGGAAGTGTCTTTAATGTTGGATCTCTGTTATCCCAAAATCTAGATAAATTAATTCAAAAACAAGGAAAAAGATTGGGATATCCTTGCCTTATTACTAACCTCTGTCAAAAGGATGAGGTGCCTATGCTCAATGATATTTTTCGTAATCCCGAGGGCCCTATCACTGCACAAGTGATAGATTCTATGGCACCACGTGATGGAGCCCCCGCGGATCACTATCAGGCACCCATTCTGATTCCTCAGGCACCATCCAGACCACATGCTGCACCTGCACCTCAGGGACCTTATATGTCGCAGCGGATTATTGATATTGAAAACTCCCTGAATGATTTGAGAACGTCCCACAATGCTTTTGTTGCCTCCCATGATGCATTTGTAGGAACACAGAATGAGCACAATAGGGGCGTAGCTCAGGCTCTGTATGCCATGGCTAGGCATTGGGGAGTGAGCACTGAGGGTTAGACTTTACAGGATCCCTCTTACGATCCAACAGACGACATCAATTTCGATCCTGCAGTCAACAGTGGAGTAGCTGGCGGAGATGAAGAGATGGGCGAAGAAGACGACGCTGATGACACGGATTGAGGCATTGTGATTCAGTGTTTTGTTGTTTTTATTTTTTTTGTTATTATTATTGTATTGTACTTCTTATTTCCGAACTTTTATGTTATGTTATTTTTATGTATTTAGTGGAGTTTTTATTGGATTTTGTTGATGTTTTGATTATTGTGATGGAATGGTTAAGATTCTCGTTATTGTTTATTCTCTTTCGTAATTTTTGGTATTTTAATTCTGTATTGTTGTTGTTGACGGTTTTGTTTTATAAGCATTCATTGTGATTCCGTCCCCTTTTTGTTGATTGTCCCCCTTTGTGTGCTTGGTTTGACATTGAGGACAATGTTTGGTTTAGGTTTGGGGGAGTAGTAGAGTGGATGTTAAATAAGAATGCATTTATTTTTGTTGAACCATCACGTTGTAGGATTTTTCTTGATATTTTGGAAACTGTTGAACAGGTTTTATGTTATGACAACGTTGGTTGAATTTATGTCGTCATCTTATTTAAAATCGAGCTAAGTTACGGATTTTTAGAATTTATTGATTAAAATTGTAAATTTTCAAAAATTCTTAAATAAAAGTTGTAGGTATTTTTAATTTTCTTTATATACTCCTCAAAATTTTAAAAACTTTTTATGCTTAGTTGTGATGTATATTTGCTCAATAAGGGAATAAAAAAAATAATAATGAATAATAAAATAAAATAAAATAAAAATAAAAATAAAGAAAGAATAAGTGTGATTTAAGTTGAGGAAGTATAGTGTGGATTAGGTGCACAATACTTTTTCCAACCAATGAATCATATCTTAATAAATAAAGGTGACGGACAAGGCATTGTTGTGTGGATTAGGCGCACTGATAATTCTTTGTTTCCTTAGCCTATTAGCGGATATTGCCTAGATTGAGGGGAAGATGTGTGGTTAGGCGCACGGTCTTCATTTCGATCATAAATAAATTGGAATTCTCTTTTGCTGAAATGCATTTTGATAGAGCTAAGAAAAATTCTCACAATAAGATAAATTCTCTTTAAACTTTTGAGGGAGTAATTAGAGAAAATTGATGGCATCTATGATTTTAATTTTAAGGTTAATGAAATTTTTCAATTTATCTATGAATTCAAGAACTTCATTGCCTAGCTTTGCTTTATTTAGATGAATGCATGAATTTAACTTACTTTACCATAATCTTTCAAGTTGTTCAACACTTCTTTTTTATCATGAAAGATCTTTTTGTTATGTTCGTGTAGTGTGTTTAGTTGTGTTAGATAGTTGTTTGCTTGAGGACAAGCAAAGATCTAGGTTTGGGGGAGTTGATAAGTCCTAGAAAGTCACTAAATAATGCCATCATATGCGGGATTTTCGGTCCTCTTTTAGCCTTGTTGTTGTCATTTTGCGTTTTTTATCTTTGTTTTCGTTTAGTTCTTTAGTGCTTTATAGTTTTCTTATTTTCTTGTTTTATTTCCCCTTTTTATTGCCTTTTTAATTTATTTTAGTTGTTGTCTTTTGCAGGTGTAATTTTGGGGAGAAAACAAGAGGAAATTGAGACTCCAGTGAGTTGGCGCCTAGGCGCCAGACGTGATGCCCAAGCGTCAGGCATTTGAACTACAAAGAGCCCTCTGCCCAGTTGGCGCCCAGGCGCCAGACGTGGCGCCCAGGCGCCCAACCCCATGAACTTACAATTGGAGCTGCAACCTTGGAGCCCAGGCGCCAAGTCACGAATCTGCAGCTTAAAAGCCTCTTTTGGGCCATTTTGCCCTAACTTGGACTTGGGAGATTTTTTGGGAGCTTGGAGGCAGCAAAGGAGCAACATCTTGAGCTGGTTAAGGGGGAAGAAGGCCATCTCTCATGGAATTGGTCCTCCTTTCCCCCATTCCTTCTCTTTTCTCTTCATTTTCTTCTCTTTTCATGTTGCATTTTCTTGTAATTTGTAGTGATAGCTAGTATGTAACTCAAGGATTGTTATGAGCCCAATTTTAGATTAGGTTTTGTATAATTTCTTGAACTCTTGTAATTGTTGCTTGGTTAATACATGTTTATTTATTCCAATCTTAATGCTTTCCTTTAAATTGGCCACTTATTGGGATGATTTGGTGTTTTTACCAAACTTGGGAAAGGGAGGTAAAAACTAGACCTTAGGAATGAGTTATATGAGTTCTTGAACCTTAAAGGAGAGGGGATTGATTTGCTAATATCATAGGAATATATATACTAGCCTCATATAGTTAAATTAGGGTTTGCTCATTTAATGAACTTGATTTTCACATAAGGAATTATGGAGAATTGGGTTTTATCTTAGTTGAGGTTTGGAAAAATCCTTCTAGGAATATTTGTACCCTAGACTAGCATGTACAATTGATAAAAGCAAGAGTAAGAGGATGATAATGGAACCTATGAAAAATGATGGGTTTGGTGGTTGATGTAATTTAATTTCTTATGAGGTTTTGTTATTGAATGATTCTTCGTAATTGCATTTCATATTATGTTGGAGTGGATTTTACGGAATTGAATTGCTCTAAAAATGCTTGATCACCACTTTTATGAGTTTGGGGTTTTTATCTATGCTAGGGATAGCTAGATATTAACTAGCCCATTGTAACTTCCACCATAAATCGGATTAATCTAGGAATAGATGATCTTATTTATGTGGTTTTTATGAGTTCCTAAACTTAATCACCTACTTGAATGATTGGATTAAAGAAGAATGATTGGATTAAAGAATTAAACAATCATTTGGGTTAGGTAAGTTTGCTTCTCCAAGAGATTGGGTTCAAACAATTTTGAGAGCTTGACCAATACCAAAAAGATTTGTAATTTGATTGAATCATTCTGTAGCAACTCAAAGACTCATTTGTCCATGAATTAGTCGGATTAAGAAGTAAATGAAGTCAATCTCATCAATCCTAGGTTATTGTCATTAGGAGTAGCTTAGTTTTAGGTTCTAGATAATAGTTTTAGTTTAATTTGTAGCGTTAGATTCATTTCTCTATTTAATGATTCGTCTAGATAGCATTTACTTTAGCTTCGCGGGTAGTTGGTACCTCAATCCTCGAGGGAATGATACTCTACTCACTCTGTATTACTTGTACGATTGGTACGCTTGCCAAGCTGTCAACATCACTCCCGAACGAACAATTTCTTTCCAACCTTCTCTTCTTCTAAGCCAAGACAAAAACACCATATGATTGTACACAAAAATGGTTATTTTTTATGCTTTTGATGCAAGATTTGCCACATGAGGCATGCTAGCAATGTCTTTCAAAAGGAGATTCAAACAATGTGCAGCACAAGGTGACCAAAAAATATGATCATACTTTTCATGAATTAACTTTCCAGCAGCTACATAATTAGATGCATTATCAGTCACTACATGCACAACATTTGCAGGTCCAACCCATTCAATAACCTCACAAAATAAATCACACAATGTTTTAGCATCTTTCACAAGATCAAAAGCATCAACAGATTTCACAAACACTATACCTGTAGGACAATAAACAAGAAAGTTTATCAAAGTCCTCTGTCTTTGATCACTCCAACCATCAGCCATGACTGTACATCCAAATTTAGCCCAATTGCTTCGATAACCTTCCACAAGTAATTGACACTCCTTCTTACAATCTCCTAATAAATTAACTCTCAATTCATCATATGATGGGACTTTAAAACCAGGCCCTATAGATGAAATTGCATCCACAACAAATTGAAAGTAAGGAGACTAAACTGCATTAAATGGAATACAAGCATCGAAAAACCATCTAGCAATGGCCATCTTAACCTTATGTAGTGCTTCTTTACTAGCCAATACACTTTTTAAGGTTGGTTGGGAACCTGCAGTTGTTCTTGGAGCAAAATAATTTTCAATATTGTCAACAGGTTTTCTCTTTTTGACTTGTGAAATTACTTCAACTTCTTCAACTTCTGTTCCACCTTCACTTCCTCTGTATGCTTCATCAATATCTGCATGTTTCTTTTTTTGCTGTATTTGCTGAAGTGACTCGATCATTCTATGGCGAACATCATGAGGCACTTTCTTGCAAGAAAGTACTATTTGACCCACAGCACCAGCAAGATGTTGTTTCATACGATTTATGCCTCCTCCTCTATATACTGATGAACAGTATAGGCAAGTATACACATTAGTCTTTCCCTCTTTCTTAAAGGCAAAATGATCCCATGCCGGATCAGTTTTCCCACGACTTGGTAAACTAGAACCTTCTGTGGATTGCTTGTCTGATGACCCCACATTATTATCGATGTTGGCATCACAATTAGGAACATCCATACTAATAAAAAGTTTGAAACTATGAGTTCTTGAAAAATGAAGATATAAAAAATTCAAGCACAATAAATTATATAGTATATTAATAATACACTAATCTGAGTTGGAACTTGGAAGTTGGAATGGAACACACAAATTCAAGTTGGAGCACACAACTTCATGGTAGTGGGAAAAGGAATTTTATAAGCGTTTTGATTGATTTCTATATTGCTTTTATCTACCAAATAATCAAAAGTTCTTTGTATGCATTTGAAGCCCCTTGACAGCTTTAAATAAATCGAAGCCTTTTGCCTAATTTGAAGCCCCTTGACAACTAATCAAAACTTCATGGTGGTAAAAATCCTTTTGCCTAATTTAAGTGTTTAACAACTTTTTAAATTTGCAAATTGAAACCCCTTAACAGTAGTGACTTAGAGCACAACGTGAACAACATACTTAATTAACAATAATCAGTTAATCACTCAGAGCACAACGTGAACAACAACATCATATTCAATTATTCACATCACACCAATAATCTAATTACTTCATCTCTACAATAATTAGCATATTCACACTAACATATCAATCATCACCATACTTAATTAACAACGTAACACAATATATAAACAAACATTGACAAATAAACTAAAAAAAATTAAAAACCCTAACCTTGTCTGTCGAACAACAGCCACCAAGCGAAGATGAAGAAGGAAGTATAAAGGCCGCCGGAGCTACGAACAGAGGCCACCGGAGCTTCGAACAGAGGGGGCCAAAGCTTCGACAGTGAGATTTCAGAGCTTCGAAGTTCGAACGCGAGGAGGCTGAGACGAGTTTCTGACGTTTGGAGGCCGAAATCGCTGAAGGCTGAAGCTAAACGCGAGGTCACCGGAGCTACGAAAGAGGCCACCGGAGCTTAGAACAAAGGGGGCCAGAGCTTCGAGAGTGAGAAATCGAGGAGGCCGAGACTAGTTTCTGTCTTTCTGAGGTTTGGAGGCTGAAATCGTGCTGAAGGCTTCAAAGCTGAAGGGGGTGATTAAATTAGATACAAAAACGACGTCGTTTTTTAGACCAACAGAGCCCAGAAAAAAAAAAACAATACTGAACCGGTTAGAACAGCGATCCGCCCGGTTTTGAGCGGTTATTCCGGTTCGTACGGTTCTTGACCGGTTCTTAGTTTTCCCGATTTTCTGTGTTGTTCCGGACCGGAACTATGGCCGATTGACCAGTTTTCCAATCCGACCGATAGGTCTGGTCCGATTTTCAAGATAAAGTCATTGCATTGACTTGACCTCCTAAATCACAAACACATGAGTCTAATGAGGTTTTAGTCTCAATAATTTAAAAAAAATTATAAAAAAATGGTGTTATATATGAATATGACATTTATTGCTTGATTGTGATGTGATATGATTTCAAGATTGATTGTGGGAAAGACAATGGACCAATTATTACGGATATGTCGTCAAGTGTTATACACATCTTTCAAAATATTTATAACATTTATTTATCTATTTATTCATAATTATTTGAGTGCGCATCTAAAAAGCAGTTGGAGAAACTTTCAACAAACTATGATTTGTAATATTTGAAAAAATATAATAATTTCATATTTCATAATTTTAAATATACCTAGCTGCTAAACCAATGTTTTTAAAATTAGACTAATTATTAAATAGGTAAAACTACTAATTCAAGGTTTAGTAGTTAGATCGTAGTTGAATCAGTAATAATTAAAAAATATTAAAAATATATATAATTTAAAATATTGAAAATATATATAATTTAAAATATTAAAATACTTAATATAATTGATAATTTATAACAATAAGTGAAGGAAATAAAAAAAATTAATCCATAATTAATAATTCACCACAACTCATAATATCTACAATTTCAAACTAAGTCTTAGTTGTGAAAATAGTTTTGTAAAAGAGTGAGTAAATTTCACATTGCTTAGAACAAAGAGAAAACAAACTTTATATATTAATATATATTAATGGGCTTATAAGAGGCTAAGGGAAGTGCTGAGTTCACGCGCTCACAATTTCATGTAAATGCAGTGCAAATCGTCCAAACTGTCTCCCTGCGCGTGTGATAAAGTGGACTTAACTTGTTTTTTTTCCTCTTTCTTCGGTTTTTTCTTTTTTATTTACTTATCTGAGTGGTGACATATTTGACAGTTGCAAATTAACTTGGGTTACCACGTGTTTTCAACATTCCTATACATTTTTTACCCACTTCCATAAAATAAATAAATAAACTACCAAAAAAATAAAAAAGGATAAAATCAGTTCAACCACCTCACCGGCCGGTTCTGGCCAGTTCGCCCAGTTCAGCGTTGATTTCACCGATTCAGTCTCAATCTAACTATTAGCTGGTTAAATGGCAAAATCGAACCAGTACCCACTCCAATTCTTGGTTGAACCAGTCCAACTGATCGATTCGGTTCGATTTTGCCAACAGTGTGCCAAACACACATTAAGAAGTTTAATGTAATTAGATTAATATCGACTCCAATCAAACATTTTATTGATTTCTGCTCATAAAGAACCGCTTGTGCGCAAAACAAATCATAAGTCGTTAAATTTTGATAATTCAACAATTTTTATTTATTTAATATTTTTTAATTTTTTTAAAATATAAATTTTATAAGTATAAATTAATTTAATAATAATTATAAGTTCAATAATAAATGTAAAATTAAAAATATAGTTTTATTTATTTTTTAAAAAAATTAAAAAAATTTAATAATTAAACATTGTTATACGACTCCTAACTTACGTGCGTAGGGCCTCCTGCACGACAAATCATTCCCGTCAATTTGTGGTCTAAACAGGACAAAATGACCCAAGCTTTCAAAACAACTATTGTTTACGCTAATGTTAAATATAAAAAAAATGGTGTTATACGTTTTTAGGATGGACTGTGATGATTTCAAGATTGGTTGTGGAGAAGATAATGGACCAATTGTTACGGATATGTCGACAAGTGCCATACACATTTTTCAAAATATTTATGACATTTATTTATTTATTTATTCATAGTTAAATAGTGCGTATCTAAAAAGCAGTTGTGGTCTCTATGACATTAAAGTATTTTGTTTTCATTAGCTGACTTCAAATATTCTCATAAGCTCCACACGTCAGTGAAGTCCTTATCCTAATTTCGGTGCCAATTTTGTGGCAGTGATGACTATAGTTTCTACAATTTTATCATCCTTTTCCTTTAACTATAATATGTTTGTCTTACACTGGCAATGTAAAAATGGTTTGATGTTTTAGCCTTACTGCCGGTCTTAGGAAGGAATATCATGTGATTTCCTTAGATTGTGGAGAAGGCAATGAACCGCTTGTCACGGACATGTTGACAAGTTCTACATTTATTTATTCATTCATAATTATTTGTGTGTGTTTCAAAAATATAAACTTAAGTTTAAAAAAGATCATGATTTAAAAATTGATTTTGAAAAAATTTAAGTTTAGATAAATTATGATTTATAAAAGTAATAACCTGAAGTTTTTACTCAAATCATAATTTGAAGACAAAACAAAATTAATGCTAAGACTGCCAAACGGATTATTTTACACAAAAATTACGTTAATATAATTCAGATTATGATTTGTAAAAATATAACAAAAAAGCCAAACATATGCTGAGCTTTTATAGTGAAAATTTATGTGAAGAGTTTTAGTTTTTTTCAGAGTATGATATTAGGCCCGCGGAGCTCGGCGAGGACTTATTTTAATTATGTTTAAATATATGTGAAAAATGAAGAATAAAATATAATAAAAATTTCATAATTTATCTATTTTTAAAAAATCATTTAAAATTGAAAAGCAATTGACAGAAATGGACACAAAATCTTGCTCCATTGACTTGACCCCCGAGTTTTTTTTTTTCCGAATGAATTGTGAAATTATATCAAAGAGAACAAGATTCCATACGAGCCGTTATAAACATGAGAGAGTGTATTTTATTCTACATTTAAAAAAAAAAAAAAGAAGTTTTACGAAGGAATGTGATTTGATTTCAAATTGTAAGTGTGGCGAAGTCAGTGAATCAATTATTACAGATACGACGTCTGAAGATTTCCACATACTGAATATTGTCATGAGTTTGAAGATTTCTCATCGAACAGCGTGTATCCACAAGTAATTTTAAGTTGAATGGCCCTTCAGTCCCTATGATTTTGGAGTATATTCAGTCATTGTTAGCCTCTCAGTCACTCACCCCATCAAAACTCTTCAATAACTTACCTAATATAATAATCAAAATTACAGCGCATATAGGATAAAAATAATTAGTTTTTAAGATGCATAATTTTAAAATATTTATTTTTTGTTTTTAAATGAAAGTGGAAAGGCTTGATCTACGACATAATTTTTTTAATTTTTATTTTTTATTGAAAAGCAATATTGTTTAAGATGGTGTACTGTCAACAATTGTTTTTTTAATGAGGATTGAACATGAGCTGGCCATCTCGTGAGCCATTAACTTGACCCGTCAGACTCAATCTCGTTGGGACATGCGCTGTAATTAATGGAAAAGATGTTGGTGGGTCCATTTATTGCAATGGCTACCTATTGATTTTATAATAGGTTCTTACCAATGTTTGGGTATATATTGACTATAGATAGCCATTGCCCGCAGAGAAACAGTAATAAGATTTAAAGATTTCAAATTTCATCTGAAAGGTATGGGGTGGGCTAAGTTATTGTTGTTGGCTGTTGCAGTTGCAGTTATGGTTCAGAGCTATGGCAGCGAAGGATGGTTGGAGCAAGAGAAGAGAGCACTTTTAGATATAAAGGAGTCTCTGAAGCTGCAGCATGCATCCGTGGATGAGTCTCATTTAGCTTCATGGGTCTCTGACCCAAACAGTGATTGTTGTGAGTGGGAGGGGGTCAAGTGCGATTCCTCTGCAGCTTGTGTCATATATCTCTCCTTTTATAACGTCACAATTAGATTGGAATATGATGGGGTCCATCTGAGATGTATAAACTCTATGAGTTTAAACATGTCTCTCTTGCTGTCTTTCAAGCACTTAAATAGTCTCAACTTATCATACAATTGTTTTCATAATTTAGTTGGGATTCAAGGTACTCTCTCTCTCTCTCTTTAATTTGTTCAAATATATATTTTTAAGAGTTTGAATATATGGAGAGATTGAATTTTAGAAATGTCAATTTTTTACCATCAAATCACTTTGAGATTTGTCCTTATTATAGAAATATTTTACAAAACTTTTGAAAGAAAAATCTATTGATATAAAATTTAATTTTTCAAAAGATCCAATTCTATATAGAAAGTCTTAGTATTTAATTTTTTTCTTTTTAATAAAAGATAGGTTTATAAAGACTTCATTAACTTTTCAAGTTTGAGTTTGACAGAAGTTGAGTGCTTGGTCCTATGCAAAACATGAGAAAGAAAGGGGGGAAGCAGGGATAAATAGGAGTGCAGATCCTCTACTTGTCCCTACCTTGTTAGCCACATTTAGTAGGAAAAATTAGTAGGAAAAAAACTGTAGCTAACTTTTAGCAATAGAAAACAATTGTTGTTGAAAGTTAAAACAGTTATTTTAAAACCGTTGCTAAAAGTATTGTAGCAGAAAATGACTTTCAGCAATAATTTTTTCTGTTGCTGAAAGTAAGCCGTGGTTTTTTTCTTTTTAACAACTGTTAAAACTATAACAAACAAAGCAGATCAAATCCGTACTAGAGAAATAGAGAGAAGAAGGTGGGGGAGAGATAGAGAGAGAGAGAGAGAAGAAGAAGAAGAAGAAGAAGAAGAAAATTCTAATTTATAATTTAAACTACCTCAAAATGATCCGTTTACATAAAAAGTAAAGATATAAGAATAGAAAAAGATACAAACACACAAACAAGTCATAAGATGAAATTAGAAGGGTAATAGTTCCGAGGTGTAATAAATATTCAAATAGTTTAACTATTGATAGTCTAATTTTCCAAGATTTCCATTTACTACCCAAATCATTGGCCATATGATTCTAAATATCCTTCTTATTCTTTGTTTTTTTTTTTTGGGTAAACTGGGGAATATCGTTCTTTCTTCATTACCCTTAAATCTCTCTAAAAAAATTGCATGGAGATCTATGTATAAGAGCCCATAAAATGATCTCCAAGTATATGTTAAGGGATTGTAAAAACTCAACCTCTCTTGAGATAATGCTCTTCATACAAGTGGTTTAATATCCCATGATGAAGTAGATATATAGTGCAACAAGACAAAGAAAAGAAATTATATTGAAATGTAATCCCTATACATTATATAAGAACATATATACACCTTTTTTATTATTATCTCTCTCTTACTATACCATATATATATATGGCATAAGACAAGATTCAATTTCATATATAGATTTGAAAATTAGAATCTTATACACATGTGTTCGTATGTAAGCACCACCTAATTTGTTATATTTTCTAATGATGTATTAATGGAAAATAATTTTTGTAGAAACTACTAATTTGATATTTTGATGTTCCTTTTTAAAGATGGTGAAAGGAAGTCAAGATTTAAAATGTTGGAGACACTAGATCTTAGCTACAATATTGGCTTGGACAGAAACATCATGAAACCCTTGAGTGCTCTCATATCCCTCAGGAATTTGATCATTTTAAAATCCTTTATAAATGAACCTTTTCCTATCCAAGGTATGCATGCGTACAGCTATTTAATAAATTTCCAACTCTAAAATGTCTACTCATTCTAATTTAAATATTACATCTTCTCTTCAGAATTATCGGTTTTACGAAACTTGGAGATGTTGGATTTAAGTTCCAATTTACTAAGCATGGGTATAGGGCCAACATTTCAAGGTATGGTTAAATAAGGCTATTTAACAAAAAATACAAATGCAAAGGTAAAATGAAAATATTTCCCTTAATTTAAGGGGTTGGGCAATTTGCCACCTTCACTTTTAAAGCTTAACGAAAGACTCTCAAATTTTTTATTTTGTGAAGAAATCACTCATCCATTAATCAATATGTTAAAGTTTGAGAGAGTCTTTTGTTAAGTTTAAATTAAGGTGAAGGGGATAAATTACTCAACTTTAGGAGATTTATTTGCATTCTGTCCCAAATGTGAAGATTACTGTTTACAAAACTAGTATGAAGTTATGACTTTATAATTCCACTAAATTCAATAGCCTAAACATTTATATCTACATATTCTTTTGAAGTTTTGGCCAACCTCAGCAACTTGGTGGTCCTTATCTTGAGAAGAGTTAGTGTTCACAATTATGAACCTTTGCCAGTTGAAGGTGAGCAAATATATTAAATATTACCTCACTTTGTCTGGTATATTGGCCTTGTCTGGCCAGCTAGCCTTAACATACAAGTTTTGCTGGAGTCCAAAATTATTATAAATTTCTTTCTTTTTCTATTTCAGGCTTATGCAAAATGAAGCAACTTCAAGAGCTAGATCTTAGAGGAAATTTTCTTACAGGAACTTTGGATATATGCCTCGGGAATTTGACATCACTCAAGGCTCTTGATCTCTCTCACAATTCCTTAAATGGGAGCATTCCAACATCTTTTATTGCTCCCCTTGTATCCCTCGAATATCTTTCCCTTTCAAATAACAATTTTGAAGGCGTATTTTCATTTAGCACCTTGGCTAATCATTCCAACCTCAAGGTGTTAACACTCGGATACCACACCTTGACATTTGAAGTGGAAACTGAAAATACCCTTTGGATTCCTTTATTTCAGTTAGAATATCTATATATGTCTAATTGTCAGGTGAACTTACCTACAAGAACCATTCCTAGCTTCCTTTTGTACCAACATGACTTGAAATACCTTGATCTCTCATCTAATAACTTTGTTGGTTCATTTCCTTCTTGGTTGCTTGTGAACAACTCAAGGCTGAGAACGACCCTTTTGAATTATAACTATTTTACTGGACTTCAATTGCCCTCCAATCTAAGCCAACCCAAGCACCAACTAGCCAATTTGGTCATACGAGGCAACACGATGCAAGGGAACCTCCCTAAAAGCATAGGATACTTGTTTCCACGTTTAGAATACCTAGATGTCTCAAGCAACATGTTTGATGGTGATATTCCGGCTTCCATTGGAGAGATGTCACACTTGATGACTTTGGATTTGGCATACAATAAATTTTCTGGGGAAATACCAAAACAAATTCTTCTTGGATGCATCTCATTACGTACTTTGGTATTATCCAACAATAACTTGCAGGGGCAGATTTTTCCAACACTTGTAAACTTGAGATATTTGGTGGTTTTGATGATGGAAAATAACAAGTTCAATGGATCACTTGGAGATAGATTAATATTGAGTCATTTAAATATCTTGGTCATTTCCAACAACAGCTTCTCAGGAGTGCTTCCAGATTGGATAGTCAAGTCTTCGCTTAATATCTTGGCTGCATCAAGCAATAACTTTGAAGGAGCACTTCCAAAAGATTTGTGCAAAAATGAGCTTAGATATGTTGATATATCTCATAACAAACTCTTTGGCGCAATACCTTCTTGCCTGTTCATGTCATCATTGAAGTTCATTCACTTGCAAGGAAATAGTTTTACTAGTATTATTGACCTTAAACAACAACCAAGAAGCTCATCTTTGATAACTCTTGATCTCAGGGACAACAAGTTGTCTGGAATTCCAAAGATCATCTATGGGCTTTCACTTCTGAAATTTCTCTTTTTGGCAGGTAATGGGTTGGAAGGCCAAATTCCTAGTCAGATATGTCAGCTGCAACAAATCAACATCTTAGATCTTTCACGAAATAACTTCATCGGCTCCATACCCTCGTGCTTCAGAAATATGTCCTTTGGCAAGGAAAAAATTGATATCTCCGTGTTGGACTTATTTGAAGGTTTGGATATAAATATTCCATCATTTATAGAAAATTATCAATATCCCTCTTTTGATTTGCAATATCTCATACTCAATAATTTTGGACAAGAAATAGTTCAGTTTCTAATAAAGAGTTTTTTCCGTCAATACAAAGGTTTTGCACTTCAAAAAATTTCAGGATTAGATTTGTCATCTAATCATTTAATAGGAGAGATTCCGTACGAGATAGGAGATTTACTTGCCCTTATTGCTCTCAACTTATCACGCAACCATCTAAATGGAACCATCCCAAAAAGCATGCACAATCTAAAAGAGATGGAGAGCTTAGATCTCTCCTACAATAACTTGGAAGGTGAAATTCCTCTTCAATTGCAAGACTTGAACTATTTATCTACCTTCAATGTGTCCTACAACAATTGTCAGGCACAGCACCTGAAAAAGGACAATTTGGAACCTTTGATGACAATAGCTACAAAGGAAACCCACTTTTGTCTTGGAGTAAGAGTAACAGGCGCAATGCAATGCCACCATCTTCACAAACTCTCTTGAATGACACAAAAAATAATGAATTTGCCATTGAATTCACTGCATTTTATTGGAGTTTTGGTGTGTCCTATGTTATGATACTCTTGACACTGGTGACAATCCTTTGGATCAATCCTTATTGGCGAAGAGTTTGGTTTTATTATATCAATATATGCCTCCAGAATTCCATTGGTCAATTGTTTGAAGATATATTCTTCTAAAAAAAATAAGTTGCGACCAAGAATTTAATAAATATTGTTTACATGTAATAGAGTGGCATGAAAATTGTTCACACCCCTAGAGATATTGTAGACGTAGAATATTGATGTGAAATTATTGTTAATATATATATAGGCTTTGGTCATTGATAGAGGTCAATAACATCGTGCGATCCATGTAGTCGACCTCACTTAGTGTGATAAGGTTTTGTTGTTGTTGTTGTTAATATATATAGGCTTATGGATTATATTTGTGGATTTAATTAGATCTTAAATAAAGCAAGTATCATTTTATATGTGTTCTTTTTTTCTAAGAGATTGTTAAAATATGTATATTATAGCTTTGATAGACTTATTTTAATTAAGACATTTTTTAGATTTACCATTGGCAACCCAAATAAAAAAGGGGAAAGTTATATATTTCCTTGAATTATATATTGTTTAATTACAGATCACAAACTTTACCCTCGTATCAAAAGAAAGAAGAAAAAGACAAAAAGTACTGTTACATATCAGTTAAAATTTCCGACTTATATGATATAAACTAGATTGTAATCATCATTTATATAAAATTAGACTAAAATATAATAACTTCAGAAATTATATGACAGATAAATATTTTTGAAAATAAAAGAGAGAGACTCTTTGGTTATTGTTTCCAAAAACAAATTTTTTTAAAAAATTAAAACAAATCTTGCTTAGTGTATTTTTTTAAAGACATTTGTCTTGAAATTTTGTTTTTAAATAAAAAAGCTAGAACATATTTTACATGTTTTTGAAAGCAGTATTCTAAGATAAAAAAAGTGACATTATCATAAATAAGTAGATTCATTATAATTGCCATTTTTTGGTAAAAATTTAACTACAATGCTATCTTCTTATTTTTCTTTAGTTTAAAAGTTATTTTCAAAACAAATTATTAAAACGCATTTTGTTTTCAAAATAAGTTTCCAAAACCATTTTACAAAACTTATTTTCAAAAAAAAAAGTACAAAAATACAATCAAATAAGTTCATAATTTTAAATAATACTTATATAAAAGAATAATGTCATTTATTCTACATTTAAAAAACAAAAAAATTGTACGAATTCCATCTTAGGACTGAATGTGATTGGATTTCAAATTGGAAGTCAATAATTTATTCCTATGTATCGATACGTCAGTATTTCTTGCCAATGAGTTAGATTATATTTTAAAATTGGGAGGCAACTGAAGATACATTTTGTAATTACATAAGTTGGACCACATTAAAACTCATTTCAGATATAAGGGATAAAATTGAGATTTAAAATTACACGTTGAAAATATTCAATGAGCCATTGACACGTCATTACGGGAATGAATAAAAATTTCAACTGAAAATTTTCTATTGATTCCTACTAAATAATCTTGCAATTTCCCCCATCAGTTTTTGCCACTGAAAGACATTAGGAATATATACCTGTCTCCATCACCTATTACACTGAAATTTTATGAATGGCACAACGACTGAATTTAGTAGCAAATCCTGTCAAGTCACACAATTTTAAATTATGTGTCACGTCCCAAAATTTGATCACGTGACCGGCACGGAAAGTGAATTTCATTTCACCTCCGTAAGCCTATCTTTCTCTTAAAAATCATACAATTCTTTTTCATGCAACCAAAACGAGTTCTCTATACATACTACAATTACTCACATTACATCACTGAATGAATCTACCCGATTACAGAGATTTCTAGATTTATACAACTTAGAATAAAACTTAACTATTATACCTTTATCATGAACAAATGAAAAGGTAATTATGGACTAAGGATCCATAATTCCTTGTTCCGATATTTACCTTCAGCTGTCAACTCTGAAAAAAAATATCAATAAGAGGGGTATGAGCAAACCACATGCCCAGTGAGTAGATAACACCATACTATGACAAAATAAAAACCATGCATCATAATGATAACATGCAGCAATCATACGTAGATCGATCATCATATGATATAATATTATTCATAATACTTCACAACAATATCCAAGTGAATCAAATGCATTTCAACAAAATTCAAAATTCACAACAGCAATCGATGAAATCAATTTCACACACAATTCCCGTACCAACCGGGTCGTCCAGAATACCTCTGGATCGTTGCCCGCGGCCCCCGCCGCATCCACCCTTATGGCTCCATTTATATTCTCCACCCTTATAGCTTCACATAGATTTCTCCATGGGATGCACCACCATGCCTTTCCTTTCCAGTCAAACACAATCACAATCACATATAAAAACATCCTCAATCATAATCTTGAGCCACATACACAACTCAGTCATTTACAATTCAAGCCACAACATAATCAATGTGGTTCCAGCAACATAGCATGTATATAACATAACCCATAATATAGAACAATTATTCAACTCGGTTCACATGCCATTCACAATCCATCATATAACCTCCATTCATGGGAAAATAAGAAAATATAATTATATATATTACCAGACACGTTCCACATTTGTTTATGCCTCATCGTTCCATATCATCCTCTTCAAACTTGAATATACAACATATTTCCACTATGATGCAAAAAGTCAATAACAGATATTTAATCATAGCAAGTATTAACCCACTCACCTGGATTTCACGCTCTCGGCACTCCCACTTTGCACTTTGACCATTCCTATTGTAACCAGACAAAAACTATCAGAGTTACGAAATAGAGAAATTTCCTACCACTACTCTCGACCTTCACTTACTTCTCGAATCATAACTCCTAACTGGTAATGAATATTCAAATGAAACTTATACCATTGGAAACTAGACTTAAAGAGCTTTCCAACAATATAAAGTTTGCCCAAAACGGAGTTCGGATGAAGAAGTTATGGCCGATTGAAAAATAAACTAAAATTTCCCGGTACACGTGGCGCCTGGGCGCCACCCATGCCTGGCGCCTGGGCGCCAATTCCTTCTTCTTCCCATCTCACCTTGGCGCCTAGGCGCCACATATGGCGCCTGGGCGCCACGATCGCGACCCCTTCGTGATTTCTCTCGGTTTTGGCCCAAATTTGGCCAAATCTTCACCGTTTTTCATGATTTCTTCCATGGGATCTCACCCTTAATGTCTAAGGAGCATTTAAACACCAAAATCACCAATTTTAATCGAGAAACGAAGCCGGAATCTCGATTTTACCTCAAACACTCTTAAAACTAGAAAATAGAGAAAAGCTTAAGAAATAGAAATTTCTACCTCGATTCCTTGCTTTCCCTATGTTGCTTGGCTCCTAGAGGCTCGCCCCGTAGCCCGAGATCCACCCTCCAAAGCCCGGTTGTAGAGTTGGAGTGTAGAGAGAGAAATTAGAGAGAAGGAAGAGAGAAGGAGAGGAGAGAAAGTGAAGAGAGAGAGAGAGGAAAGGAGAAAAATGAATAAAAAATAGGTGAGGCCACCTATATACTCGCCCGGGGTGAAATTATCACTTGCTCTGCAATTGACCCTCAGTCAAGACTAGCAAAAGCAAATTCATAAAATCTCACCTCAGGTGTTTCTAAATCCTCGGTGCCCCACAAATTTCCTTATTCACTTTAGTCCCTCTCAATATCTCAAACTCCACTTTAACCTCGAATCCATCATCTTTTCGGTACCGGACTCATAATTCATTCCCATAAGCTCTATTCTTCTTCTCGGGTTCCTACTTGGTCATTTCTCAAAAGTCCTCTATACTTTCTTTTCTTTTCACTTTAGTCCTTGAGAATTTGTAAAAATTTCCTAAATTAAAAATAAAAATTTCTATTCCCACATTTTCTTCACTAATTCAAAAAGAAAATTTTTCACATAATTAAATTTTTCACTAAACTTCAAATCAGACTTTAAATATTCATAAAAATTCTTGGGATATTACATTATGTGGCTCGACGGATCACATGTCGAGCCATGCACACAATTTAAATTTGTGTAGTTTGATAGATGACTTGTCGAAGCACATATTTTTTTTATAAAAATTTTATATCAATAAATTTTATATTTTATAACATTTATTTTTATATTTATATCAATTACTTTTATGGATACCTTGTAAATGAAAAAAGTAGATATATATATATATATATATATATATATATTTAAATAAACTTTATTATTTGAATAAATTAAAAATTTTGTAAAAAAAAATTTTGAAGATGTGATTTTTTTTATTTTGGGATAATATATGTGTGGCTTGACACAACCTGTGTTGAGCCACACATAAGCACACATAAAATATATGTATTATTTGTACTTTGACAAAATTTTAGATGAAAAATACACTTTTCTTAATTTATAAATTTTAAATAAGAAAAATACTTTTAAACAATAAACTCTTTCTAAGAAAATAATTTTTAAAAAATAATCACTTTTTTAAAATCATACAAAATAAATAAACACTGTATTAAAATCATAGATTATAAAACATAGAAAAAATAATAAATATTGTATACAAAAAATCAAAAAATAAGTTCCTGTATAGCCACATCTAATATGTGTGGCTCTATAGCAATTCTGCCAAGCTATACATTTAATGTGTGTATATATATTGATGCGATATTTTCCAACAAGTATATTAGGTCACAACTAGTAGTAAAACGATGAGAGAGTTATCGTCCCCATGAATCAACTTTTAACAACTACTAATTTCATTAATTGAAGTTATATTTGGACGGATGAAATGATTGTGTGAAATGAGATCAATTTTAACTAAAAGTAAATTAAATTAACGACAAGGAAGTTAACTAAGCAACGAGAATTAACACAATAACAATTCGGATATAGGGGATTAATTCACTTGACTCCTGATCCGATTGATTCATAGACAAATCAATCTTTGAGTTATTGTAGAATATTTCAACATAATTGCAAATTCCTTTTAATGTTGATTAAGTTCTCAAAAATATTTAAACCAAATGCCTTGGAGAAACAAATCTTCCTCACTCAAATAATTAGTTAATATCTTAGTCCAATTATTAGGCTCAGAGTGTAAGCTTAAGAACTTGTAAAAATCAAGCAAACAAGATTATCTATACCTAGAGTAACCTAATTTATGATAGAAGTTACAAAGGCGTGTCTATATCAAGCTATGTCTAGCATTAATACAAATCCTAGTTTCGTTGAAGATGGTAGCTAAGCATCTAAAAGAAAATTAATAATAGTAAAATCTACTGCAATAATTGAAATTACATTTATATTAAAGCATTCAACAATAAAGCTTCATAGGAAGTCAAAATACATCAATCTCCTAAACCCTATAGATTTAGTTACACATAGGAAGAGAGAAGAACAACATCACAAATCTACAATAAAACATGATATAAGAGGATAGAAAAAGAAAACGAGGTTCCAAACTCAGTAGATAAGAGGTTCCCATTAGTAGAGCTTCTTCTTTCTCCAGCCAAAAGATCCCCAATTTCTCTTCAGATTTCCAATTTATAGTTATTGTCACGTGTAGGTCAGAGCAGGGCACCTAGGCACCACTCTGGAAACAGCAGAAGCTTCATGGATTGGCATATAGGGCGCCACCTTCAGAACCTTAGACAAAGAGTTTGTGGGCTGGCGCCTGAGGCGCCATAATTAGAACCAGGCTGAGAGTTGAGTGGCTGTGGTGCCTGAGGTGCCAGGAGTAAGAGCTACAGCAGATCTCTTTTTCTCCAACTTGTATCAGCCAAAAATAACACCTACAATAAAAAGCAATAAATTACTCCAAAAGGCAGGGAAAGAGGGGATTAAAACAAGTTACAAGGGAAAACTAAATGTACAAAATAAACTAAGTAAAAACTAAAATAAAGAGTGCAAAAGAAAAAAAAATAAGACTAAGGGAAAGAAAAAGCTCGATAAAACCATATGAAACTAACAAAAATAACAGGCTTACCATATATATATATTTAATATGTGGGGCTCGACGGTTGACATATATATTAAATATAATATACTGTAATATATATATTTGTTTGTTGGGCCCACATATAATAATTATAAATTATATGTGGGCCCTATGTACAAATATATACAAAAGTAATTTACAAAATATTATATATATATATATATATATATATAATATATATAAGCATATTTTAATTTCATTAATTATTTTTTAAAAGTTTAAAATCAAAAAAATTAAATTTTTTAATTTAATAGTAATTAAATTTGTTATATAATAATTTATTGATATACAAGATTAATTAATGTATAAACTATTAAATAAAAAAATTGAGAGAAATATTTTAAATTATAAAGTGAATTTAAGAAAGAAAGATGTCAACTATTATTTTATTTATTATCAATACTTCTATGATATTATTAGTTCAATAGTACATTATTTGAAAGATACTCAAAATAAGCAAAGGAATACAGACCTTGTAATTTGAAATCTTTTACATTAATAGTACTAAAATTAAAATTATTTGAAAAGAAACAAGAAAAGAATAGGAGAATTTAGTGGTTAGATCACTAGCATAGAGACTGGACTAATTAATTTTATTCTCAATAATTTTAATGTCAAATATTTTACACAATAAAGTATATTTTTCTTAAAGTTTTTTAAATATGGTTATATTTTTATGTAATTTTAAAATATAATTAGTTTTAATTTCTAATAATTTTAATTTTAATATTTTAATGTGAAATATCTAAATAACAAGATATACCTTCCTTTTCTCCTTTTTGATAATCTTTTAATTAGTGTACTACTACCCTAACTATTTCATATAAGTATTGATTATTAGTAACTTTGAAATATGTAACATCCAGATTTAACATCTATTAGATATTTAATGCTTCTTTTTTATAATTAGGAGAAATTATTACTAAATATTGAGTATTTAATATTTAAGAGAAATCTTTATACAAAAGGAATTTTTAGGATAAAAATAATTGATTAAAAGGAAAATAAAATATTGCTACGAAAATATTGCTAAGTACTGAGTAATTCAATATTATCTAATTTTCAATTTAATCCCTACTCAAAAATTTAGTTATAGAAATTTAAGATAACCATAATATGATATATATATATATATATATATATATATATATATATTAGTTTTGGGCATGAAATCAGTAGAGTGTAATAGTATTTGTTGATGATACTTAAATAGATATACTAGTAGGACTTAAAACACGTGAAGTCGTGAATCCATCATCTTCAGTCAAGACAGCAAACAAGTCTCCCGGCTTCAAACATTTCGGCAAGCTTACAGAAATTATAAACGTGTTCCACTAATTTATAAGTTTATTTAACTAAATTAAAAATATTTGATATATAAATTTATTTAAGTAAGTTATAACTTTTTATAAAACATTATTCAAAGTAGCATATAATTATTAGCTGATAATTTTTATATTTTTTTTCATTTATTCTTATTATTTTATTTAAATTCTATCGTTATCATACTCGTAACATAATTTTCTCTTCTTCAGATTTCTTTCGCACACCTGTCTTTTGCTACTCAAGCAATGCAACCAACAGGTAAAAAGTGGGTGAGTTTCTATTCGTAGAATTCTTGGGTTGGAGCACTGGTAGAAGGCTGATCTCACTTGTTAACGGACTGTGTCATTGTGTCTCTCAATAATCATTTAAAAAAAAATATTACTAATTTATTGTAAGGTGTTAGATGATATATGTATAACACTATATTTTGGATAACATAATAAAATGATATTATTTTAAAATCTTAAATATTTATTTTAATTATTACACTATTTATTTTAATTTTTCATAAAAAATCATCTTTAAACAAAATATTATAATAATTCAAATTAATTAAAAAAATATCATATAAGTATGTTTTTTTATGTTATTTTACATTTATCAGTTCGTTAAATTTATCAAAAAAATTTAATTCAATAAACTAACTTAACAACTAAAAACTTTTAACTAACTTATCAATTATTTTTACTAAATATAACCTACATATTCAAAAGTGATTATACTAATCGACATCCAATCAAAATCTATTTTAACAATGCATCTCATGTTAATTTTAAGATTTCTTTTTAATGTCCGTAAACAAAACAAACCTAAATCAGTGAAGAAAATTATTATATCTTCATTCAAACGAGAACCGGTGAATCACGTTACTTCTTAAATCGTTGATTTCGAATATCAACATTTTAGAATCATAATTACCTTTTGGTTATTTTTTAGTTTAAAATTTAACCCTAGACCTTTATATCTTCAACATCAAAATTAAGAAAGAACAAGACTCCTGTGTTCCTGGGTAAATAAGAGGGAATCCTGTCATTATGTTTTCTTGCCATCTATCAAAATAATTCTCAAACTTAAGTGTAATTCATGGTTATGCTATTATACACTTGATCATTAAAACTTTGGATCTCTTGTCTTCTCGAGAGAGTTACAGAAAGATTTAATTATAGTATTATTGCATTAATCAAAAGCTTCTCAGAGGAACACTTGGCTTCCTCTGGCTTCTGCCACACCATGACACCATGTGCCTCCCATCGCAGGAACTTGACCTCTTCATCGAAGAACTCCCTTTTGCTATCTTCATATTCTTCGAATCTCAATCTCCAAATTCCACGGACTCTAGCTGTCACAACACCAACATCGCTCTTCGAACCAGCAGAAGATGGAGAAGAAGCATCCAGAGAAACTGACAATGTTCTTCTTCCTCGTACGTTTTCGCCCTTGCATCTAAACCTTCTCACACCCCTCTTCCATCTTCAGAGGCTCCATGTTCCATTCCTTCATTGATTACCATCTGGGTATCTTCCATGGAGCTCAAACCAACAAGATTATAATCTCGCAGAGATGGTGGTGTTCTTCCTGGGTCGATGACAATGGAAGCACGACACAAGGGGCAACTGGTGTGTGAAGCGAGCCAAGTATGTATACAAGGAAGATGAAAAGCGTGATTACACGTGGGCAAAAGCCTGAGATCATCGTCCTCTACAAACTCATTCAAACAAACAGAGCGCTCTGTCTGTTCCTGGGGCCAAACCCTCCCCTTTCTCGTACTTCAAAGCGGCGATCTCCCTGATAATGGATTGTTGAAGGCCATTGGTGCAAATATACCAAATGGGGTTGTCCGCTATAGTTGAGAAGAGAACATCTCGAACTTCCTCTGTTAGGTGCTGCGATCTTCTTGTTCTTGAGAAGAGGATGGCGTAGATGGCGAAGCAGAAAAGAAGAAGCATAGCAGAAGCCAAAAGGGTAACAACGATGATTAAGAAAAAAAAAATATTGGCTTTGTTTTGTGGCAGAGTGCTGCGCAGGATTCTGACATTAGCTTTCTGTGATGAAGGACCATTTCAGTGAGCAGCAGAGTTTGGATGGAAGAGAGGAAGAAGAAGGTGTTATTGTTAGTGAGGTCTAGTAGTTGTGAAGGAGTGAGATAGAGAAGTTAGGGAGCAAATTTTACATGTTTTAGGTTAATAACAAATATTAAAAAAAAAATAGTTGATGACAAATTGTATTCAAATATTAGAAAGTGAAAACTGACCATGGTTACTATCCAAATTTGGGATGATAATTGGTTAGCACATTCGGATTATAAGAAATGATTAACTTCCAAACCAACAGATATTCCACAGAAGTATGACAGTGACCTTATTATTCAGGAGAGGAATATGCGGAATGAATACTTACTTGATCAGCTCTTTCTCCCACACACGAAGAGTATCTCGTTATCTCGGCGCCAAATTCCGGACACTCTGATTTGGCCTTACTCAAAGGAATGCTTGTATAGCGTGAGATCGGGCTACCATTGGCTGCGGGAGAACGCTAATGTGCGTTCGGCAGCAACGTCGAGGAGAGAGTGAACTGGAGCAGAAAAGGTAAAAGTCTTCTTCTGGAGACCTCTCCATAATGCTTTGCCTTATAGTTGCAATTTGCTTAGACGAGGTGTAAAAGTTGCTGTCAAGTGTATCAGGTGTGGCGAGATGGAGGATTTACACCATGTTTTCATGGACTGTGATGTTAAATTTTTACACACACACACACACACACATGTATGTATACATATTATTTGAATTAGCATTACTCAATTATTAAAATGTTATTTAATATCATTAATATATTAACTATATTATTTATGTTTTATCTTATAACTTTTAATAAATTTAATGAATATTATAATTGGCTTCTTTGTTGTGAGTGGCCTGTAATGGGTTGAGCTGCTCATTAGATAGTCTGTTGAGAAGTCCTTACTTTCATCTGATGATAAATAAACTGACTCTCTATTATGCAGTTTAACTAAAACAGTGAAATTATTCGATAGAGAGCAGTACTTCTTTCACAAAGTTAATTTCTCTACTTTAATGTTCGAGATGAATTTTGTAATAATGCCAGGTACACATTCTTAATTCATCTCTCTTTTAAATTTGTTCTATAATATGCTGTAATTTGTATCTATCAACAATTTAGCCTTGTAAATTAGATCATCTAAATCCTTCAATTGGTATCATAGCCTGGTTGAGATACACATTATTAATTCCTTTTGTTTTTCCATAATTAAATCATATTATTGTATAATTAAATTTGATTTTCGCAACCCATAAACCTTAATTTTAAAACAAATTTTGTTTGCCCTTCTTTGTTCAATTAATCTTCAAATTGTTTTAGGGTTTCTCTTTAACACATTCACTCGAATCATATATGGAAAAATCAGAGACGTTTATTGAGTATTTTGGGAGATCAAAGAGTTTTTGTTTTCGATTTTTTATCTTGCTTATTTTTGAAACATGATTTCTCCCAAATTAGTAGATGTTTTCCAAAAGGTTTGGAGAGATCTTATTTTTATTTTTTGGAAACCAGTTTTCTCTCTATTTTTTGAACTCGATTTCACAATTCTCAAAAGACCTTATTGAAGCTTCAATACCTCCAACAGAATCAATTTATACCCCCTTCAAGACTCCCAGGGGGTTATGTTCAAAAGAAATGCCACTTAAGACTTGAATAACATTTAATTGCACAGGTTGATGACAGGGTAGTTGAAAAAGTCCACCAACTGGGAAATGAGCCACCAGGATATATTGGAGAAATCAAAGTATTTTAAGGCATGTTGGTGTGTTCTCAAAACTTGGAATTCTTGGTGAAAATTGGGACAAATCAGATTATTATTTACTGACTTTATTGCTGTTATCCTTGATGTCCGATGATATCCACACTGGAATTGGAATGGCGGAATATGAGGTTTCCAATCAGATCTGGAAAATATTACTAACTTCACCTCTGAAACAAGATCAAAAGTAAAACAATTCAAAATGCAACTAAAGAACGTAAAGAAAGGGACCATGACTATCAATAATCCTAAAGGGTTTGCCGGAAGAATACAATGTCTTTATTGTGATGATCTCATCCAAAAGTCAATCGTACAAGATGAATGAAAAGGAAGCAATGAAGAAAAATTGAAAAATATAAGAAAAAAATGATGTAGCACAACTATAACTGTCAACTCAGAATAAAAGAGGCAAGAATTACAGTTCTAGTCTAGTCAAAATTTTAGTAAAACCAAAATCAAACTACTCACGGAAATAACTAAAATTCAAATATTACTTGTGCTAACAGCCTAACACAATTCAATTACTCAGCCAAATGGACGATTTTTTTCCCCTTTTCGAGAGATGGAGAACAGCGGAGGAGTACGGTGAAACTGAAGAGAAGCACCACGTTACAATGGAGGAACAGAGGACAAGCATGGCGTTGCGATGGACAACAGTGGAGGAGCACAGTGAAGCTGAAGAGAAGCACAACGTCGTGATGGAGGAACAGAGGACAAGCATGGCGTTGCAATGGACAACAGCGGAGGAGCATAGTGAAGCTGAAGAGAAGCACAGCGTCGCAATGGAGGAACAGAGGGCAAGCTGAAGAGAAGCACGGCTGAGGTGTTTTTTTTTTATTTGTTTAAAGTCAACTCTCTGAACCAGGTTGGGTTGGATACCTCGGCACCCGAAAAGTGCCACATGTCGAGCACCCATGCCTTAAAAAAAAGCTCTAAAATGCAGTGTTTTTAAGTTTTCAAGTTATTGCAATTAGGGTAGTAATAAGTCATCTTTGGTTACTGCGAGGTCGTGCGGAGGTGTTTACTTGCAAATTTGAATATAGAATTTGGAGAAATGGGTTTGTTAGAAATTTTGGACTTCCTATCTCAACTGTTGTTGTAGTTATTTGATGGAAATGGGTTATTAAAGCCAATTAGCAGCCAATTATTTTGTAATATGTATTTTTTTTTCTTTGTTAATGTGGGGCAAAGTGGGAAAAAAAACAGTTAGATTTACTTCAGCTGCTCAATTTAACGCTAGTCTAGTATGTGTGCACTCATTATGATTTGGGTTGATTTTCGGTGTGCTTTGTTTTCCTTTTAGCATCTCATCTTTTGTAGGTCTTTAAACCTTCTTTTTTAATAGATACATCTTTCGTGGCATTTTAGAGAACATTTTGGGGTCACATTGTGCAATAAAAACATATTGGTATAACCAGAAGTGGAAAAAAAAAAACTTTGTATTTCAAGATTATATGATTGGAACGTGCATATACAAAACTTCATACATTTATCATCATTATTTCAATCGTTTATTCATTTTTTTCTTTTTGATTTGATATATTTCTTTTATTTCAGTCCTCTTCAAATCTTATATATTGCTATAAAAAAACTAATTTCAGCGTGGTAAAGGAAACGCGTGGGTGAACGAGTTCTACATCATTAGAGATTTGCAAGAGTAGTTAATTAAGGAAGAAGAGAGAAAAAAGGATTTTTTTTTTGTGGAATCTGAAAAATTATTTACATAGGTTGGTATGGCTTATAAGCTAATATTCATGCTTTCTCCTTTTCTTTTTGTTTTCTTTGGGATTTTTTTAATGCATGAATTAATTGAATAACTTTTGATATCTTCTGTCGTTGCATATTTCCTGTGACCTGCTTTTACTTTATGGAGGCAATAGTTTGATCTTCATTGATGATGTGTATTCTATCCCTTGTACACATTCTTCCTTGATGTTATGCATCTACTTCTTCTCTCTTAGTTTTTGACAAATCTGAGATTAGTTAAGTGTCATTAATTAATATGATAACAATACAAGTTGTTTATAATAAATCATTTGTTAAGTGTTAATTAATATGACAATAATTACATTATCATTTAGGATGGCTATTGTACTTGGTTTAATATTACTCGAATACATTAGCTCTTCAATATTATTAATGTAGGGGAGGATCTCTGCTATTGTTAAGCATATGAGAGTGCATATCCCTATGGTAATTACTCTGTTTTCATTGAATCCATGTGCCTGTATTTCTCTACTCTTTTGAATTTATGTGTTGCTTATGACCTAATTAATATAGATATCATGATCTTTGATTCTTTATATTTATGTCAAGTTGAATTTTATTATAGATAGGTTCATAAATAGTTGGTAAAACTAAGTGATATTGTTATCCTGCATGATTTTCCTGGTTTAGGATCAAAACGGTCTTCATTCCTTTTTCCACCATCCTTTTACGCTTTTGGTATGCCTTCTTTATGAGTAGTGGCTAAACTATTGCAAGTTTCTTGAAGGCTAGAGCTTCAGTGCCAGGAGATTGATTATATGGCGAAAGATTAGAGCTTGAGCAATATGTTTGATTGATGTAAATATTGCTTTAAATGTTTATTACTTGCTGGAAACATTTAAAGAATTACATATTGTTTGTAATTTGTGGCATCTAGCTTATAATTATTAATTTTGATTCAAATTGCGGTTGGTTTATAATGTCAGTCATCTGACTATTTCTAACAAGTTATATTTTAGTTTGTATTTTGAATATATTTAAAGTTAAATTATAACTTTGATCCCTAAAGTTTTACCAAAATTATAATTTTGGTCCCTATAGTTTCACCAAAATTATAAATTAGTTCCTGTATTTTATTTTTATATAAAATGATCCCTATAATTTCTTTATCTATGTAAGTTAATTTCTACCGTCAGTATGGTTAATATTGTTGTTAAAATAGTCGTACATAACAGCTATTATGTATATTTGTGAACATGTTAACAAGTCCCATAATTATTTTTTGTACAACTCAACTGTTATATCAACAAAATTCTCATTTTCCCTTAATTTCGAATTTCTCCAAGATCTGCGTGAACTACAAAAGTCATATTCCATTCAAAACTCTAATACCGAATACCGCCACAATACACTTCTTGAATTAGCATCTCTAGTGATTCTCCATTGCACAGGCACAAACACGTCTACAGTACTCGAATTGTCAAAAAAAGACGAGAGAAATAGATGAATGACAAAGTGCTTGATACGAAGCTTCATCGCCTTCAAAGAGTTGCAAGTTGTATTGGCTCACTAATTCTATCATGTGATAATTTGAATGGTCAAAAGCTAAAACACTGTGACTCCATTTATCTTGAGAAGTTTGTGGAGGAACGTGCTAGTTTAGTTGAAGGAGGAAAGAGAGTTACATCTTCTGGGTTCTTAGCCATTTCATCTTCCCTGAAGAAAGTTAGAGGAGACAGTTTTCCCTTTCCATCTTCTATTCCTTATCAATCTCCATCAGCATATTTTGGCCTGAATGAAAGGGATCTTGCCAAGTCAACAAATCTGTTTCTGTTTTAGAAAATCAAGAGACAGATAAAAATTGCAGAACTGAGGCCGAAATTATTTATGATGAAAAGAAATCCGTTAATGGTGGAGAATCTCAGGGTTTTCCTGTGTGGTCAGAATCCAAAAAGGACAGAAATAATCAAAGGAAAATAAAAGTATGAGACTGACAATTCTAGTACTGTGTGCTTGTGCTAGAGAATCATCGGAGGTTCTAATTTAAGAAGCGCATCGCAGCGGTCTTTGGCACCAGAGTTCATAATGGAATACAACTCCTGTGATTAACAAGGATTTGAAAATTGGGAGTTAGGGCAAAGTGAGAATTTTGTTGATGTGACACTTGAGTTATGTAAAAATTAATAATTGGATATATTAACATATTTACAAATATACACATCAACTGTTATGTAGAAATATTTTAACAGTAAAATTAACTACACTGACAGCCGGAACTAAATTATATGGATGGAGAAACTATAAGAATAATTTTTTATGTGAAAATAAAATGTATGGACTAATTTATAGTTTTGGTGAAATTGTAGGGATCAAAATTATAATTATATATAATTACTTCCCACTTGATAGGGGAAGAAATGTTAGCAAAGAACCATTTTAAAGGAATCTAAACAAATATAAATCATATGTACATATATATAAGAAAGAATTAGTATGAGATGCTTCAAAAATAATACATCAAATTTTTTTTTTTTGCAATATGATTCCAAATATCTTAAGTTATTCTTTATATTCAAGTTTTGTAAAAATGGAAAAATTATTTGAAATCATAAATTCTTAGACAAAAAAAAAAGAAGTTTCAATATAAAATTTAAATTTAATTAGGAATTGTGATTTATGAATATTTAAGGGTATAATTTAAAATAGTAAAATTAGCAATGTAAGTATTTTCTCAGGTTTATCAATTTAAGGTTATAATAACTATTTCAGGTTAATTAATATTCCGTAAATAAGTCAATGTAAGTTAAATTGATTTTGATACAATACATCTGTGAGACTAGCAACTACATAATTGCAAATAGTTTTTATGTAAAGGTATACATTAAAAGGCAAATAAATTCATAATTAATTTTTAATCATATATTTGATATACTATTGAACATATGAATTTTTTAAATAGTACATATTTGACAATAATTCATGCTTTTTATTGTAATTTTTCTTATTTATTTATTTTATGAAGTTTTAAAATAATTGTAATTATTTACAATATGATAAATGAATAAAAAAATGTTCTATCTCAAGCACCAAAAAATTTGTCAATTTATTTATCGATGTAGCGCTTGCAGCTAGAGTAGTAGTATATAAAAGCATCATAACCTTTAATGCAAGAGAATGCTGTTGTTCCATTTTCTTTTTTTTGAAAGTGTAATGCTCTCTTTATTACTAAGATCCTTTCTTGAATAGGTTACCAAGACACTCTTCCTTGCTGAGGCATGTTTGATAGCAAGTCTCTCTCTCTCTCTTTTTGTTTTTTCCTTAACTTTTCAGCTACACACTAAGAGCACATTGCACATTTGTTAGCTGGCAAATGTCTTGACGAAAGATGGAATTTTGTCGCCTTCCACATTTTCCAATGCTTGGCAGCCAGCAATGGAAGTTGACAGAAGGCATGCGATAGAAAATCGATTTTCATTTTTCATCATAATCCTATGAACATAGTCCATCGTTGGTCAGATGGAAAAGCAGGGGGGAGGAGCGAAAATTCCATCATTCTCTTCAGTTGAATCCCATCTGCCACCTCCATCCACACACACATATAGAGTGACGTTAGCAGATGAGACCAAGTGAGATAGAGAGACTATGAAACAGAAGGAGGAGGGACAAAAAGAAAAAGAGAAGGAGAAACTGAGAAAGAAGACAGAGAAGCAGAGGCCATGAGAGAGAACATGAAATAGAGAGAGAGGAGACCCAGAGAGATTGAGAACAAGATAAGACCGAGAGAGACAAAGAAATCATGAAAGAAGAGAGAGATAGGGAAACCAAGAAAGAAGAGAGAGAAGTAGAGGCCGTGAGAGAGAATACAAAACAGAGATGATAGAGAACGCGAGTAGAAAATAGAGAGAGCTAAGACCAAGAGAGACCGATAATAAAAATTTTAATTTAGGGGTAATTTAGTAAAATTGCCTCATCTTTTCTTTCATTTCCTTTAAAAAATTCATACCAAATAAAATAATAATTTTTTTCTTTATTCTTTTTTATATCATACCAAACAATTTGTTTTTCTTCTTCCCTATTTTTTATCTCTCTTTTCTTTTTTTAAAAAACATCTTTTATGCATTACCAAACACATTTTAAAAGGCATTGATTGGCATCTTCCCAAAGGCCAGCTAGGCTCCACTTCACATCTAAACACTAAACTTTTCATCAGTTAAAATTTTTGCCACCTCCTTCTCCCCCAATCATTTTACACTCATGAATGACTTCTACTTCTTAATTTCCATACTATCTAACTAAAGTAGTGTTTGGTACTCATTAAAAATGATGCAATGAGATTCCACTTGCAATGGTGTGTTGTATGATATTAAATTTTGACACAACAATCCTTTTACAATGGAGTACAAAGATTTGACGGTGTAGTATAAAAAATTCATGTAAAGTCATTGCATTAGTTGGAAAAACGTCAAAAATACCCTCTCCTGAATACCGTTTGTTGCTTGTTTTGAGCTATTTTGTACTATCATTTATTGTCATTTTTCATTGTTTGCCCGAGGACACTGACGTTTTCTCATTTTTGATGAGGCGTCCTTCCCTTTTTTTATTGTCATCTTCGACTGGTTTTAAAAAAAGTTCTTATGTCCTGCTCATATTTTATCTTTGTGGGGATGGATTTAAGGGTGGGCACTGTCTAGTCGGGGAAAAAATTAAACCTGAACCGACCAAATTTGATCAGGTTTAGGCGGGTTGTGCTACTGATTTTCTGGGAATAAATTCGAATCAACCCAACTTGCACTCTAACGAGTTGAATTGAGTCTGGTTGGAGGGTTCTCTCTCTCTCTCTTTCACCAGAGAGAAGACACGCAATTCAAGTTCACAACACATAAAAGCAAATATATATTATTTTCTATTCTTCGTCTTCTTCACCATTGTCAATGGTTGAAATCGAAGTCCCTGAATATTTTGTGTTCGATTTTTCTTGAGATCATGAAAGACCCTATGACTACCATAACAAGCATCACGTACAACAGAGACAACATCGAGTAGTGGCTTCTCACAACAAAAGAAACCAAGTGTCTTGTCACTAAGCAGCCATTTTCGAGAGATTTAACCCAAACCATACCCTTCACAGGGTAATCCAGGCATGGTCATCGCAAAACAACCATAAAGTCGTTGTTCAAATTTTGACCCTAAAACCCCTACTCATCACCCTCATTGTCCATAAGTTCATCACCAATCTTGGGGCCCCTTTATTTCGTGAAACCATAATGAGAAGTTTGCATGCGCTAGCCTTAGACAGCGAAAGGAACAAAAATTTCTAGTTCATAGATGAGAGATAGAGAGAGATGGCGATGGAAAGAGAAGGAAGGAGAATACTCACAATTTCAATGGAGAGCCAAGAGCTACGTCGTGGAGACTGGAGTATGGAGAGGAGGAGAGAGGTAGAGACCTGAACCTTCAACCTTACTTAGTTAGGAACTAGAAAATCCAAAAAAAAAAAAGTATAGATAGGTTAAGTTGGCGGGTCAGATTGAGTTGATAATTTTCAATATATTACTCGACCAACCAATGGTTGGGTTTGAAAATTTTGAACCAACCCAATCCGCTAACTTAATCCAAATAGGCAAGTCAAACTGAATTGCTACCCACCTCTAGATGGGTTCAACGATCCACTTTTTTTCTTATATTTTTTAATTTTTAATTTTATTTTACTGTTTATTTGATATGAAGATTATTGAGTAAGATTAAATGATTAATAAATTTTAAAAAAATAAAAAAAATGCAAAAAATAATATGGACCATTAGCAAATCCAAATTCATAGCCAATTTGAATATTTCCGACTGAGAGTTAGAGACAAAGTGGTTTGTCCCCTCTCTCTTCTGTTTTGTTTTATATATATATACATATATATATATATATATATATAATGTATATTCTAATTAGATATTGGTATTTTGATAAAATTATATTAAAATTCTATCAAATCTTTCCTTTCAAATTTTATTATCATGTGGGGCTCACATCAGATTAAAGCCATCCAATTAAAATCACAAACAATATGCGCACAAAAAAATTAACAAAAATTTAAATAAAATTAAATATGATTTTAAATAAAATGAAAAATAAAAAAAAACTTAAATAAAGCCTTAGGTAAATCCTGGAGCGCAGAGAATCGGTGAGCCTTCTCTGAGAACGGATCCGCGTGCGCAGGTGGTCATCAGTTTAGCAACGGTTATAAACCGTTGCTAAACTGCTGCGCATCTAAGCGGATCCGCGCACTCTATGCCTCCTCCCTGCTTTGAGTCGCTCCTTAAGCGAGACTCAGTGACTCGCCTCTCTCAATGGATGGGCTGGAGTTGAAAGAAGAAGGAAGAGGAAGTCGCTGGAAAATCGTCCCCTTGCTGTCGCAACGCCACCTGCCGCTGTGTCTTCTCCGTCACCCACCGCTCGCGTTCTGGCACTAACTCTTGATTGCCGCCGAAACAGAGCTTTGGCTGAGAGAGGTGAAAATCTGGCCCTCTCCCTCTCTCTCAATCTCTCTCTCGCTCATTCTCTCCTACATTTAGCATATTAGAAGCATTTTTTGTTGTTCATTTTGGTGTTTAAAGTCAATGAAAGCTTTGTTTTCTGTGGGAATTTCTCTAATAAATCTTTTATATTTATTGTCCATGCATTAAACGAGTGATTTTGGTGGGCCAAGTAATCTAAATGACAAGAAGAAATTTCAAATAAAGCTATAAGGCGTGTGTTGCTAAGTAGCCCTTGACTGAAGAAGGCGCTCATGCTTCGACTTTTGAAGCTTTTCCCAGACCCATCGCTTCCCACTTCATTTGTTGTTGAATCATTCTATTAAGTTATCTGTTTAAACTTGCTAAATCATTGGTTGCTACAAGATAATGTTTGTAAAGGAATTACTTTTTTCCATCGAACAAAAATTTGCAATGCTCTGATAACTAGAAGAAAAAAAAATGCAATCATCAATGTATTTGTGCAATATCCCTACCAAGTTATTGGCTTTGGATTCCTGCTGCATGGTTCTTTCTTTTGTTTTTTAGGCTTTATGGACATGGGTGTCAGGACCTACCAACATATTTGCAATGATATTTTTCGGTCAATAAGGAAGGTCATTCTTGCTTTAAGGATGATATTCATCGGTATGTCTCTGGACAAAGACAAACATATTTATTGATGGTGCTTTTGATGTTATTCTACCTACTTGGATTGTGATTTGTAGTCAATTGAAGTTCTTCTAACAATCGAAATGGACATTTCCCCAATTTTAATCACTTACTAACTTAAGTCAGTTTACTAGTGTATTTTGATAAATGAGGGATAAAATTTCTAGCTTGGTTTATTAATTCTAGAAATGACTGTGGTTGCTTCCTGTCTTTGATGGTTGGTAAGTCTAATACCTTTTTACTAATATGTTCTTGTAATTCTATCGATCTTTTGATATATAATGTCCTAGAAATTCTATTCTTTCTCCTTTGGCTTCTAAGCAGCAGTTTTTAATCATGAAAAAGAGAAGTTGGTCTGTTATGCACCTGTGCTTGTGCTACCATTTTCTTTATTTGCTAGACAGGTATTGATAGACTATTTGTTTTGCATGTTTTTAGAGTTCTGCAAGAGGTAAGAGAGTAAAGAATAATGTAATAGAAGAAATTAGACCAAGGGAAGTGGTTTTTATTAGAGCCAAAAGAGGTCACGCTACAGATAGTCACAGCTTAGCAGAAATGGTATAATTTCTGAACAAAAAATAAACATATCAATAGCCAAATCCCTAAATTAAATGGAACTGTATGCTTCTTGCCTTTTTGTTTGAGATGAATGTGGGGCTGATACATATTTCTTTTAATCAATTATTGTCATATATTTAGCTTAAAAGGCAGAAAATAAATGAAAAAAAAAGAAGTGAGACAACATGGTCACTGCATGGCCAGCGCAAGGTTGTAGATAATGGGTATGGGATTATACTTAAAGTACATGTTCAGAAATATTTTTGCAAATTCATCAACTTTGCATTGTTCTTGCACATGCATGTTGTCATATATTTTGATAAATACATATATATATATATATGTATTACTGCTAATTTTATAATATATATAATGCTAATAGAGAAGTTGAAGGAGCATCTCCTTTGATTTGATATTACAAATAGTGCCTCAGCTTCCACTGTCAAAGGAACCAAGTTCCATGAAGCAATCTTTGGGAATAAAGATGGTCTATTTCTTGATCACTTTACTACCTCGGAGCAGCTCTGCTGCACTTCTTTTAATGAATATGCCCTTTCTTCTACTTACATAGTTACATGTGTTTCTGCACTCTTTCTCTTACTTTTTTCCCTTTTGTATATAGGGTAGTGAAGATTCAAGTAATGTGCAATATCCATTTTGTTAAATTAAGGATTTTCTTAGTTGCACGCTTATTCTTTTTCACTTACAGGAAAATGGATTGTGAATGAACTTAGTTTGTTACTGCTTGACCGGAGAAGGTTGGGAGGCCGAAAGATTATAGAACTGTTATTGCAGTAACCAAAGAACTGAAGGTTTTCAGTAATTTTGAGGACCCAATAGGGGTTGGAGGGACATGGGACTTGAAGCAGTTTCAGAAAAATGGCATCACTGACTAGATCGTTGTTATTGATGCTAAGGCTAAGAGGAGAATTTGGTATGTGCAATTTTTTTTTTCTACAAAATTGTTTTGTTCATAGCAGTGGTGGGAGTTCTTCTAATCCGAAAGAATGAGGACTTGGGTAATTTGAAAAAGCTATTTGAATGAACAACATTTTTTGTGACAAGCAATGGCAAGCTACCTGGCAAGGAGAGAATTCAAGTAATCCAAAAATAGTTGTTGTTTTATTGTTCTCCCTCCCTCCTCATCATTTCAAGTAATATACTATTTATCTTACTAAAGTGTATCTAGCTCACTCTAAACACTTCAATTTTCTTATCTTGCTCACTCTGTGCTATGGTGGTGGAATAGCTCTGGTAAGTCTCAATATAAATAATTATATTTGAATTATTGGTGGATATTTTCTTGAATTCCTATCTTTATCTTTATGTTGTTAATTGACCATTTTTAATGGGTGTAGATTGAAGGCATTGGACTTTGCCGCCCCCAAACAGATTTCTGTTTTCTTCTTTGCAGTCTAGAACCTCAGACTGTTGTATAAAGTTGGGCAAGGGCAAGGATAAAATCAGCTAAGGTATTAAAATTTCTCCAAATCACTGTTAATCATTATATAAGTCGCCAATTTTGGTAAGTATATAAGCAAAATTTGGTATTATCTTTTGAGGAAATGGAAGAGATAATTTCTTATTCCTATATTTCTGTATAATCAGTACATATCTATATATAGATGATCATCTTAAGCTAAAAAGAGAAAAATTAATGATTCTAGGGACAAACAGAGCTGTTGGCCAACGACCATACCAAAAAGCAGAAAAGGAAAAGTTAGCCTAACGGCTAATAACAATAAAATATTCTACACTCTCCCTCAAGCTGGGTTGTAAATGTTGATTATGCCAAGCTTGGAAATTAATTCTTCAAAGTTCTTCTATGTGAGTGCCTTAGTGAAGATATCTGCTGTCTGAAGATGAGTTGGTTGATGTAGAAGTTTGATTCTTCCTTCTTCAACCTTTTCCTTTATGAAGTGGCAATCAATTTCCACATGTTTTGTTCTATCATGGTGCATTGGGTTTTTTGCTATATTGATAATTGATTGATTATCACATAATACTTTCATAGGTTCTTCAACAATGATTTTTAGTTCCTTCAAGAGTTTTTGTAACCAAATTCCTTCACATATACCATATGCCAATGCTTTGAATTCAGCTTTTGCGTTGCTTCTCGATACAACGGATTGCTTTTTGCTACGCCACATAACTAAATTTCCCTAAACATACGTGCAATACCTAGAAGTTGACCTTCGAGCAACCATTGATCTTGCCCAATCAGCGTCATTGTAAACCTTGATACTCTTTTCAGTGGATTTCCCGAAATGTAGGCCCTTTCCAAGTGTGAGTTTCAAATACTTCAGAATTCTATAGACTGCTTCCATATGTTCCTCGTTTGGATGCTTCATAAATTGACTTACCACATTGACTGAGTGACTGATATTGGGTCTTGTGTGGTATAAGTAAATAAGTTTGCAAACGAGTCTTTGATATCTGCCTTTATCAACTGGTGCACAGTCCTTTTTGGATCCTAATTTGACAGTGATGTCCATGGGCGTAGCAGTTGGTTTACAATCGAGCATTCCTATTTCTTTTAGGAGATCTAGAACATTCTTTCTTTGAGAGAACAATATTCCTATCTTTGATCGGGCTATCTCCATTCCAAGAAAGCACCTGAGATATCCCAAATCTTTGATTTCAAATTCTTTTGCAAGTAGGCTTTTGAGAGTGTTTATCTCTTGTATATGGTCACCCGTTAAGATAATGGCATCTATGTAGACAATAAGAATGGAAATTTTTCCCTGAGAAGATTGTTTAAAAAAGAGGGTATGATCTGCCTAGCATTGGACATAACCATGCTTCTTGCTAACTTTTGTAAATCGATCAAACTAGGCTCTTAGGGATTGTTTGAGCCCATATAATGATCGTTTTAGACAACATACTTTGTTGAGTGTTGCTTGTGACTCGAATTGGAATGCTCATATAAACTTCCTCCATCAAATCTCCATTGAGAAAAGCAATCTTGACATCTAATTAATGAAGTGGCCAGTCAATGTTTGCAGCTAAAGATAGAAGAACTCCAACAGTGTTTAATTGTAAAAACCCATTTGCATCCCACAAGACGCTTTCCAGGTGGTAGCTCAGTGATCTGCCATGTTCCATTTTTTCCTAGAGCATGCATCTCTTCTGTGATAGCAGCCTTCCATTTTGATATTGTGAGAGCTTCTTGTATGGATTTTGGAATTTGTGTTTGATCCAAACTAGTCACAAAGGCCTTGTAGTTGTTGGATAAGCCTTGATATGACGCAAAGTTTTGTATAGGATGCTTCGTGCACTCTCTAACACCTTTTCTTTCTGCTATGGGAAGATGAAGATCAGAAAAAATAGAAGACTCGGGGTTGGAGTTACCTCAATGATCCTTTGATCTTGAATTCGGTTCCAATTCTTGGTTATGCTCAAGGATTACTTGGTGCTCTATCTCTCTTTGGTTCATTTTTCTTCTAGAATAGGTGATGAGATCTTTTAATTGTGTCTTGGAAAAGAGAATTAGAAGAACTTGGCATTTCAAGAAGAGGGCCCATGGACTCATTATTAGAGACAACTTTAGTTTGGGCCGTGGGACTGCAGAGGTTGTGACTGATCTCATTGTTTATAACCTAAAGCTGATATTCACTTGTGAAATTATTCTCCCCCTGAATGTTAGATTTGGGATAACAAAGCTGATGTTCGAAGAAGGTAACATTCATGGAGCTATAGAACTTCCTTGTAGTAGGAGAGTAACATTTATAGCCTTTCTGATGGGTAGAATATCCTAGAAGAATACACTTAATAGATCTAGGGTCAAGTTTTCCACGGTGTTGGGTATGGATATGGACAAAGGTAGAGTAACCAAATAATTTTAAGGGAATGGAGGATATGAGATGTGTACTTGGGTAGGTTTGGAGAAGAACTTGGGATGGAGTTTGGAATTTTAGGGTTCTAGAAGGTATTCTATTAATAAGGGAGGTTGCAATAAGGACGGCTTCCCCCCAATATTGCTTTGGCACATGCATAGAAAAACTTTTAGGAGATGTCTTTTTTTTTTTTGGTTCGGCTGCACCGTTTTGTTGGGGGTTATCAACATAAGAACTTAGAGGGACAATTCCTTGACTTATAAGATAATTACTAAGAATGGATGCATAATATTCCTTTGCATTATCTATTTTCAAAACTTGAATTTTGCTTTGGAATTGAGTTTGAATCATGGTATTAAATTTTTGAAATATAATATCAGCTTCAGATTTTTCTTTCAGAAGGAAAACCCCGTGTAAGTCTTGTGTGATCATCTATAAATGTTATAAACCAATGAGATCCAATAATGTTATTGACCTTAGATGGTCCCTACACATCACTATGGATAAGAGAAAAGGGTCGTGACTCTTTGTAAGGTAGGCTAGTGTAGGAATTTTGAACATGTTTAGCAAGTTCAGAAATTTCACATTGAAATTCATTTGGATTTTTATTATTGAAAAGATATGGAAAAAGTTTATTGAGGTACATAAAGTTTGGGTGCCCTAACTTATAATGCCACAACATGATAGTATTGTCCTCCTTAGAAACAAAGTTTTGAGATACCACATAATCGGAGTTGTAACCTTTCAGGTTAGAAGAATTATTTGCTTCAAGAAGATAAGAGCCTCAAGTACACTTTAGCACTGCCAATCATCTTCCTCGAATCCAAGACCTGAAATTCACATAGATTTGGGGAAAATTTAGGGACAATTTTGATCTCGAGTCAGTCTACTTATAGATAGTAAATTACAGTTTAATTGAGGCACAGGAAGGACAAAATTGAGTGTAAGATCTTTTGCAATTTTAACTGAACCAATTCTAATCACTTTGGAAAGTGATCCATTTGCAATTCTGATAGTCATGTTTTCTTTGCAGGGTTTGAAATTGATTAGGATCTACCTTTCTCCAGTCATGTGATTTGAGGCCCCTGAATCAACAATCCAGACATTTGATTTATCTTTTCTAACACTCAATGCACTTATAAAGTTACCTCTTTATGCTATAGTTGTTGTACTACTTGTTGGAGTAGAGTTATCTGCTTGTGTTTGCTTGATCAATTCCTTCAAGATTTCCAATTGTTCTTTGCTGAAGAGGTTTGATTCAACTTATAGTGGTCTCTCTTCCTTAATTGCAATGTTACCTTGGTTTTGCAAGCATGTAGGCTTCCAATTTTTCTGGCTTCCCATGAATCTTCCTGCACGTTTCTTTGGTGTGACCTGGCTTATGACAATGTTCACAACATGGGCGCTCCTTCCTCTGTTTGTTTTCATTGCTACGAGCAGCCAAAGCAGAGTTCTCCACTTGGGGTGTAGTGGCTGGAGTCCCTAGCATCACTTTCTTTCTGCTTTCCTCTTTTCGAACCTTAGAAAAGGTTTCTCTCAGGCTGAGTTGGGGCCTCATCCTCTAAATTCTTCCTCTTACTTCATCGAGATCCTTGTTGAGTTCGAACAGAAATTTGTACACTCTTTGCCTCTCAACAATTTGCTTATATTTGAGTTTGTCTTCAGGGCAACTCCAAGAGTGTTCCTCATACATATCAACCTGCTGCCAGTAACGCGTGAGAGTTTTGAAGTACTGGGCCATGGTTGAGTCTCCTTGTCGTAGGTCGTGTAAGATACCTTCATTCTCGAATAACTTAGAGGTGTTTTCCCGATTTGAATATGTTTCTTGTATAGCCTCCTTTGCCATTGCAAAACTTAGAGGTGTTTTCCCGATTTGAATATGTTTCTTGTATAGCCTCCTTTGCCATTGCAAATAGGAGGAAGTTCTCTTCTATTTCATTGGTCATTGAATTGATCAACCATGACATTACCATGCTGTTTTCTGTTTTCCAGATTCTGTATTTGGGATCATCTACCTTTGGAGGGACTGCAACTCTTGATAGGTAGTCATCCTTACCTTTACCACATATAGACATCATCACTGATTGGGACCACTGGAGATAATTGTTCCCATTAAGTTTTTGTCCACTGATGAGAGTTTGACTGCTGTCCAATATTCTACTAAGATTGGAGACTGGAATTTTGGTGGGTAGAGACATCAGAAGATGAACATCAGAGGATGAACTCTGTTTGTCAGTGGCCATTCCAAACTTAAACATATTCAGATGAGCCCGAATCACTATAGTGGCGCTGGGAACAGGATGTGACTGAGGAGTCGATGCCGGAAAGGAGAAGAGACGTCAGATTTCTGGGATATGCCGATCTTGAGGAGAAGAACCTCCTCAGGTGGGCGGTGAGATGCAACAACCATAGGAGAGGCGACGGAGGTGGCTGTTGCAGAAGCGATCTACTCTTTTCTCCGTTATGGCTTTGATACCATGAGGAAATGGAAGAGACAATTTCTTATTCCTATATTTCTGCATAATCAGTACATATCTATATATAGATGATCAGCTTAAGCTTAAAAAAAGAGAAAAAACAATGATTCTAGGGACATACAGAGCCGTTGGCCAATGGCTATACCAAAAAGTAGAAAAGGAAAAGTTAGCCTAACGGCTGATAACAATAAAATATTCTACAGCTTTTTATGTTTAAGGACATTTTGTGTGATCATTTCTTTATTTGTGCAGTTATACTTCAATTGGGAGCATTCATGATACAGTTCCCAATGCATTACTATGCGTCAGCAATTCTTCTAATAAATTCAAGCCAGCACATATGCTTTGTGATGGAAGATTAGAGGGGACATGACATGGATGTGCTACAGAAAAGCAAATGCTAATAATCAAAGGCTGCAATTGATGAGAATTCATACAAAACATCCAATTTCTTTGGTAATTTTATTTATTGCAATCTATAAGTTGTTCAGATGTGCTAGAATTCTACACGTGAAACTCATAATGGTTAAAAATCTAGCTTAATGTCTTTATGGTGTTGTTTTACACTATCTTATGGATGGGAATCATCTCTAGCGCCATCCAGTTCTTTCTAGAGCCGTTGGATCATCTGATCCAATGGCTCTCATTTTTTAGTATTTTTTTTTTAAAATTTTACAAAAAAAATTTACAATTATTAACTGATATGATCCAACGGCTCTCATTTTTTAGTATTTTTTTTTAAAATTTTACAAAAAAAATTTACAATTATTAACTGATCTAATGATAGTTGTAAACATAATAATAAATATGAATAATAAAATAATTGTAATTTTTTTAAAACAATTTTGAAGAAAGAAGAAAAAAATACTAAAAAAAATGAGAGCCGTTGGATGAGCTGGATGCTCTAGCGCCTTTTGGGTGCTGGAGTTGATTCCCTTCCCAATCCTATGCTCTTTTTGTTTCAAGGCTTCTGAGCTTTAAGACCTTATACATGGTTCTATACAACTTCAGTCTTCTGAACCATTTCCCACAGATTTTCCTAGGTATACTCACATAATAACTGTTATATGGTACTCAAATATTTGATATCTTCTAAAAAGACAGGGAAATAGAAAAGCTATCATTCTTCTAGCCAGTGTATAGCGGCCTGCAGTGGTAACTTTGAGCTCTTTTGTTCTTTTCCTTAGTAAATAGAAACATAAAATAAAATTTTATATGGGTTCATAGTTTTGTTGAAGTCTATAGCCTTCTATGTACGAAGTATTTGTAGATGCAGATTTAAACAACATGGTTAATTGTTACATGAATTATTCAATGAAAAAAAAAATGGATAGGGAGAAATTGTCGTATCTTTACCTTTTGCAGTTTCTGTTTGGTAGGAAAAACTTTAATGCCACTGAAAATTTCCCATTTCAATATACAATTATATAAGACAACTATGATGCCGTTTAAGAAGAGAGGTATTGATAAGCACCCAAGCAACTTGGGGAACTTATCATTAAAAGCTAGCTATTAAGGGAAGAGAACCAAACTACTTAAGTACTCCATGAAGTAGCTCTTCCCATCTGATGTGGGACTTAGGCTCTTACAAGCCCAGGTTCTTATCATAGCACCCCTGCTAGACTAGCCTATGTCCCAGCGGCTACACCAACGTGCTTCACTCGGCGTTGTACACTCGGTTCTTTTCGGTCAGCCCCTCTCCAGGCCAACTTTCTCTGGAAGCTCCATTGGCTTTTCTCGGCAACAGAACCAATGATAAACACCCAAGCAATTGGGGGAACCTACCCTAAAAAGCTAGCTGTTAAGGAGGGAGAACCAAGCCATATAAGTACTCCATAGAGTAACTCTCCCTACCCGATGTGGGACTTAAGCTCCTATATGCCCAAGTTCCTATCAAGTATAGATGCATTCTGTTGCGAAACAGATCTTGGGAAAATTCTTTAAGAGAGAATAAAGTGATAGAAATGCATGGAAGTTTTAGATAAGAGGGGACGTGGGTGATAGATACACTTCTAAAAGCAGTAAATATTTGTGTCTGTACCTCATAATTTTGATAACTACAGAAATCATGCAAGTCTATTGACATAACCTTCGTGATTTAATTATGGCTGGACTTTGATAAGTGGTCAATTGCTACAGTGTTAGTAATAGGTTTTCCCCCCTCCTTTGACATGGTAAGGATAAGGTAAGGTTTGTCCAATTTTTTACTGCTTCATGGTTGTGATGTTGATATATTGATATCATATTAATTTTTCTTTCCGTTGGTATAACTTTTTCGTTACTTTGACTACAAGGCATATGGGCAATCCATGTTAGCAAACATTTTACACTAATAAAATTGATGGAGCATTGTTGCGGGGGAAGGGCCTGTGGAATCCAAGGTGTGTGTTCTGTTTGGTGTGTGAAGCGAGTGGAGGTCTTTGGTGTGTGCCTCTGTTCAGGAAAAAAAAAAAAGAGTAGATGTAGAAGAAATACAGAAGACATTATAGCAATCTGATTGCCATTTTTTTATCAGAATAAATTTACTTTTTTTACGAAAATTATTAAAGGAAAAATTGAAATCACCCTCTATAGTGGAAAACTCTCTTAACTTCAAAGGAAGAGGGCAAGAGACATAGAATTGGCTGTAATTGAGAGTGCCTCAAACTGGGAGATAAGATCGGATATTGATTGTTGAAGTACTCATAACACACTTTACATAGTGAGTGGTCAATTTCTTGCAAGTTGGTTGATGGTGAACAGGAACATGCCGTCAAATCTGCACAAAGAACTTCAAATTTGAATCACTTGATGAAGGTCAACTATGGGTCGAGGCGGGTGACTTGTAATAGTGATTAGAGTGAATAACACGGGGCAGTCTTTAATTATGAGTTATCCTAATCAGTAGAGCTTTGCTCACTGATTTGTGTAAGTGATGACTAGATGATTTTGTGTGGGTTAATTTGTGTAAGTGGGACACCACACATTGCTGCTCGGTGAGTACTTGCCCTCTTTGGGGCCATCCTTTTTCTTTTAAATTGGACAAGCTTTGGTATAAATTATCTATAATATTAGAAATTCATTCCCGGAAATACAAAGGTGAGAGAAAATATATATTTATAACTGCACAATGCATATGAAAGAGCAGCCATAAATTTTCATGGAGTGCAAGTAGACATAAACTTCATCATAGAAGATTATGAAGAAGAATTAAGAGAGGTAGGTCTGTTTTTTACAGTAAAATTTCTGTGGTCATTTTAAGAGTTACATTCTTAAAATTTTGAAATTTTGATGATAAGATGTTTACACTTCACAAACGTTGCATCCTAATGGCAAAGAGCTTTATTGAATCTTTTAAAACTTAGAAATATTGTTGTTTTCATATATTTCATATTCTAATTTTTTTATATATGGATTTTCAGTTACTTGAAAAAAGAAGTTAAGATTACCACATATCATACGCCACCGAAGCATGGTCGGGTATTGCTGTTTCCCCTTCTATTTTGTTTTGGGTTTATTGAGTTTGGATTTTTATATTAGAAAACCAATCGCTACATTATTTTATTTTTGTGATGGACCAATAAGCATTTCTCTTTGTCAAAGTAGCAGCATTCATTTGTTTCATTTTTTTTTGCAAGTATAAATGCATAAATAATCTGCATTAAAGATTATGGTGGAAGTTCATTTCTGGTTAATATAATATCCGTAGATTTCAGTTTGTTCTTTTTCAGTTATGAACTATTAAAGAGTTCTATGATTAATGTGCTTATTCGCAAAAAGTTCAATGATTAATGCTCTTCATTCAATTGTAATAGTTGATGGGTACTCCCAATGATAAAAGGGCCAACGAGTTTAGCATAGTTAAGTGGTCTCTTGGACGCCATACCCCTAATGTGAGTTACTAATTTATTTAATTTGATAGGACTTCTAATATCTTATTTCATATGATGCAAAGGTTCTCTTACCCCAATGGAACATGGCTGTGAAGAAATTTAAGTATATGATGCAAAAGGCTTAGAAAATAATCTTAAAATAATCTTTCTGATATATTAATAAATGTTGCTCAAGAAACAGCACATGATTTGAACATTCTTCCGGTAACATAATTTTCTCAAAATACACGGGTGCTGTTTGTTTTGGTTATTGTTGACACTATATAAGGGTATGACTTCACGCTTTACCTTCAATTTGAATCTTTATAAGGTTTCATAAAATAAATCTAAAATTCTAAAGAAACTTCTCGAAGAACAAAATCTGGCTGTATGAAGAAATGGGGCTGATTCCTTTTCACCCATCATCAAGGTTTGCTAAAGGTATTAAACACCATTGTGCTTCTTAGCCCAATTCTTAAGAGGCTGGATATCCCGATTAAACGATTCCTACTAGCCTCAACACTGTGTTGCCACTAGGCAAGTCAAGCCCAATTCTTAATGCGTGCAGCTTTTCGATGCTAAAAAATGGTGGAAGTTCACATGTCAAGCTGAGACCCAATCTTTCAAGGGTGGATGAGAAGTTTGTATATAACTCTAGGAGTGTTACAAATTCTATTTCTAAGTCAAATGAAGAAAAGAGCAGTATTTGAACATTGTCACCGGGTACAAAGAAATCTTTACTAATCTATCAATAGATCTAAGCATCTAGAATGTGGTAAACAAATAAAAAAATATTAGTATTGTGACCTGTGCGATACACGAGAAACTTACAGTTTTAAAATTTTTATAAATTGAAAGAGTGATAACAATTGATTCATAAGAAAAAAAATTATATAAAAAATATGAATGTTCAAAGGAATAAATATTGGAGTTGAATATTACCCACTAATTGCAAATTTTAACCAATAGACACTGATTTTATTTTATATTGATAATCGACCTTTATTTCTCTGGAATTGAGTATTATCATTGGGTGCAGATCCGCTACTCCTCCATTAGCGATGATAAAAACCGTTATTAAAGGAGAAAAGCAGGTTGCTCCTCCCTAAGAAAGAGCAGCGGATCCGTGGGCATTATCATTAATGTTGGACTTGGAAGATGTAAATTTACCTTTATTTCTCAGCATCCTACAAAAAGCCACTTAAAACATTATGTGCTGAAAATTAATAAAGTATGCTGCCAGTTAGAATGTAGATTTATGTTCCTTCAGAGAGAGAAAAAGAAGCTTCGTTGTTGTTTCAATTTTGAAGGCGTCTCTCCCTTGCCAAAAGTCCAATGCCAATGGTAAAATTTATCTTACAACTATATCAAATATAAAAAGTTTTATACGTATGTATGATATTATACATCCCAATGGTTTATATGATTATGCAAACAAAAACTATCAATGAGAAAATAAATCAACCTAGAAAATTTTATCACAAAAATTGTACCTTGAAGAAGATGCCCGATACATGCCATCAAAATATCAGACAACAGCTATTAGGGCAGATCCTGCACCTAAGCCACGTTGATATTTTTTCAAATGGTTCTAAACTAATACAGCAGCAGATTTTTCAAAAGATTCTGAACAAAAATCTGAGAAAACCAATTCTTATTTATGAGAAACAAAAATGGCAAAAAAAGATACAGAAATGTCAAAAAGAAAAAAATTAATTCTGGTATACCTTGTACCCATATGTATTATATAAGCTCCTAGTCTATTGTATATAATAAATGTTAATTTACCAAATGACAACATATTATATTTCAATCGAAAAGTTTACTTAATTTATCAATTATATAGCATTTTTGTGATTTGATTAATTTTTTAAATTTTTTAATTTACTTAATTTATTAATTTAATTTTATTCTATAATATATAATTTAATAACATACCGGTAATTTAATAATTTATCTAATTTATTCATTTAATTTATTCTATTGTATATAATAAATATTAATTTACCAAATGACAACATATTATATTTCAATCGAAAAGTTTACCTAATTTACCAATCATATAACAATTATATAGCAATTTATCCTAATTTTTTTCAAATTTATTTTATGTGATGTGATTGATTTTTTAAATTTATTAATTTAACTAATTTATTTATTTAATTTATTCATTTAAATTTATTCTATTATACATAATTTAATGATCTATAGAAAATTAGTGCCCTAGAGTGGAATTAAATTGAATATAATAATAATAATAATAATAATAATAATAATAATAATAATTATATAGCAATTAATGTTATTGAATTTCAATTCAAATCAAATAATTTATTTAATGTGATGTCATTAATTTATCAAATTTAAATAATTAATTTACCTAATTTATTCATTTAAATTTATTTTATTATTCTTAATCATACCTACAATTAATGTCCAAAAGTGAAATTCTTTTAGTCTATTATATAGATTAATTATTTGATTATTTGTATATAATAAATGCTAATTCAATAATTGAAAAGTTTACCTAATTTAGCAATTACATATCAATTATATAACAATTTATCCTAATTTTTTCATATTCATTTAATGTGATGTGATTAATTTTTTAAATTTATTAATTTATATAATTTATTCATTGAAGTTTATTCTATAATATATAATTTAATGACATACTGGTAATTTATTAATTTACTTAATTTATTTATTTAAATTTATTCTATTGTATATAATAAATACTAATTTACCAAATGATAACATATTATATTCCAATAGAAAAGTTTACCTAATTTACCAATCATATAATAATTATAGCAGTGATACAGCAATTTACCCTAATTTTTTTAAATTTATTTTACGTGATGTGATTAATTTTTTGAATTTATTAATTTACCTAATTTTTCATTCTATTATTAGGGACCTCTTTGTAAAAGCTTAAAATTTTAGTTTTTTATACATATGTCTAATTTTATCAAATTAATTGATTGATTATGCAATTATGATTTAAAAGAAGAAAGATTTTTTGTAATAGAAAAATTTTTTAAGAGGAAATTATTATCAAATGAATAATAAATTAAAATTAATTTAAGAGAATTATTATCAAAAGAAAAGCAAATAAAAATTTTATTCCATGAGTCATCAATATGTCACTGCATCTATGTCAAATTAAATTGAAAATGCCAATCCTATGGTAAAGATGAACCGATTCATGATCACATACTGCTATAAAAAAAAGAAAAAAGAATAATTACAACTCGTTTGGATTTCTTGTTCTTCACATCAGAAACTGTTTCACTACAATTAGATTGTTTGAGGTGAATGAAAATTTCTGGTTTGGCAGGAGGTTCTTTGTCTATTACCAATAAGAGGCAATGCATTAGATGTCAGCACCCATTTCTGTAACTTCCAAACTAAAGTTTAAGAATCGGTACCATCACTGAATTAAGAATTAAGAAAGAGCTTACAGTGTCCGGTCAATTATTAAACTAAAAATAACATATATATATATATATATATATATATATATGTATATGTGTGTGTGTGTGTTTATAAATAAATATTATAACAAGTACAACAAATAATTTATAGATTAATTTCTCGATTAAAGTATCATAAGGAATGTATCCAAAAATAATTAAACAAACAAATATCATATTTATAATTAAATTAATCAATTGTAAGAAATTGACAGTGATTTATTTCTGAATATTTAATTGTTATTTTTGATATTATAAAATATTTTGCTTACACTGATCAACTTTCATGATTTACAATCATTTTAAATAAAATAATAATATAATTTTTGTAAAATAATAATATTTTATATTTTATAATATTATGTCTAATGTTATATATAATTCTTCACACATATTAAGTAAGAAGAAATTCTTCACATATAGTGTCATATTTTTGTCACGTCCCAAAATCTGAGCACGTGACCGGCACGGAAAGTGAATTTCATTTCACCTTCGTAAGCCTATCTTTCTCTTAAGCATCATACCATTCTTTTTTTTTCATGCAACCAAATCGAGTTCTCTATACACACTACAGTCATTCACATAAGTGGCGGTTTATCAATCTTTCCAAGTCCTCCATCTTTTGTCTCATAAGCGCAAGCTCATTATTAGAAGATGTTGCTGTGCTAACATCCTCTAACTCTACTACATCCCTTTTTCTTTTCTTAGCCTCTGGTGACTCTTCCATGGATCTCTTATTCTTATAATTTTTCAGGCTAAGATTTAGATCCAGCTCTACCTTGCCAGCCTCAAAATTTAAATTGAAAGATTTATTGCCGGCCATATTTTTTTGAGCTATAAAGGTTGTAAAGAAGGAGAAGTTTGATGCTAGAAAGCTTATAGGTAATGATCTCTTAGTGTAGTGAGCAGCGTAATGGGGCATCCATTATATATAGACGAAATTTAGGGCTACAAAAACCTTTACATCATACTCTAAAAATGGCCTACAGACCTTATCCGTCGCGATGCCAACGGTCTCTCATAAGCATGCCAGAAAATAACAAAATATAATCTAATACAAAAGATTTCCTCAAAAATTTTGGCTAACTTTTGACTCTTGCTCAAATTATTCAACTAATCGCAGCTTCAATTTATGACTTCCTAACTCTGTATTTGTCTTATCCAATAATCCTAAATCGAGATATTACTCCATGAACGGTGTTGAGTTCTCAATTTAGTGTCATTTTGATGTTAAATACCCTCTCTTTTGATCTCTTTCTTGTTGTCTTGTAATTCTTAGCTCATATTTTGAGTAGTTTAGATTAGTTTTAGTTTTCTTTGATCTTTTAATAAATGGAGTGATTTCATGATTCTTTTATGCAATTTAATGGGTTTATTTGCTATTTTTGGTGTAGGTTGAGTTGGTAAAAAGTTCGTGTTAGAAGATTGAATGCTAGAGCTGAAATTCTGAAAATGCTGATGTGAATGCTGTCTCCCACAGCTATAGCGGTAGAATAGCGGTAGAGCAGCGGTAGAGTGCTGGAAAAAAGATTTTGCAGCCTTCTTCTCTGCCATCCACCGCTATAGCGGTGGATCTTCACTGCTATAGCGGTGGAAGCGGTAAAACCTTAAAAAACTCAATTTTAAGCCTTCTTCTCTGCCTCCTACCGCTATAGCGGTGGGAACTTACCGCTGTAGCGGTAGTTCGCGATTCTGCACTGATATAAAAGGCTTCAGATGAAATTTTTAGGGTATTCTGGAGTTGGAGACTGAAGGGGGGCACCGTTTTGGCTGAGAGGAGCAAGTGGAACCTGATTCTCAAGGCTTGGGGAGCTCAATCCATCATTCCACCTCAGATTCATGGCCAACTTCATCTCTTTTTCTGCTTTCTGCTGTTTATTTTCTATGAGTAGCTAGATTCTCTATCTAGGGTTACTATGAACTTGACTCTTGAATAGATTTTACATTCTCTCATGTATTTGCAACCTTATTTCAATTAATATAAGTCTTTCTATCCATTTTATTGCTGCGTTATATGGACTTGATCAATCTATATGTATGCTTGTTGCTGTCTTCGAACTCGGGAGAGGGAGGTGAGAGTAGAACACTGAATAGGAAGGACGAGTGCGTGAACCTTACTAAGTGTTTTCGCTTGTTAGCTAACAGGAATGTTAGTTAATCTCGTTTAATCAAAGCTAGGTTGGTTGTATTAGGCTCAGCCCACACAAGGAATTGCGTAGGAGTTGAGTAACTTAATCGAGATTCGGGAGGATTCTTTTAAGTTATTAGAATAACCTAGGATTAACTTATAGAGTTGAATAAGTTGCGAGTACGTGAGAGGGGTTTTGTAATTTCTAAGATAGAGGAGAGGGATTAGTGACCCTAGGCTTTAATTAAACTATTTCTTAAGTTTTTGCATTGTTTACTGTCATTAAAAGAAAATCTATAAAAATTTACTGTCATAGTTCACTTTTATTGTTAGTTCTTCATTAGAGTTGTCCTCAATCCAATTGCTTCGTCTAACTAATTCAATTAGATTTCTTGGGTACTTAGTCGCTTAGTCCTCGTGGGAACGATACTTTTACTCTCAAATCACTATATTACTTGTGCGATTGGTGCGCTTGCCAAATCGACTAACAAGTTTTTGGGGCCGTTGCCGGGGACTAAGATTTGTGTTAATGTTCAAAGAAATTTGAAAGTGTTAGCTTGGACGCTTTGTTTTATTTTCTGTTTTGTCTTGATTTCTTTCATTTTTCTCTTTACTGTTCTATTTGAGTATTTAATCATTTAAGCTTTTCTTGTGTCAATTTATTTTTAGCTATATTTTTCATTGTTAACCAGTGTTTCTTATTGTGTAGGTGGCCAACATTGGACGATCGACCTTGAACAAGCATCGGTAAAGTCTGGCTGAAGACTATAAACTTAGCGCTCTTGGGAGGCAACCCAAGTTTATTGCTTTCGTAATTTCTTTTTTTTCTTCTATTTTTTTTGTTGTGGTTTGATGTGCTGCTATTGGTAAAATTTTAACTGCTATTTATTATTTATTTTGGAGTCGAATTGATAAATGCTGATTATGGTCATGTTTATTATCTTGGTGAATGGCAGTTAGGATGTTCGTAATAGCATTTTGTTTTGTTTTGTTTTGTTTTTTATGTTGGGTCTTCTTTTCCTCTGTGGGCTAATTTGGGACAGTGAGGACACTGTCAAATTTATGTTTGGGGGAGAGATTTGTTGATGAGTTTCTTCTTTGAGAAAATTTTGGTTAATTTTGTGTTGTCCATATGCATGTGTAGTAGGAGGAAATTTTTGAAAATTTTGAAATCTGAAAGTTTGAAGTTTTTGGCAAGTCAAATCATGTCAAATGCAATTCTTTTTAAGAGTTACCTCTTGAGTTTGCTAATCTTAAGTTTTCATATTTTGTAAGTGTTAGCTCTATCACTTCAAAATAACAGGAGTTTTATTTTTGTCTCTTTGAATGGTTTTTAGATCATTTTCATATTTATATATATATAAAAAAAAGTTCAATAAGAGGCTAGTGAAAAAAGGATTCAATAAGGGGATAGCTGAAAGTTTCAATAAGGGATAGACTCTTGTAATTAAACTAAAATGAGAAAATTGAAAAAAAAAATTTCCAAAGGAAATAAGAAAAGTTAGGAAGCTATATCCTTGAGAACAAAACAGTGAAGCCCTTGAGAATCGAAATAAAACGATGCCTTTGAGAACAAAGAAGTAATTTAATTTTAGAATTTTTGTGAATTTGGTTTTATAAACTGTTCCAAGAGGTGAAGCTTTGATTTCAAATTTTCTTGTGGTTTGGTCAACATTTCTTATTGAATCCTTAAGATTGCAAACTCTTGAGTTAAATCTTTTGAGTAATGGTTTGATGAGGCTTGATTTGCTTTAATTCACATTTTCATATCTTTACCCCTCCTAGTTGCACATATTCATGGTTGCACATATTTTTCTCAAAATTTTTCTCATTGAAAGTTTTTGCTTGAGGATAAGCAAAGGTTCAAGTTTGGGGGAGTGTTGAGTTCTCAATTTAGTGTCATTTTGATGTTAAATACCCCCTCTTTTGATCTCTTTCTTGTTGTCTTGTAATTCTTAGCTCATATTTTGAGTAGTTTAGATTAGTTTTAGTTTTCTTTGATCTTTTAATAAATGGAGTGATTTCATGATTCTTTTATGCAATTTAATGGGTTTATTTGCTATTTTTGGTGTAGGTTGAGTTGGTAAAAAATTCGTGTTAGAAGATGGAATGCTAGAGCTGAAATTCTGAAAATGCTGATGTGAATGCTGTCTCCCACAGCTATAGCGGTAGAATAGCGGTAGAGCAGCGGTAGAGTGCTGAAAAAAAGATTTTGCAGCCTTCTTCTCTGCCATCCACCGCTATAGCGGTGGATCTTCACCGCTATAGCGGTAAAACCTTAAAAAACTCAATTTTAAGCCTTCTTCTCTGCCTCCTACCGCTATAGCGGTGGGAACTTACCGCTGTAGCGGTAGTTCGCGATTCTGCACTGATATAAAAGGCTTCAGATGAAATTTTTAGGGTATTCTGGAGTTGGAGACTGAAGGGGGGCGCCGTTTTGGCTGAGAGGAGCAAGGGGAACCTGATTCTCAAGGCTTGGGGAGCTCAATCCATCATTCCACCTCAGATTCATGGCCAACTTCATCTCTTTTTCTGCTTTCTGCTGTTTATTTTCTATGAGTAGCTAGATTCTCTATCTAGGGTTACTATGAACTTGACTCTTGAATAGATTTTACATTCTCTCATGTATTTGCAACCTTATTTCAATTAATATAAGTCTTTCTATCCATTTTATTGCTGCGTTATATGGACTTGATCAATATATATGTATGCTTGTTGCTGTCTTCGAACTTGGGAGAAGGAGGTGAGAGTAGAACACTGAATAGGAAGGACGAGTGCGTGAACCTTACTAAGTGTTTTCGCTTGTTAGTTAACAGGAATGTTAGTTAATCTCGTTTAATCAAAGCTAGGTTGGTTGTATTAGGCTCAGCCCACACAAGGAATTGCGTAGGAGTTGAGTAACTTAATCGAGATTCGGGAGGATTCTTTTAAGTTATTAGAATAACCTAGGATTAACTTATAGAGTTGAATAAGTTGCGAGTACGTGAGAGGGGTTTTGTAATTTCTAAGATAGAGGAGAGGGATTAGTGACCCTAGGCTTTAATTAAACTATTTCTTAAGTTTTTGCATTGTTTACTGTCATTAAAAGAAAATCTATAAAAATTTACTGTCATAGTTCACTTTTATTGTTAGTTCTTCATTAGAGTTGTCCTCAATCCAATTGCTTTGTCCAACTAATTCAATTAGATTTCTTGGGTACTTAGTCACTTAGTCCTCGTGGGAACGATACTTTTACTCTCAAATCACTATATTACTTGTGCGATTGGTGCGCTTGCCAAATCGACTAACAAACGGGTAGCTTTATACTAGCCTTATCTAGGTTTCTAATCCGTGGCTTTGCCCTAGGCTTACACATTTTCAAACATACATATTAAAATAAAAACTTCTCACATCTACACATCAAACGTTCCATAAAGTGAGAAAAAAATTTTTTTTTTACCTTTCACTTGCCTCTACGAGCATATATGTATATATGTATAAATATAGAGATACATCATTATCTATATATTTTCATCTATTCAAGTCCTTTTTAAATTTCTGACTTCTCATTCTTTGAATGTATGTGGAATTATTACATATTATTCCTGGCCATAACAAATAGCCTTCACTCACTATGCATAAATAGCATACATATCATATGTTTTTAGATACATATAATCATAGTATGATTCAATCAATCTTGTATATTATACGCAACTGAAGGCTTTCAGGAACAACACAATAAAGTAGAGAAATACATTCTAGTTCATAGTGAAAACATCCAAGACACTCTGTAATGGCTACATTGTCATCATTTTTGAATTTCAGAAAATACCAACAAGAGAAATGGAAAAACCAAGTATAAATCGGCCGCAAATCCACCGAATATTGACTTTCGTGGTTTTGGCATTAATGTGACGCGCTGTTGGTGTGCATGCCTACCCTAGACTTCTAGCTTCCAGCTTGCAGAAATCCATAGGTTAAGCGTGTAGGGTGCGGCGAAGAGATATCTTCTTTGTCTCTAAGTTCAAATTTTTCCTCTATAAGAACTGTCCCAACGTTCTCAGTTACCACACCACAAAGAGTAATCATCTCTGAGCCTACAACTTCTCAGCATTCCTCTCTTCTCATACTCCTACATAAATTTCTAAATTTTTCAAATCATGGCCACAAGGAAGTACATTGATCTCACATTGGAGGCCAAGGAAGAAGAGCTCGACTTAAACTTAAGTTTGAGCAAAGACAAGGGCAAAAGACCTTTTGAGGGGTCTCTAGAGAAGCATAAGGAGAAGAAAATGAAGAAGAACGAGGAAGCTGAGGAGACTAGCACGGGACATACCTCGGAGGACAAAATCGCCTGTCTAGAGCAGGAGGTGAAAAATCTGAAAAAGATGATAGAAGACCTGGAGAAGTTAACTAAACGCAATAATGCGGCAATGACTTCAAGAATAGACAGGTTCTTCTATTGGTCTACCTAGTGCTTCTGCAATCAACAACAAAGAAGTGTTGATTGTATGAATGGAATTTACACTACCCTCCGCGACATTGCTCTGTCTCTCGCTCCAAGGAATGGTCGAGGGGTGATGATACAATACAACCCTCCTAATCCGAGACCACCTCGCTTTTAGATTACTCATGCATGAGTAATTTTCTTTTTTTTTTTTACAATGTAATCCTTCCGCTTTTAATGCCAATGGTTTCTTTTATGGGATGGTACTCAAAAAAAAATAGTAATAATAAAAGTAAGAAAGATAAAAGAAATCAGTCACACAAAATCAATCATGAATTCAACATATAAAGCCCCATACATACAATTTGATCCGACAACAACGGAATCAAAACAAATAATAACCTTTCCTTTACCGAGTTCAAAAGTATAGCCATATCTGTCTAAAACTAAAACTAAAAACATAATTCATAAGAAAAGACAAGTCTCGGAGGAAAAGGAAATGAAAACATCCTACAGGACCTTCAGTGGAGCCGTCTCTCTATAGTTGTGCCCGGGTTCACCACGATAGAGAAGATCCCACTAAGGTTACCTTACTCTGTAATTGGTAGGAGACCTAATCCCAAAGCTCTGATACCAACTTGTCACGTCCCAAAGCTCTGGATCGTTGCCCGCGGCCCCCACCGCATCCACCCTTTTCGCTCCATGTATATTCTCCACCCTTATAGCTTCACATAGATTTCTCCATGGGGTGCACCACCATGCCTTTCCTTTCTAGTCAAACACAATCACAATCACATCTAAGAACATCCTCAATCATAATCTTGAGCCACATACACAACTCAGTCATTTACAATTCAAGTCACAACATAATCAATATAGTTCCAGCAACATAGCATGTATACAACATAACCCATAATATATAACAATTATTCAACAATAACATACTTCAACTATCCGCATATGAATGAACTCAACAATCAAAGTATGATATATTTCAACTCAGTTCACATGCCATTCACAATCCATCATATAACCTCAATTCATGAGAAAATAAGAAAATATAATTATATACATCACCAGGCACGTTCCACAATTGTTTATGCCTCATCGTCCCACATAATCATCTTCAAACTTGGATATACAACATATTTTCACTATGATGCAAAAAGTCAATAACAAAGATATTTAATCATACCAAGTCTTAACCCACTCACCTAGATTTCACGCTCTCGGCACTCCCACCTTGCACCTTGACCATTCCTATTGTAACCAGACAAAAACCATCAGGGTTACGAAATAGAGAAATTTCTTACCATTATTCCCGACCTTCACTTACTTCTCAAATCATAACTCCTAACTGGTAATGAATATCCAAATGAAACTTATACCATTGGAAACTAGACTTAAAGAGCTTTCCAACGATATAAAGTTTGCCCAAAACGGAGTTCGGATGAAGAAGTTATGGCCGATTGAAAAATAAACTAAGGTTTCCCGGTACACCTGGCGCCTGGGCGCCATCCCATGCCTGGCGCCTGGGCGCCAATCCCTTCTTCTCTCCATCTAACCTTGGCGCCTAGGCCAAATCTTCACCGTTTTTCATGATTTCTTCCATGGGATCTCACCCTTAATGTCTAAGGAGCATTTAGACACCAAAATCACCAATTTTAATCGAGAAACGAAGCCGGAATCTCGATTTTACCTCAAACACTCTTAAAACTAAAAAATAGGGAAAAGCTTAAGAAATAGAAATTTCTACCTTGATTCCTTACTTTCCCTACGTTGCTTGGCTCCTAGAGGCTAGCCCCGTAGCCCGAGATCCGCCCTTCAAAGTCCGGTTGTGGAGTAGGAGTGTAGAGAGAGAAAGTAGAGAGAAGAAAGAGAGAAAGAGAGGAGAGAAAGTGAAGAGAGAGAGAGGAAAGGAAAAAATGAGGAAAAAGAGGTAAGGCCATCTATATACTCGTCCGGGATGAAATTATCACTTGCTCTTCAATTGACCCTCAATCAAGACTAGCAAAAGCAAATTCATAAAATCTCACTTCAGGTGTTTCTAAATCCTAGGTGCCCCACAGATTTCCTTATTTTACTTTAGTCCCTCTCAATGTCTCAAACTCCACTTTAACCTCGAATCCATCATCCTTTCGGTATCGGACTCATAACGCATTCCTATAAGCTCATTCTTCTTCTCGGGTTCCTATTTGGTCATTTCTCAAAAGTCCTCTATACTTTCTTTTCTTTTCACATTAGTCCTTGAGAATTTGTAAAAATTTCTCAAATTAAAATTTTGAAATTTCTATTTTCAAATTTCCTTCACTAATTCAAAAAGAACATTTTTCATGTAATTAAATTTTTCAATAAACTTCAAATAGATTTTAAATATTCATATAAATTATGGGGATATTACAATTTTTTACTCTTTCCAAGACCTATTTTGCTCCTACTATACATTACAAGTTGGGCCAGTTGAGGTAAAAAACAATGCTACATATAATAAAAATTTTATGCTCATATATAAATTTTTAAAAAATTAAAAAATAATTATTTGTTATCAAATTTAGACCTGTAAAAGACTTTGAAAAACTAATAAAAATCACACTCGCACTGTAACAAGTTAACAAATCAATAGATGCTACATATTAATCTGTTATTTCAATAGATCACCTGTCACCTCTACATCAATTATAAGCTCTGTTATTCGTTTTTGTATGTGGTAATACCCAAAAAAAAAAAAGGATTTGGATGCAACTTTTTGTTTTTAAGATCTCAAATAAAAATAGGATACTGATTTTTTTAAAAAAACAACTTATCACTTCATGATAAGATTTTTTATACATTTGTTATATGTTTCTATTTTTATTAAAAAAAATTGAATCAAACAAGTGATATGATGATGAATTAGGGTCAACATATGAGAATTATTGAAGACAATAGATTACAATATAACTTTGTGTGGTCCAAATAAGATAAAATGACCAAGACTTCCAAAACAACCATTGTTTTCGTTAATGTTAAATTTCATAAAGAATCTTTTAATCTTTTTAAGTCTTTGAAGCCCACTCGCTTGGCCTTTTACTTCCAAGGTGACCATGCCAATTATTGGAATTTTATATGTCATTGTAAATAGCCATAGAATTTCTTAATCAAACATTAAAGTTATCACACATACGGATATATCGATCAATATTTTAAGAAATTTAATGATAAAAGTTTAACATTTCTGAAAATCAAGCCCTTTGCTTACTTTTTTTACTTGCTAAAAGTAATTAAAATAATAACTTTAAATTAAAAAATTGTTTTGATACTTTATTTTAAAAATATAAAATTTCATAAAACAAAAAAAATTCATTTGGTAAAAAATAGATATAAAAAAATTCTATTATAAGTAATAAATTTTCAAAAATTAAAAAATACAAGTCTTTTTTATAGAAATTTTAAAAGTAGAAAAAAAATACAATTAACGTTATTTTTTTGTTTATTTCAGCAGCAGTTTAAAATAGTTGCTAAAAGTATGTTTTTTTTTCCTCTTGCAACTTATTTTCATTATAGTTACGACGCTATTTTAGTTGTGAAAAAACTTAAAGTGATAGATAAGTAAATTGGTCTGTATAATCCATTAAACTACCATAAAATGGATAAAGTTAACTCAATTTTTAATCCACTTTAAGTAGACTAAAACTCACTCCAACTTACTAATTATCATTCCACCCGAATAGTTGGGTTAACCCATTTTTTTTTTTTGACTCTAATGACGTTATGGTAAAGTAATGAAGCTCGTGCCTAATAGATCTTTATCTTCTTTAATAAAAAAATTAATAATTATAAATTATTGATACATGAATGACTTGACCAGAAGGGATGTCACAAGTAAGGGAGCCTCTCCCAAGGCCCAGCACACCACTTACTCAAAGTAACTTTTTGACTGAGTGAAGTCTACGTTCATACCCAAAACTTTTGGTGATCAAAAAGACTTAAAAGATCAGGATAATTTGGTAATTTAATTTGCAACACTTCTTTCTTTAAAATTTAATATATCATACCAACCCGGAGGCGACAAAAGAGGATGACGTAGAAATTAAAATTTTTAGATAGTTTAAAATTTATCTTTGAAACATAATTCTTTGTCATATATCTAATAAAGAACCGTTAGACCAAAGATTCAATAGTTCCTAAAGTTTCTTGCACGCATTGGTCATCGTCAAAGCCACCCTCGCAAGCTGGAGAGAAGGTGTAGGGTTCATCTGGGAGAAGCATGGAATACCGAAGGGAGAAGGCTAGGTTTTGTTTGTCTAATTTAATAATTTGTTTTTTCTATTTTCAATTTATGATTTTAAATTAAGGATCATTTAATAAATTTACCCCATATATCCTGCTTTCTTTTATTCTTTATCAAAACAAACACTTTTTTTTTTCTTTTCTTTTCCTGCGTATCAAACTTACTCAATCCAACTCATTAATTCTCAATCCACCGTGACAATAGGGTTAGCCCATTTTTCTGATTCTAATGACATTATGGTAAAAGTAATGAAGCTCGTACCAACTAGATCTTTGTCTTCTTATAATTAAATTATTGATACATGAATGACTTGACCAGAAGGCATGTCACAGGTGAGGGACCCTCTCCCAAGTCCCACCACGCCACTCATTCATAGTAACTTTTTTGACTTTGTAATGTCTGTCTTCATACCCAAGCTTTCGGTGATCAAAAGTATTTAAAAAGGTCAGGATAATTTTAACACTTCTTTCTTTCTTTAAATTTTAATATATTATAATTAGTGTACACATACTAACACCTAGGACGTAAAAATTAAAATTGTTGTGGACAAATTAAAATTTACCTATGAAACATAATTCTTTGTTATATTTGGACTTGTACTAGACTTAAACAAATAAATTTATCTTTGAAACATAATTCTTTGTTATAATTGGACTTGTACTAAACAAATAAATTTATCTTTGAAACATAATTCTTTGTTATAATTGGACTTGTACTAAACAAATAAATTTATGTTTGACACATAATGTGCGTATTGCGGAAGAGAAGATATATGAGCTGCATCCACTTCTTGTTTGGTCCTTACCGCCCAACTCCGCTTATTCACCACGCAAAAGGATTTTGGAAGTAAAAGTCAGTCAACAACTTTTTTTCTTTTTCTTTTTTTAATTTTGTCTGTCTTAAAAGTGTATTTTCATTTAGTTGGATAAAAAATTAATATCTTTTGACATTTTGAATTTCATGAAAATAAATACAAGTCAAATATATTAATTATTATGAACTAAGTTACATTTTGATAATTTGATTAAACATTTTATTCAACTGAATAAATTATGAAGAGTATATTTACAGAATGACTTAAAAAATTAAATACTCTTAATAAGATATAAAATGGATTCTCACAAATTAATCTATATATATAAAATTTAACTAACAAAAGTAATAAATGTACAAAATTTAAATAAAAAAACCGAGTCTTTTTATAGAAATTTGGAAAGCAAAAAAAAATACAATTAGCATCATTTGTACGTGTTGCAATATATATTTTTTTGGTTTATTTATGCAGCAGTTTTGCAGCTGCAAAAAGTATGTTGCTTTTTCTCCTAAAGCTTATTTTCACGTAATTCTTATTAAAGTTTTTTCACACTACTCATTTACATAAATGCCACCGTCTTTTTACACTGTTTTCCAAAACATTGTTTTAAAAAACATATAAAATGTTTTTTTTAAAAAGATATAAATGAGTTTTTTTAATTTTAAAAACAAATTTTGAAAATCAATTTTAAAAGCAAATTCCTGAAAATAATACACCAAGCATTTTTTTCTAAAGACCAATTTTTTTTTTTAAAAGAAGGAACCAAACAGAGTCATAGACTTTTAACTTTAATAAAAATTCTAATTACAATCTATCTCGTATCTGTAAAATTTCAAAAAATTTCATTATGGTGACGATGGTATTTTACTTGTGAAAAACTTATAGTGATGGATCAGTGGGTTAGTTGGTTAAATCTACCAATCTAGCTTAAAGTTGACTCGAATTTTAACCCATTTGAAACGCAGTAAACTTAATCTGATCTATTTTTCTCAATCCACCGTATGACAACCTAAACAATTGGGTTAATCCATTTTGCCTACTTTGATGTTATGGTAAATTTGACGAAGATGCATGTACCTACTGGATCTTTATTTTTTTTTTCTTTTACTATTTTTCATTATAAAAATTATTAATTCTAAATTATTTTTACATGGATGACTTGACTAGAAGACATATATCACAAGTGAGTCACTCTGTCTCCCACCACAATGAGCACTAATCAGTAATCAGAGCAAATTTGAGGGGTAATTTCAATTTGCAAGACTTTCTTAATTTAAAATTAATTAGTGTAATCGCCAAGGTGACAAAAGAGGATGAGACAGAAATTAAAATTGTAGTGGATAAACTAAAATTTATCTTTGCAACCTAATTCTTTGTTATTAGATTATGGGCTTATAGTAGACTTTAACAAATTAATAAGAATCAGACTTGCATTGAAACTCTAATCAGTTTTTGTTTCTAAAACCTAGTCCAACTTACTAATTCTCAATCCACTGTAACACAACCTAAATAAGTTGGGTTAACCCATTTTTCTGGATCAGAATGGCAACGATGTAAATTCGTAACTAAAAAGAAGAGTTCTCTGCTTTGTAGCGTAGAGAATCTCATTCTCATTTTTTTAAGGTAAAAGTAATGAAGCTGGTACCTGCTAGATCTTTATCTTCTTTTATGAAAAAAATAATAATTCTAAATTATTAATATATGGATGAAGGCATGTCACAGCTCACAAGTGAGGGAGCCTCTTCCAAGTCCCTCCACGCCACTAACTTATTATGTGCAGTCTGTGTTCATGCTTTATATCCAAACTTTTGGTGATTAAAAAGATTTAAAAGATCAGGATAATTTGGTAATTTCATTTGCAACACTTCTTTCTTTAAAATTTAATATATTATAATTAGTGTACACATGCCAACACCGAGGTGACAAAAGGATGACGTAGAAATTAAAATTTAAAATTTATCTTTCAAACATAATTCTTTGTCATATGTCTATTTAGTTTTTTGGAATTGTGTTTTAAAGTCTTCCTTTTGAGAAGACATTTTGTTATTCTAATTTTTTTTTAGAAGACTTTGAACAAATTAGTTTTGTATATCAAATAATTCAGTATATATTTCAGTAATTCAGTACACTTTTTTTTGGTCATACAAGAAGTGAAAGATTAACATATAAATTTATAAAAATTAGTTTTGTATATCAAATATATTTCATATTAAAATAATTAGTATAGTGATAACAAAGCTTCAGCAAATTAGTCTAATGATTGACACGAACAAGTTATATGATTTAAGTTTAGAAAAATTACACCCTTAGTTGATATTTAACTTTTGAATATTTAAAATACATAATTTAATTTCTAAATTTTTTTAATTTTTAACTCTTTAGTTCCTTTGTCACTCATCTTTATCTTTTTATAATATACATATTTGTTATGATGCATTTTTTTATTGATGAAGGGCAAACTTATCATTCTTATTATTTGAGAATTATTATTTTAATTTATAACCAACCCTCTATAATTTTTAAAAGATTTAAAAAAAGTTTAAAGCTAATCCTTCCAATTTGCAATTTGTCCATTCTACGAAGTGAGAGTCACCTTTGTGAGAGTTGTTATCTTTCTTTTTCTTTCCGTTCAATTATATTTGACATTTCTTTTGTATCAAAAATTTGAAGACGTTTTCAATGATGGAAGTGTATCTATATATATATATATATATATATATATCTAATTCACATTGACACCCTTGTAATTGTATGATCCAAATTGGACGCAACGATTAAGATTATGAAAAGAAGTGATTGGTGAATTAGTGAAAGTTGGCGTTTGGTCCAAATAAGGAAGGAAGATTGTGGAGTCGTGGGATCAAGTTATTGCATTCACTTCACCTCCTAATAACATTAATAAATAAATAAATAAATAAACATTGCTATTATCAGTACACTTACTTACTTAGAAATTGTAGGTGTAAATTTTATTTTTGTTTCTTATTTTTAAATTTTTTATATATTTAAAATTGATATGTAAAAATTTTGAAAACTATATACAAACACTGTATATGTTAATTACACTTAACTATTTTATAAATAAAAGTTAAATTGCTTAATCAAACATTAAAGTTGTCACACACGGATATATCTATGTATAATTTAAGAAATTTAAATGGTAGAAAATTTAACATTTTTGAAAATCAAGCCCTTTGCATCATTACTTGTTTAGTTGTATGGCACAATTTACGGGAGTAAGATTGAGGCGTAGGAGCCTCCTGTGCCTTTTCTCAATAGTTGATATCTTTTTGAAAATAGATCAATTTTAGGTATTTGAAAGTTTAATTTTTTGTTAGTCATAATTTTAACTATGGCTAAAATTTATATTTACATTTAATCCTTTTTTTAAAAAAAATGAATCAGTAGAGACTGGTGTTTGGCTCAACACAAAAAATGAAAAATAAAAATTGTTGTTATATATAAAATTGTTGTTATATATCGATAGATTTATTACTTCGATACTGTACATACAAAAGTTATTTACCTAAATACTACATCCCAAAACTTAATTATCAAATGCTCTACATTCTGCAATTTTTCATTTTAATCTTTTTTTGTTTTAAATGGAACTCAACCTCTCTAATATCAACTACGTTATGGATTTTTCTGGTTTTTTTTAAAAAAATCAATCGTATATCTGGCTGTAGTAAAAAGCCCAAGTGTTCAGGTGCTTCATATTTTTGATTGCTGCTCTCTCAAAAAAATGCTGAAACTTGTTGCTAAAATTTGTCAATGGCAGAAAAAGGTTAATTAAAAGCATGTTTAACCTTATATTGATTGGTTGTAGTGATGGCAATTGTTTAAATTATAAAATGACAAATATTAATTTTTTAAGATACATTTTGGAAAGAATTATAAGTACTTTTGTGATCAGTTAGTCCATTTTCTACGATGAATCGGTTAATAGTGTGAATTTGGGGAGGTTGGGGGTAGACTCAATGGGAAGTAGCTCGCCCCTGCATGATTTTTTTAGTTTCTTATAAATATAAATTAATTTAATAATAATTATAAATACAAAAATAAATATAAATTGATAATTGTAATTTTACAAAAAAAAAACTAGATAATTGAGAGTTGTTAGATCAGCACAGGAAAAGAGTTGCTTTTGACTCAATGCATTGACTTGACCCTAAGCTACAATTCGCAACCAATGCATTAATTGTTTGGATATATATAGATAACTTATTAATTGCATATGCATCCCAAAAACACTTTCCAAAGAGATGGGTTACACTCAACTGCAATTGTTGGTTGCTGTAATTTTGGAGGTTCATTTCCATGGAAGTGAGGGTTGGTTAGAAGAAGAGAAGAGTGCATTGCTGGATTTCAAAGAGTCTTTCTTCCCTCACAATGCTTCAATGAATCGCAATTGTCTAACTTCATGGGTTTCAGACCCACACAGTAATAGTTGTGATTGGGAAAGAGTGACCTGCAATTCATCTTCAAATCAAGTCATCCATCTCTCCCTCTCCAATCTCACTGGATCTTATCCATATAGATATGGTTATTCGGAATGTCTAACAATTGTTAAACTAAACATATCTCTCTTCTTATATTTCAATCACTTGATAAGTCTTAACTTATCCTATAATTGTTTCGACATAATTCCGACTGAAGGTATGCTCTATTATATTATTACCAATTATATCATGAATAGTTTAATTATCTATATGGATATGCATACACATGTATTCATGTATGCATATCGTACAAAGAATTTGACTAAATCAACTGGTCAGATAAAAAATTCGATAAATTTGTTACAAAATGATCCAGTTTAACCCAATTAATTAGTTAGTAAAATATTCGATCAAAAGTCAGAAAAACCATAAAACTAGGTTGTTCAGTGGTCAAACCGATTCTATTTTTTTAAATTTTTTTCATACAATTTTTTTTATATTTTTCATGCATTTTATAAGTATTAATATTTTATTCTACATATTGGTACTATTAATATAATATTTAAGTTTTTGTGAATCGATAAAATTATTAAAAGTATTTTGTTAGGATATATACCAGTAACATCTTTTTAATGTGCCAATAACTACATACTTAAACTTTTAAGTCATGATTTTTTAATGTTTTGGTTTGTCAGTAACAAACCACTGACTTTTTCAGCCAATATTCGTAATTCTTTATCTCATTATAAGCACTTTCGACAAAGTAATTCTCCAAGAAAATTATATTCCTCTTTATTATAAGATATTAAGATTGCAAGCCCTCCCCTCTATTTTTAAAATTTTAAAATATACTTTTCAAATCACACTTATAATAGAGAAAGAGTTATTTTTTGAAGCTTATAAAAAAGGAGAGTGCAATTTACTCAAGTTTTGAACTATCTCAAGAGTGTGTGATGTTCTTTTAAATATATCATTAACTATCTAATTATTAATACTCAATAAAAAATGTCGTTGTTAATTACACCCATGCAGATACAATTTTAACTTACAGTCTAAAATTTACCATATATATATATATATATTTGTGTGCGTATAAGAGAGAGGAAGAGAGAAATAAAATTAAAATTTTATCTCTATTAATTATAATTTTTCATAATTTTTCGTTAATTTTAAATATCATTGTTGTGGGTTAAAGATAGTAGAAACAAGTCAATGTTTACAAGGTTGGAGACATTAGATCTTAGTTACAATGGTCACTTGAATGAGAGTATCATAGAAGTACTCAGTGTGATGCCATCTCTCAAGAACTTGAATCTTGCTAGATGCCGTATCAGTGGACCCCTTCCAATCCAAGGTAGACACAACATATGTATATATCTATTTAATTAATTCTAAACTTGAAAAAACGACATTTTTTCTCGCATCAATTATTTTCTTTCTTCTAGAATTGTCAGTTTTACAAAACTTGGAGTTCTTGGATTTGAGCTGGAATTACATGACAAGCCCCTCCTCCACAATTCAAGGTATGTATATATTTGAGTAAATTATTAGCTTTAATTCCATAAATTTAAATAATATATTAAAGGTGTGTGTATAAGAGAGAGGAAGAGAAAAATAAAATTAAAAATTTATCTCTATTAATTATTTTTTTATAATTTTTCATTAATTTTAAATATCATTTTTGTGGGTTAAAGAAAGTAGAAACAAGTCAATGTTTATAATGTTGGAGACGTTGGATCTTAGCTACAATATTAAGTTAAATGAGAGCATCATAGAAGCACTCAGTGTGATGCCATCTCTCAAGAACTTGAATTTTGCTTACTGCAATATCAGTGGACCCTTTCCAATGCAAGGTACACACAACATATGTATATATCTATTTAATTAATTCTAAACTTAAATAACGATATTTTTTCTCACATCAGTTATTTTCTTTCTTTCAGAATTGTCAGTTTTACAAAACTTGGAGCTCTTGGATTTGAGCTGGAATAACATTACAAGCCCCTCCTCCATAATTCAAGGTATGTATATATTTGAGTAAATTATTAGCTTTAATTCCATAAATTTAAATTATCTATTAAAGGTAAAATTATTGGTTCAATCCCTGCAACCTTCACTACCATATTTTTGTAACATCAGCAACATTTAAAAGTGTAACATTTTAAAAATTGTTGATTTAATAAAATAGGCAATGGTTTTATAAAAATCATATTATTTAAAAGTACAAACAACAATTTTATGTTACATGTACAAAACTGTTGCAGTTGATCTTATCTGCAAAAACTCTCTAATTTTTAATGTTGTAACCTATTTTAAAATATTCATGAGGTTTAGACAACAAAATTTTGTAACGCGTATAATACCATTGCAAAATTTTATGTTATATATATATATATATATATATATTATTTTTAATTCAAAATATTATTAAATATTATTTAATACTAATTAGTTTTGCAGTCCATCTCTTCCTCATAAAACGCTGGGAAGCCAAAAAAACCTTATCCAATTTTAATTTTTTCTCATAATTTGTAAAGTATAAAAAATTAGATTTTAATTTATTTTTAATTCTTAAATTTAATTTATATTTTATTAAAACAAATAAAAATTTAACATAAATGTTTGGTACTTAAATTTTATTTTTTACATTTTAACATGAAACAAAAATTACGCAATTTAAATTTATCTATTTATTAAAATTATGTGAAAGATAAGCAAAAGGAAAAGAAATACATGAAGATCAAGTTTAACATTTACAAAATTGTTTTAGCCATATTTAAAATGTAAATAATGAGAAAAGTAAATAATGAATGACTTAAATTTTGTTTTTAACACATTTCAAATAGATCTCTATAGTTAAAAAAAATTATTAACTGGATCCTTCTTTTAAAGATCTTTATTTTAGTTCCTCTAATTAAACTTTTGTTAATATTTTAATAAATTTTTGTGACATGATCAAATATGACATATTATCTTGACATTCTAGAGAGGCATTTTGCACAAAAGAGGAAAAAGTTGGGAGACGACAGTAATTTACTCTAAAATTTTCTTTAATTATGTTTTGGGTTTTCGAAAGCTTGCTTCGTTGATTCTTCCAAAAAATTAGCAACTCTAAATTTGAAATGTAATAAATAAATACTTTTGTTGTGTCATCTTATGCATTAAATATTTATACTGCAATAATTATAATAATATTTCACAATTATTATTATTATTAGGAATAAATATTAAATTGATATTTTGAAGTTACATTCTTAAAAGTCATAAAAATCTTGACTTGAACCAAAGAATCATGAAATTCCTTTGTAATCATCAGAACTGTCAAATCTCTTAAGAAAACCTCCGATACGTACGTATCCAATTAATTCCTCCAACCTCAGAAATTAAATGTATGTATCCAATTAATTCCTCTGTAGTGAGAACCGTCGCATCTTTTTCAAGAACATGAACCTTTGATATGTATGTATCCAATTAATTCCTCCAACCTTAGAAATTAAATGTCTATTCTTTCTAATTAATTAATTTGCATCATTAATTTCTCTGGAATTTTTAGTTTTACAAAACTTGCACCCCGTTGGCTTTATGTAACAATATACTTGGAAGCCCCTTCACAGTTGGAGGTATGCTTGTTTAAATTATTGGGGATAATCCTTAAAATCTTAAATAAAATTCTATTAAACACATTTTCATATAAACAAATCAAATTAAATATTGAATCCATCAAAAGCAAGTTTGCAATTGAGAACCTTCGTAACGAGACCACATGATGTGTGTTTAACGCAACAGTATGTTTTTTTTCTATAGTATATATTTCATACAACATGTTAAAAATAATCAAAAGAGAAATCTTCAATTAGGTTGCTGAATTAATTAATCATCTACATAAGAATTGATCTTGATAGCATCAAAATACAAGTCAATGTTATGTCTATTAATTATATTTTTTATATAATTTTTCTTTAATTTTAAATGTCATTGTTGTGGGTTAAAGATAGTAGAAACAAGTCAATGTTTACAACGATGGAGACATTAGATCTTAGTTACAATTATTACTTGAATGAGAGTATCATAAAAGCACTCAGTGTGATGCCATCTCTCAAGAACTTGAATCTTGCTGGATGCAATATCAGTGGACCCCTTCCAATCCAAGGTAGACACAGCATATGTATATATCTATTTAATTAATTCTAAACTTGAAAAACAATATTCTTTCTCACATCAATTATTTTCATTCTTCCAGAATTATCAGTTTTACATAACTTGGAGCTCTTGGATTTGAGCGGGAATAACATTACAAACCCCTCCTCCATAATTCAAGGTATGTATATATTTGAGTAAATTATTAGCTTTAATTCCATAAATTTAAATTATCTATTAAAGGTAAAATTATTGGTTCAATCCCTGCAACCTTCACTACCATATTTTTGTAACATCAGCAACATTTAAAAGTGTAACATTTTAAAAATTGTTGAATTTAATAAAATAGGCAATGCTTTAGAAAAAGTCATATTATTTAGAAGTATAAACAACAATTTTTTTATTAATAATAATAATAATAATAATAATATTTCACAATTATTATTATTAGGAATAAATATTAAATTGATATTTTAAAGTTATATTATTAAAGATCCTAGAAATCTTGACTTGAATCAAAGAATCATGGAATTCCTCTGTGGTCAGAACCATCACATCTTTCAAGAACTTGAACCTTTGATATGTATGTATCCAATTAATTCCTCCAACCTTGGAAATTAAATGTCCATTCTTTCTAATTAATTAATTTGCATCATTAATTTCTTTGGTTTTTTAGTTTTACAAAACTTGCATCCTGTTGGATTTATGTAACAATATACTTGGAAGACCCTTCACATTTCGAAGTATGCTTGTTAAAATTATTGGGGATAATCCTCAAAATCTTAAATAAAATTGTATTGAACACATTTTAATATAAACAAATCAAATATTGAATCCATCAAAAGCAAGTTTGCAATTGAGAACCTTCGTAAGAGACCACATGATGTATGTCTTAATGCAACAGTTTATTTATAGTAAACACTTTATACAACATGTTAAAAACATATAAAATAAATCTTCAATTAGTGGTCGTTGAATTAATTAATCATATGCATAAGACTTGATCTTGATAGCATCAAAATACAAGTCAATGTTATCTCTATCAATTATTTTTTTATAATTTTTCATTAATCAAAATACAAATCATATGCATAAGACTTGATTGTTTTTCTCAATCAAGTCAATATTTACAGTGCTGGAGATATTAAATCTTATTGGCAATTATTACTTGATTGAGAGCATCATAAAAGCCCTTAGTCAGATCTCATCTCTCAAGCACTTGAATCTTGCTTACTGCAATATTGGTGGACTCCTTCCAATCCAAAGTAGATACAACATATGTATATATCTATTTAATTAATTCTAAACTTGAAAAACTATATTCTTTTTCACATCAATTATTTTTCTTTCTTCTAGAATTGTGGATTCTACAAAACTTGGAGCTCTTGCATTTGAGCTACAATTACATTAGAAGCCCCTCCTCCACAATCTTATCTCGTAGGAGAGGAGAGTAATTTTTCCTTTTTGAACAATCTGATTTATAAATTAATATGCACATAAACATAATAATTGCTCAAACTTTACTTTAGTGATAAGTGAGCCAAACGATAATTTGTTATCCTGTAAGAGTAATGTATAACTCTAAATTTTAGAGGTATTAAATAAACGTTTTTGTTCCAAATTTTACGAAAATCGGAGCTATATATTGGTTTTAAGTAACAATATATATATACACACTAGCTAGGAAGCCCCTTCACGGTTCAAGGTATGCTTCTTTAAATTATGGAGGATAATCCTTAAAATCTTAATAATATGTATTAAATACATTTTAATATATACAAATACAAATATTGAATCTATCTAAAGCCAGTTTATACTTGAGGACCTTCGTTAACGAGACTACATGATGTGTGTCTTAATGCAACGGTATTTTTGTTCGAGTACTTGAATGCTGTTCCATCTCTAACATGTCTATTCCTACCAGACAAATATGGATTTAGCTACTTTAATATGAATATTCATCTATAAACTGGACATTTTGTTTTCTCAATAAACTCCTACCAAAACATGCGTACCCATCTTAATTAGAATAAATATATAAATTAGTCCCTCAATGATATATTATTTAACTTTTGAAATAAGTGTCAAATGAGTTAGTCCTCATTCATTTTGAAGGATTCAATTTTACATTTAATTATCTTTAATATATTCAATAACGATGGTTAACGAGTTCATGAAATTTTTGGACTAAATTGTGTAGTCTTAAACTATTAAGAATTAAACAATCAATCTATGTATATTTTGAGGGCAAAATTGTTAATATATAATCTTTTACTTATCTTATGTGGCCACATCAATTCAATTTCCAATTGTCTTACTGTAAGTAAAGAGACTAATTAAATATGTGTCTCTTCATTCTTGTGAAGTTTTGGCAAATATGATCAACTTGAAAGTGCTTAAACTAAGATCTTGTGGGATCAGTGAACCATTGCCAATTCAAGGTGAGTAATATATATAATTCTTTAAAATTATCTCAAAGGTCATTATTACTTAACCTTCATGTTTGGTGTATTAGTATATTGGTAAGTTAGGCAGCTTATGATTTTCTTTCTTTTATCTTCAGGTTTATGCAAAATGAAGCAACTACTAGAGCTAGATCTCTCAAAAAATAATTTTACAGGAACTTTGGATATATGCCTCGGCAATTTAACATTACTTCGAACTCTTGATCTCTCATACAATTCCTTAAGTGGAAGCATTCCAACATCTTTTATTGCTCCACTTGTGTCTCTTGAGTATCTTTCCCTTTCAAATAACAATTTCAATGGATTATTCTCATTGAAATCCATAGCTAATCATTCAAAGCTCAAGGTGTTATCACTTGGAGAGATGCATAATCCCAAAATATTTCAAGTGGAAACTGAAAATCCCCCTTGGACTTCTTCATTTCAATTGGAATATCTGAAAGTAACTTCTTGTCAGGTAAACTTACCTACAAGAACTATTCCTACCTTCCTTTTGTTCCAACATGACTTGAAATACATTAATCTCTCAAACAATAACCTTTTGGGAATGTTTCCAAACTGGTTGCTTGTGAACAACTCAGCATTGATTCGTGTCTCAATGAATCATAACTCTTTCAATGGACTTTTTCAATTACCCTCTAATCTAAATTACCAACCCATGGATCAACTACATGTATTGGAATTATCAAAAAATAGGATCCATGGGAAGCTCCCCAAAAACATAGGATACTTCCTTCCACATTTACTTATATTAGATATTTCTAAAAACAACTTTTCAGGTGCGCTTCCTAAATCGATTGTCAAATCTCCACTTCATTTTTTAATTGCATCAAACAACAGCTTTGAAGGTGCCATACCAAAGAATTGGTGCAATAATACCCTTATGCTTTTAGATCTATCTCATAATAAATTCTTTGGAGTTATACCCTCTTGCATATTCACATCGTTATTACAATTCTTTCATTTGCGAGGAAACAAATTCACTGGTTCCATACCTCAAAGTTTATCTCAAAGTTCCTATTTAGAAGCAATTGATTTGACAGACAACAAATTTTCTGGAAGAATTCCAATGAGCATCTATAATCTTACATTCTTGCGGTTTCTTTCATTGGCAAGTAATGAGTTAGAAGGCCAGCTCCCTAGTGAGATATGTCATCTTGGGAAAATTAGTATGTTAGACCTTTCACATAATAGTTTTATTGGATTTATACCCTCATGTTTCAACAATATGACCTTTGGTGGCGACCTAATAAGTATAGTTGCGGATGCATATTTTGAAACACTTGAGGAAGATTATCAATATGGCCTTCTTCATTTGAGACGCTGTGATTTTTTTTCTTGGTATAGCTATGAAGAAATGCAATTTGTGGCAAAAAGTTTATCTTTGTCATACAAAGGTACTATACTTCAACAGATGACAGGATTAGATTTGTCCTCAAATCAACTGACAGGAGAGATTCCATGCCAAATAGGAGACTTATTTGGCCTTCATGCTCTCAACTTGTCCCACAACTATCTGAATGGAACCATTCCAGAAAACTTCCACAATTTGAAAGAGATAGAGAGCTTAGACCTTTCCTACAATAACCTGGAAGGACAAATCCCTCTTCAATTGCAAGACTTGTACTCTTTATCAACCTTCAATGTGTCTTACAATAATTTGTCAGGTAGAGCACCTGATCAAGGACAATTTGGAACTTTTGATGGCAATAGCTATAAAGGAAACCCATATCTGTCTTGGAGCAATAGTAACAGACGCATTGCAACACCACCATCCTTGCAAACTCCTTTGAGTGACACTAAAAAAAGTGAACCTATCATTGATGTCATTGCATTCTATTGGAGTTTTGGTGCAACCTATGTTATGGTACTCTTGACATTGGTGATAATCCTTTGGATCAATCCTCATTGGCAGAGAGCTTGGTTTTATTGTATCAATTTATGCCTCCAAAAATCCTTTGGTCAATTTTTTGAAGATGCATTCTTCTAGAAATCTTGTAAAATAATGACGCATGCTTCTAGAAATCTTCTAAAACAATGAAGCATGCTTCTAGAAATCCTCATTGGTGTGCAAAGTGTCCAAACCTCACATAATGAAGCATGCTTTATTTTAACAAGTTGATATTAGAAATCTGCACACCAATCACTCATGAATTAGAGTTCTGTTCTTCTTCAGATTGCTTCTACTTGTTTCTGCCTCAGACTCAATGAATAATAATGTCCCATATGATTTCTCTAATATTAATTATCTTCGCACATCAAGACGATCATCATCCAAGCGAACCCCATATATTCTTTATGATAGAGCGAAATAAGTATAAAATAAGAACGAAATAGAATTTCAAAACAAAATGTGTTAATGATTAGTTCATTGAAGAATATATTATTATAGCGAAAATTTATTCTGGATTAAATGTTATAGTTGTATACTATCACACAGATTAAGATCACATTTGGTACATTCAAATCATTGGTCTCTAACAGTCCAAGAAAGGGGTATTGGTTGAGGGAACAGAGTACTCTGTTCCTCTCAGTGATAGAGATTCTAGAAAACAAAGGTAGAAACAATGGAGGAATGGAAAATGGAGACGCCAAAACCACAGTTTATTTTCTGATTTATAGACACCACACCAAAACCACGGTAACTATTTGAAGAGGGGTAATATAGTGCATATTTTTTATTTAGGAGGAAGGAATATAATCTACTTATTTTTATCAGTGTTACATGGGCCGTTGAACATTACAACAGTGAATGAAATTTTCTACGAAAAATTTCCAACTGAGTGTGAATCAAGAATATTCTTACTGTCTTTCTTTGTTTTACTATCTGAAATATAGTAGGAAAAAGTATGTTATCCCATGCGAAATGATATGAAAGATTTCATATTGAAAAAGTAACTGAGAATTAGTCAGTAATATTTTTTAACAATACATCAAACCTTTAGCCAGTCGCTAACTTGTCTCCCTTGATACAGCATCAATCGAGCACATTATAAAAACGGATATACATCTAAAAAACTTTTGTTCACATATATATATATATATATATATATATTATTAACTGTTTTTGGTTATATCAACATATATATATATGTTCGGGAATTTTAAAATTTACTTTTTGATAATTTAACATGTTTGAAATATTTTAATATTATTTATATATTTTAATATTTTAATATATTTTAAGTATTATCAATTTAAATGTAGTTCGACTATAATCAAATTATTGACTTTTAAACTAATGTCTCAATTAATTATCGTTTCGGTTGGTTTTTTCAATCATGAGTATGCATTTAATATTTAAGTTTTATATTTTAAAATAACCTTCATACTTTAATTTTTTTTTCTATGGATCAAATAATGTTAAGAATATCAAAATTTGGGAAAATGATATGGCAGTAAACTTTGTAAAAGATTAATTTTATAATAATTATTTAGTAATATAGTTGATTTTGATTCACACATATCAAATAATCCATTTTCTAAAGTGAATCAGTGGTGTTTGGCCCAATGCAAAAAATGAAAAATAAAAATTGCTGTTATATGTCCATAGATTCATTACTTCGATAGCGTAGGTGCAAAACTTATTTATCCAATTAGTACATCCCAAAACTTAATTATCAAATGCTCTACATTCTGCAATTTTTTATTCTAATCATTTTTTGTTTTAAATGGAACTCAGCCTCTCTAATATCAACAACGTTATATATATATATATATATATGGCCGTAGTACAAAGCCCAATTGTTTCGGTAATTCAAGCTTTTGATTGCTACTCTCTCAACAAATTGCTGAAACTTGTTGCTAAAATTTGTCATAGGCAAAAAAGATTGATTAAAAGCATGTTTAACCTTATAATGACTGGTTGAAGTGGTGGCAATTGTTTAAATTATAAAATCGACAAATATTAATTTTTTTAAATATACAATTTGGAGAGAATCATAGGCAGATGACGAGTTTAATTATAATTTTGTTCAACATATGTACTATGTAATCTCTGGAGCTTAAATTCTTCCCATTTCTATTTCAATTCGGTGGATTTAAGCTCTTGGTTTAGGAAATTTAAATTATAGGACCTAAATGAAAAAAATCCTAAGTGGGTAATATATAATTAGAGAAGTTGAGATGTAACTAGGAATTTTAGTGTTTAAGAATTTATTTAGTCGCTAAGAAATCTTAAATATTGGATCACAATATAATTTTTTGAAATTGATTGTAATTTATAGGCAATCTTGAGGACACCTCCTCTGACGGGACTCAAGTTTTGTGAGATGCCACAAGTATTAGAAACTGTATTTCGACACCTTCAGTGAGCAAATGACATTTCTATGGCTTGGTTTAATAGTTTTACTGCAATTGGTATAATTAATCTTTATAGTCATTTGAAATAGCTCAGTTGATATTTTTATGCTATTTTAATATTCTATAACTTTAAACATTGCTGATATTATTTTTATTCAACTTGGGACAAGCTTGAGGAAATCATCACCCCCTTTGAGAAACTATGATTTGATTTGAAATTATACATTATACTGAGAATTGGATCCTGTTGGGTTTTGTATGGTCCGAGGTTTTTGGAGGCAACATAAATTTTTTTTTTCAACTTGTTATTTAGAAATTTAGGGAATTTGAAAAAAAAAATTTTTAGAACCATAGAGGACAACATTGAAATTTTGGAATTTAAGTGAGATGGGATGTCGAAATAATCCCAAGAAGTGTTATACAACTTGTGGGATTACCAATATTTTAAATATTATATTTAAGAACTTATTTAAAATTTTATAAAGATAAATATTGATTTTATTTTAGTGGAAAGGAATAGATAAGTGGTAATACAAATAAAATAATAATATTAATAATAAAAATAAAAATATAAATAAATGAATAAGTAAATGAAGAAAAAAAAATCAAAAAATTTTTTAGAAGTAAGAATAGAATTAAAACCATTTGGTTAGGGACTTGAATAGAACAAAAGAAAGTAGGACTTATTAGGATTTCAACCAAAAGGGGGTATTAGTGGCAAATGAGAGAATGAACACGTGGAACCCACTTTGTCTTTGGCAGTGAGCACACATCAGTGCAGGAAAGCATTTCATTTTATTTTCTGAAGCTTTCTCTTTCTCCCATTTCGTGTGACAGCCGAGAGAGGAAAATTTTGGAACTCCTTCTCCATCTCACTTCTTGTAAACCTCCTTCCTTGCTTTCTCTGTTAGTGAGCTCGCGAGAGAGAGAGAACCAAGAAACTCTGTTTTGCTGAGCATAAAACAGAGTATTTCCTTCAACCTTAAGTGAGAAAACCCAAGAGAGAAAGTAGCAATAAATAGACGAAAGTTTTAGGAAGTTTCAGACCAATTCGTGTGAAGTTTCTGCTGCTGAGGAGCATATCATGACGGGGAAACAAAGCGAAAATTGAGGGAGAAAATATAGCGCAGAATTTATAGTCATCGATGGCAAGAGGTAAGAGGTTACTCTGTTCTTTCCCGGTAGAAATCATCCTCTTGTACATAAAATTTTTGGTTTAGATGAAGTTTTGGGCTGTTTAGAAGCAATCTGAATTAAATAATGATCATATAGATTGAATTAAAGCTTTGGGAAATTTCTGCTGTTATGACTTTTCTTTCCTTCTCGGTTAGGTAATGTAAACATGCCTCCATGTTAATTTTGAACAACTAAAAATAGGATTTAAGAGCAACGGGACCTGTGGCTGGTTTTGTGTTCTAACTGAGGATGAATTTTAGAAAAATAGAAATATGATGTAGCAGATAAATTGATGTGGGCCGATAGCGAAAAATGATTGATAAATTGATTAGTTATAAGAAGAACTTGTCAGACTGTCTTGGAATAAATTTGGCATTTTAACTCTGTATTTAGGATTGTTTGGAGTGTGCTAGCTGAGACTAAACTTTAGAAATATAAAGAGAAAAGTCACAAGTGACCAAGAAATTTATGTGTAGCATTTTGATAGGAAATTTCTGCATAATTTGATGGGTGCTGTTAGGATCAGTTTCTTTATTTAGTGTTGTTTAAATTTGAACCATAAGGCCATTTAAGGTGAAAATGAATGCTGAATATGTGTTGAACCTTTATAAATCTTGGTGGAGATTTATTTAGCCAAACTCCAAAGAAATCATAATATGATTTTGTGCAGAGGCTAATCTGGTCTGATGTCAAGTTTATTTCATATTTTAGAGGTTAAATGACCTTATTTTGATTTGAAATTTTTATGAGGAACTCTTGAAACCTTAATTATTCAAACTGAAAAATTTTGAAATTTTCGCGAGTGTTTAGCCTGGTCAAATAAATCATGTAAATAGCACATAGCTCAGTTCAGGATTTAATCTGACCAGTCAGGGGTTAGGCATTGTTTCACTGACTTAATGATCTTATTTTGCCCTATAACTTTTATGTCACCTAGAGACGATATTAAGGTAACTCTCTACCAAATTCCATGGCATTTGGAGTTGAATTAATAGGTCAATGAAGTAGTTTTCTAAGCTTCTGTGAAACTGAGATAGAACTGATATCTGGTTGCTACAAGGGTCTTTAGAGGGGCCAAACGAAATATTTTGGATCTGAAAATTTTGTCCTAGTATGTCAACACATAAGGATGGTTGTGTGTCAAATTTCACAATTTTTGGAGTTGTAGATCAATACCAGCATTTTTCTAAAGAATGGACTTGAAATTTGCTTCAAAACAGAACAAGGATAAATGTTTGGTAGTTTATGTTCTGATTTGATGTTATTCTTATTTGACTTGTTCTTTAGGCCTTTGGTGAGATTTTTGGTATCCTTTCTTTGCGATTATAGAGTATATTTGGATCGGATCCAAGATGAGGGGATCTCTACTTTACCTTGGTTGTATTTTCTGTATATACTTAATCTTATTAATATGGATATAACTATTTGAAATACCTTTTGTGTGCTTATGAATATAAAGATTATGCATGTGTATGAGAAACGATTGTAGTGATTGATATATGTATTTATATGTGACTTGTTTTGATATGGCAACAATCATTCTCGTGGTAAAGTGTTGGATTGATGATAGCATGTGCTGCTGAACATAATACTTGATATTTTGTGATAATGTGAATGATGTTATATTGTTTTGGATTATGTTGTATAAATGTGTTGTGATATTGAGATTGTGCTGATTATACTATGACTGAATTATGTTCATGATTTCTGGTTGTGGTTGTGTTTGACTGGAAAGAAATGGCATGGCAGTGTATCCCATGGGATGAGATACATGGAGCGATTAGTAGTGCTGTTTAAAAAGACCGTGGCCCGCGGGCTAGACCGGGACCGTCCATAAATGGACGGTCTTGGGTTCGGCATTTTAGGCCCATTTAAAAACGGGCCTAAATGGGCCAGCCTGTTTGGCCCACGGGCCAAACGGGTACGGGGCGGGCTGGTCACGGGCCAGCCCGTATTTTTGACTTAACGGGTATGGGCGGGCCGGTTATGGTCCAGCCCGCCCAATTTTTTTTTTCCCCACTGTGAGTGCCCATCGGGAGCGGCCCAGCCCCACATCCCTCCCTATAACCGTGCGTGCTTAATGCTTAGTGCTCTTACCTAATCAAAATCATCCCCCAGCTTCTTCAGATTCACCAACCTTCTCCAAACCCTACGGCGTTGGCTGCCAATTTCAACCTCCTCTTCCTCTGCACTTTCTTCCACCTCGTCGTCCTCCTCAATCAATAATCATAGCGAGGAACCTTCGTCGCTTCGCTACAACAGGAGCCGGTGGTGGTGAATTTGAGGCTGCCCTTTTACTCCTTACGACATTTTCACTTTTAGATCCGACTGAGGCAGACAGACCCACAGCAACAGGGCTCCGATTTAGCTTCTTAAAGTGCTTCTCACGCTCGGATTCAACTTTCAGAACTCTGTCTTTGAGACTCTGATTCCCAGCCCCTCCACCTTCACTTTTTCAGTCCTCGAATCAGTCTCTTGCTCTCCCATTCACTAATTCGCGTCTCATAGTCATAGCCAGCCAACCAGTAACTACACACGGCGATTTGGGTCTCAGACTCTCAGCAGCACGGCCTTCGGCCTGGCACCAGCGAAGCCCAGCACAGCATCAACTTCATTTCTCTCACTCTCCAATCGTCCGATGTCTCCGTTAGGTATGTAGGTTTCGATTCTCCTCTCATTTAAGTTTTCTGTATTTTTTGTTTTATCAGATGAGTGGCTGGCTGAGCGACTGAGTCTCTGTTTTCATTTTTCCCTATTTCTTGGTTTGGGATTTTGTATAACTGATAAAAGGAGATGTTAATGTTATAGTCATAAACTAGTTTCCAAATTCCAATTATGAAGAGAATGATTTTAGAATCCGATCCTCTGAGTTTTGTCATGTGTGAATTCGTAACAGTACATTGCAACGGAAGAAAACCTATACTCTTTACAATTACCTCTGAGCTAGTTTAGTGAATTCCTAGTAGGTTGTTGAAATGGACAGCATAAAAAGGGATGGAAGTGTTTTGATTTTGACTTTTTGGTATTTGGTTGAGATTGAGAAGGCTTTGTTGTTGTTGTTGTGGTATTTGGTTGAGAAGGTGGAAAATAAGATAATTGAAAATAGAAGGTAAAAAATAAGATAATTGAAAATAGAGATTAGACTTTTGGTATTGCATAGTTTTTCCCATTTCAATCCCATATTTGATATGAAAATGTTATTGAATGATGGAATGCATTTAGGGGTACATTTGAGTTGACTTCAATATAAATTATGTATCAATTTGTCCAAGTGCTTACTGTTGTTATAGTTTAATATAGTCCCATTCAAGAAAAAATGTATGTTAAATTGTGAATGTTAATTATAACAAATTATAATATTTGAACAGTTCTTTAACTATGGAAGCTCCTCCTTCTCTTCGTCCTCGTAATCCTTCTGCCCCTGAACAAAGTGGAACTCAAAGTAGAACTGTAGAGTCTAATGCTACTGTTCTTGGTCCTTCTAGAAAGAGGTCAACTAGTAGTGATGTGTGGAATTATTTTACTAGTATCGGTTTAGGCGGAGATGGCAAACCTAGAGCAAGATGTAAAGGGTGTGGGGTTGAATACATAGGTGGGGGTAGTACACATGGTACTTCAAGCTTGTCACGTCACATTGCAAAGTGTCCTAAATTGAAAAGATATCATAATGTAGGTGATATGCTTATTGACCATGTTGGAAAACTTAAAAATAGAAAGATTTCCCAAAAGGTTCTTCGAGAGTATCTTGCTATTGCTATCATTAAGCATGATCTTCCTTTCTCATTTGTTGAGTATGAAGGAATTAGGAATGTGTTGAAGTATTGTAATCCAGATGTAAACTTTATTAGTAGAAGTACTGCCGCCCTTGATGTAAAGAAATTTTACTTGTCTAAGAAAGAGAGTTTGAAACAAGACTTAAGCAAAATTCCTAGTAGGATATGCCTCACATGTGATGTATGGACTGCTTGCATAAATGAGGGTTTTATTTGTTTGACAGCACACTATGTTGGTGATGATTGGAAGTTGAAAAATAAAATTTTTGCTTTTATTAGTATGCCTCCACCGCATTCAGGACAAGAACTGTGTAAAAAAGTGATGGAGATTCTAAACGAATGGGGGATTGAGGAAAAAATTTTTTCCATTACTTTAGATAATGCATTTAGTAACAATGTTATGCAAGACTTGTTGAAAGACCAACTTTACTTGCATGATAATTTAGTATGTGATGGAGAGTTTTTTCATGTGAGATGTTGTGCTCATGTCCTTAATTTAATAGTTCAAGAAGGTTTAAAAGCAGCTCAGGATGCCTTATATAAAATTAGGGAGAGTGTTAAATATATTAAGGGGTCAGAGGCAAGAATGATTAAATTTGAAGAATGTGCAAGAGGACTTGATATTGAGTAAGGTGTTTATTTATGTTTGGATGTGACAACTAGATGGAATTCCACTTATATGATGCTTGAAAGTGCAATTAAATATAAGCGTGTATTTAGTGCTTATCAAATGGATGATGGAAATTATAGGCTATGCCCATCTGCTGAAGAATGTGATAGAGGGGAGAAGGTGTGTGCCTTTTTTAGGCCATTTTATGATATCACTAATTTGATGTCGGGCTCTACATACCCAACTTCTAATCTGTATTTCATGCAAGTTTGGAATATAGAAACTCTGTTGATTGCGAATTCATCCAATGAAGATGAGGTCATAAAAGACATGACAATCATAATGAAGACAAAGTTTGATAAGTATTGGAGTGAGTATAGTGTCGTGCTTGCATTTGGGACAGTTCTTGACCCACGGCTTAAGTTTTCATTATTGGAGTTTTGTTTTAAAGAGATTGATTCTTCCAGTTATCTCTCAAAGGTTGATGTTGTGATAAAGAAATTATTCAAGCTTTATGATGCATATGCTAGTAACTCTAGCAACTCCAATGATGTATCTTCTTCCTCAACCTCAACTCAATCACAAAATCCAACTTTAACACCATCAAGCTCAAGGTCTATCGGAATAGTAGGTTACAAACCGATTATGCAAGTAAGTTTTAGTAACTTTTTTTAACTTATTTTATTTAGACATTAATTATGTATACAACTAATGTGGAATTGTGGATCTTGATTCTTAAAGACTTTTAAAGCTGCTCAAGATCAAATCAAGATTCGAGCGGGAAAATCTCAATTGGAAATATATTTGGAGGAACCACTATTTGACATGGATCACTATGAAGAATTGGAAGTTTTAAGTTTTTGGAAGGACAATAAGAAAAGATTCCCAGAGTTGGCACGAATGGCCATCAACATATTGAGCATCCCAATTGCTACCGTGGCTTCAGAGTCGGTCTTTAGTATTGGTTCTCGTATTCTAAATAAATATCGGAGTTGTCTTCTTCCACTAATGTGCAAGCTTTGATTTGTGCTCGTAATTGGATGCTTGGCTTTGTGGCTCCTGAAGATGATGAAGGTAATGTTTATATATTTTTGAAATTTAGTTTTTATTATCTTTCAATTTATTAATGTTTATGTCTTGCTTTCTAAAAATTAACTAATTATTTAAATTGTTTTTTTAATATGGTTTTTGGATTAGACAATGACAAAAATGATAACAATACGAAAAATGTATCTTCGACTTCAACAATGGAGTCACATATCATAATGGTAACAGATGATGATAATCTTGAAGATGATGATTGAGAAAGTAAGGTTTGTTTTTGTAATATCCCAAGAATTTTTATGAATATTTAAAGTCTGATTTGAAGTTTAGTGAAAAATTTAATTATGTGAAAAATTTTCTTTTTGAATTAGTGAAGAAAATGTGGGAATAGAAATTTTTATTTTTAATTTAGGAAATTTTTACAAATTCTCAAGGACTAAAGTGAAAAGAAAAGAAAGTATAGAGAACTTTTGAGAAATGACCAAGTAGGAACCCGAGAAGAAGAATAGAGCTTATGGGAATGAATTATGAGTCCGGTACCGAAAAGATGATGGATTCGAGGTTAAAGTGGAGTTTGAGATATTGAGAGGGACTAAAGTGAAATAAGGAAATTTGTGGGGCACCGAGGATTTAGAAACACCTGAGGTGAGATTTTATGAATTTGCTTTTGCTAGTCTTGACTGAGGGTCAATTGCAGAGCAAGTGATAATTTCACCCCGGGCGAGTATATAGGTGGCCTCACCTATTTTTTATTCATTTTTCTCCTTTCCTCTCTCTCTCTTCACTTTCTCTCCTCTCCTTCTCTCTTCCTTCTCTCTAATTTCTCTCTCTACACTCCAACTCTACAACCGGGCATTGGAGGGTGGATCTCGGGCTACGGGGCGAGCCTCTAGGAGCCAAGCAACATAGGGAAAGCAAGGAATCGAGGTAGAAATTTCTATTTCTTAAGCTTTTCTCTATTTTCTAGTTTTAAGAGTGTTTGAGGTAAAATCGAGATTCCGGCTTCGTTTCTCGATTAAAATTGGTGATTTTGGTGTCTAAATGCTCCTTAGACATTAAGGGTGAGATCCCATGGAAGAAATCATGAAAAACAGTGAAGATTTAGCCAGATTTGGGCCAAAACCGAGAGAAATCGCGAAGGGGTCGCGATCGTGGCGCCCAGGCGCCATGTGTGGCGCCCAGGCGCCAAGGTGAGATGGGAAGAAGAAGGAATTGGCGCCCAGGCGCCACGTGTACCGGGAAATTTTAGTTTATTTTTCAATCGGCCATAACTTCTTCATCCGAACTCCGTTTTGGGCAAACTTTATATCGTTGGAAAGCTCTTTAAGTCTAGTTTCCAATGGTATAAGTTTCATTTGAATATTCATTACCAGTTAGGAGTTATGATTCGAGAAGTAAGTGAAGGTCGAGAGTAGTGGTAGGAAATTTCTCTATTTCGTAACTCTGATGGTTTTTGTCTGGTTACAATAGGAATGGTCAAAGTGCAAAGTGGGAGTGCTGAGAGCGTGAAATCCAGGTGAGTGGGTTAATACTTGCTATGATTAAATATCTGTTATTGACTTTTTGCATCATAGTGGAAATATGTTGTATATCCAAGTTTGAAGAGGATGATGTGGAACGATGAGGCATAAACAAATGTGGAACGTGTCTGGTAATGTATATAATTATATTTTCTTATTTTCCCATGAATGGAGGTTATATGATGGATTGTGAATGGCATGTGAACCGAGTTGAATAATTGTTCTATATTATGGGTTATGTTATATACATGCTATGTTGCTGGAACCACATTGATTATGTTGTGGCTTGAATTGTAAATGACTGAGTTGTGTATGTGGCTCAAGATTATGATTGAGGATGTTTTTATATGTGATTGTGATTGTGTTTGACTGGAAAGGAAAGGCATGGTGGTGCACCCCATGGAGAAATCTATGTGAAGCTATAAGGGTGGAGAATATAAATGGAGCGATAAGGGTGGATGCGGCGGGGGCCGCGGGTAACGATCCAGAGGTATTCTGGACGACCCGGTTGGTACGGAAATTGTGTGTGAAATTGATTTCATCGATTGCTGTTGTGAATTTTGAATTTTGTTGAAATGCATTTGATTCACTTGGATATTGTTGTGAAGTATTATGAATAATATTATATCATATGATGATCGATCTACGTATGATTGCTGCATGTTATCATAATGATGCATGATTTTTATTTTGTCATAGTATTGTGTTATCTACTCACTGGGCACGTGGTTTGCTCATACCCCTCTTATTGATATTTTTTTTTAGAATTGACAGCTGAAGGTAAATATCGGAACAAGGAATTATGGATCCTTAGTCCATAATTACCTTTTCATTTGTTCAGGATAAAGGTATAATAGTTAAGTTTTATTCTAAGTTGTATAAATCTAGAAATCTCTGTAATCGGGTAGGTTCATTCAGTGATGTAATGTGAGTAATTGTAGTATGTATAGAGAACTCGTTTTGGTTGCATGAAAAAGAATTGTATGATTTTTAAGAGAAAGATAGGCTTACGGAGGTGAAATGAAATTCACTTTCCGTGCCGGTCACGTGCTCAAATTTTGGGACGTGACAGTTTTCACCTCTCTTCATACTTTTTTTTAATTACTTTTGATTTTTAAACTCATATATAACTTGTGTTTTAATTATTTTAAGAAGCTTTCTTGTTTTCTTCTCTTGGTGTTGGACTATTGGACCGTTGAAGAAGAGAGGCAAGATGATCAATGAAGACTTGTCAATTATGATTTATGGACATTTATAATTCTAATTTGAAATTATGCTTTTGTTGGATATTTGGATCATTGGGTGTCATCTATTTTGATTTAAGAAAAACTTGATGTATAATGTAATGCTTGAGGCTTTCTTGTAAAATTAAATGGAGGCCATAAATAATGCTATTTATGTATGATGGATGCATGCTTCATGATGTATGTTTCTGGTTTCATTTTCATAATTGATATTTCATACTTGTATAATGAATAATAATGTATGCAGGTACAGCTTGAGGCCTTCCCTATTTGCAAATTGCAATATGTATGAATAATTGAATATGATGTATACTTGATAGCTTGAGGCTTTCATGTTAAAAAAATAAAAATTGGAGGCCGAAAATAATGTTATGTATGTTTTCATTTATGTATGTTTTTGCCTCCATATCATTATTCATTAATGTATCAATCAATTCAATCTTTCAAATTTCAATTTATGCTTGGTTCACCTAGCCTTAACTCTTGAGGCTTTCACGTAAAAAAGGAAAAAAAAATAAAATAAAACAAAGAGGAGTCCAACAACAAATAGCAATGGAAAAAAAAAGAATCAAACTAAAAAAACTAAAAAGCCCTGCACCCCTTAGCCCAAACAACAACAAAAAAAGAGAAAAAAAAAAGGACAGGACTGCGGGCTGGACCGTTTACCCACGGTCCAGCTACGGGCGGTCCTGACCTTGAATAATGAGGCCCGTTTGTAAACAGGCCAGCCCGTGACCGGCCTGTTTACGTCTGGCCCGTCGCGGGCCGGCCCGTTAATCAGTGCTAGCGATTAGGGTGGCCTCTTATTATTGGAGCGATAAGAATAGATGCAGTGGGGGCTGCAGGCAAGGATCTAAAAGTACCCTAGATGACTTAGTTGGTACGGAAACTTGTGATATAGTGTGCTTTATGATTGTTTGGAATGTATTGTTGATGTTATACATGTGACATGGCATAAATATGTTGTTAGTGTTGTGCTATGAATTGTACTCAATGCTGTAATTATACTGGGTCTTGGCATGAAATTGACTGCATGTACTTATACATATATATATATATATATATATAAATACGTATACTTAGATGAATGGATATATTGTATGTGGTTGTGGTAGTGTAGTGTAGTGGTTTCTTCACTGGGTCAACATGACTCACACCCTAACATTTTCAAGTATGAAAGAAGAGAAACCATTGAGTTGCGTATGGTGACCGACTCCCTATTTGTTCGGGATAAAATGTACTTGTTAATCTTTACTTTTATTTTGTATGAATCTAGTTGAGGCTCTGTAATTGGGTAGGTTGTTCTAGGATGGAAAATGTATGGATGAAATAAGATTAAATATGTATGAATATGTTGATATATATTATGTTGTGGAACTGTATTGATGAATCATGATTCTTGTATAATTAGTTACCAATGAAATGTAAAATTGATAATTAAATGTGAACATATTTATAATGTTTAATGTTTTAGCATGATTCAGTAAATGATGATGCTCACATGGTTAGAGTTTTTTTGTTAACAAAATCATAAAAATATCACCTGTATTTAGTTAAAATTTTCTTTTAAACCTATTTTATAAACGAAATTCTGCCAGTATATTTTCAATCATGTTTTCTATTTCATGAAAATAAAAATAGAAAACTTTGTCCTTTGCGATGAAGCATGTCACATTGACATGAGACAATGTCCACATCTTACAGTTTTTGTATGGATATGAAAATTAAATTTGAAGGCTCTTGGATTATTTTCTAGCACTTTACAACTAAATTATTTTTCTCCTAATTTTATGAAATTTTATTTATTTTTGTGTTTTTTTGTTGATATTTTGAGTTCCTAAGGGCTTGTTTGGTACTGCTGCGGAGGAAGGAATGGAAAAGCAACTTCCGTTATTGTGCATTGATCAGGCATTATCTACAGTGTATTGATGGACTCTGAAATTCCTACTTCAATTTTTTTTCGTACGAAACTCTTTCATCCCTTTAGCAATGGAAAAGTGCATATGGAAATGGAATCCGACTGAAGGAAAAGTGAGACTTTTGAAACTGCCCTTATCCGTGCACTTGCAATTTCCTTTCTGCCCTTTGGTTTGTGCACCACTGTCCCAAACTTGCTCTACTTCTGCTTTGCCGGTGAGTTTCTCATCTCCTTATTGGACGAAGGTATGGAAGAAGCTGTTAAAAAAAAACAGATAAAAGGTATGGAAGAAGCTGAAGGGATTACTCAGTAGAGAAGTTTTTTGGTTGTGTTTTCTTTCTGACCAAAATGTGCATTTTGCTCTTCTGTATCTAAATTAGGTTATGTGGTTTCGATTTCATACTGAAAAGTTTGATCTTAACTTGGGTTGATTCAACTTTTCGGTGTCGGGAAGACATTTTACAATTGGGTTTATAAATTATTAGGATTCCCTCGAAGGTTTCAATTCTTGAGTAATGAAACTTCTATGGTGGAGTAATTTTGGGATTCTCGCAGTGGTGTTCTCACCGGAGGGGAAGGGATTATTGATTTATTTTTTTGTTGAAGGGATGGTATTTTACAATTAGGTTTATAAATTTGATTGAAATTAAAAAAGTATATTTTAGGGGTAAGATAGTAAAATAACAACTTTTCCTTTCCTTTTTTTCTCTAAAAAAATCATACTAAACAAAGTTTTTTTTATTATTCCAGTTTATGTTATGCCAAACATATCTTTTTTCTTTTCTTTTCCTTGTTTCTTTTCATTTTTTTCTTTCTTTTCCTTTCTCTTCATTACTTGCTTACCAAACAGGCCTTAAGGATTTTAACAAATCCCTCGCATCCCACAACAACTCCTACATTGAATTGTGGGTGCTTCATAGATTTTGATAACATTTTTTTTTTATTTTGGGTCTCTTTCCAATATATGACACAAATAGCATTTTGATAACTTTTTACCATAACATTTAAATCTAAAAGTTCCCTTCCCTTGCAAGGTTTGATTCAACAATCTCTTCAGTGTTTCTTGTTTCTCTCCATACATACTTAAAACCACAAGCTACTAAATAAAGTTAAAGAAGCAAAGAGGCACTTGAGATAAAGTTGAAGGTTCTAATCAGAATAAAATAAAATTGAGGAACCACAGTAAAACTTAAGGTAAATTTAAGTAATCAAATTTGAACAAAATTAGTAAAGGAACCGAAATAAAATGAGGTAAAGTTAAGGGATGAAAATGCTATTTTAGCTTTGTGTGTTAAAACTTTTCTTTTCCATGCTACAAAATTTTAAAAAAAAAATCATCATTTTTAAATTAAGTTAGCTTGGGGATAAATTGAAATATATAGAACAAATAAAGCACAATATAAAATAATATGATTATAAGAAGAATATATTTAGAAATGAGTAGAAATATGAATAGTCTAAATAAAAGGAATTGTGTTACAAAGGAGGTCCAACGTGTTGTTGCAACTGAAACAAGAATTCCCAACGGCAAGTTGACTCCTCTTTGAACCCCCAACGGCTCTCTCTAATTTGAAATTTAAGGGCTTAAATGCCTGCTCTCTCATTTTCTCTCCTTCTGTCTCTGTGTTTGAATGATTGCAGATGAGAAAAGCCTCCTCAACTACACTCTCATACTCTTCTAAAGGAGAAACACGAGTTAGAAGAAGAGGTATTCATAGAGTGCGACTTAGGATTTATTTTCAGTAGCTCTTAAATCTGATGCTCTCTTTCTTCTAACGCTAATGCTCTATTTTCGGATTCAAGATTCTGGTTTATATTGGTTGCTCTGTTTTTCTTATTGTTGATTGTTTTGCATACCTTTCTCTCTCTGGTGTTCCAAAGATCCTCCAGTTTTCTTCAAAAAATTTCATTTATGGGTTTGAGGTGAGGTATGTGATTTAATTGGGGATTATGGTCATTTCAATGTACTAGGTTTGACTTCTTCTGATACGAGGCTGCTTCTTGTGGAAAATTACGGAACTTGCCTCGCTTCTGCTTCTCGCATTGCTAGACTAATAGGCTATATGGGAGATTTGGTTTCTGTTTTCAGATTCATCACTTTTAACCTTTTTGATGCATGAGATGCCGGCCGTGGCGTATCTGCATCATGAGTAGCATGTTTGGGTAACTTCATAACTAGTCAAACAAAGTAGTAGAAAAATCCCATCCTGTTTCTTTACAATGGAATCCTCACATATGTAATGATAACAGGTTTTACATGAAGTGAAAGTAATGAAATGTCTAGTTAAGGACATTTCTAGTTATATATTGTTTTGTTCATGAGTGTCCAAATATCTTTTTGAATGGCTCTTTTGCACTGATCCACATTATATAGAAACAAATGTTCTTGTAATTTACTTTAGTTTTCCATTCCATGGTAAATAAATTAAAAGCAGGATTATAATATATAATCTAGATTCTTTAAGAGAAATTGATTTTTGCACAACTGTGGGAATGAGTTGGAATGAGTGACCATTCTTATTTGAGAGTTTAGTTGTATTAGAATTGAAATGCCATTCCATTCTAATAAAATGTTATCAGAAAATTTCATTTGTGGGTCATTCTTCATATCAGATGGTTGGTGATCACGAAGATCTGAAATTTTCTTATTTTGATTCTTGTGACTCTTGTAAGTCATGAATTGACAACCCACTCTTCTTCATTTCCCTGCAGATCTGCTCTGTACTCCTTCAAACGACATGTCATGTGGTCACCTACTCAAATTTCATCATGTATCATTGTGTTGTCGCAGTTTATTTGTTACTTTGTCTCTAGTGCTTACGAAAACTACTGGATTGCAGATCAGGCCATGTGAGGCGGAGCACATCATCTATAATTAAGGCATGGCTGCCACTTCCCAAAGGTATTTCAATTAATTAGATTCTTCAGTAACATGTAGTTTATGAAGCCAACAACCTTTGTGGATGCTCTGTTTCTGTACCCTGTGCTTCAACATATAGTTTCTTATTTTCTCAATTAATGGTACTGTAATAATTTCCCATCAACTCAACTTTCATAATTGATTATTCATTTTCAACTTTTAATTGCTTTCCAATAATCCAAAGGATTCAGAGACAGTTATGCTCGCAAAAATCTTATTCTAAAAGGGTATGCTAGTATTGATTTTTATTTTCCCTCCACTCAAGAAGGTCATCCTGATTGTTTTCTCTGAATGTAGGTTAGGTATGAGGTATCCAACCAACATAGACCTGTCTCCCTTATAGCCTTCTCCTCCACCGTTATTGCTTAAGTACAAGATTTATCCCATCACTGCCACATGTTATAGAGGTAGACTGTAAGCCAGAGACTCCCTTATCAAATGAGTTTGTTCGTGCTAAAACTCCTCTGTAACTTCAAATTGTGAGAGTCAATAATCTTTCTCTGTCAATTTTTTGATGTAGTCTTCTTTTAAGTTAAACATGTCTTGTGAAGCATACCCAAGGTTTTTCCGAGTATCTAGTTTATTAGCATATATTTTATATATATATATATATAATGGAAGTTATAATATACAAAATGCTAACTATTGTGTTACAAAAGTACATCGTTATTCTCTCATTTCCTAAACAAATGGTTCTATTCTACAGTCAACTGCTTTGATAGAGAATTTTATGAAGCTTGCTAAGTCAAATACTGACAAAAATTTAGAGACTTGCGGCGTCCTTGCTAGTTTACTTATAAGTGCTGAAAACAATTTTTGGCATAACATACATACATGAATAGATCCAGGATGGGGTCGAACCCTAACATATTATTGTCCAGTGGCTTACTCGAAAATAGCTATTGGCCTATTCTGCGCCTTTAAATTTTAACCTAGTTGCTCGGAGGAGGAAAAACAAGAAAAGAAACAACACTATTAGTTGCTCAATTAGTTATTGCAGGCCCCTCTAATAGATGTGGCTGTGGCATATTTTCCACGGAGGAGAGCTAATATTTTGTTAGTTTTAGGTAGTGACTGGTTCATTAAGGCTCGGGTACATTTGTGGAAGCTGAAGGTTGACAAAAGTTTGGAGATTAGGTCATGAGTTGCAATCTGTCCTCCCACGATATGCCTAAAGTAACTAGAAATAATAATTATATATAATTCTAATAAAAATTCTAATATAAAAAAGTGACTAATATCATAAAATAATTAATGAAATATTTTTAAAAATGAATAAAGATAATAAAATTAATTAAAATAAAATAATTTTTAATTATTCAATTTCTTTTTCCTTCTTCTTTTTCTCCTTCTTATTAATTCTTCTCCTTCTAGGAGGAGAAGCATGAGGAGAAGGGGAAGAAGGACTCAATTTTGTTAAGCTAATTCATAATTCTTATGTAATTTTTTCAAAAAGAATTTAAATAATTAAAAATTATTTAATTTTAATTAATTATGAATGAATAAAGATAATAAAATTAATTAAAATAAAATAATTTTTAATTATTCAATTTCTTTTTCCTTCTTCTTTTTCTCCTTCTTATTAATTCTTCTCCTTCTAGGAGGAGAAGCATGAGGAGAAGGGGAAGAAGGACTCAATTTTGTTAAGCTAATTCATAATTCTTATGTAATTTTTTCAAAAAGAATTTAAATAATTAAAAATTATTTAATTTTAATTAATTATGATATCTTTATTAATATTGGAAACATATTACATTAATTATTTTATAATATTATATATGAGTTACTTATTGATATCTTAGAATTTTTATTAAAATTATGATATCTTTATAATTTTTATGTATTATTCTCTAATAATTCTTCTCCTTCTCATCCTATTTGTTCTCCTACTCCTTCGCGTTCTCCTTCACCTTCTCTTTTCCTCCTTATCTGTTGCCTCCAACTTTTATTCTCATTCTCCTTCCTTTACTCCTAATCTTCCTTTTTGCTCCTTCTTCTTCTTCTTCCTCTAATATCCTCCTTCCTTTTGTTGTTATTTTTTATGTTATTATAGTTGAACGTTTTGTTGGTTTTTTTTTTCTAGCCATTATCATAGTGGTAGTGTGTCATGACCCAAAATTAGGGCTCGTGATTGGCACAAATGGTGTGCCATTCATGCCACTCCAAGCCTAATATTTCACAGATCAACCCAAACAATGACAAACATACTAGGACGCTTACTCGATTACAGGCCTACTTGCTACTCGGACCGCTGAACTAACCAATCTTCCAAACCTAGCACTATAAGGGGGTGTGTAATACCCATGATTATTTGATATTATTTAAAACTAATTTTATGTAATGATTTAGGTGGAGGTAATTTTTTTTTCATTGTGTAGAAAGGAAAATATGAGTTTTAAAAGTAGCAAGGTTATGGAATATTGAGGGAGTTAGGAAACTGGTTGAATCCAAGGAGGGACTAAAGTGAAATAGGAAAACTGTAGGACACCTAAGATTTAAAAACACCAAAGATAGGATATTACATATTTACTTTTACCAATTTTGACTAAGGGTCGACTAGAGGGCAACGTAGTAATTTCACCATGAGTGAGTACATATAGGTGGTCTAGCACCTTTTTCCTCATTTTCTCTTTTCCTCTCTCTCTTCTCCCTCTCTCCTCTATTTCCTTCTTCCTTCTCTCTACTCTCTCTCCACTTAAATCCATTAACCATGCTTCGAGGGGTAGATCTCTGGCAACGGGGCAAGCTTCTAATAGCGAAGCTAAGTGTATTTGGTGCCCAGGGGGCCAGCCATCTTGAGTATCCTTAGTCCTTCTTCAAACGGCCATAACTCTTTCATCCGAACTCCGTTTTTAGCAAATTTTATATCGTTGGAAAGCTCTTTGAGTGTAGTTTTCAATAATTTCATTTAGAAATTCATTACTGGTTAGGACTTATGACTGAAGAAGTGAGTAAAGGTCAGGATTAATAATAGGAAATTTTTCTATTTTGTAACCTTGATAATTTTTGCAAGGTTACTTAATAGAGCATGGAATCCAGGTGAGGGATTTAGCTCTTCTCTGTATAGATATGTATATATATCTAGCTCTTCTCTGTTTTAGGAATTTGTTTTTCTAAATTATGTTATATACAAATTGTTAAATGTATTATGTGTGAGGTATGTAGTGGGAATTATTTAAGATATATAGGCGGGAACAATGGATTGGTTGTTGTATTATGTTGGTGTGAATGAAATGCATGGAAACAGAGGGTTGGACTTTTGTAAAGAGTGGAAACAGAGGGGTAGACCTTTGAAATAAACCCATTAAGGGTTAGTCTTCAATGTGGTAAGTGCGGGAAGTGTAGGATAAAACATTGCATCTCATTTATTTGCATAGTGTGGTTGTTTGTTTTATTTTGTATGTGGGGTATATGTTTTGGCTAAGGGCATAATCCGAGAGACTAGATACATGTTATGGCTGTAGGCATGACTCGAGAGGTCAGACACATATTATGGTTATAGATATGATCTAAGAGGTTGGGCACATACTAGGGATTTCTTAAGTGATAATTTGTAGGAACATAAATCCACGTTGATTAAGCTCTTGAGGTGTAGTATTGAGTGCAGACCCTTAAGTAGGGTTACGTGCATTTGGAACATGGATCCTTCATAAAAGATGTGTGCATTTAATATACGGTGTGTATGTGTATGTTTAAGGGAAGATATAATGGGACATGGCGCCATTTACTTGCCTTTGTGTAGCTTGGTGTTATGCGGGATAAATTCTCGAGTGAGTATATATATAAACATACTATATATCTATATAGTGTTGGGCTAACATTAGTGAGTCCGTGATTTAGACTCACCCGCTCACAGTTGCAGGTACAAAAAAAGTGGTCAGATCGAGGGCTCGTAGATCAATGATGCCTCTCCATTATCCGGGATAAGGTAATTTATTTTTATTATATTTCTCTAATATACTATAATCAGATAGGCCACCTAGGATCCTTAAGAAGAAATTTAGGCTTGCAGCAGTGTTGGTAACACACTGTCCACGCCAGTCACTAGTTTGACTCTAGGAATGGTAAAACGCCTAGCCCTGCTTTCATGTTGTGACAGAAATGGTATTAGAGGGAAAGTTAGGTCTTCTATCAATTACAGAGCATCCTCCTCTATCATTGTGAGCCATGATACAACTATGGAGAGACTGCTCCACTAAAGGTCCTGTAGGATGTGTCTTCTTTTCTTTTAAATCAGGTTCCTTTCAAAGGATGCATTTGAGCTCGTGTGTGACTCAAATATCCACATTTATCATATATTTGTTTAAGATGTATCCCAAGGTGTATTGCACGAGTATTTTAAACCTATGAAGGTGGATGTGGAAAGATAGTGGGATGGAAAAGAGATGATCATCTTGAGGAAAGTAGAGGCTTGTGGGTATGCTTACTAGTAAGAAAAGAAATAAGTATTGGCAGTGATTGGAAAGAAGGGAGGTGCTATTGCCAAGTTACAAGAATAGTAGCAGTGAGCTCCCTAGTAGGAGATAAGATGAATCAAGGATGATGTGGAAACAATAGAGAGGCTTGAAAAGCAATAGGAACAATGAGGATTGAGCTAAAGAGGGAAATGGGTTAATAAGTGTAGAAATCATGCTCCCAGAGTACGAAGACTACACAAACAATGAATTAGAAACACATGGAAGATCAGCTTCGTCCCTGTTAGGAAAGGAAGAGCTCATGGTTAGGGGGATGTAGCAAGTGATGGCAATATCTCAGATAATGGGAATAGTTTAGGAGGATGTTCTTGAAACAATTTGTGCCTCAGAAACTTTGCTTGGAAAACTTGTGAGTTTGAAGCTTTCAAGTAAGAACTTACAGAAGTGAATTAGGAAGAGAAGACAGGACATGGGATGGTCGGGAACGGACTATGAGAGATTGAGAATGAATTGGGCGTGTACCAGTTCTCAAGAGATCAGGTAATGCATTCAAAGAACACTGACACTACTAGGTGTATCCTCATAACCTCTGTGTGTTATGCGATAGTGATCTTAGAGTTACTTGTGCTTTATGGAACAGGTATGTATAGGATGCATAAGAGCGGATATTATTGAGTAGATCACCCCTGGGGGTAGCCAGTGGGTTAACACTCAATGTGAGTTTGGTGCAGCTAGCTGCTATCCACGACGGACATTGTAAAGGGAAAGTTTGAGGTCATGGTTTGGTAAGCACCTAGATTGTACGTGAGGTGACTTAGAATGCGAGATAAGGAAACCTCTGGTTAAGGGGATCCCTAGTTATATCAGAATGGCATGCAAAGCATGACATAGTTCCTTGATGATGCCTCTTTGGAGGTAAGGAACTAGGAATCATACTAGGGTGGGGTAACTGGAAAGATAATTGATTGAGTCCGTTGAGGATTCTTTAGTTCTTTCAAGATTCTTTTTGGTCATGGAGAGACCATGATGAGGTGGTATCTCTCAGCAGGAAGTGGATACCAATAGGTTGAGGTAAGAAGAGACTTGATAAGCGGGTGAAACAGATCTTAGGTTTGGTACTTGAGGATTGTGATCGTTAGGATATAGTGAGTAGGGTGAGTGGGATATACCTTGAGAATGGCTCAGAGCCAAAATAGGGGGAAGTTCTATGAGAACTTTACTACATTTCTCCAGGATGAAAGAAGATATGCCTGAGAATGGCAGGAATGGTGCAGTCCTATCCTTTTAGATAGATGCCTTGAATTGGCAAAATGTTCTTGTGCAGTGAAATGAGGAAAAGGCTTCCTTACTTTATCCCTTCAGGGAGTTTTATCTGTGAATATATGTAGTGAGCTTGAAGAGGAAACGACAGCACAAAGAACCAGCGGTAATGATGAATATCTGTTTGATATCATCATATCTAAAACTTTGGTGGGAGAATGCTGTAAAGAGCATGGGTATGGAATCGCGTGAGGTTTGGCCCAAGAAATAGTTGCCAATACACAAGGAAGATCCATGATGGGAAACTTTTAAAGGGATGTTGAAATTCAGGGACGAATTTCTAAAATGGGAAAAGAATGTAATATCTATGATTTTCAAGTAGTATTTAAAGCTAATTTTATGGAATGATTCGGGCGGAGGTAATTTTTTTCCGTTGTGTAGGAAGGAAAATATGAGTTTTAGAAATGGCAAGATTGTGGAATATTGAGTGGTGGAGAGTTGAGGAGTGTATTGGTGGTACCAAGGGCACAAAGGGAGTTAGAAGACTAGTTGAATCTAAGGAGGGACTTAAGTGAAATAATAAAATACCTAGGATTTAGAAACACCCAAGGTGGGATATTACAGATTTACTTTTACCAATCTTGACCAAGGGTCGACTAGAGGACAACGATGTAATTTCACCATAAGCGAGTATATATAGGTGGCTGTTGAGTTCTCAATTTACTGTCATTTTGATGCTAAATACCCTCTCTTTTGATCTCTTTCTTGTTGTCTTGTAATTCTTAGCTCATATTTTGAGTAGTTTAGATTAGTTTTAGTTTTCTTTGATCTTTTAATAAATGGAGTGATTTCATGATTCTTTCATGCGATTCAATGGGTTTATTTGCTATTTTTGGTGTAGGTTGAGTTGGTAAAAAGTTCGTGTTAGAAGATGGAATGCTAGAGCTGAAATTCTGAAAATGCTGATGTGAATGCTGTCTCCCACAGCTATAGCGGTAGAATTTACAGCTATAGCGGTAGAGTGCTGAAAAAAGGATTTTGGAGCTTTCTTCTCTGCCAGCCACCGCTATAGCGGTGGATCTTCACCGCTATAGCGGTAAAACCTAAAAAAAATCAATTTTAAGCCTTCTTCTCTGCCTCCTACCGCTATAGCGGTGGGTACTTACCGCTATAGCGGTAGTTCGCGATCCTGCACTGATTTAAAAGGCTTCAGATGAAATTTTTAGGGTATTCTGGAGTTAGAGACTGAAGGGGGGCGCCGTTTTGGCTGAGAGGAGCAAGGGGAACCTGATTCTCAAGGCTTGGGGAGCTCAATCCATCATTCCACCTCAGATTCATGGCCAACTTCATCTCTTTTTCTGCTTTCTGCTGTTTGTTTTCTATGAGTAGCTAGATTTTCTATCTAGGGTTACTATGAACTTGACTCTTGAATAGATTTTACATTCTCTCATGTATTTGCAACCTTATTTCAATTAATATAAGTCTTTCTATCCATTTAATTGTTGCGTTATATGGACTTGATCAATCTATATGTATGCTTGTTGCTGTCTTCGAACTCGGGAGAGGGAGGTGAGAGTAGAACACTGAATAGGAAGGACGAGTGCGTGAACCTTACTAAGTGTTTTCGCTTGTTAGCTAATAGGAATGTTAGTTAATCTCGTTTAATCAAAGCTAGGTTGGTTGTATTAGGCTTAGCCCACACAAGGAATTGCGTAGGAGTTGAGTAACTTAATTGAGATTCGGGAGGATTCTTTTAAGTTATTAGAATAACCTAGGATTAACTTATAGAGTTGAATAAGTTGCGAGTACGTGAGAGGGGTTTTGTAATTTCTAAGATAAAGAAGAGGGATTAGTGACCCTAGGCTTTAATTAAACTATTTCATCAGTTTTTGTATTGTTTACTGTTATTAAAAGAAAACTCATAAATATTTACGGTTATTGATTTTATTTCATCATTCATTGGCTAAAGCTATCTTCAATCCAATTCTTTCGTCCAACTAATTCAATTAAATTTCTTGGGTACTTAGTCGCTTAGTCCTCGTGGGAACGATACTTTTACTCTCAAATCACTATATTACTTGTGCGATTGGTGCGCTTGCCAAATCGACTAACAAGTTTTTGGCGCCGTTGCCGGGGACTAAGATTTGTGCTAATATTCAAAGAAATTTGAAAGTGTTAGCTTGGACGCTTTGTTTTATTTTCTGTTTTGTCTTGATTTCTTTCATTTTTCTCTTTACTGTTCTATTTGAGTATTTAATCATTTAAGCTTTTCTTGTGTCAATTTATTTTTAGCTATATTTTTCATTGTTAACCGGTGTTTCTTATTGTGTAGGTGGCCGACATTGGACGATCGACCTTGAACAAGCATCGGTAAAGTCTGGCTGAAGACTATAAACTTAGCGCTCTTGGGAGGCAACCCAAGTTTATTGCTTTCGTAATTTTTTTTTCTTTTTTCTTCTATTTTTTTTTGTTGTGGTTTGATGTGCTGCTATTAGTAATATTTTAACTGCTATTTATTATTTATTTTGGAGTTGAATTGATAAATGCTGATTATGGTCATGCTTATTATCTTGGTGAATGGCAGTTAGGATGTTCGTAATAGCATTTTGTTTTGTTTTGTTTGTGATGTTGTGTCTTCTTTTCCTCTATTAGGCTGATCTGGGACAGTGAGGACACTGTCAAATTTAAGTTTGGGGGAGAGGTTTGTTGATGGGTTTCTTCTTTGAGAAAATTTTGGTTAATTTTGTGTTGTCCATATGCATGTGTAGTAGGAGGAAATTTTTGAAAATTTTGAAATCTGAAAGTTTGAAATTTTTGGCAAGTCAAATCATGTCAAATGCAATTCTTTTTAAGAGTTACCTCTTGATTTTGCTAATCTTAAGTTTTCATATTTTGTAAGTGTTAGTTCTATCACTTCAAAATAAAAGGAGTTTTATTTTTGTCTCTTTGAATGGTTTTTAGATCATTTTCATATTTATATATATATATATATATATAAAAAGTTCAATAAGAGGCTAGTGAAAAAAGGATTCAATAAGGGGATAGCTGAAAGTTTCAATAAGGGATAGGCTCTTGTAATTAAACTAAAATGAGAAAATTGGAAAAAAAAATTTCCAAAGGAAATAAGGAAAGTTAGGAAGCTATATCCTTGAGAACAAAACAGTGAAGCCCTTGAGAATCGAAATAAAACGATGCCTTTGAGAACAAAGAAGTAATTTAATTTTGGAATTTTTGTGAATTTGGTTTTATAAACTGTTCCAAGAGGTGAAGCTTTGATTTCAAATTTTCTTGTGGTTGGTTAACATTTCTTATTGAATCCTTAAGATTGCAAACTCTTGAGTTAAATCTTTTGAGTAATGGTTTGATGAGGCTTGGTTTGCTTTAATTCACATTTTCAGATCTTTACTTCTCCTAGTTGCACATATTCATGGTCACACATATTTTTCTCAAAATTTTTCCCATTGAAAGTTTTTGCTTGAGGACAAGCAAATGTTCAAGTATGGGGGGTTGTTGAGTTCTCAATTTACTGTCATTTTGATGCTAAATACCCTCTCTTTTGATCTCTTTCTTGTTGTCTTGTAATTCTTAGCTCATATTTTGAGTAGTTTAGATTAGTTTTAGTTTTCTTTGATCTTTTAATAAATGGAGTGATTTCATGATTCTTTCATGCGATTCAATGGGTTTATTTGCTATTTTTGGTGTAGGTTGAGTTGGTAAAAAGTTCGTGTTAGAAGATGGAATGCTAGAGCTGAAATTCTGAAAATGCTGATGTGAATGCTGTCTCCCACAGCTATAGCGGTAGAATTTACAGCTATAGCGGTAGAGTGCTGAAAAAAGGATTTTGGAGCTTTCTTCTCTGCCAGCCACCGCTATAGCGGTGGATCTTCACCGCTATAGCGGTAAAACCTAAAAAAAATCAATTTTAAGCCTTCTTCTCTGCCTCCTACCGCTATAGCGGTGGGTACTTACCGCTATAGCGGTAGTTCGCGATCCTGCACTGATTTAAAAGGCTTCAGATGAAATTTTTAGGGTATTCTGGAGTTAGAGACTGAAGGGGGGCGCCGTTTTGGCTGAGAGGAGCAAGGGGAACCTGATTCTCAAGGCTTGGGGAGCTCAATCCATCATTCCACCTCAGATTCATGGCCAACTTCATCTCTTTTTCTGCTTTCTGCTGTTTGTTTTCTATGAGTAGCTAGATTTTCTATCTAGGGTTACTATGAACTTGACTCTTGAATAGATTTTACATTCTCTCATGTATTTGCAACCTTATTTCAATTAATATAAGTCTTTCTATCCATTTAATTGTTGCGTTATATGGACTTGATCAATCTATATGTATGCTTGTTGCTGTCTTCGAACTCGGGAGAGGGAGGTGAGAGTAGAACACTGAATAGGAAGGACGAGTGCGTGAACCTTACTAAGTGTTTTCGCTTGTTAGCTAATAGGAATGTTAGTTAATCTCGTTTAATCAAAGCTAGGTTGGTTGTATTAGGCTTAGCCCACACAAGGAATTGCGTAGGAGTTGAGTAACTTAATTGAGATTCGGGAGGATTCTTTTAAGTTATTAGAATAACCTAGGATTAACTTATAGAGTTGAATAAGTTGCGAGTACGTGAGAGGGGTTTTGTAATTTCTAAGATAAAGAAGAGGGATTAGTGACCCTAGGCTTTAATTAAACTATTTCATCAGTTTTTGTATTGTTTACTGTTATTAAAAGAAAACTCATAAATATTTACGGTTATTGATTTTATTTCATCATTCATTGGCTAAAGCTATCTTCAATCCAATTCTTTCGTCCAACTAATTCAATTAAATTTCTTGGGTACTTAGTCGCTTAGTCCTCGTGGGAACGATACTTTTACTCTCAAATCACTATATTACTTGTGCGATTGGTGCGCTTGCCAAATCGACTAACAGTGGCCCTACTCTTTTTTTCTCATTTTCTCTTTTCCTCTCTCCTCTTTTTCCCTCTTCTTTCTCTCTACTCTCTCTCCACTCAAATCCATTAACCACCCTTCAGGGGGTGGATCTCAGGTGACGAGGCGAGCCTCTAACAGCCAAGCTAAGTGTGGCGCCTCAGGCGCCAGCCATCCTGAGTGTCTTTGGTCCTTCTTCAAATGGCCATAACTCTTTTGTCTAGACTCCGTTTTTAACAAACTTTATATTGTTGGAAAGCTCTTTGAGTCTAGTTTCCAAAGATATAGTTTCATTTAGAAATTTACTATTGATTAAGAATTATGACTAAAGAAGTGAGTAAAGGTCAGGATTAGTAATAATAAATTTCTTTATTTTGTAACCTTGATAATTTTTGCATGGTTACTTGATAGGGATGGTCGAGGCACAAAGTGGGAGCCAAAAAAGTATGGAATCCAGGTGAAGGATCTAGCTTTTCTTTTATGGATATGTACATATATGTATACGTATTTAAATTTATATTTATATTTTAGGAATTTATTTTCCTAAATTGTTTTATGTACATTTAATTATTCTAATGTATTATATATGAGGTATGTAGTGGGAATTATTTGGGATATGAGGGGAATAGTAGATTGGTTGTTGTGTTGTATTGGTATAAATGCATTGCATATTATTATCTGCATATGTACATTATGAAATGCATGGAAACAAAGGGTTAGACTTCTGTAAAGAGTGGGAACAGAGGGGTAAATCTCTGAATTAAACCCATTCAGGGTTGATCTGGTAAGTGCGGGAAGTGTGGGATAAAACATTGCATCTCATTCATTTGCATAATATATTGTGTATCGTTATTTGTTTTGTTTTGTATATGGGGTATATGTTCTGGCTAAGGGCATAATCCGAGAAATTAGATGCATGTTATGGCTGCGGGTATGACCTAAGAGGTCAGACATATGTTATGGTTATGGATATGACTCAAAAGGCTAGACACATATTAGGGATTTCTTGAGTGATAATCCTTGGGAATGTAAACCTACATTGATTAAGCTCTTGAGGTGTAGTAAGGGAGTGTGGACCCTTAAGTAGGGTTATGGTTCTAATATAGTAAGTCAGATGCAAATGTAGAATCAGATGCAATTATAGAAGTGGATGCATTCAATTCATAATCAAGTACATAAACCACATCTAGATGGCCGGGCTTGTTGTCTATAGTCTATGTCCATCCGTTGTCTTACTGAGTGTGGTCGCCTTTTATGTCTGATAAAGGATTGATCTAGAATTAGTTTAGGACCTTTTACCAATGGCCAATACTCCTGCCCATCGATAGGGCGAAACAGTGAACTATAAGCCATTAAGATCGTTTCAAACCGGTAAATAGGGTGAATAAACCCATTATGGTTAAGCCCTGCATGTGAGCAAGCTGCCATCATATGTGGACACAGATAATGCCAAACTTGAAACTTACCACAATCACAGCGGCCTTTCCACAAGGCTAAGCTTGTAAATACAACCTTAGCGACGTCCCAACTGATCGTATGCCTCTTCGACTTAAAAATTCCTTGTGGCTCGATCAAATAAGTGCACAATGCATGAAGATGCCTTGGTTGCATGCTCTGCAATCATGTTACGCACAACCTCTGAATATGTCTCATCGGCCTTTAATTGTGCGCTCGTGGTCGCTAATTATTTTTCAAAGTAAGAACTTAACATGTATAATGTAGCTTTCACTAATGCCAGCACAGGAAGATGTCTAATGCTCTTGAAGATGTTGTACATACACTCAGCTAAGTTCGTGGTCATATGACCCCATCGACGACCATTAGTATCATATGCCTATGACCATTGCTCAAGGTGTAACTCACTAAGCCATCTTGTAACCTGCCCATTTGAATTTACATCTGAGTTAAGCATTTCTTGAATAACCTCATTCACCTCATGACAGTCATATGAATATCTTATTAAAAATAATACAATGTCAGTACACAAATCATTTATGCACCCAAATAATATTGAAATAGAAGAAGGCACATACTGCCATGCTCGAGCCTTGATACTAACCACTTAGAACGCAATGTGGTGCACACATTGCTGGCTAAGTGCCTCAAACAAAATATATGGGGTTGCCAATTAAGAACTTGTGCACCTGCCATAAGCCCGTGGTGCCTATGAGAAATTAAAATAATGTGACAATCACGAACAATGTGAATGTTTAAATGTTGCAGAAACCATAACCAAGAAGCATCATTTTCTTGTTCAACAAGTGCAAATGCAATAGGCAACACTTTATTGTTGCCGTCTTGAGATGATGCTATTAACAAGGTTCCTTTGTACTTTCCATATAAAAATGTACCGTCCACCTACAAAATAGGCTTCAAATACGGCAAGGCATCTATACATGGCTTGTGAGACCAGAATATTTGTCGAAACAACTATTGTGGACCCTCTCTGTCTGGGGGACAGGGATCTGTATCCCAAACCACTACAGAACCTGGCATGAAATGTTCAACTGCTTTCATCCACCAAGGTAATAATGCATATGACTATTCCCACGCCCCAAATGCCATTGAAATGGCTTTCCATTTTTCGATCCATGCTTTCTTATAAGAAATATTGTAATCGAATTGCACTCGAATCAAAGCAATTACTTGACCAACTGAGAGATCTAGCTACTTGACCACAAATTTAAAAATATGATTTGCTATAACATCTCCATCCAATTTTGGGTGGTCTTGAGCCAGCAATGCATGGACACAATTATGTGGACCCGGATATCTTGTGATCACCTAGTTATTGCTACGTTTTTTTTATGATGGCCCTGACTCTCCAACCACAACCGTTTTTCTTTCTAGGGCATACATATACCTCAACACCTTTCCTTTGGTAGGCCGCCCTAAAGTCCTGGTGATTTTTTTATAGTATATACTTTCACTGCAAGTCGCAAAGCCATTTTGTCACTGAACTGCTTTCCAACATAGAGATCGGATTATTCCTTGTTGACATTCTTGGTTCGCCGTCATCAATTAGCTCCTCATCAGGAAGGCTTGTTAAAAAGTTGTGTGCAATGTCTCTATAAACATTAGTGAAAGGGACCAAAATTCCCTCGCCTTGCCCATTGACATCATCACACCGCCAATATCTGTAGCATCATCACCAACATATGTAGCATCATCGCCATCATCATCTAAAGTATCATCACCAGTAACTTCGCAGCCAGCATCTGTAGCATCATCACCAAAACACGCATCCTCATCAGTAAAATCATCTATGCATGATCGGGGAGATGAAGGAGCATTATTTAGTTGCAGCACTGGTTCATCATCATCTGCCATCAACAACTGACTGTACATGCCTTGGATGAGGGGCTGTGATGACATCTCAAATGGAACGATGTCTTGAGATGTACCGGCTTCAGTGATAAGTTCTGTTTGACAACCAGAAGTTTGAACTAACAATTCGAGGTCCTTAGCTCCACTTCTCAAATGTTTTGTGATCATAGATCTAACTGTGTTGTCAGTCTTCAAATTTATCTTCACATACTCCCCATTCAATCGATACCTGTAATTTATTTTTGCCACTGATTCACTTGGAGGGAGATTTAAATACTTGTGAATCATACTTTTCAATTCCTCCATAGTAATATTTAGATCATTCAGTGACATTATATCACAGACATTATATTTAAATTTAACCCCTTCACTATTTTTAACAGTCCTTCCATTGACATAAATATATATATTTATGCAAGAACTCATATTAACTGCTTATAACACAATATAATTCATATTAATACACTAAAAAATCTATAATTATTTTGTAAATATCTTAAAGTCTCTAAAGTAATTTCAATTATTTATATGTCAAATATCTCAATTTATTATTTTACATAATAAGTAATACTATTATTTAATTCATTTTTAATTAAAAATTTATAAAATTAAATTGCATAATTTTACAATTAATTTATAAAAAATATGAAATTAATTTATAAAGAAAATCAGAATATATAATCTATAAAATAATTAAAATATATAATCTAAATAATTCATATCATGCGAAATACTAAAGAACAAAAATACACAATTAATTTCTAAATATCATTAATTATTTTTTAAATTAATCTTTTTATCTTAAAGTGTCTTACTAAAGTCAATTAATTAATTTTTAAATTAAAAAATTACCCAATCTTACTTTCTTAAAATGTTCCAATTTTTTTTAATTTATCCTTTTAACTTGAAGTTCAATAATTAAAAAAGATACAAAGATTATTATTTTCTATTTTGAATATTTATAGATTAAATATTTCCATTTATTATTTTACATAATAAGTAATAAAATTATTTAATTCTATTTTCAATTAAAAATTTATAAAATTAAATTGCATAAGTTTACAATTAATTTATAAAAAATGTGAAATTAATTTATAAAAAAATCAGAATATATAATCTATAAAATAATTAAAATATATAATCTAAATAATTCATATCATGCGAAATACTAAAGAACAAAAATACACAATTACTTTCTAAATATCATTAATTATTTTTTAAATTAATCTTTTTATCTTAAAGTGTCTTATTAAAGTCAATTAATTAATTTTTAAATTAAAAAATTACCCAATCTTAATTTCCTAAAATGTTCCAATTTTTTTTAATTTATCCTTTTAACTTGAAGTTCAATAATTAAAAAAGATACAAAGATTATTATTTTCTATTTTGAATATTTATAGATTAAATATTTCCATTTATTATTTTACATAATAAGTAATACTATTATTTTATTTTATTTTCAATTAAAAATTTATAAAATTAAATTGCATAAGTTTACAATTAATTTATAAAAATGTGAAATTAATTTATAAAAAAATCAGAATATATAATCTATAAAATAATTAAAATATATAATCTAAGTAATTCATATCATGCGAAATACTAAAGAACAAAAATACACAATTAATTTCTAAATATCATTAATTATTTTTTATATTAATATTTTATCTTAAAGTCTCTTATTAAAGTTAATTAATTAATTTTTAAATTAAAAAATAACCCAATCTTACTTTATTAAAATGTTCCAATTTTTTTTAATTTATCCTTTTAACTTGAAGTTCAATAATTAAAAAGATATGAAGATTATTATTTTCTCTTTTAAATGTTTATAGATTAAATATCTCCATTTATTATTTTACATAATAAGTAATACTATTATTTAATTCTATTTTCAATTAAAAATTTATAAAATTAAATTGCATAAGTTTACAATTAATTTATAAAAAATGTGAAATTAATTTATAAAAAATAAAATATATAATCTATCAAATAATTAAAATATATAATCTAAATAATTCATATAATATGAAATACTAAAGGAAAAAATATACAATTAATTTCTAAATATCATCAACAATTTCTTATATTAATCTTTTATCTTAAAGTCTTTTATTAAAGTCAATTAATTAATTTTTAAATTAAAAATGCAATCCAATCTTACTTTCTTAAAATGTTCCAAAATTTCTTTTTAATTTATCCTTTTAACTTGAAGTTCAATAATTAAAAAGATACAAAGATTATTATTTTCTATTTTAAATATTTATAGATTAAATATTTCAATTTATTATTTTACATAATAAGTAATACTATTATTTAATTCTATTTTCAATTAAAAATTTCCAAAATTAAACTGCATAAGTTTCCAATTAATTTATACAAATTGTGAAATTAATTTTATAAAGACTAATTAAAATATATAATATGTAAAAATTATTATTTTTTATTTTAATTACGTAATATTAAAAAATTTTATTATTACAAAAAAATTTAATATATTCAAAGTCCAAATGACATTTAAGATTTTATTAAAAAGTAAGTAAATCCTAACTCAATAAAAAAATAACTATATAAAGCAAAAAATAACTACAAAATAATACAATCAAATTTTCAGTTATAACACAAGCTAAAATATCTAACACAATCTAAAAAATAAATAAAGTATATAATAAGATCAAAATTATAATATTATATAATTTCTAATCAGTAAAACCTAACCAACTGAAATTAAATTAAATATATAAATTAAATATACTAATCTGAATATCAAAATAAACATAAAAATCTAACCTTAAAATTTTATTTATACTAAATCTACTCTCCTCCTTCTTCTTCTGCTCAACTCTCCTCCTTCTCTGAATCTACTCTCATCCTCTCCGCTGAAGCCCTTTGGTGCCAAAAAATTTGTGTGTATGTATGGGGTGCAATTATAGCATTATATACACACACAACAACCCCCCTTCTTTACCTCTCTCTCCCTCTTTTAACTCAAAACCGACCCCCTTCTCCTAACACATATGCTGCAATCTCTGCGGCATGCAGAGATTCCCTGACACTGTTAGAAACTCGGCTTTGACCATACCGAGTTTCTTTTTTTTTTTTTCTTTTATAAAGAAGCTCGGCCTCTGTCTGGTTTATTTTAAAAAAACAGACTCGGTCTGACATAGGCCGAGCCTTATTAATAAAAATAAAGACAAAAAAATTGATTTGACAGAAAGAGTAGTATATGAAGAAATAAATTTAAAAAAGTAGTATATGAAAAAATATTTTAAAAAAGCCAGCATGGTAGTAAATTACTCCAATTATTACAAATATGTCGTCAAGTGTTATACACATCTTTCAAAATATTTATAACATTTATTTATCTATTTATTCATAGTTATTTGAGTGCGTATCTAAAAAGCAGTTGGAGAAACTTTCAACAAACTATGATTTGTAATATTGTGAAAAAAATAATAATTTCATAATTTTAAATGTACTTAGCTGCCAAACCAATGTTTTTAAAATTGGACTGGTCATTGAATCGATGAAGTTACTGATTCAAGGTTCAGTAATTAGACTGTGACTGAACTTGTGGTAATTAAAAAATATTAAAAATATACATAATTTAAAATATTAAAAATATACATAATTTAAAATATTAAAATATATATAATTTAAAATATTAAAATATCTTAATATAATTGATAATTCATCACAACTCATAATATCTACAATTTCAAACTAAGTCTTAGTTGTGAAAATAACCTTCCAACATTACTTAGAACAAAGAGGGAAAAAAGCTTTATATACTAATATATGTTAATGGGCTTATAAGAGGCTAAGAGAAGTTGTGAGTTCACGCGCTCACAATTCCAGGCCAATGCAGTGCAAATCATCCAATCTGCCCCCTGCGCGTGTGATAAAGTGGACTTAGCTTGTTTTTTTTTCCTCCTTCTTTGGGTTTTTCTTTTTAAAGAGAATTCAGATGGGACTATTAATCGATATAAAGCACGGTTAGTAGCTAAAGGGTTTCATCAAATCTATGGTCATGATTTCACTGAGACTTTTTCTCATGTTGTTAAACCCATTACCATTAGAGTGATTTTGTCTTTGGCTATTTCAAAAGGTTGGCCACTGTTTCAGCTAGATGTGAATAATGTTTTTTTTAATGGAGTTCTTAATGAGGAAGTTTACATGGTTCAACTCCCCGGGTTTGAAAATACTGATAAATCTCTGGTTTGTAAACTACATAAAGCACTTTACGGCTTAAAACAAGCCCCTAGAGCTTGGTTTGAACGATTGGCTAGAGTTCTTCATAATTTTGGGTTTCTATCTAGTAAATGTGACCCTTTTTTGTTCATATGGGCGACTTCTACTACTGTCACATATCTTTTGGTGTATGTGGATGATATTTTGGTCACTAGCTCATGCCCTCAATATGTTAGTTGGCTCAAGCATCATCTTAATTCCGAGTTTGCTCTTAAAGATTTGGGTAGTTTACATTATTTTCTAGGGGTTGAAGTACAGCAGAAAGCTGATGGTTCTTTGTTTCTCTCTCAGCACAAGTACATTCAAGATTTGCTAAAAAAGACTAACATGGATCAAGCAAAAGGCTCTAACTCTCCTATGGTGGTTTCTCCTACATTGACCAACTCGGGTAGTGATATTTTTTTCTGATCCAAGGTTGTATAGACCTGTTGTTGGTTCATTACAATATGCTACTATTACTCATCATGAAATTGCTTTTGCTATCAACAAAGTTTGTTAATTCATGCATAATCCTCTAGAGTCTCATTGGAAGGCTGCCAAATGAATTTTGAGGTATTTGGGTTCTATATCCTCTTATGGGTTACATCTTACTAAATCTATTGATCTCTCCATTCAGATTGGGGAAGTGATCTGGATGATAGGAGGTCCACGTCTGGTTCTTGTGTCTTCTTGGGAACGAATCTGGTTAGTTGGTTCTCCAAGAAACAAAAAGTGGTTGCTAGATCGAGTATTGATGCGGACTTTCGAAGTCTTGCTGCTACATTGTCTGAGGTGCTTTGGTTGCAGTCCTTGCTTCGAGAACTACATGTCCGAGGCAGCAAGAAACCTATAATTCTCTGTGATAATCTTGGAGCTGTTCTTATGTCTTATAATCCAGTACTGCACAATCGCAGTAAACATATGGAGATTGACCTATTCTTTGTCAGAGAAAAGGTGATTAGTGGGGATGTTCAAGTTTCTCATGTGCCCTCTAAAGATCAACTTGCACATCTGTTCACCAAACCTCTTGCTGCTACAAGGTTTTCCTATCTTCGTAGCAAACTTAATGTGGGCGATTTTACTTTGGCATTCTCCCCCACTTAAGTTTGAGGGGGGATGATAGCATATATAGAAATATAGTTTGTATATTCTGTTAATATTGTTGACAGTTTGTATGTTCTGTTAGTATATTCTGTTAGAAGTTGTTAATGAGTTAACTGATGAGTGGCATATTTGACAGTTGCAAAATTAACTTGGATTATTATGTGTTTTTTGTCAACTTCCTTACACATTTTTTTACCCACCACCATAAAAAAATAAATAAATAAACTGCCAAAAAAAAATAAAAAAGGACAAAACCAGTTCAACTATTGGTTGGTTAAATGGCAAAATCAAACTGGTACCCTCTCCAGTTCTTGGTTGAACCTGTCCGACTGACCAGTCTGGTTCGGTTTTGCCAATAGTGTCCCAAACACACATTAAGAAGTTTAATGTAATTAGATTAATATTGACACCAATCAAACATTTTATTGATTTCTGCTTATAAAGAACCGCTTGTGCTCAAAACAAATCATAAGTCGTTAGATTTTGATAATTTAACAATTTTTATTTATTTAATATTTTTTAATTTTTTTAAAATATCAATTTTATAAATATAAATTGATCTAATAATAATTATGTTCAATAATAAATATATAATTAAAATATATAATTTTATTTTTTAAAAAAATAAAAAAAAATTAATAATTAAATATTTTTGGATATGACTCCCAATTTACGTGCGTAGGGCCTCCTGCTCGGCAAATCATTGCCGTCAATTTGTAGTCTAAACAGGACAAAATGACCCAAACTTTCAAATCAACTATTGTTTACGCTAATGATAAATTTCATAAAGAATCTTCAAGGCTTTGGCCTTTTTTCAATAGTGAACAGGTGGAAATAGGTGTTTGGCCCAAATAAGAGAGAAGAAAGATTGTGGAATAAAGCCATTGAATTGACTTGACCTCCTAAATGACAAAGACATATAACTCTAATGATGTTTTAGTCTCAATAATAATAAAAATATAAAAAAAATGGTGTTATACGTTTTTAGGATGGACTGTGATGATTTCCATATTGGTTGTGGAGAAGATAATGGACCAATTGTTACGGATATGTCGACAAGTGCCGTACACATTTTTCAAAATATTTATTTATTTATTTATTTATTCATAGTTAAATAGTGCGTATCTAAAAAGCAGTTGTGGTCTCTATGACATTAAAGTATTTTGTTTTCGTTAGCTGACTTCAAATACTCTCGTAAGCTCCACACGTCAGTGAAGTCCTTATCCTAATTTCGGTGCCAATTTTGTGGCAGTGATGACTATAGTTTCTACAATTTCATCATCCTTTTCCTTTAGCTATTATATGTTTGTCTTACTTTGGAAATATTTTAGCCTTATTGCCGGTCTTAGGCAGGAATATCATGTGATTTCCTTAGATTGTGGAGAAGGCAATGAACCGCTTGTCACGGACATGTTGACAAGTTCTATACATATTTTTCAAAATATTCATGACATTTATTTATTCATTCGTAATTATTTGTGTGTGTTTTAAAAATATAAACTTAAGTTTAAAAAAGATCATGATTTGAAAATTGATTTTAAGGAAATTTAAGTTTGGATAAATTATACTTTACAAAAATAATAACATGAAGTTTTTACTCAAATCATAATTTGAACACAAAACAAAATTAATGCTAAGACTGGCAAACGAATTATTTTACACAAAAATTATGTTAATATAATTTAGATTATAATTTGCAAAAATATAACAAAACAGCCAAACATATGTTGAGCGTTTGTAGTGAAAATTTATGTGAAGAGTTTTTTTTTCGGATGAATTGTGAAATTATATTAAAGAGAACAAGATTCCATACGAGCCGTTAGAAACATGAGAGAGTGTATTTTATTCTACATTTAAAAAAAATGTTTTACGAAGGAATGTGATTTGATTTCAAATTGTAAGTGTGGGGAAGTCAGTGAATCAATTATTACGGACACGACATCTGACGATTTCCACATACTGTATCTTGTCGTTTGAAGATTTCTCATCGAACAGCGTGTATCCACAAGTAATTTTAAGTTGAATGGCCCTTAAGTCCCTATGATTTTGGAGTATATTCAGTCATTGTTAGCCTCTCAATCCGGTTTAAATACTGCAGTAATAATTTTTTTAAAATTTTTTTTGCCTATACTAATTATTTAAAAATATTTTTTTATATATTAATTTTTTACTAAATTTGACCAACTCGTAATCAAATTCAGTAAAATATGCAACAAATTTGACCAAGCTTTGGTCGAATTTGTTGTATGTTATATTTTTTATTAATTTTCACACAGAATTTGACCTAGATCGAATTCTGTGTGGGATAATTTTTTTTTAAACCCCACCAAATTTTACCAGGGACTGGTTGAATTTGGTATGAAATTTTCACACCAAATTCGACCAGCCCCTAATCGAATTTGGTGTGTTAAATTAACACACCAAATTCGACTAGGGGCTGGTTGAATTTGGTGCAAAATATTAAAATTTTTGTGTCAATTTTTTTAAAATAATATTGATGTTCGAAAAAAAATATTTATTTAAACTAAAATTTTGTAATAAATAAATTATACATGGTTATTTTATTTATACATGATTATTTTATTTTTATATAATATTTAGTTTCATTAATTATATTAAAAAAGATATATAAATTAGATAATAATAACTTTTGATAATTTAAAATTTTTATTTTAATTATTTTCTTAGATTTTAAGAATATTCTCAATTTTTATATTTTAAATGAATAAAAAATATGAAAATATATAAATTGTAGTGGAAAAGTAGATATTTAAAAATAAAAAATGCCAATTACAATTGTCATTAATTAAATTTACTATTATTAAAATAAAAACAATGCAAGGAATTTAATGAACCAATCAATTTTAATTAATGTGAATAATAAATGAACTAATTAGTAAATTATGAAATCATATTTTTTCTAAAAATATTTATGTATATTTTTTATTTTACTTTATACAAATAATGTTATTTATTTTTGGAAATAAAATTATATGATGAAAATTTTTTTATATGTGTTAACAATTTATTTATATATGTATTTTATATGTATTTTATCATTTATTTGTTGATTATTAAATTGGCCTGCATAATTAATTTTTTTATTAAATTAAATTAATGAAATTTTTTATTTAGCTATAAAGATTTTGATTTATTTATTTTAAAACATCTATTTATTATTATAGTTTATAAAATTATAATATTAATAACATACATTAATTTATGTATTAGCGAAGATTTATTTTTATTATCTTGTTAAAAACTATAGAATATTCATATCTTGTTAAGTAAATTAAAAAAAAAAGGAATTACACTTAAATATAATTAAAAACTGGATATAAAATAAATTTTATACAAGAATACATTCAATAGTAGTGCGAGCCAGCTCCACAAAGGCGTCGAGCGACACGTCTCTTGCAACGACCAAGTACTTGATCCTCCTCTTTTTGATCAGTATCTTCAGCTGAATGGTCATCTTCGGTTGAATCATCGCTGGGTTCAGCATACTGTCTTGGTGGGATCTGATAAGATGCGCTCAGACCTACGTCATCCTCCCTTGCGGTGCTCAGTGTAACATCCCAAATTCTTATATTTATTAAATATAGATAAATTAGTATTTGAAGGACTATTATGAAAAAGAATATTTCTAAATATATATATATATATATATGTAAAAAAATGAAAATAAATTTGATATGCAATAGATGAAATTGAAAGAAAACATAAGGAAATGTTGGAAATGATTTTGGGTATCAAATTGAAAATTTTCCTTGAGGACCAAGGACACACTTGAAAGGATAGAAAAATGTGAAGGGCCTCTCTAGAATTTTGGCTAAGCCATTTGAGATGGCATTTCATTATTAAGCTACGTAGGCATACACATATTACTTCATTACTCTTTTCACTATAGACTTACACCAATAGGAGAAGACCACACATCATCATCCACCTTAGCTATCTCTCATCCATGTTGCACCACTAAAGCTATCCATTGTGCAATATTTTGATGCATTTGGCCCCACACTCCATCATGGCAACAGACCATGTTGTCCACGTTAAGGACAAGAAGGAGAGAAGGCTGAAAAGTTGGTGTGGGAAAATGCATGTAATGGACTCTGACTACATAGCTCTCGGCAAAGAGTAGAAAATACCTTGCTGCACTTGAACCCATGAGAATTTGGATGATCTGTCTTCAAGCTAGGCAGCCACGGACTTCCAAAAAGGGGCTCATCTCTTCATTCCCCTGCTGCCATGCGTGGGAAACTAAGAATGAGAGACATCCTGCAGAAAACCGTGAAGACACTGCATTTAAGGTGTAGAATGAGAAAAAAAGAAGAAGAAAATTTAGCAATTGATCTATGTCTCTATTGTACAGCCACGTGAAGCATATCCATGTTTTATATAGCCTTTAGCTTCCTTCTTGGCTGCACAAAGAGAGAACCCGAGGAGAACAAGAGAAAGTTGTGAGTTTGGGTAGAAACCGAGAGCTAAACACGTGAGTTCTTCTCCAATCTTTCTAATCCAAAACTGTAGGCTTCTTTGAAGCTTTTAAGTGCAGTTAAAGGGACAACTCAAGGTGACATTCTTGGGTATTTAGACACCCTTTACAGCAGCAAGGAAGTGGCAAGAAAGTGCAGAAAAATTTAGAGAGAAAGTAAGCTCGGAAATCTTGGGTAAGCTCTAAATCCTTTTTTTTAGGCTCGCTTTTGTTTAAGAAACGATTAAACATGTCTTAGAGAGTCCCTAGATGAGTTTAGGAGAGCCATGCAGCAAGAAGAATGGAAAAACATGGAGTTTAGAGGTATGCATCCATGACAGGGACTAAACTGAATAAAATCAAAAGTTTGTAGGAATAGTTATAATTTCGAAACAAGATATATTTGTGACCTATGGACTTAGATGAAACTAAGTATGGTCTTAGATCATGAAAAGGATAAGGGAAAAATAATTATTGAGGACCTAAGTGAATGAAATGAAAAGTTGGAAGGAAAGAGTAAAAATTCTGAAAAATGTCTAGATTGAGTATATATGGGATTTTAGTTAAAATTTGATGGAATTTACCAAATTTTGAAGGTTATTTATATGGTTAAAGTTCGCATTAAGGACCAAAGTGAATTAATTCAAAGTTGTTGAGGAAAAAGGAAATATGGTGAAATTTGAGAAATAAATTAGAAGAAATTTTAGCTGATTATAATTTTTGAATTTGGGACTATAAATGAGATTACAGACATTACGTAATTAATTTTTGAGGTACAAGATTTAATTAATTATGAAATAGTAATTTTAATCTCCTCCTTATTAGGATATTTTTTTTAGCTAATTATATTTATTTAAATTTGGGATTAGAAATAAGATTGTGAATAATATGTAATTAGTATTTAGTACATAGAAATTGCATTTAAAAAAATGGAATAGTATTTTTTAAATATTCCATATTAGGATTTTAATAGCTAATTTATTTTGTCAGCACCTTGGAATAATTTCGAGTGGAATCGGTACAAGACGGTAAATTCAAGTAGCCAGTTACATTTCATAAAAGCGCTGTTCATATATTTTGAAATTGTTTTATACTGAAAATGATTTAATTATGAATTATGTGATGAAAATGATTTATTGATGAATTATGTGATATTCAACTCTATGCATTGTTATGTATGTATATGTGTTATTATGATACTCATGTGCTAAGGCAGTGTACGCCAAGCATCTGGGGTACGACGGTACGCGCCAGTATAAGACTTGCCATGGTTAGGGCAGAAGCAGCTATGCATGACGATGCTAGTGTCGGTCTTGCTGACCTTTCAGACCCTGGTGGTAGACACTGAGAATAGTGATGACTCTTGGCACCACTTGAGGTGAAACAGACTCTTGTGGTACTAAGATCCAGGGATAATCTCTGCATGACAGAGGCATAAATGAGTTGAACTAAATTATGAATGGTGTTATGAACTTGCTTTTATGACTGGGAATGGTTCTTGTTTTCAAGATTAACTACTGGCTACTAAGATTTCTATGTCTCATGATTTTTGTACTGTATTAACCATTTCCAGGTGCAAATCAAAATGGGAATAGCGGGGTTGCAGGAGGGAGTCAGTAGCTGTAGCCTAGGTTTTATAGTTTTTGTAAAATAATTAAGACTTAATCTCCAGTGATATGTATATATGTCCAAATGATGGTGATGTAAGGCATGGGATGATGTTAATGGCTCCTAGTTGTCTCTAATTATGGACTTGAGATCTTTGAAATTTAAGATTTGAGAATTGCCATAATTATTCACTAAGGAACCTTATCTTAAAAATCTTTTATCCTAGAGATATTTTTATGAAAATTTTGAGGTGTTACATTGAAAATGGTATCAGAGCACGGTTCTAGGCACTAAGTGGGTTAGCATGGGTAGTTTAGAACCCTATCTCCATGTTTTAGGTTATTTTTGAAATCTAACTGTCTATTTTCAGAATATGGCTGCAAGGAGAACTCAGACTGAAATCCTAGAAGAAATAGTGACACAGTTGAGGTATCAGGCTAATACTCAGGCCGTAACGGCTGATATCCTTAGGAGATTGGAGGGTGAAGGGAGAAGGGACTAGAATGAAGAAAGGCACCGAGGCAATGGTGAAGAAACTGAGGATGCCAACTACTTTACAAGGGTACTCGGAGAATTCCGAAAGGCCAATCCCCCTTCATTTGCAGGAACACATGATCCAGCTGTGGCACAAAATTGGATCAAACAATTAGAAAAAATATTCAAGATAATGAATTGCACCCCAGCTCAAAGACTCGCCTTGGCAGTGTATAAACTGGAAGGAGAAGCAGAATATTGGTGGGAAGGGGCAAAGAGGCTTCTTGAGTCAAAGGGAGAAGAAATCACTTGGGAAAATTTCCAACTCACTGTATTCAACAAATACTTCCCAAACAGTGTGAAGAAACAGAAGGAAACTGAATTCCTCCAGATAAGGCAGGGGACAATGACAGTAGGAGAATACGAGGCCAAGTTTGAAGAGCTTTCCAAATTTTCTTCATACCTTAACAACATGCACGATGAGGCGTGGAAAGCAAGCCACTTCGAGAGAGGCTTGAGATCCGAGATAAAGAATATAGTGGGGACTTTTGAGATATCGAACTTCTCTCAACTTGTGAACAAATGTCGGATAGCTGAAGCCCACATTCAGGAGGCTAAGCTAGAGAAAGAGGCTGAAGCGAGTGAAAAGAGGAAGAGAGAGGATCGTGGGGTTCCTAACAACAGAAGAAACGGTGGTTGGAAGAAGAAGTTCAAAGGAAATAAAGAGCAGTTTCGTAGGAACCAGACAGGAAACCCCAATCAGACCTTTACCCCTCGATGTCAGAAATGTAGTGCCAAGAGTCATGGAAATTCTCCCTGCAACATAACTTGTTACACTTGTGGACAACCCGGTCACATGTCCCGAGCATGCCCAACCACGAAGGGAATAGCTCCGACCAGGCCACAGAACCAAGGAAGGGTTTTTGCCATGACGTAGCGAGAGGCTGATATGTCACCTAATCTCATTCGAGGTAAAATTTTGATCCAAAATATTCTTGTAGATGCATTGTTTGATAGTGGGGCAACCCATTCATTCATATCATTTGCTTGCGTTAAAAATTTGGGTCTAAAGTTGAGTATGTTACCTTATGATTTAAACATAATTACGCCAACAGGTGGTCAAGTTTTTACTTCACAAGTATGTTTAAATTGCGTTGTTGAACTAGACAACAAAAAGACTACTTTGAATTTGGTATGTTTGATTATACACGATTTTGATGTGATTATTGGTATGGACTGGTTGTCTAGAAACAATGTCATACTTGATTGTTCCCGTAAAGTATTCTCTTTACCTATCTGTATACCATCACCAAGCCCTAAGACTGAGCTAACTTGTGCATCTATTGCAAAAACTGAGAGTTATGTTGGGAAAGGTCACCAAGGGTATCTAGTACTCTTTTCTTCTAAGGTAGACGAGAAGGTCAGGATAGAGAAAATTCCTGTGGTAAAGGACTATCCTGATGTGTTTCCAGATGACATAAATGGCTTACCCCCAGAACGAGAAGTTGAATTCTCTATTGATCTAATGCCTGGAACGGGTCCTATCTCTATAACTCCTTATTGGATGGCTCCAACCGAGTTGGCAGAGTTAAAGAAACAATTAGAAGATTTGTTCGAAAAAGGTTTTATTAGGCTTAGTGTGTCACCGTGGGGAGCTCCTGTTCTTTTTGTCAAAAAGAAAGACGGATCCTTTAGGTTGTGTATAGACTATAGGCAATTAAATAAAGTTACCATTAAGAATAAATACCCTTTGCCAAGGATAGATGACCTTCTGGACCAATTGGTAGGAGCATCTGTTTTCTCGAAGATTGATTTGAGATCAGGTTATCATCAGTTGAGGGTTAAAGAGGTAGACGTGCCTAAGACAGCCTTCAGAACTAGGTATGGACATTACGAGTTCTTAGTCATGCCATTTGGTTTAACCAATGCACCTGCTATATTCATGGATTGCATGAATAGGATCTTTCGACCTTACCTAGATCAATTTGTGGTAGTCTTCATAGATGACATCCTTGTTTACTCTAAGACCCCCGAACAACATGAACATCACTTGAGAGTAGTGTTACAAACCCTTAGAGAAAAGAAATTGTATGGAAAATTAAGCAAGTGCGAATTTTGGTTGAAGGAAGTCAAATTCTTGGGACATGTTGTGTCACAGGAGGGTGTGTCTGTGGATCCCAGTAAGGTTGAGGCAGTATTGAATTGGGAGAGACCCAAAACGGTAATAGAGGTGAGAAGCTTTCTAGGATTAGCAGGATATTATAGAAAATTCATAAAAGGCTTTTCCCAAATAGCTTTACCTCTGACCAAGTTAACAAGGAAGAACCAGCCTTTCTTGTGGGACGACAAGTGTGATAGCAGTTTCCAAGAGTTAAGAGGGAGGTTGACATCTGCTCCTGTACTAACCATTCCTGATCCTTTAAAACCATTTGTAGTTTACACCGATGCGTCTCTTAAAGGATTAGGCTGTGTCTTAATGCAAGAAGGGAGAGTGGTTGCATATGCCTCTCGGCAGTTAAGACCACACGAGTAAAATTACCCAACTCATGACTTGGAATTAGCTGCCATCGTTTATGCTCTTAAGATTTGGAGGCACCACTTATTCGGAGCAACGTTTGAAATCTTTTCAGACCACAAGAGTTTAAATTATTTGTTCGATCAGAGGGAATTGAACTTGCGTCAGCGGAGGTGGATAGAGTTTCTTAAAGATTATGATTATAAGCTTCAATACCACCCCGGGAAGGCCAATGTAGTTGCAGATGCTCTGAGCCGGAAAACCGTGCATGTGGCTTTTATGATGATTAAAGAAGGTCAATTGTTGGAAGCATTTAGCAACCTAAGTTTAGATGTAGTGGTTAATCCTCAGAGTTTAAGAGTTTGTGCACTTGTAATTCAAAGTAATTTGGAAGCACAGGTAAAAGAAGCATTGTCCAACGATCCTTATTTCAAGGAGGCTAAAGAATTGATAAGAAGAGGAAAGGAAAACAAGTTAAGCCTCTCAGAAAGTGGGATTTTAAAATTTCAGAACAGACTGTACATACCTGCTAATGAGGATCTTAGGAATAAGATTCTTTCGGAGGTACACCAAAGTAAGTACAACATTCACCCTGGAACAACCAAAATGTACCACGACTTAAAGAAAAATTTTTGGGGGCCAGGTATGAAACGAGATGTGGCACAATTTGTGGCTAGATGTTTGACTTGTCAAAGAATTAAGATAGAACATCGAAAACCAGGAGGAATGCTAGAGCAATTGAAGATCCCAGAATGGAAATGGGATAGCATCACTATGGACTTCATAGTTGGACTTCCAAGAACTTTTGCAGGTAATGATAAGATATGGGTTATTGTGGATAGACTCACCAAGTCTGCACACTTTCTTCCCATCAAGTCAACAGACTCACTGAATAAATTAGCAAAAATTTATATCAAGGAAATAGTGAAGTTGCATGGAGTCCCTTGTGATATTGTTTCAGATAGAGATCCCAGATTCACCTCTGGATTTTGGCGATCTTTACAATATACATTGGGTACTCGACTGAATTTTAGCACCGCATACCACCCACAGACTGACGGGAAATCAGAAAGAACGATACAGACTCTAGAGGATATGATAAGGGCGTGTGTCTTAGAATTTAAAGGAAATTGGGATGAGTATCTGCCATATGCAGAGTTTGCCTATAACAACAGTTACCATTCCAGCATATGTATGGCACCATATGAAGCTCTGTACGGTCGAAAATGTCGATCCCCCATCTGTTGGGTAGAGGCTGGAGAAAGGAGACTTATAGGACCTGAGATAGTGGAACAAACGTCCAAACTAGTGGAGCTCATTCGAGATCGCTTGCTCACTGCACAGAGTAGACAAAAGAGTTATGCTGACAAGCGGCGAAGGCCCTTGGAATTTCAAACTGGTGAACATGTCTTTCTCAAAGTAACTCCTTTAACAGCAGTAGGAAGGTCTATTAAATCTAAAAAGCTCAGTCTTAGGTATCTTGGCCCTTTTCAAATTTTGGATAAGTACGGGACTACAGCTTACAAAATTGCCCTACCACCAAACTTGACAAACATTCATAATGTGTTTCATGTTTCTCAATTAAGGAAATATATTCCATACCCATCGCACGTAATTGAATATGAACATATGCATTTACAGGATAATCTAACTTATGAGTTGAGACCATATAAAATCATTGATACTCGAATGAAGAAACTGCGACACAAACAAATCCCCTTGGTGAAAGTGGTCTGGAAAGGGCAATCCCAAGAGGAGGCCACTTGGGAAACGGAGGACCGTATGAAGAAGCTCTTCCCCGAATTATTTGACTCTGGTAAGTTCTATTAAGAGCTATGCACATTTATGATATTTCTTTTTCAAGAGAATTATGTGGAAAATTGAATTTTGGGGACAAAATTCTTTTGAGGGAGGTAATAACTGTAACATCCCAAATTCTTATATTTATTAAATATAGATAAATTAGTATTTGAAGGACTATTATGAAAAAGAATATTTCTAAATATATATATATATGTAAAAAAAATGAAAATAAATTTGATATGCAATAGATGAAATTGAAAGAAAACATAAGGAAATGTTGGAAATGATTTTGGGTATCAAATTGAAAATTTTCCTTGAGGACCAAGGACACACTTGAAAGGATAGAAAAATGTGAAGGGCCTCTCTAGAATTTTGGCTAAGCCATTTGAGATGGCATTTCATTATTAAGCTACGTTGGCATACACATATTACTTCATTACTCTTTTCACTATAGACTTGCACCAATAGGAGAAGACCACACATCACCATCCACCTTATCTATCTCCCATCCATGTTGCACCACCAAAGCTATCCATTGTGCAATATTTTGATGCTCTTGGCCCCACACTCCATCATGGCAACAGACCATGTTGTCAATGTTAAGGACAAGAAGGAGAGAAGGCTGAAAAGTTTGTGTGGGAAAATGCATGTAATGGACTCTGACTACATAGCTCTCGGCAAAGAGTAGAAAATACCTTGCTGCACTTGAACCCATGAGAATTTGGATGATCTGTCTTCAAGCTAGGCAGCCACGGACTTCCAAAAAGGGGCTCATCTCTTCATTCCCCTGCTGCCATGCATGGGAAACTAAGAATGAGAGACATCCTGCAGCAAACCGTGAAGACACCGCATTTAAGGTGTAGAATGAGAAAAAAAAAAGAAGAAAATTTAGCAATTGATCTATGTCTCTATTGTACAGCCACGTGAAGCATATCCATGTTTTATATAGCCTTTAGCTTCCTTCTTGGCTGCACAAAGAGAGAACCCGAGGAGAACAAGAGAAAGTTGTGAGTTTGGGTAGAAACCGAGAGCTAAACACGTGAGTTCTTCTCCAATCTTTCTAATCCAAAACTGTAGGCTTCTTTAAAGCTTTTAAGTGCAGTTAAAGGGACAACTCAAGGTGACATTCTTGGGTATTTAGACACCCTTTACAGCAGCAAGGAAGTGGCAAGAAAGTGCAGAAAAATTTAGAGAGAAAGTAAGCTCAGAAATCTTGGGTAAGCTCTAAATCCTTTTTTTTAGGCTCGCTTTTGTTTAAGAAACGATTAAACATGTCTTAGAGAGTCCCTAGATGAGTTTAGGAGAGCCATGCAGCAAGAAGAATGGAAAAACATGGAGTTTAGAGGTATGCATCCATGACAGGGACTAAACTGAATAAAATCAAAAGTTTGTAGGAATAGTTATAATTTCGAAACAAGATATATTTGTGACCTATGGACTTAGATGAAACTAAGTATGGTCTTAGATCATGAACAAGATAAGGGAAAAATAATTATTGAGGACCTAAGTGAATGAAATGAAAAGTTGGAAGGAAAGAGTAAAAATTCTGAAAAATGTCCAGATTGAGTATATATGGGATTTTAGTTAAAATTTGATGGAATTTACCAAATTTTGAAGGTTATTTATATGGTTAAAGTTCACATTAAGGACCAAAGTGAATTAATTCAAAGTTGTTGAAGAAAAAGGAAATATGGTGAAATTTGAGAAATAAATTAGAAGAAATTTTAGCTGATTATAATTTTTGAATTTGGGACTATAAATGAGATTACAGACATTACGTAATTAATTTTTGAGGTACAAGATTTAATTAATTATGAAATAGTAATTTTAATCTCCTCCCTATTAGGATATTTTTTTTTAGCTAATTATATTTATTTAAATTTGGGATTAGAAATAAGATTGTGAATAATATATAATTAGTATTTAGTACATAGAAATTGCATTTAAAAAAATGGAATAGTATTTTTTAAATATTCCATATTAGGATTTTAATAGCTAATTTATTTTATCAGCACCTTGGAATAATTTCGAGTGGAATCGGTATGAGACGGTAAATTCAGGTAGCCAGTTACATTTCATAAAAGTGCTGTTCATATAATTTGAAATTGTTTTATACTGAAAATGATTTAATTATGAATTATGTGATGAAAATGATTTATTGATGAATTATGTGATATTCAACTCTATGCATTGTTATGTATGTATATGTGTTATTATGATACTCATGTGCTAAGGCAGTGTACGCCAAGCATCTGGGGTACGACGGTACGCGCCAGTATAAGACTTGCCATGGTTAGGGCGGAAGCAGCTATGCATGACGATGCTAGTGTCAGTCTTGCTGACTTTTGGGCCACAGGGTATAATCAGACCCTGGTGGTAGACACTGAGAATAGTGATGACCCTTGGCACCACTTGAGGTGAAACAGACTCTTGTGGTACTAAGATCCAGGGATAATCTCTGCATGACAGAGGCATAGATGAGTTGAACTAAATTATGAATGGTGTTATGAACTTGCTTTTATGACTGGGAATGGTTATTGTTTTCAAGATTAACTACTGGCTACTGAGATTTCTATGTCTCATGATTTTTGTACTGTATTAACCATTTCCAAGTGCAAATCAAAATGGGAATAGCGGGGTTGCAGGAGGGAGTCAGTAGCTGTAGCCTAGGTTTTATAGTTTTTGTAAAATAATTAAGACTTAATCTCCAGTGATATGTATATATGTCCAAATGATGGTGATGTAAGGCATGAGATGATGTTAATGGCTCCTAGTTGTCTTTAATTATGGACTTGAGATCTTTGAAATTTAAGATTTGAGAATTGCCATAATTATTCACTAAGGAACCTTATCTTAAAAATCTTTTATCCTGGAGATATTTTTATGAAAATTTTGAGGTGTTACACTCAGGCCAACTTCGGATGCTACCGATTGACCATCACGACGACCACGTACCCCTCGCGCCCTTCCACGACGCCTACCTCGGGGTGGCCTTTCTGGAATATATGGCTGCGGTATGTTTTGTGCAGCTGGAGCTGGGTGTTCCATAATGTTACGTTCTCCAAGAGCTTGTAAGATCTTATCACTAGTGGATACCACATAATCCAAAGGAATCGTTGGTTCTTGGAGACCGTGCACGTGCATTACTTGCACTAGAGTATCCTGTAATCAATACAATAAACAAAATATCACATCCTCAACAGTGAGTCCGATTCAAGTTATCTCTAAGTTAAAAACATCGTCAAAATCTTAACTTTCTTACAATGAGACCATACATAATATTCATATTTACACATAGTCCGTCCACAAAATCCTAGGAGGCTTATGGGACCACAGAGCTACTTCTAGAGCTTACAAGATAATAGAATGCAAAGAAACCAACCGAAAATACAAGAGGGTCAGTTTAAGATAAACTCGCTATTCTCCTGGACAATCCCCAGCGTCAGCCATAGATTCTGAAATGTTATAAAATAACAGGATGAGTAATGAAATACTCAGTGAATGAATAACATTATCAATCGAAAGTAAATTTAGCAATTAGTATCATAAAGATATCATTGAATTAAACTCACATCAGTTACCAATAATATACATAGTATAAATTATTTAGTGCCAAACACAAATTCCGTACCAACCGGGTCGTCCATGGTACCAGTGGATAGTTGCCCGTGGCCCCCTGGCCGCATCCACTCTTATCTCTCAATAAAAGATATATCTCCACCTTTATAACTCCTCTAACTTCTCCCTTGGGGTGTACCACTACGAAAACATTATAACAATGTCATACCATAACGCAAATATTCACACAACCTCAACATAATAACGGCAATATCAACATTAACTTTACATAATTTATAAGAATTAACATTTAATCAAACAAGAGGTTTGAAATCCATAATACCTTTAAATACAAGGAATACAAGTCCTTGATAATGGATACACAACATACCGTTTAAGTCCATCTTCTCAATTTTCTTTATGATACTTGATGACAATACTTTTGGAGAAATATAGATGAGATAAGGTTATCACACTCACCTCGAATGTGGCCCTAACTACCTTTATTTTTGCAGCTAAATTATGGGAGGTGTAAGGAAATAACTCTCAAAGATTTCCTAAAATGAAAATAAGATGAAAAATAAAGAATACATTAGAATTTTCTAGTGAAACTTGTACTATTAGAAACTAGACTCAAAGAGCTTCCTAACAGTATCTTATTTACCAAAAATAGAGTCCGGATGAAAGAGTTATGAACATTTTAAAACTGATGCTACAGTAACGGTCAACGGTCAACGCAGCTATAGTATCATTGACTAAGTCAATGCTATAGTGAAGTTGACTGAGTCAATGCTACAGTGACCGAGAAAATTTGAAAAAATTTTCTCGATGAACAGTACTTTCTGAAAATTTTCTGGAAAATTTCCAGAATAAATAGTGACGTTCTTCATCAAAAATCCTAAAATCACATCTAAAACAACATTTCTTTTGATTTCTTCCATGGGTTTTGTTTTTTAATGTCTAAGGAGTGTTTTAACACCAAAACCCCAATTTTGACCAACAATCCAAGCTCAAATCTCAAATTTTCATCAAGAACACTAACTTTTTCCAAATATCCGAATTCTACGAATTTTTCTTATTTTCTCCAAATTTCTTGTTCCAATAACATCATAAACCACCTAGGAATATTTTAGATTAACATCCACACTTAATTCATCTATAAAAACTCAAAATCCTAATTTTCCTCCATAGTTTCGAAAATGGAGAAAAAGAAAAATAGAGCAGATAAAACTTACCTCTTTGCCTCTAGAACTCTTAAGAATCGGAAGTATGGTTAGAAAATATAAGATTACCGAAAGAAATTAGAGAAAGGATTGAAGGAGAAGGAAAAATAATAGATGAAGAAGAAGATAGAGTCTCGGGAGGAAAGAAAGAGAAGAGGAACTAATAATTGTATGTGTGGGCCCCACCAATTTCTTTTTTCGATAAAATTGCTCATAGCCACCTTAGCTTATAAGATTTGTTCACTTAGGTCCTTGAGAATTTATAAAAATTTCCTAAATTAAAAATTGAAATTTCTATTCCCAAATTTTCTTTACTAATTCAAAGAAAGAAAACATTTTTCACGTAATTAAATTTTTCAATAAACTTCAAAATAGATTTTAAATATTCATACAAATTATTGGAGCATTACACAAAATTATTCTTCAAGTAATATTAATTAAAATAAATGACAAATAATTTAAATTATATTTTACCACGTATCCATCGTAGGCATTGGAAGCACGAATCTATCGCCTTGTGTGAAGGTAATACCACAGCATGTAGCGTGAGTACGGTCCCAGTGGCTGATCTGATAGTGTTATAGGAGCAACGTGTACTTGATCCCGCCACTGGTCCCACGCTTGGATGAAGTCAGCATGCTCCACCTTCCAGTTAGTATCAGTCTTCCCAGTTAGTAGCCTTAGTCGTAGAAATCGTTCAAATGCCCACACATGCAATAAATGAATAGACCCACTAATTTGATGTGCAGTAGGGTGTGTTGCCTTACATAATTCATTGTATAAGTGGGCCAATACAGCCGAGCCCCAACTGTACTTCCCGCATTCCTCAAAGTCTTGCAACAGCGGGAGGTACATTAAGTATACGTTCATGCCAGATTTGTCTAGCATCATATAGCCATCGATCATGAGCAAAATGTAAGCTCGTGTGTGTTATTCAATTGTGGCTTCATTCGCATCCTTCGGCAACTCTGAAAACTGTTCTTGAAGCCAAGTCATACATAATATTTGGCTATTCAATTTGTCCTCAGGCGGGATAACTCCCAATAGTACAAGACATACCATATCCCAAGAGAGGATAAAATCTTCTACAACAGCACGTCCACTGCAAGGGAGTCCAAACAGCAATGCCACATCCTGTAATGTGATAGTGCACTCTTCCTGTTTTAGATGGAATATATGCGTCTCTGGACGTCATCTTTCTACTAGCACTGTGACTAATGCTTGGTCGTATATAAAGAATCCAATCCGTGACATTCCGTAAAATGCAGCTTGTTGCAAATATGGCATGATGCGGGGGTCTGCTCGAATCACTAATTGACTAGTGTGTCGATGAACTTTTAATAGTCTATCAGGCTGTATAGAAAATAAAAAAAAATAGTAACAACAAATTAATCATAGAAAATAAAAATAATGACAACAAAATAATCATAGAAAATAAAAATAATAACAACAAATTAATCATAGAAAATAAAAATAATAACAACAAATAATCATAGAAAATAAAAATAATGACAACAAATTAATCATACAAAATAAAAATAATAACAACAAATAATCATAGAAAATAAAAATAATAACAACAAATAATCATAGAAAAAATTAATAACAACAAATTAATCAAAGAAAAAAATAATAACAAATAATCATAGAAAATAAAATTAATAATAACATATTAATCAAATAAAATAAAAATAATAACAACAAATAATCATAGAAAAAAATAATAACAACAAATTAATCAAAGAAAAAAATAATAACAACAAATAATCATAGAAAATTAAATTAATAACAACAAATTAATCAAATAAAATAAAAATAATAACAACAAATAATTGTAGAAAATAAAATTAATAACAACAAATTAATCAAATAAAATAAAAATAATAACAACAAATAATCATAGAAAATAAAAATAATGACAACAAATTAATCATAGAAAAAAATTAATAACAACAAATTAGTCGTAGAAAATAAAAATAATAGCAACAATTAATCATAGAAAATAAAAATAATAACAACAAATAATCATAAAAAAATTAATAACAACAAATTAATCAAAGAAATAAAAATAATAACAACAAATAATCATAGAAAAAAATTAATAACAACAAATTAATCAAAGAAAAAAATAATAACAACAAATAATTATAGAAAATAAAATTAATAACAACAAATTAATCAAATAAAATAAAAATAATAACAACAAATAATCATAGAAAATAAAATGTGCAAAAATAATAACAATATGACTTACTAGGTTCTCATTCCATATTTGTTCAGATATATGTTGATCTTGGAGATACGATAAATCTCGTTTGACTGGTCCATGTGCTATAATTTGATCTGCCATATTGATGATATAAAAAATAATAGAAGGGGGTGTGTGTGGATTATGTAGAAGATGTATGTGTGAATTATGTGATGGAAGGGGGTATATATAGGGGGTGGTGGGGGTGGTGGGAGATGGGGGGCCTTTTGAGGGGTGGTGGCAACCGGCTATTCGACCGTTATTCAACGATTGAATTGGCCTCATATATGAGGCCAAATTCGACCATCTGTTGGTCGAATTTGGGCTTAATAATAAGCCCAAATTTCATAGGCAGCAATTCGACCTTTTAATGGTCGAATTTGGCCTCCAAAAGATCCCCCCTTCTCTTCACGGGACTGAATTTGAAGTCGGTGTGTCAGAAGAATTCGGTGCATGCGTGAAAATTATTCAGTGTCATATCTTTTCAAATTGACTATCAGTAATAATTTTTCAACAAACAATTCAACCAACTGTAATTATTCAGTGTAAAGTCATTTCATTAATAATATTTTACATTTATTGTCGCATCAAGTTTCTGCAATATCTCACAGGCAAATACATTTGACGATTCAATTTATTCTATATATACCTAATGAAGTATGTGATGACCAATGCGTCGGCAGATTATTTTTATTACTCTCAGATAACAAAAAACTTCTTCCCCATCATTCTTCTATATCCATACAGAATGAGTCGGCAGATTACTGCGTATGTACATCTACACGAAGAAATTACTGTCTCAGACGAGGGTGACACTTTCATGTCTGAAAATATGACGATGATGCGGCTGTCCAAAGGAATTACTATGGATGAATTTAAAGACTGTCTATGTGTTCAGTGTAGCTTACTCTATAACCAGCTTGTAAGCAAGGTTTGGTACCGATGTCCTGTAAAATTGTCGCCACTTCGCTATCGAAAGGTGAAAATGGAAAATGACTATCAACTTCAAGCTGCGGTGATTACACACCTCGATCACTTTCAAGATCAAGCGATGATGGAATTATTGGTGGAACTCAGTACAGTGCAAATAGATATGAGCACTAGCATATCAACCTATATGACAAATCTAGACTTGTTGTCTCAAGTACAGCAAGGTCTAGACTATCAACTATGTGATCCAACAACTCTCTCAATCCTCCAGTACTACTTACAGCCAAGTTCATCAGACTAACCACTTTTACTATCTGCTGCGTATGACATGGGCATAGAAGATAATATATCAGATGAGTTAAGTGATCCCGACTACGATCCAGAAAATTTTGACAATCATAACAATGACAACGACGATGATGATGCAGACGTAATTACACCATCAGACATGGCTCTCATGACGGACACATCATCAACTTTTTTCCATTACGTTGACGTTGATTGAATGGGAAACGGCGACACTTGGCATACCAATGAGTTGGCCCCTCTTAATATTCAACAGGAGCTATGTAAGGATATGCGGTTTGCAGATGTCCTTAGTTTAAGACGGGCAGTGAAGCTCTACACTGTTCGAACACACCAGACGTTCCGAGTAACACTGTCAAAGTGTGCGACCGAAGATTACAGGTGCCCAAATTATGAAAATGGCTGCGAGTGGAGGGCCAGAGCAGTGAAAAAATCACATGCATACCCGTATAAGATCACCAAGTACAATGAAGACCATACGTGTCTGTCGGCTATAATGTTTCAAGATCATGAAAAGCTAGACTCCGATCTGATAGCCTCTTGTATTACTCCTTTGGTCTCTGAAAAGGGTGATCTGGCGATTAGCTAGATAATAACCATAATAAAGAACACATTTAGGTATACTGTATCATACAAGAAGGCTTGGCTTGCAAAAAACAAAGCCTTGTCATCTGTTTTCGGAGGTTGGAAACGGTCATACAATTTGTTACCATGGTGGTTAAACGTTGTCTGTCATTTTAACCCTGGCATTATCTATGAGTTGGACACTCACTCACCAACACATAACCAAAATGGAAAGGTTTATTTCAGTCATTTTTTTGGACCTTCAAGCCGTGCATTGATGCTTTCGTCCATCTGAAGCCTATAGTGCAAATGGATGCGACACATTTATATAGAAAGTATACGGGACAATTGATAATAGATGTGTCACAAGATGGGGACAAAAAGATAGTTCTCATTGCATTTGCATTGGTGGAGGGTGAGACCAAAGTGACGTATCAGTTTTTTTTGTCACACTTGAAAACACACGTGATTAAGAATCGACGAGATCTTTGTATTATCATAGATAGAGGAAAGGATGCGCGACGGCATTGGAAGATGCAGAAACTGGGTGGAAACCACCATATGCTCATTGGAAGTTCTGCATTCGTCATTTGGGTGACAAACGCACAACAAATACTTACGAGAAAAGTTTATTAATATATGTTTGCTCTTTTTTTACTAATAGTATAGTTAGTTTCTCAACTGAAACTGTGTATATGGTTAACATGATACTATTTTGAACGCCATCGGGTGGATGCAAAACTAGTAGCTATACGAACCTGGTGTGACACAGGCGCACACTATATAGTAGATATACCACTGGAACAGTAGTCTTGTGCGTACGACACAGAAGGTCTCTGGTGGAGTCAAATGACTACAAACCTTGTCGAATGCATGAATGGCATCTTCCTCAAGATGCGGCACTTTCCTGTGCTCGGATTGGTAAAAGCAACCATGTATAAATTAGTAGAATATTTCACAACACGAGCTACGACTATACAAGCACAGATTTCAGCTCAAAACACCGACTTCTCAGAGATTGTGACGAAAGATTTGCAGATAAATCGCGAACGCACAAGAAGGTGTGTAGTGATTGATTTCAATCCACATAAGTCTTTATTCGAAGTGGAAGAACCATTTGATGAATTAAACGGACAGTTTAGGCGTACTTCTGGATCTTAGTGTCGGAAAGTGCTATTGTGGAGAATTTCAAGCTCTGCACTTTCCATGTCAACATGCAATAGCGACATGTTTAAAGCGTGGCTTTGACTACAATCGACTGGTTAACAATGTTTTCCGATTGGAAACTATGTTGAAAGCATATCAGGGGAATTTTATCCAATCAGAAGTTAAGAAGATTGCCCAGTCTACAATGGACAGAAGGTGCAGCCTCACCTTGAAATGGCTCGAAAGCAAAGACGCCCAAACTCAACCCGCATTAATAGTTCAATGGATTATAGACAACGTAGGGAACCTTCATGATGTGGAATCTGCAGACAAACTGGACACAATCGATCAACATGCCCATCTCGTCCTGTCTTACCAGACCAATCATATTAAATAATATTTTATTTGTACGATTATATTATCTATTGAGATTTAAAAAAAATTCTCATTCCAAATTGTTAGACTATTATTTTGTCGCATGTGGCTTAGGGTAAACAAAAAAATATTTAACAAAAAAATTATTTAATAAACAAAATTAAAATCTATAATTAAAAAATTTATATATTTACTTTATATTGTATGTATACATCTATACAAAATTACAAACTATAATAAAAATAAAAAAAATAAAAAATTAAACAAAAATTGGTATTAATATAGTTACATATTGATTCATTAAAACTTAAAAAAAATATAAATTATGAATATTCTTAAAATTGTTAACAAATAATTAACAAATATTAATTTAAATCTTTTAAATTGCTAACAATAATTAAATACATTTTATTAAAAGTATTATGAAAACCATTACACATTAATAATAATTATATATGTTAATTTAATAAAATAACAAATGCCAATCTCATTATTATCATAATAATAAAAAAATTAATGTATTTTATTAATAATATAATTTTATAAACTATAATAATAAATAGATGTTTTAAAATAAATAAATCAAAATCTTTATAGCTAAATAAAAAATATCATTAGTTTAATTTAATAAAAAAATTAATTATGTAGGCCAATTTAATAATCAACAAATAAATGATAAAATACATATAAAATACATACATAAATAAATTGTTAACACATATAAAAAAATTTTCATCACATAATTTCATTTCCAAAAATAAATAACATTATTTGTATAAAGAAAAATAAAAAATATACATGAATATTTTTAGAAAAAATATGATTTCATAATTTACTAATTAGTTCATTATTATTCACATTAATTAAAATTGGTTGGTTCATTAAATTCCTTACATTGTTTTTCATTTTAATAATAATAAATTTAATTAATGACAATTGTAATTGTCATTTTTTATTTTTTAATATATACTTTTCCACTACAATTTATATATTTTCATTTTTTTATTCATTTAAAATATAAAAATTGAGAATATTCTTAAAATCTAAGAAAATAATTAAAATAAAACTTTCAAATTATTAAAAGTTATTATTATCTAATTTATATATCTTTTTTAATATAATTAATGAAACTAAATATTATATAAAAATAAAATAATCATGTATAAATAAAATAACAATGTATAATTTATTTATTACATAATTTTAGTTTAAATAAAATTTTTTTTGAACATCAATATTATTTTAAAAAAATTGATGCAAAAATTTTAATATTTTACATCAAATTCAACAAGCCCCTGGTCGAATTTGGTGGGGTTTAAAAAAAATTATCCCACACAAAATTCGGTGTGAAAATTAATAAAAAATATAACATGTAACAAATTCGACCAAAACTTGGTCGAATTTGTTGCATATTTCTACTGAATTCGACCACGAGTTGGTCGAATTCAGCAAAAAATTAGTATATAGGGAAATACTTTTGAATAATTAGTTTACGTCAAAATTTTTTTAAAAAAATTAGTACTGCAGTATTTAAGCCCTCACTCACCCTATCAAAACTCTTCAATAACTTACCTAATATAATAATCAAAATTACAGCGCATATAGGATAAAAAATAATTAGTTTTTAAGATGTATAATTTTAAAATATTTATTTTTTGTTTTTAAATGAAAGTGGAAAGGCTTGATCTACCACCTAATTTTTTTAATTTTTATTTTTTATTGAAAGCAATCTTGTTTAAGATGGTGTAATGTCAACAATTTTTTTTAATGAGGATTTAACATGAGCTGGCCATCTCGCGAGCCATTAACTTGATCCGTCAGACTCAATCTCGTTGGGACATGCACTGTAATTAATGGAAAAGATATTGGTGGGTCCATTTATTTCAATGACTACCCATTGATTTTATAGTAGGTTCTTACCAATGTTTGGGTATATATATTGAGTATAGATAGCCATTCCCGCAGAGAAACAGTAATAAGATTTAAAGATTTCAAATTTCATCTGAAAGGTCTGGGGTGGGCTAAGTTATTGTTGTTGGCTGCTGCAGTTGCAGTTATGGTTCAGAGCTATGGCAGCGAAGGATGGTTGGAGGAAGAGAAGAGAGCACTTTTAGATATAAAGGAGTCTCTCAAGCTGCAGCATGCATCCGTGGATCAGTCTCATTTAGCTTCATGGGTCTCTGACCTAAACAGTGATTGTTGTGAGTGGGAGGGGGTCAAGTGCGATTCCTCTACAGCTCGTGTCATATATCTCTCCCTTTATAACGTCACAATTAGATTGGAATATGATGGGGTCCATGTGAGATGTATAAGCTCTGTGAGTTTAAACATGTCTCTCTTGCTGTCTTTCAAGCACTTAAATAGTCTCAACTTATCATACAATTGTTTCCAGAATTTAGTTGGGATTCAAGGTACTCTCTCTCTCTCACTTTAATTTGTTCAAATATATGTTTTTAAGAGTTTGAATATATGGAGAGATTGAATTTTAGAAATGTCAATTTTTTACCATCAAATCACTTTGAGATATTTCCTTATTATAGAAATATTTTACAAAACTTTTGAAAGAAAAATCTATGGATATAAAATTTATTTTTTTTAAAAATCGAATTCTACATAGAAGAGTAATTTTTTAAAAAATCAAATTCTACATAGAAGAGTCTTATTATTTAATTTTTTCTTTTTTAATAAAAGATAGGTTTATAAAGACTTTATTAACTTTTCAAGTTTGAGAGAAGTTGAGTGCTTGGTCCTATGCAAAACATGAGAGAGAAAGGGGAGAAGCAGGGAGAAATAGGAGCGTAAATCCTCTACTTGTCCCTACCCTGTTAGCCACAGTTAACAGGACTAAAACTGTGGCTAACTTTTAGCAACAGAACAAAATTGTTGCTGAAAGTTAAAGTAATTATTTTAAAATCGTTGCTAAAAGTATTGCAGCAGAAAATGACTTTCAGCAACAATTTTTTCTGTTGTTGAAAGTAAGCCGTGGTTTTTTTTTAGCCACGGTTAAAACTGTAGCTAATAGGGACAAGTAGATCGGATCCGTACTCTAGAGAGAAGGTGGGGGAGAGATAGAGATAGAGAAAGAGAGAGAGAGAAAGGAAAGAGAGGAAGAAAATTCTAATTTATAATTTAAGCTACTCAAAATGATCCCTTTACATAAAAAGCAAGGATATAAGAATAGAAAAAGATACAAACACACAAACAAGTCATAAGATGAAATTAGAAGGGTAATAGTTTCCAGGTGTAATAAATATTCAAATAGTTTAACTATAGATAGTCTAATTTTCCAAGATTTCCATTTACTACCCAAATCATTGGCCATATGATTCTAAATATCCTTCTTATTCTTTTTTTTTTTTTGGTAAACTGGGGAATATCGTTCTTTCTTCATTACCCTTAAATCTCTCTAAAAAAATTGCATGGAGATCTATGTATAAGAGCCCATAAAATGATCTCCAAGTATATGTTAAGGGATTGTAAAACTCAACCTCTCTTGAGATAATGCTCTTCATACAAGTGATTTAATATCTCATGATGAAATAGATAGTGCAACAAGACAGAGAAAAGAAATTATTTGAAATGTAAGCCCTATACATTATATAAGGACATATATACACCTTTTTTATTATAATCTCTCTCACTATACCATATATATATATATATATATATATATGGCATAAGACAAGATTCAATTTCATATATAGATTTGAAAATTAGAATCTTATACACACTTGTTCGTATGTAAGCACCACCTAATTTGTTATATTTTCTAATGATGTATTAATGGAGAATAATTTTTGTAGAAACTACTAATTTGATATTTTGATGTTCCTTTTTAAAGATGGTGAAAGCATGTCAAGATTTAAAATGTTGGAGACGCTAGATTTTAGCTACAATATTGGCTTGGACAGAAACATCATGAAACCCTTGAGTGCTCTCATATCCCTCAGGAATTTGATCATTTTAAAATCCTTTATAAATGAACCTTTTCCTGTCCAAGGTATGCATGCGTACAGCTATTTAATAAATTTCCAACTCTAAAATGTCTACCCATTCTAATTTAAATATTACATGTTTTCTTCAGAATTATCAGTTTTACCAAACTTGGAGATGTTGGATTTAAGTTCCAATTTACTAAGCATGGGTATAGGGTCAACATTTCAAGGTATGGTTAAATAAGGCTATCTAACAAAACATACAAATGCAAAGGTAAAATGCAAATAATCCCCTTAATTTAAGGGGTTGTGCAATTTACCACCTTCGCTTTTAAAGCTTAACGAAAGACTCTCAAATTTTTTATTTTGTGAAGAAATCACTCATCCATTAATCAATATGTTAAAGTTTGAGAGAGTCTTTTGTTAAGTTTAAATTAAGGTGAAGGGGATAAATTACACAACTTTAGGAGATTTATTTGCATTCTGTCCCAAATGTGAAGATTACTGTTTACAAAACTAGTATGAAGTTATGACTTTATAATTCCACTAAATTCAATAGCCTAGACATTTATATCTACATATTCTTTTGAAGTTTTGGCCAACCTAAGCAACTTGGTGGTCCTTATCTTGAGAAGAGTTAGTGTTCACAATTATGAACCTTTGCCAGTTGAAGGTGAGCAAATATATTAAATATTACCTCAATTTGTCTGGTATATTGGCCTTGTCTGGCTAGCTAGCCTTAACATACAAGTTTTACTAGAGTCCAAAATTATTATAAATTTCTTTCTTTTCTATTTCAGGTTTATGCAAAATGAAGCAACTTCAAGAGATAGATCTTAGAGGAAATTTTCTTACAGGAACTTTGGATATATGCCTCGGGAATTTGACATCACTCAAGGCGCTTGATCTCTCTCACAATTTCTTAAATGGGAGCATTCCAACATCTTTCATTGCTCCCCTTGTATCCCTCGAATATCTTTCCCTTTCAAATAACAATTTTGAAGGCGTATTTTCATTTAGCACCTTGGCTAATCATTCCAACCTCAAGGTGTTAACACTCGGATACCACACCTTGACATTTGAAGTGGAAACTGAAAATACCCTTTGGATTCCTTTATTTCAGTTAGAATATCTACGAATGTCTAATTGTCAGGTGAACTTACCTACAAGAACCATTCCTAGCTTCCTTTTGTACCAACATGACTTGAAATACCTTGATCTCTCATCTAATAACTTTGTTGGTTCATTTCCTACTTGGTTGATTGTGAACAATTCAAGGCTGAGAACTACCCTTTTGTATTATAACCATTTTGCTGGACTTCAATTGCCCTCCAATCTAAGCCAACCCAAGCACCAACTAGCCAATTTGATCATACGAAACAACATGATGCAAGGGAACTTCCCTAAAAGCATAGGATACTTGTTTCCGTGTTTAGAATACTTAGATGTCTCAAGCAACATGTTTGATGGTGATATTCCGGCTTCCATTGGAGAGATGTCACGCTTGATGACTTTGAATTTGGCATACAATAACTTTTCTGGGGAAATACCAAAACAAATTCTTCTTGGATGCATCTCATTACGTACTTTGGTATTATCCAACAATAACTTGCAGGGGCACATTTTTCCAACACTTGTGAACTTGAGATATTTGGTGGTTTTGACGATAGAAAATAACAAGTTCAATGGATCACTTGGAGATAGATTAATATTGAGTCATTTAAATATCTTGGTCATTTCCAACAACAACTTCTCAGGAGTGCTTCCAGATTGGATAGTCAAGTCTCCACTTAATGTCTTGGCTGCATCAAGCAATAACTTTGAAGGAGCACTTCCAAAAGATTTGTGCAAAAATGAGCTTAGATATGTTGATATATCTCATAATAAACTCTTTGGCGCAATACCTTCTTGCTTGTTCATGTCATCATTGAAGTTCATTCACTTGCAAGGAAATAGTTTTACTAGTATTATTGACCTTAAACAACAACCAAGAAGCTCATCTTTGATAACTCTTGATCCCAGGGACAACAAGTTGTCTGGAATTCCAAAGATCATCTATGGGCTTTCACTTTTCAAATTTCTCTTTTTGGCAGGTAGTGGGTTGGAAGGCCAAATTCCTAGTCAGATATGTCAGCTGCAACAAATCAACATCTTAGATCTTTCACGAAATAACTTCATCGGCTCCATACCCTCGTGGCTCAGAAATATGTCCTTTGGCAAGGAAAAAATTGGTATCTCTGTGTTGGACTTATTTGAAGGTTTGGATATAAATATTCCATCATTTATAGAAAATTATCAATATCCCTCTTTTGATTTGCCATATCTCATACCCAATAATTTTGGACAAGAAATAGTTCAGTTTCCAACAAAGAGTTCTTCCCGTGATCCCGTCAATACAGAGGTTATGCACTTCAAATAATTTCAGGATTAGATTTGTCATCCAATCATTTAACAGGAGAGATTCTGTACGAGATAGGAGATTTACTTGCCCTTATTGCTCTCAACTTATCACGTAACCATCTGAATGGAACCATCCCAAAAAGCTTGCACAATCTGAAAGAGATGGAGAGTTTAGATCTCTCGTACAATAATTTGGAAGGTGAAATTCCTCTTCAATTGCAGGACTTGAACTATTTATCTATATTCAATGTGTCCTACAACAATTTGTCAGGTATAGCGCCTGAAAAAGGACAATTTGGAACCTTTGATGACAATAGCTACAAAGGAAACCCACTTTTGTCTTGGAGTAAGAGTAACCAAGGTTTTAAATTGCGGTTGCGGTCGCGGTTGCAGTTGCGTTGCGGGTCACTGCGATTGCTGGTGTTGCGGACGCTGCGATGCGGTTGCGGTCATTACGATAGTGATTTTTTTTAGTTGCACAAAATATATAAAATATGTATATAATTGTTATAACCTTTAATTTTAAATATATATATATATATATATATATATAACATATTATATCTAATATTTATATTAATTCCATAAATACATATTTTTATTCTATGTAAATATATTAATCTAGTTTGTAAAATTTAAAGAGAAAAATAGTTAATTAATGTGTTAATAGGTAAAAAGTCATATACAAATTTATTTACATAATTATTAAATAAGATTACAATGCACAAATATTATTCATAATCATTATTTTATGTTCATCATATCATATTTCAGATTTTACAGAAGAGTAATAATTTTTCACACTTTTCACTCACTCACAATCTCATACTAATTCAATTTTTTAGACTTCCCACTCACTCCCATCATTTCAATTTCATATTTGGTCATACTTTTTGACTTCCCACTCACTCACATCATTTCACTTGGTCATAGTCGACTAGTCTTTTACTAACTTTACTAGCTTCTCCCTTAGCTTCTAGTCTTTACTAACTTTACTAGTTTCTTTTTCCCACTCACTTGCTCTCAAGTCACAAAACCCAAAAAAATTACAGAGGGAGGGAAAGAGACACGGGGAGGTCGGTGAGATGATGACTGAGGCCATGAGGACTGAGGATAAGAGGCTAAGAGCTCACGGTGATCCTGGTGAGGGTTTGAGAATGAGATTGAGCAAGAGCAGAGTAGAGGGTGAGATCGTGCGATCTGCGATGCGTGAGTGTGAGTAGCTTGCGAAGAGCCGAAAATGGAAGTGAAGGTTGAGATCGACGATGGGAGGAGGGATATGAGGCTAAGATCAAAGAGAAGGCTGAAAAGGTGCCACGAACCAACGAAGTTGAATGGAAAACAGAGGAGACCAAGGACAGAGCCATAGGAGGTATGAACAAATGGCGACTGGCTACCTTCAACGAACAATGATGACAGCAGTTTTCAATGGGTAAATGGGTTTCTCTCCCTTCTGGAATCTGGACTAGATCTAGTGAAATTAGATGAAAAATTATGTTGTGAACCACTTTTGTTTTTTGATTTTATACCAAAAACGCAAATACGTTCCATTGCACCGCATCAGAACAGAGTTGCGGCCGCAATTCCGTTCTGATGCGGCGCAACACATGCTTTTTATAATCACCCCGCAATTGCGGGGTGATGCGGTTGCGGAGACCACCGCAACCGCAAAATTGCGGCCGCATCAGATGATGCGGTCCGCAATTTAAAACCATGAGAGTAACAGGTGCAATGCAATGCCACCATCTTCACAAACTCTTTTGAATGACACAAAAAATAATGAATTTGCCATTGAATTCACTGCATTTTATTGGAGTTTTGGTGTATCCTATGTTATGATACTCTTGACACTGGTGACAATCCTTTGGATCAATCCATATTGGCGAAGAGTTTGGTTTTATTATATCAATATATGCCTCCAGAATTGCATCGGTCAATGGTTTGAAGATATATTTTTCTAAAAAAAATAAGTCACGATCAAGAATTTAATAAATATTGTTTACATGTAATAGAGTGGCATGAAAATTGTTCACACCCCTAGAGATATTGTAGACGTAGAATATTGGTGTGAAAAATAATAATTCTCATGCGATGCAATTTTATCCTTATTGTTAATGTATATAGGCTTATGGATTATATTTGTGGATTTAATTAGATCTTAAATAAAGCAAGTATCCTTTTATATTTGTTCTTTTTTTTTCTAAGAGATTGTTAAAATATGTATATTATAGCTTTGATAGACTTATTTTAATTAAGACATTTTTTAGATTTACCATTGGCAACCCAAATAAAAAAAAAGGAAAAGTTACATATTTCCCTGAATTATATAATGTGTAATTACAGATCTCAAACTTTTCCTTCTTATCAAAAGAAAGAAGAAAATATAAAAAGTACTGTTACATGTTAGTCAAAATTACCAACTTAAAACTATGTGATCTTCGAGCAAATTCAAGTTAAAGATAATGAGGGGTAGAAAATCAGGAAAGATAATGAAGGTATAAGGTATCACATAATTAATCAATCAGTAATTAGTAGATGTTAACTTTAACTTATGTGACATTTTTACATTTTGTGTTTGTGATAGTTTAGGAGGTAAAGTATCATGTTTTAAACCTTAGAGGCTAAAACTATAATGAGGTTGTAGATTAAGAAGAATTTGTTCTGTTCTCCCAAAACAAATTAAAAACTCGTTGAATATAGTAATTTCAATGCAGCAGACATTACTGAAAGAAGTGAGAATAAAATAAAGTTATTTTTTTTAAGCATGCATAGTCCCTCAATGCATTAATTCACTTAACCCTATGATTTGAAGGTGGTTCCAACTAATATGTGTGACATTTTTCTAATCTCCTTTCCTATGTTATATGATACAAACTAGATTGCAATCATCATTTCTCAACAAAAAATATATATATATATATAGACTAAAATATAATAACTTCAGAAATTATATGACAGATAAATATTTTGAATAAAAAGAGAGAGACTGTTTGGTTATTGTTTCCAAAAACAAATTTTTAATTTTTAAAAATTAAAAAAATCTTTAGTATATTTTTTTAAAGAAATTTGTTTTTAAATAAAAAAAGCTAGAACATATTTTGCATGTTTTTGAAAGCAGTATTCTAAGGAAAAATGGTGACATTATCATAAATAAGTAGATTCATTATAATTACCATTTGTTTGGAAAAAATTTAACTATAATGCTTTATCTTTTTATTTTTCTTAAGTTTAAAAGTTATTTTCAAAACAAATTATTAAAACGCATTTTGTTTTCAAAATAAGTTTCCAAAACCATTTTACAAAACTTATTTTCAAAACAAAAATACAAAAGTACAATCAAATAAGTCCATAATTTTAAATAATACTTATATAAAAGAATAATGTAATTTATTCTGCATTTAAAAAACAAAAATTGTACAAATTCCATCTTAGGACGGAATGTGATTTGATTTCAAATTGGAAGTCAATAATTTATTCATATGTATCGATACGTCAGTATTTCTTGCCAATGAGTTAGATTATATTTTAAAATTGGGATGCAACTGAAGATACATTTTGTAATTACATAAGTAGGACCACATTAAAACTTATTTCAGATATAAGGGATAAAATTAAGATTTAAAATTACACGTTGAAAATATTCAATGAGCCATTAACAATGTGGAATGAATAAAAGTTGCAATTGAAAATTTTCTATTAATCCCTACTGAACAATCTTGCAACTATCCCCATCAGGTTTTTGTTATTGAAAGATAGTAAGAATTTAATCCTATCTCCATCACCCATTACACTGAAATTTTATGATTGACGCAACCATTGAATTCCGTAACAAATCTTGTTAAGTCACACAATTTTAAATTATGTGGCTCGACAAACCACCTGTCAAGCCACACAATCATGTTATTATGTTTTCTTGCCATCTATCAAAATAATTCTCAAATTTAGTGTAACTCATGGTTATGCTACTATACACTTGATCATTAAAACTTTGGATCTCCTGTCTTCTCGAGAGAGTTACAGAAACATTTAATTATAGTATTATTACATTAATCAAAAGCTTCTCAGAGGAACACTTAGCTTCCTCTGGCTTCGGCCATACCATGACACCATATGCCTCCCATCGCAGGAACTTGACCTCTTCATTGAAGAACTCCCTTTTGCTATCTTCATATTCTTCGAATCCCCATCTCCAAATTCCACGGACTCTACAGCTGTCACAACACCAACATCGCTCTTCGAACCAGCAGAAGATGAAGAAGAAGCATCCAGAGAAACTGACATTGTTCTTCTTCCTCGTACGTTTCCCCCCTTTGCATCTAAACCTTCCCACACCCCTCTTCCATCTTCAGAGGTTCCATGTTCCATTCCTCCATTGATTACCATCTGGGTATCTTCCAAGGAGCTCGAACCAACAAGATTATAATCTTGCAGAGATGGTGGTGTTGTTCCTGGGTCGATGACAATAGAAGCACAACACAAGGGGCAATTGGTGTGTGAAGCGAGCCAAGCATAGATACAAGGAAGATGAAAAGCGTGATTATACTTGGACAAAAGCCTGAGATCATCGTCCTTTTCAAACTCATTCAAACAAACAGAGCGCTGTGTCTGCTCCTTGGACCAAACCCTCCCCAAGCAGCGATCTCCCTGATAATGGATTGTTGAAGGCCATTGGTGCGAATATACCAAATGGGGTTGTCCACTATAGTTAAGAAGAGAACATCTCGAACTTCCTCTGTTAGGTGAGAAGAGGATGGCCTAGATGGCGAAGCAGAAACGAAGAAGAATAGCAGAAACCAAAAGGGTAATAACGATGATAAAAAAGAAATATATAATATATATATATATATATATATATATTGGCTTTGTTTTGTGGCAGAGAGCTGCGCAGGATTCTGATATTAGCTTTCTGTTATGGAGGACCATTTCAGTGAGCAGCAGATTTGGGGTGGAAGAGAGGAAGAAGAGGGTGTTATTGTTAGTGAGGTCTAGTAGTTGTGCAGGAGAGAGATAGAGAAGTTAGGGAGCAAATTTTACATGTTTTAGGTTAATAACAAATATTAAAAAAAAAATAGTTGATGACAAATTGTATTGGATTATTAGAAAGTGAAAACTGACCATGGTTACTATCCAAATTTAGGATGATAATTGGTTAGCACATTCAGATTATAAGAAATGATTAACTCCCAAACCAGCAGATATTCCACAGAAGTATGTCAGTGACATTAATGTTCAGGAGAGGAATATGTGGAATGAATACTTACTTGATCAGCTCTTTCTCCCAGTTGATATCCCATACATCAAGAGTTGATATCCCATACATCAAGAGTATCTCGTTATCTCGGCGCCAAGTTCCGGACACTCTGATTTGGCCTCACTCAAAGGAAGCTCACGGTCCCTCAAAAGGTTAAAGTCTTCTTCTGGAGACTTCTCCATAATGCTTTGCCTTATAGTTGCAATTTGCTGAGATAAGGTGTAAAGGTTGCGGTCAAGTGTATCAGGTGTGGCGAGATGGAGGATTTACACCATGTTTTTATGGCTGTGAATGGTGCAAAACTCTTCTGGTTTATCTCTCCTCTGGGTTTCAGACCCAATTTTTGCGACCCTGATGCTTTTCTTCATTGGTTACAGGTTCAAATCACGGTACAGGGAGATGATACGCTGGCGTTAATTTTTGTCGCCTGTTGGGGAGTTTGGTTGAAGAGAAATGACTTACTGTTCAACGGTAAATGCTGCTCACCTCAAGAAGCTGTGATGTCGATTTTCCGAATTTTTGCCGAGTTTGGCCAAGCGTCTGCGATGCCGGTGCAGATCCGTGAAAATGAAATCACGCCACTCAAACGCTGGAAACCACCGAGGTAGGGGCACTATAAACTGAATATAGATGCCGGTTGCAGAAGCGGTGATTCTTGGAGATTTGGGGCAGTGTTTCCAGCGGTCGATTCAGTCCGGAGGTAGCAGAGGCTCTGGCGGTCTGCTGGGCCCTTGGCTGAGATCCATGGCATCCGAAAGGTGGAGGTGGAGACGGAGACGGACTCCCTCCTTCTGGTGCGAGCCTTCGAGAAACAGAGTGGTTTAACTCCCTCAGACATGCTGGCATTAGATGTTCATTTCTTGTCTGAATCCTTCGAATTTTTTAGTTTTAATTATATTACTAGGGAAGCAAACAAGGTGGCCATTACCTTGCTAAACATGGGTGGCTTGAATTTGCAATATTTTTCACCTGTTATTTTAGATTTTTTGTTTAATCTGGCCAATCCGGACTTTCAGAATTATTTTAATTTCGCTTGATATGGCCGTGTGGCCTTTTTCCAAATAAAAAAAGAAAAAGCTAACCATGGTTACTATAAGAATGAAAAAGACAACTCAGATATCATTGGAAGATTTTACATGTTTTCTAAAATTTGTTGAATAAATTATTGATTCTCCTTCTGAAATGGTTATGTTGGTTTTAATTTATTTTTTTATTTTTAAATTACAAAATCTTTTTGTTATTAAATTTTAAATTTTTATTGTCAAAACTTATTTTGATAAATAAATGGTTAAAATTAATATAAATATATTTTTAAAATTAAATTCAAAACATTTATCTTTTTAAAAATTAAATTGAGAGAATTATAATCTCTCCATAATTAAATTAAAAAATTATTTAAATTTCTGTAGATGAGCTGATTTTTTTTTTGAAGATATTATTTTTTATTTCTTTTAAATTTATTTTATATTTTTAAATTTTTTAATGTATAATAAATATCTTTGTTACGTGGAAAGTTGAAATTTTGTAATATTTATTTTTAATGAAATTGACTTAAATGAAAATAATGTATTTAACGTTTCAGTGGGATTCAGTAAATGATGATGCTCATATGGTTACAGTTTTTTGTTAACAAAATCATAAAAATATCACCTGTTATTTAGTTAAATTTTTTTAAACGTTTTATATTTTAAACCTATTTTATAAACATTTCCAGAAAGAATTTCTTGAAATTCTACCCACATATTTTCAGTTATTTTTTTATTTCATGAAAATAAAAATAGAAAACAAACGTTATCCTTTGCGATGAAGTGTGTTAGGGAATCCAGTGGTTGAAACATGGTTTGGCAAACTAGTTTTAAGTGAACGTGGTTAGAATAAACTTAGGTTTAAGCGAACAAGTTTTATATTTGAGAGAAAATTAAGCAAACATGATTTGAGATAGTGAAACTTGGTTTGAGGTAGAACAGAATGTTTTTAGATGTTAATTTACAAACGTAATTTCAAGATATATAATTACCAGAAAAGACATAAATTTTTTTATTTAATTTTTTGATATATTATTATTTATTGTCATTTATTTAAAGGAAACTTAATTTTTTTTGTTAGTTTGTCTAATATTACAAATTAATCACTAATGAATTATTTTTAATTAATAAATTAATTTTTATATTTTGTAAATTAGTAATTAAAAATTTAATTAATCACTAATTAGTCACAATAAATTGAAGATCTAATGAATTTAAAGGAAAATATTTTTTTGAGTTTCTAAGTTATCTTGCCCATGAAATTAAAAGAGAACAGTTTTTTGGATATTTTTGAAATTTGTTTTGAAAATGAATTTTTTTTATTTTGATTTTAATACTAGATCAAATATACACTCGCACACATGTATATTTTACGTAAAACATGTACAACAAACTAAACTCATTCATATATATATATATATATATATATATATATAAATTCATGCACGCACACTGATACATATATAGACACATGTTTGTAAAACACATTAGAAAAAAAAAAGAAAAAAAAACGCATACTAATGTCCAATACACACACATGCAGTTTTCATATACCCAGTAAAGCATCAACGCCATTCTCTCCCATTCTCACTTTTTCGTCTGTCTCTCTGTCACCTCCCTCACATTCTCTATCTCTCTTCCATCTATCTCTCACCTTTTGAATCTCTCTCTCTCTCTCTCTCTCTCCAGTTCTCCCGAGTTCTCACACTCTCAACTATTTCTCTTTCTCAGTTCTCACATTCTCTCATTCATCTCTCTCTGATTGGTTCTCTTTTTTGCTGGTGTGATTTCAATTAACACAAGAGTATACACAGCCAAGGAGACTAGGCACTACAAGAAAAATACATTTTAGTGGTGATTAAAAACATGTTTTAGTGACGGTTTTAACTGCCACTAGAATATTTACTGGCGGTTTTCGCCACAAGCGTTTTAGTGGTAATTTATTCTAACCGCAGGAATAACCGTCACTAAATATTTAGTGGTGATTATTGTGGCGGTTAAAACCGTCACTAGATACTTTTTAAAAAATTTTATGCTCCATTAGTAGTGGCGGTTTTCTATTTAAAACCGTCACTATTTAGTGGCGGTTTACGTTAAAACTGCCGCTAAATATAGTGGTGGTTTTAATGTAAACCGCCAATAATGGATCATAAATTTTTTTCGAAAATGCAATGACGGTTTTAATCACACAATAATTGTCATTTTAGTGTTGGTTCAAACCGTCGCTATAATTGTTGAAACCATGACTAAAGCTCCAGACATGTGACTTCTTTTTTTTTTTTCCTGTTTTTTCCTTGAACTCATTCTTAAATATCTATGCAGCCCAATACACAACCAGAACACAATAACTCATGATATATAATAAATAAACTTTGATCTCAATACAACAAAAAGTCTAAAAGTCTTGAACCAAAATCTAAAAGGCAACATAAGTGTAAGAAGATCTCAATACAACAGAAATCTAAAGTCATAAAACATAAGTCATATATCATCGTCATCATAGGTTGCGAAAAGATCTCAATACAACAAAAATCTAAAACCATAAAACATAAGTCATATATCATTATCGTCATCGTCGTCGTCCTCCCTTTCTTCATTATCTTCTTGATTGCAAGATAATGGAGAGTGTGTTGCCTGACCAGAACCCTCTTCATTCCGCTGCGCAAAAAGTTGCATTTATAAAAGAGTTCAAAAATTGATTAGAAGTACATAAATAAAAAAATTGACATAATTGAAAGATAAACTTACTCTTTGTGCCACATCACAAGGACTAAGCTGACCCTAGAGGGTCTGAAGGAAGAGACACATCATTTCCTTATTTCTTTTGTCCATTGCTGCCAATTGAGACCGCAAATTTGCTAACTCTTACTGCAATACAGAAACAGTCACAGCTGAAGAGGAGCCCTTGCTTGCAAACCGAAAAGGGCGGTCGAACACTTGAGTCGGGCAAGGCCTAAAACCAAGGCCACGAACTCGTCCTGGATGCTCTTGGGTTCCTAACGCCAATGCCAACGAGTCCTGAGTCGAGAATGTAGTAGCTACAGTTCCCTGCGTCTCAATTTCAGTGATTTTTTCCTATACACCACACATTAAATAAAAATAGTATTATTAACAAATCACCAATTGAATAGAATTAGTTACATTTAGAAAGTTCAAGATATTTAGCTTACATTGATGGCTCTTGCTTTGTCACTCACTCACGAACCATCTTTCTTTTTATGAGTCTCACACCAGAGTTTAGCCCTACTGACTGGTTGACCGCGCTCAGTAACCTATAAAATTAAAAAGTCAATTAATTCTCAAATAATATTGAAGATTCTTTTCTAAAAAGTCACTTTACCATCTCGGCTTTTTGTCGAGCCAAACTTTTGGTGCCGCCAGTGTGATTCAACGTCTGAGATCACCTGTTGATTTTTTTTTTCAGCTTTCTCTTGACATTTGGATGAATCATGTTAGTATATTTTTAACATAAAATGGAAAAATAATATTTCAAAGTGGTATTCATTGCTTGATAGTCTTGGTCATATCGCATCTCAATATATACAGCCCAATGCTCCCTTTGAACTCCTGTAGGAACATCTGCAATTCTTTCTTCTTTTGTTTTTATTCCATTGTATCGGGCCTTGAAGAGCTCCAGGCGCCCATTTTTCCAACTAAGGCCAAGTTTTTTGTTAATGAATTTTCTTTCTTCTGCACTGTTAATAACAAATTTTGACTGGAAAAGAAAAGTAGCACAATTAGAATATATTTAATTAATGAAATCATAAATTAATAATTGATAATTATTACCTCTATCACATTTGCTATTACCAATTCCTTATAATCAGTTGGAACCTTCTTCCAAGTTTTATAAGTGATCGGCAAGGCTGTGTAATTTTTGCCCACCTGACCTATGAATGAGCCCAGCAACCCTGCGCCTTGTCCAATCGGCTGCACCACTTCATTCCACTCTAACATTACATGCAAGTCTGAAGGAAGAACTCATAAATCATTTCGTTGTAACCTCTGAGTCCTCATAACCCCATTATTATCTGTACAGATTGAAATTTATTAGTCTACATGTAAATAAAATTGAAATTAATTAATCACATAAGATTGAAACTAATTACCAATAGTCTACACCGTCCAATAACCGTCGGTGTGGCGTGTGGATAAAGTCTCAGACTGCATGTGATGATGATGGATTCTCATTTGGGTGAGACGATGGATTCTAATCATGCTGCAACAGAGGAGTCTCATTTGCATGTGACGATGGAGTTTGGAGGTGTGTGGATGGAGAATCAAGTCGTATTGATAGAGACGAGCAATCTATGGATGAGGATGATGTCCTAGGAATTGGAGGAGTGGTGAGCGGAGCAAGGGGCTTCAATGTCCATGGTTGTGCACCATAACTAGCAAGCGGAGTTGGTAACGAACTATCACTACCAGATGCCTGATGTCTAGTGGGGCCTGATTTGATCTTCCTCTTGAATAACTTTTTTACTTTCATCTTATTTAAATCAACAAAAACATAATGTTAGAACAGAGAAAAAAAAAATAATAAACTAACCACACATAACAAATTCTAAAAGAGGAAAGTGCTTCAGACCTTAAGGAGGAAGCTAATCGTTGCAGCCTAGAAAAGGTTTTTAGAGGAAGCGCCTGGGAAATTTGGTAAAGAGCAAAAGTCACTCCGTTCATACAGTCAATACACCTTACTTGTTGGTCACGAAAATTTTGAGTTGCAAACATCGAATTTCTATCAACTCGATTAGCTAGTTCCCTGAAATGACGGTTTATCAGTTTCTCTTAGTCTTCAAAGAGAAGATTTATTAGTCGCTTCTGGTCCTCTGTCTTGTATTCCAAGCTCTCTATCTTATACTTCAGGTTTTATATCTTACGCTCTAGGAACGCAAGCTTATTTTCTGAGGATGTTGCAGTGCTGTACTTCTCTAACTCTATTACATCCCTCTTTCTCTTCTTAATTTCTGGTGACTTCTTTACAGATCTCTTCCCTTTTTTGATTCCGAGACTTAGATTTAAATCAAGCTCGACGCTGCTAGTTCAAAATTCAAGTTGAAAGATTTATTATCGACCATTGCTCTATGAATCTCAAAAATAAGTTCAAATGAGAAAGGGATGAAGATTGAGGAATATGTATGTAATAAAAGAAGTAGGTTTGCTTAGTGTGGTGAATGGGGTAACAAGCATACAAGATTTATGGACAACCTGAAGTCTCTTGAACTAAAGTCACCACAACCTGTATGCCACTCCCTAAAGGTTTATAGATCTCATACGTCGCAATGCCAGCTATTGATGTTGGACGTGCAAGTAAATAGTAAATTTAATTTAATGCAATTAACATAAGTCAAAGATTTCTTTAAAAAAAAAATTTCGGCTAATCTTGACCTTTCTCAAAATTTCAACTAACTACCCCTTTTAGTCTAAGATTTTCTCACTCTAAACTTGTCTTATCCTGTAATCTCATATTACGATGTCACTCCTTAATTAGGTAGTCTCATATTACCCTTATCTTATATTCTATTCGGTGTTTTTACTCTAGACTTACACATAATATATATAAATATATATTTTAAAATAAAGTTAACTGCTTACAGTCACATGCATAAAGCATTATCTTAGTGCAAGGAAATCATTGCCTTCCATTTTCCTACAAGAGCATCATATGTATGTATGTGTAACCATGAAGATGTATTATCCTCTATACATTTCATTTTATTCAAGTCATTTTCAATTTTTGACTTTTCATTTTCTATGAGTGCATGTAGAGTCATGACATATTATTCTTGGCCATAGCATTCACTCATTATGCATGAATAGCGTATACAACATATGTTCTTAGATACATGTAATCATAGCTTGATTCAATCAATCATGTATATTATAATCAACTGAAGGCTCTTAAGAATAACACAACAAAGTAGAGAAATACAGTTCAATTCATCACAATTTCATTAATCCTTAAAATTTTTGATAAAAACAAATTGAATCAGCCGTAAATTCACCGAAATTGACTTTAGTGGTTTTGGAATTAATGCGACGCACTGTTGGTATGCATGCCTACCCTAAACCCCTAGCTTTCAGCTTGCAGAAATCCATAGGTTGAGCATATAGTGGTGTGGTGAAGAGATATCTTTTTTTTGGCTCTAAGTCTTAACTTTTCTCTATAAAAATTGTCCTAGAGTTCTCAGTTATCACACTACAAAGAGTAATCATCTCTGAGTCTACAACTTCCCAGCATTCCTCTTTCCTTATACTTCTACAAAAATTTTTAAATTTTCCAAATCATAGCCACAAGGAAATTCATTGATCTCACGGTGGAGGCCAAGGAAGAAGAGCTCGACTTAAACTTGAGCTTAGGCAAGGACAAGGGCAAAAGACCTTTCGAGGGACCTCAAGATAATCAAAAGGAGAAGAAGATGAAGAATGAGGAAGCTGAGGAGATTAGCACAGGCCATACGTCAGAAGACAAAATGGCTTGTCTAAAGCAGAAGGTGAAGAATCTAAAGAAGATGATAAAGGACCTGAAGAAGTTAGCTAAACACAATAATGCAGCAATGACTTCAAGAATAGATAGGTTCTTCTATTAGTCTACCCAGTGATTCTGTAATCAACAACAAAGAAGTGCTGATTGTATGAATGAGATTTACACTACCCTCCATGACATTGCTCTGTCTCTCGCTCCAAGGAATGACCGAGGGGTGATGATACAATACAACCTTCCTAATCTGAGACCACCTCGCCTGTAGATTACTCATGCATGAGTAAACTTTTTTTTTTTGAAATGTAATCCTTCAGTTTTTTTTTTGAATGCCAGTAGTTTCTTTTATTAGATGGTACTCAAAAAAATAATAACAATAAAATAAAGATAAAGGAGATTAGCCACACAAAATCAATTATGAATTTAGCTTATAAAGCCCATCACACAAAAATTTGATTCAAAAGCAACGGAATCAAAACAAATAACAGCCTTTCTTTTACCAAGTTCAAAAGTGTAGCGTCATCTATCCAAAATTAAAATTGAAAACATAATTCCTAAGAAAAGACAAGTCTTGTAGGGAAAGGAAATGAAAACATCCTATAGAACCTTCAGTGGAGTCGTCTCTCTATAGTTGTGCCTGGATTCACAATGATAGAAGAGGTCCCACTAAGGTTACCTTGCTCTATAATCAGTAGCAGACCTAAACCCAATGCTCTGATATCAACTTTGTCGCGTTCCAAAATCTGAGCACGTGACTGGCACGGAAGGTGAATTTCACCTCACCTTCGTAAGCTTATTTTTCTCTTAAACACAATACTAATCCTTGTTTTGGTTATTTTTTTAAATGCAATTAATTTGAATTACACAATTTAAGAATTAAAAAGAGAACTATTCCTCTTCTCGCACAACGATAAGAAAGCATGGCTAAACCGAGTTCTTTATACACGCTATAATTATACACATTACATCGTAGAACGAACCTACCCGATTACTAATCTTTTCTAAATTTATACAACTTATTATAAGACTTAAGCATTATACTTTTACCCTAAATAATTGGAAAGGTAATTTTGGCGTGAACGTCATCGAATTAGGAAGTTCTCCAAACCTAAAACTAAAGATAGCTTATACTTGAGAGAATCCTACCACATTCACACACAATATAGGTATATATATACATGCAGATATACATAATTGATCTAACAGTATAATCATCTAAATTTTGGTATACAAGATATTTATCAAGACACACATATTGAAATCACCTTGCAATTATTAATAAACACATTCAAGATCAAACCAAATCACATTTCAAACGATTCATACAATTTCAATTTAAGTTCCCATATATTTGTCGGGTCCAATCCACATAAAGTGGCCATTGACCCGCGGCCCCCGCCTTATCCTCCCTTATTTCATCCCCGCCCTCGAAGAGACGAATTTGTAGTCTAACCTTATTTCACCCTGCCCTTAAAGGGGCTAACATGTATTTCACCCTTATTTCACCTCTGTCCTCAAAGGAAAAAATATATATTTTACCCTTATTTCACCCCCTGTCCTCAAAGGGACAAATATATAATCCAACCTTATTTCACCTTGTCATTAAAAGGATGAATATCATATTTAATACCACATGGCCATAGTGATTTCATTCCACCCTTATTTCACCCTTGTCCTTAAAGGGACAAATATATATTTCACCCTTATTTCATCCATGTCCTCAAAGGGACAAATATGTATTTCACCCTTATTTCACCCATATCCTCAAAGGGACAAATATGTAATCCAACCTTATTTCACTTTGTCCTTAAAATGTTGAATATTATATTCAATACTAAGTGGCCATAGTGATTTCATTTCACCCTTATTTCATCCCTTGGGATCCCATAAACTCCACTTCCATTTCTTTCAAGATCAAACACAACCACATTACACAAACATAGGTAATCGTATGCATTCTATTTCAGGAAAAGTTCACAATAGTCTCACACTTGTACATTTCAATACATAACATGAATGTATTAATTTCATGTCACACACACACATATATATATATATATATATATAGTACACTTTAATAAGTACATAAAAATAAGCAAACAAGGTAAGGTGGGATCTCTCACCTTGATATTTGCCTAATTTTACCTTGAATCTTCCTCAAAGATATATAAGACAATGGATGGTAATTTACTCTACATCTAAACTAATCAACATTCCATAATATGTGGAAGATGCATAAAAAAATCCATCCCTATAAGATAATCATGCCAAAAACATATTAAGGTCACAAAATAGGGAAATTCTTTCCTATAATTTTGACCTTTGATCACTCCTCTGAATATAACTCTAAAATAATAAAGAATTTTCAAATAAAACTAGTATCAATAGGAATTAGACTCAAAGATCTTTCCAACGGTATCTTGCTTACTGAAAATGGAGTTCCGTTGAAAAAGTTATGAACATTTTAAAACTGATTTTACAATAACTGTCAACGGTCAATGCAGCTACAGTATCGTTGATCAAGTCAATGCTACAGTATCATTGACTGAGTCAATGCTATAGTACGTTAACCGATTCAACGCTACAGTAACCGTGAAAATCTGGTAAATTTTTCTCGATGAATAGTGTTTTCAGGAAAAATTTCTAGAATGAATAGTACGTTCTTCGTATTCTTCATCCAAAAATCTCAAAATCACATCCAAACACTATATTTCTTTTGATTTCTTCCATGGGTTTTTATTGTTGATGTTTAAGGAATCTTTTGACATAAAAATCCCCACTTTTAACCCATAAACAAAGTCTCAATCCTCAAATTTTCATTAAGAACCATAACTTTCTTCAAATTTCCAAATTCTTGAATTTCTCTTAGTTTTCTCCAAATTTCTTATTCCAATAATATCATAAACCATTTAGGAATGTTTTAGATTAACACCCACACTTAAATTCATCCATTAAAACTCAAAATCCTAATTCTCTTTCATAGGCATAACCAAATCCGAAAATGGAAAAAAAGAGAAATATAGTAGATAAAATTTACCTATTTGCATCTAAAACTCCTGAGAATCGAAAGTATGGTTAGAAAATACAAGATCACTGGAAGAAAATTGGAGAAATGATTGAAGGAGATGGGAGAAAATGGTAGATGACAGAGAAGGTGGAGAGCTACAGGGAGGAAAGAGAATGAGTGAATAGGAAGAGAGGAAGATAAGTGTTTTGAGTGTATATGTGGGCCCTACTAATTTTCTTAGATAAAATTTTTCATAGCCACTCTAACTTGTAAGATTTGTTCACTTAGGTCCTTGAGAATTTATAAAATTTTTCCAAATTAAAAATGTGAAATTTCTATTCCCAAATTTCTTTCACTAATTCAAAAAAAAAATATTTTCCATGTAATTAAATTTTTCAATAAACTTCAAAATAGATTTTAAATATTCATATAAATTCTTGGGATATTACAGACAATCCTAAGGTGCTACCAAAAGTGTACAAAACATGTCATGTTGGCATGGGATGGTGTCCTCTTTTTTCTGATTCTTAGAATATAGAATCTCTCCGTGTTTTCTTTTTCCAAAAAACTATTTGAACTTTCACTTCCCACTCAAAAATAAGTAATTATTAAAAAAATAACTAACTCAAATTCAAATAATTCCACAATGCCACATCAGCTTAAGCAACTTCCTACTACTTCAAACAACTTTCCATTCTAATAGTGAACCTCTTAAGAACTCACAAATGAGTCTCACAATTAACTATTCACTACTTTAACATTATTGTTTTCCACTAATATTTATTGTGATTGATTATTTTCACTACAAAAAAAAACACTTTTGGTGGCAATTAAAGTTGCCACCAAAAGTCTAAAAGTTGCCACCAAAAGGTCTTTGGTGGCAAATTTTAGTGGCAACTAAGTTGTTGCTGAAAATTCGTAGCTGAAAGGTTTTTGGTGGCGACTAAAGGAGTTGCCACCAAAAGTTATTCTTTAGTAGCGACTTTAGTTGCCACCAAAAGTCATTTTTCGCAAAAAAAAAATTTGTGTCAAAAAATAATTTTTAGTTACCTTTAGTGGCGACTTTAAAAATCGCCACTAAAAAAACTTTGGTGGTGACTAAAAAAGTCAATAGTAATTTTTTTAGACTCAGATTGGTCCGACGAGTCAACCCGAGACCCATTTGACTATTGTAGGTCTTAGCTGGTCTACTAACTCGCTGCCCCAGAGTGACTCGATTTTTTTTTGTGTGCAATATTAAAGTTTATTTGAAATTAAACCAAACATATGAATACCTGAGATTCGAACCTGGGTTCCTCTTGCAACCATGTATATATTGCCATTACACCACCACTTTATTTGTGTTATGTAAGGGAAAAATATTATATATATATATATGTAATCTGTCAAAATTATTTGAAGCCAAAAACATCATAACACTAAAATGAAGCAACATCTAACTTAATAAAAAGAAAATATATTATTATTAGTAGATTAATAGATAAAAAATAATTATATATAAATAAAAAAATTGACTTTTGGTGGCAATTATGATAGTCGCCACTAAAAGCGGAACTTTTAGTGGCGACTTTCATAGTTGCCACCAAAAGTCAATTTATTTTTAAATAAAAATAAAAAAATTTAGACTTTTGGTGACAACTCTCAGAGTTGTCACCAAAAGTCACATTTAGTGGCGACTATAGTCACCACCGAAAGTATTTTAAAAAAATGTTAAAAATGATTTTCGATTATCTTTGGTGGCGACTTTTGTCTCCAATAATTGTGTTTTGGTGGAAACTTTTGGTTGTCACCAATGGTATTTTGGGGGCAACTTTTGAGAGTTGTCATCAAAAGTTAATTTATTTTTAAATAAAAATAAAAAAAATTTAGACTTTTAGTGGCGACTCTCAGAGTTGCCACCAAAGTCACCTTCAGTGGCAATTATAGTTGCCACCGAAAGTAATTTTAAAAAAAAATATCCAAAATTAATTTTCGGTCACTTTTGGTGGCAACAAAAGCCGCCACCAATAGGCTTTTGGTGGCGATTCCACCAATGTTATTTTGGTGGCAACTATCATAGTCGCCACCAAAAGTCTAAAATTTTTAAATTTTATTTTGAAAAATTAGATTTTTGGTAACGACTTTCGAAAGGCGCCACCAAAAATCCCTCTTTCAGTGGCAACTCTCAAAAGTCGCCACCAAAAGTTAGACTTTTGGTGACGACTCTTTAGTTGCTACCAAAAGTTAGACTTTTAGTGGCAACTCTTTTAGTCGTCATCAAAAGTCGACTTTTGGTGGCAACTTTTTTAGTTGCCACCAAAAAGTTGCCATTGAAAACTATTTTTTTTGTAGTGTTTATTATTACTTTTTGTCTAAGAACCAGTTCTTATATAAGAATCGTTCTTACGCGTGACAGTTAGGGTGGTGAACCAAAATAAAAATTGATTCTTAAATTTAAAAACTACTTTTATAGATGCTCTTAGCCCAATTGACTCCACACGTTCCAACAAATAATAAGCCACAAAAGTTAAGATTCACACTTAATCAGAACAACATTCATATAAATCTCATGTTCATCTCTTTCCCAAAAGCCATGCTTCAAGAATCTTGGAAGGCAAATGTAAAACCCATCACTAAATCATATTCACTTTGAAAAAAATAAAACATGTCCTTTCGTGCTTGTTTTCTTTTCAATCATGTTAAGTGGCGGAAAATAGAGTTGTTGTTTTGTTAAGTGCTTGCTTTGATCTTATTTCGAATTATTCTGTTGTGAAAAAGGGAAAAAGAATGTTACGACCCTTGTAAAGTTTATTGTTTCCAAAATGCTAATAAATTTGATAAATTATATTTTACTTGGTTTAAAATTGCGCCCCAACAATCTTGAGGCTCAAATTCAATATCTAAATGCCCCATCAACATTGCATCTTTCCTGTCTAGTGGAAAGATCCAAGTGTTAAATTATCAACACCATCTCAAAATTCATATGTAGCCCAAGAAGCTCAGTCAAATTGAATCCAAATCCAAGAATGTTTAGTTGATGAAGTAGGTTGGTGAAGAAGTTAGGTTTGATTGGTGAAGAATTAGGTTTGGTTGGTGAAGATGTGTGGTTGTTAGAATTTTGAGATAATTTATTCGTACGGTATAGATTTATTTGCAAGTACTATAAATACCCCTTCCCCCTTTCATTATAAATCATCAAGTAGTAGAAGAAGTAGTAGTGCACTTCAAAGAGTTCTTTAAAGTGTAGTCTTGTGGTCAGTGTGAGAAAGAGTGAGCTTTCAATATTGAGTGTTGTAATTTTTCTTCAAAGTTGTCTTAATATATTTAGTGCCCAAGAGTGTTGTGTTCAACGCCAAGCCTCAACTATTTTGAGTGAGCTAACTCCCTCAACCTTCTTGCTAAAACAATATCCTTAAAGACAAATTAATAAGTTTGAATAGATGCTTCTAGAAAGAAGCCCCAATGTTTACTCAAGCACACAACCCAAAAAAAATTATATATGGGTGAGATCACAAGAAAACAATACAAGGGTAATTTCAACCCTTGAAGGTTAGCACCCTATTCTTACACTAGCATATTGTTAAATTTTTACAAGAACTCAACAAACTTAATCAAGTAGGCTTTCACTAATCTTTTACAACATCTTCACCTAAGAGGATCAACCCTTATAATTTTTACATGAAAACAAACTCTTAAATTTTTCTTAAGATACTTAGAAACTCAAATCCTAAATTTTTTTTTTCTTAAAACTACTTAGAAACTTACATAACTAGTACTCTTACACTCTCTAATAACAAAATCAAGAAGATATTTTGCATCACTGATAGCCATGGGAAGGGTATCTTTTTGTTTAATTTGTAGCGGTCATCATTTAATGAGTTCTTAAAAACTTTATCTTCATTGAATGCATGCTTTCCTCTTTCTTATGCAATTCATAGAACGTAGGAGGAGATGTTCATTTGATGAGTTCCTAAGAATTTTATCTTCATTAAATGCATGCTTTCCTCTGTTTTATGCAATTCATAGAATGTAGAAGGAGATGTTCGATGCATAACTTTTGACTTAGGGAAGTTGAGAGTTTGTGCTTTTGTCCAATGATTTTTGCTTTTAACTCTTTTGTTTCCTTTTCAATAATATCAGTCTTATATCTTCTGATATGTGTACTTTCTTTTTTTTTTCTTGAAAGTATGCTTAATTTTTATGCACAAAAGACTAAAAGGCAAATTAGCAAAAAAATATTCCAATTATGCGCACAGTGATTTTCTAAAGCACATTAGGCCAACGGAAAAAAGTGGATAAATAATATTTTGGGCCGAAAGGCTTTAAACTAGATTGGGCCAAATATGAAGCATTTGGATTTCTTAACTTAATGTAGGGCTCATAAAGATAAAACACTTTTTCAGCAGCCCAATAAATCAGTAAACCAAAAATCAAATTTCTAAAATATATCGAGTTTGAAAATGATTGAATTAACTAAAACTATTTTTAAAATTCCTTGCACTAACACTATCATCAAAATTATTTTTCATGATAGAATATGTAAGAGCATGAAAGGTTGTCTTATTTAAATGAAGGTTTCAAAAAATAAAAAGACGCACACACATTTCTCTTAGAATTAACAATAATAGCATGTCTTACGTTTTTTTTAACCCAAAAAAAAAGAAAGAAATTGTCAAATAATTATTTTAAAAATTTCTGATGCAATTCACCAGGAAGCTGGGAACATGTTCTTAATTTCACTGGGCTATATGTATAAATCCATACTTTTGCTCTCTTTGATTGAGCTGTAGGTTTAAAGTTTAAACTCAAACTTTGATCCTTAATTGACTCATTTTTTAAGGCAAAACCATTCTTTGCTTCAAAATCATATCTTTTATGTCTTTATTATCAAACGGTACCCATCCCTGATACAGTATGTTAATGTTTTTTATATTTAATTATGTATGTATTAATTAAAAGGTCTTTTTTGTAATTTCCCTTATAATATTTATTTTAATTTATAAATTAAAAACAAAAAATAAGAAATTATAGACTTTCGACTAAATAAAAACTCAAACTCTATTTCACTTCTACAAAACATGAGGAATCATCGTTACAATGTTATTTTTGCTTGCAAAAATCTTATAGAATATGTTTCTACAACTTGTATCTCTTTTAAATATAATATTATGTAATGAATATTTTATTGTTATATGATTTAGTATTTTATCAATATCCTTGTTTTTCTCCTAATTTTATTTATTTTTATTTATTTTTATATTTTTTCTTGATATTTTGGGATTCCTATGGATCCTCACAAATCCCCCCATCCCACAAAAACTCCTACATTGAATTGAATTGAATTGTAGGTGCTTATAGATTTTGATAATATTTTTTATTTTGGATCTCTTTCCAATATATGACACAAAAAGCACTTTGATAACTTTGTACCATAACATTTAAATCTGAAAGTTCCCTTCCCTTGCAAGGTTTGAGTCAACAATCTCTTCAGTGCCTCTTGTTTCCCTCCGTACAGACCTAAACCACCCTGCTACTAAATGAAGTTGAGAACCAAAGACACGGTTGAGGTAAAGTTAAAAGTATTAATCGGAATAAAATAAAATTGGGGAACCAAAGTAAAACCTAATGTAAATTTAAGTGATCAAATTGGAACAAAATTAGTAAAGGAACCAAAATAAAATTTGAGGTAAAATTAAGGGATCAAAATGCTATTTAAGCTTTGTGTGTTAAAACTTTTCTTTTTAATGTTAAAAAATTAGAAAAAAATCATCATTTTTAAATTAAGTTAGCTTGGGGATAAATTGAAATAATATATATATAACTTCCAATTACATAATTATAAAAAAAATATAGAACGTATAAACTGCAATATAAAGTTATATGATTATAAGAAGAATATATTTAGAAATGAGTTGAAATATGCATATTGTTTAAATAAAAGGAAATAGTGTTACAGAGGAGGGCCAACGTGTTGTTGCAACTGAAGCAAGAATTCCTAACGGCAAGTTGACTCTCCCTTGACCCTCCAACGGCTCGCTCTAATTTGATATTTGAAGGGCTTAAATGCCCTACTTAGAATTTGATGCTCTCTTTTCATCTCTCTCTTTTCTAACGTTGATGCTCTGTTTTTTGATTCAAGATTATGGTTTATATTGGTTACTTCGTTCTCTTATTGTCGATTGTTTTGCATACCTTTCTCTCTCTGGTGTTCCAAAGATCCTCTTGTTTTCGCAGGTTATAGCAGAAAATTTCATTTATGGGTCATTCTTTAGATCAGATGGTTGGTGATCACGACGATCTGAAATTCTTGTATTTTGATTCTTGTGAATCTTGTAACTCATGAATTCACAACACACATTGTTTCATTTCTCTGCAGATCTTCTTTGCACTCCTTCAAATGACGTGTTGTGTAGTCGCCTACTCAAATTTCGTCATGTATCATTGACTCTTTGTGTTGTCATAGTTTATTTGTTACTCTGTCTAGTGCTTACATAAACGACTGGACTGTAGACCACAACTTGTGGGGCGGAGCGCATCATCTATAATTAAGGCGTGACTGCCACTTCCCAAAGGTAATTATTAATCTCTTAACAAAGAACGTAGACAAGACTCCTCTTCTGGCACACTTTTCTCCATCCAAAATATATCATACAATAATATATACATATATATTATATGTCATCCATCCTCACTGCATTTCTAATAGTCGATAAGATAATGTATGCCTTTTCTGAAAGGTTTCAACACTTCCTAAGCTCTAGTATATCTCAATATGCTTGAAATTCTGAAGTTTATTAGATAAACTTGGTAGATTTTTAAAAGAATAATGCATCTTCAAAAACCAAACAACAGATCTCTCAAGTCATATACTGAAATAATAAAACCAAGCTCTTCATCATTCAAAAGGAGTTTGTAAGAATGGTGGTGTTGCAGTGCATCTATTACTGTTACTCCAAGACACATGTGTTGGGGAAAAACGGCGGTGTGCGCAGAATCAAAATAATTCCACAGACCCAGGATAATTCCCAAAATACAATAGACAAAATAACACCAAAGAATTTTAGCGTGGAAAACCCAAATTAGGTAAAAACCACGGGACCCGTAGGCCGCTTAAATCTTCCACTATGGTAATAATGGGAATACAATCTTCACCCTTAGGTGGACCTCTCACTCACAAAAAAAAATACTACAACAGTATTTCTTCAATTTGTGAACAATAACCCTCACAAATTGGACTCACTATTTTTCTTCTCAGAAACTTTCTGAGGCACTCTCTCTATTTTTCTTCTCACTCTTTTCTCTCAAAGGTGAGGCTTTTCTTTGGGTTGATGAAGGATGATTTTTTTTTGAGGATTCAGAGGGATGGAGAGAACTGACATATATATAGAGTTATCTTACCTCAAGATGCATCCCCCCTGCTGCTTTTAGAATTTCTTCACGCGTCTGCAGCCTTCAATTTTCAATTCGGTGCCTAACTTTTGATAAAAAATTGACTTTGGAGTAAATTACAAAATTTAGTTGCAACTTTAGTTAAATTGTAATTTGACCCCTAGGGCCCCACTTATGGAGGGACCCACTTTTCAATTCTCCCCCTCCCGACCTAAGTGGGGGGTTCCACCAATCTTGCAGCTGATCGACAATATTCAAACTTGCTTCTTGGAAGAGTCTTAGTTAACATATCAGATCCATTTTCATCTGTATGGATCTTTTCAAGATGTAGTAGCTTCTTCTCCAATGCACCTCTTATCCAGTGATATCTCATATCAATGTGCTTCGATCTTGAGTGAAAGGAGGCATTCTTTCCAAGGTGAATTGCACTTTGATTGTCACAAAATAGCTCATACTTTTCTTGGTGGAAAGTAAGTTCATTTAAGAACCTTTTCATCCATAGCAACTCCTTACTGGCTTCAGTTGCTGCAATGAATTCTGCTTCAGTGGTGGACAATGCAACACACTTCTGTAATTTTGACTGCCATGCCACAGCTCCCCCTGCAAAAGTGATCAGGTAGCCCGAAGTAGATTTTCTCGAATCTATGTCGCCGGCCATATCTGCATCTGTGTATCCAACTAACACAGGTTTGGTATCTCCAAAACATAAACATATTTTGGAAGTACCCCGTAGATACCTGAATATCCACTTTACTGCAGCCCAATGTTCCTTTCCAGGTTTTGAAAGGAATCTACTCACTACTCCAACTGCATGAGCAATATCCGGCCGTGTGCACACCATGGCATACATTAAACTTCCAACTGCTGAAGCATATGGAACCTTGTCCATCTCTTTCTTTTCTTTATCTGTAGAAGGGCACTGCTTAGAACTTAGCTTAAAGTGATTAGCAAGAGGACAACTAACCGCTTTAGCTTTGTCCATGTTGAACCTTTGAAGTACTTTCTCAATATACTTCTCTTGTGACAACCATAATTTCTTGGCGCTTCTGTCTCTAGTTATCTTCATGCCAAGAATGTGTTTTGCTGGTCCTAAGTCTTTCATAGCAAAAGACTTGCTCAATTGCTTCTTCAAGTCATCAATTCTAGAAATATTTTGGCCAACAATCAACATGTCATCCACATAGAGCAATAAAATAATGAAATCATCATCAGAGAATTTCTGCACGAACACACAGTGATCTGAAGTAGTCTTCTTGTAACCATGCTTCCCCATAACAGACTCAAACTTCTTATACCACTGTCTTGGTGCTTGCTTCAAGCCATACAGGCTTTTCTTCAGCTTGCAAACGTAGTCCTCTTTTTCTTTTTGCTTGAAACCCTCTGGCTGCTCCATGTATATTTCTTCCTCCAAATCACCATGAAGGAATGCAGTTTTGACATCCATTTGCTCAACCTCAAGGTCAAGACTTGATGCTAACCCTAGCACTGTTCGAATGGATGTCATTTTCACCACTGGTGAAAATATCTCATCAAAGTCGATCCCTTTTCTTTGGCTGAATCCCTTGACGACCAATCTGGCTTTGAATCTTGGATGGGAACTGTTCTCGTCATGCTTGATTCTGAACACCCATTTGTTCTTCAAAGCCCTCTTGCCTTTTGGCAGCTTCACCAGTTCAAAAGTTTTATTCTCATGCAATGATTTCATCTCATCTTGCATGGCCTCAATCCACTTCTTCTTGTGTTCATCATCCATTGCTTCTTCGAAGCTTTCTGGTTCTCCCCCGTCAGTTAATAACACATACTGATTTGCAGGGTATCTAGTAGAGGGTTGTCGAACTCTAGTAGATCTTCTCAATTCTGGAGAACCCATTGGAACTGGTAGTTGATCATGAACACCATCATCATCATCGGAATCTTCTGATGGAATCTCAACAGGAGCATCTGAATCACCTTTTTCAGGCTGATCATTCTGTATTTCATCTCCAACTTGTCTTGGCACCAGTGTTGGAGGAATAATTTCCGAACCAGTTGAATCACCATTGGCTTTAGAAATATCTTCAATGGTCTGATCTTCAATGAATACAGCATCACGACTCCTGACTAGTTTCTTCTCCACTGGATCATAAAATCTGTAGCCAAACTGATCTTGACCAAATCCAATGAACACACATTGTCGTGTCTTACTCTCAAGTTTGGACCTTTCATCCTTTGGAATATGTACAAAGGCTTTGCATCCAAACACTCGCAGATGATTGTAGGAAATATCTTTTCCCGACCATACCTTTTCTGGAACATCTAGCTTTAAAGGGACACAAGGTGAGCGATTCAGCACATGTACTGCTGCTAGTAAAGCCTCACCCCAAAATTTCTTTGGTAACTTTGCATGAGAGAGTAAACATCTGACTCTCTCCATCAAAGTTCTGTTCATCCTCTCAGCCAGGCCATTCAGCTGCGGTGTTTTTGGAGGCGTTGTTTGATGTCGAATACCATGCTCTTTACAGTAGGCATCAAAAGGCCCAATGTATTCTCCACCGTTGTCTGTCCGGATGCATTTTAGCTTCTTGCCAGTTTCTCTTTCAATTGAGGCATGAAACTCTTTAAAGACACTCAGCACTTGATCCTTTGTCTTTAAAGTGTATGCCCATATCTTCCTTGAATGGTCATCAATAAAAGTCACAAAGTACTGAGCACCACCAAGTGACTTTAACATTGGTCCACATAAATCTGAATGTACCAAATCCAATACATTAGCCATTCTAGAAGGAGGGTGGCTTTTGAACGTAGCTCTATTCTGCTTTCCTGCCAGACAATCATCACACTTCTTCAAGTGAACTTGATCCAAACCAGGTAGAGCATTCTTCCTAGTTAAATGGATCATGCTCTTCTCGCTCATGTGACCGAGACGTTTGTGCCATAGCTCAACTGTACTATCATTCTCCGTTGTGTTTACAACATCCTTGGAGAGCTTTGCTTGCATAATGTACAGTTTAGAGTCTTTGTTCCCTCTGGCCACCACCAACGATCCTTTGGTGAGCTTCCATTGGCCATTAAAGAAGGTATTGCAGAAACCTTCATCATCTAGCTTGCTTGTTGAAATCAGATTCAGGCGCATATCTGGAATATGCTTCACATCCTTCAGGACTAATCGCGTACCATTCTCCGTCTTTAAACAAACATCTCCCTTACCTGCAATTATTGAAAGATTATTGTTTCCCATTCTTACAGCACCAAAATTGCCTGGTGTGTAAGATGAGAAAAATTCCTTCCGAGATGTAGCATGAATGGTGGCACCACTGTCAATCACCCAGCTTGTCTCATGGGTTGTAAGATTGACTACATCATCATCATAGACAATGTTGAACTCCTCAGCAACATCTGCTTGCTCATCATCACTACTGTTGTTTTTCTTCTGTCCTCTGCCTTTGTTCTTTTCTTGATCCTTTTTGAACTTGCGGCAGTGTATTTTGATGTGACCTTTCTTTTTACAGTAATGGCATTCAACATTGGCATATCTGTTGGATTTGCCTCTGCTTCTTCCTCTAGGTTTTTGATCCCTAGACTGGTTCCTCCCCCTGAATTCTGAAACCAGAACATCTGGTTGTGATGAAGAAGATGAGTTTTGAGATCGTCTTCTCATTTCTTCATTTAAGATACTGCTTTTAACAGACTCCATATTAACTACACCATCAGGTGCAGTGTTGGTGATGGAGATCTTCAGAGTCTCCCATGACTCTGGTAGAGAGCCCAATACCAGCAGAGCAAATATTTCATCGTCCAGATTTATGCCCATTCTGGATAGTTGATCTACGACCCCTTGCATCTCATTTAGATGATCTGCTACAGAAGTCCCTTCCCTGTATTTCAACTGCGTCAATTTGGTCAAATAAAATAATTTATTGTTACCAGTTTTTGACGCATAAAGCTGTTCAAGCTTATTCCATAGCGTTCGGGCATGAGTCTCATTGCAGATGTGGTTGTATACGTTGTCTTCGACATATTGTCGGATGAAACCGCACACCTGCTCATGCTCAAACCCCCATTCCTCATTCGTCTTGCCTTCAGGTTTATCTGATGTAAACACTGGTAGATGCATTTTCATCACAAATAGGAGATCCTTCATCTTGCTTCTCCACATGTGATAATTTGTGCCATTTAGGCTGATCATTTTGATGTTTCTTGTCTCCATTGAGATCAGTAGACAAAGTTTTAACTGATCCCAAAACTTTTCTGGCAGTGAACAGTACTTCCGTACGTATGAACAGTACTTCCGTATGTATGAACAGTATCTACGTACGTATGAACAGTACCTTGTATATATAAACAGTACTTCCGTATATATAAATAGTATTTCGTATGTATGAACAGTACTTGTATGTATAAATAGTACTAATACGTATAAAATACTAGTATGTATGAACAGTACCTGTATATGTGAATAGTACTCGTACGTCTTCGTACAGTATTTGTGAATAATACTCGTACGGTAATCTTCAATAGTACTCCAACCAGAAGCTTCTGATACCACTTGTTGGGGAAAAACGGCGGTGTGCGCAGAATCAAAATAATTCCACAGACCCAGGATAATTCCCAAAATACAATAGACAAAATAACACCAAAGAATTTTAGCGTGGAAAACCCAAATTAGGTAAAAACCACGGGACCCGTAGGCCGCTTAAATCTTCCACTATGGTAATAATGGGAATACAATCTTCACCCTTAGGTGGACCTCTCACTCACAAAAAAAAATACTACAACAGTATTTCTTCAATTTGTGAACAATAACCCTCACAAATTGGACTCACTATTTTTCTTCTCAGAAACTTTCTGAGGCACTCTCTCTATTTTTCTTCTCACTCTTTTCTCTCAAAGGTGAGGCTTTTCTTTGGGTTGATGAAGGATGATTTTTTTTTGAGGATTCAGAGGGATGGAGAGAACTGACATATATATAGAGTTATCTTACCCCAAGACACATGTGGATTTCCTTTGTAGTTGCTCTTATCAATGTTTGCAAATTGTCCCTCATTAGGTGCTTCACTTCACAAATTGTTTCAAGACACATTGAAGATGGATATAAGGAGTCAAATTTTGCAACTGAATAGGGATTTGCCTTGTCAAGTTGCAAGAGAAGTCTAAGCTCTCCATCACTTTCAGATTCTAATGGTTCCTTTTAGATTGTTGTGTGATAACTTGAGAGCATGAAGGGTATGTAGATCTCCTTACTGCTGTGGAATTTTTCTTGCAAATTGATTGGCTGACAATGCTATTGCCACAAACTGCACTGCTTCAAAATAAGAGAGGCTTTGGTCCATCTCTGAATAAAAATGGAAATAATGATAACTATTAGCAGATAAGGGGGTCAATGGATTAAAAGACTCTCCTAGGTGAAATGGAAAATTTAATTCCCATTCAGATCCAAAAGACATGTTATTGAAGCATGAGGGTATGAACTCCATGAAATTACTATATGAAAGATTGAAAAGTCTAAAATGTTGATATATTGTAATAACATATCTAATGTGCATGTTGGCTTTCTAGCCCATTACCTGCCAGAAAGAGAATAGAGAGTAATTTTACTCTTCTTTTTTTTTTATTTTTGGGTTAGTTAGTTTGGCGTCTTCCCTTACTTGATTTAGTGTTCTCTCACATTGCATGGTTCTTTGTAACATCCGGATTTTTATATAATATGGGAGATTTTTAATTCTTAAAAATAAACATTTTGAGGAATTAAAATTTGTAATTGTGAATGTATTGAGACCTATTTCATAGTAAGAAATCAAATATAAGGAAATAAACTTTTGAGGACCAATTTGAAATTTTAATTATTTTGGTAGGAGAATTTAGTTTAATGGAAATTGTGAGACAAGGAATGTTCAAGAATAATCCTTGAACTTAAAGTCAGAAATTTTTTTTTTTTTTACAAAACTTAAGGACTTATAATCTTAACAAGAAGGTCAGCATGTGATATTTGGGAGTGAGGCTATGCGTATCACCTCTCCACCATTCAAATTAGAAGCTCTTGGATGATTATATACCCACACACATTCAAACTTGCCTGAAAACACACATTTTTGGTTTTGTCTTGGAAGAGAGAGAGAGAGAGAGAGAGAGAGAGAGAGAGAGGATCTGAGAGCTAGGGAGAGGGAAAGAGAAGCCACTATGGAGATCACCTCTTTTCTTTTTGTTAGGAGGTAAGGTTCATCTTCTTATCCTCTTTTCTCTTCGTTTTCCTCTTCCCTTTTCCTTTTTGTTATGAGCTAAAAACTCTAGGAATCAAAATTGACGGGAATATGGTCTTGGGTGTGAATCTTACCATTAATCCTTTTTCTTGAACTCTAAGTCAGTTTTAAATGCATTTGAAGGATGAAAAATTTGTTTTTGGTGAATATTGGGTTCTGAAATGGGTAGTACAGAGTATTGCACTTTTGAGAAAGAGAAAGAAAAGATAAGTTGAGATTTGGGTCGATTTCCTTTGATTCTTGTTTAAAACAAGTTATGGATGTTAATGTATGGATTGGTAATTTGGATATCATGCCAAGATGTGATTTCATGATGTTGGAATCAAAGGAAATGGCTGAGAGCCGAAAAACAGGGCTGGATCTCAAATTCTGCATTTCTGCAGAGTTTTTATCTATTGCTCATCATTGTAGTGACTATTTTTGTTGCTGTAGTGATGAGGTGCCATCAGGTGTTCGTTGCAGCGATGAGGTGGTAGCTGCAGTGACCATTGTAGTTGCTATAATGATAACAAAATAGAGAGTAGCTATTTCTGTTGCTTTGGTCGCTGCAGCGATGATACCATCACTGCAGCGATATGAAACTCTCTTGATTTCTTTTTTTTTTTTTTCGACTTGTTCTTTTGTTCCTTTCTTGATCAACTCATAGGGGATCAATTTGGGAATGATCTTTCAACATATTTTTACAAAGAACTCATATTGTAAAGGTAGTTTAAGCCTCAACCAAGGTGAGTGGGTTGGTACTTCTTATGGTAATTGTTCTTCTTTAACAATCATTGATATCATTATGAGGGCATGTAGAGAATCCAAATTTCAAGGAAAGGAGAATTAATTCATATAAGGTACATTGTAATCTTGTATTGTTGTGCTATGAGTGAGATGTTAAGGTATAACTGATTGTGGAACTTGTGTGATTACATGAAGCTCCTATTGTAAATTTATGAGGATGTATGGGTGAAAATATATATATATATGCATATAGAGGTATATTTATTTGATCATGAGATGCATGTACAAATATTGAGAGATTTAAGAGAAAATGATCTTACTAAGTAGAAGTAATTTAATTGAGATTGAATGAATGTAGGAAATTTGTTGGTGGAAAATAATTATGGTAAGCTAATGCTATTATACTGTGAGTATGGGGTGATCTAATAAGTCCTTTATTTTAGTTATTTTCCTATGGTTTTATTAGACTTTTTCTTTCTCTTGTTCCTATTTTGCTTTCCTTATTGCACCCTTTATCTTAGTTTTTGTGTTGTTATTTATATTTTGTAGTTTTCCTTGTTTTTTCTCAATTTATCCCTCTTTTCCCTACATTTTGGAGTAATCTTTGTTGTATTTTCTTGTATGTGTATATTTTGATATGATACAAGTTGGGGAGTTGAAGAATTTTGAAGCAAACTGCAAATTAGAAAGCTGGTGCCTCAGGCGCCATGCCCTTAACTCTCGGCCTGACAAATTACAGCTGGTGCCTCAGGCGCCACACAGGGCACCTAGAGGTGCCACACAGGGCGCTTGGAGGCGCCAACACCTCAACTCTCTACCTCAAACTATGAAGGTGGCACCTCAGGCGCTAATCCATATTTTTTTGCCTATTTTCTGCATGGCACCTAGGTGCCCAGATCTTGACATGCACGTGATTGACCCTATAAATTAGATTTTTAAAGAATTTTAGTGGATCTTTTGAATGGAGAAGGAAGGGCTCTGCTAGGGCACAATTGGAGGAGAAGAGAGACATCTTCTTCATTGAGTTTGATGCTTATTTCTTTCTCTCCTTTCTCTTGTATCATGTTTATTTATGTATTTGTGATGTTTTTCTCTTCTCCCACCATGTGTAACTAATTCTCTAGGGTTAGGGGATTGATTTAATTGACTTTTATGAAGTTTTGTTATTGAATACTTTAATATAACTGCAATTTCGATTATTGGAGTAGACTTTACTGCTATTAATTACTCTTAGATGCTTAGCTACATCTTCAATGAACCTAAGGTTTATATCAATGCTAGACATAGCTTGATATACACTTGCCTTTGTAATTTCTACCGTATTTTTAGTTAGTCTAGATATATATAACCTTAATTGCGTGATTTTTATGAGTTCTTAAGCTTAAACTTCGAATCAATTAATTTGACTAAGACATTAGCTAATTAATTGAGTGAGGAAGATTTGTTTCATCAAGATATTGGGTTCAAATATCTTTGTGAACTTAATCAACATTAAGAGGAATTTGTAAGTATATCGAAGTATTCTCTAATGACTCAAAGATTGGTTTATCTATGAATTAATCAGATTAGGAGTTAACTGAAACCAATCCCCTATACCCGCTTCATTATCATATAATCTCTAGTTGTGCTAGTTTATTCCTTGTCTTAATTAGTTTACTTTAGTTAAATTTAGTCTCTATCTACTCAACCTTTTCAATTTTCCAAATATAACTTTAACTAATGAAATTGGTAATTGTTAAAAGTCAATCCCTGAGGATGATAACTCTTTCTCACTCTTTACTACTTGTGCGACCCGATACACTTGTTGGGAAAGATCACATCATGATCCTATCTCTAAGGTTCTTGGGAATAGTTGTGATATATGGTTAATTTGCATAATCATGTCTTTGATTCAAAAACAAATTAAAATGTAGAATGGGTCCTTGTAATGATATCCAAGAGTGATATTTGGCATTTTACACTCTTTATTACCCATTAACTTAGTCTCGTTACTACTTCAATCTTATAAAACTCTCCGATTTTATTATGTTTTGGAATTTATTGCTGTCAGAATAATTGTGAATTGAATATGCTTTAATTTTATAAATTTAGAACTTAATTGATTTATGGCCTAGTTAAATTAAATTCTATCCTTGATTTCAGACTTTAAATTATTGGAGAGTGATTTGCTGGTGTGGCCCACTATTGGGATGAGTTGGACACTGACTTGGCACTCCTTTTGCTGACCTGATTAATAAAAGAAGCAAACTTTTTCCCATGTCACTTTCTATAAATAAAAATCACTTTTTGCAGCCACCCTATGATCTAATTCCCTTTACTTCATCAAAATTTTAGAAGTGCAGTAGCAAAAAGAAGACAGTAAAAATCAACACTCAAGGGATCAATAAGGGAATATTCCATCATAATTTTTAGGGCATTAGTTCCATTTTGGATTTCAGAATGACATTCTAACTTTTTGTCTGTAACTTAGAAAATTTGTATGTCACTTTTCCTCTATTTTTGTCTCTACTGTTTTGGTGATTTTGCTCTCATGGAGGGCTAAAATCTCATTATAATCAGTCACTAAGAACTTAGGTTGCTGTAACTTGAGCTTTTGGTGCAAGATAAGTGTTTTGTTCTCTATTTGATCTCATTTTCATTTTCTGTTCTGCTCTTATGTTTCTGATATGAACTTGTAGAAGCATGAACTGATATGTATTTGAGATATAATCTTGCTTAACTAGTTGGAAAAGTAAGTAAAACGAAATGGCTTGCTTAGATGATATCTAACTTGATTTGGTTAAGGTCTTTGAAGTTGTATCTAGCTATAGACTAATGAAGTTCTTCTTGACTATAGTTAGAAGCAATATAAATTCTAAAGCTTTTTAGATTTCTTTTCATAAAAACCAAATGGTGAAATAAGGAAAAGACTGAATCAGTGTGTTAAATGATGATAGTGACACTCCCATAAATCCTAATGGCTGGTTACATCTTTTATTTTGCTGTCAAACTCTCTGTTATTGTTACTGTTTTATAGCCTAGTCCTAAATTCTGCAATTAATTTGTCAAACACCCCCCGTTTATGTGTCATGTTATCAATGTTTGAGTGTCAAGAACAATTAATTAGTGGTTAGAAGTAAGACTCTTTGAGTGAATACAACCTAGGGATCACTATATCACAATATTGTCACGAATTTAATTCTAGGAAATTCGGCATAGTAGTGACGTGAACAAAAGAGTTGCTAACTAATTAATCTTATGGGTCATGTTTTACTTTGGATAATGGTGCTATGATTCCCAATTAGAAGTGTGAGTTAATTAGTCTTATTGCCTTGATTGGTAAAAATTGTTATAGGCTAAGTCTCGTGTTATGTTATAAAAATATTTTTTGTGTCGAAGTTATTGGCACTGTGCTGAAGTTATTGGCACCTAGAATATCTTTATTGTTCTGGAGTTATTGGCATTGTTCCATAGTTATTGGCACCTAAAATATCTTTATGGTGCTAGAGTTATTTGCACCTAAATTATCTTTATTGTGCCAGAGTTATTGGCACCTAACATATCTTTATTATACCGAAGTTATTGGCACTCTACTGAAGTTATTGGCACCTAGAATATTTTTATTGTGCTAGAGTTATTGGCACCTAAAATATCTTTATTATGTCGGAGTTATTGGCACTTGAATTATCTTTATTGTGTTGGAGTTGTTGGCACCTAAGTTGTCTATAATGTGTCGAAGTAATTGGCAATTGTTGTGATCTTAAATTTGGGTGTAAACTTTACTTGCTATTGGAAATTATTGGTTGAATTATGATCATGGAATGGCATTGTTGGGTAAGTACTTTACTCTAACTTATTGTGTATCATTTGTGGATTGATATAATTGAATGAGGATGACTATTTGTTATTATAAATTTATCTGAATTGTGACACTTACCAAACTATACGGTGTTGAGGTGTGGCAATGGCTCGACTATATGGTGATGAGGTGGGCACTTGATATATTTATTTCATGCTATGTTGTGATGCTTTCTATGACTTGTTTGTAAGATGATATAGTTGTATGTGACTATGTAATATTAGGTTGTGATTTTTCTTATGATGTAGAATTACTTATGTGTCAGAATGTGTATATATATATATATATACTTGGCATGTATAAGGATGAGATGTACGGAAATGATGGTAACGGAAAATATAGGGCGCATGGTATAGTAGAAATGGATCGTGTTTGGTGAGTGTGAAATAGAGGTATTGTTATTTGTACTGTAATGGCATAATTGTACTGAATCCTCCTTAGCTATGATAGTATGGCTGCTAGAATCCTCAAAAGGATAGATGCATGCAAAATAGGAAAAGGAATAGAAATCATGCTTGAGTTTAACATACAATCACTCTTGCATCAGATAAAGACATATTTAACATCATATAGAATCAATAATATGAACAAAGAAATGAAAAAACATACAATTACTTTAGCAGCATGGTCACTAATAATTTTCTCGTCCTTGCTAGTTTGTGTATCAATGTAAACTTGTGCATGGCTTTGTTACACTCCTTTTTCCTTTTGCACCTAAAATTTTAAAGAAAACAACCACCTAGTCTAAATAAATGATTCTATAAATGGTAAACCAAATAAAATAGCAAATAGATATAATCCTTCTCATTAATTAATGTTGGAAGACTTTTTGTACCCATACAATGAATATCTTCAAGTTTCTCACGATTTCCTTTGTTAATCTCACTTGATTTCTTAGTTTAAAGTAAGAAAAAAATAATAAAATAAGTTACTAATCATACATGATAATTTCTTAATTAAATAAATAACTTACTTGTCTTTCCTCAAAGCACCAATGGCGAACCAAGGCATGATATTGAAAAGGATCAACCCTATCATCTAGTACATTACTGGCCATTTCTTCCTCAGTCTTACTTGGGTCATATCCCATTTTCTTCAAATCATGCTTCCATGATCTCCATTTGTCGTTTATCTCTGACTTCAACCATTTTGTTAAATTATCTTCTTTTCTCTTGTCTAACTTAAGAACAAATTGAAATTTTTTCTAAATAAAAGAGGCAAAAAGATATTAGTATAATAAAAAAAGACGTCACAATTAAAACCCCAAAAAAAGCTACAAAATCGCAATGCCATAATTGTTTTTAACATTGATTGTTTGTCTTCATCTGGCATAAGTTTCCAACTTTTATAATTAATTGGAGCACATTGATGCCTTCTAACCAAGCTACCAATGAATCAAGTTAAAGTTTTTCCTTTCTCGCCAATTGGCTAAACAAGTGAATCCAATTCCATAATAATAAACTCATCATCATTCATTTCCTATATATCTAGCATTCTTGTAGGCCCTCTAGGTTTAGCATTACCTATATACCACATTAGAAGATTCAAATTATAATTTTTTTTCTAAGTAAAAAAAAAATAGAACATGAGTAATTTGTGATTCTTACTTTCTCCTTCTTGGACCTCCACAACTTCTTCAAGTTGATCATCTAAAATAAATATACACCCAAATGTTGTTAAGTAATACCATAAAAATAAATTACCTACATCTTCATGTATTTCATCCAATATATATAAAGAGAATTCATATATATATTTATACCTTCTTCCCAGTTCTTCAGTAGCATGAACAGGTTGGATTTCACATTGTGGCAAGGATTCATGTGAACTATCCAAATTTTCTTCATTGTTATTGTCATGACCATGATGGTTTTCATTTTGTAGGTTAGTTTGATGACCAATATTCAATCTTTTACACTTTGCCATGCTTCCCTATAATATAAATTTGACAATTATGAATTTTACATAGAAAGCATCTGGAAGTACATAAGCAGAATCTACATTTCAATATTAAACTAATGATTTCATACCTTATTTGATAGAATAAAAAAATAGTGATGAAAAAATGGAGTCAACTAAAAGAAATTATCTTCAACAAAATCTTCATTGTCATATTGCAATTGTTGACCATCTTGTTCATTTGGTACAACTTCCAATGGTTCATTGTCATCAACTATGTCTCTAATCCATTCATCTTCAACATGTGTAACATCTTATACAATTTTATTTGATTGTTCACTCCTCTGTTCAACCATTTGTTCAATGTCATTAGAATTTTCGTCACCCATGTTATACATATCCCTAACTTTTGCATTCACAACTACAAGCCAATTCCCTTGTTTCTCATCTTCCACATAAAAAACCTTCTGAGCTTGGGACGCAAAAATAAAAGGGTCATCACAAATATCATCTCCTTTATGCTTCAAATAATTGAAATTTACAAGTGTTATTCCAAATTTGTCTTTTTTGCAACCTCTATTAGGATCAACCCAATTACATCTGAAAAGTATTTTCTTATATCTACAAGAATAATCGAGTTCTATCATATCTATTAAGGCACCATAATAGTCAAGTTCACATGATCTACCACTTGTAAACCTTGCACTAGAATAGTCTGTAATATCACCAGCTACAACAACACCACTATTATGAGTTTTCAAGCATCTTTCTATATTTTGTGTATGGAACCTAAAACCATTAGCAAGATATCTGATATACCTACTACCTACTTTAGATGGACCACGTGACAACCACTTAAGTTCATCTGTAACTAGTACATTTCCTTTTTCTTCCACGCATACTATCTAAAACATTTTATTCACAAAAGAAAAATGTCACTTTCAAACCAAAATTATGTCACTATATATCCATTTTGTAGTTCTTACCCTTTCACGAAACCAAGCATTAAATTTTTTACTATGAGTCTTTTGGATTTCATATTATGCCAATCTACGTGGCCGTCTTTGTCCCTTAAGTAGTGCACAATGTTTCCTACAATTAATTTTGAAACAAAAAGGAACTTTTTAAGCTAAAGAAAAATTTTCAAAGATGTCAAATAGATAAAGTGAAGAAGTTTCTTACTCTCGAAATGAGTTGATTGCATCATTATTAAAAAGCACATATAGATGTGCTTCTAATAAGTTTTTCATGTCAAGTTTTACTCTACTTGGTCTCTTACGCTTTCTTAAGTTGAATATACATCTCCCTTCCTAATGGTCTTCCTACATCATGTTTACGAAGTGAATCTTCTTCTTAAGTGGAACAAATTTTCTCATCATTTTGACTAGGTCAATTAAACCAAGTCTCTACACCTGTTAGATATCGTGAGCACATTGTTAAGCTTTCATAAGCCAAATACCCTTCTGCAATTGACCCTTCAGGATATACTATATTATGTACAAAAGATTTCAAAGTACAAAGATACCTACAAGTACACCATGAACAGAAAGAAAAGAAGTATTATCATTGATATTTTTTTTATTACCTAAACATATTATCTTGAAATAGATAATGTTATCATACCTTTCAATACCATAAAAGTTCAATGGGAGAAAAGTGCAGAATAATTAAACAATAATTAAGCCACACAAAAAAGAAAAGAAAAGAAAAGGTACACTAACCCTATCAGACATAGGCACATAGCATACTTAACAATCCTAGCCTTGAAAGAAAACATGGACATCTTACCTTTGGTGTGAATCAACTATGAGACTAATGCACCAGGCTATGCTCTGACTCTAGAAATTACCCAAGCTATGCTCTAACAAATACCTAAAAATCTAACAGATAAAAGGAAGTAAGGAAAAGCATATAAAGAGAGCAAGAAAATAAAATAAAGAAATGAGGTAATTATACATATTCAAATTAAATCCTACGCTGTCATGATGAACAATGGCAGAGACCCATGTTCACGCCACTACGATGCTGAATCGCCCATAATTGAATTTGTGGCAATCTTGTGATATAGTGATCCTCAGGTAGTATTCACTCAAGGAGCCTTATTTCTAACTACTAATTGATTCTTCCTAACACTAATTACACTTATAATAAAACACATAAACCAGGGGGGTTTGGTTGTGACAGAATATAATCAGTATACAACAGAAATAATAAACAACAGTAAACAACAGCAGTAAACAGCAAAGGAGAATATGTAACTAGCCACTAGGATTTATGGGAGTGCAACTATCATTACTCAACTCATTGATTCGGTTTTGTTCTCATTTCACTATTTGGTTTTTTTATAGAAAGGATTCTAGAGGAAGTTCCAAAATTTATTATGCTTCTAGCTATAGTTAAGAAGAACTCCATTAATCTATAGCTAGATGCAACTTCAAAAGACCATAACCAAATCAAGTTAAATATCATCTAACTAGCCATTTCGTTTTTAATCATTTTTCCAATTAGTTAAGCAAGGTTGTATCTCAAATACAAATCAGTTTATACCACTACAAAAAAAAAGACTTTTGGTGGCGACTTTCTAAAAGTCGCCACTAAAAGTCTTTGGTGGCGACTTTTAGTGGCGACTAAAGTTGTTGGCGTAAGTCCGTGGCTGATTCTTTTGGTGGTGACTTTCAAAAGTCGCCACCAAAAGTCATGTTTATTGCAAAAAAAAAAAAGAAAATTCGTGAAAAAAATGATTTTTGGTGGCAACAAAAACTACCACCAAAAGTCACTCGTTATCTTTTTAGATCCGGATTGGCCTGGCGGGTCGACCCGAGATCCATTCGACTCGTGCGTGTCTTGGCCGATCCAATAACCCGCTATCCTGAGCTGACTTAATTTTTTTGTGTGCAATATTCAAGTTTATTTGAAATTAAACCAAACATTTGCATACCTGAGATTTGAACCTGGGTCCCTTGCTTGTAGCCATGTGTGTCTTGCCATTCTGCCACTGCTTCATTTGTGTTATGTAAGTGCAAAATATTATATATATATATATATATATATATATATATAATCTGTTAAAAATATTTTAGGTCAAAAATATTATAAAACAGAAATAAAATAATATTAAACTTAACAAAAAGCAAATATATTATTACTATTAGAGTCACCACAAAAGTCCAACTTTAGCTAATTTCATTAAAAAAAAACGATTTCAGTTAAAAAAATAGAATTCAATCGTCACCGATAATCTAATTTTTTTTAAAATTAAAAAATTAAAAAAATTAAAAATTAAATTTCTTTTAAATAAAATTAATAAAAATAAAAAAATTTTGAATTTTTTAAGTAAAAAAATAATTTTTTTAATTTTTTTTAGTCGCCACCAAAAGTCTAATTTTTTATTTTATTCTAAAAAATCTGACTTTTTTTTATTTTTTTTAAAAAAAGACTTTTGGTGGCGATTATAGTCACCACCAAAAGTCTAATTTTTCTTTTATTTTAAAAAATATGACTTCTTTATTTTTTTTTAAAAAAGACTTTTGGTGGCGACTATCTAATTTTTTATTTTATTTTAAAAAATATAACTTTTTTATTTTTTTTTAAAAAAGACTAGTCGCCACTACAAGTCTATTTTTTTATTTTATTTTAAAAAATCAGACTTTTTCTAAAATAAAAAATTAACTTTTGGTGCCGACTATAAAAGTCTGATTATTTTAAATTTTATTTTAAAAAAATTTAAATTTTTTTAATATTTTTTATTTTTTTAAATTAACTTTTAGTGGCGACTATAGTCGCTACTAAAGGTCTAATTTTTCATTTTATTTTTTAAAAAAATCTAATTTTTTTTTAAATTAGACTTTTGGTGGCGACTCTAAAAAGTCGCCACCAAAAGTATGACTTTTAGTGGCGACTATAAGAGTCGCCACCAAAACTCAACTTTTAGTTGCGACTTATTTAGTCGGGTCCAAAAGTCGACTTTTTGTGACGACTTTAAAAGTCGCCACTAAAAAGTCGCCACTAAAAAGTCGTCACTAAAATTCAATTTTCTTGTAGTGTACCTCTATAAGTTCATATCAAGATTTATAACCAGCATAAACTACAGATGCAAAACAGAAAATGAAAATGAAATGAAATAGAGAGTAAAACAACTTATCTTGCACTAAAAGTTCAAGCTACGACATCCTAAGGTCCTAATGACTGATTACAATGGAAGTTTAGCCATCCATGAGAGAAAAACAGCAACACAGTAGAGAGAAACAGGGAGAAAAAGTGACCTACGAAATTACTAAGTTACATCCTCAAAGAATGATCTGAGATGCAAAACTAATGCCCCAATAAACCTAAGGAATATTCTACCCTAGATGCCTTCAGTTGACCTCCAAAAAGGGCTGAGGTGTGGCTAATTCCTTTCTGCAGAGGAGGCAACCAACAGACAAGCATCAGAAGCACAGAACAGGTGCAACAGAAGAGCTCTTTTGTGTGCAGAATCTAAGGCCTTCCATTTCCAACAAAGTTTGGGGAAGAGAGGGGCTGCATACATGGTAAAAAGGGCTGGAAAATTCTGAGATGAGGGTCCACACGTCCATGTCATTAAATCTACAAAAAGAGATGCCCAGTCAGCATCCTACTCATCAGAAAAGTGCCACATCAGTGTCCATGTCAGCAGGAATACCATGTTAGCACCACATCATCAAGAAATCTCCAATATTAATTTTTGTAAAATACGCAAGATGGATTAAATTGAGTCTTTTATAATTTAAGTCCTAAAATACAAAAATAATTCATTTTTTATCCAAAATTGATTTAGACCCAATAAATCCCAAAGTGTAATAAAATTAGAGAATTCCCAGAGATGAAAATGTAGATAGACCAAGATAGGGGTTAAAATATATATAAAAATGTTAGATATCAACCCACCATGTCTATGTTTTAGGAATTAGGTAATATCAAAAGTTTGGAATATATATATATATATATATATATAAAAGTAATATCAAATGTTTGAAATATATGTATATATACATATATATATATATATATATCAAAACCAACATTGTGCATTGTGGAGACCCACCACGTTGTTTGATATTATATATATATATACTGTGTTCTTTCATATATATATATATATATATATATATCAGAAAAAACAAAGCCATCTGATATTAGCCCGACAACAAAAAGCCCCATACCTAAATCATGAAAATTGAAGAGAAACAGAGCACAGCAAAAAGCCCAGACTGTATAGACCACAACAAGTAAAAAGCAATTCATGAAATAAAGAGCAAGGAAACTGAATCAATTGAAAAAACTAGCAATCATACCTAAATTGAAGCAGTTGAAGAGAAAATCGAACTATAGTTACAGAGAAATTAGCCCTAAACCTAGCTAAAGAAATCAAAGTTGCATAAATCATTGAAGAATTGAAGCAAAGAGACAAAATAGAGAGAGAGAGAGAAATAGTTACCCTGAGGAAAGGAGAAGTTTGGGAGGAGAAACTGCAGTGATTGTGGCGTGGAGTTTGGAGGCAGTGAATGTGGCTTGAGGTACTGAATGTAGATGGTAATTTTTTTTTCTTTCAGGCAGCTTAGTACGCCATGGAGCGGGAAAGTGAAAACTTTTCAAAATACCTTTACCCTCACTTTAATAGTATAGATAAAAATAGTAATTTCATATAAATATTAAATTAAAAAATTAAAATTTATTTTAAAATGTAACTTAATTCATAAGAGACATATTTTTTATTTTTACCTACAGTTTGTAATTATGGCCAAAGAAATAGTCCTATTAAAATTAATTAACTAATAAAATAAGAATAAAAATTTTGGAATTATCCTATAAATTATAAATTGCAAAATTACTTTTAGAATCTGTATTATATATATTTTTGACAAAAATATTGTGTAAATAATATATATATATATATATATATATATATATATATATATATATATATTAACTACTTATACCTACAATATATTTTAGCTTTTCTGTAGGTATAAACTATCTATACCTATAGTTTACTTATACCTACAATACATTTTATCTTGTTTGTAGGTATAAGCTATCTATATCTATAGTTTACTTACTGTCACTATAAATGACTGTAGGTATATGTCATTTTTCTTGTAGATATCCTTTGAAACTATATGAGGAGAGAACTTCAACATTAAATTTAATTAATATGACAAAATTCAGAAGGATAAGTAGGGATAGTTTGGAATGGTGCAACGCTGAAGGTTATTATTATCTAGGCAAAGATTATTTATGTAGAATGACTTATTTGTAATCACCTATGAAATAAAGTATGCATGTTCCAGCTACACTCTAATGTATCCCGACCTGCGTGAAATTCTTGAGTTGTTTAACATAAACACTTTGTAATAGAAGAGCTAAAAATCTAAAAATCTACTCATATCATTTATTATCTAATCAATTGCACAAATATAGTCATACATATGGATTGAATAAAATAAAGTAAAGCATTTTATGCAATTCAATAATAGAATATTTTTTTGTAATCGTCTATAAGAAAATGTATGCTACTCTAATATATCTCGATGTGCTGAAATGCTTGAGACCTTTATTTCAATTCTGGCAGATTCATTATTTTATGTTGTTCAAAGAAATTGTGAGGGCGGTGGTATTGCAATGCATCCATTAGGGTTGCTTCTTCATAGATATGGATTTTCTTTGTAGCTTCTCTCAACAAAGTCTGTAAATTGTCCTTTATTCAGTCCTCTACCGAACAAATTGTTCCTTTTAGATGGTTGTAAAATGCACAGGAATCTCTCATGTAGTAGAATTGGATGACAATTCTACTCCTAACATCATGTGAAGTACATAACCTTTTATCTGATTAGGATAATGTTTGTCACAAACTGCACTTATTCAAAGTAGGATAGGCTATGGTCCATCTCTTCTAAATAAAAATTATGATAATGATAATTACCAACAAAAAAGGGAGTCAATGAATCAAAAAGCTCTCTTTGGTCAAGTGAAAAATCCAATTCTAATTCAGATTCAGAAGGCCTTATTGAAGCTTTAATAACTTCAATAGAATCAATTTATGCTCCCTTCAAGACTCCCAGGAGGTTATGTTCATATACTGAGTTAAGACTCTTGAATAACATTTAATTGCACTAGTTGATGACAGGGTAGTTGTAGAAGTCCACCAATTGGGAAAAGAGCCACCAGGATATATGGGAGATATCAATTTATTTTAAGGCATCTTAGTGTGTTCTCAAAACTAGGAATTCTTAGTGAAAATTAGGACAAATCAAATTATTATGTATTGACTTTATTGCTATTATCCTTGATGTCCGATGATATCCACACTGGAATGGGAATGGAGGGACATGAGTTTTTCAATCAGATCTGTAAAAGATTACTAAACTTCTTCACCTCTCAAACAAGATCAAAGGTAAAACAATTCAAAATGCAACTAAAGAACCTAAAGAAAGGGACTATGACTATCAGTAAGTATTTGTTAAACTTCAAAAAGATTGTATATTCGTTGTATTTAGTTAGAGCTCCAGTCTGCACTGTAGATTACACAGAGGCAACAATCCTAAAGCATAGTTGTAGAAATCGCACGATTCACGATTCTGATCGTGCGATTCGTCCCGAGTCACCATCCCAGCGATACGGACGGTGAGATGAATCGGCGGAGGGTTTGAATCGTCGGCCGAATCGCCGGAATCGTGCGATTCGCGCCAGAACCGGCGAATCGCAGCCTTCCGGCGATTCAGGAGTCTCTGGTGCGACGGGTCACGAAGTCGGGTTCTTCGTGACCCGTCGCACCCGAGAAGACGAATCCGTGCGCTGCTTTCCTTTTTTTTTTTTTGAATTTTAGAGCTACTGGGCCTGCTCATTAGTGAATAGCAACACAGGTTTTGAAGTTTTAAAAGAAATGTTGGGCTGGGCTGTCGAAGCTGTGCTTAATCTTATTTGTTGACTGTAGTCTGTAGGTCTGGACTCTGGAGACTAAGTGCTTAAATCAGCAAAGAGTGCAAAGAGTTGCAATCACTAGCCATTCGTATACTAAGCCTCACTTGTAGTGCTACGGGATGCGAAAGGAATTGGAGTGTCTTTGATCATGTTCACTCCAAGAGAAGGAATCGACTAGAACAATAAAGATTGAATGCTCTTGTATTTGTCAAATACAATTTGCAATTAGAGACTAGACAAAAGCAAAGGGAGGCTAAGGGAGATACATATGATCCTATTTATTTATCGGATCTTGAATCTGATGATGAATGGATCACTGAACACGAAGAGCCTTGTCTTATGGAAGGAAACTCTTGGATGGATGTCCAAGAGTGTTTTGGTATTGATGAAGGTGGTTCATCATCCAAAAAGAGAAAGAGAGGTAAGATCACAATATATAAACTTGTCTTAGAATTCTTAATTTTTTTTCATTTACTCACATTATACTATATTAAAAATTAGGTCCTCGGAATCTTAATGCGGAAAAGAAGAACAAAGGAAAAAGCACTCAAACTCAAGATGATAATGTTGAGCAAGACCTTGGAGATGATGGTGATACCGAAGAGGAAGAGGAGGAAAGGATGGTTATGTTGGATGATGACAAAAGTAGTGATAGTAATGACATTGAGTCTCTTGATGAATAAAATAGAAGGACTACTAGTCTTTGAGTCTTTTTAATCTTGGTTTGATTACTTACATAGTTGTGTTATGACTTATGTTATGTATGACTTATGAATTATGATAAGTCTTTTGTTTTATTTATTTGTTATAAATTGTATTTGTTTTATGACTTATTTATGAGTTAAACCAATAGAATCAAGTATGTTATATATGTTATATAACATATCTATGATATTTTTTATTATAGTCGTGAATCTTACGATTCGATACGATTCACGATTCACGATTCATAATTGCGCTTAGCGATTCACGATTCGAATCACGATTTGATAACTATGTCCTAAAGGGTTTGCTAGAAGAATGCAATGTCTTTATTGTGATTGTGTCATCCAAAAGTGAATTGTACAATATGAATGAAAAGGAAGCAATGAAGATAAAATTGAAAAAAAATAAAAAAAAGATGATAGAGTTCAACCACTATAATTGTTAATGCAGAATAAACGAGGTAAGAGTTACAGTTCTAGTTAAAATTTTAGTTAAACCAAAATCAATATACTCATGGAAATAACTAAAATTCAAATACTATTTGTGCTAACAGCCTAACACAATTCAATTACCCAGCCAAAAGGACAATTTTTTCCCATTTTTGAGAGATAGAGAACAATGAAGGACGGTGAAGCAGAAGAGAAGCACAGCTTCATGATGGAGGAACAGAGGAGAAGCACGACATTGTGATGGAGAACAGTGGAGGAGCACAATGAAGCTGAAGAGAAGCACGACTGAGGGTTTTTTTTTTAAAGTAAACTCTCCTAACCGGGTTGGGTTGAATACCCTGGCACTCGAGAGCACTATATGTCATGCACTCAAGCCTTTAAAAAAAGTACTAAAATGTGGAATTTCATTAAAAGGTGCCGCTCAACTTAGGCTATTGAATCGCATTAATCCGACAGCCCACATGATGCAAGTCAAGCTAAGATTTCATTAGTCCATCTTCTTCATCCAACAGCTGTCATGAAGAACAGCATAGTCCTTTTCTTAATTGGCATAGCAGAGAAGCTGCGTTCCTATTCAAATATTTTGTAACTGTTACAAAATAGAATGATATTCTAAGATTCTAATGTACTGATGATTTAAACCTTAGACTACTTAAATTCAAATTTTAAAGCATATATACCAAGCTGTATTTTACCATATACTTTAACTCAAATTATTGCAATTAGGGAACTAATAAGTCATCTTTTATTACTGAGAGGTTGTATGCTATCGGAAAGGGTTTTTTAAGTTTCCAAGTTATTGCAATTAGGGCAGTAATAAGTCATCTTTGGTTACTGAGACATCGTGAGGTGTTTATACTTGCAAATTCGAATATAAAATTTGGACAAATAGGGTTTTGTTAGAAATTTTGGACTTCCTATTTGAACTGTTGTTATAGTTATTTGATGGAAATAGATTAATATAGCCAATTAGCAGACAATTATTTTGTAATATGTATCTTTTTTCTTTTTCATTGAAAGCAAAGTGGGAAAAAAAAGTTAGATTTACTTCTGCTCAATTTAACGTTAGTCTAGTATGTGGGCACTCATTATGATTTGGGTTAATTTTTAGTGTGCTTTGTTTTCCTTTTAGCATCTCATCTTTTGAAGGTCTTTAAACCTTATTTTCTAATAGATTCATCTTTCGTGGCATTTTAAAGAATCTTTTGGGGTCACATTGTGTAATAAAAACATATTGGTATAATCAGAATTGGAAAAAAAAAACTTCGTTTTTCAAGATTAAATGATTGGATCGTGCATGTACAAAACTTCATACATTTATCATCATTATTTCAATTGTTTATTCATTTTTTTCCTTCTTGATTTGTTTGTTCTTTGATTTGATAAATTTCTTTTGTTTCAATCCTCTTCAAATCTTATATATTGCTATAAAAAAGCTAATTTCATCATGGTCAAGGAAACGTGTGGGTGGACGCGTTCCACATCATTAAAATTCTACAAGAGTAGTTAATTAAGGAAGAAGAGGGGGAAAAGGGATTTTTATTTTTGTAGAATCTGAAAAATTATGTACATGGGTTGGTATGACTTATAAACTAATATTCATGCTTTCTCATTTTCTTTCGGATATTTTTAATGCAATTAATTGAATAACTCTTGATATCTTTTGTCATTGCATATTTCATGTGACCTGCTTTTACTTTATGGAGGCATTAGTTTGATCTTCATTGATGTTATGCATCCTTCTGTATTCCTTCTATACATTCTTCCTTGATGTTATGCATCCACTTCTCTCTTTTTTTTTTGATAAACCCAAGATTAGTTAAGTGTCATTAATTAATATGATAACAATTCAAGCTGTTTGTAATAAATCATCTGTTAAGTGTTATTCATTAATATGACAATAATGTTGGAAGATAACAAAGAGTCCCACATTAGACAAGCAAAGAGAAATATGAAGGTTTATAAGTGTAAGGTAGGCATTTTGGATATATTGCTTGCTTTATACTATCAAAATAAAAAATAACAAAAATGGCCCACTAAAAGAAAATTCTTACATGGTATCTAAGCCTATATGGCCTAACAGCCCATTCATGATCCAAGAGACCTGCAGCCCAACACCACACCCCTTGAAAAAAAAGAAGGATCCTCTAAGGCTGAAGTACAAGCCTAGGCTAAATTTTTTTTTTTTAAAAAAAGGCCTAAGATGCCAAGTCAAGTCTCAACCAAAACAAGCTGGTTGGACTTGAGAAGGGGTGTTGGAAGATAACAAAGAGTCCCACATCGAATGAGCAAAGAGAGATATAGGGGTTTATAAGTGTGAGGTAGTTAAATCCAAAGTGCCTTAGGCATTTTGGATATATTACCTACTTTACACTATCAGAATCAAAAGTAACAAAAACGGCCTACTGAAAAAAAATTCTAACAAATAATTACATTATCATTTAGGATGATTGTTGTATTTGGTTCAATATTACTCAAAAACATTAGCTCTTAAATGTTATTAATCAAGGGGAGGATCGATGTAGTTGGCTCTATCTGTTATCGTAAACATATGAGAGTGCATATTCATATGGTAATTACTCTATTTTCATTGAATCCATGTGCCTACATTTCACTACTATTTTGAATTTATGTGTTGCTTATGACCTAATTAATATAGATATCATGATCTTGGATTCTTTATATTTATGTCAAGTTGAATTTTATTATAGATAGGTTCATAAATAGTTGGAAAACTAAGTGATAATGTTTTCTTGCATAATTTTCTTGGTTTAGGATTGAAACGGTCATCATTCCTCTTTCCACCGTCCTCCTATGCTTGTGGTAGGCCTTCTTTAATGGCTAAACTATCACAAGTTTCTTGAAGGCCAGAGCTTTAGTGCCAAGAGATTGATTGTATGGCAAAAGATTAGAGCTTGAGCAATATGTTTGATTGATGTAAATATTGCTTTAAATGTTTATTACTTGCTAGAAACATTTAAAGGATTACATATTGTTAGTAGTAATTCACTAATTTGTGGCATCTAGGTTATAATTTTGATTCAAATTGTGGTTGGTTTATAATATCAGTCATCTAACTAATTTTTACAAGTTATATTTTAGTTTGGAGTTTGAATATGTATAAAATTAAATTATAATTTTGGTCCCCATAGTTTCACCAAAATTATAAATTAGTCCCTATTTTTTATGTAAATTAGTCCATATAGTTTCCTCATTCATGTAAGGTAGTCCCTACTGTCAATATGGTTAACTTTATTGTTAAAATAGTCCCACATGATAGCTGATGTGTATATTTGTTAACATGTCAGCATGTCCCGTCATTCTTTTTTGCATGACTCAGTTGCTACTACATCAACAAAATTCTCATTTTTCCTAAATTTCCAATTTCTCTGAAATCCACGTGAACTACAGAAGTCATATTCCATTTAGAACTCTAATGTCAAATACCACCATGATGCACTTTTTAAATTAGCACCTCCTGTGATTTTGTCGCATAAGCACATGCACGTCCACGATACTTGAATTTTCAGGAAAAGACAAGAGAAATAGAGGAATGACAAAATGCTTGATATGAAGCTTCATCGCCTTCAAAGAGTTGCACATTGTACTAGTTCACCAATTCTATCATATGATAATTTGAATGGTCAAAAGCTAAAACACCGTAACTCCATTTATTTTGAGAAGTTTGTAGAGGAGTGTTGTTGTTCCTTTTTTTTTATTTGAAAGTGTAATGCTCTCTTTATTAATGAGATCCGTTCTTGAATAGGGTGCTAAGACACCTTCATTGCTGATGCATGTTTGATAGCAACTAGAAAGCCTCTTTCTCTTTCTCTCTCTCTCCCCCAAATTTTTATCTACACATTAAGAACACATTGCAAATTTGTTAGCTAGCAAATGTCTCAACAAAAGATGGAATTCTGTTGCCTTCCACATTTTCTAGCACTTGGTAACCGGCAATGGAGGTTGAAAAAAGGCACACGATAGAAAATCGATTTTCATTTTTCATCATAATCGTACAATGTATTCCATCATTGGTCGGATGGAAAAGAGGGAAGAAGAAGTGAAAATTTCATCATTCTCCTTAGTTGAGGTCCACACGCCACCTCTATCCACACACACACAAAATGACGTTGGGAGATGAGACTTAGTGAGATAGAGAGATTATGAAATAGAGGGAGGAGAGAGAGAGAGAGAGAGAGAGAAAGATAGAGAGAGAAGTAGAGGCCATGAGAGAGAATACAAAACAGAGAGAGATGAGACCAAGAGAGATCGAGAACAAAAATAGAGACTGAGAGAAAGACAAAACCGAGAGAGACAAAGAAACAATGAAAAAAAAGAGAGATAGAGAAACCAAGAAAGAAGAGAGAGAAACAGAGGTCATGAGAGAGAATGTGAAACATAGAGGAGGGAGAATACGAGCAAAAAATAGAAAGAGTTGAGACTAAGAGAGATCGATAATGAAAATTTTAATTCAGGGGTAATTTAGTAAAATTACCTCAAATCTTTTCTTTCTTAAAATATTTATACCAAATAAAATAATAACTCTTTTTCTTTACTCTTTTCTATGTCATAACAAACTTTTTTTCTTTTTTCTTTTTAAAAATCTTTCATGTGTAACAAACACATCTTAAAAGGCATTGATATCAGGCATTTTTATATACATTGTAGTCCCTATCTTAGTCCTATTGTCATTTTAATATTGCTAACTCTCTAATTTTACTATGTTTTTTGAATTTATTGGGTGTAAATTAATTATAGAATTAATATATTTAAATTTCATAATTTTATCCCAATTAATTCAATTGTGTATTTTCCAAATTTAATTATTGGAGAGTTAATTTGCTGACTTTGCACCATCTGGATGCTGATGTGGTGACATTTGATGACATGGTAGTTGACTAGAGTCGACTAGGGTTGACTAGACCAGTGGGCCCCAAATTTATGTACAATACAGTAGCAAACAAAAGCAACCAAAAACAACAGTAGAAGCATGCAATAGCAGCAAAAAAAAAAGCAACAAATAAGGGGCAAAAATGTAGAAAAATCAGGAGGAAAGGGACAATACAATGGATCAAATAGCAACAATTCCATCCTTCTCTCTTCTAGTTTTATAAAACACAGAAATCATTTTTCATATGTTGAAGAACATTTTCTTCTTCCATTTTTTTTTTGTAGAATTCGTAGGTCTACCCCTCCCCCTTTCCCTAATTTTCTCTTTTGTGCGTTTTGGTCACTATGGAAGGCTAAAACTCTTGTGTAATCAATCCATGGATGAAATGGTATGTAATTTGAATTCTTAATGCAATATATTGTTCTGGTTTCTGTCTATTTCATCTCTATTCTTTGTGTTTACCTCTGGTTCTTATATTTTGCTTCTGTTTTGGTATGACTAAGTAAATATAAGAGTTGTTCTGAAGTATGATCTGAGGATGAGCTTGCTATTTATTCTTGTATGTGGTTTTTGGGTTTATATAGTGAGCTTGAACTAAGATGGCAAGTCAGTATACGGTTGTGAAGCGATTGGGTTAGAGCATAAATAGATTGCATGTGGTTAGACCCGTGGAGATTTTTCTAATTATGATTCATGTGTTGTCTAGTTCTAGAAAATCTCTTAGAAACATTAGTTGAAAACCTAATGGTAGAACTGAACTAGAAATTCAATTAGAGATAAGGAAAATGATGGTTGCATTCCAAGGATTCCATGGTTGATTGCATTTCGTTTATGTCTATTCTATTATGTCTTTATTTCTATTCTATTATAGTTTAATATCTATTTTATACCTTTAATTATACAATCAGCCCCCGGTGGTAATTAGGTAGTTTATTAGTAGGTAATTAATGTAGATTAGTATTAGAATAATTAATTAGGCAAATAGAAGCAAGACTCCTTGAGAGAATACAATCTGCGATGATCACTATACTACAAGTTGTCATGAATTCAATTCTAGGTGATTCGGCAGTTGTAATGACCTGCACCAAGCATCAATTGGCATCTTCCCAAGGTCAGCTAAGCCCCACATCACATCTAAACACTAAACCTTTCATAAGTTCAAATATTTGCCACCTCCTTCTCCCTAATTCATTTTACCCGCATAAATGACTTCTACTTCTTAATTTCCATACTATCTAACTGTACTCATTAAAAATAATGCAATGAGATTACATTTGCAATAGTGTGTTGTATGATATTAAATTTTGACACAGCAATCCTTTTGCGCTGGATTACAAAGACTTGACAATGTAGTGCGACATCTTTACATAAAAAATGTCATGTAAAGTCATTGCATCAATTGGAAATGTCAAAAATATCCTTGATGCATAAATTATTTTAGCATATAATTTTTTAGCAAGTATACTGGGTCGTAACAAGTAATAAAAAGTGAATAAAGTATCGTCTTACAGAGATTGAGGTGTCAAATAAAATTCAATTGAGCTAAGTGAAATGCTATTAAGACTTATTAGATGAAATTATAGAAATTACTTTAAAACAATGTAAAATAAATAACTAAAATTAAATAACTAAAATAGAAAATAAAACAAACAAAAGATGTTCAACCAGTCATAGATTACATGGAATTGTATTAATCATCATCCTTTCCTTTGAATATTCTTGGTTAAATTCCATTATGTAATTTTTAATCTAAAATTCTCAGAAAATCTTCTAAGATTGAATTATATTAGAATTATAGTTAGGAAGATATTCACTAATTCGTAACTTAATATAATCTGATAAAGTATTCATTACATTCATGCCCTGCAATGGTATACTAGCATGTAAATATCTTATGCCACTCATTATTCATATACAACAATCGCATTCATACATAAATAGCAAGCTTCACAGAATAAGAATTGAAATAAAACTTTGGCCAGAAAATGGTCATTGGATTGAATGATTCAAAATACAATTTCCAATTCATCAAATGACTAATTGCACAAGAAAATGGAATTGATTTCATTTGGTTTAATCCAATTAATTTATAGACAAATTAATTTTTAAATTATTGAAGAACAATTCAATTAAATTACAATTCCTCAAATGTTGGCTAATTTCCAAAATATGATTGAACCCAAAACCTTAAAATTACAATCAACTTAATGAGAATAATTGATAAAACCTTAAATCAACTATTCAATTAAGTAATTAAGCTCAAGAAAATATTCAAGCCACATAAATAAAATTATCTCAATCTAGATAATATGATTTATGCTGAAATTACATGGTCAAGATTAATATCTACCTAGATCTAGAATAGATAAAAATCCTAAACATCATTGAATGATAGATAAGCATCCAAGAGGAAAATTAATCGGTAAAATCACTCCATTAAAACGAAAATGCATAAAAACTGAATATATTCAACAAAAAAGCTTCAGTAAACCGAACTACATCAATCCTTAAACACAGAAAATTACATGGAAGAAAAGAAGAACATGAAAGATAACAGAAATTACAGCAGAAAACTAAGAAAAGAGGAAAGAAAAGGGAAGAAAATAAGAGAAGGAAAGCCATTCCCAAGTGAGAAGGATTTCTCTCCCTCAAAACTAATATGGAGAGTTGCCTCTATTTGCAGCAACTGCTGGAGGAAGTCCCAAATTGAAATTGTTTCTATTTTGACTTAAAGTTGCTTATAGGGGCTCTTTGCAGTGCCAACACTGGGCACTGCGATCCAGTGTTTTTCCACTAAGTACATAGCCACATTAGATTTGACATAAGGCTCCAGTGTTGGGTGCTAGCTTCCTTGACATCAAATTCTAATTGTTCTTTGTTGCTGTTGTTCTTTGTCCGATTTATACCCAGATGCTAGTAAACTCTGTAAAACACATAAATGAATCAATTGGGCTAAAATTATGGAATTAAAGCACATATATCCTATGATTAATTCACACCCAATAAAACTCAAAACACAATAAAACTAAGAGTTTTGGCAATATTGCAGAGGCAAAATGCACTAAAATGAGGATTAAAATGAATGGGAAAACTGCATGTTATCAACCTTCCTCTGAATATGCTTTGTTGCTTGTTTTGAGTTGTTTTGTACTATCATTTACTACCATATGTCATTGTTTTTTTAAGGATGCCAATGTTTGCTCATTTTCGATGAGGACTCCTTCTCTTTTTTTTTTTATTGTCATCTTCGATTAGTTTTGAAGAAAGTTCTTCTGTCCTGCTTATATGTTCATTTTTGTGGGGATGGGTTCATGGGTGAGAAATGAGAGAAAATTAGTAATTCTCAGTGTATACCTAAAAGGTATAGCAAATTTCATCATCTCATATAAACCATTGGATATACATCTAATGGTCCACTTTTTTTGTATTTTTTGTTTTGTATTTTTATTATTTTTAAAAAATTATACTATCTATTTGATCTAATGACTGTTGAATAAGGTCAAATGATTAATGAATTTTTTAGAAAAAAAAGTAAAAAAAAATTAAACCGTTAGCAAATCCAAATTCATATCCAACATTTTCATTTGTGAGTAAGAAACAAAGTGGTGGATCCTCTCTCTCTTCTGTTTTGTTATATATATATTAATATAATATATATTCCAATTAGATAGCGGTTGATAAAAATATATTAAAATTCTGTCAATTCATTTCTTCGAATTTCATATCAAATAAATTTTTTTTTCATATCATACCAAATATATTTTTTACATTTCTATTCTAATTCTAATTTCCTTTGCCTTTCCCTTATATTCTTTAATACATATCAAACATGTCCTAAAATTTATAACATTTATTTATTTATTTTAAAAATTCAACCTATCTTCGCCTATCTTTTACTTTATTTTTTATTTAGTTTTGAAATTCAAATTTATTATCCATGTTGCTGACGATCGTTGGGCCTTTTAGGTATGCCTCCTCACTGTTTTGAATTGCTCCTTAACCGATCTCTCAGTGGATGAGCTGAGTTAAAAGAAGAAGGAAGAGGAAGTCACTGGAAAATCATCCACTTGTTGTCGCAACGCCACCTACCACTATGTCTTCTCTGTCACCCACCGTGTTGGGCTATTTTGTTAATGCTTTTTGATGAGTCCTTTATTTTGGTTAATTTAGGTTGCTTCTTAGGGTTTTTTCCTCTCCTTGATCCCATTTTTGTTATCCTTTTGCTTGCTTTGTCCTTTATTTTTGCTTTCCGCTTTGTACATAGTAGTTTCCTTATTTTATCTTATTTTACTCTCTTTTCCCTTACCTTTTAATGCTTTCTATTGTACATTCTTATAGGCCTTCCATTCTGGTCTGGAACATGGAGAAACTGAAGTTCTGCTGCTCATTTGATGGCTGGCGCCAGCACCTCAACTCTAGGTCTAAGACACAGAACATGGCGCCTCAGGCGTCACTCAGGGCGTCTAGGCGCCAATCCTCTTATTTCCAGTTATTTTTGTGCTTGGCGCCTAGGTGCCCCGGTTCTGCACCTGCGAGCTCTCTGCTTTATATAGGTTTTATGCAGAAGTTTTTGGGATCTTTTAGTTGGAGGGCAAGGGAGCTCTACTAGGGCAAGGATGGAGGAGATGGGAGACCTCTTCTCTACTGAGTTTGAAGCTTTTCTTCCTTTTTTCTTCTTCTTGATCATATTTTGTTGTGTATTTGTTATGTATTTCTTTCTCTTGTTATAAACTCTAGGGTTTAGGGGATTGATGTATATTGACTTCCTTTGAAACTTTGTTGTTGAATGCTTAAATACAATTGCTTTTCTGATTATTGGAGTAGTTGTTATTGGTTTATTTCCTTTTACGTGATTTACAATCATTTAACTTAGATGTATTTGGGGTTTGTATTAATGCTAGACATAGCTTGATATAAACATGCCCTTGTAACTGTCTAGACATAGATAATCTTGTTTGTGTGGTCTTACGAGTTCTTGAACTTAAACTCCGAATCAATTAATTGGACTAAGACATTAGCTAATTATTTTGGCTAGGAAGATTTGCTCACCAAGACATTGGGTTCAAATATTTTCGTGAACTCGACCAACACTAAATGGAATTTGTGAATGTATCTAAGCACTCTCTAACAATTCACAGATTAGTTTGTCTATGAATTAATCGGATTAGGAGTTAAGAAAGTCAATCTCCTACCCGTTGTGTTATGGCGTAGTTCTTCGTTTGGTGTTTAGTTAATTCATTGTCATTAGTTTAGTTTACTTTCAGTTAATCTTTACATTTTTCCTCTGTCCAAATATAACTTGATCTAGTGAAATTGGTAATTGTTAAAGTCAATCCCTGAGGACGATAACTCTTTCTCATCACTTTAATACTTGTGCGACCCGATACACTTGTTGAGAAATAGCGCATCACTCTTATCGGTGAAAAAGGATATCAGTTGGGATTTTTTCTTTTCAAAGTTGGAACCATATTTATTGAGGAATGTGTCGGATAAGATATTTTGGAGGGAGTTATATATCGTCACATGGCACTAAGGAAAATCGTCTTATTTTGGTGTTGAATTTGTCTAATCCCTAATCCTCCTAGAATTTTAGGTTTTGCAATTTCATCCCAATTTAAAGTGTGTATTTTTCTTGTATTGTAATTGTGTCCTTAGAAAAAATTTCTTATAAATTTATCAATTGATTTCACAATTTCTCCCGGGAGGATATAAGGCCTTAGACAGTAGTTAGAAAGGCCAGTCATGGTGGAATTGATTTTTTCATTTCTTCTAGCTTTAGAGAGAGCATTAGTTTTCCATCTTTGAAGTTTTGAGTTAATTTTGTCAAGGATAAAATTAAAATCCTTCATTTATAGCTTAGTTTGAGAGGTTACCCTAGGTATAGGCCAAGGTCATTACAGGATTTCATATTTAAAACATTCTGAACAAGGTTAATAGATTGAGTGGGAGCAGTTTTGGAGAACCAAGCTTTGCATTTCTCTAAATTAATGGTAAGTCCACTAATGTTATAGAAAGGAGTTAAGCTTTCATGAATTGCTTCAATGCTTCTAGGGGTGGCTTAACTAAAAAGCATAATATCATCAGCAAAAAGAAGGTGGGAGATGGAGAGGCTTTTTTTTTTTTAATTTAATGGAATTCACTCTTTCTGATCAATTTGCTCATTACTGATGATAGTCAGATATTCCATGGCTAGAATGAAAATGTATGGTGATATGGGATCACCTTGCCTAATGCCTTTAACAGGGATGAAAGAAAGGGAATTTTTTCCATTAATTAAAGGGGTGTAGCTTACACACTTTAGGCATGAAGTGAGGATTTCAAAGAAACTTGGAGGAAGGTTGAATAGGGAAATAATTTTTTCAATGAATTTCCATGAAATAGTGTCAAAAGCTTTTTGAAGATCACTTAGAATCACCCATCCATTTTTAGCTTTAGATTTGTTCATTGAATGCATTGTTTCTTGGGTAATTAGAAAAAGATCTGAGGAATACCTTCCAGGAGTGAAAGCCCCTTCGAAATGGGAGATAAGGGAGTGAAGATGGGGCTTAAGTCTATTAGCAAGAATTTTGGCTAATATTTTGTAGTATTACTACAAAAGTCAAGAGGACTAAAGTGGGAGAGCTTATGTGCATTGCTGATTTTGGGGATTAGACACAGTAAGGTTTACCCCATGGGGCAGGAATGGATCTAGAGATGAATATTTAATTTCTTGAATTGATGGTATGATCTTGTGCTTAACAATTTTCCAATTTTTTTGATAAAAGATTGCATGTAGACCATCATCGCTAGAGGTTTTAAGAGGGTTAAGGCTAAAAGATTATGCTTATTTCATCTTCATTGGGAATGGAGATTAGTTTCTCATGAAGGAGGTCACTAAGAGATGGGAAATTTAAAGTTAAAGGGTGAAGAGATCTCCAAATCAGTTTGGATTGGGTGGGTCAAGTAACTTTGGTGAAGATGGTTAAGAATTTCCATTTCAATTTCAAGCAGGTTAAAAGTCCAAGATTGGTGTTAATTGTATTACTCCTCCTTCTATTAATGGCATTGATTTGTAAAAATTTGGTATTTTTGTCACCCAAGGTTAACCATTGAATTCTTGAATTCATTAACCAAAGACTTTCTTCATTTTCAAGTAAATATTTTAATTGGCATTGAAGTTGTTTTTCATGGTTTAGAAGTTGGTCGTCATTCCTATAATCAAGACAATGCTGGATTCCCTTTAGCCTAGATTTAGTTCTAGCAATTTCCTTAAAAATGTTTCCATATACTTGAGAGTTCCATTTTGAAAGCTCATTTTGGAACGAAGAGATGGTTAGTGGGAGATCAGAGAGAGAGAGTTGTTCCAAATTGTACAGGTTAGAGCGAAAATGGTTGAGTGTTTCATCCAAAATATTTCAAATCTAAAAGGCTTAATTCCACAGTTCACATTTGGTTAAGTTTTTAAGAGAATTGGCGAGTGGTCAGATGTGATACAAGGGAGGTGGAAGATTTTAGTTTTAGGGAAGAGTTGGATCCAATTTGTTGTAGCATGGGCTCTATCTTTCCTAGTTCGGATGATGTTCCTAGGTTGTCTACAGTTAGTCCATGTATATTTTTGGGCCAACAAAGCCTAAATCAATGAGATTTGCAGTATTGAGAAAATCATTAAAAATTTTCATTTTTGTCCTACTAGGTGGCTTGCCACCAAATTTTTCGTTAGGGTGAGCAATTTCATTGAAATCTCCCATGATAAGTCAAGGTATTTTAATTAACATTGAAATGAAAGATAATCTTACCCAAATGTGTTTTCTAACCTTAAAAACCGACCTAGCATAAAGGGCAGTTAAAAGAAAGGTGGAAGAGTCTACCTGGATTTTAAGATACACTTCGTGAAAAGTTGATGTTATAGGCTCAACAGTAATGTTTGCCAGATTCCAAATAACCCATATCCCTTCAAAGAAGCCCAATGCATCAACCTTGAAGTTTCTCTCAAAGCCCAAGGTACTAATTATGGAAATTGCTCAGTCACCACTAAGGCGAGTTTCAGTAAGAATAAAAATATCAGGATAGTAGTTGTTCCTTACTTCCCTAAAGGCTCTTCTAAAGTCTGCATTACCAGCACCTTTAATAATCCAACAGAGAATGTTAATGGGATTAAAAGTAAGTGGGGATTGGCAATAAAGGGAGGAAATGGCTTAAAGTGGGAGAAATGATGAAAATTTTCCTTGAACTCAATTGTTGCACTTTGGATGTTAAGAGTGTAGCTTATTGGGACGTCTAGAATGGCGTGTAGTGAGTGGGGAGTAAAAGACGCCAGTAGGATCTGATCTCCTCTTAATTCTAGGGTTGTTCTCGGGGCTAGGATCTCCACAGGAGCCGAAATGGGTAGACATAAACTTCATCATAGAAGCTTATGAAGAAGAATTAAAAGAGGTAGGTGTGTTTTTTACAGTAAAATTTCTGTGGTCATTTTAAGAGTTACATTTTTAAAAAATTTGAAATTTTGATGATAAGATGTTTACAAAAGTTGCATCCTAATGGCAAAGAGCTTTATTGAATCTTTTAAAACTTAGAAATATTATTGTTTTCATATATTTCATACTCTAATTTTTTATATATGGGTTTTCAGTTACTTGAAAAACACAAGTTCAGATTACCACGTATCATACGCCACCTAAGGCTTTTTCAGTTTTTTGGCTTGTGGAAACATACTTGAAACAGCTCATCAATGAATATTAGTCATTTGAATTTTGAAGGTGGAAACAACAAAAGTTAGTATTTCAGACCTTACGTTGATATTTGGGGAAAACTAGAATAATTATTAAACTACTCTCAAGTCTATTATAAACGTGGTCGGGGCTGCTTCCATTCTATTATGTTTAATGAGTTTGGATTTTTATATATGTTTGGAAAACCTATCTAAAGCATCATTTTATTTTTGTGATGGACCAGTAAGCATTTCTCTTTGTCAAAGTAGGGGCATTCATTTGTTTCATATTTTTTTAACTATAAATGCTTAGATAATCTGCATGCATTAAAGATTATGGTGGAAGTTCATTTCTGCTTAATATATTAGCTGTAGATTTCAGTTTGTTCTTTTTTAGTTCTGAACTATTAAAGAGTTCTATGATTAATGTGCTTATTCGCAAAAAGTTCAATGATTAATGCTCTTCATCCAATTGTAATAGTTGATGGGTATTGCCAATGATAAAAGAGCCAAGGAGTACTTACCATTGAGTGGTCTCTTGGACGCAATACCCCTAATTTGAGTTACTAATTTATTTAATTTGATAGGAATTCTAATACCTTATTTCATATGATGGAAAGGTTCTCTTACCAATGGAACATGGCTCTGAAGAAATCGAAGTATATGACGCAAAAGGCTTAGAAAATAATCTTAAAATAATCTTGCTGATATATTAATAAATGTTGCTCAACAAACAACACATGATTTGAACATTCTTCCGGTAACATAATTTTCTCAAAATGCACAGGTGCTGCTTGTTTTGGTGATTGTTGACCTTTTATAAGGGTTTGACTTCACACTTTACCTTTTATAAGGGTTTAACTTCACAAACCTTTATAAGGTTTCTTAAAAATAAATCTAAAATTATGAAGAAACTTCTCAAAGAACAAAATTTAGCCGTATGAAGAAATGGGGCTGATTCATTTTCACCTATCATCCTATATAAGGTTTGCTGAAGGTATTAAACACCATTGTGCTTCCTAACCCAATTTTTAAGAGGCTGGATATCTTGATCTGACCACTCCTACTAGCTCCAACACGATGCTGGCCACTAGGCAAGCCAAGCCCAATTTTTAATGCATGCAGCTTTTCCATGATAAAAAATGATGGAAGTTCACATGTCAAGCTAAGACCCAATCTTTCAAGGGTGGGTGAGAAGTTTGTATATAACTCTAGGAGTGTTACAAATTATATTTTTTAGTCAAATGAAGAAAAGAGCAGTATTTGAACATTGTCACCACTCACCAGGTACAAAGAAATCTTTACTGATCTATCAATAGTTCTAAGCATCTAGAATGTGGTAAACAAATAGAAAATATTTTATCTTGAAACAAACAACTTTCTTCCTTTCTCATCATTTATCTATTGATGTAGCATCCCGAGGCACGAGTCTGAATGCATATTTCTAAATATTAACAAAATTGAAGTTGTGGTATTTTTGACTACGCAAAGTATTTTTTTTAGATTTAGTTTTAATGAGTGTATAAAAGTGATGCAATTAATGCAAGTTTCACTATACAAAAAATGCTTATAAAATGATAAGAAGAGTTCAATGGATTACTAACTTTTTGATTGTTTGGATCAGTAAAAATGATGTAATAATCATGATATATGACGTGATAAAAGAAAAAGTATGACTTATCTTGATATATAAATCAAAAGTAAATAATTAAGTAAAATTAACTCAATGAATATGACATGTGATATAACTTATTTCAAAAAAATTTGGTGAATTGGCTTAAAGTATATATTTTTTGAATGCTAAGATGGTACTTGAGTAGCTATGTCACTAAAATTTAATGAAATATTAACAAAAAATTAACAATAGAGACTACATTAAAAATCTATAAAATTATAAGAAACCAATTAAAATTTTCAAACTAGGCAAAATATAAGATTCATGTCAACCTGGAGACAAGACTATTAAGACTAATATTTTGTTGCAAACACAAATAATTTTTCTCTTCATATATCGCAAGAGTTTGTTGCACTTAATTTGAAAGATTCGAAATAAAGAAGACTTGAAACTACTTGCACTTAATGTAATAGATAATTTGTAAATAGCATTGTCAATGTTTTATATAAAAAAATTTACGAACATAATTTAAATTTCCTTTTTCATGCTAAACATTGGATGTCTTTTATAACAGAGTTGTTTAATAATACTCCCATCTGGTATACCCTGTGCATTCATAGATCAAGCCATATAATGTTGACAGCTTACAAATGTTAAGAATAAAAAAAATGATAAGTGATAACAATTATGGAATTTCAAAATCTTATAAAATATACTATTTGATTAATCATTGATATCTCTAACAATAAATACTATATAACACATGAATTGTATATAAAATGTATGCATACATTATTTTTAAATTCCCTAATATATCTGATTTAGTTATTTATGTATTGCACGGGACGGGGGACATACTAGTTTGTGTATGTCTTCTTGCATGATTTATTTAATGAAATGCATAAATATATCTATTTATTTAATGAAATGCACAAATATATCTATTTATATGCACATATGAATTGGATATCCCAACAACAATAATAAAGACATTAAGAGACGAAAAAGAAAATTAAATTTAATTATAAAGCAAAACATTTAATGAATATATTTGACACCCATATTTATTATCTAGAATAATGTCTTGGGAATGGGAAAAAATATAAAGCATGCTTCTATGTTAAATGTTTGAACACTTTATTCACTACTTAAACACATAAATGTATGAAATTCTTTACTAGTTTATAGTTTTGGTAGATTTCTAAAACAATATTACATCTTTAAAAATCCGACCAAAAGATTTGTGGAGACATATGCTAATATAATAAAACCAAGCTCTTCGCCAATGAGAATTGATCCAAAGGATTGTCACCAATGTCAAAAGTACCATAACATAGGCTGCACCGAAGCTCCAATAGAATGCAATGACATCAATGAAAGGTTCGTTTCCTTGAGTCTCATTCAAAGGAGTTTCCAAGAATGGTGGTTTTGCAATGCGTCTATTACTATTGCTCCAAGACAGATATGGGTTTCCTTTATAGCTATTGTCATCAAAGGTTCCAAATTGTCCTTGATCAGGTGCTCTACCTGACAAATTATTGTAGGACACGTTGAATGTTGATAACGAGTTCAAGTCCTGCAATTGAAGAGGGATTTGTCCTTCCAAGTTGTTGTAGGAAAGGTCTAAGCTCTCTATCTCTTTCAAATTGTGGAAGCTTTCTGGAATGGTTCCATTCAGATAGTTGTGGGACAAGTTGAGAGCATGAAGGGCAAGTAAGTCCCCTATTTGGTGTGGAATCTCTCCTATTAGCTTATTTGATGACAAATCTAATCCTGACATCATTAGAAGCATATTACCTTTGTATGAGAAAGATAAACTTTTTGTCAAAAATTGCACTTCTTCATTGACAAGTCTAGAATAACTTCGGAAAAATGAGATCACATGAAAATGTGCATATTGATAATAACCATCTTCATCTTTTGATGTAGATTCAATGAACTCTTCTGTTATGATTTCTAAGGAATCATGTGTTTGATTCCCAAAGGTCATATTATTGAAGCATGAAGGTATAAATCCAATGAAATTATTACGTGAAAGATCTAAGATACTGATTTGTTGTAGCTGACATATCATATTGGGAATGTGGCCCTCCAACTCATTATCTCCTAATAAAAGAAATTTCAAGAACGAAAGACCAAAGATGCTCTCTTGAATACTTCCGGTAAATTTGTTGTCCCCCAAATCCATTGTTACTATTTTGGAACTTCCTGATAAATTTTGAGGTATAGAACCAGTGAATTCGTTTCCCCGCAAATGAAGGAATCGTAATGACAAAGTTAATAAGCAGGAAGGTAAAACTCCAGAGAATCTATTATGAGATAGATCTAAAAACTCAAGAGTATTGTTGCAACAATTCGTTGGCATGGCACCTTCCAAGTTATTGTTTGATGCACTTAACACACTAAGTGAAGGTTTGAAAATCCATGTAGGAAGCATACCTGAAAAGTTGTTCCCAGAAATATCTAACGCCTCTAAGGTCAATTTTGATCCATCTTCAAGTGTTCCATCAAACTGGTTATTATCCATCAACAAATAAGCCAATGATCTCATGTTCATTGGTGTAGAAAATATCTGCCCTTGGAACCTATTGTTTGATAATTTCAAAACATATAGCGAGACGCATCCTAGAAGAATATTCTTTGATATTTCTCCAGAAAAATTGTTGTAGGCTAAATCCAAAACCCTCAAGTTTGACATCTCTCCAATGGAAGCAGGAATATCACCATCAAACATGTTGCTTGAGACATTTAGATATTCTAAATGTGGAAGGAAGTATCCTATGTTTTTAGGGAGCTTCCCATGGATCCTATTGTTTGATAATTCAATTGTGTGCAATTGATCCATGGGTTTGTAATTTAGATTATAGTGTAGTAGAAGTCCATCGAAGGAGTTATCATTTAGAAAGACTTTGTTCAATCCTGAGTTGTTCACAAGCAACCAGTTTGGAAACATACCAACAAGATTATTGTGTGAAAGATCTATGTGTTTCAAGCCATGTTGGTACAAAAGGAAGGTAGGAACAATTCTTGTAGGTAAGTTTAATTGACAAGAGGTCACTTTTAGATATTCCAATTGAAATGACGGACTCCAAGAAGGGCTTTCAGTTTCCACTTGAAATATTTTGGAATTATGCATCTCTTCAAGTGATAACGCCTTGAGCTTTGAATGGTTAGCTATAGAGTTCAATGAGAATAATCCTTCGAAATTGTTATTTGAAAGGGAAAGATACTCAAGAGACACAAGTGGAGCAATAAAAGATGTTGGAATGCTCCCACTTAAGGAATTGGATGAGAGATCAAGAGCTTGAAGTAATGTTAAATTGCCGAGGCATATATCCAAAGTTCCTGTAAAATTATTTTTTGAGAGATCTAGCTCTAGTAGTTGCTTCATTTTGCATAAACCTGAAGTGAAAAGAAAGGAAATCATAACCTACCTAACTTACCAATATACTAACACACCAAACTTGAATAAAGTTAAGTAATAATGATATCTGAGGTAATTTTAAAGAATTATATATAATATTCACGCACCTTGAATTGGCAACGGTCCACTGATATTACAATATCCTAGGGTAAGGACTTTCAAGTTGGTCAGGTTTGCCAAAACTTCACAAGAATGAAGAGGTACATATCTAATTAGTCTCTTTACTTTCGGTAAGATAATTGAAAATTAAATTGACGTGGCCACATAAGATAAGTAAAAGACTATATTTTAAAAATTTTGCCCTTAAATATACATCGATTGATTGTTAATTTTTAATACTTTTTAATTTAATTCTTAATTATTATGAACTCATTAGATATTGTTACTGAATCTCTCAAAAATAATTAAATATACAATTTACTTCTTCAAAAGGACTAATAATGAGGACAAACTTATTTAACACTCAAATTTCAAAAACTAATTAATAAACATGTGTATAAGGGAGTAATTAATTATATATTTATTCTAATTAAGATAAGGATGTTATGGTAGTAGTTTATTGAGAAAATGAAATGTTTCATTGTGTATACAAGGATGGATCCACATTGTAAGCAATGGGGGCAATTGCCCCCACAAGAAATTTTTTTTTTATAATTAATATATGTGATATTTTTTTTTGCTTCTATAAAAATTTACATGTTATCCTCATATAATAAATTATAACTACTTATCTTATTAAGAGTATTTCACTAAATAAGTTTTTTTTTTTAAATTGAATTTAAAAATTAGTTGTATCTCACTACGACACTATTCAATAAGTTTATATTTTGTGTATTTTATATTATTTTTTATCACTTATGTATATTTATAATTTTTTTAGTGAAAAATATTTTTAAACTATTTCTTGCCTCCACTAACTGAAATTTTTAGATCCGTCCCTGCGTGTATAGATGGATATTCATATTAAAGTAGCTAGCACATACCTTTTTCATCAAGTCGACCCCCGTCTCTAAATCCATAATTGTATGATAGGAATAGATATGTTAGAGATGGAAGAGTATTCAAGTACTTGAATATATTTTGGTCCAATGAATTGCCATGTAAGTCCAGGGTCCTCAACCTCTTTAACTTGGACAAAGAATCAATATCTGAAGATTTTGATGAATCAACAATTATTCAAACTTGTGCACACAAAAATGGTCCACTAATTAAACTCTTAAAGGTTTGAACTTTTGTTTTGCTTTTATATTTTTGTGCATATGATTAATTAAGTCAATAGCATGTTGTATAAAGTACTTACTATAAACGAACAAAAATACCGTTGCATTAAGACATGCCTCATATAGTGTCGTTAACGAAGGTCCTGAAGTATAAACTGGCTTTAGTTGGATTCAATATTTGTATATAATTTATATATATTAAAATGTGTTTAATACATATTATTGAGGATTGTCTCCAATAATTTAAAGAAGCATACCTTGGACTGTGAAGGGGTTTATTTCCTAGTGTGTGTGTGTGTGTATATATATATATATATATTGTTACTTAAAACCATTATATAGCTCTAAGTTTCGCAAAATTTGGAACAAAAGCATTTATTTAATGCCTTTAAAATTTAGAGTTATTAATACATTACTTTTGCAGGATAACTAATTACGGTTTGGATCTTTTATTAATAAAGCAAAGTTTGAGCAATCTTTATGTTTATGTGCATAGTTATAAATCAGATTGTTAAAAAAATTAAATTGTATGGCAAATTACTCTCCTCTTCCATGAGATATACTTAATAAATTAACATTTTTTTCTCTAGAATGGTGCGCAAGCTTTCCTGAAGTTAACATATGACTAGATTATTATATTCTGAACACCTAGGTGACACAAAATAGATCATATCACCAAAATTTAACAAAGTATTAATAAAAATTTAATGAAAAGAAATAAAATAAAAAATTTAAAATTTTAAGGATCTAATTAAAAAAATTTTAAATTATAAAGACCTAATTGAAAATTGAATAAGATTGGTGAGATTGAAAATTGAAATACAAATTTACCTTTAATACATAAATTATTTAAATTTAATGGAATTATAGCTAGTTATATATATATATACATACACACATACCTTGAATTGTAAAGGAGGGGCTTCTAATGTAATTGGAGCTCAAATCCAAGAGCTCCAAGTTTTGTAATACTGACAATTCTGGATGAAAGAAAATGATTGATGTGAAAAAGAATATAGTTTATCAAGTCTAGAATTAATTAAACAGATATATACATATGTTTTGTCTACCTTGGATTGGAAGGGGTCCGCCGATATTGCAGGAAGCAAGATTCAAGTTCTTCAGAGATAGGATCGTACTAAAGGCTTCCATGATGCTCTCATTTAAGAGATAATTGTGGCTAAGATCTAACGTCTCCAACATTGTAAACACTGACTTGTTTCTACTATCTTTAACCCATAACAATTATGTTTAAAATTAATGAAAAATTATAAAAAAATTAATTAATAGAGATAACATTGGCTTTTAATTTGCTGCTACCATGATCAATTCTTATGCATATGATTACAACTAATTGAAGATTTCATTTTTATGTGTTTTTAATTAACATGTTGTATAAAGTATCTATTATAAATAAACATACTGATGCATTAAGACATACATCATGTGGTCTCTTACGAAGGTTCTCAATTGCAAACTTGCTTTTGATGGATTCAATATTTGATTTGTTTTTATTAAAATGTGTTTAATCCAATTTTATTTAAGATTTTGAGGATTGTCCCCCAATAATTTAAACAAGCACACCTCCAGTTGTGAAAGGGCTTCCAAGTATATTGTTACATAAAATCCGACTTGGGATTTAGTGATTGTCTATAAGGACAATCATGACTAAACCATTAAATTTCAAATCCAATAAGGTGCAAGTTTTCTAAAACTAAAAAATTCAAAGAAATTAATGATGCAAATTAATTAATGAGAAAAAAGAGACATTTAATTTCCGAGGTTGAAGGAATTAATTGGATACGTACATATCGGAGGTTCAAAATTTCTAGGATCTTTAAGATTGTAACTTTAAAATGCCACGATAATATGTCATATTTGATCATGTCACAAAAATTTATTAAAATATTAACAAAAGTTTAATGATAGGAACTAAAATAAAGATCTTTAAAACAAGGATCCAGTTAAAAAAAATTAATTATAGAGATCTATTTGAAATGTGTTAAAAACAAAATTTAAGTCATTCAATATTTACTTTGCTCATTCTTTACATTTTAATAAATGTTAAACTTGGTCTTTATGTATTTCTTTTCATTTTTCTTATCTTTCACATAATTTTAATAAATAGACAAAATTAAAATTGAGTAATTTTTATTTTATGTTAAAATATAAAAATAAAATTTAAGTATATGTTAAATTTTTATTTGTTTTAATAAAATATAAATAAAATTTAAAAATGAAAATATATTTTTTTATACTTTACAAATTATGAAAAAAAAATTAAAATTGGCTAAGGTGTTTTGGCTTCCCAACGTTTTATGAGGAAGAGATGGACTGTAAAAACATAAAATTTTGAAATGGTTTTATACGTTTTACAAAATTTGGTTGTCTAAACCTCATGAATATTTTAAAATAGGTTGCAACATTAAAACTGCTACAGAGTTGTTGCAGATAAGATCAACTGCAACATTTTTTACATGTGACATAAAATTGTTGTTTATACTTCTAAATAATATGAATTTTCATAAAATTATTGCCTATTTTATTAAATGCAACAATTTTGTAAATGTTACACTTTTAAATGTTGCTGATGTTACAAAATATGGTAGTGAAGGTTGTAGGGATTGAACCAATAATTTTACCTTTAATAGATTATTTAAATTTATGGAATTAAAGCTAATAATTTACTCAAATATATACATACCTTGAATTGTGGAGGAGGGGCTTATAATGTTATTCCCGCTCAAATCCAAGAGCTCCAAGTTTTGTAAAACTAACAATTCTGGACGAAAAAAAAAATTGATGAGAGAAAGAATATAATTTTTCAAGTTTAGAATTAAATGAATAGATATATACATATGTTGAGTCTACCTTGGATTGGAAATGGTCCACTGATATGGCATCCAGCAAGATTCAAATTCTTAAGAGATGGGATCACACCAAAGGCTTCCATGATGTTCTCATTCAAGTAATTATTGTGACTAAGATCTAACGTCTCCAACATTGTAAACATTGACTTGTTTCTACTATCTTTAACCCACAACAATGATATTTAAAATTAATGAAAAATTATAAAAAAATTATAATTAATAGAGATAAAATTTTAATTTTATTTCTCTCTTCCACTCTCTTATACACACACACAAACACACACACACACACATATATATATATGGTAAATTTTAGACTGTAAATTAAAATTGCATCTGCATGGGTGTAATTAATAACGACATTTTTTATTGAATATTAATAATCAGACAGTTAATGATATATTTAAAAGAATGTCACGTACTCGAGATAGTTCAAAACTTGAGTAAATTGCACTCCCTTTTTTAATAAGCTTCAAAATTATAACTTTTTCTCTATTATTAAAATTGGGCTAAAGAGTGATCTGAAAAGTATATTTTAAAATTTTTAAAATAGATGGGAGAGCTTGCAATCTTAAAATCTTACAAGAAAGAGGAATATAATTTACTTCGAGAATTACAGTAGAAAATGCTAATAATCAGATAAATAATTACTAAGATTGGCTTAAAAGGTCAGTGGTCGGTTACCAACAAACCAAAACACTATGAAAACGTGGCTTAAAAGTTTAACTATGTAGTTATTGCTACACTAAAAAGATGTTACGGATTCAAGATTCATTGATTCAATGTCAATTGAATTGTGGTTGAACTAATTGAATATGAATAAATATATTTTTATTTTATACATTAAAAATCTAATATATTAAATTAATAAGTATTTTTATATTCAGGTTTGACAAACTTAAAAAGAGTCCAAAATAAAAAGTTATTAAGTATTTTTGTGCATATTTAACTATAATACATAATTTAAATAATATATGAACGTAGAAAAAAATTTAAAATTGGTTGTAAGATACGATATCAATTGTACTTATATGTAGAATAACACATTAATACTCGTAAAATTCATAAAAAATTAAAAAAAAAAGAAGTATGAAAAAATTAGAAAAAAAAAACTTAGAACTGGTTTAACGATTGAATTACCTAATTTTATTGATTTTTTTTATTTTTAATTGATTTTTTTCACTACTTGATTCAATGGGTTAAACTATACCATTTTGTAACCAATTTATTGATTTTACGATTTGACTAGTTGATTTAGTCAAGTTCGTTGTACTATATGCTTACATGAATACATGTGTGTGCATATCTATATAGATAATCAAACTATTCATGATATAATTGGGTAACAATGGAGAACATACCTTCAATCCAAGTTAAACCATGGAAACAATTATAGGATAAGTTAAGACTTGTTAAGTGATTGAAAGATAGAAAGAGAGATATGTTTAGTTTAACAGTTGTTGGACATTCTGGGATACCATATGGATCAGTTCCAATGAGATTAGAGAGGGAAAGATGGATAACTTGATTTGAAGAAGGATTGCAGGTCACTCTCTCCCAACCACAACTATCACTATATGGGTTTAAAACCCATGACGTTAGAAAATTGTGATTCACGGAAGCATTGATAGGGAAGAAAGACTCTTTGAAATCCAGCAATGCTCTCTTCTCTTCTTCTAGCCAACCCTCACTTCCATGGAAATGAACCTCCAAAATTACAGCAACCAACAATAGCATCTGAGTGCACCCCATCTCTTTGGGAAATGTTTTTGTGGATACATATGCAATAGATAAGCTCTCTATATATACCCAAACAACGCATTGGTAGGGAATTGTAGCTGAGGGTCAAGTTAATGCAATGAGTCTAGATATTTTTATTATCATTTAAAAAAATTGGGATGAGTCTAGTTGATATTAGAGAGGCTGAGTTCCATTTAAAAAAAAAGGATTAAAATGAAAAATTGCAAAATGTAGAGCATTTGATAATTAAGTTTTGGGTTGTAGTATTTGGATAAATAAGTTTTGCACCTACGGTATTGAAGTAATAAATCGATTGATATATAACAGCAATTTTTATTTTTCATTTTTTTCATTGGGCCAAACACCAGCCTCTACTGATTCACTATAGAAAAAGGATTACTTGATATTTGTGAATCAAAATTAACTATATTACTAAATAATTTTTATAAAATTACTCAATCTAACAGGTCCTCCTTCTACACAGTAGATACATCATATATGATTGAAAAAACATTAGAGAAAAAGCAAAAGAGAAGAAAAAAAGACAAAAAGAAGAAGAAAATATCAAGTGTTAGGTGAATTGTTAATTCAGTAGCATATTGAAATCGTATAAGATATTATCTTTGAAAACTTGTAAAGAGAATGTTTACGGAGAGTTTGAATTTTTAAGAGACAGGTAATTTTTTTACCATTAGATTATTTTAAAATTTATTGTGTATGGCAAATGACTATTTTATGGATAGCTCTAATTTTTTAAAGAGATGGAATTACTTATTCTTAGATTTTCTTTTTCAAGATTCGTATGATATTAAAATGTGCAAATTTGGAAAATGGTAAAGTAATAAGAAAAAGGGTGTGGAATTTGGGTGCACTCAATCTACTGCGTGTTATTTGAGAAATGGTAAAGTAACTTTTTGACTATGTAAAGGCTGTGTTCATACCCAAACTTTCAGGGGTAAAAAAGATGTAAGCCCGTTGGAAGAGTCTGTTGGGAAGAGCTTATTTTGAGCTTATCTGACTTATCTTAGGGCATAAGTGCTTATATGCACGTTTGGAAGAGCTTATAGAAATAGCTTATGGCATGAAAATAAGCTGTTTTCAGCTTATTTTCATAAGCTACTCTGAATAGCTTATGAAAATAAGCTGAAAACAGCTTATGTGAAATTTGTCCTCGTAAATTCTTTAATTATAAAAATAGCTTATATATAAGTACTTATATGATAAGCGTTTATTATATAAGCACTTAAATAAGCTGTTTACCCAAACAGAGCCATAAAGGTCAAGATAATTTGGTAACTTCGATTCGCAAGATTTGCCCCCTCAAAATTTAATATATTATAATTAGTGTATTCAGTCCAACTTATTAATTCTCAATCCACTGTAACACAACCTAAATAATTATGGATTATTGATACATGGATGACTTGACCGGAAGGCACCCTAATTTCCACCACACCACTCACTCATTAGTAACTTTTTGAATACGTAAAGTTTGTCTTCATACCCAAACTTTCGGTGATAAAAAATATTTAAAAGGTCAGGATAATTTTGTAATTTCATTTTCAAAACTTCTTCCTTTAAAATTTAATATATTATAATTAGTGTACACATACTAACATCGAGGTGACAAAACAGGATGACGTAGAAATTAAAATTGTTGTTAATAAATTAAAATTTATCTCTAAAACATAATACTTGGTTATATTTGGACTTGTTCTAGACTTAAAAAAAAAATTTATCTCATTTGTAACTGTTGCAATATTTTTTTTTTGTTTATTTATGCAGCAGTTTTACTGCTGCTAAAACTAGGTTGCTTTTTCTCCTAAAGCTTATTTTCACGTAATTGTGATTAATGTTTTTTTACACTACTCATTTACATAAATGCCACCGTCTTTTTACACTGTTTTCCAAAACATTGTTTTAAAAAACATATAAAATGTTTTTTAAAAAAAAGATATAAATGTGTTTTTTATTTTAAAAACAAATTTTAAAAAACAATTTTAAAAACAAATTCCTGAAAATAACACAGCAAACAGATTTTTTTTTATTTTTTAAGACAATTTAAAAAAAAAAAGGAACCAAACAGAGTCATAGACTTTCAACTTTGATAAAAATTATAATTACACTCTATCTCATATCTGTAAAATTTCAAAAAATTTCATTATCGTTACGATGGTATTTTTTACTTGTGAAAGACTTATAGTGATGGATCAGTGTGGATAACTTGAATTTTAACCCCTTTGAAAAGTAGGTAAACTTAGTCTGATCTATTTTTCTCAATCCACCAACCATAAGACAACCTAAACAATTGGGTTAATCCATTTTGCCTACTCTGATGATGTGGTAAATTTGACGAAGATGCATGTATCTACTTGATCTTTATTTAATTTTTTTTTCCTTTTACTATTTTTCTTTATAAAAAATCATTAATTCTGAATTATTTTTACATGGATGACTTGACTGGAAGACATATCACAAGTAAGTCACTCTCTTCCACCTCAACAATCACTAATCGGAGCAGATTTGAGGAATTAGGTAATTTCAATTTGCAAGACTTTGTTAATTTAAAATTAATTAGTGTACTCGCCAAGGTGACAAAAGAGGATGAGATAGAAATTAAAATTGTAGTAGATAAATTAAAATTTATCTTTGAAACCTAATTTTTTGTTATAAGATTATGGACTTAGAGTAGACTTTAACAAATTAATAAGAATTAGACTTGCATTGTAACTCTGATCAGTTTTTGTTTCTACTTGTAAGTCACAGAATCTTTTGTGGCGAAATTACAATAACAATAATAATAAAAAGAAAACATAATGCCTCATTATAGGATGTAATTTAATCAAACTTGAAGATATGTTATAATAACTATATCTGAGGTGGGCTAAAGAGGAGGTGGGCTAAGGGGACCAAGGAGAAAACCTTGGTCTATCTTAATCTTTTAGTCTCTGAGGTGGGTCCACTTTACACTTTAATCCGAAGGTGATTTAACTTTTATATGCTCATTCATTGCCTATAGTCATAAAAATACTTATGTGATTTTTCATACGCAAATTTTTAAATTTTTATATATTAAAAAAATTATATATAAAAAAATTTTGAACATTATAATATATATAATATATACATACACAAAAAAACAATTATTTTTAAAATAAATTTGCTCGTTTGATTTAATAAATTTGTTCTCTGTAAATAGCACATTAATCTTAAAATTATTACGTTTGCAACATTTAAGGGGGTTCGGAATAATTTATTTTAAATTTATTTATTCTTATTTTATAACATAGAGGGGTTTATGAAAATAGTTTATAAATTGTTTTCAGTTTATTTTCTTAAATTATTCAAGATAATTTATACAAACAGCTTATACAGAACTTATGTAAAGTTTTTCTTTATAAATTTTTTAATTGTAGAAATATTTTATATATAAGTACTTATTGTATAAGCGTTTAATTAAATTGTTTATCTAAATGCATCTTAAGTATCTTATAAATAAATTTCAAATTGCTTGATGTTTCCACGTACTGTATCAAAAGTTTACAGACGTTTTCAATGATGACAGTGTATGTATATATATATATATATATATATATATGTAATTGAAGACAAGAGATATTATGAAAGAAAGAGGAATAGAATAATAGAGAAGTGAAACACTAAGAGAATGAATATGTAAATATATGTTTACAAATAAATATAAAAAAATTAAATAAAACAAATATTTTATATGTTAATTTCTCAATTAAAGTATCCTAGAAAATATGTCATAAAATAATTTAACACACAAATCTCATATTAGATAAATAAATATGTATAATCTTTTATAATTAAATTAATGAATTGTAAAAATTAACATTAATTTATTTTTAGTATTTAATTGTTAATTTTAATACCATATGATATTATAAAATATTTTGCTTACGTTGTTTAATTTTTATGATTTAAATTATTTTACATAAAACAATAATATGATTTGCATAAAGTAATAATATTTTATTTTTTATAATATTATGTCTATTATATATATAAAAAAACAACTTATGATTTCATAATAAGATTCTTTCACATTTTTAATATATTCTATTTTTATTCAAAAATTAAATCAAACAAGTGATGATGATGATGAAGTGTGTTCTATGTAATATATAGCATGAAAATCAATTAGGGTCAACATATGAGAGAATTATTGAAGAGTATATATATATATATATATATATATATATGAGCTATAGGGTGACTTAGCAGTCAGGTACAATAACTTTATGGCTAGTCAATTTGGAACATCCATTTAGCTTCCGAACTTTCAAGGGATGGCAATACCCACGCAAACTCGACTAACCCGATCCGTCCTGCTCCGTTCGGATCAAATTATTCAACGGTTGACCGAGGAACGGGACGGATTCGAAGATTCTCCGATTATATAAATACGGGTTCAGGGCGGAGACGGGGTAGTGTCCTCCCCGCCCCGAATGTAATATATATATATATATTATATAAAATATTATATAAGTATATAAGTATATTATATTATATACTTATATATATATATATATAACATCAAAATTTAGATACTAAAAGATTCATTTTTTCTATACTTCTTTCCTCGCCTACTTGCCCCCAACATGATACACTGTCCTCAACCTACTAGAAACTAGACACATGCCATTTCTAAATTTCTTCTTGATTAGCTTATTTCTTCTCACCCACTAGAAACAAGCCAACGCCGATCGATCTACTTTTTTTAATATGGTAACATCATCTTCTACTCTCTGTTTTAATTGTTCCAAATACTCTTGTTAATTTTTGTTGTTTTCTCTGTTCAATGAAGGAAAAACCCTACTAAGGATGTAACATTATTTTCTTTGTTCAAGGGAGGAATAACCCTAGTTAGCGCTCAAATTGGAAATGAGTTCTAGTCCCATTCTTCTGTAATCGTCCTCCTTTTCTTCTTCTGTTCTTACAATTTCTTGAACGATTCCTTGATTTTAGCACAGCTTGATCTTAGCTCCTTGCACGTCTCCTATTCGGTTACAGAGATCAATACTTTTCCTCAAGTGGGACAAAGTCTTAAATTTGGTAATATAATCAAGGAAATATAATTGTTGCTTCCATATATATGTCTTAGTTAGTTTATTATTAAATTCTAAAAGTACATTATTTAGATCTTCAAAAAATTTTGCTTCAAAAAATAAAGCCCTAAGTAATGTGCTAAGGCTTTGGCTAAAACTCCTGTTTCATATTGTTTTCAAGCTTATATAATGTTAAGGCTACGTTCAGAGAATGAGATATTGGCTTATAATAATAGGACTTTTTTTTTTCAATAGTTTGAAATGGAAGATGATTCAAATAAATGTTCAATGGATAGTAGTAATAAATTAAGTAGAATCGGTGATATTTGGTCTTTTTTATATTTTATATAGAGATTGAGAGTTATAATATTTTTTTATCAATTAATGCAGATGTAATATTTGCCTAAGCAAATGACTTCATTTATGACTTTGATGAGGATACAAAAGAATTGGATCATCTACCAGAGCACATTGGATAATGTCAGATTGGAATACACTAAATTACCCCTTCCACTCAATTATATTTATATCAAACATGATATAATATTTTAAGTTTTATGATACCATAATATTTATGCAATATTCAGGGTTCGGGTTCGAGTACGATTCGGGTTCGGGTTCTGGTACTAGGAAAGCTACTTTCCTACTCAATAGATTACTTCGGAGCAGGGCAGGGGGGTTCGGGTATTAAAATTACCCGCGGGTTCGAGTTCGGGGCAAAAATAAAATACCTGCGAGGAACGGGGTAAAATATAAGTGCACGAGGCGGGGAAAGATAGTGAAAAACCAGCCCCGATCCGCCCCGTTGCCATCCTAGCTGTCACGCCTCCAACTTACGCACGTGACCGGCACGATAGATGAGCTTTTACTTCACCACCGTAAGCCAAATTCCATACCAATTTGATATATATAAGAATGATATCTCATGAAATAGAGTACAATAAATATTTCAAATATATCCATTTATTCATTAAATAATATTCTCAACAAACATTATTCGTCCAAGATTTACCTACCCAAATTACAGAGCTACTACTAGAATACTTTTGATAAAGTTTTACATCAAATATTTACCCCGATCAATGGGGTTGAGGACTCGAACGATTAGCTGGTTGTGCCTCTACTTCTTCTTGAAAATCTGTGAGGGGAGGAATGGCATGAGTATATTTTACTCAGTGAGGAAATATATTATTCTATCACATTAACAAAAAAAAAACAATCATATAAAATCACAGAACATATCATATAGTTCCAAATTAAATTCCCAAACATTTTTCGGGTCCAATCCACATAAGGTGGTCATTGTCCCGCGGCCCCTGCCGCATCCTCTCTTATTTCTGCTTTCATAATTGCCTCCCTTATTTCACCCCTATATTCTCAATACTCTTTGTATTGGAACAAATTTTTATTTAACATGATTTGCCACCCTTATTATCTCCTGCTCCTCCCTTTTTACTCCCACACAGGGACCCGTCCCCGTAACATTCTCCGTCAATCACAAGCATAACAATAATTCAACTTTACACACAATACTACCCATGTATGTGATGTTGTTCACATATATAGTATATGACACTTTTCATAAATATGGCACTGTTCACATGTACGTACAATACCATTCACAAATATGGTACGACACTATTCACGAATATGTCACTGTTCATATGTACGTATGATACTATTCATAAATACAGTACTGTTCATAAGTACAGTATAATAATATTCACAAATACGGTATGATACTATTCATGAATATGTCACTGTTCATATATATGTATGATACTATTCATAAATACGACATATGTACGGTACGATACTATTTATATATGCGACAATCAGAAATAATTTCAAGTAACTGAGGATAATTCCTTTCTGATGTGGAGGATCGGCTAAGGCCGCAACCACAGAGCATACTAAGAATTTAACCTCTAAATTATTGCAAGAATTTAAAAGAGTATAGTAGAATATTCCCTCACCTCGAATCCAAGCTATAAAGAAGGACTCAGAATCTTAACACCAGAATCAGAAGAATTAGAGGAGAGGAGAGAATAGAATCTGAAGGTGTGAGTTTAGAACTGAAATGGAAGGACCTATTTATAGGAGAAGCTATGGTACTATTTGCTACTATTCCATCTACCATTCTCCTATACTATTTCATCTACCAGTTTCACTTACCAGTTTTCATCTACCATTCTCCTATACTATTTCATCTACCAGTTTCACTTACCAGTTTTCATCTACCATTCTCCTATACTATTTCATCTACTAGTTTCACTTACCAGTTTTCATTTACCATTCTCCTATACTATTTCATCTACTAGTTTCACTTACCAGTTTTCATCTACCATTCTCCTATACTATTTCATCTACCAGTCTCACTTACCACTATACATTCTAGATTCCACTTTTGAATTGTATTTTACTTAATGGGATAAATTCCATATCGTACCATTCATTATATCTCACAATTTATTCAATTTATAAGTGAAAATTCATATTTTCAATATCATACACAACCAAGATAATAAAATTTACATAAAATATAAGCAGACAGATTTTTTTTTTTTACGGGTATTACACTAGCCATAAAATCATTTATCTAATAAATGATACATGAATTTTTAAATTTGTATATATCTAAAAGTTGATATGTAAAAAATCTGAAAACTATATATACACACACATACACTACATATGTTTATTACACTTGATATTTTATAAATACAAGTTAAATTGCTTAATCAAACATTAAAGTTGTCACACATACACGGATATATCTATATATATTTTAACGAATTTAATGATAGAAAGTTTAACACTTTTGAAAATCAAGCCCATTGCATCATGACCATCGACAACCTTTTAGCCATTATTACTCTTTAAGCAGACATGTTGATTAGTGTCATATACATTTTTCAAAATATTCATGGCATTTATTTATTTATTTATAATTATTTGAGTGTTTTTGAAAAATAATTAAGAAAAATATAATTTATAAAATTGATTTTGGAGAAATCTAAATTTAGCATAGCAAGGTTTGCATAAGCAACAATTTGAAATTTTTAATGAAACTATAATTTGAGAATAAAATTATATTAATGTAAAGATTTTCAAACATATTATTTTATATTAAAATCATGTTAAAACAGTTTAAATCAAGGTTTGTAAAAAGACAACCAAAAACTAAAGAAATGTTTATAGTGAAAATTTATGTAAAGAGCTTCCTAAAGATGATAATAGGCGTGGCAGAGGTTGGGGAGGACTCTCTAATTATGTTAAAGTATATGTGAAAATAGGAGAATAAAATATAATATAAATTATATAATTTATCTATTTTCAAAACATATTTAAAATTGAAAAAAAAAATTGGCATCCATGTAAAGCCGCTAATATTAATCATAATTTTGAAAAATCATTTATAGAAAAGACCCTAAACTGCATAGATGGACACAAAATCTTGTTCCATTGACTTGACCCGGTAATCTAAGATTATCTAACTTTTTACAAGATTTAACATGAAATATCACTATATTTCAACATTGGATCAATAAAAATAATTATTTTATAAAAAACTTTTTTATTTGCATACACAGAGAAATGAATAGGGCAAAGGAAAAGGACCCAGTATATAAATTATATCTCACGGTAACTTTCAATACTTGCAATACATTGTGGATCAAATGAATGCACCAAAAGACTTAAAAGGCTCAGAGACTCCTTCAAGTTATGAGAGTTCTGATTTCTTTTGCTTCTTGTTTGGGCCATACACCCAACTCCGCAAATTCACAACGCAAAGTGCATTGCAAGTAAAAGTCGGTCAACAACTAATCTAGTTTTTTAAAATTTCTTGAAGACATGCGATTGTCTTTTCATTTGTTTGGATAGAAGATTAATTTTTCTCAAATTTAATAACTGCACAAGGTAAAGCTTTCTTATAATAGTATTTTTAGAAATTAAACTATTGTCGTTTCTAATCTTTAAACAGTCATTGTTACCATGATCTGTCAAATTTAACTAATTTAATTCAAAATTGCTAAGCTAGTAAATAGTTTAAAGTTATTACACAGTTTATCATAACCTCTCTAAACATCTTAGGATGATTATATTCTGAATCACTAGGTTATATATAAAAACTCCAGTACTATATCAAAAACTTTGTTGTATATTCAATGTCTGTAGCCACCACATGTGCGGCATATTGGTAATGATGCATCCTTCTATATCAACATTTTTTGTTAGTGTTGACGGCTTTAGATCTAAAAATAAAATTGAAATAAACTAAAAATATGTGAGATAAAAGACACAAAATAATTGTTAAGGACGAAATTAAAATTTAAGTTGAATGTTAGAAACAAATGAAGTATTTTTGCTTATAATTATATTCTTATGTTGTTTGTAATATATACAAGGCAATAATTTCCAAAAATTTTATGTTTTGCAACACTTAAGCATCTTGTAAATAAATTTCAATTTTTCTGAAAATTTGAAATTTTCATGTACCGTATCAAACGTTTGAAGACTTCTTTCAATGATGAATGTGTATCTATATGTAATTTCAAGACAGAAGTTATTATGAAAGAAATTGGACAATAAAATAATAGAAGAGTGTAATGTAACACTAATCAGTTTTGATTTTTAATTAGGGTAAATGTAGTAAAAAAAATCAATGTCTAGAAAGGTCTAACCGGGTGTTATTAAACATTTTTAACGATGTATAAAAACACAGACGTCGAAAGGTTGTTCACAATGTTGGCCCAGAATTAGGGATCTTGGGCATCTTCTTACTACAAAAAATTTGACATTCGTGGCCACCAAAAGTGTAAAAGTCGCCACTGAATGTTTTCAGAGGCGACAAAGTGTCGCCACCTAAAGTTTCGTTATTAAAAGTTTTCAGTGACAACTTTTGTTATCACTAAAAAGTCGCCACTGATATCAACTTTCAGTGACAATATTTGTTGCCACTGAAAGTATAAATTTTGTCACCTAAAATAAGTTGAAAGGAGAGAAATGTGGCCACTAAAAATTAGTTTCAGTGGCGACTTTGTGTCGCCACTAAATGTATTGGATTCAATGGCAACAAAAGTTGCCACTGAAAGTATCATCTTCAGTGGCGACAATATGTCACTGAAAGTGTCATATTCAGTGGCAACAAACATTGCCACTGAAAGTATCCACAGAATGATACTTTCAATGGCAACTTTTTGTCGCCACTGAAGGCTTACAAAAAGTTAAAACTTTCAGTGGTAAGACAATGTCGCCACCAATGATCCTTACAGTGACGACTATAGGTTGTCACTGAAGCTTGTACTTTCAGTGCTTCAATGGCGACACTATGTCGCCACTGAAAGCTATTTTTTTAATATTTCTCTATACAATCAAACTACTAATTTAATATTAAAACATATCAAATTTCATACAAATAGTCCTTTCGTATAAATGATCATATATTAGAAGATAATTTGAAATACATATAATGTTTAATTTTAAAATGTACTTATTACAAAAGTATTTAATACAAAAAGTACCCAATACAAAATGTACTTAATACAACTAATTTTTCATTTTTTGTTTTTCCATGCATCTTTTGTGGCTCCAAAATTTCCAACAATATCTATATCTGGCGCATGACTTGGTCCCTATTATGATACAACAAATATATCACTTAACATATTTCATTAAAAGAGAAAATATACCATTCTGATTAAGACAAAAAATTGCAACAATTTAACAAACCAATATTCATATTTCTCAATAAAATATTGGCACCCCAATTTTCAATTTAGCTCTTTTTTACTTTGTTAATCGTCAATCAATTACAATACATTATTTTTTTCAAAGCATAAAACATATGTATTATTTACTAACTTATACATTAACCAATATTGTAAAGTTGTAATATAAAAAATATTAACTAAAGAAAGTACATCAATTGATAGTATATGTTTTGTATAAATCTAAACAAAGTTGGGATAACAATGCTTACTATGTTCCGTATTCTTTAATTTATTCTCTGAACTAATTTCTGATCAAAATTATTGTAGCTGACCACCATTCAATTTACTACACTTATAATTAATTATCAGCAACATGACAAAGATAACAAACTTATATATATATATATATATATATATATATGGTAACCAAATTGTTCAATAAATAGAAAAGATCCATGACCAATTATATTGGTAATCACATGAACAAAAAATGTAGATTAAAAACCTATTGGGTAAATATATATATATATATATATATGCACAAGCTATATATATATGTACTCTCTTAAGTATTCTACAAAGTTAACTGACTTGTTCTAAAAGACTAGAAATTTTTCATGTCTTCAATATGTGATCTAATCAACACGTATAATTATAATATATATATATATATATCATTAGATATATAGTGTCATGGGATTGTAGTGAGAGTCTTCACGTCTATCTTGATCAAAAGTCTTCGCTCTTACCATATATATGGAAATTTCCACTCTCAATTATAACTACTAAACTAATTAATCAAGTGCATCTTTTTTTTTTCATTTTTATTAGACTGCATTAGGGGTTAGTTTAATCACTAATTTGTAAGTGCACTGTTTGAAAACAAAATAATTTGTTTATGAAAAAACACAAGTATCTCAATTTTTGAGATTGACGAGTTTGATTTAGACTCAATTTATGCTTTTTATTTCTAATTTTCAGATGATGGACCTTACATAATAAAAAAAAAATTGAAGGAATGTGCCAAAACTTATTTTTTGTATCACAATTAGTTATAATTTGGCATATCATATGAGAGACCAAATTGAAAAGGACTAAAATATGGTTTTAGTAAAAATTAAAGCCAAATAAGATTGTAACAAACAAACCAATATCCAGCAAACACAATATATTATAAATGCAAGTGACACTTGTAAGATATGCAATGAATCTGAAAAAGATTATAAGATAATGGTACACTCCACTCTTTTTCCATCAATACCTAAAAAAACCAACAAGAAGTTTAGAGTAAACAATCATAAATCCCTTATGCCCACTTGCAAAAAGTGAAAAACATAAATAACAAAAAGCCAAGCACCAAAGATCCTAGCCACACAAAACTGAAAACACAATATACAAAACAATAATTTCCATCAAGTTTCAACAAACCAATATCCAACAAACACAAGATATCATAAATGCACCACCACTTGTTAACATTGAATAACCTAAATCAATTCCGTAAGGTCTCAATTCTCAATTAAAAAACCTAAATCTTTCTTTTAGATGAATTAAACTAATATTAGAAAGCTTACTTGTTGGATATTTGCCATTAAGGCTGTTAATTGGGTTTCGATTCGTCGATCAATCTCTACTTCCATCTCAGTGCGGTCTTCTTCTTTCTTTCTTTTCATCTCTGCTAATTTAGCAAGATCTTTGTCCCTTTTTCTTTCCATCTCAACACGATCTTCTTCCCTCTTTCTTTCCATCTCAAGACGGATGTTCCTAGTACGAACAGATGAATTTTCTTGTACCAGAGAAAAGGTGGCTGAATCTTCTTTGCTTTCTCTCACCCTAGCACACAACAATAGATACTTATGTGGAAATCTATGCCCAAGACTACACTGTTGTTGAAAAAGCTGGGGGAAGAACTAATGGAAGAAGCTAAACAGATAATGATCTTTTTTATTGATACCAGGATGCAAGCAAGATGTGCTTAATCATTCTCATTCACCTGAAAGGGTAAAACTAATCATAGGTTTAAGTTCATCTGTACATCATTTTTCTTCTTTTTATCTAAAACCAATCTATCAGCTATTCAATATTTGTCTGATTATAGTTTTGCAGTATTTGTACAGTTTAAAACCATGTGAATATATAGATGATATTGAACATTGGAAATTATAAAGGCATGTCCATTTCTGTTTTTATCTAGAACCTATTGGAATATATTAAATTTAAAGCAAAATAAAATAAAATAAAATAAAAGAGAAAGAAATGGAAGGTAGTGGAAAGCAATAGAAATAAGAAAAGAGATGAAAGAGAAAATCACTTGATTGTGCAAGATAGAGAGAGTAGAGAAAAAAGCCTCTATGTAGGACACCAATTAACTAGAACACCATATATATATATATATATATATATTATAATTGTTATTTCTTTGTACTTTGTATTTACTTTTGTATAAAAATTTATGCTATATTCCACCTACTTCTCTAAGGAATAGCATGAAAATATAAAGATTAAATAATCTCTCTTCAACAAAAGTTTAGTAGGAAATTTAATAAAAATTTTATTCTAGCTTACAAGATTAATCAAGCAATTAGAAATGTTAGATTTTACATTACTCATGGCAACATCCCAAGAAAAAAAAAAGGAAAAAGTTAACTTGAAACAATTATGGGCCAAAAAACCCCAATTAAACCTCCCAAGAGAAGAAAAGGAACCTAATACTCTAAGGTAATTCATTGTACAGTAAAATAACAATTGATAAAAATAAAGAAGGTGTGGAGCCTATATACATTTCCCATGTATACCAGACATATATTAATTTCTCTTTCTATTTCTTTCCAATTGTAATATTTATACGCACAAAGCCACAATCACATTGTTGAAGAGCTAGTTAGCTATCCCTAAAAGGAAAGTTAAAGCTTGTAGATCAAGTCAAACCCTCTACAAATAATTTACATTCACATAATTATAATTCGATCTCATTGTTTCTGTTTCTCTGTTTTGTCACTACCACTACACTCTGTTTGGCATTTTTTATTTGAGACCATCCATTTTCTATTAAATATGTAGAGACATTGATTGGTTTAGTAAAACTAAAGCATGATTGACAGATGAGATAAATTGTTGAGGAAAAAAAAATATATATATATATATTGGAGCTAACTAGCTTTAAGTAAGTCCCATCCCATCTAATAAACTTGTGGTGTGCTGTATGCAAGTTGGTGTATTTGGAGTCCAGACAAAATGGAGAAGTATAAAATGTTGAGTTTGGTAGGCTGACACAAAATGGAGTATAGCCTGATATTTTTCACTACAAATCATATTTTTTTTTCATTTTATATAATTATTATATGATTAACTTTATTTATCATTTAAAATCGGGTATGATATTTACTATTTGTGTGTGTGCGTGTGTATTGTGGAAGCTTTGAAGCACATAGCAATCTTTCTTCAGTGTAGATTCATATGTGGGCAAAAATTAAATCACAACAACACAACAAACTCAATTCAATCACAGCAACCACAGTACATACATACTTAAATAGCCATGACAAAGAAGAACAAAAAGAGAAAGTGATAACTTACCAGTTATGAGATACTGAAATTGCCTATGATAGAAACCCCAATGATAGTGTATGGCAGAGAAGATGAACAAGAGAAATTATCTAGAAATTGTTGAAATATATAATCAAGAAATTAAAATAAAATTGTGCTATGATATAAAAACCCCAATGACAGAAACTATCTAGAAATTTTTGAAACCCCAATAACAGAAATTACCCCATTAAGTACTAGTGTGCGGTGGAGAAGATGAACAAGAGAGAGCGCGCAACGGAGAAGATGAACAAGAGAGATGTCACGACCCAAATTCCGGGCACGTGACCGGCACGGTGACATGAATCCTATGGCACTGTAAACCTAATTAACAACTCTATTTTTACCCATTTTATGTTATTCATATGAAATATTTAGCGTACATAGAGAAAAATCAGAGTTTGAAAACCAAATATATATATATATATATATAATATAGATTAATATTTAGGAAATAGCATTTAAATATAAATAAATATTAATTAAGGTTAATATTAATTTAATTTAATTTAATTTATGAATGAATACTACTTAAAATAAATATATAAAAAAAATATCAATTCATACAATTTTAATGTTTAAAAAAATAAATTATGATATTTCATTCATTCTCAAAGTCACGTTAACATAAATAAACCCCGTAGTTTTAAATCTCGATTTCTACCATGATCGTATCATAAATTATCAAAATAAATCTTTAAATTTGAATCAAATTAAATACAATAAATAAAGTAGTTTAACTACCCGAGAACTCCTTAGATGTCCTAGTTGACTACAGAGCTTCCTAAACTTAACAAAAATAAAATACTAACAATTTGGGACCCACCCAACAATGGGACAGTCCAACGGCAACTACTCCTCTAGCGGGAGATTCTCCTTCACTATCTCATCTGAAAAGGAAAAATCAACGAGTGTGAGATAATAATCTCCGTAAACGAGCCAATCCCCGCCCTAATAAAATCCGCTATGCAAAAGCAATAAAATAAAAAGCATGGGTAAAAATTATAAAATCATAAGGAAAAATACACATCAAAGAATTGCAAATCAATCAGACAATTCAGACCAACGGAACTAGTACTCTTCAATGGCAAAATATCCGGGAGCGCCCATAGGCTCGCTCAACCAATCTCATCATATTTGGGAGCGCCCGTAGGCTCGCACAACCAATTTCCTCAATTTTAAATCCAGGCTCATTTCCCTACCGAAGGAATCGTTGTCTCTACTCTCAGAGGTCAAGTCATCGTATTACCCGGATTTCCCGCTTGACATGAGAGAGGATACTATCCCGCCCAAACACAAACAATAGTCATCCAATATAATAAAATACAACATCATAAATAATCAAATATAAATCTCTAGATAATCTCAATTATCTCAAATCTCAACCATCTCATAAATCACATGTGCATCCTTCTTCCTAACCAAAAATAATAATAATTATTATTATTATCATCATCAATCATATTTCCACCATAGTCATTGCCTATCTTTATACCTCATTACTTTAACACTTAAGATAATATTAAAGAAGGGTTAGTTCACTCACCTGGGTTCCTTGCTAAACCATAGCATGACATTCCAAGATTCTTCGGTAATGTGCCAGATTTTCCTATCGCATGTCTGAAAGACAAACTTTGAAATTAAAACAGAAAGTTATTTTATTTCAGTTTTCTGACCTCTGTGTACTATTTTGGCCATATCTCTCAAACGGTAGGGAGTTTTCAAACGATTTTAGATTTTCTGGAAAATAGACGAAAAGAGCTTTCCGTGAAAAGGTAATTTGAAAATTTTGGAGTTTTCTAGAGAGAGATATGGTCGTTTTAATTTTCAAAAAATTTGCTCCAGAATTTCTGAAAATAAATTTTCTTACCTTGTTTCAATTCTTGCTATAGATGAAACCCTTTGAGTTCTTGTTTGGGTATGAAATGTACAAATCCTAGGACTATGTGAAGGCTGTAGAACATGATGTGGGGTTGTTCTTATGTTTATTTCAAAAGAAACAACATAACTAAAATGGAAGGGAAGATTATGACTTACGTTAATTTCTTCTTGCTTATTAGTTGTTAACTCCACTTAACCTTCCCAATATTGAAAATTGAGTGTTGATGTTTAGAAAAAAAGATTAGCCGAGAGAGTGTGCTTGTGGGAGGGATTAGTTTGGTTGAGTATGTATTTGTTCTAGGGTTTCTAACTTAGTTTAAGATAGATCAATTTAATTGTTTAAATTTAAATAGATTTTGTTATTCAGATTTTAGATTATTTTAATTAAAAATAATATGTTTAATTCATATTTCTAAAAAAAAATTTCTTTTTCAGATTTCATATTGGGATAATTTATCCTTCAATTTAATGTCTAATTAGATTGGTTAGTTTGGATAATTATCTAATTTCCTTATTTAATCTTTTGCATTATCATTTAACCATTGCTACTACTATTTATATTATATGTATATTATTTTGTTTAGTTAATTTTGATTTGTTTTAATTACTATTACTAATATCTATTTAATTATTCCTTATAGTCTTTCGAAATCTCCTGTTGCTCAAAGGATTAGTATTCTAGTTGATTAATTTATCAACTTGTATTTTTATTAATTTTTTTTATTCAAATTTCAAAATTTAACCTCAAACGCCCAATCCTAGATTATGTAAATCTAAGATCTTACTTTAAATGTTGGAAGGTATATTTCAGATTTTTCCTTTTCATTTGTTTTCGTAATTCATTAAATTTTTCCTTTTAGACATTTTTTTTGTATAAGATTATTTCTTAATTACAACTATATATTCTAAAAATAATATGTAGAGTTTTAGAATTTAATTTCCATTTTCTATTTCACAACAAGGTTCCCTATAATTTTGTCCATCTATTCCTATACTTTGTACACATTTTTGCTACACCCCACAAGATTTCAAAATCTTTAATTTTAGTCCCTGCGAGTTTCACTTTAGTCCCTGTATGGCCTAACCTTACACATTGCTAGCCTACAGCCTGAAATCACATATCTAAGCATCATCACATTATATTGTGATATCACACACACATTTTACACAATATTTTCAAATCAATAATTTGTGAAATAAAATTCATCAAATTAAATGAAAAATAAAAATGATGGGTATTACAATATTACCCCCTTTAAGAAATTCGGTCCTCCGAATTTAACGTACCTCTAGATGTAAAAAGATGTGGGTGCCTGGAAGGAATATCGGTCTCTATGTCCCATGTAGCTTCTTCATGGGTCTGATTCCACTATAAAACTTTGATTGATAGAATCTCCCTAGACCAGAGTTTCTTTATCTGGCTACCCAAGATAGCTACCAAAACCTCCTTGTGTGATAAATCCTTGTCCAACTGTATGGTATCCTGACTTAACACGTGTGAAAGGTCACAAAGATACTCATGTGAATCGTGAAAAAATTTTCACATGCCTAAACTCACATTTTCCTTCAACGTCGTATTACATGGGGTATTACATTACTTCTCCCTTTAAGAAATTCGGTCCCCGAATTTCAACTACTGCCAATTCCTTCCTCATTGGCGTTACTAAGTTTTACCAAGACCCTAATCATTTCCTAGTTTTTAACTATGATACTTTTCGCATATTAGTAACTTGAGCTTGTCCTCTTATCACGTCTATTCCATTCTAAGCTTTGTGTCATCATTCTCTTTATGGCCTATAACTTGTGCTCTTTTACTAACAACACTCTGCCACTAAGGCTATCTTCTTTCCCATTCTTGCTTGGAAAATTCTAAATTGTGGTAACTAATGTGCCATGTTTATTTGTGCCCAGACTCATTCTTGTCCATTTTAATGGTTTACACAAGTCACCTCGGGGACTTCCCCCTAAAAAATCAACCTTCCCATTTCACTTCATGTCGTCATCTCGAATCTTACCAACGCCTCGTAGCCATATGGCCTCACTTTGCCATGCAGGCTCATCACACATATTTAGGCTCATGCACCGCCTACTATTAATATAATTTACTTCTACGAACCTCACACGATTGTGTTGAGTTTCCATCGTCACTAGCATTTCCTTACTACAAAGGCATTTGATGATTATTCAAAGTCTTGTCTTCTTTCCTCTTGATTATGATTTCTCACTTGTGGGGACACTTCTAAAGCTGCCATAACTTTGTCCTATGCTCAACCATCATTTCAATATGATAAACTAAACACTGATGCCCCTCAGGGCTTTGCAAATCTCTACCTTGCAACTAAGCCTAGTAGGTTATACTCCAAATCAGGTCATATCTCTAAGGAAAATAGGGTGTACCAACCACACGTTCTTGAAGAGATCCTTAATCATAGAGCAACTTAGTCATTCCCAAATGATCAACTTGCTATCATAACCAACTCACAATGATTCTGGTGCTACATTTCAAATCTCAAGATCCAACTAAAATTTGACTAACCACCTTATGAACGAAACACCCTCGTGTCCATACAATATGTTTGATGTGCTAGCCAACACGCTAAAAATGCCTAACGTCTTACACAATTTAAAAACTCTTTGTAAAAATCGTAATAGGTGGAGCGGAACTCTTTCCCACTAAACATGCTAATCTCAAGTACAATCACATTTAAAATAAGTTAACATAGATCCCTTTTCATTAAGCTTGACGTCACATGCAAACTAATATATATATATATATTGGGATTCCCTTTTCAATAGACTGAATATCAATTAGGATTTTCTCTTCCCCATTCCTAAACTTTGTAGTTATGAAATTTGAAAAGTTCAATCTCAGGCCACCACCTATACAGACATATTCAACATTTCATAATCCCAATCAAGTTTCCGAAAATCCCATGCTCAAATCCCAGCACCTTCTAATTGTCCGAGTATAAATCATCCTAATTAAGGCAATCTTAATGCAACCTGCCATAAACACAATGCAGATTTTCCAAATAGATAAAATTATCCCCAATTTACTTTGTCATATATATGTGATTTCATGCCTTTGGTTCTCTTGGATCTTACTTTCAACCATGTCGAGTATCCAATCAAATTGGGTTATCCTCAATCTCATCGATCTATTAGGTTTCACCTTCAGACATAATTCATAACACCCGCAACATAATTCAAGTTATCACTTAGGTAGTCTAGGGATCATCTCATTACTCAATCCATTATGGCCAACCATGGCACATTACTCACACTAAGGTAATTCTATTACGATGGTCTCTATTCTTTTTTAAGACCGGGTCATAGGACCCTATTGCAAACTTCATATTGTTTTGAATTGAAATATCACCACATACCATCATCATCCCAAAGTATTTAAGATTAAGGCAATCATATTATCAAGTAAAATTACTATCACTTATCACCTGAAGTGTTAGTAAATAGTACGATCCACCTAATCTATTGGGTTATCATATTCTGCTCCTATGAACGTTCTAAATCTGAACCCCCACTATCTTTAAACTCATGAACTTTATTCCAAGTTTCCTAATGTCCAAACTATAAACCTTTTACATTCCAACCATAAACCATCCTTATCCTAAACCCTTTCATATAATAAGTAGGACCTTGGTAACTTATAAAGATAAGCCCAACACCTTTCGCATAATGAGGACATATTCAGTGTGTCTAATATAATTTAGTCTTGAAATCTTATCTCTATACAATACAATCTGCTTAACCTACCAAATTGTCACCTAACTTGCATTAAGCCCACTCGAGTGTTCTAAGTCTTATCATCTCTCTTAACACATAGAGTTCACTGCTCGTGTTAAAGCCCTTTACACAATTGCATCCACTTATATTCAATCATTATACAAAAGAAGCTACTAGGTGGCCTAGATAATAGGTACTTCCCCTTACTTAACTTAAAGGTAGAAATTTACCCCCTACTAGGTTTAAACTTATGACTTCTGTTTTAGGTTCTCTTATATCCAAATTATAAATCATTCATGCCTTAAACATTTCACATGGGAAAGATCTTTCCAACTTATAAGGGTAAGTTTAGCACAATAAGGACATATCCGGTGTGTTCTAATATGGTTTAGTCATAAAATCCTATCCTTAAATTCACCTTTACTAGGAAGATATGAACTAGGTTCTTACACCGATCAATCAAATTAGTACTCCTCTTTTTCCCACGAATTTAAAGCCTTGACCAATCTTTAACCATATTTGAATTTATGAACTTTTTATTAAAACACTTTGTCTCAAATATATGTTTATTCTTAACAATAGATTCATAAAGTGCTTAACCAGTTTGGGTACCTTCCCTTTTCACACAAGCATAATTCCTTATCTTTTATCCTTTTCCCTCACCTACTATTATTCACATGCTATTCTAGGGGCATGTTATAATTGAGCGAAATCTTTCTCCGATCAAGGTCACATCTTCCTTGTTTTAAAGAAGGTTCATATCTTACAATGAAATTATACTATTAATTGCTACGGAATCTAAATGATGTCCTTTTCACAATCCTTTGTTATCTTGATTTCTATATCTTTATACCTTGTTCAATTATCTAGTAATGGCTTTTAGTGAGCCTGTATGTCTTACAATGGTGCTCCATCTGTATAGCAGGTATAATAAGCATTATCTCATATACATCTCAGTGAAGTGTCCAACCCATTCTGGAGTTGCTCGTTCATTAGTGTAACGGGGTCGCGTAGACGCATCCTTACAGTCTTAACCCAAAAAAATGCTCTTTGTAACCTATTGGAGGTGACAACGCTTTTACTCTACGAGCACTCTACTCAAGGTAGAGAAAAGCGTATACCACTACTATTGGGGAGTATGACACGAAAGAAAATAGGGATACACATAACTCTATAGGACCTTCTGTGGATCCTCGTCCTATGGTCGTGCTGCAGTCACGACAATAGGGGAGGGCCCACTAAAGATGCCTTACTCTGTAGTCACTAGGAGACCTAAAACCAGGCTCTGATACCAACTTTGTCACGACCCAAATTCTGGGCACGTGACCGGCACGGTGACACAAATCCTATGTCACCGTAAGCCTAATTAACATCTCTATTTTTACCCCTTTTATGTTATTCATATGAAATATTTAGTGTACATAGAGAAAAATCAGAGTTTGAAAACCAAATATATATATATATATATATATATATAATAGATTAATATTTAGGAAATAGCATTTAAATATAAATAAATATTAATTAAGGTTAATATTAATTAAATTTAATTTAATTTATGAATGAATACTACTTAAAATAAATATATAAAAAAATATCAATTCATACAATTTTAATGTTTAAAAAAATAAATTATGATATTTCATTCATTCTCAAAGTCACGTTAACATAAATAAACCCCATAGTTTTAAATCTCGATTTCTATCATAATTCGTATCATAAATTATCAAAATAAATCTTTAAATTTGAATCAAATTAAATACAATAAATAAAGTAGTTTAACTACCCGATAACCCCATAGATGTCCTAGTTGACTACAGAGCTTCCTAAACTTAACAAAAATAAAATACTAACAATATGGGACCCACCCAACAATGGGACAGTCCAACGGCAACTACTCCTCTAGCGGGAGATTCTCCTTCACTATCTCATCTGAAAAGGAAAAATCAACGAGTGTGAGGTAATAATCTCCGTGAGCGAGCCAATCTCCGCCCTAATAAAATCTGCTATGCAAAAGCAATAAAATAAAAAGCATGGGTAAAAATTATAAAATCATAAGGAAAAAAACACATCAAAGAATTGTAAATCAATCAGACAATTCAGACCAACAGAACTAGTACTCGTCAATGGCAAAATATCCGGGAGCGCCCATAGGCTCGCTCAACCAATCTCATCATATCCGGGAGAGCCCGTAGGCTCGCTCAACCAATCTCATCATATCCGGGAGCGCCCGTAGGCTCGCTCAACCAATTTCCTCAATTTTATTAACCCGCCATGACACAGAACCTAATCAGCAATGGTCAGGGCGCCTCACGAATTAAATCAGGGCTCACTTCCCTACCGAAGGAATTGTTGTCTCTACTCTCAGAGGTCAAGTCATCCTATTACCCGGATTTCCCGCTTGACATGAAAGAGGGTACTATCCTGCGCAAACACAAACAATATTCATCCAATATAATAAAATACAACATCATAAATCATCAAGTATAAATCTTTAGATAATCTCAATTATCTCAAATCTCAACCATCTCATAAATCACATGTGCATCCTTCTTCCTAACCAAAAATAATAATAATAATAATAATTATTATCATCATCAATCATATTTCTACCATAGTCATTACCTATCTTTATACCTCATTACTTTAACACTTAAGATAATATTAAAGAATGGTTAGTTCACTCACCTGGGTTCCTTGCTAAACCATAGCATGACATTTGGTAATGTGCCAGATTTTCCTATAGCATGTTTGAAAGACAAACTTTGAAATTAAAACAGAAAGTTATTTTATTTCAGTTTTCTGACCTCTGTGTACTATTTCGGCCATATCTCTCAAACGGTAGGGAATTTTCAAACGATTTTAGATTTTCTGGAAAATAGACGAAAAGAGCTTTCCGTGCATAGGTAATTTGAAAATTTTGGAGTTTTTTAGAGAGAGATATGGTCGTTTTAATTTTCAAAAAAATTGCTCCAGAATTTCTGAAAATAAATTTTCTTACCTTGTTTCAATTCTTGCTATAGATGAAACCCTTTGAGTTCTTGTTTGGGTATGGAATGTGCAGATCCTAGGACTATGTGAAGGCTGTAGAACATGATGTGGGGTTGTTCTTATGTTTATTTCAAAAGAAACAACATCGCTAAAATGGAAGGGAAGATTATGACTTACCTTAATTTCTTCTTGCTTATTAGTTGTTAACTACACTTAAGCTTCCCAATATTGAAAATTGAATGTTGATGTTTAGAAAAAAGATTAGCCGAGAGAGTGTGCTTGTGGGAGGGATTAGTTTGGTTGAGTATGTATTTGTTCTAGGGTTTCTAACTTAGTTTAAGATAGATCAATTTAATTGTTTAAATTTAAATAGATTTTGTTATTCAGATTTTAGATTATTTTAATTAAAAATAATATGTTTAATTCATATTTCTAAAAAAAAATTTCTTTTTCAGATTTCATATTGGGATAATTTATCCTTCAATTTAATGTCTAATTAGATTGGTTAGTTTGGATAATTATCTAATTTCCTTATTTAATCTTTTGCATTATCCTTTAACCATTGCTACTACTATTTATATTATATGTATATTTTTTTGTTTAGTTAATTTTGATTTGTTTTAATTACTATTACTAATATCTATTTAATTATTCCTTATAGTCTTTCGAAATCCCCTGTTGCTCAAAGGATTAGTATTTTAGTTGATTAATTTATCAACTTATATTTTTATTAATTTCTTTTTGTTCAAATTTCAAAATTTAACCTTAAACGCCCAATCCTAGATTATGTAAATCTAATATCTTACTTTAAATGTTGGAAGGTATATTTCAGATTTTTCCTTTTCATTTGTTTTCGTAATTCATTAAATTTTTCCTTTTAGATATTTTTTTTTGTATAAGATTATTTCTTAATTACAACTATATATTCTAAAAATAATATCTAGAGTTTTAGAATTTAATTTCCATTTTCTATTTCACAACAAGGTTCCCTATAATTTTGTCCATCTATTCCTATACTTTGTACACATTTTTGCTACACCCCACAAGATTCCAAAATCTTTCATTTTAGTCCCTGCGAGTTTCACTTTAGTCCCTGTATGGCCTAACCTTACACATTGCTAGCCTACAGCTTGAAATCACATATCTAAGCATCATCACATTATATTGTGATATCACACACACATTTTACACAATATTTTCAAATCAATAATTTGTAAAATAAAATTCATCAAATTAAATGAAAAAATAAAAATGATGGGTATTACAAGAGAGAGACAGCGTACGACAGAGAAGACGAACAAACAGCGTATGGCAGAGAAGACGAACAGGAAAGACAGCTTTTAGCGGAAAAGACAATGGAGAAAAGAAGCAACAAAGACATCGTACAAGAGGGTGAAACTGATAAAGGTGATGTAAGCTAAAGAAGAAAGAGAAGAGAGATGTAAGAGTAAGAGTCATACACATACAGAACTGATGAAGAAGACATCCAAAAAGAATTGCGTGAATAGATAAAAAATTGGGGGAGAAGGTGGGAAGTCGTATAGGGCAGCAACTGATGTATATTTATTAAATTAGTTCAACTAATTGCCAAAGGGAATTGGTTAGTTAAGTGGTAAATATTGGCCCTTTACACTTAAAGGTAGCGTGTTCGACTCTTCCAATTAATAAAATTTTTTCCTTTATATTCAAAAAGATTAGCGATTTTAGTTATATCTATAGCATATTTAATAGAATGATTAAAGTGGTATAGTGGTAAACACACGCTGTCTCCAAGACAAAGTATGGAGTTTCAAATCCTTATATTATCACTTGATTTTCTATATTTTTCAAATAAAATTTTAAATTGATTACTTTAAATAAAATTTCTAAAGGCTTTAGACTAAACTTAACTAGTTTAGTGGTGAATATGTGCTTACTTCAATTGAAGGCTGGGGGTTTGAATCTTACTTCAAAACTTATTTTTCAAAAACTAAAATAGATTTAAAAAAAAAAGAAAATAATATTTCATGTCCTTAACGTTTATCTCGACTTTTATTTATGCCCTTAATTTTTTTTTGTGTCAAATATATTCTTAATGTTTCAATTTTGTTCAAAATACCTTTTTTTAAACATTGTTAAAATATTAACTAAAGTCCACTTACCTGGCGCATATCATGTATTCAAAATTCAAAACAATATATATCAATTATTATATATAATAAAATTATTTTATAATATAATATTCTATATTATAATTTTTAATGATAATTTTAATTTAATTACATTAAATATACATTAAAATTATTATTTCAAATTTTACAGTTATTAAATGTAATAGAAATACTATAACAATAATTTGTTTAAAATTACATTAAAATTATTACATTTATTTACATTAAAATTTTTAATAATAATTTTAATGTATAAATCAATATAATTAAATTTTTAATAATAATTTTAGTGTAATTAAATTAAACTTATTATTAAAAATTATAATATCAAATCTTATATTATAAAATAATTTTAATATGTATAGCATATTGTTATAATTATTTTTTAATATAAAGTTAGGCTGTGTTCGGCAAGGTAGCTTATAGCTTATAATTAAGCTAGCTTATGGCTTATTTGATTAGCTTATAAGCTCGTTAAAAGTATTCAGTAAATGGGCTTATTTTAGTGGCTTATAGTTTATTCTGATAAACTATTTTGAGTAGCTTATAACTTATAGTTTAAAATTTTTTATTCTCATTTTACCCTCATTATTTTTTTCAAAACACTCATTATGCCGCTTACTTTATTATTTTTTATTTACTCATCTTTTATTATATTTATATTTATATTTATATTTATATATACTATATTATACATATATAATATTATATATATATATATATAATATATGATAAAAATATATAAATATATATAATATATATAAAAATAATAAAATATATAAATATATATTTTTAATGAATTTTATATTTATAAAAATTTAAATTAATTTAATTATAAAAATAATATATTTATTTATATTATTTTAGAATTAAAAAATATATACCCTTTTATGTTATTTTACACTTTTCAACTACTTCAACAGCTACTTATACCGAACATTTCTAATTCAAATAAGCTAGCTTATAAGCTAAAAATTAGATTAAAAGCTACCAACTAACTTATAAGCTATCCGCTAGCTTATAACCTAATTTTGTTAAATAGAGCCTTAGCTTCGAATAACTATAAATAATAATTAAATTTATATTATAAGATTTGTTATTAAATTTTTTAAATTTTTATATAATTTAAAAAAGTTACATAAAATAATAGCATATTCTCTTAATATAATATTTGTTATTGTTTTATAACGTATAACAATTGATGTATATTGTTTTGAATTTTGAATACAATAACAAAAATTTCTATATATATTAAATTGTACATATATTTGTTAATTGTGCATCAGTAGCTCAATAGTTGAGGGCTACTCTTATAATTCATTAGGTGTTGGGTTCAATTCTTCCCTTTTGCACTTAATAAATGTTAAGGACATGAAATACTCTTTTGTCTTTAAAAAACTGTGAATTTTATTTTTAAAAAACTAAAATATACATTTAGTGTCAACATGTGTCGCCACTGAAAGCATATTTTCAATGGCCACTGAATGGATTTTTTAAAAAAAAATTAAAAGACTCATTCAGTTGTGACAACGTCGCCACTGAAAGTGTTTTTAGGCACTGAATGTGGCAGCAAATGTGAATTTTATTTTTTAAAAAATAAAATATACATTGAATATGCTAATTGAATGTATAGAATCAGTGACGACCAGTGTCGTCACGGAAAATGTATTTTCAGTGGTGACATATGTCACCACTGAATGTATACTACAGTGGCGATATTTTGTGTCGCCATTGAATATGCTCTTTCAGTGGCAACTTTGTCGCCATTGAATGTATACAATTAGTGGCAAAAAAATGTCGCCACTGAAAGTGTCATTTTCAATGGCGACTCAAAATGTCACCACGAAAAGGTAGAGTTTCAGTGGCGGCATTCGGCATCGCCCCTAAAAATGAATATTCAGTGGCAAATTTTGTGTCGCTACCAAAAAATCGTCACTAAAGGTCCATTTTTTTGTAGTGTTAGCTTTTGGCTAAGGAGAGTACTTAGCCTTCTTGGAAGGCTAAGGATAAGGGGCTCTAAAGAGAGGCCCTCAATCCCAAAATTAGGGCCCAAACTGGATGATACGGAAATTTGAAATTAATCATTATAAGTTCAAAGGGCCTTGACCTTTAAGTCCCTCAATGCATTCACTTAACCCTATAATTTGAAGGTGGTTCCCACTAATGTTAGGTATGCAAACTCTTTGTTGGAATGCTAGCCTTACAATTTCTCACAGTATAAAAAGTCTGTGTCTATGATATTATGTATTCACTATGTAGAAAGAGTTGACTATCAATTTAAATAGTTAACAATTTATTATATCTTAAAAAAATCTTTCTTTTTCTTTTCATGGATGAAATAATTTTTAAAATATCAACATTTTCAAAATGACAGAGCAGTAAACTTTTAAAAAAATTATCTAAGAGCATAGTTAATTTCAATTCACACTCATCAATTTAACCTTTCTCTATAGTGAATTGGTGAAGGTTGGTGTTAGGCCATAATGAGATGGAAGGAATTGGGGGATAAATCATTGCATTGATTTGACATCAAGGTCGCGACACATAACTCTTATGATTGCCATTTTAGTCAACCTTTTTTTTTCTTTTTCCAGGAGTGTATATGATGCCATGCTAGTAGACAAGGATGGCTAAGCTGCATATACAGAGGTCGATCCAAATGCATGGAGACAAGCTTCTGACCGAAAGGGCTACATGTCACACTCTAATATGGGAGTATGACCAACATGAAGGTGAATTTCATTCCACTGTTGTAAGCTTAACATTACATGACTAACAAGATATATATATATATATATATATATATGATACAAGAGTTTTATTTCAACATGGTATGATAATTTACTGAAAAGACCATTTCATTTTGGGAGATGTCTTTTCCATAACAACATTTTTCATTCCACAGGTTAATTGATATATGAATATTAATTAAAACAAATGCAATATGCCAATTCCTTTCACAACCAATGTAAGATTCCTAGAAGTTCTATCTAACTATAGAGTAATTTGAATTTCCACCGTTACCACAAAACCAAAGCCACCAACCCAACATCGAAAAGGTCGTGCATTCGAAGGCTTCACTATTCCTTATACAAAATCGTACCAACTATACAAAAATTTGCAAAGGTACACAAAAAGAGAGTGATAAAAAAAATACGTAGTAAGAAATAAACCAACCACAAAAAAAATATAAATCGTTCACCACTCGTAGCGATAAGACCTTAGATTGGTCCCATCCTCAACCACTACACCTATCCAACAAAACACATGTTCCAACTTGCAAGCCGCCCCACATCACATACATAAACTGTACCACCATCACATTACATGATAAGTGAATGCATCTCATGTATTACCATTATATTATAAATGAACGCATTTTGTATCCATATCCAATAAATATTTTAGGGACTTTCCCGCAATGTACTGTTTCTAGCAATTAGGGTCACCCACACCTAAATAGGCCACATGGGCCTCAAATAATTATTTTGGGACTCTTCTCACAATGTATTATCTTTAGCAATTGGGGTCAACCATATCCAATAAATATTTTAGGAATTTTTTCACAATGTACTATTTCTAGTAATCAAGGTCACTCACACCCAAATTGGCCACATGGACACCCAATCAATTGCTTAGCCTATGAACATCATAAATATTTTTTTTAATTCTTCTATATGTTAATTCTTGTCCTTCTATTTTCAAAAACTATAGTTTTGAGAAAATGGAAGTTTTATCTCACTATTGAATAATGAAAGAAAGTTGTCCATAAAGCTTGAAATTTAAAAAGAAAATAAATTCATTTGGGATCTTTGGTTGATTTTAACAGAGAATTTTAAAGGGTTTAAGATATAAGCAATGTTATTACAATATTTTGGTAAATGAGTAGAAGAGTTAAGATTAAAAAATAAAATGTAAAATCACTAGAAGAATTAAGAATTAAAGAATGTTACTGTAAATCCCCTTGCTCTAGCCAAATGGTTGTCAAGATTGAGATAGATCGAATCATATGATCGAATCGAGGATTGTAATATCCTAACAAAAATATAAAATTATATATATGTACATATATATAAATTTTGTAAATAATACAAAACCATTAAAGTCTCAGTATATTTCAATAAAATAAGCTCAAATATTATACAATTATCAAGAAAAAAAATAGAGAGCAACTTTTACTTTCTATTGTATTTAGAAACTTCTTTTTTCTCATCAAATGGATACTTTCCTCTTCAAAACTTATAATACTATATCTTATTGTCAATCTTCACTAAACTAAATTAAAAATCGAATAAATTGTAAGTAGTAAGACTGTAATTATATAATACTAGTAAAAACTTAAATTAGTTTAATGACTTTTTTTATCCCAATTGACCTAATAGATTGAAACATATCAACAAATAAAAAATAACAAATATTCTAAATGTTATAGGATCGATAAAATCGTAAAATCATAAATTTTTAAGATTTAAATTGAAATCCTAATAGATTTAGATCTTACGTAAGATTGGAATTGTTCGAGTTGTTTAGAATTGTAAGATCGTAATATCTTAAAATTTAAATCAAGATCTTGACAGCCATACTAGCCAATAAAGTACCTGAGACAACTCATGAACACATGCCTACATATGTTCCAGATGGGTCGAGAGATATTGAATGTTCTTCATGGAATGCAAAAAATGAACCCATGCCTACGTATGTTTCGATTTTATGCTCTCGAGCTTAGGATAGGAACCATCGAAGCATCTCAAGTTCAAGGCTCCCATCCCATGAATATTTCTCGCAACTCTGGAGAGGAACAACAATAGATATATTGGGAATGGGTTGGGTTAGATATTTCTTGGATTTAATATTAATGTGTCCCTATAAGTCTTTCATTTAGTATAGTTAAGTAAGCTTGAAGAAAACGTTGGCGGCTTGGTGATTAACATTTTGGACTATGTTTTGAATGTTTGAATTTACCCAGTCTTATCAGTATATGATAAACCTATGAGACTGCTATGATTGTTAAATTTGTGCTATGGATGAGTACCGTGTGTATGATTTTGGTTATAGATTTGATAACATCATTGAAATTCATTATTGACTTAACTTTTGCTGACTGGTATGTTCTTAATTGCAGTTAATGTGATAAGAATACATATGCTTGGTAATCTAAATGACAAAGGATGTGATTAATGAATTGAACTATTAGGAATGATATCCATGATGAATGTGGAATCATCTTGATCAATTTTGTTATAAGTAATTCTGTGTGACAAATTGTCTTCACTTGTCCAAGAATTTTTTGAGTTTGTTTTTACCTCACGAAAATATAACCACATGATGACATATGCTAAGAGAACTATTCTGATATATGTTGATTGGCAATCATAGTTGTTTTATCCTATTTTAAGTCTGTAATGTTGAATGAAACAGAGCACACATTAAAATTTCAAATGACATCATCTAAGATAAAGATTTATCAAAATAAGGATGATTCATGACTAATATACATTGTTTATGATTTCAATTTTTTTAAAACCCATTTATATTGCTTTGACTTGGTGTATGTGGATTATATTATAGGTAAGGACTGAATTTAGGGAAATAAGTTTAATTTAAGGTGGGAAGAATGTAACAACTCAAGTAAAACCAAAAACAAGAAACATATAATAAAACACAAATCAGGGGAAAGGAAGTGGACTGCCAAAACACTCAACAACTTTGAAATGTTAAAATTAAACAAACAGTCGATTGCCTTAATAGCAGCTGTTGACGAGTAGCATATAGAAGATCTTTGTCACAACTTGCTCTTCGTGCTCGTGACTAGCACAATAACACTATTCCTTATCACTGTAAGCCTCTTATTCTTATTATCATTTTTGTTTTATTCAATTGTGTGGAAGCTTTTAAATTAATATTATAAAGTTCCTATTTATTTATTTCATGATATTCACATAATTATTTATTCAGAAGAATTACCCTTTTTAATAATTACTCCTACTAACATATTTAATAATAATTATTATGTGTTCACCTATATCTTCAATTTGATATCCAAAGAATTTTATAATTTAACATATAATTATCAATCATAAAAATTTATCAAACTCTAAAACAACTATTTTATAAAATTAAATTAAATTAATCCAATCATCATATCATTCAATCAACATAAATAATGTCATTATAAAAATTATATAATTTAAGGAAATTCTAATAACCATATTTATTCGTCGAATTCCAAATAGAAATCTTTGCCCTGATTCTAAGTGTCCCAACAACTACAGAGCAACTTAAAACAAAATTAATGGAATAATTGAACCTACCTAACAACGAGAAGTTTCCCCGCACAAATTCGTTATTCGTCAAATGGGGTTCATTGTCAATAACTAGATTTAAAAAAAATGAAACACAGAGTATGAGTTTGAAAACTCAGTAAGCAAGTCAATCACCACCTTAATAAATTCCAAAAATATTAAAGAACAATAATGCATATCAAGGTCTTTATCATGAAATCACAAAGGGAAAGAAAATATACTAGAGAGATTACATTCAAATCAAACAATCCAAACCAATGGAATTGATACTCGTCAATGGTAAAAATACTCGGGAGTGTCTGTAAGCCTACTCAACCAATCCCATTAAAACATGTCATGACGCACAACCTCATCCACTATGATTAGAGCACCTCCTGGGTCCTAATCCCAGACCCAAGTTGATCTCCCTATCGATAGAGTTGTTGTCTCTACTCTCAGAGGTTAATATACCCAATTTCCATATTTCCTGCGTTGATATGAGAGGGAGTACCATCCTTCTTAGACATAATCAAGATTTAATCAAGTCATAATAATATCAATATTAATCATCAATCAAGTTTCTCCATGATAACTGTTCATAGAATTATTATGGCTCTAAAGTTATCCCTTTTAGCTAGTTCTTGAGTTATTTTTACTTGATTAATTGTTTATTTGATCTTGTTTCTAACTTTCTCAAAGTTTTGTTAATTGTTTAGTTTGTCCTTGTTTTGAGCTGGTTTTGCGTGGTTTCCTAATCCCTTCTTGGTGGTTTCTATAGGATTGAGTCTTGAGAAGAAATGCAGACCTTAAAGCAAAGTTTCTGGTGTAGCAGCGATCAGCTTCAGCCCTCAACACTCAGCTTTGCAATTCTAGGAGCAGAATTTCAGCCCTTGATGCAGCGCTCAGTGCTGACGTCATTTAAACTATGTCTTGTTTCCAGTCTAGTACACCAGCGCTTAGCACTGACATCGTTCAATTTTTCTGCTGACTCTAGTTCTCCAACGCTCAACGTTGGAGTAGTGCTACTGTGCATTTTGATTGCTATTTAAGCCCTTTTCTACTGTTAAGGACTTTTGGAGAAATAAAAAATCTAGAGGCAAAGACGACTGGGAGACGCAGGAGAGCAAGGAGAACTCAATTGGGGACGATCGAGACCTCCGATACTCTGAGTTTTTCTTATGAACTTTCACTGTGATTTCTGATTTTGCTATTTTCTTCATTGCTTCCATGAATCACTAAACTCGTAGAGTTAGGGATTGATGTAGCTTGTTTCAAATGAGGTTTTACTGATTGTTTAGGTTTTTTTTAATTCAAATTTGATTATTGGAGTCGTTTTTTACTATTTTATTTGCTCTTAAATGATTGATTACCATTTTATGAAATTTGGGATTTATATTGATACTAGGGATAGTTCAATATAAAGTCGTATTTATAATCTGTCACATCCAAAATTGGGCATGTGAATAATTCTATAAACTATAGGGTATACCCTTATGGTATCCCATAAAATCTCTTATCAATACTAATGCATAACATAATTTTTTAGGAAAGATATTTATACATATAAAAGTTCAACATAGTGAAACAGTAAACACAAACCAAATATCATACAATATGATATAATTTTTCAAGCCTAGGTGACCTATAGAGATTATAGAGCATTCCTAAGCTTTTGGATTCGTAAACCCTCCAGATAACATGAAAAGTATCCTCGACGAATACTAATTCTCCTGCAGATTTTCTTCGTTGATATCCACTGTATCTAAAAAAAAATGTTCATGGAGAGTGTGAGTTCATAAAAACTCAGTGACTAAATGACTGTGCAATAATAAATGCGCCACAAGTACAAATACCATAATCATAATCACAATAAGAACAGTTATATTCATATTCAAGGTTTCTATACCTCTGTATTTGATTTATGTTCAGGGATTCAGTTCCCATTGTTTTTATGTTCATAATCATTACATGTATTGAAATCTTGGAGAATTAAACTCTCAACCATTCCATGTATATAATTTCATGCATTGGTGTCTTGGGTCAAGCCCTCAACCATTCCATATGTATAATCTCATGCATTGGTATCTTAGGTCAAGCCTCAACCATTCCATGTATATATTTGCAATCATAATATCTACATAGCAATAAATTTGATTATCTAGCTATCATCATTAAATAAGGAATCTAATTGCGATATGAAGTGGGATTTATATTGTACTTGGAATAAAAGTAAATAAAGTCGGTTAGCAAAGGTATTCACTCACATAGATTCCATATGCCAGTCACTTTTTCGAGTTGCTATTGAGAAGAGTATGTAGTTAGATTTCAGGTTTCGCTACGGAGATTTTCATAAAAATCAGATATAAAAAGTCAAGATTGCTTTTGTACGTACAATCACTATTCATGCATACGGAACTATTCATACATACGGTTACTATTCATACATATAATTACTATTCATACATAAGAATACTATTCATACCAGAAATATAGAATACAATTTGTAAAAGAGTACACCAGATAAGTTCCCACAAAAGAGTGGAGAGTCGCAATGAACACACTTAAGAACCAAGTCTTTCTTTATCCAGAACTTTTCTAGACATGTATTATTCACAGTTTACATTCTATTTTGGTAATCAAAGAATCAAAATAACATATAAGTAGTTAAGGACAGTTTTTCTGATGTGGAAGATCAGCCAAAGCCGCAACCACAGAGCATACTTAAGAAAATAACTTCTAAAATCTAAAAGATATAGAAAAGGGCATAGTATCCTTACCTTGGATCTAGGCTAAGGAAGAAAGATTTAGAATTTCAGAGTCCTAAAGTCGGAGCAAGAGAAGTTTTAAAGAGAGGAGAGAAGAGAAACTGAAGGTCTGAATTTAGAAGTGAAATGGAAGAGCCTATTTATAGGAGAAGTCATGGTACTATGCACTAATAAAATATTTATTTTACTATGCACTTTAATAATTTAGTTTACTATGCACTTTAATAATTTAGTTTACTATGTGCTTTAATAATTCAGTTTGAGACTATGCATTCTACTGTGCAATCACGCGGCGGCTGAGTTATTTTTCTCCCAGTTTCTTTCATATTCCACTTATGTTCAAGCCATATTTTATCCAATGGATAAATTTCATATCATAACATCCATCATAATTTATGCAATCTATAAATGAAAATCTGCATTTTCAATAATATACATAAACAAACATACAAAATTAAATAGATAGGAAAATTATTTTCTCTAAAATAAATTTATCGTAATTATTGAATACTAATCACTTAAAAAAATATTGAAGGTATTACATAATCACTACCATTAGCCGGGTTAATCTAGGGATAGATAATTTTGCTTATGTGATTTTTGTGGATTTCTTGAGCTTTATCATCTAATCAAATAATTATACTAAGGAATTAAACCATTGTTGAATTTCAAACCTTGTTTTTGTTCTTTGTTTTCAAAATTTTTATTTAAAACTTTTTTAGAGTTACCTTCAACCTAATTTATCTTTATCCAAATAGAATTTTTATTAGTGAAATTGGTAATTTTCAATAGTCAATCCCTATAGATACGATATTTTTCTCACTACTTTACTACTTGTGTGAGACCTAGTCACTTCCTAGAAAATTGGCATCAAATTTTTTAAACCACTACTATTTCAAATCATAAGTAATTGTATATATATTACATGATCAATTGTGTCAAATCACAAGTATCAGTGCATATCACATTATCATCTTTTCCCCTAACGATTCCCATTAGCAAAATCACATCAACCTTTGAATTCATAATTTCTTTTTCAAAATCCCAAATCTCTTATTTGATTTCCCTCTTTCCCAAATCATGAGTTTTTCCTTGTCTTTCCACTTTACTATTTTTAACGCTAGGAAAATATTAAAACAAGGTTAGCACCACTCACCTGGAACCTTTATCGTCTTACAAAAATCTTCGAGGAACCGAAGAAGAGTTATGAGTAGGGGTTTGGATCAATGCCATAAAAATATTCAAGAAATATAGTTAGGTTTTTTTCTTCCCATGATAAAGTCTTAATTAAGGACCTCTAATCAATTGGAAAGACTAATACAGGGTTAAGGGAACCTTTTACCTTTTTTCTTTTCGAGAATTCAGATGGATGCACAAACTCGGTTTGCATTCGGGGGTGTGTAGGTATGTGTGGCGTTTGAAGCTTCACGCCTCACTTTGTCTCTCTAGGGCTATCTCTTGTGTATGTGCGTCTAGAGTGAGGGTGTGTGCGTTTGAAAGGTGTGGCGGCAAGGTGTGTTGGTGTGTGTGTGATGAAGAGGTAGAGTTGGTGTGTGATTGATTGTGGGGTGAAGAACGAAGAGGTGGGAGATGGAGAGATTCAGACAAAGAGGTGGGGAGATGGCATGATTGGAAAGAGCTGCGATGTGGGGTTGAGATGTGTACGGATCTCCTCCGCCGTTTTTCTCCTTTCTTTTTGAGTTTTATTTTTTTTTACTCACAAATTATTTTTTTAAAATTTTCTAGCCAATAAATCAAATTTAGGATAATTAGGATTTATAATAATATTTAATTTAAGGTTTTAGATTTAAGGTTTAGGGTTTACAGTAATATTTAATTTAGGGCTTAGAGTAATATTTAATTTAGGATTTAGAGTTTAGAATTTAGGATTTAGAGTAATATTTAATTTACGGTTTAGAGTTTAGAATTTAGAATTTAGAGTTTAGGGTTTAAGATCTACAATAATATTTAATTTAATTTTTGGCTGTTAAATTTTTTGAAAAAATTATTTGTGAGTGAAAAAATAATAAAACTCAAAAAAAATGGCGTGAGATCCTCCTCCGCCCGCGTGGAGGCTCAAGAAGGTAGGGAAATGGGGCGTGAGGCTTGATTTTGAAATCAAGAGTGTATTTTGAAAAGAGGGAGGGAGTATAGTAGCCGATGTGTGTGTGTTATTATTTAAAATGGTAAGGTGTGATTTAGTTTATCTTAGATAGGATTAATAATCAATATAGGTTTTCCTAAACTAGAGGGGTTAGGCATTTTCTAGAAGCAATTATCACCGGGGACTATTTTCTTATTTATTGATTATTAATCTACTACTTACTAATCCTTATCTTAATTCTCTTTAATTTAATTATATTCCACGCCTGTTTTATTTCTTTTCTTAGAATTACTTTATTTAATTAGCTTATCCTAATATTACTATAACTACCATTGATTTAAATTATAATCTATTAAGCTTTCCCTTATTATTATTATTCTCTATCATAGTATTTATTATTTCTTGTTGTTCGCCTTGCTGGCTCTTAGAGTTTATAATTTAGTATTTAATTTCTAAATTCTTTAATTGGTTTTGTTTAAATTAAATTTGTAGTTTGATTGTTTAAATTCTTTAATTGGTTTTATCCCTATTATTATTATATATTTTTTATCAGCATATTTCGAATTCCCTATAGCTATTAGTTTATGATTTTATTTGATTAGTTTACTAATTATCTTTCAAAATTATATTTTTACAATTCTTCCTTTCTGCCATTGTTTAAATTCGAAAATTTGAGTTGAGATTTCAATTTGGAGTTCTTGGGTAATCAAATCTAAGATAGTAATCTTAGGATGGCGTAAATCTTGAGAGAGATTTTTAATGAATTATTTATTGTATTTATTTAATACCAAAGCAAATATTATATATCTTGGATTCATTTAATTTGGATAAGTATCAGTTTCTATTATTTTAATTATTAGATTGTTCTCAACTACGTTATTATTATTAGTCCCACCATTCTATCCTAAGTTAGATTTGCACTGAAAAGGATATAAGCTCAACTTGTATTCACAGATGCATAGGGCTGATACATTTATACAGAAAACAGAGCCTCAGAAAGTGTGACTCTGCAGGTGGCATTAGATCTACGAAATAAGGAAGAATAGATCTAAACAGAATTTACAAAACTAACTCAATGTGAGAGGTGTAAATTTCATTGTTGTTTATGAGGTTCACGCTTATTCTGCAGATTAAACGTTGAGCCATATATTTGGGTATCTGTGATATACTGAATGAAAAAATGCATAGTTAGTGCAGTCAGCACTCTTAGCTTACTCAGCATGTTTGTTATGTCTGTTACTAAAATTAGTTAGTTAGTGGCAGTTAGTAGTTAGCGTTATTAGTTAAGCTCTCTCGTGTACATATCAGACTGTATATATATCTCTGTACATTGTGTAAAGTACTTGACTGAATATACAGAAATATTTTTCATTCATCTGCATAACATGGTATCAGAGCCTCAAGATCTCTAAAGTTTCTCTGTTTTTGAAACTGTGTTTTTTTTACATTTTCTTCGGCAATTCGTCAATGGCAAGCACTACTAGTTCTCAAGAAGAGCACCAAATTTTGAACGAGATTACAACAGAAGTTAGTCACTTTCATCTCAATAACAACGATCATCCTGGAATTACAATCGTTACTGTGCCACTCAATGGTAATAATTACCTTACCTGCAGTACGTCTATGCAAATTTCTTTAGGAGCCAAGGACAAGCTTGGTTTCATCGATGGTTCAATCGAGAAGCCGAGCGAGAACAGCAGCACCTTTCAGAAATGGAGGAAAGTGGATTTCATGGTTCGATCATGGATACTGGGCTCATTGTCCAAAGAACTCGCCGAGACCTTTGTCTACTGCTCCACGGCTCAAAAACTCTGGGCCAAACTGAAAGAACGATTCGGGGAAGGTAATGGACCTCAGATCTATAAGATTCAGAGGGAGATTTCATCAATTCAACAAGGCAACAATAATCTCGCCGGTTACTTCAACAAACTCAAAAAGCTATGGGATGACCTTGGTAGACTTAGACCATTACCTACATGTGAATGTGGAAATTGTAGATGCGGATTATCCAAGAAACTAGCTGACATGGATTCTTCAATGAAGACTGTGCAGTTTTTGATGGGCCTGAATGAAGGCTTTGAAGCTGCTAAGAATCAGGTATTGATGCAAGATTCTCTTCCCAACACTAATAGAGTCTATTCAATGTTGCAGAATGTAGAGTCTCAGAAAACTGTCTGCAAGTCATTTGAAGAAACACTGGAGGCCAGTGCTATGGTAGTAAAAACTCAGAATACCAGTAGAAATAAGAATAATTTTAAGAAGAAGGATCAGGAGAGAAAAGAGGATAGATATTGTGACCACTGCAAAGTGCAAGGCCACTTAAAGGAGAACTGTTTCAAGCTCACTGGTTACCCGGACTAGTATGTTGAGTTATTAAAAACAAAGAAAGATAAGAAAGCTTCACGACAAGTTAACATGTCCGAAGTTGTGGGATGTTAAGCAGCAGGACTGGGTGGTGGATTTAGTCAAGCAAGAAGTTGCTAAGGTACTCAAAGCAACACAAGGAAGCAGTAACGTGAACTTCATTCACACACCTGAATATGCAGGTACAACAAGCATTTAGAAATTGATTGCCATTTGGTCCGTATGAAATACAAGGAAGGTTTTATTCAGCTGGTTCACGTACCAAGTAAAGACCAAGTAGCTGATATGTTTACAAAATCTCTAGCTGGTTCTCTGTTTTCACATTTTTTTTGCCAAGTTGGGCTTAGTTCAAATTACCAATGCTCCAACTTGAGGGAGGGGTGAAGAAATGCATAGTTAGTGCAGTCAGCACTCTTAGCTTACTCAGCATGTTTGTTATGTCTGTTACTAAAATTAGTTAGTTAGTGGCAGTTAGTAGTTAGCATTATTAGTTAAGCTCTCTCGTGTACATATCAGACTATATATATATCTCTGTACGTTGTGTAAAGTACTTGACTGAATATACAGAAATATTTTTCATTCATCTGCGTAACAAACATCTCCCCTCAAACATGGAAGGGAGTGAGAATGAACTCCAAGTTTGTTTCTGAAAGTAATAAAAGTTGAGTGAGACAATGGTTTCTTTAAGCAGTCTGCCAATTAATCATGAGAAGGAATATAACGAGCTGACAATTCTTTAGAGAAGATTTTATCCCTGATGAAATGTAAATCAAGTTCAACGTGCTTGCTACGTGAATGCTGCACTGGATTTGAAGCCAAAGCTTGAGAACTGAGGTTGTCGCACCAGAGAACAGATGGATGCAATATAGGAAAAGAGATTTCCTTTAAGAGTGAACGAATCCAAAGGAGCTCAGCAGCCAAGTCAGCTAAGACCCATTATTTCTGTTGATGATCTGGGTGTTATGTGTTGAGTTCTCAATTTAGTGTCATTTTGATGTTAAATACCCTCTCTTTTGATCTCTTTCTTGTTGTCTTGTAATTCTTAACTCATATTTTGAGTAGTTTAGAGTTTTCTTTGATCTTTTAATAAATGGAGTGATTTCATGATTCTTTTATGTAATTTAATGGGTTTATTTGCTATTTTTGGTGTAGGTTGAGTTGGTAAAAAGTTTATATTAGAAGATGGAATGCTAGAGCTGAAATTCTGAAAATGCTGAATTAATTGCTGTCTCCCACAGCTATAGCGGTAAAATTTACAGCTATAGCGGTGGATTGCTGAAAAAAAGATTTTGGTGCCTTCTTCTCTGCCAGCCACCGCTATAGCGGTGGATCTTCACCGCTATAGCGGTAAAACCTAAAAAAAAACTCAATTTTAAGCCTTCTTCTCTGCCTCCTACCGCTATAGCGGTGGGTACTTACCGCTATAGCGGTAGTTCGCGATCCTGCACTGATATAAAAGGCTTCAGATGAAATTTTTAGGGTATTCTGGAGTTGGAGACTGAAGGGGGGCGCCGTTTTTGGCTGAGAGGAGCAAGGGGAACCTGATTCTCAAGGCGTGGGGAGCTCAATCCATCATTCCACCTCAGATTCATGGCCAACTTCATCTCTTTTTCTGCTTTCTGCTGTTTATTTTCTATGAGTAGCTAGATTTTCTATCTAGGGTTACTATGAACTTGACTCTTGAATAGATTTTACATCCTCTCATGTATTTGCAACCTTATTTCAATTAATATAAGTCTTTCTATCCATTTTATTATTGCATTATATAGACTTGATCAATCTATATGTATGCTTGTTGCTGTCTTCGAACTCGGGAGAGGGAGGTGAGAGTAGAACACTGAATAGGAAGGACGAGTGCGTGAACCTTACTAAGTGTTTTCGCTTGTTAGCTAATGGGAATGTTAGTTAATCCCGTTTAATCAAAGCTAGGTTGGTTGTATTAGGCTTAGCCCACACAAGGAATTACGTAGGAGTTGAGCAACTTAATTGAGATTCGGGAGGATTCTTTTAAGTTATTAGAATAACCTAGGATTAACTTATAGGGTTGAATACGTTGCGAGTACGTAAGAGGGGTTTTGTAATTTCTAAGATAGAGGAGAGGGATTAGTGACCCTAGGCTTTAATTAGATTATTTCATCAGTTTTTGTATTGTTTACTGTTATTAAAAGAAAACTCATAAATATTTACGGTTATTGATTTTATTTCATCATTCATTGGCTAAAGCTATCTTCAATCCAATTGTTTCGTCCAACTAATTCAATTAAATTTCTTGGGTACTTAGTCGCTTAGTCCTCGTGGGAACGATACTTTTACTCTCAAATCACTATATTACTTGTGCGATTGGTGCGCTTGCCAAATCGACCTAACAAGTTTTTGGCGCCGTTGCCGGGGACTAAGATTTGTGCTAATATTCAAAGAAATTTGAAAGTGTTAGCTTGGACGCTTTGTTTTATTTTCTGTTTTGTCTTGATTTCTTTCATTTTTCTCTTTACTGTTCTATTTGAGTATTTAATCATTTAAGCTTTTCTTGTGTCAATTTATTTTTAGCTATATTTTTCATTGTTAACCGGTGTTTCTTATTGTGTAGGTGGCCGACATTGGACGATCGACCTTGAACAAGCATCGGTAAAGTCTGGCTGAAGACCATAAACTTAGCGCTCTTGGGAGGCAACCCAAGTTTATTGCTTTCGTAATTTTTTTTTCTTTTTTCTTCTATTTTTTTTTGTTGTGGTTTGATGTGCTGCTATTAGTAATATTTTAACTGCTATTTATTATTTATTTTGGAGTTGAATTGATAAATGCTGAATATGGTCATGTTTATTATCTTGGTGAATGGCAGTTAGGATGTTCGTAATAGCATTTTGTTTTGTTTTGTTTTGTTTGTTATGTTGTGTCTTCTTTTCCTCTATTGTACTGATCTGGAACAGTGAGGACACTGTCAAATTTAAGTTTGGGGGAGAGGTTTGTTGATGAGTTTCTTCTTTGAGAAAATTTTGGTTAATTTTGTGTTGTCCATATGCATGTGTAGTAGGAGGAAATTTTTGAAAATTTGAAATCTGAAAGTCTGAAGTTTTTGGCAAGTCAAATCATGTCAAATGCAATTCTTTTTAAGAGTTACCTCTTGAGTTTGCTAATCTTAAGTTTTCATATTTTGTAAGTGTTAGCTCTATCACTTCAAAATAACAGGAGTTTTATTTTTGTCTCTTTGAATGGTTTTTAGATCATTTTCATATTTATATATAAAAAAAAGTTCAATAAGAGGCTAGTGAAAAAAGGATTCAATAAGGGGATAGCTGAAAGTTTTAATAAGGGATAGGCTCTTGTAATTAAACTAAAATGAGAAAATTGGAAAAAAAATTTCCAAAGGAAATCAGGAAAGTTAGGAAGCTATATCCTTGAGAACAAAACAGTGAAGCCCTTGAGAATCGAAATAAAACGATGCCTTTGAGAACAAAGTAGTAATTTAGTTTTGGAATTTTTGTAAATTTGGTTTTATAAACTTTTCCAAGAGGTGAAGCTTTGATTTCAAATTTTCTTGTGGTTTGGTTAACACTTCTTTTTGAATCCTTAAGGTTGCAAACTCTTGAGTTAAATCTTTTGAGTAATGGTTTGATGAGACTTGGTTTGCTTTAATTTACATTTTCATATCTTTACCCCTCCTAGTTGCACATATTCATGGTCGCACATATTTTTCTCAAAATTTTTCTCATTGAAAGTTTTTGCTTGAGGACAAGCAAAGGTTCAAGTTTGGGGGAGTGTTGAGTTCTCAATTTAGTGTCATTTTGATGTTAAATACCCTCTCTTTTGATCTCTTTCTTGTTGTCTTGTAATTCTTAGCTCATATTTTGAGTAGTTTAGAGTTTTCTTTGATCTTTTAATAAATGGAGTGATTTCATGATTCTTTTATGTAATTTAATGGGTTTATTTGCTATTTTTGGTGTAGGTTGAGTTGGTAAAAAGTTCATATTAGAAGATGGAATGCTAGAGCTGAAATTCTGAAAATGCTGAATTAATTGCTGTCTCCCACAGCTATAGCGGTAAAATTTACAGCTATAGCGGTGGATTGCTGAAAAAAAGATTTTGGTGCCTTCTTCTCTGCCAGCCACCGCTATAGCGGTGGATCTTCACCGCTATAGCGGTAAAACCTAAAAAAAAACTCAATTTTAAGCCTTCTTCTCTGCCTCCTACCGCTATAGCGGTGGGTACTTACCGCTATAGCGGTAGTTCGCGATCCTGCACTGATATAAAAGGCTTCAGATGAAATTTTTAGGGTATTCTGGAGTTGGAGACTGAAGGGGGGCGCCGTTTTGGCTGAGAGGAGCAAGGGGAACCTGATTCTCAAGGCTTGGGGAGCTCAATCCATCATTCCACCTCAGATTCATGGCCAACTTCATCTCTTTTTCTGCTTTCTGCTGTTTATTTTCTATGAGTAGCTAGATTTTCTATCTAGGGTTACTATGAACTTGACTCTTGAATAGATTTTACATCCTCTCATGTATTTGCAACCTTATTTCAATTAATATAAGTCTTTCTATCCATTTTATTATTGCATTATATAGACTTGATCAATCTATATGTATGCTTGTTGCTGTCTTCGAACTCGGGAGAGGGAGGTGAGAGTAGAACACTGAATAGGAAGGACGAGTGCGTGAACCTTACTAAGTGTTTTCGCTTGTTAGCTAATGGGAATGTTAGTTAATCTCGTTTAATCAAAGCTAGGTTGGTTGTATTAGGCTTAGCCCACACAAGGAATTGCGTAGGAGTTGAGCAACTTAATTGAGATTCGGGAGGATTCTTTTAAGTTATTAGAATAACCTAGGATTAACTTATAGGTTTGAATACGTTGCGAGTACGTAAGAGGGGTTTTGTAATTTCTAAGATAGAGGAGAGGGATTAGTGACCCTAGGCTTTAATTAGATTATTTCCAAAAACTTGTTAGCTCGATTTGGCAAGCGCACCAATCGCACAAGTAATATAGTGATTTGAGAGTAAGAGTATCGTTCCCACGAGGACTAAGCGACTAAGTACCCAAGAAATTTAATTGAATTAGTTGAACGAAGCAATTGGATTGAGGACAACTCTAATGAAGAACTAACAATAAAAGTGAACTATGACAGTAAATTTTTATAGATTTTCTTTTAATGACAGTAAACAATGCAAAAACTGATGAAATAGTCTAATTAAAGCCTAGGGTCACTAATCCCTCTCCTCTATCTTAGAAATTACAAAACCCCTCTCATGCACTCGCAACTTATTCAACTATATAAGTTAATCCTAGGTTATTCTAATAACTTAAAAGAATCCTCCCGAATCTCAATTAAGTTGCTCAACTCCTACGCAATTCCTTGTGTGGGTTAAGCCTAACACAACCAACCTAGCTTTGATTAAACGAGATTAACTAACATTCCTATTAGCTAACAAGCGAAAACACTTAGTAAGGTTCACGCACTCGTCCTTCCTATTCAGTGTTCTACTCTCACCTCCCTCTCCCGAGTTTGAAGACAGCAACAAGCATACATATAGATTGATCAAGTCCATATAACGCAACAATAAAATGGATAGAAAGACTTATATTAATTGAAATAAGGTTGCAAATACATGAGAGAATGTAAAATCTATTCAGGAATCAAGTTCATAGTAACCCTAGATAGAAAATCTAGCTACTCATAGAAAATAAACAGCAGAAAGCAGAAAAAGAGATGAAGTTGGCCATGAATCTGAGGTGGAATGATGGATTGAGCTCCCCAAGCCTTGAGAATCAGGTTCCCCTTGCTCCTCTCAGCCAAAACGGCGCCCCCCTTCAGTCTCCAACTCCAGAATACCCTAAAAATTTCATCTGAAGCCTTTTATATCAGTGCAGGATCGCGAACTACCGCTATAGCGGTAAGTACCCACCGCTATAGCGGTAGGAGGCAGAGAAGAAGGCTTAAAATTGAGTTTTTTTTTAGGTTTTACCGCTATAGCGGTGAAGATCCACCGCTATAGCGGTGGCTGGCAGAGAAGAAGGCACCAAAATCTTTTTTTCAGCAATCCACCGCTATAGCTGTAAATTTTACCGCTATAGCTGTGGGAGACAGCAATTAATTCAGCATTTTCAGAATTTCAGCTCTAGCATTCCATCTTCTAATATGAACTTTTTACCAACTCAACCTACACCAAAAATAGCAAATAAACCCATTAAATTACATAAAAGAATCATGAAATCACTCCATTTATTAAAAGATCAAAGAAAACTCTAAACTACTCAAAATATGAGCTAAGAATTACAAGACAACAAGAAAGAGATCAAAAGAGAGGGTATTTAACATCAAAATGACACTAAATTGAGAACTCAACATTATGTTTCTTTGAAGACTAGGAGATGAGGGAATCACCATAAAAAACACAATAGGGTCCAATAGATTTTCGATCTTCAATGGTAGTTGCCCAATCCGCATATGAGAATCCATAAAGTTGCAATAATGAAGTTGGTTTGAGCAGAATACCATAAGTTTTTGTACCTCGCAAATATCTAAGTAGTTTTTTAACAGCTTTCTAGTGATTGATGGAAGGGCTTTGAAGAAACTGACTAAGCTTATTTACTGTATAGCTAATATCAGGCCTGGTTGGAGTGGCATGCTGCAAGGCTCCAATTGCACTTTTGTCGATTGAGAGAGAGTGAAAGAGTTCGTTATCATTCTTGCTTAATGTTGTACCAACTGCCATGGGTGTAGGAGAAGAAGTAGAATTCTTCATATTAAATTTGCGAAGAAGATCTGATACATATTGTGTTTGATTCAAATAGAAGCCAACAGATGTTCTATGCATTTGGATTCCCAGAAAGTAGTGTAAAGGCCCTAAGTCTTTTAGAGCGAATCTCTCATTTAGTTTTTTTGTAAAATTTGTAAGATAGGAGACTTTATTTGAAGCAACTAAGATGTCATCTACATAAATTAATATGAAGATGATTTTTTTTTATGTTCATTAAGATAAAATAATGAAATGTCAGCCTTGCTATTTTGTAAACCCCAATCAAGTAGTGTATTTTGAGTTTATCAAACCAAGCAAGCGAAGCTTGCTTCAACTCGTATAGAGCTTTGTTTAATTAACAAACATGAGAAGGAAACTTTTGAGTCTGTGAATGCTCGTGGTTGAGACATAAAGACCTTTTCTTGTAAATGTCAATTTAAGAACACATTATTTATGTCCAGTTGATGCATTAGCCAATTGTGAGAAGCTGCAAGAGTTAAAACGAGTCTGATAGTGGGAGGCTTAATAACAGGGCTAAACGTCTCATGAAAATCAATTATAGATGCAAAACTTATTTACCCAAATACTACATCCCAAAACATAATTATCAATTGCTCTACATTCTGCAAATTTTCATTTTAATCTTTTTTTTTTAAAATGGAACTCAGTTTTTCTAATATCAACTACGTTATGGAATATTCTTCTGGTTTTAAAAAAATCAATCTTTTATATATATATATATAGTGTTTAGGTAATTTAAGCTTTATAAAAAAGTTTTTTTTAATATAGAGAGAATTATAACTTTTGTGATTAGTAAACTCAAAGGGAATTATTTTTTTTTATTTTATCGGATAGGGTATGATGCGTTATTTCCCAACAAGTATATCGGGTCGCATAAGTAGTAAAGTGAGAGAAACAGAAATCGTGGATTGACTTTAATAATTACTAATTTCACTAGCCTAAATTATATTTGGACAATTGAAAATGTTGAGTGATTGAGTCTAAATTTAAAGAGAGTAAACTAAATTAAGAAACGAAGTAGGCTAGCACAACGAGAAACTTATATGAAAACAAAGCAGGTATAGGGGATTTAATTTACTTAACTCCTGATCCGATTAATTCATAGATAAACTAATTTTTGAGTCATTAGAGAACACTTCAATACACTTGCAAATTCTTCTTATTGTTGATTAAGTTCACAAAGATATTTGAACCCAATGTCTTGGTAAAATAAATCTTCCTCACTCAATTAATTAGCTAATGTCTTAGTCAAATTAGTTGATTTGGAGTTTAAGCTTAAGAACTCATAAAAATCACACAATTAAGGTTATCTATGTCTAGACTAACCCAAATTATGGTAGAAATTACGAAGGCAAGTTCATATTAAGCTATGTCTAGCATTAATATAAACCCTAAGTTCATTGAAGATAGTAGCTAAGCATCCAAGAGTAATAAAAAGCAGTAAAGTCTACTCCAATAATCGAAATTGCAATTATATTAAAGCATTCAATAACAAAGCTTCATAGAAGTCAATTACATCAATCCCCTAACCCTAGAGACTTAGTTACACATGGTGGGAGAAGAGAAAAACATCACAAATACATAAATAAACATGATACAAGAGGAAAGAGAGAGAGAAATAAGCATCAAACTTAATGAAGAATAGGTTTCCCTTCTCCTCCAATTGTGCCCTAGCAGAGCTCCTCCTTCTCCAGCCAAAAGATCCTCAAAAATGCTTCAGAAATTCAATTTATAAGCTGAGTCACGAACATGTCAGGATCCCGACGTCTAGACGCCTTGCGTGGCGCCTAGGCGCCATTCAAAAAATAGCTAAAAACATCACGTGTTGGCGCCTAGGCGCCACCTTCAACCCTCGAGACAAAGAGTTAGGGGGCTAGTGCCTCCAGGTGCCAGCCTTAATTGGTTAGGCAGAGAGTTTTGGCACTGGCGCCTGAGGCGCCAGCCTTCAATTCTACACTTTGCTCCTGAATTCTTCAGCTCTCCAACTTGTATCATACAAAATATATACCTACAAGGAAATACACAAAAATTACTCCAAAATGTAGGGGAAAAGGGGATAAAAAGGGAAAGAACAAGGAGAACTACAAATATAAATAAATTTCAAGAACTAAGATAAAGAGTGCAAAAAAAGGAAAGCAAAACAGGAGCAAGGGAAAGAAAAAGCCCAATAAAACCATAGGAAAATAACCAAAATAAAGGACTTATCAGGGTAATACTCTTAGTAAAACCAAAAAAAAGTAAAAAATAAAAGCTTAATTATATTCATGTTCAGCACCAGTAACGTATCTAGGACCCCTTGGTCAGAGGAGTGCAAAATTTTTGTTCGCTTTTTTTAGTTTTGATGGTAATTCTTGTAAATTAATTTCAATTTGTTGCTTATTTGATAATAATTTACTCTTAAAAATTTTTCATTACAAAAAAATCTTTCTTCTTCTAAATCATAATTACATAATCAATCAATCAATTTGATAGAATTAGACCTATGTACAAAAATCTTAAATTTCAAACTTTTACAATGTGGTCCATAATAATAGAATGAAAAGTTAACTATCATCAAGAAAACATTTCAAAAAATTGACTTCACAAATATGTTACTCATGATCCTAATTATATAATCAATCAACAAATTTCATAGAATTAGACCTATGTACAAAAACGCTAAATTTCAAACTTTTACAAGGAGGTCCCTAACAATGAAATGAGAAATTAACGATCATTAAGAAAAAATTTTATGAAATTGACTTCACAAATATGTTACTCATGATCCTAATTACATAATGAATTAACTAATTTGATAGAATTAGACCTATGTACAAAAACCTCAAATTTCAAGTTTTTACAAAGAGGACCCTAGTAATGGAATGAGAAATTAACTATTATCAAGAAAAAACTTAGTGACTTTTATTAAGGGGGTTCAAAAACAAAAAAGGAGGGGGCAAAATGAAAAAGAATATTTTTTAACATGTAAATTTGTAATATTGAGGGGGGTGCAGCAAATGTGGCTCTGCCACTGTTTAACACTCTATGGGTGTGTTGGGGGATCAGGATCCCTATAGGTATTTAGAGGCTCAAACTCTTTGTTAGCCACGATTTTTTATTTAGTCACGATTAAAATTGTGGCTAAATATAAATTTTAGTCACGGTTTGATCTAATCACAATTAAAATCGTAGCTAACAAAGAGTTGGAGCCTCTAAGTGCTTGTAGCTAATCTGCTTCTGTGTTTGGGAGCCCGGTGGGCAAATGTAGGTGGGATAAACTAGGTTTAATTAAACGTGATTAGAGAAAATCTAGGTTTAAATGAACGTAATTTATATTTGGGAGACATTTTGACAAACATAGTTTAGTAAAGAGCATGATTATTGAATGTTGATTGCAAATGTGATTCTAGAAGTATAATTTTCAAAAATGACATAAATTTTATATTTTATGTTTTGATATACAATGATGTTTTGGATATATATTTTAAATTTTATAGTTATAGTATTAATAATAATTATAATTAAAGTGTTAATAAATTGTTAATTACTAAATTTGACTTCTAAATTTTTTTAATAATTAACAATTTATCCATTATTTAAATTTAACTTTTAAATTTTTTTTAACTTTTTATTTAGCTAGTTTAAACCTATTATTCAACTATATAACAACACTCAAAATTGATAAACTCCTTCTAATCTTAATTAAAATCCCTATTATAACAATTTTGTTCATTTTCAAATATTTTACTTCTAACTTACAACTTTGTATTTTATTCACTTAGGTCCTTGGCTGATATTTTTCCTTTATCTTTTACATGATCCTAGATCATATTTAGTTTCAACTAGGTCCCTAGTCCTAGAATATAATTTTTTGAAATTAAATCAACCCCTATAAACTTTTTATTTCTTTACTTTAGTCCCTATCATGCATATTTATTAGTTTTCACTTGGTATATTAGTTTTAAATTAAAGTACAGTTCAGTTCTTCTTTGTCCAGTCCATAAATTTAATTTAAACTAAATTTTTCTTTAATTTCAACATTTGCCAAAAACGTTTCTATTTATTCACTTTGGTCCTTTGTCAACATTTTTCTTTTTGTCATTTGCATGATATAAGATCATATTTAGCTTCATATAGATCCATAGATCCAGAATATATTTTTCTCAAAAATTAAATCAACCTCTGTAAACTTTTTATTTCTTTTATTTAGTCCCTGTCATGCAAGTTATGTTCTTTTTTCATGGTTTTGATTTCCAAACCTGCCCAAAACTTCTTCTTAGATGTTTTTAGGACTAGGGACCCAGTTGAAGCTAAATATGATCTGGGATCATGCAAAAGACAAAGGAAAAATATTAGCCAAGGACCTCTGTGAATAAAATAAAAAGTTGTAAGTTAGAAGTAAAATATTTGAAAATAAACAAAATTGTTATAATAGGAATTTTAATTAAGATTAGATGGAGTTTACCAAATTTTGAGTGTTGTTGTATAGTTTAATAATAGGCTTAAACTAGTTAAGTAAGAAGTTAAAAAAGTTTAGAAGTCAAATTTAAATAATGAATAGTTCATTTTGTTTAAATTATTAATTTATTCAATACTTAGTTCATTTTGTTTAAAATTTAATTATTAATAAAAAATTAATCAATAATTTATTTATAATTAACACTAAAACTATAAAATTTAGAATATACATCTAAAATATTATGGTATATCAAAAAATGAAATATAAAATTACATGTTTTTTCTAATAATTACACATCTAAAATCACGTTTGTAAATCAAAATCCAAATATCATGCTCTGTCTCAAACTATGTTTACTTAAATGTCTCCCGAATATAAATCACATTCATCTAAACCTAAGTTTTTTCCGACCACGTTCAATCAAAGTTACTTTGTCCTACTCACATTTGTCCATCGAATTACCAAACACACTCTAAAATGAAGCAAATATTTCTAGCTGCGTAAATTACAATATTATACCTTGATATTTGATTCAATTACATGCCATAATAAGGCATTACGGTTTTTTTAATTAGGGTAAATTATAATATACTTGCAAATTGAGATTACCAAATTATCCTAATCTTTTAAATCTTTTTGGTCACCAAAAGTTGAAAAATTCTTGTGGGGACACAAATCAATACAATCAATTAGATATTTACATCAAATAAAATAAAAATAAAAACATTACCTATAAAACAAAAAAAATTCGAGTTTCTTCCTTCATTTTTTTTTCACTCCACGAAAAAAAGTGCAGTCTCCCTCTCTCTGTCTCTTCCTCCTCGTAGGACTGAGAAAACGGAAACAGCTTCAAAGAATCAAAACAAAGCATATGATCTCTCTCTCTCTCTCTCTCTCTCTCTCTCTCCCCCTGAGATTGTGCTTCACGTTCTGTTTTTATTTGTTCGTTTCCATTCTCTTTGCCAAATTAAAAAAGATAATTTCAAATTAAATTTTAAAAAAAAAAGTTCCATTCCCAGATTCCAAGCGGAGATCTGGGTTTTGCTCACTATATATATATATATATAACACAACGAGAGAGAGAGAGAGAGAGAGAGAGAGAGAGAGAGAGAGAGAGAGAGAGAGAGAGAGAGAGAGAGAGAGAGAGAGAGAGAGAGAGAGAGAGAGAGAGAGAGAGAGCATTTTCCGTGGAATGAAAGAAACAAAAGAGAGAGAAGAAATTCAAAATATTTTTTAATTTTACAAGTAATTTTTTATTTTTATTTTATTAAACATAAATATTTAATTAACTATACTTAAAATTGAAATATTAGCTTTGTATTCACACAAAAATTTCTATCAAAAATTTGGGTATGAACACAGACTTTCAAGTTACATGCCTTCTAATCAAGTCATCCATGTAACTATAATTAAGAATTATTAGTGATTAGAGTGGTGGTAAGTCCATAAATGTCGACCTTTAAGTCTCTCAGGGCATTCACATGGGTGTTGCCACGGGAGAGTTGATTTTTTGACTGCCGCTAATTTAAATTTTAAATTTCGAATATAACTTTTTTTAAATTTAAATTTTAGATCTAACTCAAATTTACTGTAAGATATGAAAACATACTTACAAAATGTGAATATGATAAGAATAATACTTACTTTGAAGTGCGATTTATAAGAAATAATTTGGAAAGTGCGATCACCTTTATAAATAATTAATAAAGTGCGCATTTTAAAGATGTGTGTTGTAACAAACACGCACTTATGAAGTGCGTTCATGGTCAGTTAAAGAACTTCTCCTTCTTCCTCTCGTGGTCCCTCTCTCTGGTTTTTTCCCCTTGGAAAAATTACAGTGTCACCGGCGCTCTCTCCACTCCGGCGTGCTCGTGGTCTTGGATCTTTGTCTCTTGCCATTCGATCGTACTCGTGGTCTTGAAGGTAATATTTTTGGTTCTATTGAGTTGATTTTTTTTTTTGATTTGGGTCCTAGTGGTTTGCTTGTACTGATATTTTTAGGTCCCAGTAGTTTGTTCGTTCTGATATCTTTGGGTCCTAGTAGTTTGGTTTGTTTTAATATATCTCTTGGGTCCCAGTATTCTGTTTGTTTCTTGGATCCCAGTAGTTTTTTTATTCTGATCTTGGGTCCCAGTGGTTTTTTTGTATATATCTCTTGGGTGCCAGTAGATTTTTTTTGTTTTGATATATGTCTTTGGGTCCCAGTAAAAATATTGCCTGATATCTCGAGATTTTATAAATTATTTTTTTTGGATGATAGTAGGTTTTTAGTTTTTTGGTTTGTTGAATAATTTAGAATTTTGTTTTAATTTGTTAAGTTATTTTGTTAAAATTATTTCTGATTATTTTTCATTTTGTGAAATTAAATATGTAATGTTATTATTTTTACTTACTATCTGTATAAATTGTAAAAGTAATTGTTTGATGTTACTTTTTAAATTGTTATTATGTTAAAATAATTATTTGTGTAAATTGTAAAAGTAATTTTTTGATATTACATTTCATTTTGTGAAATAATTTTTTGATAATTATTTGTAGAATAATTATTAAGGTTAAAATTTTTATTTTATTTATTTGGTTTTACATTTTTTTGGTTAGTTATATATAATAAATATTTATGTCAAATTTTATAATATGTTATTTTTAATTATTAGTCTCTTTAATCTAAATTTAAATGTTGTATATATTTTTTATGTGTTTATAATTTTTATTTCCAGATTATTGGTCCGTTTAATTTAAATATTAATACATGCATAATTTGTAAGATTAATTTTTTAAGATTATTTTTTAAAATCCTATTATGTTAAATAATTATTTGTATAATAAATAGGCTTCCTATTTGGTAACGTTAAACTTTTTATTTTATTTATTTGTTTTTACTTTATTTTGTTTAGTTAGATATATAATAAATATTTATGTTAAATTTTATAATTTGTTATTTTTAATTATTGGTCTCTGTAATCTAAATTTAGATGTTGTATATATTTTTTATGTGTTTATAATTTTTATTTCCAGATTATTGGTTTGTTTAATTTAAATATTAATATATGCATAATTTGTAATATTAATTTTTTAAGATTATATTTTAAAATCCTATTATATTGAAATAATTATTTGTATAATAAATAGGCTTCCTATTTGTTAACGTTAATCTTTTTATTTTATTTATTTATTTTTTACTTTATTTTGTTTAGTTAGATATATAATAAATATTTATGTTAAATTTTATAATTTGTTATTTTAATTATTGGTCTCTGCAATCTGAATTTAGATAATTTTTTTTTCTATAAAAGAAGTAAAATGGACCAAAACGCTAGAAATTTGATGCCGCCAAAACCTGGTCCTGAGGATCCTTCAGTTTTATACCTGTAAGATAGACATATATCTAAAGTTGTATAGGACGGGGTAAGTGTGTATGAAATTAATTCGTTTATTTATTTTTTTATTACTACAATAATACTAAGTTGATTGACGTTGTGGTGACAGGAAAATCGTGTATTTACGAAAGTTCGACGTTGCTACAAGTACACCTGAAGTTCGTTTTACCCGCTGTTGCCTCTTGTTCCTTATATTCAGCAGACAAGATTTTATGGAGCATCACGGATGGGTAATTTCGAAATTGACTATTGCCTGATTTCCGCTCTGGTGGAGCGATGGAGGCCCAAGACACACGTTTCACTTATCGGTTGGTGAGTGTACTATTACCTTGGAAGATGTGGCCATCCAGACAGACCATCCAATAGATGGTTTGCCCGTGATTGGGCGAACTAATTACATTTGGGTTGATTAATGTCAGGAGTTGCTCGACGTCAGTCCTCTTGTAGAAGCCATTAGAGGATGACGTATATCATTGCCTTGGTTAGTTAACCAATTTAGTGAGATACCCCCGAACGCCACAGAGCAGCAATTGCAGCAGCATGCTCGGGCGTATATTCTGAAATTAATTGGGGGAATGCTAATGAGTGACAAGTCCAGCATATTTGTGCACCAGATGTACCTTCCTATGCTTCGGGACCTCCAGTTGGCTGGCCAGTACAGTTGGGGCTCTACTGTGCTAGCACACCTTTATTGGGAGTTATGTGGAGCCACTGACGCGGACAAGAAGAAGTTTGCAAGCTGTGTGCACCTTCTCCATGCTTGGGCATGGGATCGACTCCCATTGATCCAGCCCCAGATTCGCGATCGACATGTGTGATGATTGGTTCCAGACGACGAAGAGGCTCATTACCCCGATCATCCACATTTGAGTTTCAGGTGCGTAATTGTCTTGATCTTTTGTATTTTGTCATCTAATGTTTAATTTAATTTAACATGTTACGTTTCAACGCTTATGTAGGTAGAGTGATTTCAAAGGACTGAGTGACCACCCACTACATTTGCTGATACAATATCGCGAAACGTTTGACCGCTTGAAGGAAAGCTATGTGAGTTCTAAACTTGTAACAGTGAGTTCTATTTTGTTTTTTTCATTGTCGCTTCACCGTTTAACTACAAATATGTGTTGTAGTTCGTGTGACAACCATGTACATAGGAAGTGTGTCAGAACCCAATACCAGATTACTGCTACACTGGGTCTGACATTTGGCAGACGGTCGTTCCCTTGGTATGCTTCCACGTCATTGAGTGGCGGCAGCCCAATAGATGTCTTCGACAGTTCGATCAAGATCAACCAATCCCATCAGCTCCTGCGCACAATGACTGGCAGCACACACAGCAGTTGACGGGGAAGATGGACGTCAATTGGCCAACTGAACAACATCAATACATTGTCCGGTGGCAGGCACAGAGATAGAGGGTGGTCATATCACAACTGCTCCAAGCACTGCTATATAGGAATTCAGAATACATGACATGGATGTCAAGCACTGCAGCTACAAGTTTAGCGACTGTAAGTTGTTATTCACGTATAATTAAACTTTCTATTTTTCTGCATGGTATTGTGTTCTGATTATTATTAATTACATGTGTGTTACAGTCGCTTGGGTACCAGTCAATCTACCTCGCGACACTGCAGTCTAGTCAGACCCTTCAATTGAACCTGTTAGGAGAGATTGGGAGCTTCAGCGCAGATATGCTGCAGGCATTGGGTGAGGACCATTTGTTGCAGCTTGATCCTCCTGTACACATAGCACCTCAGGCATCATCTGTAGAGGTGCCTGGAGGAGAGACTAGACAAGACAGTCGACGACCTAGAGGGTATACACGTACCTGAAGATCAGTGCGACGAAGACCATCTAGAGAAGAGGTTAGCGTACCCCCTTCAGCTGCTTCAGTCCCTTGTATCCCCACCGATGAGGGACCCTCTACGTTCACCATGCCACCTATGCCAACTATGCCTACCGATAAGGGACCCTCTACGTTCACTATGCCACCGATGTCGACTATCCTTACCGGTGAGGGATCCTCTACTTACAGCATGCCACCTTTACATGATGGATCCATTTATGATTGGTTCGCCCAGAGTGTGATGACACCACCACAAACACAAGCCCCGTCTGTAGATATTAGATTTGGCCTATGACCGGGTTCAGGGTCATTTGGATTTTTACAATTCCAGTCACCTCCTTCAGCTCAGATTCAGGTAAGTTTCAGTCATCGTCAGGAATCGGATGAGGAGGGCAACCAAGGTGAAGACCAACAAAAGGACTAGGGTGATGATCCTCCTCCTGAGCGTGATCGACCACAGAGAGACAGGAGGCCCACTCGATGTGGTACTGGGAGCCACTATTTGTAGTTTGTTATTACTATCTGTATAATACTTTATTTTCTTTCATTTTTGTTATTTAACATATCTAGAATGTAAGCTTATTTTCTAGTTATTTTGTTTGGTTTCAATCTAGTTATTTACCAGAACTTAAATTAATTGAAACAAAAAATAATTACAACTTATTTGGTTTCAATTGTTCATAATGTAACCTTATTGTAACATTATTATAAATAATTTAAATATAATTTAAGAACCTATAACGTTATTTACAATTTAACGTTATTGTAACGTTATTATAAATATTTTAAATATAATTTAATAATTTATAATGTTATTCAGAAATAATTTCAATATAATTTAATGGAGTAAATAAGTTGAAACAAATGTACTCACTCATTCATAACATACAATGAACCTGTACTACACAAAAGATCACTGATTGCTAGTTCCTTCAAAACGTTGCCGGTTTGGACAAGTGTTGCAATAATGTTATGGTTCTCGATAGACTCCCACCTTGCTGGCTCACTTGATTCTTTCCAATCCATCTCATTTTTGAAATGTTTTGACTTTGGTCTTCCTATTTTTCGGATATCTTTGGGGTCAGGTACAAATGTCGGTCCTGAAATCTGTGGCCAGTATTCCTCCCCCCCAATTGGGTGAAAGGGGCTCCGATATGCAGCTGCTATCGTCTCTAGGCTATACATTTGGTCGATGAAATTTGTGCAATCAAGGTGGACACTTCAGCAGGCTGTAACGACATGTGCGTAAAGAAATCGAAGTGCCTGAAACTCTCCACAGTCACAATATCTATTTTCTAGCAAAACTCTACAACGACGTCCAAATTGTCTTCATCGTCTATCTTAAGGTTCTTGAACCTCAAACCAAAGCTGGGCAAGGTTGAAGGTTGTCACGACACAAATAGTTGCCTTCGACTCGTGTTCTTTCAATTGATCTCGCATGTATGTACAAAACTTTTTTTCACCGATGATTTGGGAATATGCCTCTTCCGCCCTATCTACGAAGTACTTCGTTAATTTATAGTATGTAGATTGAGCCAATGCTGTCACAGGCAGACTCCTCACTCCCTTCAGCATGCCATTCATACATTCCACCAGGTTAGTTGTCATGTGACCCAACATCTTCCATCGTCATATGCTCGACACCATAAGGATCTATCACTTGCATGTTCCAATACTCAGTTATAAGCTCGGACATCAAGTGTTCGAAGCTCCATCATCTTTCGTTCAACTATGGGTCGTTCATATGAGTATCCTGTATAGGTAATAACATTGTAAGTAAAAAATATTAATGTCAAATGTAATAACATAGATAACCAGATCATAGGGTCATCAAAATACCTATGTTTACAAAAAGCAGCTTCAACCGCTTATTTTTAAATTTTGCGTTTAGATTGTTAGCCAAATGTCGCACGCAATGAACGTGGTACCCTAGCGGTGCTTGCCACTTGTTCTCTACTTTATCCACGGCTTCCCTAATTGATGCATGTTTGTCTGTAATCAAACAAACAGACTTATTCTTTGCAACATCTTGACATAACCTATACAGGAAGAAAGACCATGCCTCAAGAGTTTCACCTTCCACAATTACAAAGGCAAGCGGTAGAACGTGACGATTCCCATCTTGGCCACATTCAATCAACAATGTCCCTTTGTATTTTTCATAAAGGAAAGTTCCGTCAACTTGAATCATAGGTTTCAGGTGATCAAATGCATCGATGCATGGTTTGTACGCCCAAAAAACATGACGAAGTATTTTCCTATCATTTTGTCGATTGTAGTCCCAGTTGTAATCAACCAAAGTGTCAGGGAGAAATTGTTGCACTGCTGCAAACCAACTACCCAATTGCAAGTATGAGGCCTCCCAATCACCATAGTTCTTGGCTATGGCTTTCTGCTTTGCCATCTATGCCTTCTTATAGGATACCATATATGCAAACTGCTCTTTAATACACTCTTTCACCTGAGAGATAGGCATGTCTGGAGATTGAGCCACTTGAGCCATAATTGCTGTCGCGATCAAATCAGAGTCTAACTGCCGATGGTCTTGGGAAATGGATGATGAAACACATGTGTGATCTTCGCTGTACTTTGTGATCATCCACATGTCATAATTCTTCTTCAAACAAGCCCTCACTCGCCAGTTACAACCATCCCTAAATTTCACACATTTTACCTGCAAATATTTCTTATACGACTTCTCCACCTTGAAGCTGTTGTGCCTCTTAATTGAGTATGATTTCAGCGCTCCTGTGAGTGCATCTTTGTTAGGAAATAATAATCCAACAGTAAGGTCTGAATCATCATCCCATGTATACGCGTCAAGAACGTCTAGAATTTCTGACTCATCTGTTGGGGCTGTATTTGCTTGTGTCATGTAATCGGGTGGTGTATAGAATGTGATGGGCTCAACTAGCTCAACCTCACCATCTCCACCCATTAATTCTTGTATGCTTCCTCTAAACTCTTCAAACTCTGGTTCGACAACATCGTCCTTCTCAATGTCTTTTATGTCATTGACGTCTATGTCATCCAGAATATCATAAGGTGGGTCAGGTGGCAGAATGTCTATATCATCATCCTCTATGAGCTGAATTTGTGCACTTGGTGACATATGAAACTATGTTGATGGTCCGCTCTCCTCATCCCATGTGGCATGCTCATTCAAGTCGGAAATGTTAGGATTTAATTGACTTTCAGTCACCTCAATATCTGCATAGACCTCCATACTTGTCAACGTCCCCCCCAATTGTTGGTGAAGTCATCACTTCTACATCATCATCATTGTTTAGTTGGAGCTGCCCGAACATAAGTGGCATCATTTGTATAGGATATCTATATAGTAAGCGGGATATCTTCTCATGTTCTCTTAGCCTCAACTTATGGTGGATTATTTGTCTCAGAACATGTAAAGAAATATTGCGCTGAATTTTCACCACTACAGTATTATCGGCTTCAAATGATACACTCACTACAAGAAAATTGACTTTCAGTGGCGACTTTTTGGTGGCGACTATAAAGTTTTTTTTTAAAAAAATAAAAAGTCAGATTTTTTAAAATAAAATAAACAATTAGACTTTTGGTGGCGACTATAGTCGCCACCAAAAGTTTTTAAAAAAAAAAATAAAAAAACTCAGATTTTTAAAATAAAATAAAAAATTAGACTTTTGGTGGCGACTATAGTCGTCACCAAAAGTCTTTTTTTAAAAAAAATAAAAAAAAATCAAATTTTTTAAAATAAAATAAAAAATTAGACTTATAGTCGCCACCAAAAGTATTTTTTAAAAAAAATAAAAAAAAGTCAGATTTTTTAAAATAAAATAAAAAATTAGACCTTTGGTGGCGACTATAGTCGCCACAAAAAGTTTTTTTTTTGAAAAAAATAAAAAAAGTCAGATTTTTTAAAATAAAATAAAAAATTAGACTTTTGGTGGTGACTATCTTTTTTAAAATAAAATAAAAAAAGTCAAATTTTTTAAAATAAAATAAAAAATTAGACTTTTGGTGGCGACTATAGTCGCCACCAAAAGTCTTTTTAAAAAAAAATAAAAAAAAAAGTCAGATTTTTTAAAATAAAATAAAAAATTAGACTTTTGGTGGCGACTATAGTCGCCACCAAAAGTCTAATTTTTAAAAAAAAATTAAAAAAGTCATTTTTTTACTTAAAAAATTTAATTTTTTTATTTTTCTTAATTTTATTTAAAAGAAATTTAATTTTTTAAATTTTTTAAATTTTTTAATTTTTAAAAAAATTAGATTATCAGTGACGACTGAGGTCTATTTTTTTAAGTGAAATCGTTTTTTTTTTATGAAATTAGTTGAAGTTGGACTTTTGCGGTGACTCCAATAGTAATAATATATTTGCTTTTTGTTAAGTTTAATATTATTTTATTTTTGTTTTATAATATTTTTGACCTAAAATATTTTTAACAGATTATATATATAGATATATATAATATTTTGAACTTACATAACACAAATGAAGCAGTGGCAGAATGGCAAGACACACATGGCTGCAAGCAAGGGACCCAGGTTCGAATCTCAGGTATGCACATGTTTGGTTTAATTTCAAATAAACTTGAATATTGCACACAAAAAAATCGAGTCAGCTCGGGATAGCGAGTTATTGGATCGGCCAAAACCCGCACGAGTCGAATGGATCTCGGGTCGACCTTTCGGGCCAATCCGGATATAAAAAGATGACGAGTGACTTTTGGTGGCGACTAAAGTCGCCACCAAAGGTAGTTTTTGCTGACACCAAAAATCATTTTTTTCACGAATTTTTTTTTTTGCAATAAAAATGACTTTTGGTGGAGACTTTGAAAGTCGCCACCAAAAGAATCAGCCACGGACTTACGCCAACAACTTTAGTCGCCACTAAAAGTCGCCACTAAAGACTTTTAGTGGCGACTTTTAGACTTTTGGTGAAAAGTCTTTTTTTATATAGTGACTATTAGAACCACCACTCGATATAATCTCATTCGAGTAAATACGAACTAAAAGTGCCCCATTTCGACTTATTCTAAGAAGAATAAAAATTAATCAATTACAATTATTATTATAAAAAATAAAACTAACAAAAATTAAAAAAATAAATAAATAACAAACCTGAGAAAAAAATTCACAGAAATATGAAACAAAATTAAAAAAAACTAAGAAAAATAAATAATCATAAATTAATTATTCAACTAAGAACAAAATCCATAACAAAATTGAACATTAAAAAAAAAGTCTTAACAATAGACGACAACATAATACAATTTATAACTAACTAAATCTATTAAGTAGAATAAAAATTCATAAATTACATTCATTATAAAAATATAAAAAAAAATAATAATAATTATAAAACTAAGGACTACAATACAATTTACAACTAACAATTATGTAAATAAAGAATAACAAGTATAAAACTTAAAAGATAATGAATTCATAAATTAATTATAAAATTAACTATATAAATAAAGAAAAAAAGTCATAAGAAAAATACATGATATATATTAATTTAAAAATTCACAAAATTAAAGAAATTATAAAAAGTCATGACATATCAAACACGTATTAAAAATAAAATTCATAAATTAATTTCACAAGTATGAAAACATAATCATAAAACTAACAACAAAAACATTTGAAAAAGCTAAATAATAATAAAATCATCAAATTAAGACAATACAAAATTATAAATTATCATAAATATTTACTTCTTTTTTCTTCTTCTGCATAGAAAAATAGCTTCCTCACACTTAGTAATTTTTCTTCTTCTTTGCCAACTTTCTTCTTCATCCACTTTTTATACATGGGAAGCTTAACGGGAAGAAAGTAACGGTCACACTTCAGAAGTGCGTATTATCTAAGCACGCACTTAAGAAGTGCATACTTGATGATATAGATATACACACTTCAAAAATGCATGCTAACACAAGCATGTACTTCAGAAGTATGTTTTATATATCAGAAGTGTATTTTAATTGCCACAATAAAATCGATCTATATCCGTAATTTAATTTCAAATTGATATATTTACAAAATTTAATTTAAAATTTAGTATACAGGGTCAAAATCTCCTGGAGAGTTTGGGGGTATAATTACTGACGTGATCCAATGACTTTCTACCAATGCATTAATTAAGATAAAGATTTTTTTTGTTAGTTATATTTTGTTTCTAAAAACATCAATTATATTAATTTAATTTTTAAAAGTCTTTCATTTGTTAAATTGATTTTTTTGTAATATAAAAACGTAAAAAAAATTTTAAATAAAATGGTAAGAAGTTTATTGATTGAACAGAGTTTGCACATCTTGGTGGGCTAAAGCTAATTTTATAAGAAAAGGAAGGGTCCACCCGTTCATATCAAACAAGTCCTGTGAGCCACTTCATTACGTGTTAGACCCTACATATTTTTTTCCTGGTAGTGGCTCACACTTCATTACGTGTCAGACTTCACATATTTTTTTCCTGGTAGTGGCTGGCACTCCATTACATGTCAGACTTTTCATATTTTTTTTTCCTGATAGTCTAACAAGTAATGAAGTAGCTCACAGTCTGAGACTTTACATATGTTTTTTCCAAAAAGTTACTTTACCATTAACACGCACCAAATTCCACCCCCTTTTTTCTTATTACTTTACCATTTCCCAAATTTGCACATTTTAATATCATACAAATTTTGAAAAAGAAAATCTAAGAATGAGTAATTCTATCTCTTTAAAATGTTAGAGTTATCCATAAAATTGTCATTTGCCTTATAATATCAACACAAAGTGTGATAGTCTTTGATCCAATCGTCGAGTATTATATTTATAGAATATTTTATTATTATTATACACGACAAATTCTATTTTACAATTCAAACTCTTAAAAATTCACCTGTCCCTTAAAAATTCAAACTCTCCATAAATATTCTATTTTACAATTAAGTTTTCAAAGATACTATCATATATGATTTCTATATGCTATTGAATTAACAACTCACTTAACACATGATGTTTTCTTCTTCTTTTTATATTTTTTTACCCTTCTCTTTTGATTTTTCTCTAATGTCTTTTCAATCATGTATGATGTATTTATTGTGTAGAAGGAGGACCTCTTAGAATGAGTATGCGTTTAATATTTAATTTTTTTATATTTTAAAATAACCTTAATTCTTTAATTGTTTTTCTATAGATCAAATAATTTTAAATATATCAAAATTTGGGAAAATGATATGGCAGTAAAAATTAGGCTAAAATGCACTTTACCCCCATAAACTTTGCTTTATGTGCAAAATACTTCCCTAAACTTTCAAACTCAACAAAAAACTTCCCTCAACTTTTATTTTATGCCAAAAACCTCTTACAGTTAGTTGACCGTCAATTGACCGTTAATTAATACCACGTCATCAGTATATTAGATAATTCAAATATCACGTCAAACAGTTTTTACACCTCAAATGCTGATAGTGACAATTTCGCAGTGCTCACATGACAAGTGAACTATAAAAAAATGTCTAACGTAGCACTTGAGGTGTTTAGTATATTGATGAAGTGGCATTTAGTTAACGGTCAACTGACAGTCAACTAACTATAGGGGGTTTTTGGCATAAAATGAAAGTTGAGGGAGTTTTTTGTTGAGTTTGAAAGTTTAAAGGGGTTTTTTGCACATAGAGTAAAGTTTAGGGGGGTAAAATACATTTTAGCCTAATTTTTACTGCCATATCATTTTTCCAAATTTTGATATATTTAAAATTATTTTATCGGATAGGATAATATCCTTGGTAAAACAAAAAAGGTTTAATTATATTCATATTTTGAACTCTACATCTACTGAAGTTGGAAACTCTAGAGCCACAAGTTTCGAATATTTGACAGCCATGACATCATCTATGTCATTAAAATTGAAATCCCCAATTCTATAATAAGATAATCCGATTCATCACACTATAATAACAAGATTGCAATTTGCTTAGGTTTCTTGTTCCTCACATCGCAATGGTTTCAGAATGATTAGATTGTTTGAGATGAAAGAAAATTTTTAGTTTAGATGCCACGAGGTTCTCGGATAAACCAATGAGAGGAATTGATACTATAACTATGCAATTAAATAGTTAACAATTTTTTATATTTTAAAAAAAGTCTTTCATACCCTAATTTTTTAAATGGATCAAATAATTATAAAAATATCAAAAAATTTTAAAATGATAAAAAAAATATCTAGACTCATTGCATTGACTTGACCCTAAGTGACAACTACCTACCAATGCATTGTTCGGGGATATATAGATAGCTTATCTATTGTATATGTATCCACAAAAACATTTCCCAAAGAGATGGGGTGCACTCAGACGCTATTGTTGGTTGCTGTAATTTTGGAGGTTCATTTTCATGGAAGTGAGGGTTGGTTAGAAGAAGAGAAGAGAGCATTGCTGGATTTCAAAGAGTCTTTCTTCCCTCATGATTCTTCCATGAATCACAATTTTCTAACTTCATGGGTTTCAGACCCACATAGTGATAGTTGTGGTTGGGAGAGAGTGACCTGCAATTCTTCTTCAAATCAAGTCATTTATCTCTCTCTCTCCAATCTCACTGGAAATGATGATCTAGATGGTCTAGGTTTTTATTGTCCAGTAAATTTTAAACTAAACATATCTCTCTTCCTACCTTTCAACCACTTAACAAGTCTTAACTTATCCTATAATTGTTTCGACGCTGTAATTTCAATTGAAGGTATGCTCCATATATTGTTATCTAGTTATTCTACGAATAGTTTGATTATTCATATGGATATGCATACACATGTATTCATGTATGCATATCATACAATGAACTGGACTAAATCAATTGGTCAGATTAAAAAATCGATAAACTAGTTACAAAATAGTCATGTTTAACTTAGTGTATCAGTTAGTGAAAAGTTCGATCAAGAACCAAAAAAATCAGTAAAACCAAGTGGATAAATGGTCAAATTGGTTCTAGTTTTTTTTTTTTCATACATTTTTTTAATATTTTTCATCCATTTTATAAGTATTAATATTTTATTCTACATATAGGTACTATTCATATAATATTTAATTTTTTATGAATCGATAAAATTATTAAAAATATTTTGATAAGATACATACCAGTAACATCTTTTTAATGTGCCAATAACTACATGTTTAAACTTTTAAATCATGATTTATTAATGTTTTGGTTTGTTGGTAACCGACCATTGACTTTTTAAGCCAATATTAGTAATTCTTTATCTCATTATTAGCACTTTCTAAAAGGTAATTCTCGAAGTAAATTATATTCCTTTTTCTTGTAAGATTTTAAGATTGCAATCCCTCCCCTCTATTTTTAAAATTTTAAAATATACTTTTCAAATCAAACTTTACCCCAATTTTAATAATAGAGAAAGAGTTATTATTTTGAAGCTTATAAAAAAGGAGAGTGCAATTTACTCAAGTTTTCAACTATCTCAAGAGTGTGTGATGTTCTTTTAAATATATCATTAACTATCTAATTATTAATATTCAATAAAAAAATGCCGTTGTTAATTACATCCATGCAGATACAATTTTAATTTACAGTCTAAATTTGTCTATATATATATATATATATATTTGTGTGTGTATAAGAGAAAGGAAGAGAGAAATAAAATTAAAATTTTATCTTTATTAATTATTTTTTTATAATTTTTCATTAATTTTAAATATCATTTTTGTGGGTTAAAGATAGTAGAAACAACTCAGTGTTTATGATGTTGGAGACGTTAGATCTTACTAACAACGATTACTTGAATGAGAATATCATGAAAGCACTCAGTGTGATGTCATCTCTCAAGAACTTGAATCTTTCTTACTGCAATATCAATGGACCCTTTCCAATGCAAGGTAACACAATATATGTACATATCTATTTAATTAATTCTAAACCTGAAAAATAATATTCTTTCTCACATCAATTATTTTCTTTCTTTCAGAATTGTCAATTTTACAAAACTTGGAGCTCTTGGATTTGAGCTCGAATTACATTACAAGCCCCTCCTCCACAATTCAAGGTATGTATATATTTGAGTAAATTACTAGCTTTAATTCCATAAATTTAAATAATCTATTAAAGGTAAAATAATTGGTTCAATCCCTGCAACCTTCACTACCATATTTTTGTAACATCAGCAACATTTAAAAGTGATACATTGTAAAAATTGTTGAATTTTATAAAATAAGCAATGGTTTTATAAAAGATCATATTATTTAGAAGTATAAACAACAATTTTATGTTACATGTACAAAATTGTTGCAGTTGATCTTATCTGCAACAACTCTGTAACAATTTTTGATGTTGTAACCTATTTTAAAATATTCATGAGGTTTAGACAACAAAATTTTGTAACACGTATAATACCATTGCAAACTTTAATGTGATATATATCAAGATCAAAGATGAAAATTTTCTTTAACAATGTGATTTATAAATATTATGTTTTGACTGAGACCATTTCAGCTTAATTTTAGCCCTCAAATCATCCTTTATGTTTTGGGTTTTCGAAAGCTTGCTTCGTTGATTCTTCCAAAAAGTTAATAACTCTAAATTGGACATGTATCATCTTATGAATTATATATTTATACAATAATAATAATAATAATAATAATAATAATAATAATAATAATAATATTTCACAATTATTATTTTTAGGAATAAATATTAAATTGATATTTTGAAGTTATATTCTTAAAGAACCCAGAAATTTTGACTTGAATCAAAGAATCGTGAAATCCGTCAATAGTTAGAACTGTCACATCTTTGAAGAACTACAACCTCTAATATGTATGTATGCAATTAATTCCTCGAACCTTGGAAATTAAATGTTTATTTTTTTCTAATTAATTAATTTGCATCATTAATTTCTTTGGATTTTTTTTTTGTTTTACAAAACTTGCACCCTGTTGGATTTATGTGACAATATACTTGAAACCCCCTTTACAGTTGGAGGTGTTTGTTTGTTTAAATTATTGGGGATAATCATCAAAATCTTAAATAAAATTGTATTAAACACATTTTAATATAAACAAATCAAATATTGAATCCATCAAAAGCAAATTTGCAATTGAGAACCTTTGTAACGAGACCACATGACGTGTGTTTAATGCAACAGTATTTTTTTTTATTATAGTAAATACTTTATACAAGTTAAAAACAATTAAAAAAAGAAATCTTCAATTAGTGGTTGTTTAATTAATTAATCATATGCATAAGAATTGATCTTTATAGCATCAAAATACAAGTCAATGTTATCTCTATTAATTATTTTTTTTATTATTTTTCATTAATTTTAATTTTCATTTTTGTGGGTTAAAGATAGTAGAAACAACTCAGTGTTTATGATGTTGGAGACGTTAGATCTTAGTGACAACGATTACTTGAATGAGAATATCATGAAAGCACTCAGTGTGATTTCATCTCTCAAGAACTTGAATCTTGCTTACTACAATATCAGTGGACCCTTTCCAATGCAAGGTGACACAATATATGTACAAAACTTGGAGCTCTTGGATTTGAGCAGAAATAACATTAGAAGCCCCTCCTCCATAATTCAAGGTATGTATATATTTGAGTAAATTATTAGCTTTAATTCCATAAATTTAAATAATCTACTAAAAGTAAAATTATTGGTTCAATCCCTACAACCTTCACTACCATATTTTTGTAACATCAGCAACGTTTAAAAGTGTAACATCTTAAAAATTTTTGCATTTGATAAAATAGGCAATGGTTTTATAAAAATTCATATTATTTAGAAGTATAAACAACAATTTTATGTTACATGTACAAAACTGTTCCAGTTGATCTTATCTGCAACAACTCTGTAACAATTTCTAATGTTGTAACCTATTTTAAAATATTCATGAGGTTTAGACAACAAAATTTGTAACACGTACAATACCATTGCAAACTTTTATGTGATATATATATATATATATAATTCAAAATCATATTAAATATTATTTAATACTAATTAGCTTTGCATTCCATCTCTTCCTCATAAAACGCTGGGAAGCCAAAAAACCTTATCCAATTTTAATTTTTTTTTTCATAATTTGTAAAGTATAAAAAATTAGATTTTAATTTAATTTTAATTTTTAAATTTTATTTATATTTTATTAAAACAAATAACAATTTAACATAAATGTTTAGTACTGAAATTTTATTTTTTACATTTTAACATAAAATAAAAATAACGCAATTTAAATTTTGTCTATTTATTAAAATTATGTGAAAGATAACAAAAAGGAAAGAAATATATGAAGACCAAGTTTAACATTTACAAAATTGTTTTAGCCATATTTAAAATGTAAATAATGAGCAAAGTAAATAATGAATGACTTAAATTTTGTTTTTAATTTCAAATAGATGTCTATTGTTAAAAAAAAATTATTAACTGCATCCTTTTTTTAAAGATGTTTATTTTAGTTCCTATAATTAAACTTTTGTTGATATTTTAACAAATTTTTGTGACATGATCAAATATGACGTATTATCTTGGCATTTGGATAGGCATTTTGCACAAAAGAGGAAAAGTTGGGAGATGACAGTAATTTAATCTAAAATTTTCTTTAATTATGTTTTGGGTTTTCGAAAGCTTGCTTCGTTGATTCTTCAAAAAATTAGTAACTCTAAATTTGAAATGTACTAAATGAATACTTTTGTTGTGTGATCTCATGCATTAAATATTTATACAATAATAATTATAATAATATTTCACAACAATTATTATCAGGAATAAATATTAAATTGATATTTTGAAGTTACATTCTTAAAAGTCCTAGAAATCTTGACTTGAACCAATTAATCATGAAATCGCTCTGTAGTCATCCGAACTGTCAAATCTCTCAAGAAATTAAACTTTCGATATGTACATATCCAAATAATTCCTCCAACCTCGGAAATTAAATGTCTCTTTTTTTTAAATAATAATAATAATAATAATAATTCACAATTATTGTTATTAAAATAAATATTAAATTGATATTTTAAAGTTACATTCTTAAATATCCTAGAAATCTTGACTTGAATCAAAGAATTATGGAATTCCTTTGTAGTCAGAACCGTCACATCTTTCGAGAACTTGAGCCTTTGATATGTATGTATCCAATTAATTCCTCCAACCTCGGAAATTAAATGTCTATTCTTTCTAATGAATTAATTTGCATCATTAATTTCTTTGGATTTTTTAGTTTTACAAAACTTGCACACTGTTTGATTTATGTAACAATATACTTGGAAGCCCCTTCAGAGTTTGAGGTATGCTTGTTTAAATTATTTGGGATACAAAATCTTAAATAAAATTGCATTACACACATTTTAATATAAACAAATCAAATATTGAGTCCATCAAAAGCAAGTTTGAAGTTGAGAACGTTCGTAAGAGACCACATGATGTGTGTCTAATGCAACCGTATGTTTATTTATAGTAAATGCTTTATACAACATGTTAAAAATACATAAAAAATAAATCTTCAATAATTAAACATATGCATAAGAATTGATCTTGACAGCATCAAAATACAAGTCAATGTTTTCTCTATTAATTATTTTTTATAATTTTTCATTAATTTTGAATATTCTTGTTGTAGGTTAAGATAATAGAAACAAGTTAATGTTTACAATATTAAAGACGTTAGACCTTAGTCACAAACCTTAGTCACAATCTTAATTTGGATGAGAGTATCATGGAAGCCGCCTAATGCTGTACAAATACAAATATTGAATCTATCTAAAGCCAGTTTATACTTGAGGACTTTCGCTAACGAGACTACATGATGTGTGTCTTCCATCTCTAACATATCTATTCCTGTCAGGCAAATATGGATTTTGAGACGGGGATCGACTTGAGATGGCAAATGTATATATGTGCTAGCTACTTTAATATGAATATTCATCTATAAATTGGGCATTTCGTTTTCTCAATAAACTCCCACCAAAACATGCATACCCATCTTAATTAGAGTAAATATATAAATTAGTCTCTCAACGATATGTTTATTATTTTAACTTTTGAAATTTGAGTGTTAAATGAGCTAGTACTCATTCTTTTCAAAAAGAGTAAATTGTATATCTAATTATCTTTAATAGATTCAATAATGATGTTTAACGAGTTTATAAAATATATGGACTAAATTGTGTAATGTTAAACTATTAAAAATTAAACAATCAATCTATGTATATTTTGAGGGCAAAATTGTTGATATATGGTCTTTTACTTATCTTATGTGACCACATCAATTCAATTTCCAATTATCTTACCATAAGTAAAGAGACTAACTAAATATGTGTCTCTTCATTCTTGTGAAGTTTTGGCAAATATGACCAACTTGAAAGTCCTTGACCTAGGACATTGTGAGATCAATGAACCATTGCCAATTCAAGGTGAGTATTATATATAATTCTTTAAAATTACCTCAAAGGTCACTATTACTTAACCTTCAAGTTTGGTGTATTAGTATATTGGTAAGTTAGGCAGCTTATGATTTTCTTTCTTTTAACTTCAGGTTTATGCAAAATGAAGCAACTACTAGAGCTCGATCTCTCAAAAAATAATTTTACAGGAACTTTGGATATATGCCTCGGCAATTTAACATTACTTCGAGCTCTTGATCTCTCATACAATTCCTTAAGTGGGAGCATTCCAACATCTTTTATTGCTCCACTTGTGTCTCGAGTATCTTTTCCTTTCAAATAACAATTTCAATGGATTATTCTCATTGAAATCCATAGCTAACCATTCAAAGCTCAAGGCGTTATCACTTGGAGAGATGCATAATCCCAAAATATTTCAAGTGGAAACTGAAAATCCCCCTTGGACTCCTTCATTTCAATTGGAATATCTGAAAGTGACTTCTTGTCAGGTAAACTTACCTACAAGAACTATTCCTACCTTCCTTTTGTACCAACATGACTTGAAATACATTGATCTCTCAAACAATAACCTTTTTGGTATGTTTCCAAACTGTTTGCTTGTGAACAACTCAGCATTGATTCGTGTCTCAATGAATGATAACTCTTTCAATGGACTTTTTCAATTACCCTCTAATCTAAATTACCAGCCCATGGATCAACTACATGTATTGGCATTATCAAACAATAGGATCCATGGGAAGCTCCCCAAAGCCATAGGATACTTCCTTCCACATTTGCTTGTATTAGATATTTCTAAAAACAACTTTTCAGGTGCGCTTCCTAAATCGATTGTCAAATCTCCACTTCATTTTTTAATTGCATCAAACAATAGCTTTGAAGGTGCCATACCAAAGAATTGGTGCAATAATACCCTTATGTTTTTAGATCTATCTCATAATAAATTCTTTGGAGTTATACCCTCTTGCATATTCACATCGTTGTTACAACACTTTCATTTGCGAGGAAACAAATTCACTGGTTCCATACCTCAAAGTTTATCTAGAAGTTCCTCTTTAACATTAATTGATATGACAGACAACAAATTTTCTGGAAGAATTCCAATGAGCATCTATAATCTTACGTTCTTGCAGTTTCTTTCATTGGCAAGTAATGAGTTAGAAGGCCAGCTCCCTAGTGAGATATGTCATCTTGGACAAATCAAAATGTTAGACCTTTCACATAATAGTTTTACTAGATTTATACCCTCATGCTTCAACAATATGACCTTTGATGGGAACCAAACAGATATGTCTATAACTGTAGATGCATATTTTCAAACACTTGAGGACGCTTATCAATATGGCTTTCTTCATTTGAGACACTATGATTCTTTTCCTTGGATTGGCTATGAAGAAATGCAATTTGTGGCAAAAAGTTTTTCTTTGTCATACAAAATAATTCAACAGATGACAGGATTAGATTTGTCATCAAATCAGCTAACCGGAGAGATTCCACACCAAATAGGAGACTTATTTGCCCTTCATGTTCTTAACCTGTCCCACAACTATTTGAATGGAACTATTCCAGAAAACTTCCAAAATTTGAAAACAATAGAGAGTTTAGACCTTTCTTACAACTACTTGAAAGGACAAATCCCTCTTCAATTGCAGGACTTGAACTCTTTATCAACCTTCAATGTGTCTTACAATAATTTGTCAGGTAGAGCACCTGATCAAGGACAATTTGGAACTTTTGATGGCAATAGCTATAAAGGAAACCCATATTTGTCTTGGAGCATTAGTAACAGACGCATTGCAACACCACCATCCTTGCAAACTCCTTTGAATGACACTCAAAAAAGCGAGCCTATCATTGATGTCATTGCATTCTATTGGAGTTTTGGTGCAACCTATGTTATGGTACTCTTGACATTGGTGATAATCCTTTGGATCAATCCTCGTTGGCGGAGAGCTTGGTTTTATTGTATCAATTTATGTCTCCAAAAATCCTTTGGTCAATTTTTTGAAGATGCATTACTCTAGAAATCTTGTAAAATAATGACGCATGCTTCTAGAAATCTTCTAAAACAATGAAGCATGCTTCTAGAAATCCTCATTGGTGTGCAAAGTGTCCAAACCTCACCTAATGAAGCATGCTTTATTTTGCATGTGATTACAAATGTTATTTTAGATACTAAATATTAGTGTCATAAAAATCTGTTTTGCTTTATATTTAAATTTAATATTTTGTTATTCATCTCTTAAATGTTTTTCCATTGTTATTGCCATTCCAGTTCATATAATATATACATATAACCAAATATATTTATGAAATTCATATTAAATAAACCATGTAAGCAGACTTATATATATATATATGGTAAAATACAGATTGGGACCGATCCCTTAAAATTTGATATTTAATTATTAGTCCAAGTTTTAAATCATTTCCCATGAAAACCAGTGTTTAATCCTCTTGATTAGCTGAAATTTTAACTAGAGTTCTGATTCTTGCCTCCTTATTTGAGTACGAGCCAAGTTGACAATTATAATACTTGTGCTATCATTTTTCTTCTTTTACTTTTGTCTTCTGTCTTGTTGTTCCATTAGTCATGCTTTTATTTTAATTTATTCACTGTGTGTGGTTCACTTTGGGATCAGCCAGACACAATAAGGCGATCATATATATTCTTCATGAACCCTCTAGGGTTGCCTCTTTGTAATGTATGGTACTGAATCCAGTTAAAAACAACGAATCTTCAATCTTTTTGAGCTTTTAACGTATACTCATTGATAGTCATTAAGGGAATTGGTGTCGACCATTACCATGCATTGTTGTTGATTGTTACAACTGTTACAATTATTACAATATTTTCTTTCCCAGTTACTTTTTATCATATTAACTAAAGTCAATACTGAAAGTGTATGCTTTATGTAGTTTCAACGAAGATATAAAAACGCTGTAAACTCAATCTTGATTTTATATCATAGAATGCTGATGTATGAACTCATCCTTTCATATTAACAGTTATGTTAACACGTTGATATTAGAAATCTGCACACCAATCACTCACGAATTAGAGTTCTGTTCTTCTTTAGATTGCTTCTACTTGTTTCTGCCTCAGACTCAATGAATAATAATGTCGCATATGATTTCTATAATAATAATAATAGTCTTCGCACATCAAGATGATCATCATCCAAGCGAACCCCATATATTCTTTATGATAGAGCGAAATAAGTATAAAATAAGAATGAAATAGAATTTCAAAACAAAATGTGTTAATGATTAGTTCATTGAAGAATATATTACTATAGCGAAAATTTATTCTGGATTAAATATTATACTATCACACAGATTAAGATCACATTTGGTACATTCGAATCACTGGTCTCTAACAGTCCAAGAAAGGGGTATTGGTTGAGGGAATAGAGTACTCTGTTCCTCTCAGTGATTTAGATTTGGACGACAATCTCAGGCAGGAATACAGAGTACTCTGTTCCTCTCAGTGATAGAGATTCTAGAAAACAGAGGTGGAAACAATGGAGGAATGGAAAATGGAGACGCCAAATCCACAGTTTATTTTCTGATTTATAGATTCCACACCAAAACCACAGTAACTATTTGAAGGGAGGCAATATAGTACATATTTTTTATTTAGGAGAAAGGAATATAATCTATTTTTTTTAATCAGTGTTAAATGGGTTGTTGAAACACTACAACAATGAATGAAATTTTCTACGAAAAATTTTCGACTGAGTGTAAATCAAGAATATTCTTACTCTCTTTCTCTGTTTTAATATAGTAGGAAAAAGTATGTTATCCCATGCGAAATGATATGAAAGATTTCCTACTGAACAAGTAACTGAGAATTAGTAATATTTTTTTTACAATACATCAAACCGTTAGTCAGTCGCTAACTTGTCTCCCTTGATACAGCATCAATCGAGCACATTATATATCTAAAAAACTTTTGTTCACATATATATATATATATATGCTTGAGAATTTTAAAAATCATTTTTTAATAATTTAATATGTTTGAAATATTTTAATGTTTTAATATATTTTAAGTATTATCGATTGAACAACAATTCGATTACAATCAAATTATTAACCTTTAAACCAGTATCTCGACTGATTATTGGTTCGGTTGGTTTTTTCAATCATGAGTATGCATTTAATATTTAATTTTTATATTTTAAAATAACCTTTGTACTTTAATTTTTTTTTCTATGGATCAAATAATGTAAGAATATCAAAATTCCGAAAAATAATATGGCAGTAAAATTTGTAAAAGATTACTTTTATAATAATTATTTAGTAATATAGTTGATTTTGATTCACACATGTCAAATAATCCATTTTCTATAGTGAATCGGTGGTGTTTGGCCCAATGCAAAAAATGAAAAATAAAAATTGCTGTTATATATCCATAGATTCATTACTTCGATAGCGTAGGTGCAAAACTTATTTATCCATATAGTACATCCCAAAACTTAATTATCAAATGCTTTACATTCTGCAATTTTTTATTCTAATCTTTTTTTGTTTCAAATGGAACTCGGCCTATCTAATATCAACAACGTTACATATATATATATATATATATATATATATATGGCCGTAGTAAAAAGCCCAAGTGTTCCGGTAATTCAAGCTTTTGATTGCTACTCTCTCAACAAATTGCTGAAACTTGTTGCTAAAATTTGTCATAGGCCAAAAAGGTTAATTAAAAGCATATTTAACCTTATAATGACTGGTTGAAGTGGTGGCAATTATTTAAATTGTAAAATCGACAAATATTTATTTTTTTAAATATACAATTTGGAGAGAATCATAGGCGGATGAGACGAGTTTAATTATAATTTTGTTCTACATATGTGCTAAGTGGGTGATATACAATATAAATTATAGGACTTAAATGTAAAAATCCTAAGTGGCTAATATAGAATTATATAAGTTGAGATGTAATTAGAAATTTTAGGGTTTGTTTGGTTTATGAAAACATTTCCTATTTTTATTTTTCAGTTTTCATTTCTTAAAACACTGAAAACATCTTTTTGGTGTTTTTAGATTTAGGCATATTTTAAAAAATATTTTCAAGAAAACGTTTTCAGTTAACTCAACCAAACATATTTTCAAGTCTATTTTCTATTTTCAATGAAAATGAAAAAAAAGAAATGCTCAAACCAAACATGCCCTTAGTGTTTAAAATTTTATTTAGTCGCTAAGAAATCTTAAATATTGGATCACAACATTAATTTTTCGAAATTGATTGTCATTTATAGGCAATCTTGAGGATACCACCTTTGACGGGACTCAAGTTTTGTGAGATGCCACAAGTATTAGAAACTGTACTTCGACACCTTCAGTGATCAAATGACATTTCTATGGCTTGGTTTAATAGTTTTACTACAATTGGTATAATTAATCTTTATAGTCATTTGAAATATCTCAGTTGATATTTTTATGCTATTTTAATATTCCACAACATTAAACATTGTTGACATTATTTTTATTCAACTTGGGACAAGCTTGAGGAAATCATCGCCCCCTCTGAGAAACTATGATTTGATTTGAAATTATACGTTATACTGAGAATTGGATCCTGTTGGGTTTTGATTTAAATTGTGAAGGACTATGATATGTGAAAATTGATTCCTTTGCATGCAATTCAACAAGTTCCTTGAGGATGTTATGACATTTGAATATTGGATATGTAAGGTTGATTTGATATTATTTGCATTTGGTTTGATGGGGTCATCTGTATCAGCATTCTTAAATTTTAAAATTTAAATTTGCATTTTATTTTAGAGAACTTTTGACTAGATCCAGTTACTAACAGCAGAACTATTAGTCTTTGGTACACTAGATTTTGACCTCAGCTAGTAGGAGTTTTGCTAGTCCCGTGACACATGGATTGGAATTATATGAAATGAATCTAAAAAGAAGATCCCATGAATATGGTTTCATCACAAGAGCAAAATTTCATGTCTAATTGGTTGTTTACACTTTTTGAACTGTGTCCATGTCTCTTCAGTGACTTACCTTGCATGAGCTGTGTGCTCATGTATGTTTGATTATTCTATATATTAGAATCACCCCGACGATTTTTAATGCTTATTATAATTTAACTTTTCTGAAAATTTTGCTGTCAGTTATATGAAAAAGGTGTTATCAATACCCTATGCATGTATGTGTTTCTCTAACAAGCTTTTCATTCCTTTTGTTTCAACAAATAGACATGTAGACAAGCGCCAAACATAGCTTTCAAGAACATTCATCTCATTTAATTATATATAATAAACTTAGAATATAATAAATGACAAAATAAAAAATAGTTTGTCCATGCCGTCTAAAAATCACAATGACACGGCTATTCATAATATTAATTTGGTCATATATTCCTTTGGACCAAGAAGTAAGAGGCTCAACAAATATATTAAGCCAAAAGAATATTTTATGTCCGTAACATTTGTACTGACTTTCGTTTATACCCCATAATATTTTTTTTGGCCTGTTTATATTTTATATGTTTCAATTTTTGTCATATATATCATTTTTTCGTAACTTCGTCTGATAAATTAACAAAACTGCTAGCCTGGTGCCAGCATGAAAAACTTCTTCCTCCACATCACCTGCTAAGTATACTATAAGTCATAGAATGTCAAAATTATTCCTGCCTTTCCATTTTCAACGTTTAACAAATATCTTTGTTATGTGGGGAGTTGAAATTCTGTAATATTTATTTTTAACTAAATTGAATTAAATGAAAATAATGTATTTGACGTTTTAGTATGATTCAGTAAATGATGATGCTCATATGGTTAGAGTTTTTTTGTTAACAAAATCATAAAAATGTCACCTGTTATTTAGTTATAATTTTGTTTTAAACGTTTTATATTTCAAACCTATTTTATAAACGAAATTCTACCAATATATTTTCAGTCATGTTTTCTATTTCAAGAAAATAAAAACATAAAACTCTGTCCTTTGCGATGAAGCATGTCACACTGACATGAGACAATGTCCACATTTTACAGTTTTTGTATGGATATGAAAATTAAATTTCAAGGCTCTAAGATTATTTTCTAGCACTCTACAACTAAATTATTTTTCTCCTAATTTTATGAAATTTTATTTATTTTTGTATTTTTTTGTTGATATTTTGGGATTCCTAAGGGCCTCCTTTGGTACCATTGTGAAGGAGGAAGGAATGGAAAAGCAACTTCCGCAACTGTGCATTGATCAGGTGTTATCTACAATGCATTGATGGTCTCTAGAATTTCTGCTTCCAATTTTTTGAACGAAACTTTTCTATCCCTTCATTAATGGAAAAGTATATCAAGGAATAGAATCTGACTAGAGAAAATGCGGGGACTTTCAGAACTGTTCTTATTCGTATACCTGCAATTTCTTTTCTGCCCTTTGGTTTGTGCGCCGCTGTCCCAAACTTGCTGTGCTTCTACTTCGCTGGTGAGTTTCTCATCTCCTCGTTGGAAGAAAGTATGGAAGAAGCTGTAAAATGAAAAAAAGTGATAGAAGATATGGAAGAAGCTGAAGGGATTACTCAACAGAGAAGTTTCTTGGTTGTATTTTCTTTCTTACCAAAATGTTCGTTCTGCTCTTCTGTATCTAAATTAGGTTGTGCAGTTTCGATTTCATACTGAAAAGTTTGATGTTAACTTGGGTTGATTCAACTTTACAGTGTTGGGAAGATATTTTACAATTGGATTCATAAATTATTGGGATACTCTCAGAGATTTCAATGGTCGAGTATTGAAACTTATATGGTGGAGTACTTTTGGGATTCTTGTAGTCGCGTTCTTAGTGGAGGGGAAGGGATTTTTTTTTTAATTTTTTCTTTTTGTTGAAGGGAAGGGATTTTACAATTGGGTTTATAAATTTTTGACTGAAATTAAAAAAAAATGAGGGGTAAGATAGTAAACTAATAATTTTTCCTTTCTTTTTTTTTTCCTCTAAAAAAATCATATCAAGCAAAGTTTTTTTTCCTTTTCATTATTTCAATTTGGTTAAAATATATTTCACGTCCCTATACTTTAAAAGCAATAAATTTAGTCCTTGTCATTTCAAAAATTATGAAATTGGTCCTTGGAGTTACTCTTACATTAAACAACCGTTAGTTAACATGTCTTAGGTAATCAACCGTTAGTTAACATTTTTACCAGTATACATGGCAGCCATGTGGACTCCTAAAATTTCTTTAAAATTTATTTATTTAGATCCTTGGTCAAAATTTTTTTTTATTTAATTTTTGATATAAAATCGTTTTCTACTTTGTCTAGATGTCTAGTTTAAGAATATATTTTTTTGTCAAAATCATTTCTTACAAACTTTTCTATTTGTTTATTTTAGACCCTGTTCTTCTCATTCATACTTTTTTTTTCTCTCGGTTTATAATTTGATTTTTAGTCTTGATACGATTTAATCTATCATTTCTACCAAAAATAATACAATAAATAAATAAAAATTCAAGTTTCAAGGCTTACCTTTTATTCACTTAGGTCCTTGGTCAAAATTTTTCTTTTGTCCAATTTTTGATATAAACTCGTGTTCGACTTCCTCTAAATCCCTAGTTAAGAATACATTTTTTTCTTTTTCAAGATTATCCCCTACAACTTTTTAGTTTGTTCACTTTAGTCCCTATTATTCACTTTCATAATTTTTTTCTTACGTTTTGGTCCTCCAAATCAGTCAATAATTTCATTTTTAGTCATAATATGATTCAATCTATCATTTATATTTAAGAATAATACAAGAAATGAATTAAAATTTAAGCTTCAAAGCTTACCTAATTAAAACCAAAACTCCCAAATGTATATTCATATATCAATATATATGACTTTGAAAAAGATAAAATATATGATAATCTAATCATTCAAACTCAAATACAATCCGACAATCACTGATATTGGTGCAACAAACTTGCATATTTTATTATATACGACGATAATTATATTTTATAAAGTTTTGTTTACCTATGTGAATAAAAGGTAAACTTTGAAACTTGAACTTTAATTCATTTTTGGTATTGTTTTTAGGTATAAATGATAGATTGAATCATATCATGACTAAAAATGAAATTCTAGATTGATTTGGAGGACTAAATCATGAGAAAAAAGCATGAAAGTGAAGAACATAGACTAAAGTGAACAAACGGAAAAGTTTGTGAGATGATTTTGACAAAGAAAAAAATGTATTTTTAAAATAGGGACCTAGACAAATTAGAAGACAAGTTTATATAAAAAACTGGACAAAAGGAAAATTTTAAGCAAGGACCTAAGTGAATAAAAGGTAAGGCTTGAAGCTTGAATTTTAATTCATTTCTTGTATGTATTTGGGGTAGAATTGATAGAATAAATCATATCACAATTAAAAATGAAATTATGGACTGATTTGGAGGACTAAACTATGAGAAAAAAGCATAAAAGTGAAGAACAAGAACTAAAATGAATAAACAAAAAGTTTGTGGAGGATATTTTGACAAAGAAAAAATATATTTTTAAACTAGGGATGTAGATGAAATAAAAAAAACAAGTTTATATCAAAAATTAAACAAAAGAAAATTTTTGACCAATGACTTAAGTAAATAAATGGACACTTTTTTTTAGGGAGTCTACGTGGCAGGCACGTGACAGATACTTTTTGTCATGTGGAAGTTTAGTCAGTGCCACGTATATTGGTTAAAATGTTGACTAACAGTTGACCAACCTAAGACTAACTCCAAGAACCAATTTAATAATTTTTGAAACTACATGGACTAAATTCATTGCTTTTAAAGTATAAGGACCAAAATCATTTTTAATTGAAACTATAAGGATTTCAAATATATTTTAACCTTTCAATTTATATCATATCAAACATATATTTTTTCTTTTTATTATTATTTTTTTCCATTTTGCTTTCATTTCCTTTCCCTTCTTTCTTTGCTTACAAAACAGGCCCTAAGCATCCTAATAAATCCCCCGCATCGCACAACAACTCCTACATTGAATTGTGGGTGCTTCACTGTTTCATAGATTTTGATAACATTTTTTTTATTTATTTTGGGTCTCTTTCCAATATATGACACAAAAAGAACTTTGATAACTTTGTACCATGACATTTAAATCTAAAAGTTCCCTTCCCTTGCGAGATTGATTCAACAATCTCTTCAATGTCTCTTGTTTCTCTTTATACATACTTCGACCAGCAGCTACTAAATGAAGTTAAAGAACCAAAGAGACACTTGCGATAAAGTTGAAGGTTCAAATCGGAATAAAATAAAATTGAGGAACCAAAGTAAAACCTAAGGTAAATTTAAGTGATCAAATCGAACAAAATTGGTAAAGGAACCAAATAAAATTTAAGGTAAAGTAATGGGATCAAAATGCTATTTTAGCGTAGTGTTAAAACTTTTCTTTTCAATGCTAAAAAATTAAAAAAAAAATATCATTTTAAAAATAAGTTAGCTTGGGGATAAATTGAAATATATAGAACAAATAAAGCGCAATATAAAATAATATGATTATAAGAGGAATATATTAGAAATGAGTAGAAATATGAATATTATTTAAATAAAAGGAAATTATGTTACAGAGGAGGTCCAATGTGTTGTTACAACTGAAGTAAGAATTCCCAACGGCAAGTTGACGGCCCTTTGACCCTCCAACGGCTCTCTCTAATTTGAAATTTGAAGTGCTTAAATGCCCCGCTTTCCTTCTGTCTCTGATAGTCTTGTGAAGGAGAAACACGAGTTAAAAGAAGAGGTATTCAGGGAGTGCGACTTAGGATTTATTTTCAGTGGCGCTTATATCTGATGCTTCCTTTCCATCTCTCTCTCTTCTAACGCTAGTGCTCTGTTTTCTGATTCAAGATTCTAGTTTATATCGGTTACTTTGTTTTTCTTATTGTCGATTGTTTTGCATACCTTTCTCTCTCTGGTGTTCCAAAGATTCTCTTGTTTTCGCAGGTTATATTAGAAAATTTTTGTTTTGGATCATTCTTCAGATCAGATGGTTGGTGATCACGAAGATCTGAAATTCTCGTATTTTGATTCTTGTGAATCTTGTAAGTCGTGAATTCACAACACACTCTGCTTAATTTCTCTACAGATCTGTTTTGCACTCTTTCAAACGACGTGTTGTGTCGTCGCCTACTCAAATTTTGTCATGCATCATTGATTCAATAACATGTAGTTTCTGAAACATTTTATGATGTCAGATGAACAGTCTTGGTCTTTTTGGGCTTTTCACGGAGAAACATACTAGGTTTTATACTTGTCAGCAAAATATTGCATATTATAGAAGACTTTATAATGTGATCTTTTGATATAGGTGTTGTTGCTTATTGATCTTTTGATGTTTTATATTCGTGTCCTTTAGTTTTGAATGACTATCCATTGCTTACTTAGTATAGTTTGTTTTTCTGTAGGTTAATGCACTAATGACATGAAACTTCCCAAAGCCTTATTATATGTTAGTATTATAGTATAGAAGAATAGATGATGACAAAATTTTTGGATATATTTGTAATCTAAATTGTAATGTTGTATATTTCTTCATATTCTTGATTACCCTTCCATTTTTACTTGGTCTGTAAACTTTTTAAAAATTGTAGTCCATGCTGTGCTTGTAAGCTGGTTTCTTTTTCTTTATTTTGATATAATAACTAAATCTGTTATGTTTGGTTCTCTTATTCAATAATCAGCTTGAAACCATCCTTGGACAATGGACAATGGATCACTGGATAAAAAAGATAGTAGCACTAGCATCTTAGACCCCATAGTAGATTGGTTATAGAACCAGTTATTGCTGAGAGTGAAAATCGTCGAGCCCAGCATGTTGAGGAACCTATTTCCCTTATCTCTTTCGAAACAGCAGAAGCCCCGGTTCAAACAGAAGTAATCCGACAACCTTCTCCTCCACCCGTTCTTGCTCTAGTACAAGATTTAATCCCATCGCTGTCACATGTTACAGAGGCAGACTGTAAGCCAGAGACTCCCTCATCAGATGAGTTTGTTCGTGCTGAAACTCCTCTGCAAGATTTAAAAATGTCTTGTGAAGCATACCCAAGGTTTTTCCAAGTATCTAGTTTATTACCATATTATATATATATATAAATAATGGAAGTTATAGTATACAAAATGCTAACTGTTGTGTTACAAAAGTACAACGTTATTCTCTCTTTCCTAAACAAATTGTTCTATTCTACCTGCTTTGATGGAGAATTTTATGAAGCTTGCTAAGTTAAATACTGACAAAAATTTAGAGACTTGTGGCGTCCTTGCTGTTTTACTTGTAAGTGCTGAAAACACCTTTTGGCATAACATGTATACATGAATAGATCCAAGATGGGGTTGAACCCCAACATATTATTGTCCAGTAACTTACCCGGAAACACCTTTTGGCTAATATTTTGTTAATTTCAGGTAACAAACTGGTTCATTAAGGCTCGGGCGCGTCTCAGGAAGCCAAAGGTTGACAAAAGTTTGGGGATTATGAGGTCATGAGTTGCAATCTGTCCTCCCACGGTACGCCTAAAGTTCCTAGAGATAATAATTACATATAGTTCTAATAAAAATTCTAAATAACAATAAGTGATTAATGTGGACTATCATAAAATTACTTAAAATAAAGAGAATAATATTTTTTTTCTAAAATGAATAAAGAGAATAAAATTAGTTAAAATAAAATAATTTTTAATTATTCAATTTCTTTTTTAAAAAATGACATAAGGATTAAGATTTAGCTTAACTATTTTTTTATTATCCTTTCCCTTCTTATTCTTGTTGTTCTCCTTCTAGGAGGAGAAGGAGGGAGAAGGAGAGGAAGGAAGAAGAGAAGGGGAAGAAGGATAATTAAAATTTTTTAAGCTAATTTATTTCTTATGTTATTTTTTCAAAAAGAATTTAAATAATTAAAATTATTTAATTTTAATTAATTGTGATTTCTTTATTAATATTGGAAATCATATTAAATTAATTATTTTATAATATTATATATGAATTACTTATTGATAATTTAGAATTTTTAGTAGAATTTTATGTATATTATTTTTCTAATATTATTTATACATTCATAGTTCCTCTCCTCCTCCTCCCCCTCATCTTTTTCTTCTTACTCTCATTCTCATTCTCTTTGTTCTCCTTTACCTGAAAGTCCTTCACCATCTCTTTTCCTCTTCATCTACTGCCTCCTCCAACTTTTTATTCTCTTTTCCTCTTCCTACTTTTCTCCCTCTCCTTGTTCTCCTTCCTCTACTCCTTATCATTCCCTTTGTTGTTATTTTTTATGTTATTATAGTTGGTTTTGTTGGTTTTTTTTTGGCCATTGTCATAATGGTTGTTGTGTGTCACAACCCAAAATGGGGCCCATGACCCTATGACCGACGTAGATGGTGTGCCACCCACACCACCGCAACCCAAACAATGAATAAACATCCTAGGAGGCCTACTCAGTTGCAGATAATTTTTAAACTTAGATAGAAATAACCTTACCCTTACAATAGGGAGGCAACCTTGCTACTTAGATTGCTGAGCTAACCAATCTTCCGAACATAAAACTGTGAGGGGTTGAGTCTTGTCCACTGACTCACCAAAAATATTCCTACGTACCATATTTATAAGACTACACTCATACCATTTGGCACTAAACAATGCAATTATTGCATACAACCCACACCGCTACATTACCCCTAGTGAATCCCCTAATTTACTTACCCAAACATAAGCAATCATATATGTAACATCCTAAACTCTTAACAAATGTAAACGAAGAACCACTTACATGACATAATTGTGATGCAAACCAACACAGATGGGGCTACCAACGTACCATGCTTATGCAATATGCAAAAAGTCTCTTGAACCGTACGTGTCTGTGCCAACATACTGTGCTTACCTAAACCAAATCATTATCACATATCACAATTCATCAAGTCCAGAGGAGCTGACTAAGTCACAATACAATAAAAAGGTTACACTCAAAACAATCCATCCAAATATACGAACATCAGGCACTCATGGCCTTCTCCACAAATCGTAGCACTGTCGGTAACTACTGGATATAACCCTAAGTATGTCTCCACCTAGACTTTGGTTCATGCCCTATTACGGAAACTACTAATCACAGCCCCCAGAAATGAGCCCTTAATGGGTCTATGTCTAACAATCACTAATCCTTTTAGGTATACTCTTTTGGTCTTTGCCCATGCCTGTTCCAACAATTGCCAATATGTGACCCCAGGAATGCACATTAGCTCTCTTCCTCTAACCTCGGGTGTGACCCCTGTAAACTTTGGCCTATGCCTTATTCTTGCAACTACTAATCATAGCCCCCGGGAGCACACCATTTGGTCCTCATCCAAGCACAAGCACAATCACACACAACTATAAGCATTCCACAACCATATATACAAACATCATAGCATACAAAGTCCACACTCATGCTATGTTACAAAAATCAACTCATACTACATTACACAGAGCATCTACATAGCTCACTTAATAACAAACTAAGCCACTTAGCATAAGCGCAATATAAGCATCATCATAGTCATTCTATCACACATAACAAGTTAAGTCAACCCCTAGTTCCACACAAATCTTAAATGCCCATGTAGACCATGTTCTTCACAACCCCTTCATGAGGGTGATGAAGGTATATATGTACGAGTATGTACATATCCTTACCCAAAATTAAACATGAGACTTATGAAATTTAAGGGTCTGTAGGTGTATGTATGTACGTACCTGCAATGATGATTTGTAAGTTGATGTGTATAGACATATATGTAAGTGTTGTTCCATAGTCTTTACAATAAGTGGGAACTGGGCTCGTGCAAAGTGACTCACTAAGGTATGAACTCATACACATACATACTCATCAACAATGTCCTTTTGTGTTAAATTACACACTTTGACTTGGCCTAAGCCATGGTACAATATTTGTATAATCAGTCCACATCTATCCACCATGCATTTGTAACATTTATCTTTACCTATTTCACCATCATGCACCTAAGTATAGTATATTTACGTATATACTTTGGGGGCACCCAAGTTTTTTTTACTATTTCCCTAGCACATAGTTCTTACATTACTCAAGTTCTACATTCACATACAATTCATTCAATTATTTCACATGTTAGGGGGGTTTCATTTGCATCGACACACATTGCCAAAGCAATACATTTCATATGCATCAACAAGAATGCCAAAAAATAAAGTGAAAAAGGGAACGAGCAAGATAAGGTAGGAGTTTTTCTCACCTCAATTTCATGCTACCAAAGCTACCTTAAACCTCAACGTTTTATTGAGCTGATCTTGTTTAGATCCTTTGGAGAGGTATCCTAAACAATTAGAGTTGGAAACATATAAGAAAAAGCATGAAACATCATGTTTTATAGTCTCCTCAGCCCTTTCAGCAGTGGTCATTGGGTGCAATCCACCACTACAGTGGTGACTTATAGTAGCCTTCATGAAAATCGTCCTTATCTCGACTTTTCTTGATACCTAATCCAAATTTTCATTATTTTTCATGATTCTTGCTTCTAAATCTTATATCCAAGCATTAAGAAACATCCCCAAACAAGAAAATCTCACTATTTCAAAGATTAACTCCCAAATCATCATTTTCCTCACCCAAAACCTGGTTTTTCCTCCTCTAATCTATCATGGTTTTCTCACCCACAAATTCCCATCTTTTCCTCATGATTCCCACAAATTTCTTGTTCCAAAATCGTCAATAATCATAGGAGAATGTTTGGGAATAAGACCTAAGTTCGGACAATCACTCTCTAAACCATTTTTAGACCCCTAATCCCTATATATCAAAATGTGGGAATAAGACCCAAGTTCAAACAATCAGTCTAAAACATTTTAAGACCCATAATCCCTATATATCAAAATGTGTATAAAGAGAAAGAATTGGGAGTTTACCTTGGATTTTCTCATTTCCAGTGGTGCTTTGTTTCCAGAGAATCATGCCCACACTAGAGATCGATGGTTGGTGAGCTTGTGTGACGATCTAGTTTCTTTCCAGATTGATGACTATCCCTACAAGTTAACATGTGTTCTTACAGCATGCTTTGTCCTCACTGGCATGCTCCCTAGGAAAACTTCTCAAGAATTACTCAGGTTAAGCACACTTAACTGTGAAGTACTTATAAAATGAGCTTCTAAAAAAGAAAGTGCACCTTGTTGTCGTAGGTAGTACCTATCAAATCTTTTAAGCTCTCCTCAATTGTATAGTCTCATACCTGTACAATCTGAAGATACCTTTCATTTCGATGTGGAGTTAGTTCATTCATGTGTTCCTTCGCCTTGAAGCCTACTAGGAGTCACTCCTTGTTCGTACTTCTATGTACCAACAATCACTCCTCACCCCCATTGGCCCTAGGTATCATATGCCCACTGGCTTTCACTTGGTTCATCCTTGAAGCACATCATACTGGGATAGGTCTGGCTCTAATACCAATTTTGTCACGACCCATCCCCTAGGTGCTTGACTGACATGTCACATGGGTATTTCCCAAGACTGTAAGCCTAACTCTTAAAACTAACACTACTCAATCAAGCAAAACATAACATAGGATAAGCAATAATCATCACGTCTATTCTCATACATAAAAGATGCACCAGGGAATAAAAGATACATTGAATTTCCATTTCAAAATAAGTCTCTCTGTGCATTTCTAACTATTCCAATCTGTCATACACAATGCAAGGAATAAATAGTTTGCATACAAAAGAATAAGTTAATATCATGTACAAAATATCTCCCAAAATACTACCCATCGAATTGTCTTATTGAAGACTACAGAGCAACTAAAAGAAGTACCAATTGAGAGGTTCACAAAAAACCAACCCAGGAAATCAATATGGGTTGAGACTCCCGAACGTTCACTACTCCTTTAGCGAATGTTCTTTGATGAAAGCAGGCTTAGAAACATGGAAACAACAAGGTGAGATAAAAAAATCACAATGAGCCAAACAAAGAAACTGATTAGAAGCGGCGGAATGTAAGGAATCAACATCGGTCTAGAGGCCCAATAAGAATTCCATGCCCGAAGGCATAACAACTCTAGCCTTTGGGCTATGAGTATCTCCAGCCTGAAGTCTAAAACAGTTTCCATGCCTATAAAACAATGCATAAACATAATCCCTATGAAATGTTCATTGATCTAGCCAATGTGTTTAACAAACAACGAAGCTCATTCGGTTCCATACATTTCAAATTTACATTTCGGCCAAACATTTACAAAGTATAGCAATTAAATTATTGATCTCAAACTTGTCAAGACACCTGACTTCCCACAATGCACAAATTCAATAATGCATTTTAAATTCCCAACAAGGAATATGTTAGTTACTCACTTGAGTTTCAGCTAATGATTACTAGGAAGGACAATGCCGCTATAGCGGTATTTGACAGAGAGGTAGGTATATTTCCATGCTTCACCGCTATAGCGGTGCGTATTCACCGCTATAACGGTACTATGCAGACATTGCCTCTCCAAAATGTAGATTAACACTCCACAATGAACCCTTTTCCCTTCACATGCAAATTCTACTTCTTTTAACCATGAAAAGCCTCACAATGCATGCAAAATTACTCATGTTCATACCCCTTTTTATCCTATAACCCCTTTTCAATTGATCAGTCAGCAAAAATAAGTGTTAACATTCACAAGTCAGCAATAACAATCCAAGCAGCCCACATTATTGATTCAAAACATTTAATATGCCAACCCTCAACCTCTAGACCATTTCATAGACACTATATGCGAAAAATAACTCCCAACATCAGCGAATTCTGACACATCACAACAACACTAATTATAGCAGACACAATGATCCAGCAACAAAAAAACTAAAAGACAAGAACAACAATTAACTAAGAAAGCTAGAAACTTGGGTTGCCTCCCAAGAGCGCAAAGTTTATAGTCTTCAGCCAGACTTTACCAGGGCGCCTATGCATTCGGTGTTTCAAGATCAAGAGAAGTTCCCTCCCTTTCATCATCATGTCCAAGATAAATCTTTACCCGCTGCCCATTTACCTTGAAGCTTCTGGTACATTCAAGGTCAGATATTTCGATGGCACTGCTTGGAAAGACTTCTTTCACAACAAACGGGCCCGACCACCTTGATTTGAGCTTCTCTGGGAAGAGTTTTAGCCTAGAGTTATAAAGTAGCACCTTCTGCCCCGCATGAAAGGAACGATGTGCAATTTTTTTATCGTGCCACTTCTTTACCTTTTCTTTATAAATTTTTGCATTCTCATAAGCTTGAAGACGGTGGTTTTCCAATTCATTCAATTCCAGTAGTTGCTTTTTCCCAGCTTGTTTCAGATCAAAGTTCAAAAACTTCAAGGCTCAGAATGCCTTATACTCGAGCTCAACAGGAAGATGGCAAGGTTTGCCATATACAAGCTGGAATGGTGAGGCATAGAGCTCAACAGGAAGATCGGTGTTTTAAAGGCCGTTCTGTATGACCATAGAGCATCATCAAGCTTCTTGGCCCAATCATTTCTTGAGGCATTCACCGTTTTCTCAAGTATTCGCTTTAGTTATCTATTGGACACCTCCACTTGTCCACTCGTCTGAGGGTGGTATGGAGTAGCTATCCGATGCTTCACTCCATATTTAGCTAACAAGCTTTCAAGAGGTTTATTGCAGAAGTGAGAACCTCCGTCACTAATCAAAGCCCTAGGCACACCAAACCGACAGAAGATATTCTTTTTCAGGAATCCGATAACGACCCTTGAATCATTGGTTTGAGTAGCAGCAGCTTCTACCCATTTAGACACATAGTCCACAGCCACCAATATATATTGATTAGAGTAGGAAGATAGAAATGGGCCCATGAAGTCAATTCCCCATACATCAAAGATCTATATCTCTAACATAATGTTAAGAGGCATTTCTTATTGCTTGGATATGTTTCCAACTCTTTGACACTGATCACATCTATCCACAAATTCCCTGGCATCTTTAAACAAGGACGGCCAATAGAAGCCGCATTCTAATACCCGGTTGGCTGTGTGCACGGTGCTATAGTGACCTCCATACTCTGATCCATGACAATGCCACAATATTTTTGCCATTTCTTCCTCAGGTACACATCTTCGGAAAATCTGATATGAACCAAGCCTAAAGAGATAAGGTTCATCCCAGTAATAGACCTTCACATCATGAAGAAATTTCTTCTTCTGTTGATATGTCAACTCAGGAGGGAGTATTCCACATACTAGGTAGTTTGCGAAGTCCGCAAACCAAGGCGATTTATGCTCCTCCACAAAGTACAGATGTTCATCAGGGAATGTCTCTTTTATTTGAATTAACTTCTCTTGCACATCAGTACTCAAGCGAGATAAGTGATCTGCTACCTGATTTTCGGTTCCTTTTCTGTCTACTATTTTCAAATCAAATTCTTGCAGCAAAAGTATCTATTGGATTAATCTAGGCTTTGAATCCTTCTTGCTCACAAGATATTTTATTGCTGAGTGATCAGTGAACACTGTAACACTTGTCCTAACCAAATATGCCTGAAATTTATCAAACGCAAACACCACTGCTAGCAGTTCCTTCTCAGTGGTTGTGTAATTCAGCTGGGCATCTGCTAGTGTCTTACTGGCATAGTAGATAGGATGAAATAGTCTCTCAGCTCGTTGCCCCAAAACAGCCCCCACGGCATAGTCGCTCGCATCACACATGAGCTCGAACGGCTTGTCCCATTTTAGAGCGACCATGATCGGAACAGAGATAAGCCTTTTCTTCAGTTCCTCAAAGGCTTTCAAACATTCAGCATCAAAGACAAATGGAATGTCTTTTTCCAGCAACTTACATAATAGTTTAGATATTCTGGAAAAATCTTTAATAAACCGTCTGTAGAATCCCGCATAACCCAGAAAACTTCTTATGGCCTTAACTGAATTAGGCGGAGACAATTGCTCAATAACAGAAACTTTTTCCCGATCTACCTCCAACCCACTCTTTGAAACTTTGTGGCCCAGAACTATGCCTTCACGAACCATGAAATGGCATTTCTCCCAATTCAACAGCAGATTGGTCTCTTCACATCTCTGAAGCACTTTTTCCAAATTTTGTAGACACAAATCAAATGAAGAACCGAAGACAGAGAAGTCATCCATAAATACTTCCATACTGGTCTCCACCATGTTGGAGAAGATCGCCATCATACATCTGTGGAATGTGGCGGGTGCATTACATAACCCAAAAGGCATCCTTCTGAAAGCAAAAGTGCCATAGGGGCAAGTGAAGGTTGTTTTCTCTTGATCACTTGGGGCTATTGCGATCTGATTGTAGCCATTGTACCCATCCAAGAAGCAGAAATACTCTTGCCCGGCTAGCCTGTCCAACATCTGATCAATGAAAGGCAAGGGAAAGTGGTCCTTACGAGTGGCACTATTTAGCTTCCTATAATCCATACATACTCGCCATCCCGTGACCGTGCGCGAAGGAATGAGCTCATTACGGGCGTTAGCCACTACAGTCATTCCACCATTTTTAGGGAAGCATTGGACTGGGCTCACCCATGAACTGTCAGATATGGGATAGATAATCCTAGCATCCAGCCACTTAATAATTTCTTTTTTTACCACATCCTTCATCACCGGATTGAGACGCCTTTGGTGTTCCACTGAACCTTATTCTCATCTTCCAAGTGAATTTTGTGCAAACAGAAGGAAGGGCTGATACCCTTTATATCTGCAATAGACCACCCATTTGCATTCTTGTAGCTTTTTAACACCTTCAACAATTGTCCTTCTTGCTCATTAGTGAGCAAACTCGAAATTACCACTGGTAGAGAATCAGAGTCTCCAAGATGATCTATATTTTAGATGTGGAGGAAGTGGATTTAGCTCAAGTACAGGAGGTACCTCAACTGATGGCTGCAATGGTGAGCTAGTTCTAACAGACATATCTAGAGACTCAAAGTAGTTCATGGGCTTGAACATTACAGGAGAAGGGGCACAAGACCTAACCCCTGCTAATTCATATTTCTTGTCATTTTCTCCGTCGTTACCCAAGAGATCCATTAGCTCATCTTTTTCTACTAAATCTAGAATTTGTTCATTCAACTTTCCTTCAAAAATCTGTACGAGGTGACACTCTTCTTGGTCATTCGGTGCTCTCATTACCTTGTTCATATTGAATTTCACCTCCTGATCATTGACCCTCATTATCAGCTCACCTTTATGAACATCAATCAAGGCTCTACCAGTTGCAAGGAAGAGTCTCCCCATATGATAAGGATCTCCTTATCTTCTTCAAAATCCATCACTATAAAATCTGCAGGGAAGATTAGTGTATCCACTTTCACTAAGACATCTTCAATCACTCTATTTGGGTAGCATATAGACCGATCGGCCAGTTGAAGGGTAACTGTAGTAGGACGAGTCTCTCCTAGACCTAGCTTCCTGAAAATGGATAGAGGCATGAGATTTACACTGGCACCCAAATCACACAATGCCCTGCCTGCAAAACTCTTTCCAATATTGCATGGCACCACGAAACTCCCCAGGTCTTGCATCTTGGTAGGCAACTTTCTTTGCAAAATACCACTACATTCCTGAGTTATGCCACTGTCTCAAACTCCCCTAGACGCCTTTTACGAGAGAGGATGTCTTTCATAAACTTGGCATAACTAGGCATCTGCTCCAATGCCTCAGCAAATGGAATGTTTATATGAAGTTGCTTCAAAACTTCTAGAAATTTTTTATATTGCCTCTCTAGATTTTGCTTCTTTGCCCTCTGAGGGTAGGGCATGGGTGGAAAAAGATTTTCTGCTGTTACATCTTTTACCACCTTTTTAGCTTTCTCTTTTACCTCTGATGCATCAACATTCTTAGTCACAATTTCTTGAGGTGGGGCTACCTCGCCTTTTACTTCTTCAGTATCTCTTTTCTCTGGTTGAGTATGTGACTTAACAACATCAGGAATTTCCTTGCCACTTCTCCAAGTGATGGCCTTGCATTGCTCATTGCCCTCTCTTCTAGGATTATTCTCAGTATTACTAGGGAGATTACCCTGTTGCCTGTTATTCAGTGCAAGGGCCAGCTGCCCCATATGAGTTTCAAGATTCTTAATAGCCACATTCTGATTCTGAAACATTGATTCACTTCTCTCCATGAATTTCATGAACATGTCCTCCATCGACGGCTTCTTCTCCACTTGAGGTGGTGGAGCTCTATTTTGAGGAGAAAAGTTATTCTGACTATTAAACCCAGGATGATGAGAAGGCTTACCAGAAGACGAAGTAGAGGGGTTAAGGCAATGGTTATTGCTCCAAGAGAAGTTTGGATGATTCCTTGAGCTTGGATGATAATTGTTGGAGTTGTTCTGATTCCTCTGCATATTACCCATATAATTCAATTGTTCCATAGATGGAAATTCTTCACAACATCCATTAACGTGAGCCCCTCCACAGAAATCACAATTTGGTTCAGGTGTTGTTACTGCATTTACCTTTGCCTGTTCATTTTGCCTAGAGCACAGCATGTCAACTTTCTTTGTTAGTGCTTCATTCTGAGCTAACAAAGCATTCAATGTGTCTAGTTCCATGACTCCCCTTCTTGCAACATTCTTGGCTCGAATAGATACGTTTTGGCTTGCCCCCATTGTCTCAATTATTTCTTTTACTTGCACTATAGATATATCTTGCCATCAAAGCACCACCAGCTGCAGTATCCAACTTATCTTGAGTCTCATATGTGAGACCACTGTGAAAAATAGTGAGCTGCTGCCATTCTTGGAGACCATGGTTTGGACATTTCATCAGTAAATTCTTGAACCGCTCCCAGGCCTCATATAAACTTTTGCCTTCATGCTGATAAAAGGCTATAATCTCATTCCTCAATTTGATTGACCTGGAGGGAGGAAAGAACTTATCTAAAAATCTCTTTTGGAGTTCATCCCAAGTTGTGATACTCCCTCTCGGTTGAGTGTTCAACCAACTCTTAGCCATATCCCTCAAAGAAAAAGGAAACAGACGAAGACGTATGGCATCATCACTTACCTCATTCATCTTAACCATGTCGCAGATATCTAAGAAGTTTGTGATGTGGTTGTTTGGGTCTTCTATCGGGCTCCCCCCAAACTGGTTCTGCTGAACCAAGTTCATCAAGACTGCTTTTATTTCGAAATTATTTGCATCAAGTGGAGGTTTCACTATACTCGATGCATGCCCAGCATTGTTGGGTGAGGCATAATCCCACACAGCTATGTTTTCATCTTGGTTCAAATTTCCTGCTCCATTTCCTCCATTGTTTTCAACACCACCCAGATTTACATTATCATCAGCCATTTCTTCTTGAGAACTTTGTCCTTCTTGGGTTCTTCTAATTCTAGTTTCTTTTCGAGTTCTCCTTTCAAGCCTCTCGATTTCGGGATCAAAAAGAAGATCAGCTTGATTAATTGCACCTCGCATGCACAAAAAGACGATACTAATTGGCAATGACAGCAAATTCAGCAGCAAAAATCAACACAGCAAAAACAAAAAATGACTCTATAATAAGAAAATGAACAAAAGCAAAAGAGAACAAAACAAAACAAGGTAAAGCGTCTAAGCTAACCCTTTAAATTTCTTTGAATATTAGCACAAATCTTAGTCCTCGGCAACGGCGCCAAAAACTTGTTGGTCAATTTGGCAAGCGTACCAATCGCACAAGTAATATAGTGAATTAAAAGTAAAAGTATCGTTCCCACGAGGACTAAGTGACTAAGTACCCTAGAAATTTAACCGAGTTATTTAGATGGAGCAATTGGATTGAATATGTCACTGATGAAGAACCAACAATCAGAGTGAACTAAGACAGTAAATTTTTATGAATTTTCTTTAAATGACAGTAAACAATACAATGACTGATGAAATTGATAAAAATAAAAGCCTAGGGTTACTAATCCCCCTCTTACGTCCTAGGAATTGCTAATTCTCCCTAACACTTGCGATTCAAGTCAATTATGCACAATAATCTCAGGTTTTCTAAGGGCTTAAAGTAGTTCTCCCGAATCTAGATTAAGCTACCCAACCCTACACAATCCCTTATGTAAATTGAGTCAAATTAATGTTAACCCAATCTGATTAAACAAGGTTAATGGAATATTAATTAACAAGTAAAACCTCTAGGTTTTCTCACTCGTCCTAATCATTCAGTATTCTACCACCATCTCCCTCTCCCAAGTTCAATAGAGGCAACATACAGATTATAAAATGGCCAAATTTATAACAAGTTCAGAAAATATGAATGATAGGTATGCATAAATTGACAATAATCACAAATTTTGAAGAAAACACAATTCCTAGTCGGAAAGTAGGTTCATAGGAACCCTAGACAGAGAATTTAGCCACTCATGGCTCTAAAAATACAGAAAACAGAAGAAGAATGAATAAACTTCATGAATCCAGGGTCAGGTTGGCTGAATTCAGGCTTGAATGGCTCCAAAGACAGATTTCTCCTTCTCCTCTAGCAAGGGCCGGCGCCCCCCTTCAGTCTTCAACTCCAAAATACCTTAAAAATTTCATCTGAAGCCTTTTATATCAGTGCAGGATCGCGAACTACTGCTATAGCGGTAAGTCTCCACCGCTATAGCGGTACAGGACAGTAAAGAATGCTTCCAGCAATTTTGGTGCAGGGCTCACCGCTATAGCGGTGAGTATCCACCGCTATAGCGGTGGTAGACAGAAAGTGGCCATCTACTTCTTCCTCTTCAGCTTCGTCCATCTTGCCTTACGTCAGAGAGAATAAAATGATGATTAGCGACGTTCTTGGTCAAAGAATCACATGAAGAAGACTAAACTCTAAAAATTCCTAAACTAAACTAAATCAATCAAAAACAACAGAAAAGATATACAAGCAACCACAAGCAGACGATAAAATAGATCAAAGATTCAGCACCAAATGGTACTAAATCTAGCACTTAACACTCCTCCAAACTTGCACTTTTGCTTGTCCTTAAGCAAATTAATCCTCTCAACAGACAATAGCGTAAGGCAGTCATAAGATAAACAGATTCATTGCCAAAATTAAACTGCATTCGAACTCGGCAAGATAGAAATGCTAATTGCATATTTAAAAACATTTCCATCCTCTAAAATTTAAATTCAAGAAGTGCTTTTAACAAAGAAGGAATCGTACAGCCAATAATCATCAGGAAGTTTAAATCAAAACTTAAGTTTACAATTGGAAACCACCGAAACTTCAAAAGCAGCCATACTGTCACCCGAATTAAGCTTCCCTTTCTATAATTTGACACTCTCAAGGATATACAGCTTAGATTCCATTGTTCAATTTAGCCCGTATAGAACAAGAGGCATCCAGCAAGAAGTAGAGTCCGTGCGCCCAATCCACACAACTCTTCTTCCCCCTTCACACTCACAGAGAACATTGTAGAGTAAGAGAAATACTCGTGCGCCTAATCCATACAATACTTCTCTACCCTTTCATCTTCTTCAAGCAATTCAAAAGCAAGGTTCATTGGCTAAAACAATACCCGTGCGCCTAATCCACACAGTACCGTTTTAACATAAACCTCATCCTCAAGCCACCATTGTTAGCTTATTTAATTTATTTAAGAAATCTGAAACTGTTACCCCTTATCGAGTTTATATCCTTTTCATGCTTCTTTAGGGAAGAAAAATTTAAACAACAGTATTCACTTTTAGAATTTCCTAGGTTTCAAACAGTCTCCTCAAATTTTTAGAAAAACCTCCTCAAATTATAGAAAATAAGATTAGTTCTTAATTAAAAATAGATTCATGAATTTAAATTTTAAAAACATGATTATGTTTGAGTCACAACACACATTTTTCTTTTGCCAAGGCCAAATTTTTTTTTTTGAAACATGAATATGCCTACGCCTATATTTGCTATACACAATTGCCTGCTTAACCCACATATTGCATATCTTGCACCATAACATGGATAAGACATATTAAAATAGAGATTTCCCTCCCCCAAACTTAAGTTGACAGTGTCCTCACTGTCCTATGTTTACCCAACAGGAGTAAAGAAATCACAGCACGAAGAATATATGCAACACACATAACTGTAAAAAGTTTCATATTCTGCTAATCATATCACTCCATGCAGATATTAATATCAGCTCAGAAAAAATAAAGCACTTTTATAAAGTAAGCATGTCACTGGCAGAAATGAAAAGACAAGAAAAGAAAAGAAAAGATAATGTCAGAAGTGGGTGGTGAGGCTCCCTTCTAGTCTGACTCCAGCTCCTCAGTATCGCCAGCTCCATCATCAGTCTCTCCTTCAGCTTCAACACCAGCGCTGGATGCCTCTCCTCTTACCGGCAGACTTAAGGAATCCATGCTGAACTTCTCAGCTATCAGCGATCCCAATGTAGTCATGTAATCCATCGTGTAGCGTACATCCTCTTGCGTTCTACCCAGCTTTGCTCTGAAATATGTCATTGACTGTTTGACTTCTCCTAGCTCCCTGTTGACGTCAGCCAACGTCACAGTAGCTGGAGCCTGAGGTATCGTACGTCGAGGGCGGCCGACTGGATGCCGCGGTGCTGGTCTTCCTTCCACAGGGAATAAACTGGCAATGTAAGTACTTGTGATCCCAGGAGGCCTCTTTATTTTCATATCGTTTGTGGGAACTTCCTTCTTTAGCAAAAATGCTGTCAGGATGAAAGGATATCCGATAACCCCAGTCTTTGCTTGAGCCAATTCATCTATTTTATCAGCTATTAGTTCCCCAAAATTAACTGTGATCCCTCTCATGATGCAGAAGATCAGAAGGGCTCTCTCGGTGAAGACATCTGAAAAGTTTGAGGATGGAAGCATAGTGTATTGCACAAAGCTGAACCAAGCTTTGGCAATTGGCAATAAGTCTGTCTGCTGTACCTTGTATGGCTCACCCCTTGCGTTCAGTTCCCACTGGGCCTCGGGTTTGCAGATCATTTGGTGCACATCTTCGGGATCCCAAGACTTCAATATTAGCAACCCATGATAGTCCTGCTCTCTTGGGTTCCACAGATCGAACGCCTCATTGATAGCCCCTTGAGAGAAGTTAATCAGTTTGCCCCTAACTTCAGTGTTATACTTCTGCATTGTGTCATTGGTGGTTCTGAAGGTATTGGCGTAGAATTCTTTCACCATATCCACATATGCATGCTTAAGTAAATTACATATCTTGTCCCAACCCCTATTAATGATTTGCTCCTGAATCTCTGGATATTCATCCTCCTCTAGATTGAAGACTTTCTCAGGGAGGATTTTTCTTCGGCTTATCTCTTTGTCGAATCTCACCCCATGGTCTGGAGTCCTGAACGTGAGGAATTGTGCTGCTGATGATGATGCCCCCGGGGTTTCTTTCCTCTTGGTTGGGAGTTTTCTCTTCTTAGGGACAGGGGGCACCATAAGAAATGCCAAAACAATCAGGGTTCCTGCAATTAAAAACATATAATTCAGCCCTAACAGTCATGCTCAAATAAGTCACATCAAAATGCACACATGTTATTTCCCAAAGTTAATGTGTATTAACCATCAAACCTCAAAATATTCAGCTTTCTTCAAAATCCAGTACATGCTCCGTTTGGCGTTTTATTAAACATCTTAAATATTTGTGAACTCTAATCAAGTTATTCATCAACCCTCAAATTGCAATTAAGTGCTTCAATGTTAAATCACTCTGGCAGCAAAACCAAGCATTTTATGCACAAAACTTTAAACTGAAGTTCATTTGGGCATTTCATCGAACACCTAAAGTGCATGCATCTCTTAAACATTGGTTTATAACAATTTTAATCCCTAATCTCCATCTGTAACCATTTATGCAGCACAACCAACAATCAATAATCAAAGCATGTGAGCAATAATCCCCCAGAACTCGAAGAACAACATACCCATGACAAAAACTAAAATTTACATCGACTTCAACAATCAACCCACTCTTGGTTGGGAGTTTTCTGTTCTGAGGGACAGGGGGCGCCATAAGAAATGCCAAAACAATCAGGGTTCCTGCAATTAAAAACATATAATTCAGCCCCAACAGTCATGCTCAAAACTCCCAACCAAGAGGAAAGAAACCCCGGGGGCATCATCATCAGCCGCACAACTCCTCACGTTCAGGACTCCAGACCATGGAGTGAGATTCGACAAAGAGATAAGCCGAAGAAAAATCCTCCCTGAGAAAGTCTTCAATCTAGAGGAGGATGAATATCCAGAGATTCAGGAGCAGATCATTAATAGGGGTTGGGACAAGATATGCAATTTACCTGAGCATGCATATGTGGATATGGTGAAAGAATTCTACGCCAATACCTTCAGAACCACCAATGACACAATGCAGAAGTATAACACTGAAGTTAGGGGCAAACTGATTAACTTCTCTCAAGGGGCTATCAATGAGGCGTTCGATCTGTGGAACCCAAGAGAGCAGGACTATCATGGGTTGCTAATATTGAAGTCTTAGGATCCCGAAGATATGCGCCAAACGATCTGTAAACCCGAGGCCCAGTGGGAACTGAACGCAAGGGGTGAGCCATACAAGGTACAGCGGACAGACTTATTGCCAATTGCCAAAGCTTGGTTCAGCTTTGTGCAATACACTATGCTTCCATCCTCAAACTTTTCAGATGTCTTCGCCGAGAGAGCCCTGCTGATCTACTGCATCATGAGAGGGATCACAATTAATTTTGGGGAACTAATAGCTGATAAAATAGATGAATTGGCTCAAGCAAAGACTGGGGTTATCGGATATCCTTTCATCCTGACAGCATTTTTGCTAAAGAAGAAAGTTCCCACAGACGATATGAAAATAAAGAGGCCTCCTGGGATCACAAGTACTTACATTGCCAGTTTATTCCCTGTGGAAGGAAGACCAGCACCGCGGCATCTAGTCGGCCACCCTCGACTCACGGTATCTCAGGCTCCAGCTATTATGACGTTGGCTGACGTCAACAGGGAGCTAGGAGAAGTCAAACAGTCAATGACATATTTTAGAGCAGAGTTGGGTAGAATGCAAGAGGATGTACGCTACACGATGGATTACATGACTGCATTGGGATCACTGATGGCTGAGAAGTTCAGCCTGGATTCCTCGAGGCTGATGATGGAGCTGGAGATACTGAAGAGCTAGAGTTAGACTAGAAGGGAGCCTCACCACCCACTTATGACATTATCTTTTCTTTTCTTTTCTTGTCTTTTCATTTCTGCCAGTGACATGCTTACTTTATAAAAGTGCTTTATTTTTTCTGAGCTGATATTGATATCTACATAGAGTGATTAGCAGAATATGAAACTTTTAACAGTTATGTGTGTTGCATATATTCTTCGTGCTGTGATTTCTTTACTCCTGTTGGGTAAACATAGGACAGTGAGGACACTGTCAACTTAAGTTTGGGGGAAGGAAATCTCTGTTTTAATATGTCTTATCCATGTTATGGTGCAAGATATGCAATATGTGGGTTAAGCAGGCAGTTGTGTATAGCAAATATAGGCGTAGGCAGATTCATGTTTCAAAAAAAAAATTTGGCCTTGGCAAGAGAAAAATGTGTGTTGTGACTCAAACATAATCATGTTCTTAAAATTTAAATTCATGAATATGTTTTTAATTAAGAACTAATCTTATTTTCTGTAATTTGAGGAGGTTTTTCTAAAAATTTGAGGAGGCTGTTTGAAACCTAGGAAATTCTAAAAGTGAATACTGTTGTTTAAATTTTTCTTCCAAGCATGAAAAGGATATAAACTCGATAAGGGGTAACAGTTTCAGATTTCTTAAATAAATTAAATAAGCTAACAATGGTAGCTTGAGGATGAGGTTTATGTTAAAACGGTACTGTGTGGATTAGGCGCATGGGTATTGTTTTAGCCAATAAACCTTGCTTTTGAATTGCTTGAAGAAGATGAAAGGGTAGAGAAGTATTGTGTGGATTAGGCGCACGAGTATTTCTCTTACTCTACAATGTTCTCTGTGAGTGTGAAGGGGGAAGAAGAGTTGTGTGGATTGGGCGCACGGACTCTACTTCTTGCTGGATGCCTCTTGTTCTATGCGGGGTGAATTGAACAATGGAATCTGAGCTGTATATCCTTGAGAGTGTCAAATTATAGAAAGGGAAGCTTAATTCGGGTGACAGTATGGCCGCTTTTGAAGTTTCGGTGGTTTCCAATTGTAAACTTAAGTTTTGATTTAAACTTCCTGATGATTATTGGCTGTACGATTCCTTCTTTGTTAAAAGCACTTCTTGAATTTAAATTTTAGAGGATGGAAATGTTTTTAAATATGAAATTAGCATTTCTATCTTGCCGAGTTCGAATGCAGTTTAATTTTGGCAATGAATCTGTTTATCTTATGACTGCCTTACGCTGTTGTCTGTTGAGAGGATTGATTTGCTTGAGGACAAGCAAAAGTGCAAGTGTGGGGGAGTGTTAAGTGCTAGATTTAGTACCATTTGGTGCTGAATCTTTGATCCATTTTATCGTCTGCTTGTGATTGCTTGTATATCTTTTCCATTATTTTTGATTGATTTAGTTTAGTTTAGGAATTTTTAGAGTTTAGTCTTCTTCATGTGATTCTTTGACCAAGAACGTCGCTAATCATCATTTTATTCTCTCTGACGTAAGGCAAGATGGACGAAGCTGAAGAGGAAGAAGCAGATGGCCATTTTCTGTCTACCACCGCTATAGCAGTGGATACTCACCGCTATAGTGGTAAGCCCTGCACCAAAATTGCTGGAAGCATTCTTTACTGTCCTGTACCGCTATAGCGGTGGAGACTTACCGCTATAGTGATAGTTCGCGATCCTGCACTGATATAAAAGGCTTCAGATGAAATTTTTAGGGCATTCTAGAGTTGAAGACTGAAGGGGGGCGCCGACCCTTGCTAGAGGAGAAGGAGGAATCTGTCTTTGGAGCCATTCAAGCCTGAATTCAGCCAACCCGACCCCGGATTCATGAAGTTTATTCATTCTTCTTCTGTTTTCTGTATTTTTAGAGCCATGAGTGGCTAAATTCTCTGTTCTAGGGTTCCTATGAACCTACTTTCCGACTAGGAATTGTGTTTTCTTCAAAATTTGTGATTATTGTCAATTTATGCATACCTATCATTCATATTTTCTAAACTTGTTATAAATTTGGCCATTTTATAATCTGTATGTTGCCTCCATTGAACTTGGGAGAGGGAGATGGTGGTAGAACACTGAATGATTAGGACGAGTGATAAAACCTAGAGGTTTTACTTGTTAATTAATAGGAATATTAATTAACCTTGTTTAATCAGATTAGGTTAACATTAATTTGACTCAATTTACATAAGGGATTGTGTAGGGTTGGGTAGCTTAATCTAGATTCGGGAGAACTACTTTAAGCCCTTAGAAAACCTGATATTATTGTGCATAATTGACTTGAATCGCAAGTGTTAGGGAGAATTAGCAATTCCTAGGATGTAAGAGGGGGATTAGTAACCCTAGGCTTTTATTTTTATCAATTTCATCAGTCATTGTATTGTTTACTGTCATTTAAAGAAAATTCATAAAAATTTACTGTCATAGTTCACTCTGATTGTCGGTTCTTCATCAGTGACATATTCAATCCAATTGCTCCGTCTAAATAACTTGGTTAAATTTCTAGGGTACTTAGTCACTTAGTCCTCATGGGAACGATACTTTTACTTTTAATTCACTATATTACTTATGCGATTGGTACGCTTGCCAAATTCTAGGTTTTATCACTCGTCCTAATCATTCAGTGTTCTACCACCATCTCCCTCTCCCAAGTTCAATGGAGGCAACATACAGATTATAAAATGGCCAAATTTATAACAAGTTTAGAAAATATGAATGATAGGTATGCATAAATTGACAATAATCACAAATTTTGAAGAAAACACAATTCCTAGTCTGAAAGTAGGTTCATAGGAACCCTAGAACAGAGAATTTAGCCACTCATGGCTCTAAAAATACAGAAAACAGAAAAAGAATGAATAAACTTCATGAATCCGGGGTCGGGTTGGCTGAATTCAGGCTTGAATGGCTCCAAAGACAGATTCCTCCTTCTCCTCTAGCAAGGGTCGGCGCCCCCTTCAGTCTTCAACTCCAGAATACCCTAAAAATTTCATCTGAAGCCTTTTATATCAGTGCAGGATCGCGAACTACCGCTATAGCGGTAAGTCTCCACCGCTATAGCGGTACAGGACAGTAAAGAATGCTTCCAGCAATTTTGGTGCAGGGCTCACCGCTATAGCGGTGGTAGATAGAAAGTGGCCATCTGCTTCTTCCTCTTCAGCTTCGTCCATCTTGCCTTACGTCAGAGAGAATAAAATGATGATTAGCGACGTTCTTGGTCAAAGAATCACATGAAGAAGACTAAACTCTAAAAATTCCTAAACTAAACTAAATCAATCAAAAACAACAGAAAAGATATACAAGCAACCACAAGCAGATGATAAAATGGATCAAAGATTCAGCACCAAATGGTACTAAATCTAGCACTTAACAGAAGGACAACTTTAAATAAATCTCAAAAGATTCCTAAAGCACCTAAGGAATGATTCAAGTCCATACTCTTAGCACAAAAAGGACACTCTAGTATGGGGCACCCCATGTGAAATAAGCCTTCTCCAACCCATGGCACCTTAGATGCCAAGTGGCTCAACCAAAATTCATTTAGTTTGTGTGGTGCATTAAGCGCTATCCATAGCACCCTAGGCGCCCGTAATTGATGCTTGTTTCCAAAGGGAAGGTCTTAGATTATTATGGCGCTTGGGGTACCCAAGTCTCCAACAATCTGAGAACCTCTATAGATATTCCCTAAGCTACTCTTTTGGTTCTTTCTTTGCAAAGTCAACCTTCCACTTACAAGTCCAAGAAGTAAAATCTCAATCAAGGAATCCATTAAAAAGTTTTCAAAGACAAATTGGCTCTATTTGGCAAAATTAGCTAATAAGCTAGCTGAAAGCTTATAAGCTAATTTTTGGTTGAAAGCTAAAAGTTTAAGCTAGCTTATTAAATTAGAAATGTTTGGTAGAAGTAGTTGAAAAATGTAAAATGGCACAAACAGACATATATTTTATAATCCTAAAATAATACAACATATCATTTTTCATTTTTAATTAAATAAATTTAAATTATTATATATGTAAAATTAATTAAAAAATACATTTTTATTATATTATTATATATATACAAAAAAGTAGCACAGTGAAGAAAGAACGACAGACGAAGGTGACAAATAGCGATGGACAGTGATGAATAACGATGTGCTACATCAGAAGACCACAGACAAGGATGGAGAAGTCAACAAAGGAGCAAAAGGTCCCATGCAAGTCTAAAAGTAATCATGATGAGGAGAGGACGATGGACAAATAATGACAGATGACAGTAGACAGTGGTAAACAACAATAGATGGTGATGAACGACCACATACAAAGGCTGGAAAAGCTACGCAAGTAGTGTAATACCCCAAAAAATCCTTGATTTTTGGGTATTACGTAAAGTTAATTTTGTGGAGTATTTTGGGCTTAAGATATTTTTCTTGTGGTGTATGCAGGAAAAATATGAGGTTTGGAAGCGGCAAAGTTGTGGAATATTGAGTGGTTAAGAGTTGAGAAGTGTATTGGTGGAACCGAGGATATTAAAGGAGTTAGGAGACTAGTTGAATGCAAAGAGGGACTAAAGAGAAATAAGGAAAACTGTGAGGCACCTAGGATTTAGAAACACCCGATGTAAGATTTTATGGATTTTCTTTTACCAGTTTTGACTGAGGTTCAACTGGAGGGCAAGTGATAATTTCACCCCAGGCGAGTATATATAGGTGGCCTCGCTCCTTTTTCCTCATTTCCTCCTTTCCTCTCTGTCTCTTCACCTTCTCTCATCTCTTTCTCTCTTCCTTCTCTCTACTTTCTGTCTCTACACTCTAACTCCACAACCGAGCTTTGGAGGGCGGATCTCAGGCTGTAAGACGAGCCTCTAAGAGCCAAGCAACGTATAGAAAGCGAGGAATCGAGATAAGATTTCCTATTTCTCAAGTTTTTCCCTATTTTCTAATTTTAAGGGTATTTGGAGTAAAATCAAGATTCTAGCTTCGTTTTCAACTAAAATTAGGGGATTTTGGTGTCTAATTACTCCTTAGACATCAGGGGTGAGATCCCATGGAAGGAACCATGGAAAACGGTGGAGAATCGGCTGGATCTGACCACGTATGCGTCGTGGCGCCTAGGCGCCATGTAGGGCACCTCAGGTGCGAACGTTGTGTGGAATTGAGGGGTGTCACCTTGGGTGCCACGTGGGCCGCCTAGGCGCCAAGCCCTTCAATTTGGTAGAAACTTTGGGGTCTAGCGCCTCAAGTGCCACGTGGGGCGCCTCGAAGCGCCAGCCCTTTCGGTGAACCTTGGCCCATCTTCAATCAGCCATAACTCTATTTTGGGTGAACTTTATATCGTTGGAAAGATCTTTGAGTCTAGTTTCGAATGGTATAGGTTTCATTAGGAGATTTATTACTAGTTAGGAGTGATGACTGGAGAAGTGGGTGAAGGTCGGAAGTAGTGTAGTAGAATTTCTCTATTTTGTAACCTTGATGATTAATTCTTTCTTGGTTACAATAGGGATGGTCGAGGCGCAAGGCGGGAGCGCCGAGAGCGTGGAATCCAAGTGAAGGAATCTATCTTGCTCTCTTGTGTGCGGATATGCATATATATATATATATATGTATATTTATATTGTTTTATATACATTTACTTATTAAAGGTATTATGTGTGGACTTGTGTAGGGTTTGTGTTGGGATTATTTGGGAATTGTGTGGGAACATTGCATCATATTCATTTTCATATTTATTTTGTGAAAAGTGGAAAGGTATGGAAAGCATAGGGTTGGTCTTCTGCATGATATGTGTACCCACTGTGTAAGCCAGTGATGTGGCATCCATGGGTATACATGATGAAGAAAAGAGAGGGATAGACATTGCATCTCATCCATCTGCATAATTTTTTATATTGCTTGTGTGGTTTGTATGTGTGTTTAGGGAAAACACCATATGCATGCTTTCGGGCAGCTTGGTGTTGTCGGGGTATATTCCCGATGTGGGAGCATGGACCTTTGTGTGAGGGTTACGTGCATTTGTATATATATATATATATATATATATATTCTGTATATTTGTGTAGATAGGGCTGGTAGCAGTGAGTCTGTGGTTTAGACTCACCCCCTCACAATTTCATGTGTGGCAGGGCAGCAGCGTGAGGGCTTGTGGTTCGTGGATACCATCCCATTGTTTGGGTAAGGTAATTTATATTTATTTATTTGTATTTCTCTAGCGTTCCCTATAATCGAATAGGCCACCACTTATGATCCTGCATTACTATTCTAGGCTTGCGGCAGTACTGGCAATGCATGTTTTTGCTGGTCACGGGCCCGAGTTCAGGTCGTGATAGAGATGGTATCAGAGGATTTGTTTGATACCACACAAGCAATATAAACATGTAGATGAATGAGATGTAATGTTTATCCCGCTATTTCCCCTACCACATTGAAGACCAACCCTCAATGTGCATGCATACCCATGACACCACTCAACAGAATCACACATGGGCAGCTTCCCGCTCTATTCCCACATCTTTTCATAAAATAAATATGAAAATGAATATGATGCAATGCATCCACACAATTCTACACATAATACATTTAATCAATAAATGTACATAAAAACAATTTAGGAGAATAACTCCTAAAATATAAACACACATATACATATATATACATATATGCATATCTGCACACAAGAGAGCTTGATAGATTCCTTCACCTGGATTCCACGCTCTCAGTGCTCCCGCCTTATGCCTTGACTATCCCTATTGTAACCAAGAAAGAATCAATCATCAAGGTTACAAAATAGAGAAATTTTACTACACTACTCCTGACCTTCACCCACTTATGCAGTCATAACTCCTAACTGGTAATGAATCTTTGAATGAAACTTATACCATTGGAAACTAGACTCAAAGAGATTTCCAATGATATATAGTTCACCCCAAAACGACATTCGGATGAAGGTTTACCGGCACGCTTGGCGCTTGGGTGCCACCAACATGCCTGGCACCTAGGCTCCAAGCCCTTCATCGGTTGTGGAGTTGAGTAGAAAGAGAGAAATAAGAGAGAAAGAAAGGAGAGAAGATGAAGAGAGAGAAAGAGGAAATGAGGAAATGAGGAAAAAAAGGCGAGACCACCTATATATACTCGCCTGGGGCGAAATTACCACTTGCCCTCTAGTTGACCCTCAGTCAAGACTGGTAAGAGCAAATCCGTAATATCTCACCTCAGGTGCTTCTAAATCCTAGGTGCCCCACAATTTTCCTTATTTCACTTTAGTTACTCTTTGCATTCAACCAGTCTTCCAACTCCTTTAATGTCCTCGGTTCTACCAATACACTTCTCAACTCTTAACCACACAATATTCCACAACTTTGCCACTTCCAAACCTCATATCTTCCCGCATACACCACAAGAAAATATCTTCAGCCTAAAACACTCTACAAAAATAGCTTCACGTAATACCCGAAAATCACGGATTTTCTGGGGTATTACATTCTTCCCCCTTTTTTGAATATCCTGTTTGATATTTATCCCCAAAGCTTCAGACGTGATAATATCAAACAGATATTCACCACTACTAGTTCTTTGTGCAGCTGCTGTCCCATTGATTGCATAAGAACATATCTCCAACCAGGGGCATCCATATAAAAAGATAGAACTCCACCACTCCTACCACCATCCGACACATCCTCTTGGCCCAAAAAAAGGAAAGCGAAGTTCTCACAGATAGAACTTTCCCCTTTTTGGCTCTGAGCCACGCTCATGGCACAATCCCACTCACCATACTCACCACGCTTCTGCTGCCCGCTCTGAAACTACCAGGGACGATCTCTATCAGAGATTACCCTCCCTCGCATTCTGGATCATTGCACTTACCATCTACGTGTTTCCTAAAGCATGACCTCAACCCCATACTGAGTATCAACCCACTGGGCAACCTCCAGGGGTGATAAACTCAATAATAACCATGCATCGATCCACTCGAATGCATCTGGCATATATCCAATCCATAAAATAGAAATAACCATGTGATCACCATCACATACCACACGGAGGTCATGAGGATACACCCAAAGTACAAGTACCGGTGGTCTTCGAATACGATATCCAAAACTCTTGGGAACTGCATCAAGAACTTCTTCCTGAACCGTTCCCATCCCTCGGGTGAGAATTTGGGATCCTGCCATTACCATCAGCTCGTTTCTCGGGTTTGGATACTACCTCTGATACCACCAGGTCAGAGGATTGTGAGGTTAATTTTTTTGATACTAGAAATGGTATCAGAGGATTATTGGGTTAGTTTTTATGATACTAGAAATGGTATCAGAGGGTGGTTTGTAGTTTAGGGTCTAGGTCTCCTATTGATTATAGAGAAAGGTAACCTTAGTGAGTCCTTCTCTATCGTTGTGAACCATGTCATAACCATAGAGCGACGGCTCCACCAAAGGTCTTATAGGTTGTCTTCATTTCTTTTTGGCTCTGAGCCACGCTCATGGCACAATCCCACTCACCCTACTCACCACGCTTCCGCTGACCGCTCTGAAACTACCAAGGATGATCTCTATCAGAGATTACCCTCCCTCGCATTCTGGATCACTGCACTTACCATCTAGGTGTTTCCTAAAGCATGACCTCAACCCCACACTGAGTATCAACCCACTGGGCAACCTCTAGGGGTGATGAACTCAATAATAACCATGCATCGATCCATTTGAATGCATCTCGCATATATCCAATCCATAAAATAGAAATAACCATGTGATCACCATCACATACCCCACAGAGGTCATGAAGATACACCCAAAGTACAAGTACCGGTGGTCTTCGAATACGATATCCAAACCTCTTGGGAACTGCATCAAGAACTTCTTCCTAAACCGTTCCCATCCCTCGGGTGAGAATTTGGGATCCTGCCATTACCATCAGCTCGTTTCTCGGGTTTGGATACTACCTCTAATACCACCGGGTCAGAGGATTGTGAGGTTAATTTTTTTGATACTAGAAATGGTATCAGAGGATTATTGGGTTAGTTTTTATGATACTAGAAATGGTATCAGAGGGTGGTTTGCAGTTTAGGGTCTAGGTCTCCTATTGATTACAGAGAAAGGTAAACTTAGTGAGTCCTTCTTTATCGTTGTGAACTATGTCATAACTATAGAGCGACGGCTCCACCAAAGGTCCTATAGGTTGTCTTCGTTTCTTTTATATCATGTTGCTTTCTAGAGGCGCGTTGAGCTCGGGAGCAGGCTTGGTAGGGCAGCGGCCTGGGGAGTAATGCTAATCTTGAAGGTGTAGAGCCTCGTGGGTATGCTCCCTGGGAGAAGCTTGGTTGAGCCAAGAAGAAGATAGGGGAAGAATGGAGAGGCTTGACAAGCAATTGGAAGTGGGTTGGTTAGTGTAAGAATCGTACTCCAAGAGTACAAAGACTACACAAACCATGTATTAAAATACGTGGAAGATCAGCTTCATTCATGTTGGGAAAGGACGAGCTGATGGTGATGGCAGGATCTCAAATTCTCACCCGAGGGATGGGAACGGTTCAGGAAGAAGTTCTTGACACGGTTCTTGAGAGATTTGGATGTCATATTTGAAGAACATTTACACTTGTACTTTAGGTGCATCCTCATGATCTCTGTGTGGTATACGATTGTGCTCGCAGGATTATTTCTGTTTTATAGATTGGATATGTGTATGATGCATTCGAGTGGATTGATGCATAGTTATTATTGAGTTTATCACCCCTGGAGGTTGGCCAGTGGGTTGATACTCAGTGTAGGTTCGAGGTCATGCTTTAGGAAACACCTAGGTAGTAAGTGCGGTGATCCAGAATACGGGTTGGGAAATCTTTGATAGAGACTATCCCTAGTGGTTAGCAGAAATGTGGTGCATAGGGTGAGTGGGATTGTTCATTGAGCGTGGCTTAGAGCCAAAAGGGGGGAAGTTCTGTGAGAACTTCGCTTCCCTTTTTCTTGGGTGATAGAGGATGTTTCGGAGGGTGGTAGAATGGTAATGTCCTATCTTTTTGGATAGACATCTTGGTTAGAGATATGTCCTTATGCAGTGAACGGGACAGCAGCTGCATAAAGAACTTGTGGTGGTGAATATCTATTTGATATTATCATGTCTGAAGCTTTGATGGATGAATGATAATATCAAATAGGATATTCAAAAAGCGGGGAAGAATGTAACACCCTAGAAAATCTGTGATTTTTGGGTGTTATATGAAGCTAATTTTGTGAAGTATCTTGGGCTGAATATATTTTTCTTGTGGTGTATACAGGAAAAATTTGAGGTTTGGAAGCGGCAAAGTTGTGGAATATTGAGTGGTTGGAGTCGAGAAGTGTATTGGTGGAACCAAGGATATTAAGGGACTTGGGAGACTGGTTGAATGCAAAGAGGGACTAAAGTGAAATAAGGAAAACTCTGGGGCACCTAAGATTTAGAAACACCCGAGGTGGGATTTTACGGATTTGCTTTTACCAGTATTGACTGAGGGTCAACTAGAGGGTAAGTGGTAATTTCACCCCGGGCGAGTATATATAGGTGGCCTCGCCTCTTTTTCCTCATTTCTTCTTTTCCTCTCTCTCTCTTCACCTTCTCTCCTCTCTTTCTCTTTTCCTTCTATCTACTTTCTCTCTCCCCACTCAACTCCATAATCGAGCTTTGGAGGGTGATCTTGGGCTGCGGGGCGAGCCTCTAGGAGCCAAGCAACGTAGGGAAAGCGAGGAATCGAGGTAGGAATTCCTATTTCCCAAGCTTTTCCATATTTTCTAATTTTAAGGGTATTTGGGGTAAAATCGAAATTTTGGCTTCGTTTCTTGATTAAAATTGGGGCTTTGGATGTCTAAATACTCCTTAGACATCAAGGGTGAGATCCCATGGAAGAAACCATAGAAAATGGTGGAGATTTGGCCAGATCTGGGCCAAATCTGAGAGGAATCGCAGGAGGTCGATTTCATAGCACCCAGGCGCCAAGGTTCAGAAGGTTTTGGGGAAGATGAAGGGCTTGGTGCCCAGGTGCTAGGTGTGGCACCTAGGAGACAGGCATGCTGGTGGCGCCCAAGTGCCATGTGTGGCTCCCAGGCACCAAATGTGTCGGAAAACCTTTGTCTATCTTCTTTTGGCCATAACTCCTTCATCTGGACTCCGTTTTGGGTGAACTTTGTATTGTTGGAAAGCTCTTTGAGTCTAGTTTCCAATGGTATAAGTTTCATTAGGAGATTCATTACCGATTAAGAGTTAGAACTGGAGAAGTGGGTGAAGGTTGGGAGTAGTGTAGTAGAATTTCTTTATTTTGTAACCTTGATGATTAATTCTTTCTTGGTTACAATAAGGATGGTCGAGGCGCAAGGCGGGAGGTCGCAATCGTGGCCCCTAAGTGCCAAGGTTCAGAAGCTTTTGGGGAAGAAGAAGGGCTTGGTGTCCAAGTGCCAGGCATATTGGTGGCGCCCAAGCGCCATGGGTGGCACCTAGGTGTCAAGCGTGCTAGTAAACCTTGGTCCATCTTCGTTCGGCCATAACTCCTTCATCTGGACTCTGTTTTGGGTGAACTTTATATTGTTGGAAAGCTCTTTGAGTCTAGTTTCCAATGGTATAAGTTTATATTGATGAACTTTATATTCATCACCACTACTAGTTCTTTGTACAACAGCTATCCCATTGATTGCACAAGAACATATCTCCAACCAGGGGCATCCATCCAAAAAGATAGGATATCACCATTCCTGCCCTTTGAAACATCCTCTCGCCTAAGAAAAAGGGAAGCGAAGTTCTCACAAAACTTCCTCCCTTTTGGCTCTAAGCCACACTCAAGGCACAATCCCACTCACCCTGCTCACCACGCTTCCGCTGCCCATTCTGAAACCACCAGGGATGATCTCTATCAAAGATTTACCTACCTCGCATTCTGAATCACTGCACTTACCACCTAGGTGTTTCCTAAAGCATGACCTCAACCCCACACTGAGTATCAACCCACTGGCCAACCTGCAGGGGTGATAAACTCAATAATATCCACTTATGCATCGATCCACTCAATGCATCCCGCACATATCCAATCCATAAAACAAAAGTAACTATGCGATCATAATCACATACCACATAGAGGTCTTGAGGAAGCACCTAAAGTACAAGTACCAGTGTTCTTCGAATACAACATCCAAATCTCTCAGGAACTGTGTCAAGAACTTCTTCTTGAATCGTTCCCATCCCTCGGGTGAGAATCTGGGATCCTACTATCACCATCAGCTCGTCCTTTCCCAACAAGAACAAAGCTGATATTTCACATATTTAATACATGGTTTGTGTAGTCTTCGTACTCTGGGAGCACGATTCCTACACTTACCAATCCACTTCTTGTAGCTTGTCAAGCCTCTCCATTCTTCCTCCATCTTCTTCTTGGTTCAACAAAGCTTCTCCCGGGGAGCATGCCCACGAGGCTCTACTTCAAGATTATCATCACTCCCTCGAGCCACTGCCCTGCCAACTCTGCTCCCGAGCTCAACGCACCTCTAGAAAGCAACCCGATAGAAAAGAAAAGAAGACACAACCTATAAGACCTTTGGTGGAGCCGTCACTCTACACAGATATACAGAATATATATATACCACACAAAAATAAGTGCACATAACCCTCACACAAGGGTCCATGCCCCCACATCGGGAATATACCCCGATAACACCAAGCTGCCTGAAAGCATGGATAAAGTGTTTCCCCCAAAAACACACAAATCACACTAGTAATAAAAATTATGCAGATGGATGAGATGTAATGTTTATCCCACTCTTTTCCTCATCATGTATACCCATGGATGCTACATCACTGACTTACACAGTGGGTACACATATCATGTAGAAGACCAACCCTTTGCTTTCCACACTCTTCCACTTTCCACAAAATAAATATGAAAATGAATATAAAATAATCCTCCCACACAACTCCCAAATAATCCCAACATAAACCCCACATAATTCCACACATAATCTACACATAATACATTTAATCAATAAATGTATATAAAATAATATAAATATACATATATATACATATATGCATATCCGTACATAAGAGAGCTAGATAGATTCTCTCACCTGGATTCCACGCTCTCAGCGCTCGCGCCTTGTGCCTTGACCATCCCTATTGTAACCAAGAAAGAATCAATCATCAAGGTTACAAAATAGAGAAATTCTACTATACTACTCCTGACCTTCACCCACTTCTACAGTCAATAGTAATGAATCCCTAAATGAAACTTATCCCATTAGAAACTAGACTCAAATAGCTTTCCAATGATATAAAGTTCACCCAAAATGGAGTTCGGATGAAGGAGTTATGACAAAAAGAAAATGGACCAAGGTTTACCGGAACACCTGGCGTTTGGGTGCCACCAACATGCCAGGCGCCTGAGCGCCAAACCCTTCATCTTCCCAAAAATTTTTGAACCTTGGTGCCTGGGCACCACGATCACGATATCCTGTGATTCTCCTCGGATTTGTCCCAGATCTGGCCAAATCTTCCATATTTTCCATGGTTTCTTCGATAGGATTTCACCCTTGATGTCTAAGGAGCATTTAGACACCAAAAGCCCCAATTTTAATCGAGAAACAAAGCCGGAATCTCGATTTTACCCCAAACACCCTTAAAACTAGAAAATAGGGGAAAGCTTGAGAAATAAGAAATCCTACCTCGATTCCTCGCTTTCCCTACGTTGCTTAGCTCCTAGAGGCTCGCCTCTTCGCCTGAGATCCACCCTCCAAAGCTCGATTGTGGAGTTGAGTGGAGAGAGAGAAAGTAGAGAGAAGTAAGAGAGAAAGAGAGGAGAGAAGATGAAGAAAGAGAGAGAGGAAAGGAGGAAATGAGAAAAAAGAGTCGAGGCCACCTATATAGACTTTCCCGGGATGAAATTACCACTTGCCCTCCAGTTGACCCTTACTCAAGACTGGTAAAAGCAAATCCGTAATATCTCACCTCGGATGTTTCTAAATCCTAGGTGCCCCACGGTTTTCCTTATTTTGCTTTAGTCCCTCTTTGCATTCAAAAAAGGGGGAAGAATGTAATACCCCGGAAAATTTGTGATTTTCGAGTATTACGTGAAGCTATTTTGTGGAGTATTTTGGGCTGAAGATATTTTTCTTGTGATGTGTGCAAGAAGATTTGAGGCTTGGAAGCGGTAAAGTTGTGGAATAAAGAGTGGTTAAGAGTCAAGAAGTGTATTCATAGAATCGAAGGCGTTCAGGGAGTCGGGAGATTAGTTGAATGCAAAGAGGAACTAAAGTGAAATAAGGAAAACTGTAGGGTACCTAGGATTTAGAAACACACGAGGTGGGTTTTTATGAATTTGCTTTTACCAGACTTGATTGAGGGTCAACTGGCGGGCAAGTGGTGATTTAACCCCGGGCGAGTATATATAGGTGGCCTCGCCTCTTTTTCCTCATTTCCTCTCTCTCTCTTCACCTTCTCTCTTCTCTTTCTCTCTTCCTTCTCCACTTTCTCTCTCTTCACTCAACTCCAAAACCGAGCTTTGGAGGGTAGATCTCGGGCGGTGGGGTGAGCCCCTACGAGCCAAGCAACGTAGGAAAAGCAAGGAATCGAGGTAGGATTTCCTATTTCTCAAGCTTTTCTTTATTTTCTAGTTTTAAAGGTGTTTGGGGTCAAATTGAGATTTCGGCTTCGTTTCTCAATTAAAATTGGTTCTTTTGGTGTTTAATTGTTCCTTAGACATCAAGGGTGAGATCCCATAGAAGAAACTATGGAAAACGGTGCAGATTTTGCTAGCTGTGGGCCAAATCTGAGAAGAATCGCAGGAGGTCACGATCTTGGTGCGCAGGCGCCAAGGTTCAGAACTTTTGGGGAAGATGAAGGGTTTGGTGCCCAGGCGCTGAGTGTGGTGCCTAGGCGCCAAGCATGCCAGGAAACCTTAGTCCATCTTCGATCGGCCATAACTCCTTCATCCGGGCTCTGTTTTAGGTGAACTTTATATCGTTGGAAAGCTCTTTGAGTCTAGTTTCCATTTATATAAGTTTCATTTAGAGATTCATTACCAGTTAGGAGGTATGACTGGAGAAGTGGGTGAAGGTCGGGAGAAGCGATAGGAATTTTTTCTATTTTGTAACCTTGATGACTGATTCCTTCTTGGTTACAATAGGGATGGTCGAGGCACAAGGCGGGAGCGCCAAGAGCATAGAATCCAGGTGAAGGAATCTATCTAGCTCTCTTATGTGTGGATATGCATATATATATATATATATATATGTATATTTATATTGTTTTATGTACATTTATTGATTAAATGAATTATGTGTGGATTGGTGTGGAATTGTGTGGGGTTTGTCTTGGGATTATTTAGGAGTTGTATGGGAACATTGCATTATATTATTCATTTGCATATTTATTTCATGAAAAGTGGAAAAGTGTGGAAAGCAAAGGGTTCGTCTTCTGCAAGATGTGGAAAAGAGTGGTGCATCTCATTCATCTGTATAATTTATATTGCTTTGTGTGGTTTGTATGTGTGTTTGGGGTAAACACCTTATGCGTGCTTTCAGGTAGCTTGGTAATGGCATTTGTGTTCAGATATGCTATTCTTTTGGATGGATGCCCCTGGTTGGAGATATGTTCTTGTGCAATCAACGGGACAGAGAAATGGTTTAGGCTGGTCACAGGCCGCAGATAGTGTGTTTCCAGCACTGCCGCAAGCCTAGAATTAGTAACATAGGATCATAAGTGGTAGCCTATTCGATTACAGAGAACACTAGAGCAATACAAATAAATAAATATAAAGTACCTTACCCGAACAATGGGAAGGCATCCACGAACCTCGAACCCTCACACTGCCGCCCTGCCATACTTGAAATTGTGAAGGGTGAGTCTAAACCACGGACTCACTGCTACCAGCCCTATTTACACAGATATACGAAATATATATACATATACCACACAAAATAAACGCACGTAACCCTCACACAAGGGTCCATGCCCCCACATCGGGAATATAGCCTAACAATACCAAGCTGCCCTAAAACATGCAAATGGCGTTTCCCCCAAACATATACAAATCACACAAGTAATAAAAATTATACAGATGGAAGAGATGCAATGTTTATTCCTCTCTTTTCCTCATAATGTATACCCATGGATGCCACATCACTGGCTTACACAGTGGGTACACATATCATGCAGAAGACCAACCCTTTGCTTTCCACACCTTTCCACTTCTCATAAAATAAATATGAAAATGAATATGATGCAATGTTCCTATACAACTCCCAAATAATCCCAACACAAACCCCACATAATTCCACACCATTCCACACAATACATTTAACAAGTAAATGTATATAAAACAATAAAAATATACATATATATACATATATACATATCCGCACACAAGAGAGCTAAATAGATTCCCTCACCTGGATTCCACGCTCTTGGCACTCCCGCCTTGCACCTCAACCATCCCTATTGTAACCAAGAAAGAATCAATCATCAATGTTACAAAATAGAGAAATTTCTAATATAACTCTCGACCTTCACACACTTCTCCAGTCATAACTCCTAACTGGTAATGAATTTCCTAATGAAACTTATACCATTAGAACCTAGACTCAAAGAGCTTTCCAATGATATAAAGTTCATACGTACGGAGGTACTATTCATACATACGAAGTACTATTCACTGCCAGAAAAGTTTTGGGATCAGCTAAACCTATTGACTATTGATCTCAATGGAGACAAGAAACATCAAAATGATCAGCCTAAATGGCACAAATTATCACATGTGGAGAAGCAAGATGAAGGATCTCCTATTTGTGATGAAAATGCATCTACCAGTGTTTACATCAAATAAACCTGAAGGTAAGACAGATGAGGAATAGGGGTTTGAGCATGAGCAGGTGTGCGGTTTCATCCGACAATATGTTGAAGACAACGTGTATAACCACATCTACAATGAGACTCATGCCCGGACGTTATGGAATAAGCTTGAACAGCTTTATGCGTCAAAAACTGGTAACAATAAATTATTTTATTTGACCAAATTGATGCAGTTGAAATACAAGGAAGGGACTTCCATAGCAGATCATCTAAATGAGATGCAAGGGGTCGTGGATCAACTGTCCATAATGGGCATAAATCTGGACGACAAAATATTTGCTTTGTTGGTATTGGGCTCTCTACCAGAGTCATGAGAGACTCTAAAAATTTTCATCACCAATACTGCACCTGATGGTGTAGTTAATATGGAGTCTGTTAAAAGCAGTATTTTAAATGAAGAAATGAGAAGAAGATCACAAAGCTCATCTTCTTCATCACAACCAAATGTTCTGGTTTCAGACTTCAAGGGGAGGAACTAGTCTAGGGATCAAAAACCTAGAGGAAGGTGTAGAGGCAAATCCAACAGATATGCCAATATTGAATGCCATTACTATAAAAAGAAGGGTCATATCAAAATACACTGCCGCAAGTTCAAGAAGGATCAGGAAAAGAATAAAGGCAGAGGACAGAAGAAAAACGACAGTAATGATGATGAGCAAGCAGATGTTGCTGAGGATTTCAACATTGTTTATGATAATGATGATGTAGTCAATCTTACAACCCATGAGACAAGCTAGGAGATTGATAGTGGTGCCACCATTCATGCTACATCTCGGAAGGAATTTTTCTCATCTTACACACCAGGCAATTTTGGTGTTGTAAGAATGGGAAATAATAATCTTTCAATAATTGTAGGTAAAGGAGATGTTTGTTTGAAGACGAAGAATGGCACGCGATTAGTCTTGAAGGATGTAAGGCATATTCCAAATATGCGCCTGAATCTGATCTTAACAGGCAAGCTAGATGATGAAGGTTTCTGCAATACCTTCTTTAATGGCCAATGGAAGCTCACCAAAGGATCGTTGGTGGTGGCCAGAGGGAACAAAGACTCCAAACTGTACATTATGCAAGCAAAGCTCTCCAAGGATGTTGTGAACACAACGAAGAGTGATAGTAAAGTTGAGCTATGACACAAACGTCTCGGTCACATGAGTGAGAAGAGCATGATCCATTTAACCAAGAAGAATGCTCTACCTGATTTGGATCAAGTTCACTTAAAGAAGTGCGATGATTGTCTGGCAGGAAAGTAAAATAGAGCTAAGTTCAAAAGTCACCCTCTTTCTAGAATGACGAATATACTGGATTTGGTACATTCAGATTTATGTAGACTAATGTTAAAGTCACTTGGTGGTTCTCAGTACTTTATGACTTTCATTGATAACCATTCAAGGAAGATATAGGCATACACTTTAAAGATAAAGGATCAAGTGCTAAGAGTCTTTAAAGAGTTTCATGCCTCAGTTGAAAGAAAGACTGGGAAGAAGCTAAAATGCATCCAGACAGACAACTGTGGAGAATACATTGGGCCTTTTGATGCCTACTGTAAAAAGCATGGTATTCGGCATCAGACAACGCCTCCAAAAACACCGCAGCTGAATGGTCTGGCTGAAAGGATGAACAGAACTTTGATGGAGAGAGTTAGATGTTTACTCTCTCATGCAAAGTTATCAAAGAAATTTTGGGGTGAGGCTTTACTAACAGTAGTACATGTGCTGAATCGCTCACCTTGTGTCCCTTTAAAGCTAGATGTTCCAGAAAAAGTATGGTCGGAAAAAGATGTTTCCTACAACCATCTGCGAGTGTTTGGGTGCAAAGCCTTTGTTCATATTCCAAAGGATGAAAGGTCCAAACTTGAGACTAAGACATGGCAATGTGTGTTCATTGGATATGGTCAAGATCAGTTTGGTTACAGATTTTATAATCCAGTGGAGAAGAAATTAATTAGGAGTCGTGATGCTGTGTTCATTGAAGATCAGACCATTGAAGATATTTCTAAAGCCAATGGTGATTCAACTTATTCGGAAGTTATTCCTCCAACACCGGTGCTAAGACAAGTTAGAGATGAAATACAAAATGATCAGCCTGAGATAGGTGATCCAGATGCTCCCGTTGAGATTCCATCAGAAGATTTTGATGATGATGATGGTGTTCATGATCAACCACCAGTTCTAATGAGTTCTCTAGAACTGAGACGATCTACTAGAGTTCGACAACCCTCTACTAGATACCCTGCAAATCAGTATGTGTTATTAACTGATGTGGGAGAACCAGAAAACTTTGAAGAAGCAATGGACGATGAACACAAGAAGAAGTGTATTGAGGCCGTGCAAGATGAGATGAAATCATTGCATGAGAATAAAACTTTTGAACTGGTGAAGCTACCAAAAGGCAAGAAGGCTTTGAGGAACAAATGGGTGTTTAGAATCAAGCATGAAGAGAACAGTTTCCATCCAATATTCAAAGCTAGATTGGTCGTCAAGGGATTCAGCAAAAGAAAAGGGATTGACTTTGATGAGATATTTTCACCAGTGGTGAAAATAACATCTATTTGAACAGTGCTAGGGTTAGCAACAAGTCTTGACCTTGAGGTTGAGCAAATGGATGTCAAAACTGCATTCCTTCATGGTGATTTGAAGGAAGAAATATACATGAAGCAGCCAGAAGGTTTCAAGCAAAAAGAAAAAGAGGACTATATTTACAAGTTGAAGAAAAGCCTGTATGGCTTGAAATAAGCACTAAGACAGTGGTATAAGAAGTTTGAGTCAGTTATAGGGGAGCATGGTTACAAGAAGACTACTTCAGATCACTGTGTTTCATGCAGAAATTCTCTGATGATGATTTCATTATTTTATTGCTCTATGTGGATGACATGTTAATTGTTGGCCAAAATATTTCTAGAATTGATGACTTGAAGAAGCAGTTGAGCAAGTCTTTTGCTATGAAAGACTTAGGGCCAGCAAAACAACACATTCTTGGCATGAAGATAACTAGAGATAGAAGCGCCAAGAAATTATGGTTGTCACAAGAGAAGTATATTGAGAAAGTACTTCAAAGCTAAAGAGGTTAGTTGTCCTCTTGCTAATCATTTTAAGCTAAGTTCTAAGCAGTGCCCTTCCACAGATGAAGAAAAGGAAGAGATGGACAAGGTTCCATATGCTTCAGCAGTTGGAAGTTTAATGTATGCCATGGTGTGCACACAGCCGGATATTGCTCATACAGTTGGAGTAGTGAGTAGATTCCTTTCAAAACCTGGAAAGGAACATTGGGCTACAGTAAAGTGGATATTCAGGTATCTTCGGGGTACTTCCAAAATATGCTTATGTTTTGGAGATACCAAACCTGTGTTAATTGGATACACAGATGCAGATATGGCCGGTGACATAGATTCGAGAAAATCTACTTCAGGCTACCTGATCACTGTTTTAGAGGGAGCTGTGGTATGTCAGTCAAAGTTACAGAAGTGTGTTGCACTGTCCACTACTGAATTAGAGTTCATCGCAGCAACTGAAGCTAGTAAGGAGTTGCTATGGATGAAAAGTTTCTTAAATGAACTTACTTTCCACCAAGAAAAGTATGAACTATTTTGTGACAATCAAAGTGCAATTCACCTTGGAAAGAATGTCTCCTTTCACTCGAGATCGAAGCACATTGATATGAGATATCACTGGATCATAGTTGCATTGGAGAAGAAGCTACTACAGCTTGAAAAGATCCATACAGATGAAAATGGATTTGATATGTTGACTAAGACTCTTCCAAGAAACAAATTTGAATACTGTCGATCAGCTGCAGGATTGGTGGAACCCCCCACTTAGGTCGGGAGGAGGAGAATTGAAAGGTGCATCCCTCCATAAGTGAGGCCATGACTTATAATATTTAAAAAAAAGGGGGCCAAGTTGCAATTTAACTAAAGTTGCAACCAAATTTTGTAATTTACTCCAAAGTCAAAAATGACAAAAGAGTTTGGCGTAGCCTGAGGAAAATTGAAAAGGGGAGGCTGTTGCAGCTGAAAACACGTAAAGAAAGGAGAATGCAAATTTAATTTTTGCATCTGAGAAAAAGAGAAGTTGCTCTATAAATAGAGCCTTCGACCCTTCTTTCTCTCTATCCTTTCATCTCACAGAGAAGGCTCACTTTGAGAGAGAAAGAGTGAGAAGAAAAATAGAGAGAGTGCCTCAGAAAGTTTCTGAGAGGAAAAATAGTGAGTCCAATTTGTGAAGATTATTATCCACAAATTGAAGAAATAATATTGTATTATTTTTGTAAGTGAGAGGTCCACCTAAGGGTGAAGATTGTATTCCCATTATTGTTATAGTGGAAGATTTAAGCAGCATACGAGTCCTGTGATTTTTACCTAATTTGGGTTTTCCACGCTAAAATCTTTAGTGTTATTTTTGTCTATTGTATTTTTGGGAATTATCATAGGTTTGTGAGAATTGTTTTGATTTTACAACCACCACGCACACCATTGTTTTTCCCAACATAGTCATCAGAACTGTCAAATCTCTCGAGAAATTAAACCTTCGATATGTACATATCCAAATAATTCCTCCAACCTGGGAAATTAAATGTCTCTTTTTTTTTACTAAATAATAATAATAATAATTATTATTATTATTCACAAATATTGTTATTAAAATAAATATTAAATTGATATTTTAAAGTTACATTCTTAAATATCCTAGAAATCTTGACTTGAATCAAAGAATTATGGAATTCCTTTGTAGTCAGAACCGTCACCTCGGAAATTAAATGTCTATTCTTTCTAATGAATTAATTTGCATCATTAATTTCTTTGGATTTTTTAGTTTTACAAAACTTGCACACTGTTTGATTTATGTAACAATATACTTGGAAGCCCCTTCAGAGTTTGAGGTATGCTTGTTTAAATTATTGGGGATACAAAATCTTAAATAAAATTGCATTACACACATTTTAATATAAACAAATCAAATATTGAGTCCATCAAAAGCAAGTTTGAAGTTGAGAACCTTCGTAAGAGACCACATGATGTGTGTCTAACGCAACCGTATGTTTATTTATAGTAAATACTTTATACAACATGTTAAAAATACATAAAAAATAAATCTTCAATTTAAACATATGCATAAGAATTGATCTTGACAGCATGAAAATACAAGTCAATGATATCTCTATTAATTATTTTTTATAATTTTTCATTAATTTTGAATATTCTTGTTGTAGGTTAAGATAGTAGAAATAAGTTAATGTTTACAATATTAAAGACGTTAGACCTTAGTCACAATCTTAATTTGGATGAGAGTATCATGGAAGCCTCCGAACGTTATACAAATGCAAATATTGAATCTATCTAAAGCCAGTTTATACTTGAGGACCTTCGTTAACGAGACTACATGATGTGTGTCTTCCATCTCTAACATATCTATTCCTATCAGGCAAATATGGATTTAGAGACGGGGATCGACTTGAGATGACAAATGTATATATGTGCTAGGTACTTTAATATGAATATTCAGCTTTAAACTGGACATTTCGTTTTCTCAATAAACTCCCACCAAAAAATGAATACCCATCTTAATTAGAGTAAATATATAAATTAGTCTCTCAATGATATGTTTATTATTTAACTTTTGAAATTTGAGTGTCAAATGAGTTAGTCTTCATTCTTTTTGGAGGAGTAAATTGTATATCTAATTATCTTTAATAGATTTAATAATGATGTTTAACGAGTTCATAAAATATATGGACTAAATTGTATAATGTTAAACTATTAAGAATTAAACAATGAATCTATGTATATTTTCAAGTGGAAACTGAAAGCCTTTCTTGGAATAAGTCATTTCAATTGGAATATCTAAAAGTGACTTCTCGTCAGGTAAACTTACCTACAAGAACTATTCCTACCTTCCTTTTGCACCAACATGGTTTGAAATACATTAATCTCTCAAACAATAACCTTGTTGGTATGTTTCCAAACTGGTTACTTGTGAACAACTCAGCATTAATTCGTGTCTCACTGAATGATAACTCTTTTGATGGACTCTTTCAAATACCCTCTAATCTAAATTACCAACCCATGAATGAACTACGTGTATTGGAATTATCAAACAATAATACCCTTATATTTTTAGATCTATCTCATAATAAATTCTTTGGAGTTATACCCTCATGCATATTCACATCATTCTTACAATTCTTTCATTTGCGAGGAAACAAATTCACTAGTTCCATACCTCAAAGTTTATCTGAAAGTTCCGATTTAATAGCAATTGATCTGACAGACAACAAATTTTCTGGAAGAATTCCAATGAGCATCTATAATCTTACGTTCTTGCATTTTCTTTCATTGGCAAGTAATGAGTTAGAAGGCCAGCTCCCTAGTGAGATATGTCATCTTGGACATATCAAAATGTTAGACCTTTCACATAATAGTTTTACTGGATTTATACCCTCATGCTTCAACAATATGACCTTTGATGGGAACCAAACAGATATGTATATAAATGTAGATGCATATTTTCTAACACTTGAGGAAGCTTATCAATATGGCTTTCTTCATCTGAGACACTATGATTCTTTTTCCTGGGATAGCTATCAAGAAATGCAATTTGTGGCAAAAAGTTTATCTTTGTCATACAAAATGGTTCAACAGATGACAGGATTAGATTTGTCATCAAATCAGCCAACTGGAGAGATTCCATACCAAATAGGAGACTTATTTGCCCTTCATGTTCTTAACTTGTCCCACAACTATTTGAATGGAACTATTCCAAAAAGCTTCCAAAATTTGAAAACAATAGAGAGCTTAGACCTTTCTTGCAACTACTTGAAAGGACAAATCCCTCTTCAATTGCAGGACTTGTACTCTTTATCAACCTTCAATGTGTCTTACAATAATTTGTCAGGTAAAGCACCTGATCAAGGAAAATTTGGAACTTTTGATAGCAATAGCTATAAAGGAAATCCATATCTGTCTTGGAGCAATAGTAACAGACGCATTGCAACACTACCATCCTTGCAAACTCCTTTGAATGACACTCAGAAAAGCGAACCTATCATTGATGTCATTGCATTCTATTGGAGTTTTGGTGCAACCTATGTTATGGTACTCTTGACATTGGTGATAATCCTTTGGATCAATCCTCGTTGGCGGAGAGCTTGGTTTTATTGTACCAATTTATGTCTCCAAAAATCCTTTGGTCAATTTTTTGAAGATGCATTATTCTAGAAATCTTGTAAAATAATGACGCATGCTTCTAGAAATCTTCTAAAACAATGAAGCATGCTTCTAGAAATCCTCATTGGTGTGCAAAGTGTCCAAACCTCACCTAATGAAGCATGCTTTATTTTGCATGTGATTACAAATGTTATTTTAGATACTAAATATTAGTGTCATAAAAATCTGTTTTGCTTTATATTTAAATTTAATATTTTGTTATTCATCTCTTAAATGTTTTTCCATTGTTATTGCCATTCCAGTTCATATAATATATACATATAACCAAATATATTTATGAAATTCATATTAAATAAACCATGTAAGCAGACTTATATATATATATATGGTAAAATACAGATTGGGACCGATCCCTTAAAATTTGATATTTAATTATTAGTCCAAGTTTTAAATCATTTCCCATGAAAACCAGTGTTTAGTCCTCTTGATTAGCTGAAATTTAACTAGAATTCTGATTCTTGCCTCCTTTATTTTGAGTATGAGCCAAGTTGACAATTATAATACTTGTGCTATCATTTTTCTTCTTTTACTTTTGTCTTCTATCTTGTTGCTCCATTACCTCCCCCACCTATAAAGAGGTTGTTCCTTGAATACCTTCTTCTCGTGACTGATAGAAAGTTGCATGGCCGACAAGGTTTTCTTCCCTGTTTTAACTCCCCTCCTTAACTCTTCAACGGCACCAAACAAGGTTCTTGTCAAAATGAGGACTTGGCATTGTGTAAGGCCACAGTTGCCACAAGGGCCACAATGGCCATAGACTCGATCAAGGTTGAGGCTCCGAAGCCCAAATCTTATAATGGGCAGAGGGATGTGAAGGAGCTAAACAATTTTCTATGGGACCTAGAACAATACTTCGAATCATGCTTTTATTTTAATTTATTCACTGTGTATGGTTCACTTTTGGATCAGCTAGACACAATAAGGCGATCATATATATTCTTCATGAACCCTCTAGGATTGCCTCTTTGTAATGTATGGTTACTGAATCCAGTTAAAAACAACGAATCTTCAATCTTTTTGAGCTTTTAACGTATACTCATTGATAGTCATTAAGGGAATATCAAATAATGTTAAGAATATCAAAATTCGGGAAAATGATATGGCAGTAAAATTTGTAAAAGATTAAGTTTATAATAATTATTTAGTAATATAGTTGATTTTGATTCACACATATCAAATAATCCATTTTCTATATTGAATCAGTGGTGTTTGGCCAAATGCAAAAAATGAAAAAAAACAAAAATTGTTGTTATATATCCATAGATTCATTACTTCGATAGTGTAGGTGCAAAACTTATTTATCCAAATACTACATCCCAAAACTTAATTATCAAATGCTCTACATTCTGCAATTTTTTATTCTAATCTTTTTTTGTTTTAAATGGAACTCAGCCTCTCTAATATCAACAACGTTACATATATATATATATATATATATATATATATGGCCGTTGTAAAAAGCCCAAGTGTTCCGGTAATTCAAGCTTTTGATTGCCACTCTCTCAACAAATTGCTGAAACTTGTTGCTAAAATTTGTCATAGGCAAAAAAGGTTAATTAAAAGCATGTTTGACCTTATAATGACTGGTTGAAGTGGTGGCAATTGTTTAAATTGTAAAATCGACAAATATTAATTTTTTTAAATGTATAATTTGCAGAGAATCATAGGCGGATGACGAGTTTAATTATAGTTTTTTTTTCTATATATGTACTATGTAATCTTTGGAGCTTAAATTCTTCCCATTTCTATTTCAATTCGGTGGATTTAAGCTCTTGGTTTGAGAAATTTAAATTATAGGACTTAAATGTAAAAATCCTAAGTGGGTAATATAGAATTAGAGAAGTTGAGAAGTAACTAGGAATTTTAGTGTTTAAGAATTTATTTAGTCGTTAAGAAATCTTAAATATTGGATCACAATATTAATTTTTTGAAATTGATTGTAATTTATAGGCAATCTTGAGGATACCACCTTTGACGGGACTCAAGTTTTGTGAGATGTCACGAGTGTTAAAAACTGTATTTCGACACCTTCAGTAAGCAAATGGCATTTCTATGGCTTGGTTTAATGGTTTTTCAACAATTGGTATAATTAATCTTTTATAGTCATTTGAAATATCTCAGTTGATATTTTTATGCTATTTTAATATTCTATAACTTTAAACATTGTTGACATTATTTTTATTCAACTTGGGACAAGCTTGAGGAAATCATCGCTCCCTCTGAGAAACTATGATTGGATTTGAAATTATACGTTATATTGAGAATTGGATCCTGTTGGGTTTTGATTGAAAATGTGAAGGACTATGATATGTGAAAATTGATTCCTTTAAATGCAATTGAACAAGTTCCTTGAGGATGTTATGACATTTGAATATTGGATATCTAAGGTTGATTTGATATTATTTGCATTTGGTTTGATGGGGTCATCTGTATCAGCATTCTTAAATTTTAAAATTTAAATTTGCATTTTATTTTAGAGAACTTTTGACTAGATCCAGTTACTAACAGCAGAACTATTAGTCTTTGGTACACTAGATTTTGACCTCAGCTAGTAGGAGTTTTGCTTGTCCCGTGACACATGGATTGGAATTATATGAAATGGATCTAAAAAGAAGATCCTATGAATACGGTTTCATCACGAGTAAAATTTCATGTCTAATTGGTTGTCTACACTTTTTGAACTGTGTCCATGTCTCTTTAGTGACTTACCCTGCATGAGCTGTGTGCTCATGTATGTTTGATTATTCTATATATTAGAATCACCCCGACGATTTTTAATGCTTATTATAATTTAACTTTTCTGGAAACTTTGTTGTCAATTATATGAACAAGGTGTTATCAATACCCTATGCATGTATGTGTTTCTCTAACAAGCTTTTCTTTCCTTTTGTTTCAACAAATAGACAAGTAGACAAGCGTCCAAACATAGCCTTCAAGAGCATTCATCTCATTTAATTATATATAATAAACTTGGAATATAATAAATGACAAAATAAAAAATAGTTTGTCCATGCCGTCTAAAAATCACAATGACACGGCTATTCATAATATTAATTTGGTCATATATTCCTTTGTTGGACCAAGAAGTAAGGGGATCAATAAATATATTAAGCCTAAAGAGTATTTTATATCCCTAACATTTACACTGAATTTCGTTTATACCCCATAATATTTTTTTGGCCGATTTATGTTTCACATGTTTCAATTTTTGTCATATATATCATTTTTTTTGTAACTTCGTCTGATAAGTTAACAAAACTGCTAACCTGGTGCCAGCATGAAAAACTTCTTCCTCCACATCACCTGCCACGTAGATTATAAAGTTGTAGAATGTCAAAAACGTTTAACAAATATCTTTGTTATGTGGGGAGTTGAAATTTTGTAATATTTATTTTTAACTAAATTGAATTAAATGAAAATAATGTATTTGACGTTTTAGTATGATTCAGTAAATGATGATGCTCATATGTTTAGAGTTTTTTTGTTAACAAAATCAAAAAAATGTCACCTGTTATTTAGTTATAATTTTGTTTTAGACGTTTATATTTCAAACCTATTTTGTAAACAAAATTCTACCAATATATTTTCTGTCTTGTTTTCTATTTCAAGAAAATAAAAACAAAAAACTCTGGCCTTTGCGATTAAGCATGTCACACTGAAATGAGACAATGTCCACATTTTACAGTTTTTGTACGGATATGAAAATTAAATTTCAAGGCTCTAAGATTATTTTCTAGCACTCTACAACTTAATTATTTTTCTCCTAATTTTATGAAATTTTATTTATTTTTGTATTTTTTTGTTGATATTTTGGGATTCTTAAGGGCCTCCTTTGATACCATTGTGAAGGAGGAAGGAATGAAAAAGCAACTTCCGCTACTGTGCATTGATCAGGTGTTATCTACAGTGCACTGATGGTCTCTGGAATTTTTGCTTCCATGTTTTTTTGAACGAAACTCTTCTATCCCTTCAGCAATGGAAAAGTATATCTGGAAATAGAATCCGATTGGAGGAAATGCAGGGACTTTCGGAACTGTCCTTATTTGTACACCTGCAATTTCCTTTCTGCCCTTTGGTTTGTGCGCCGTTGTCCCAAACTTGCTGTGCTTCTACTACACTGGTGAGTTTCTCATCTCCTCGTTGGAAGAAGGTATGGAAGAAGCTGTAAAATGAAAAAAAGTGATAGAAGGTATGGAAGAAGCTGAAGGGATTACTCAGCAGAGAAGTTTCTTGGTTGTATTTTCTTTCTTACCAAAATGTTCGTTCTGCTCTTCTGTATCTAAATTAGGTTGTGCGTTTCGATTTCATACTAAAAAGTTTGATATTAACTTGGGTTGATTCAACTTTATAGTGTTGGGAAGATATTTTAAAGTTGGATTCATAAATTATTGGGATACTCTCAGAGGTTTCAATGGTCGAGTATTGGAACTTATATGGTGGAGTACTTTTGGGATTCTTGCAGTCGCGTTCTCAATGGAGGGGAAGGGATTTTTTTTCTTTATTTCTTTTTGTTGAAGGGAAGGGATTTTACAATTGGGTTTATAAATTTTTGACTATAATTAAAAAAAATGAGGGGTAAGATAGTAAAATAATAATTTTTCCTTTCCTTTTTTTTCCTCTAAAAAAATATATCAAACAAAGTTTTTTTTTCCTTTTTTCCTTTTTTCCTTTTCATTATTTCAGTTTGGTTAAAATATACTTATGGTCCCTATAGTTTTACCTAAAAATAATTTTGGTTCCTATACTTTAAAATCAATGAATTTAGTCCTTGTCGTTTTAAAAATTATGAAATTGGTCCTTGGAGTTAGTCTTATATTAATCAACCGTTAGTTAACATATCTTAGGTTAATCAACCATTAGTTAATATTTTGACTAGTACACATAGCAGCCATGTGGACTCCCAAATTTTCTTTAAAATTTATTCACTTAGGTCCTTGGTCAAAATTTTTCTTTTGTCTAATTTTTGATATAAACTCGTTTTCTACTTCGTCTAGGTCCCTAGTTTAAGAATATATTTTTTTTGTCAAAATCATTTCCTGCAAACTTTTCTATTTGTTCATTTTAGACCCTGTTCTTTTCATTCATACTTTTTTTCTCTCGGTTTGGTCCTCTAAATTAGTCCATAATTTGATTTTTAGTCTTGATACGATTTAATCTATCATTTCTACCCAAAAATAATACAATAAATGAATAAAAATTCAAGTTTCAAGGTTTACCTTTTATTCACTTAGGTCCTTGGTCAAAATTTTTCTTTTGTCCAATTTTTAATATAAACTCGTCTTCAACTTCCTTTAAGTCCCTAGTTAAGAATACATTTTTTTCTTTGTCAAGATTATCCCCTACAAACTTTTTAGTTTGTTCACTTTGGTCCCTATTATTCACTTTTATACTTTTTTTTTTCTTACGTTTTGGTCTACCAAATCAGTCTATAATTTCATTTGTAGTCATGATATGATTCAATCTATCATTTATATTTAAGAATAATACAAGAAATGAATTAAAATTCAAGTTTCAAAGCTTACCTAAGTAAAACCAAAACTCCAAAATGTATATTCATATATCAATATATATGACTTTGAAAAAGATAAAATATATGATAATCTAATCATTCAAACTCAAATACAATCCGACAATCACTGATATTGGTGCAACAAACTTGCATATTTTATTATATACGGTGATAATTATATTTTATAAAGTTTTGTTTACCTAAGTAAATAAAAGGTAAACTTTAAAACTTGAATTTTAATTCATTTTTGGTATTTTTTTTTAGGTATAAATGATAGATTGAATCATATCACGACTAAAAATGAAATTTTGGATTGATTTGGAGGACTAAATCATGAGAAAAAAAACATGAAGTGAAGAACATAGACTAAAGTGAACAAACGGAAAAGTTTGTGAGATGATTTTGACAAAGAAGAAAAATGTATTCTTAAAATAGAGACCTAGACGAATTAGAAGACAAGTTTATACAAAAAACTGGACAAAAGGAAAATTTTAAGCAAGGACCTAAGTGAATAAAAGGTAAGGCTTGGAGCTTGAATTTTAATTTATTTCTTTTATTTTTTTGGGGTAGAATTGATAGCATAAATCATATCACGACTAAAAATGAAATTACGGATTGATTTGGAGGACCAAACTGTGAGAAAAAAATATAAAAGTGAAGAACAAGAACTAAAACGAATAAACAGAAAAAGTTTGTAGGGGATATTTTGACATAGAAAAAAATATATTTTTAAACTAGGGACCCAGATGAAATAAAAAACGAGTTTATATCAAAAATTAAACAAAAGAAAATTTTTAACCAAGGACCTAAGTAAATAAATGGACACTTTTTTTAGGGAGCCTATGTGGCTATCACATGGCAGATGCTTTTTGTCATGTGGAAGTTTAGTCAGTGCCACGTATATTGGTCAAAATGTTGACTAACAGTTGACCAACCTAAGACTAACTCCAAGAACCAATTTAATGATTTTTGAAATTACATGGACTAAATTCATTGCTTTTAAAGTATAGAGACCAAAATCATTTTTAAGTGAAACTAGAAGGATCTCAAATATATTTTAATCTTTCAATTTATATCATATCAAACATAGCTTTTTTCTTTTTATTTCTTTCCATTTTTTCTTTCATTTCCTTTCCCTTCTTTCTTTGCTTGTAAAACAAGCCCTAAGCATCCTAATAAATCCCCCGCATCTCACAACAACTCCTACATTGAATTGTGGGTGCTTCACTGTTTCATAGATTTTGATAACATTTTTTTGTTTATTCTGGGTCTCTTTTCAATATATGACACAAAAGTTCCCTTCCCTTGTGAGGTTGATTCAACAATCTCTTCAATGTCTCTTGTTTCTCTCTATACGTACTTCAACCAGCAGCTACTAAATGAAGTTAAAAAACCAAAGAGACACTTGAGATAAAGTTGAAGGTTCAAATAGGAATAAAATAAAATTGAGGAACCAAAGCAAAACCTAAGGTAAATTTAAGTGATCAAATCGAACAAAATTGGTAAAGGAACCAAATAAAATTTAAGGTAAAGTAATGGGATCAAAATGCTATTTTAGCGTAGTGTGTTAAAACTTTTTTTTTCAATGCTAAAAAATAAAAAAAAAATATCATTCTTAAAATAAGTTAGCTTGGGATAAATTGAAATATATAGAACAAATAAAGCGCAATATAAAATAATAAGATTATAAGAAGAATATATTAGAAATGCGTAGAAATATGAATATTGTTTAAATAAAAGGAAATTATGTTACAAAGGTGGTCCAATGTGTTGTTACAACTGAAGTAAGAATTCCCAACGGCAAGTTGACGGCCCTTTGACCCTCCAACGGCTCTCTCTAATTTGAAATTTGAAGTGCTTAAATGCCCCGCTTTCCTTCTGTCTCTGATAGTCTTGTGAAGGAGAAACACGAGTTAAAAGAAGAGGTATTCAGAGAGTGCGACTTAGGATTTATTTTCAGTGGCGCTTATATCTGATGCTTCCTTTCCATCTCTCTCTCTTCTAACGCTAGTGCTCTGTTTTCTGATTCAAGATTCTAGTTTATATCGGTTACTTTGTTTTTCTTATTGTCGATTGTTTTGCATACCTTTCTCTCTCTGGTGTTCCAAAGATTCTCTTGTTTTCGCAGGTTATATTAGAAAATTTTTGTTTTGGATCATTCTTCAGATCAGATGGTTGGTGATCACGAAGATCTGAAATTCTCGTATTTTGATTCTTGTGAATCTTGTAAGTCGTGAATTCACAACACACTCTGCTTCATTTCTCTACAGATCTGTTTTGCACTCTTTCAAACGACGTGTTGTGTCGTCGCCTACTCAAATTTTGTCATGTATCATTGATTCAATAACATGTAGTTTCTGAAACATTTTATGATGTCAGATGAACAGTCTTGGTCTTTTTGGGCTTTTCACGGAGAAACATACTAGGTTTTATACTTGCCAGCAAAATATCGCTTATTATAGAAGACTTTATGATGTGATCTTTTGATATAGGTGTTGTTGCTTATTGATCTTTTGATGTTTTATATTCGTGTCCTTTAGTTTTGAATGACTATCCATTGCTTACTTAGTATAGTTTGTTTTTCTGAAGGTTAATGCACTAATGACATGAAACTTCCCAACGCCTTATTATATATTAGTATTATAGTATAGAAGAATAGATGATGACAAAATTTTTGGATATATTTGTAATCTAAATTGTAATGTTGTATATTTCTTCATATTCTTGATTGCCCTTCCATTTTTACTTGGTCTGTAAACTTTTAAAAAATTGTAGTCCATGCTGTGCTTGTAAGCTGGTTTCTTTTTCTTTATTTTGATATAATAACTAAATCTGTTATGTTTGGTTCTCTTATTCAATAATCAGCTTGAAACCATCCTTGGACAATGGACAAAAAAGATAGTATTGCTGAGAGTGAAAATCGTCGAGCCCAGCATGTTGAGGAACTTATTTCCCTTATCTCTTTTGAAACAGCAGAAGCCCCGGTTCAAACAGAAGTAATCTGAAAACCTTCTCCTCCACCCGTTCTTGCTCCGGTAAAAGATTTAATCTCATCACTGTCACATGTTACAGAGGCAGACTGTAAGTCAGAGACTCCCTCATCAGATGAGTTTGTTCGTGCTGAAACTCCTCTGCAACTTTACATTGTGAGAGTCAATAATCTTTCTGTGTCAATTTTTTTGATGTAGTCTTCTTTTAAGTTAAAAATGTCTTGTGAAGCATACCCAAGGTTTTTCCAAGTATCTAGTTTATTACCATATTATATATATATATAAATAATGGAAGTTATAGTATACAAAATGCTAACTGTTGTGTTACAAAAGTACAACGTTATTCTCTCATTTCCTAAACAAATGGTTCTATTCTACAGTCAACTGCTTTGATGGAGAATTTTATGAAGCTTGCTAAGTTAAATACTGACAAAAATTTAGAGACTTGTGGCGTCCTTGCTGTTTTACTTGTAAGTGCTGAAAACACCTTTTGGCATAACATGTATACATGAATAGATCCAAGATGGGGTTGAACCCCAACATATTATTGTCCAGTAACTTACCCGGAAACACCTTTTGGCTAATATTTTGTTAATTTCAGGTAACAAACTGGTTCATTAAGGCTCGGGCGCGTCTCAGGAAGCCAAAGGTTGACAAAAGTTTGGGGATTATGAGGTCATGAGTTGCAATCTGTCCTCCCACGGTACGCCTAAAGTTCCTAGAGATAATAATTACATATAGTTCTAATAAAAATTCTAAATAACAATAAGTGATTATTGTGGACTATCATAAAATTACTTAAAATAAAGAGAATAATATTTTTTTTCTAAAATGAATAAAGAGAATAAAATTAGTTAAAATAAAATAATTTTTAATTATTCAATTTCTTTTTTAAAAAATGACATAAGGATTAAGATTTAGCTTAACTATTTTTTTATTATCCTTTCCCTTCTTATTCTTGTTGTTCTCCTTCTAGAAGGAGAAGGAGGGAGAAGGAGAGGAAGGAAGAGGAGAAGAGGAAGGAGAAGGGGAAGAAGGATAATTAAAATTTTTTAAGCTAATTTATTTCTTATGTTATTTTTTCAAAAAGAATTTAAATAATTAAAATTATTTAATTTTAATTAATTGTGATTTCTTTATTAATATTGGAAATCATATTAAATTAATTATTTTATAATAATATATACGAATTACTTATTGATAATTTAGAATTTTTATTAGAATTTTATGTATATTATTTTTCTAATATTATTTATACATTCATAGTTCCTCTCCTCCTCCTCCTCCTCATCTTTTTCTTCTCATTCTCTTTCTCATCCTCATCTTTACCTGAAAGTCTTTCATCATCTCTTTTCCTCCTCATCTACTGCCTCCTCCAACTTTTGATTCTCTTTTCCTCCTCCTACTTTTCTCCCTCTCCTTGTTCTCCTTCCTCTACTCCTCATCATTCCCTTTGTTGGTTTTTTTTTTGGCCATTGTCATAGTGGTTGTTGTGTGTCACAACCCAAAATAGGGCCCATGACCCCATGACCGACGTAGATGGTGTGCCACCCACACCACCGCAAGCCTAATATTTCACAGACTAACCCAAACAATGAATAAACATCCTAAGAGGCCTACTCAAGTGCAGATAAATTTTAAACTTAGATAGAAATAACCTTACCCTTACAATAGGGAGGCAACCTTGCTACTTAGATTGCTGAGCTAACCAATCTTCCGAACATAAAACTGTGAGGGGTTGAGTCTTGTCCACTGACTCACCAAAAATATTCCTACGTACCATATTTATAAGGGGTTCAATGCATGAACATGAATCCATTATAAACACACTCATACCATTTGGCACTGAATAATGCAATTATTGCATACAACCCACGCCGCTACATTACCCCTAGTGAATCCCCCTAATTTACTTACCCAAACATAAGCAATCATATATGTAACATCCAACACTATGCATCCTCAATCAAGGGTTTACCCAAATCCTAAACGAAGAACCACTTACATGACATAATTGTGATGCAAACAAACACAGATGAGGCTACCAACGTACCGTGCTCATGCAATATGCAAAAAGTCTCTTGAACCGTACGTGTCCGTGCCAACATACTGTGCTTACCTAAACCAAATCATTATCGCATATCACAATTCATCAAGTCCAGAGGAAAGCAACATAGATCATACAGTGCAGCTGACTAAGTCACAATACAATAAAAAGGTTACACTCAAAACAATCCATCCAAATATACGAACATAAGGAACTCATGGCCTTCTCCACAAATCATACCACTGTCGGCAACTACTGGATATAACCCTAAGTATGTCTCTACCTAGACTTTGGTTCATGCCCTATTACGGAAACTACTAATCACAGCCCCCAGAAATGACCCCTTGATGGGTCTATGTCTAACAATCACTAATCCTCTTAGGTATACTCTTTTGGTCTTTGCCCATTCCTATTTCGACAATTGCCAATATGTGACCCCAGGAAGGCACCATTAGCTCTCTTCCTCTAACCTTGGGTATAACCCCTTTAAACTTTGGCCTATGCCTTATTCTTGCAACTACTAATCATAGCCCCCGGGAGCACACCATTTGGTCCTCATCCAAGCACAACCACAATCACACAACTATAAGCATTCCACAACCATATATACAAACATCATAACATACAAAGTCCACACTCATGCTATGTTACAAAAATCAACTCATACTACATTACACAGAGCATCTACATAGCTCACTTAATCACAAACTAAGCCACTTAGCATAAACGCAACATAAGCATCATCATAGTCATTCTATCACACATAACAAGTTAAGTCAACCCCTAGTTCCACACAAATCTTAAATGTCCATGTAGACCATGTTCTTCACAACCCCTTCATGAGGGTGATGAAGGTATATATGTACGAGTATGTACATATCCTTACCCAAAATTAAACATGAAACTTATGAAATTTAAGGGTCTGTAGGTGTATGTATGTATGTGCCTGCAATGATGATTTGTAAGTTGATGTGTATAGACATATATGTAAGTGTTGTTCCACAGTCTTCACAATAAGTGGGAACTGGGCTCGTGCAAAGTGACTCACTAAGGTATAAACTCATACACATACATGCTCATCAACAATGTCCTTTTGTGTTAAATTACACACTTTGACTTGGCCTAAGCCATGGTACAATATTTGTATAATCAGTCCACATCTATCCACCATGCATTTGTTTGTAACATTCATCTTTACCTATTTCACCATCATGCACCTAAAGCATAGTATATTTACGTATATACTTTGGGGGCACCCAAGTTATTTTTATTATTCCCTAGCACATAGTTCTTACATTACTCAAGTTCTACATTCACATACAATTCATTCAATTATTTCACTTGTTAGGGGGGTTTCATTTGAATTGACACACATTACCAAAGCAATACATTTCATATGCATCAACAAGAATGCCAAAAAATAAAGTGAAAAAGGGAACGAGCAAGATAAGGTAAGAGTTTTCCTCACCTCAATTTCATGCTACCAAAGCTACCTTAAACCTCAACGTTTTATTGAGCTAATCTTGTTTAGATCCTTTGGAGAGGTATCCTAAACAATTAGAGTTGGAAACATATAAGAAAAAGCATGAAACATCATGTTTTATAGTCTCCTCAGCCCTTGCAGTAGTGGTCATTGGGTGCAATCCACCACTACAGTGGTGACTTATAGTAGCCTTCATGAAAATCGTCCTTATCTCGACTTTTCTTGATATCTAATCCAAATTTTCATTATTTTTCATGATTCTTGCTTCTAAATCTCATATCCAAGCATTAAGAAACATCCCCAAACAAGAAAATCTCACTATTTCAAAGATTAACTCCCAAATCATCATTTTCCTCACCCAAAACTTGGTTTTTCCTCCTCTAATCTGTCATGGTTTTCTCACCCACAAATTCCCATCTTTTCCTCATGATTCCCACAAATTTCTTGTTCTAAAATTGTCAATAATCATAGGAGAATGTTTATGAATAAGACCCAAGTTTGGACAATCACTCTCTAAACCATTTTTAGACCCCTAATCCTTGGGAATTAGACCCAAGTTCAAACAATCAGTCTAAAACATTTTAAGACCCATAATCCCTATATATCAAAATGTGCATAAAGAGAAAGAATTAGGAGTTTACCTTGGATTTTCTCCTTTCCAGTGGTGCTTAGTTTCTAGAGAATCATGCCCACACTAGAGATCGATGGTTGGTGAGCTTGTGTGACGATCGAGTTTCTTTCCAGATTGATGACTATCCCTACAAGTTAACATGTATTCTTACAGTATGCTTTGTCCTCACTCGCATGCTCCCTAGGAAAACTTCTCAAGAATTACTCAGGTTAAGCACACTTAATTGTGAAGTACTTATAAAATGGGCTTCCAAAAAAGAAAGTACACCTTGTTGTCGTAGGTAGTACCTATCAAATCTTTTAAGCTCTCCTCAATTATATAGTCCTATACCTATACAATCTCAAGATACCTTTCATTTCGATGTGGAGTTAGTTCATTCATGTGTTCCTTCGCCTAGAAGCCTGCTAGGAGTCACTCCTTGTTTGTACTTCTATGTACCAACAATCACTCCTTACCCCCATTGGCCCCAGGTATCATATGCCCACTAGCTTTCACTTGGTTCATCCTTGAAGCACATCATACTGGGATAGGTCTGGCTCTAATACTAATTTTGTCACGACCCATCCCCTAGGTGCTTGACTGACATGTCACATGGGTATTTCCCAAGACTGTAAGCCTAACTCCTAAAACTGACACTACTCAATCAAGCAAAACATAACATAGGATAAGCAATAATCATCACGTCTATTCTCATACATAAAAGATGCACCAGGGAATAAAAGATACATTGTATTTCCATTTCATAATAAGTCTCTCTGTGCATTTCTAACTATTCCAATCTTTCATACACAATGCAAGGAATAAATAGTTTGCATACAAAAGAATAAGTTAATATCATGTACAAAATATCTACCAAAATACTACCCACTGAATTGTCTTATTGAAGACTACAGAGCAACTAAAAGAAGTACCAATTGAGAGGTTTACAAAAAACCAACCCAGGAAATCAAGAAGGGTTGAGACTCCCGAATGTTCACTACTCCTCTAGTGAATGTTCTTTGATGAAAGCAGGCTTAGAAACATGGAAACAACAAGGTGAGATAAAAAAATCACAATCAGCCAAACAAAGAAACTGATTAGAAGTGGCGGAGTGTAAGGAATCAACATCGGTCTAGAGGCCCAATAAGAATTCCATGCCCGAAGGCATAACAACTCTAGCCTTTGGGCTATGAGTATCTCCAGCCTGAAGTCTAAAACAGTTTCCATGCCAATAAAACAATGCATAAACATAATCCCTATGAAATGTTCATTGATCTAGCCAATGTGTTTAACAAACAACGAAGCTCATTTGATTCCATACATTTCAAATTTACATTTCGGCCAAACATTTACAAAGTATAGCAATTAAATTATTTATCTCAAACTTGTCAAGACACCTGACTTCCCACAATGCATAAATTAAATAATGCATTTTAAATTCCCAACAAGGAATATGTTAGTTACTCACTTGAGTTTCAGCTAATGATTACTAGGAAGGACAACTTCAAATAAATCTCAAAAGATTCCTAAAGCACCTAAGGAATGATTCAAGTGCATATTGTTAGCACAAAAAGGACACTCTAGTATGGGGCACCCCATGTGAAATAAGCCTTCTCCAACCCATGGCACCTTAGATGCCAAGTGGCTCAACCAAAATTCATTTAGTTTGTGTGGTGCATTAAGCGCTAGCCATAGCACCCTAGGCACCCGTAATTGATGCTTGTTTCCAAAGGGAAGGTCTTAGATTATTGTGGCGCTTGGGGTGCCCAAGTCTCCAACAATCTAAGAACCTCTACAGATACTCCCTAAGCTACTCTTTTGGTTCTTTCTTTGTAAAGTTTCAACAAAGGCCCTCAACCTTCCACTTACAAGTCCAAGAAGTAAAATCTCAATCAAGGAATCCATTAAAAAGTTTTCAAAGACAAATTGGCTCTATTTGGCAAAATTAGCTAATAAGCTAGCTGAAAGCTTATAAGCTAATTTTTGGTTGAAAGCTAAAAGTTTAAGCTAGCTTATTAAATTAGAAATGTTTGGCAGAAGTAGTTGAAAAATGTAAAATGGCACAAACGGACATATATTTTATAATCCTAAAATAATACAACATATCATTTTTCATTTTTAATTAAATAAATTTAAATTATTATATATGTAAAATTAATTAAAAAATACATTTTTATTATATTATTGTATATATACAAAAAAGTAGCACAGTGAAGAAAGAACGATAGACGAAGGTGACAAATAGCGATGGACAGTGACGGATAATGATGTGCTACATCAGAAGACCAACAAGGATGGAGAAGTCAACGAAGGAGCAAAAGGTCCCACGCAAGTCTAAAAGTAATCATGATGAGGAGAGGACGATGGACAAACAATGACAGATGACAGTAGACAGTGGTAAACAATAATAGATGGTGATGAACGACCACATACAAAGGCTGGAGAAGCTACGCAAGTGTAATACCCCAGAAAATCCTTGATTTCTGGGTATTACGTAAAGTTAATTTTGTGGAGTATTTTGGGCTTAAGTTATTTTTCTTGTGGTGTATGCAGGAAAAATATGAGGTTTGGAAGCGGTAAAGTTGTAGAACATTGAGTGGTTAAGAGTTGAGAAGTGTATTGGTGGAACCGAGGATATTAAAGGAGTTAGGAGACTGGTTGAATGCAAAGAGGGACTAAAGTGAAATAAGGAAAACTGTGAGGCACCTAGGATTTAGAAACACCCGATGTGAGATTTTATGGATTAAACCAGTCTTGACTGAGGGTCAACTGGAGGGCAAGTGGTAATTTCACCCAGGCGAGTATATATAGGTGGCCTCGCTCCTTTTTCCTCATTTCCTCCTTTCCTCTCTCTCTCTTCACCTTCTCTCATCTCTTTCTCTCTTCTTTCTCTCTACTTTCTCTCTCTACACTCTAACTCCACAACCGAGCTTTGTAGGGCAGATCTCGGGCTGTAAGACGAGCCTCTAGGAGCCCAACAATGTACGGAAAGCGAGGAATCGAGGTAAGATTTCTTATTTCTCAAGTTTTTCCTTATTTTCTAGTTTTAAGGGTATTTGGAGTAAAATCAAGATTTCGGCTTCGTTTTCGACTAAAATTAGGGGATTTTGGTGTCTAATTGCTCCTTAGACATCAAGGGTGAGATCCCATGAACCATGGAAAAAGGTGGAGAATCGGCTGGATCTGACCTAAAACCGTGGACAGATAGCTAGGTACGTATCGTGGCACCTAGGCGCCATGTAGGGCGCCTCAGGTGCCAACGTTGTGTGGAATTGAGGGGTGTTGGCACCTTGGGTGCCACGTGGGGCACCTAGGCGCCAAGCCCTTCAATTTGGCAGAAACTTTGGGGTCTAGCGCTCATGTGCCACGTGGGGTGCCAGCCCTTTCGGTGAACCTTGGTCCATCTTCAATCTTCCATAACTCCGTTTTGGGTGAACTTTATATCGTTGGAAAGATCTTTGAGTCTAGTTTCAAATGGTATAAGTTTCATTGGGAGATTCATTACCAGTTAGGAGTGATGACTGGAGAAGTGGGTGAAGGTCGGAAGTAGTGTAGTAGAATTTCTTTATTTTGTAACCTTGATGATTAATTCTTTCTTGGTTACAATAGGGATGGTCGAGACGCAAGGCGGGAGCATCGAGAGCGTGGAATCCAAGTGAGGGAATCTATCTTGCTCTCTTGTGTGCAGATATGTATATATATATATATATGTGGACTTGTGTAGACTTGTGTAGGGTTTGTGTTGGGATTATTTGAGAATTATGTGGGAATATTGCATCATATTCATTTTCATATTTATTTTATGAAAAGTGGAAAGGTATGGAAAGCATAGGGTCGGTCTTCTGCATGATATGTGTACCCACTGTGTAAGCCAGTGATGTGGCATCCATGGGGTATACATGATGAAGAAAAGAGAGGGATAGACATTGCATCTCATCCATCTGCATAATTTTTTATATTGCTTGTGTGGTTTGTATGTCTGTTTGGGGAAAACACCATATGCATGCTTTCGGGCAGCTTGGTATTGTCGGGGTATATTCCCTATATGGGAGCATGGACCCTTGTGTGAGGGTTACGTGCATTTGTATATATATATATATATATTCTGTATATTTGTGTAGATAGGGCTGGTAGCAGTGAGTCTGTGGTTTAGACTCACCCCTTCACAATTTCATGTGTGGCAGGGCGGCAGCATGAGGGCTCGCGGTTCGTGGATGCCTTCCCATTGTTTGGGTAAGGTAATTTATATTTATTTATTTGTATTTCTCTAGCATTCCCTATAATCAAATAGGCCACCACTTATGATCCTGCATTACTATTCTAGGCTTGCAGCAGTGCTGGCAATGCACTGTTTACGCCGGTCACGGGCTCGGGTTCAGGTCGTGACAGAGATGGTGTCAGAGGATTTGTTTGATACCACACAAGCAATATAAACATGCAGATGAATGAGATACAATGTTTATCCCGCTCTTTCCCCTACCACATTGAAGACCAACCCTCAATGTGCATGCATACCCATGACACCACTCAGCAGAATCACACATGGGCAGCTTCTCGCTCTATTCCCACATCTTTTCATAAAATAAATATGAAAATGAATATGATGCAATTCTACACATAATACATTTAATCAATAAATGTACATAAAAACAATTTAGGAGAATAACTCCTAAAATATAAACACACATATACATATATATACATAAATGCATATCCGCACACAAGAGAGCTTGATAAATTCCTTCACCTGGATTCCACGCTCTCGGTGCTCCTGCCTTGCACCTTGACTATCCCTATTGTAACCAAGAAAGAATCAATCATTAAGGTTACAAAATAGAAAAATTCTACTACACTACTCCTGACCTTCACCCACTTCTGCAGTCATAACTCCTAACTGGTAATGAATCTCTGAATGAAACTTATACCATTGGAAACTAGACTTAAAAAGCTTTCCAACGATATATAGTTCACCCCAAAACGGAGTCTGGATGAAGGAGTTATGGCCGAATGAAGATGGACCAAGGTTTACCAGCACGCCTGGCGCTTGGCCGCCACCGACATGCCTGGCACTTAGGCACCAAGCCCTTCATCTTCCCTAAAAAGTTCTGAACCTTGGCTCCTGGGCGCCACGATCGCGATCTCCCACGATTCTTCTCAGATTTGGCTCAGATTTGGCCAAATCTTCACCGTTTACCATGGTTTCTTCCATGGGATCTCACCCTTGATGTCTAAAAAGCATTTAGACACCAAAAGCACCAATTTTAATAGAGAAACAAAGCCAGAATCTCGATTTTACCCTAAATACCCTTAAAACTAGAAAATAGGGAAAAGCTTAAGAAATATGAAATCCTACCTTGATTCCTCGCTTTCCCTACGTTGCTTAACTCCTAGAGGCTAGCTCCGTCGCTCGAGATCCACCCTCCAAAGCTCGGTTGTGGAGTTGAGTAGAGTCAGAAATAAGAGAGAAAGAGAGGAGAGAAGATGAAGAGAGAGAAATAGGAAATGAGGAAAAAACGCGAGACCACCTATATATACTCACCTGGGGTGAAATTACCACTTGCCCTCTAGTTGACCCTCAGTCAAGACTGGTAAAAGCAAATCCGTAATATCTCACCTTAGGTGTTTCTAAATCCTAGGTGCCCCACAATTTTCCTTATTTCACTTTAGTCCCTCTTTGCATTCAACCAGTCTTCCAACTCATTTAATGTCCTCGGTTCCACCAATACACTTCTCAACTCTTAACCACGCAATATTCCACAACTTTGCCACTTCCAAACCTCATATCTTCCTGCATACACCATAAGAAAATATCTCCAGCCTAAAATACTCTACAAAAATAGCTTCACGCAATACCCTAAAATCACGGATTTTCTGGGGTATTACATTCTTCCCCCGTTTTTGAATATCCTATTTGATATAATCATTCATCCACCAAAGCTTAAGACGTGATAATATCAAACAGATATTCACCACTACTAGTTCAAACAGATATTCCAACCAGGGGCATCCATCTAAAAAGATAGAACTCCACCACTACTGCCAACCTCCGACACATCCTCTTGGCCCAGAAAAAGGAAAGCGAAGTTCTCACAGACAGAACTTTCTCCTTTTTGGCTCTGAGCCACGCTCATGGAACAATCCCACTCACCCTGCTCACCACGCTTCCGCTGCCCGCTCTAAAACTACCAGGGACGATCTCTATCAGAGATTTCCCTCCCTCGCATTCTGGATCACTGTACTTACCATTTAGGTGTTTCCTAAAGCATGATCTCAACCCCTCACTGGGCAACCTCCAGGGGTGATGAACTCAATAATAACCATGCATCTATCCACTCAAATGCATCCCGCATATATCCAATCCATAAAGTAGAAATAACCATGTGATCACCATCGCATACTACACGGAGGTTATGAGGATACACCCAAAGTACAAGTATCGGTGGTCTTCGAATATGATATCCAAACCTCTTGGGAACTGCATCAAGAACTTCTTCCTGAACCGTTCCCATCCCTCGGGTGAGAATTTGGGATCCTGCCATTACCATCAGCTTGTTTCTCGGGTTTGGATACTACCTCTGATACCACCGGGTCAGAGGATTGTGAGGTTAAGTTCTCTTATACCATTTCTGGTATCAAAGGATTGTGAGGTTAATTTTTCTGATACCAGAAATGGTATCAGAGGATTATTTGGTTAGTTTTTCTGATACTAGAAATGGTATCAGAGGGTGGTTTGCTAGGTCTCCTATTGATTACAGAGAAAGGTAACCTTAGTGAGTCCTTCTCTATAGTTGTGAACCATGGCATAACTATAGAGCGACGACTCCACCAAAGGTCCTATAGGTTGTCTTCGTTTCTTTTATATCAGGTTGCTTTCTAGAGGCGCATTGAGCTTAGGAGCAGGCTTGGTAGGGCAGCGGCATAGGGAGTGATGCTAATCTTGAAGGAGTAGAGCCTCGTGGGCATGCTCCCCGAGAGAAGCTTGGTTGAGCCAAGAAGAAGATAGGGGAAGAATGGAGAGGCTTGACAAGCAATTAGAAGTGGGTTGGTTAGTGTAGGAATCGTACTCCTAGAGTACAAAGACTTCACAAAGCATGAATTAAAATACGTTGAAGATCAGCTTCATTTATGTTGGGAAAGGACAAACTGATGGTGATGGCAGGATCCCAAATTCTCACCTAAGGGATGGGAACGGTTCAGGAAGAAGTTCTTGACACGGTTCCCGAGAGATTTGGATGTCATATTTGAAGAACTTTTGCACTTGTACTTTAGGTTCATCCTCATGATCTCTGTGTGGTATACGATTGTGCTCGCAGGGTTATTTCTGTTTTATGGATTGGATATGTGTGTGATGCATTCGAGTGGATCGATGCATGGTTATTATTGAGTTTATCACCCCTGGAGGTTGGCCAGTGGATTAATACCCAGTGTAGGTTCGAGGTCATGCTTTAGGAAACACCTAGGTAGTAAGTGCGGTGATCCAAATACGGGGTAAGAAAATCTCTGATAGAGACTATCCCTAGTGGTTTCAGAGTGTTCAGCGAAAATATGATGCATAAGGTGAGTAGGATTGTGCATTGAGCGTGGCTTAGAGCCAAAAGGGGGAAAGTTCTGTGAGAACTTCGCTTCCCTTTTTCTTGGGTGATAGAGGATGTTTCGGAGGATGGTAGAATGGTAATGTCCTATCTTTTTAGATGGACATCCTTGTTAGAGATATGTTCTTGTGCTGTGAACGGGACAGCATCTGCATAAAGAACTTGTGGTGGTGAATATCTGTTTGATATTATCATGTCTAAAGCTCTGGTGGATGAATGATAATATCAAACAGGATATTCAAAAAGGGGAGAAGAATGTAATACCCTAGAAAATCTGTGATTTTTGGGTATTATATGAAGCTAATTTTGTGAAGTATCTTGGGCTGAAGATATTTTTCTTGTGGTGTATACAGGAAAAATTTGAGGTTTAGAAGCGGCAAAGTTGTGGAATATCGAGTGGTTGGAGTCGAGAAGTGTATTGGTGGAACCAAGGGTATTAAGGGAGTTGGGAGACTAGTTGAATGCAAAGAGGGACTAAAGTGAAATAAGGAAAATTCTGGGGCACCTAAGATTTAGAAACACCCGAGGTGGGATTTTACGGATTTGCTTTTACCAGTCTTGACTGAGGGTCAACTGGAGGGTAAGTGGTAATTTCACCCCGGGCGAGTATATATAGGTGGCCTCGCCTCTTTTTCCTCTTTTCTTATTTTCCTCTCTTTCTCTCTCTCTTCACCTTCTCTCTCTACTTTCTCTCTCTCCACTCAACTCCACAACCAAGCTTTGGAGGGTGATCTTGGGCTGCGGGGCGAGCCTCTAAGAGCCAAGCAACGTAGGGAAAGCGAGGAATCGAGGTAGGAATTCCTATTTCCCAAGCTTTTCCATATTTTCCAATTTTAAGGGTATTTAGGGTAAAGTCAAGATTCTGGCTTCGTTTCTTGATTAAAATAGGGGCTTTGGATGTCCAAATGCTCCTTAGACATCAAGGGTGAGATCCCATGGAAGAAACCATAGAAAATGGTGGAGATTTGGCCAGATCTGGGCCAAATCCGAGAGGAATCACGGGAGGTCAATTTCATAGCACCCAGGCGCCAAGGTTCAGAAAGTTTTGGGGAAGACGAAGGGCTTGGCGCTCAGGCGCTAGGTGTGGCGCCTAGGAGACAAGAATGTGTGTGGCTCTCAGGCGCCAAATGTGTCGGGAAACCTTGGTCTATCTTCTTTCAGCCATAACTCCTTCATCCGGACTCCGTTGTGGGTGAACTTTGTATCGTTGGAAAGGTCTTTGAGTCTAGCTTCCAATGGTATAAATTTCATTAGGATATTTGTTACTAATTAGGAGTTATGACTGGAGAAGTGGGTGAAGGTTGGGAGTAGTGTAGTAGAATTTCTTTATTTTGTAACCTTGATGATTAATTCTTTCTTGGTTACAATAAGGATGGTCGAGACGCAAGGCGGGAGGTCGCGATCGTGGCCCCCAAGTGCTTGGTTCATAAGCTTTTGGGAAGAAGAAGGGCTTGGCGCCCAGGTACCAGGCATGTTGGTCGCGCCCAAGCGCCATGGGTGGCGCCCAGGTGCCAAGCGTGCTAGTAAACCTTGGTCCATCTTCATTCGGCCATAACTCCTTCATCTGGACTCCGTTTTGGGTGAACTTTATATTGTTGGAAAGCTCTTTGAGTCTAGTTTCTAATGGTCTAAGTTTCATTCAAGGATATACATCACCACTACTAGTTCTTTGTGCAACAGCTATCCTGTTGATTGCACAAGAATATATCTCCAACCAAGGGCATCCATCCAAAAAGATAGGATATCACCACTCCTACCCTTTGAAACATCATCTCACCTAAGAAAAAGGGAATCGAAGTTCTCACAAAACTTCCTCCCTTTTGGCTGTAAGCCACACTCAAAGCATAATCCCACTCACCCTGCTCACCACGCTTCCGCTGCCCATTCTGAAACCACCAGGGATGATCTCTATCAGAGATTTCCCTACCTCGCATTCTGGATCACTGCACTTACCACCTAGGTGTTGACCTCAACCCCACATTGAGTATCAACCCACTGGCCAACCTGCAGGGGTGATAAACTCAATAATATCCACTTATGCATTGATCCACTCAATGCATCCCATACATATCCAATCCTTAAAACAAAAGTAACTATGCGATCATAATCACATACCACACAGAGGTCATAAGGAAGCACCTAAAGTACAAGTACTAGTGTTCTTCAAATACAACATCCAAATCTCTCAGGAACTGTGTCAAGAACTTCTTCTTGAATCGTTACCATCCCTCGGGTGAGAATCTGGGATCCTGCCATCACCATCAGCTCGTCCTTTCCCAACAAGAACAAAGCTGATCTTTCACGTATTTAATACATGGTTTGTGTAGTCTTCGTACCTGGGAGCACGATTCCTACACTTACCAATCCACTTCTTGTAGCTTATCAAGCCTCTCCATTCTTCCCCTATCTTCTTCTTGGCTCAACAAAGCTTCTCCCGGGGAGCATGCCCACGAGGCTCTACTTCTTCAAGATTATCATCGCTCCTTCGGGCCACTGCCCTGCCAAGTCTGCTCTCGAGCTCAACGCACCTCTAGAAAGCAACCCGATAGAAAAGAAAAGAAGACACAACCTATAAGACCTTTGGTGGAGCCGTCGCTCTATAGTTATGCCATGTTTCACAACGATAGAGAAGGACTCACTAAGGTTACCTTTCTCTGTAATCAATAGGAGACCTAGACCCTAAACCACAAACCACCCTCTGATACCATTTCTGGTATCAGACAGGCTTACCTAACAATCCTCTGATAATTTCTGGTATCAGACAAACTAACCCAATAATCCTCTAATACCATTTCTGTCATGACCCGAACCCTGGCCTGTGACCAGTGCAGACAGTGTGTTGCCAGCACTACCGCAAGCCTAGAATAGTAACGCAGAATAATAAATGGTGGCCTATTCGATTACAGAGAACACTAGAGCAATACGAATAAATAAATATAAAGTACCTTACTTGAACAATGGGAAGGCATCCTCAATTCGTGAGCCCTCACGATGCCGACCTGCCACACTTGAAATTGTGAGAGGGTGAGTCGCAACCATGGATTCACCGCTACCAGCCCTATCTACACAGATATATAGAATATATATATATATATAAATAAATACCACACAAAAATAAATGCATGTAACCCTCACACAAGGGTCCATGCCCCCACATTGGGAATATACCCCGATAACACCAAGCTGCCCGAAAGCACCGATAAAGTGTTTCCCCCAAAAATACAAAAGTAATAAAAATTATGCAGATGGATGAGATGTAATGTTTATCCCACTCTTTTCCTCATCATGTATACCCATGGAGCTACATCACTGACTTACACAGTAGGTACACATATCATGCTAAAAACTAACCCTTTGCTTTCCACACTCTTCCACTTTCCATAAAATAAATATTCAAATGAATATAATACAATGCTCCCACACAACTCCCAAATACAACACAAACCCCACACAATTCCACACATAATCTACACATAATACATTTAATCAATAAATGTATATAAAACAATATAAATATACATATATATACATATATGCATATCCGTACATAAGAGAGCTAGATAGATTCCCTTACCTGGATTCCACTCTCTCGGTGTTCCCGCCTTGCGCTTTGACCATCCCTATTGTAACCAAGAAAGAATCAATCATCAACGTTACAAAATAGACAAATTCTACTACACTACTCCTGACCTTCACCCACTTCTATAGTCAATAGTAATGAATCCCTAAATGAAACTTATACCATTAGAAACTAGACTCAAAGAGCTTTCCAATGATATAAAGTTCACCTAAAATGGAGTTCAGATGAAGGAGTTATGACTGAAAGAAAATGGACCAAGGTTTACCAGAACACCTGGCACTTGGGCACCACCAACATGCCAGGCGCCTGGGTGCCAAGCCCTTCATCTTCCCAAAAAGTTCTGAACCTTGGCGCCTGGGCGCCACGATCGCGATCTCCTGCGATTCTCCTCGGATTTGGCCCAAATCTGGCCAAATCTTCCATATTTTCCATGGTTTCTTCCATAGGATTTCACCCTTGATGTCTACGGAGCATTTAGACAACAAAAGCCCCAATTTTAATCGAGAAACAAAGCCGAAATCTCAATTTTACCTCAAACACCCTTAAAACTAGAAAATAGGGAAAAGCTTGAGAAATAAGAAATCCTACCTCGATTCCTCGCTTTCCCTACGTTGCTCAGCTCCTAGAGGCTCGCCTCTTCGCCTGAGATCCAACCTCCAAAGCTCGATTGTGGAGTTGAATGGAGAAAGAGAAAGTAGAGAGAAGGAAGAGAGAAAGAGAGGAGAGAAGATGAAGAGAGAGAGAGAGGAAAGGAGGAAATGAGGAAAAAAAGGCGAGGCCACCTATATATACTTGCCCGGGATGAAATTACCACTTGCCCTCCAGTTGACCCTTACTCAAGACTGGTAAAATCAAATTCATAATATCTCAACTAGGGTGTTTCTAAATCCTAGGTGCCCCACGATTTTCCTTATTTCACTTTAGTCCCTCTTTGCATTCAAAAAGGGGGGAAAAATGTAATACCCCGGAAAATCTGTGATTTTCGAGTATTACGTGAAGCTATTTTGTAACCTTGATGACTGATTCCTTCTTGGTTATAATAGGGATGGTCGAGGGGCAAGGCAGGAGCACCGAGAGCATGGAATCCAGGTGAAGGAATCTATCTAGCTGTCTTGTGTGTGGATATGTATATATATATATATATGTATATTTATATTATTTTATGTACATTTATTGATTAAATGTATTATGTGTGGATTGGTGTGGAATTGTGTGGGGTTTGTGTTGGGATTATTTCGGAGTTGTATGGGAACATTGCATTATATTCATTTGCATATTTATTTCATGAAAAGTGGAAAAGTGTGGAAAGCAAAGGGTTCGTCTTCTGCAAGATGTGGAAAAGAGTGGTACATCTCATTCATCTATATAATTTATATTGCTTGTGTGGTTTGTATATGTGTTTGGGGGAAACACTTTATGCGTGCTTTCAGGTAGCTTGGTAATGGCATTTGTGTTCAGATATGCTATTCTTTTGGATGGATGCCCCTGGTTGGAGATATGTTCTTGTGTAATCAACGGGACAGAGAAATGGTTTAGGCCGGTCACAGGCCACAGACAGTGTGTTGCCAGCACTGCCGTAAGCCTAGAATTAGTAACATAGGATCATAAGTGGTAGCCTATTCGATTACAGAGAACACTAGAGCAATACAAATAAATAAATATAAAGTACCTTACCCGTACAATGGATGGCATCCACGAACCGCGAACCCTCACGCTGCCGCCCTGCCATACTTGAAATTGTGAGGGGGTGAGTCTAAACCACGGACTCACTGCTACCAGCCCTATTTACACAGATATACGAAATATATATACATATACCACACAAAATAAACGCACGTAACCCTCACACAAGGGTCCATGCCCCTACATCAGGAATATACCCTGACAACACTAAGCTGCCCGAAAGCACGCAAATGGCGTTTCCCCCAAACACATACAAATCACACAAGTAATAAAAATTATGCAGATGGATGAGATGCAATGTTTATCCCTCTCTTTTCCTCATAATGTATACCCATGGATGCCACATCACTGGCTTACACAGTGGGTACACATATCTTGCAGAAGACCAACCCTCTGCTTTCCACACCTTTCCACTTCTCATAAAATAAATATGAAAATGAATATGATGCAATGTTCCTATACAACTCCCAAATAATCCCAACACAAACCCCACATAATTCCACATCATTCCACACAATACATTTAACAAGTAAATGTATATAAAACAATAAAAATATACATATATATGTATATACATATCCGCACACAAGAGAGCTAAATAGATTCCCTCACCTGGATTCCACGCTCTCGGCACTCCCGCCTTGCACCTCAACCATCCCTATTGTAACCAAGAAATAATCAATCATCAATGTTACAAAATAGAAAAATTTCTAATACAACTTTCGACCTTCACACACTTCTCCAGTCATAACTCCTAATCGGTAATGAATCTCCTAATGAAACTTATACCATTAGAAACTAAACTCAAAGAGCTTTCAAATGATATAAAGTTCATACGTACGGAGGTACTGTTCATACGTATGAAGTACTATTCACTACCAGAAAAGTTTTGGGATCAGCTAAACCTGTTTACTACTGATCTCAATAGAGACAAGAAACATCAAAATGATCAGCCTAAATGGCACAAATTATCACATGTGGAGAAGCAAGATGAAGGAATAGGGGTTTGAGCATGAGCAGGTGTGCGGTTTCATTCGACAATATGTTGAAGACAACGTGTATAACCACATCTGCAATGAGACTCATTCCCGGACGTTATGGAATAAGCTTGAACAGCTTTATGCGTCAAAAACTGGTAACAATAAATTATTTTATTTGACCAAATTGACGCAGTTGAAATACAAGGAAGGGACTTCCATAGCAGATCATCTAAATGAGATGCAAGGGGTCGTGGATCAACTGTCCATAATGGGCATAAATCTGGATGACGAAATATTTACTTTGTTGGTATTAGGCTCTCTACCAGAGTCGCGAGAGACTCTGAAAATTTCCATCACCAATACTGCACCTGATGGTGTAGTTAATATGGAGTCTGTTAAAAGCAGTATTTTAAATGAAGAAATGAGAAGAAGATCACAAAGCTCATCTTCTTCATCACAACCAGATGTTCTGGTTTCAGACTTCAAGGTGAGGAACCAGTCTAGGAATCAAAAACCTAGAGGAAGGAGTAGAGGCAAATCCAACGGATATGCCAATGTTGAATGCCATTACTGTAAAAAGAAGGGTCATATCAAAATACACTGCCGCAAGTTCAAGAAGGATCAGGAAAAGAACAAAGGCAGAGGACAGAAGAAAAACGACAGTAATGATGATGAGCAAGCAGATGTTGCTGAGGATTTCAACATTGTTTATGATAATGATGATGTAGTCAATCTTACAACCCATGAGACAAGCTAGGTGATTGATAGTGGTGCCACCATTCATGCTACATCTCGGAAGGAATTTTTCTCATCTTACACACCAGGCAATTTTGGTGTTGTAAGAATGGGAAATAATAATCTTTCAATAATTGTAGGTAAAGGAAATGTTTGTTTAAAGACGGAGAATGACACGCGATTAGTCTTGAAGGATGTAAGGCATATTCCAGATATGCGCCTGAATCTAATCTTAACAGGCAAGCTAGATGATGAAGGTTTCTGCAATACCTTCTTTAATAGCCAATGGAAGCTCACCAAAGGATCGTTGGTGGTGGCCAGAGGGAACAAAGGCTCCAAACTGTACATTATGCAAGAAAAGCTCTCCAAGGATGTTGTGAACACAAAGAAGAGTGATAGTACAGTTGAGCTATGGTACAAACGTCTCAGTCACATGAACGAGAAGAGCATGAACCATTTAACCAAGAAGAATGCTCTACCTGATTTGGATCAAGTTCACTTGAAGAAGTGCGATGATTGTCTGGCAGGAAAGCAAAATAGAGCTAAGTTCAAAAGTCACCCTCCTTCTAAAATTGCAAATGTACTGGATTTGGTACATTCAGATTTATGTGGACTAATGTTAAAGTCACTTGGTGGTGCTCAGTACTTTGTGACTTTCATTGATGACCATTCAAGGAAGATATGGGCATACACTTTAAAGACAAAGGATCAAGTGCTAAGTGTCTTTAAAGAGTTTCATGCCTCAGTTGAAAGAGAGGCTTAGAAGAAGCTAAAATGTATCCGGACAGACAACGGTGGAGAATACATTGGACCTTTTGATGCCTACTGTAAAGAGCATGGTATTCGGCATCTGACAACGCCTCCAAAAACACCACAGCTGAATGGTCTGGCTAAAAGGATGAACAGAACTTTGATGGAGAAAGTCAGATGTTTACTCTCTCATGCAAAGTTATCAAAGAAATTTTGGGGTGAGGCTTGACTAACAGCAGTACATGTGCTGAATCACTCACCTTGTGTCCCTTTAAAGCTAGATGTTCCAGAAAAAGTATGGTCGGAAAAAGATGTTTCCTACAACCATCTACGAGTGTTTAGGTGCAAAGCCTTTGTATATATTCTAAAGGATGAAAGGTCCAAACTTGAGACTAAGACACGGCAATGTGTGTTCATTGGATATGGTCAAGATCAATTTGGCTACAGATTTTATGATCCAGTGGAGAAGAAATTAATTAGGAGTCGTGATGCTGTGTTCATTGAAGATCAGACCATTGAAGATATTTCTAAAGCCAATGGTGATTCAACTGATTCGGAAGTTATTCCTCTAACACCATTGCCAAGACAAGTTAGAGATGAAATACAAAATGATCAGCTTGAGATAGGTGATCCAGATGCTCCCGTTGAGATTCCATCAGAAGATTCTGATGATGATGATGGTGTTCATGATCAACCACCAGTTCTAATGGGTTCTCCAGAACTGAGAAGATCTACTAGAGTTCGACAACCCTCTACTAGATACCCTGCAAATCAGTATGTGTTATTAACTGATGGGGGAGAACCAGAAAGCTTCGAGGAAGAAATGGATGATGAACATAAGAAGAAGTGGATTGAGGCCGTGCAAGATGAGATGAAATCATTGCATGAGAATAAAACTTTTGAACTGATGAAGCTGCCAAAAGGCAAGAAGGCTTTGAAGAACAAATAGGTGTTCAGAATCAAGCATGAAGGGAACAGTTCCCATCCAATATTCAAAGCTAGATTGATCGTCAAGGGATTCAGCCAAAGAAAAGACTTTGATGAGATATTTTCACCACTGGTGAAAATAACATCTATTCGAACAGTGCAAGGGTTAGAACAAGTCTTGACCTTGAGGTTGAGCAAATGAATGTCAAAACTGCATTCCTTCATGGTGATTTGAAGGAAGAAATATACATGAAGCAGTCAGAAGGTTTCAAGCAAAAAGAAAAATAGGACTATATTTGCAAGCTGAAGAAAAGCCTGTATGGCTTGAAACAAGCACCAAGACAGTGGCATAAGAAGTTTGAGTCAGTTATAGGGGAGCATGGTTACAAGAAGACTACTTCAGATCACTGTGTGTTCGTGCAGAAATTCTCTGATGATGATTTCATTATTTTATTGCTCTATGTGGATGACATGTTGATTGTTGGCCAAAATATTTCTAGAATTGATGACTTGAAGAAGCAGTTGAGCAAGTCTTTTGCTATGAAAGACTTAGAGCCAGCAAAACACATTCTTGGCATGAAGATAACTAGAGACAGAAGCGCCAAGAAATTATGGTTGTCACAAGATAAGTATATTGAGAAAGTACTTCAAAGGTTTAATATGGACAAAGCTAAAGCGGTTAGTTGTCCTCTTGCTAATCACTTTAAGCTAAGTTCTAAGCAGTGCCCTTCCACAGATGAAGAAAAGGAAGAGATGGACAAGGTTCCATATGCTTCAGCAGTTGGAAGTTTAATGTATGCTATGATGTGCACACGGCCGAATATTGCTCATACAGTTGGAGTAGTGAGTAGATTCCTTTCAAAACCTGGAAAGGAACATTGGGCTACAGTAAAGTGGATATTCAAGTATCTTCGGGGTACTTCCAAAATATGCTTCTATTTTGGAGATACCAAACCTGTGTTAGTTGGATACACAGATACAGATATGGCTGGTGACATAGATTCGAGAAAATCTACTTCAAGCTACCTAATCACTTTTTCAGGGGGAGCTGTGGTATGGCAGTCAAAGTTACAGAAGTGTGTTGCACTGTCCACTACTGAATTAGAGTTCATCGTAGTAACTGAAGCCAGTAAGGAGTTGTTATGGATGAAAAGTTTCTTAAATGAACTTACTTTCCACCAAGAAAAGTATGAGCTATTTTGTGACAATCAAAGTGCAATTCACCTTGGAAAGAATGTCTCCTTTCACTCGAGATCGAAGCACATTGATATGAGATATCACTGGATCAGAGTTGCATTGGAGAAGAAGCTACTACAGCTTGAAAAGATCCATACAGATGAAAATGGATCTGATATGTTGACTAAGACTCTTCCAAGAAACAAGTTTGAATACTGTCGATCAGCTCAGGATTGGTGGAACCCCCCACTTAGGTCGGGAGGAGGAGAATTGAAAGGTGGATCCCTCCATAAGTGGGGCCATGACTTATAATATTTAAAAAAAGGGGGGCTAAGTTGCAATTTAACTAAAGTTGCAACCGAATTTTGTAATTTACTCCAAAGTCAAAAATGACAAAAGAGTTTGGCGCAGCCTGAGGAAAATTGAAAAGGGGAGGCTGCTGCAGCTGAAAATACGTGAACAAAGGAGAATGCAAATTTAATTTTTGCATCTAAGAAAGGGAGAAGTTGATCTATAAATAAAGCCTTCGACCCTTCTTTCTCTCTATCCCTTCCTCTCACAGAGAAGCCTCACTTTGAGAGAGAAAGAGTGAGAAGAAAAATAGAGAGAGTGCCTCATAAAGTTTCTGAGAAGAAAAATAATGAGTCCAATTTGTGAAGATTATTGTCCACAAATTGAAGAAATAATGTTGTAGTATTTTTGTGAGTGAGAGGTCCACCTAAGGGTGAAGATTGTATTCCCATTATTGTTATAGTGGAAGATTTAAGCGGCCTACGAGTCCTGTGATTTTTACCTAATTTGGGTTTTCCACACTAAAATCTTTAGTATTATTTTTATCTATTGTATTTTTGGGAATTATCCTAGGTTTGTGAGAATTGTTTTGATTCTACAACCACCACGCACACCACTGTTTTTCCCAACATAGTCATCAGAACTGTCAAATCTCTCGAGAAATTAAACCTTCGATATGTACATATCCAAATAATTCCTCCAACCTAGGAAATTAATTGTCTCTTTTTTTACTAAATAATAATAATAATAATAATTATTATTATTATTATTATTATTATTATTATTCACAAATACTGTTATTAAAATAAATATTAAATTGATATTTTAAAGTTACATTCTTAAATATCCTAGAATCTTGACTTGAATCAAAGAATTATGGAATTCCTTTGTAGTCAGAACCGTCACCTCGGAAATTAAATGTCTATTCTTTCTAATGAATTAATTTGCATCATTAATTTCTTTGGATTTTTTAGTTTTACAAAACTTGCACACTGTTTGATTTATGTAACAATATACTTGGAAGCCCCTTCAGAGTTTGAGGTATGCTTGTTTAAATTATTGGGGATACAAAATCTTAAATAAAATTGCATTACACACATTTTAATATAAACGAATCAAATATTGAGTCCATCAAAAGCATGTTTGAAGTTGAGAACCTTCGTAAGAGACCACATGATGTGTGTTTAACGCAACCGTATGTTTATTTATAGTAAATACTTTATACAAACATGTTAAAAATACATAAAAAATAAATCTTCAATAATTAAACATATGCATAAGAATTGATCTTGACAGCATGAAAATACAAGTCAATGATATCTCTATTAATTATTTTTTATAATTTTTCATTAATTTTGAATATTCTTGTTGTAGGTTAAGATAGTAGAAACAAGTTTATGTTTACAATATTAAAGACGTTAGACCTTAGTCACAATCTTAATTTGGATGAGAGTATCATGGAAGCCTCCGAACGTTATACAAATGCAAATATTGAATCTATCTAAAGCCAGTTTATACTTGAGGACCTTCGTTAACGAGACTACATGATGTGTGTCTTCCATCTCTAACATATCTATTCCTATCAGGCAAATATGGATTTAGAGACGGGGATCGACTTGAGATGACAAATGTATATATGTGCTAGGTACTTTAATATGAATATTCAGCTTTAAACTGGACATTTCGTTTTCTCAATAAACTCCCACCAAAAAATGCATACCCATCTTAATTAGAGTAAATATATAAATTAGTCTCTCAATGATATGTTTATTATTTAACTTTTGTAATTTGAGTGTCAAATGAGTTAGTCCTCATTCTTTTTGGAGGAGTAAATTGTATATCTAATTATCTTTAATAGATTTAATAATGATGTTTAACGAGTTCATAAAATATATGGTCTAAATTGTATAATGTTAAACTATTAAGAATTAAACAATCAATCTATGTATATTTTCAAGTGGAAACTGAAAGCCTTTCTTGGAATAAGTCATTTCAATTGGAATATCTAAAAGTGACTTCTTGTCAGGTAAACTTACCTACAAGAACTATTCCTACCTTCCTTTTGCACAAACATGGTTTGAAATACATTAATCTCTCAAACAATAACCTTGTCGGTATGTTTCCAAACTGGTTACTTGTGAACAACTCAGCATTAATTCGTGTCTCACTGAATGATAACTCTTTTGATGGACTCTTTCAATTACCCTCTAATCTAAATTACCAACCCATGGATGAACTACGTGTATTGGAATTATCAAACAATAGGATCCATGGGAAGCTCCCCAAAAACATAGGATACTTCCTTCCACATTTGCTTTTATTAGATATTTCTAAAAACAACTTTTTAGGTGCACTTCCTAAATCGATTGTCAAATCTCCGATTCATTTTTAATTGCATCAAACAATAGCTTTGAAGGTGCCATACCAAAGAATTGGTGCAATAATACCCTTATATTTTTAGATCTATCTCATAATAAATTCTTTGGAGTTATACCCTCATGCATATTCACATCATTCTTACAATTCTTTCATTTGCGAGGAAACAAATTCACTAGTTCCATACCTCAAAGTTTATCTGAAAGTTCCGATTTAATAGCAATTGATCTGACAGACAACAAATTTTCTGGAAGAATTCCAATGAGCATCTATAATCTTACGTTCTTGCAGTTTCTTTCATTGGCAAGTAATGAGTTAGAAGACCAGCTCCCTAGTGAGATATGTCATCTTGGACATATCAAAATGTTAGACCTTTCACATAATAGTTTTACTGGATTTATACCCTCATGCTTCAACAATATGACCTTTGATGGGAACCAAACAGATATGTATATAAATGTAGATGCATATTTTCTAACACTTGAGGAAGCTTATCAATATGGCTTTCTTCATCTGAGACACTATGATTCTTTTTCCTGGGATAGCTATCAAGAAATGCAATTTGTGGCAAAAAGTTTATCTTTGTCATACAAAATGGTTCAACAGATGACAGGATTAGATTTGTCATCAAATCAGCTAACTGGAGAGATTCCATACCAAATAGGAGACTTATTTGCCCTTCATGTTCTTAACTTGTCCCACAACTATTTGAATGGAACCATTCCCAAAAGCTTCCAAAATTTGAAAACAATAGAGAGCTTAGACCTTTCTTACAACTACTTGAAAGGACAAATCCCTCTTCAATTGCAGGACTTGTACTCTTTATCAACCTTCAATGTGTCTTACAATAATTTGTCCCGTGAAAACCAGTGTTTAGTCCTCTTGATTAGCTGAATTTTAACTAGAATTCTGATTCTTGCCTCCTTTATTTTGAGTACGAGCCAAGTTGACAATTATAATAGTAGTGCTATCATTTTTCTTCTTTTACTTTTGTCTTCTGTTCCATTAGTCATGCTTCTTGCCTCCTTTATTCACTGCGTATGGTTCACTTTTGGATTGCCTCTTTGTAATGTATGGTTACTGAATCCAGTTAAAAACAACGAATCTTCAATCTTTTTGAGCTTTTAACGTATACTCATTGATAGTCATTAAGGGAATTGGTGTCGACCATTACCATGCATTGTTATTGATTGGTTCATTGAAGAATGTATTAATATAGCGAAAATTTACTCTGGATCAAATGTTATAGTTATATACAATCACACAGATTAAAATCAGATTTGGTACATTCGAATCACTGGTCTCTAACAGTCCAAGAAAGGGGTATTGGTTGAGGGAATAGAGTACTCTGTTCCTCTCAGTGATTTAGATTTGGACGACAATCTCAGGCAGGAATACAGAGTACTCTGTTCCTCTCAGTGATAGAGATTCTAGAAAACAAAGGTAGAAACAATGGAGGAATGGAAAATGGAGACGCCAAAACCACAGTTTATTTTCTGATTTATAGACACCACACCAAAACCACGGTAACTATTTGAAGAGGGGTAATATAGTGCATATTTTTTATTTAGGAGGAAGGAATATAATCTACTTATTTTTATCAGTGTTACATGGGCCGTTGAACATTACAACAGTGAATGAAATTTTCTACGAAAAATTTCCAACTGAGTGTGAATCAAGAATATTCTTACTGTCTTTCTTTGTTTTACTATCTGAAATATAGTAGGAAAAAGTATGTTATCCCATGCGAAATGATATGAAAGATTTCCTATTGAAAAAGTAATTAGTCAGTATTAGCCAGTCGCTAACTTGTCTCCCTTGATACAGCATCAATCGAGCACATTATATATCTAAAAAACTTTTGTTCACACATATATATATATATATATATATGCTAGAGAATTTTAAAAATCATTTTTTAATAATTTAATATGTTTGAAATATTTTAATGTTTTAATATATTTTAAATTGTAAAATCGACAAATATTTATTTTTTTAAATATACAATTTGGAGAGAATCATAGGCGGATGACGAGTTTAATTATAATTTTGTTCTACATTTGTGCTAAGTGGGTGAAATACAATTTAAATTATAGGACTTAAATGTAAAAATCCTAAGTGGCTAATATAGAATTATAGAAGTTGAGATGTAACTAGGAATTTTAGGGTCTGTTTGGTTTATAAAAATATTTCCTGTTTTCATTTTCAGTCTTCATTTCCTGAAACACTGAAAATATCTTTTTGGTGTTTTCAGATTTAGGCATATTTTAAGAAATATTTTCAAGAAAACGTTTTCAGTTAACTCAACCAAATACATTCTCAAGTCTATTTTCTATTTTCAGTGAAAATTAAAACAGGAAATGCTCAAACTAAATATGTCCTTAGTGTTTAAGATTTTATTTAGTCGCTAAGAAATCTTAAATATTGGATCACAACATTAATTTTTCGAAATTGATTGTCATTTATAGGCAATCTTGAGGATACCACCTTTGACGGGACTCAAGTTTTGTGAGATGCCACAAGTATTAGAAACTGTACTTCGACACCTTCAGTGATCAAATTAATCTTTATAGTCATTTGAAATATCTCAGTTGATATTTTTATGCTATTTTAATATTCTATAACTTTAAACATTGTTGACATTATTTTTGTTCAACTTGGGACAAGCTTGAGGAAATCACCGCCCCCTCTGAGAAACTATGATTTGATTTGAAATTATACGTTATACTGAGAATTGGATCCTGTTGGGTTTTGATTTAAATTGTGAAGGACTATGATATGTGAAAATTGATTCCTTTGCATGCAATTCAACAAGTTCCTTGAGCTTATGACATTTGAATATTGGATATGTTATGGATATGTAAGGTTGATTTGATATTATTTGCATTTGGTTTGATGGGGTCATCTGTATCAGCATTCTTAAATTTTAAAATTTAAATTTGCATTTTATTTTAGAGAACTTTTGACTAGATCCAGTTACTAACAGCAGAACTATTAGTCTTTGGTACACTAGATTTTGACAAAGAAAAAAATATATTTTAAAATTAGGGACCTAAATGAAATAAAAAACGAGTTTATATCAAAAATTAAACAAAAGAAAATTTTTAACCAAGGACCTAAGTAAATAAATGGACACTGTTTTTAGGGAGTCTACGTGGCTATCACATGGCAGATGCTTTTTGTCATATGGAAGTTTAGTCAGTGCCACGTATATTGGTCAAAATGTTGACTAACAGTTGACCAACTTAAGACTAACTCTAAGAACCAATTTAATGATTTTTGAAATTACATGGATTAAATTTATTGTTTTTAAAGTATAGAGACCAAAATCATTTTTAAGTGAAACTAGAAGGATCTCAAATATATTTTAACCTTTCAATTTATATCATATAAAACATAGATTTTTTCTTTTTATTTCGTTCCATTTTTTCTTTCATTTCCTTTCCCTTCTTTCTTTGCTTGCAAAACAAGCCCTAAGCATCCTAATAAATCCCCCGCATCTCACAACAACTCCTACATTGAATTGTGGGTGCTTCACTGTTTCATAGATTTTGATAACATTTTTTTTATTTATTTCGGGTCTCTTTCCAATATATGACACAAAAAGAACTTTGATAACTTTGTACCATGACATTTAAATCTAAAAGTTCCCTTCCCTTGCGAGATTGATTCAACAATCTCTTCAATGTCTCTTGTTTCTCTTTATACATACTTCAACCAGCGGCTACTAAATGAAGTTAAAGAACCAAAGAGACACTTGCGATAAAGTTGAAGGTTCAAATCGGAATAAAATAAAATTGAGGAACCAAAGTAAAACCTAAGGTAAATTTAAGTGATCAAATCGAACAAAATTGGTAAAGGAACCAAATAAAATTTAAGGTAAAGTAATGGGATCAAAATGCTATTTTAGCGTAGTGTGTTAAAACTTTTCTTTTCAATGCTAAAAAATTAAAAAAAAAATATCATTTTAAAAATAAGTTAGCTTGGGGATAAATTGAAATATATAGAACAAATAAAGCGCAATATAAAATAATATGATTATAAGAGGAATATATTAGAAATGAGTAGAAATATGAATATTATTTAAATAAAAGGAAATTATGTTACAGAGGAGGTCCAATGTGTTGTTACAACTGAAGTAAGAATTCCCAACGGCAAGTTGACGGCCCTTTGACCCTCCAACGGCTCTCTCTAATTTGAAATTTGAAGTGCTTAAATGCCCCGCTTTCCTTCTGTCTCTGATAGTCTTGTGAAGGAGAAACACGAGTTAAAAGAAGAGGTATTCAGGGAGTGCGACTTAGGATTTATTTTCAGTGGCGCTTATATCTGATGCTTCCTTTCCATCTCTCTCTCTTCTAACGCTAGTGCTCTGTTTTCTGATTCAAGATTCTAGTTTATATCGGTTACTTTGTTTTTCTTATTGTCGATTGTTTTGCATACCTTTCTCTCTCTGGTGTTCCAAAGATTCTCTTGTTTTCGCAGGTTATATTAGAAAATTTTTGTTTTGGATCATTCTTCAGATCAGATGGTTGGTGATCACGAAGATCTGAAATTCTCGTATTTTGATTCTTGTGAATCTTGTAAGTCGTGAATTCACAACACACTCTGCTTAATTTCTCTACAGATCTGTTTTGCACTCTTTCAAACGACGTGTTGTGTCGTCGCCTACTCAAATTTTGTCATGCATCATTGATTCAATAACATGTAGTTTCTGAAACATTTTATGATGTCAGATGAACAGTCTTGGTCTTTTTGGGCTTTTCACGGAGAAACATACTAGGTTTTATACTTGTCAGCAAAATATTGCATATTATAGAAGACTTTATAATGTGATCTTTTGATATAGGTGTTGTTGCTTATTGATCTTTTGATGTTTTATATTCGTGTCCTTTAGTTTTGAATGACTATCCATTGCTTACTTAGTATAGTTTGTTTTTCTGTAGGTTAATGCACTAATGACATGAAACTTCCCAAAGCCTTATTATATGTTAGTATTATAGTATAGAAGAATAGATGATGACAAAATTTTTGGATATATTTGTAATCTAAATTGTAATGTTGTATATTTCTTCATATTCTTGATTACCCTTCCATTTTTACTTGGTCTGTAAACTTTTTAAAAATTGTAGTCCATGCTGTGCTTGTAAGCTGGTTTCTTTTTCTTTATTTTGATATAATAACTAAATCTGTTATGTTTGGTTCTCTTATTCAATAATCAGCTTGAAACCATCCTTGGACAATGGACAATGGATCACTGGATAAAAAAGATAGTAGCACTAGCATCTTAGACCCCATAGTAGATTGGTTATAGAACCAGTTATTGCTGAGAGTGAAAATCGTCGAGCCCAGCATGTTGAGGAACCTATTTCCCTTATCTCTTTCGAAACAGCAGAAGCCCCGGTTCAAACAGAAGTAATCCGACAACCTTCTCCTCCACCCGTTCTTGCTCTAGTACAAGATTTAATCCCATCGCTGTCACATGTTACAGAGGCAGACTGTAAGCCAGAGACTCCCTCATCAGATGAGTTTGTTCGTGCTGAAACTCCTCTGCAAGATTTAAAAATGTCTTGTGAAGCATACCCAAGGTTTTTCCAAGTATCTAGTTTATTACCATATTATATATATATATAAATAATGGAAGTTATAGTATACAAAATGCTAACTGTTGTGTTACAAAAGTACAACGTTATTCTCTCTTTCCTAAACAAATTGTTCTATTCTACCTGCTTTGATGGAGAATTTTATGAAGCTTGCTAAGTTAAATACTGACAAAAATTTAGAGACTTGTGGCGTCCTTGCTGTTTTACTTGTAAGTGCTGAAAACACCTTTTGGCATAACATGTATACATGAATAGATCCAAGATGGGGTTGAACCCCAACATATTATTGTCCAGTAACTTACCCGGAAACACCTTTTGGCTAATATTTTGTTAATTTCAGGTAACAAACTGGTTCATTAAGGCTCGGGCGCGTCTCAGGAAGCCAAAGGTTGACAAAAGTTTGGGGATTATGAGGTCATGAGTTGCAATCTGTCCTCCCACGGTACGCCTAAAGTTCCTAGAGATAATAATTACATATAGTTCTAATAAAAATTCTAAATAACAATAAGTGATTAATGTGGACTATCATAAAATTACTTAAAATAAAGAGAATAATATTTTTTTTCTAAAATGAATAAAGAGAATAAAATTAGTTAAAATAAAATAATTTTTAATTATTCAATTTCTTTTTTAAAAAATGACATAAGGATTAAGATTTAGCTTAACTATTTTTTTATTATCCTTTCCCTTCTTATTCTTGTTGTTCTCCTTCTAGGAGGAGAAGGAGGGAGAAGGAGAGGAAGGAAGAAGAGAAGGGGAAGAAGGATAATTAAAATTTTTTAAGCTAATTTATTTCTTATGTTATTTTTTCAAAAAGAATTTAAATAATTAAAATTATTTAATTTTAATTAATTGTGATTTCTTTATTAATATTGGAAATCATATTAAATTAATTATTTTATAATATTATATATGAATTACTTATTGATAATTTAGAATTTTTAGTAGAATTTTATGTATATTATTTTTCTAATATTATTTATACATTCATAGTTCCTCTCCTCCTCCTCCCCCTCATCTTTTTCTTCTTACTCTCATTCTCATTCTCTTTGTTCTCCTTTACCTGAAAGTCCTTCACCATCTCTTTTCCTCTTCATCTACTGCCTCCTCCAACTTTTTATTCTCTTTTCCTCTTCCTACTTTTCTCCCTCTCCTTGTTCTCCTTCCTCTACTCCTTATCATTCCCTTTGTTGTTATTTTTTATGTTATTATAGTTGGTTTTGTTGGTTTTTTTTTGGCCATTGTCATAATGGTTGTTGTGTGTCACAACCCAAAATGGGGCCCATGACCCTATGACCGACGTAGATGGTGTGCCACCCACACCACCGCAACCCAAACAATGAATAAACATCCTAGGAGGCCTACTCAGTTGCAGATAATTTTTAAACTTAGATAGAAATAACCTTACCCTTACAATAGGGAGGCAACCTTGCTACTTAGATTGCTGAGCTAACCAATCTTCCGAACATAAAACTGTGAGGGGTTGAGTCTTGTCCACTGACTCACCAAAAATATTCCTACGTACCATATTTATAAGACTACACTCATACCATTTGGCACTAAACAATGCAATTATTGCATACAACCCACACCGCTACATTACCCCTAGTGAATCCCCTAATTTACTTACCCAAACATAAGCAATCATATATGTAACATCCTAAACTCTTAACAAATGTAAACGAAGAACCACTTACATGACATAATTGTGATGCAAACCAACACAGATGGGGCTACCAACGTACCATGCTTATGCAATATGCAAAAAGTCTCTTGAACCGTACGTGTCTGTGCCAACATACTGTGCTTACCTAAACCAAATCATTATCACATATCACAATTCATCAAGTCCAGAGGAGCTGACTAAGTCACAATACAATAAAAAGGTTACACTCAAAACAATCCATCCAAATATACGAACATCAGGCACTCATGGCCTTCTCCACAAATCGTAGCACTGTCGGTAACTACTGGATATAACCCTAAGTATGTCTCCACCTAGACTTTGGTTCATGCCCTATTACGGAAACTACTAATCACAGCCCCCAGAAATGAGCCCTTAATGGGTCTATGTCTAACAATCACTAATCCTTTTAGGTATACTCTTTTGGTCTTTGCCCATGCCTGTTCCAACAATTGCCAATATGTGACCCCAGGAATGCACATTAGCTCTCTTCCTCTAACCTCGGGTGTGACCCCTGTAAACTTTGGCCTATGCCTTATTCTTGCAACTACTAATCATAGCCCCCGGGAGCACACCATTTGGTCCTCATCCAAGCACAAGCACAATCACACACAACTATAAGCATTCCACAACCATATATACAAACATCATAGCATACAAAGTCCACACTCATGCTATGTTACAAAAATCAACTCATACTACATTACACAGAGCATCTACATAGCTCACTTAATAACAAACTAAGCCACTTAGCATAAGCGCAATATAAGCATCATCATAGTCATTCTATCACACATAACAAGTTAAGTCAACCCCTAGTTCCACACAAATCTTAAATGCCCATGTAGACCATGTTCTTCACAACCCCTTCATGAGGGTGATGAAGGTATATATGTACGAGTATGTACATATCCTTACCCAAAATTAAACATGAGACTTATGAAATTTAAGGGTCTGTAGGTGTATGTATGTACGTACCTGCAATGATGATTTGTAAGTTGATGTGTATAGACATATATGTAAGTGTTGTTCCATAGTCTTTACAATAAGTGGGAACTGGGCTCGTGCAAAGTGACTCACTAAGGTATGAACTCATACACATACATACTCATCAACAATGTCCTTTTGTGTTAAATTACACACTTTGACTTGGCCTAAGCCATGGTACAATATTTGTATAATCAGTCCACATCTATCCACCATGCATTTGTAACATTTATCTTTACCTATTTCACCATCATGCACCTAAGTATAGTATATTTACGTATATACTTTGGGGGCACCCAAGTTTTTTTTACTATTTCCCTAGCACATAGTTCTTACATTACTCAAGTTCTACATTCACATACAATTCATTCAATTATTTCACATGTTAGGGGGGTTTCATTTGCATCGACACACATTGCCAAAGCAATACATTTCATATGCATCAACAAGAATGCCAAAAAATAAAGTGAAAAAGGGAACGAGCAAGATAAGGTAGGAGTTTTTCTCACCTCAATTTCATGCTACCAAAGCTACCTTAAACCTCAACGTTTTATTGAGCTGATCTTGTTTAGATCCTTTGGAGAGGTATCCTAAACAATTAGAGTTGGAAACATATAAGAAAAAGCATGAAACATCATGTTTTATAGTCTCCTCAGCCCTTTCAGCAGTGGTCATTGGGTGCAATCCACCACTACAGTGGTGACTTATAGTAGCCTTCATGAAAATCGTCCTTATCTCGACTTTTCTTGATACCTAATCCAAATTTTCATTATTTTTCATGATTCTTGCTTCTAAATCTTATATCCAAGCATTAAGAAACATCCCCAAACAAGAAAATCTCACTATTTCAAAGATTAACTCCCAAATCATCATTTTCCTCACCCAAAACCTGGTTTTTCCTCCTCTAATCTATCATGGTTTTCTCACCCACAAATTCCCATCTTTTCCTCATGATTCCCACAAATTTCTTGTTCCAAAATCGTCAATAATCATAGGAGAATGTTTGGGAATAAGACCTAAGTTCGGACAATCACTCTCTAAACCATTTTTAGACCCCTAATCCCTATATATCAAAATGTGGGAATAAGACCCAAGTTCAAACAATCAGTCTAAAACATTTTAAGACCCATAATCCCTATATATCAAAATGTGTATAAAGAGAAAGAATTGGGAGTTTACCTTGGATTTTCTCATTTCCAGTGGTGCTTTGTTTCCAGAGAATCATGCCCACACTAGAGATCGATGGTTGGTGAGCTTGTGTGACGATCTAGTTTCTTTCCAGATTGATGACTATCCCTACAAGTTAACATGTGTTCTTACAGCATGCTTTGTCCTCACTGGCATGCTCCCTAGGAAAACTTCTCAAGAATTACTCAGGTTAAGCACACTTAACTGTGAAGTACTTATAAAATGAGCTTCTAAAAAAGAAAGTGCACCTTGTTGTCGTAGGTAGTACCTATCAAATCTTTTAAGCTCTCCTCAATTGTATAGTCTCATACCTGTACAATCTGAAGATACCTTTCATTTCGATGTGGAGTTAGTTCATTCATGTGTTCCTTCGCCTTGAAGCCTACTAGGAGTCACTCCTTGTTCGTACTTCTATGTACCAACAATCACTCCTCACCCCCATTGGCCCTAGGTATCATATGCCCACTGGCTTTCACTTGGTTCATCCTTGAAGCACATCATACTGGGATAGGTCTGGCTCTAATACCAATTTTGTCACGACCCATCCCCTAGGTGCTTGACTGACATGTCACATGGGTATTTCCCAAGACTGTAAGCCTAACTCTTAAAACTAACACTACTCAATCAAGCAAAACATAACATAGGATAAGCAATAATCATCACGTCTATTCTCATACATAAAAGATGCACCAGGGAATAAAAGATACATTGAATTTCCATTTCAAAATAAGTCTCTCTGTGCATTTCTAACTATTCCAATCTGTCATACACAATGCAAGGAATAAATAGTTTGCATACAAAAGAATAAGTTAATATCATGTACAAAATATCTCCCAAAATACTACCCATCGAATTGTCTTATTGAAGACTACAGAGCAACTAAAAGAAGTACCAATTGAGAGGTTCACAAAAAACCAACCCAGGAAATCAATATGGGTTGAGACTCCCGAACGTTCACTACTCCTCTAGCGAATGTTCTTTGATGAAAGCAGGCTTAGAAACATGGAAACAACAAGGTGAGATAAAAAAATCACAATGAGCCAAACAAAGAAACTGATTAGAAGCGGCGGAATGTAAGGAATCAACATCGGTCTAGAGGCCCAATAAGAATTCCATGCCCGAAGGCATAACAACTCTAGCCTTTGGGCTATGAGTATCTCCAGCCTGAAGTCTAAAACAGTTTCCATGCCTATAAAACAATGCATAAACATAATCCCTATGAAATGTTCATTGATCTAGCCAATGTGTTTAACAAACAACGAAGCTCATTCGGTTCCATACATTTCAAATTTACATTTCGGCCAAACATTTACAAAGTATAGCAATTAAATTATTGATCTCAAACTTGTCAAGACACCTGACTTCCCACAATGCACAAATTCAATAATGCATTTTAAATTCCCAACAAGGAATATGTTAGTTACTCACTTGAGTTTCAGCTAATGATTACTAGGAAGGACAATGCCGCTATAGCGGTATTTGACAGAGAGGTAGGTATATTTCCATGCTTCACCGCTATAGCGGTGCGTATTCACCGCTATAACGGTACTATGCAGACATTGCCTCTCCAAAATGTAGATTAACACTCCACAATGAACCCTTTTCCCTTCACATGCAAATTCTACTTCTTTTAACCATGAAAAGCCTCACAATGCATGCAAAATTACTCATGTTCATACCCCTTTTTATCCTATAACCCCTTTTCAATTGATCAGTCAGCAAAAATAAGTGTTAACATTCACAAGTCAGCAATAACAATCCAAGCAGCCCACATTATTGATTCAAAACATTTAATATGCCAACCCTCAACCTCTAGACCATTTCATAGACACTATATGCGAAAAATAACTCCCAACATCAGCGAATTCTGACACATCACAACAACACTAATTATAGCAGACACAATGATCCAGCAACAAAAAAACTAAAAGACAAGAACAACAATTAACTAAGAAAGCTAGAAACTTGGGTTGCCTCCCAAGAGCGCAAAGTTTATAGTCTTCAGCCAGACTTTACCAGGGCGCCTATGCATTCGGTGTTTCAAGATCAAGAGAAGTTCCCTCCCTTTCATCATCATGTCCAAGATAAATCTTTACCCACTGCCCATTTACCTTGAAGCTTCTGGTACATTCAAGGTCAGATATTTCGATGGCACTGCTTGGAAAGACTTCTTTCACAACAAACGGGCCCGACCACCTTGATTTGAGCTTCTCTGGGAAGAGTTTTAGCCTAGAGTTATAAAGTAGCACCTTCTGCCCCGCATGAAAGGAACGATGTGCAATTTTTTTATCGTGCCACTTCTTTACCTTTTCTTTATAAATTTTTGCATTCTCATAAGCTTGAAGACGGTGGTTTTCCAATTCATTCAATTCCAGTAGTTGCTTTTTCCCAGCTTGTTTCAGATCAAAGTTCAAAAACTTCAAGGCTCAGAATGCCTTATACTCGAGCTCAACAGGAAGATGGCAAGGTTTGCCATATACAAGCTGGAATGGTGAGGCATAGAGCTCAACAGGAAGATCGGTGTTTTAAAGGCCGTTCTGTATGACCATAGAGCATCATCAAGCTTCTTGGCCCAATCATTTCTTGAGGCATTCACCGTTTTCTCAAGTATTCGCTTTAGTTATCTATTGGACACCTCCACTTGTCCACTCGTCTGAGGGTGGTATGGAGTAGCTATCCGATGCTTCACTCCATATTTAGCTAACAAGCTTTCAAGAGGTTTATTGCAGAAGTGAGAACCTCCGTCACTAATCAAAGCCCTAGGCACACCAAACCGACAGAAGATATTCTTTTTCAGGAATCCGATAACGACCCTTGAATCATTGGTTTGAGTAGCAGCAGCTTCTACCCATTTAGACACATAGTCCACAGCCACCAATATATATTGATTAGAGTAGGAAGATAGAAATGGGCCCATGAAGTCAATTCCCCATACATCAAAGATCTATATCTCTAACATAATGTTAAGAGGCATTTCTTATTGCTTGGATATGTTTCCAACTCTTTGACACTGATCACATCTATCCACAAATTCCCTGGCATCTTTAAACAAGGACGGCCAATAGAAGCCGCATTCTAATACCCGGTTGGCTGTGTGCACGGTGCTATAGTGACCTCCATACTCTGATCCATGACAATGCCACAATATTTTTGCCATTTCTTCCTCAGGTACACATCTTCGGAAAATCTGATATGAACCAAGCCTAAAGAGATAAGGTTCATCCCAGTAATAGACCTTCACATCATGAAGAAATTTCTTCTTCTGTTGATATGTCAACTCAGGAGGGAGTATTCCACATACTAGGTAGTTTGCGAAGTCCGCAAACCAAGGCGATTTATGCTCCTCCACAAAGTACAGATGTTCATCAGGGAATGTCTCTTTTATCTGAATTAACTTCTCTTGCACATCAGTACTCAAGCGAGATAAGTGATCTGCTACCTGATTTTCGGTTCCTTTTCTGTCTACTATTTTCAAATCAAATTCTTGCAGCAAAAGTATCTATTGGATTAATCTAGGCTTTGAATCCTTCTTGCTCACAAGATATTTTATTGCTGAGTGATCAGTGAACACTGTAACACTTGTCCTAACCAAATATGCCTGAAATTTATCAAACGCAAACACCACTGCTAGCAGTTCCTTCTCAGTGGTTGTGTAATTCAGCTGGGCATCTGCTAGTGTCTTACTGGCATAGTAGATAGGATGAAATAGTCTCTCAGCTCGTTGCCCCAAAACAGCCCCCACGGCATAGTCGCTCGCATCACACATGAGCTCGAACGGCTTGTCCCATTTTAGAGCGACCATGATCGGAACAGAGATAAGCCTTTTCTTCAGTTCCTCAAAGGCTTTCAAACATTCAGCATCAAAGACAAATGGAATGTCTTTTTCCAGCAACTTACATAATAGTTTAGATATTCTGGAAAAATCTTTAATAAACCGTCTGTAGAATCCCGCATAACCCAGAAAACTTCTTATGGCCTTAACTGAATTAGGCGGAGACAATTGCTCAATAACAGAAACTTTTTCCCGATCTACCTCCAACCCACTCTTTGAAACTTTGTGGCCCAGAACTATGCCTTCACGAACCATGAAATGGCATTTCTCCCAATTCAACAGCAGATTGGTCTCTTCACATCTCTGAAGCACTTTTTCCAAATTTTGTAGACACAAATCAAATGAAGAACCGAAGACAGAGAAGTCATCCATAAATACTTCCATACTGGTCTCCACCATGTTGGAGAAGATCGCCATCATACATCTGTGGAATGTGGCGGGTGCATTACATAACCCAAAAGGCATCCTTCTGAAAGCAAAAGTGCCATAGGGGCAAGTGAAGGTTGTTTTCTCTTGATCACTTGGGGCTATTGCGATCTGATTGTAGCCATTGTACCCATCCAAGAAGCAGAAATACTCTTGCCCGGCTAGCCTGTCCAACATCTGATCAATGAAAGGCAAGGGAAAGTGGTCCTTACGAGTGGCACTATTTAGCTTCCTATAATCCATACATACTCGCCATCCCGTGACCGTGCGCGAAGGAATGAGCTCATTACGGGCGTTAGCCACTACAGTCATTCCACCATTTTTAGGGAAGCATTGGACTGGGCTCACCCATGAACTGTCAGATATGGGATAGATAATCCTAGCATCCAGCCACTTAATAATTTCTTTTTTTACCACATCCTTCATCACCGGATTGAGACGCCTTTGGTGTTCCACTGAACCTTATTCTCATCTTCCAAGTGAATTTTGTGCAAACAGAAGGAAGGGCTGATACCCTTTATATCTGCAATAGACCACCCATTTGCATTCTTGTAGCTTTTTAACACCTTCAACAATTGTCCTTCTTGCTCATTAGTGAGCAAACTCGAAATTACCACTGGTAGAGAATCAGAGTCTCCAAGATGATCTATATTTTAGATGTGGAGGAAGTGGATTTAGCTCAAGTACAGGAGGTACCTCAACTGATGGCTGCAATGGTGAGCTAGTTCTAACAGACATATCTAGAGACTCAAAGTAGTTCATGGGCTTGAACATTACAGGAGAAGGGGCACAAGACCTAACCCCTGCTAATTCATATTTCTTGTCATTTTCTCCGTCGTTACCCAAGAGATCCATTAGCTCATCTTTTTCTACTAAATCTAGAATTTGTTCATTCAACTTTCCTTCAAAAATCTGTACGAGGTGACACTCTTCTTGGTCATTCGGTGCTCTCATTACCTTGTTCATATTGAATTTCACCTCCTGATCATTGACCCTCATTATCAGCTCACCTTTATGAACATCAATCAAGGCTCTACCAGTTGCAAGGAAGAGTCTCCCCATATGATAAGGATCTCCTTATCTTCTTCAAAATCCATCACTATAAAATCTGCAGGGAAGATTAGTGTATCCACTTTCACTAAGACATCTTCAATCACTCTATTTGGGTAGCATATAGACCGATCGGCCAGTTGAAGGGTAACTGTAGTAGGACGAGTCTCTCCTAGACCTAGCTTCCTGAAAATGGATAGAGGCATGAGATTTACACTGGCACCCAAATCACACAATGCCCTGCCTGCAAAACTCTTTCCAATATTGCATGGCACCACGAAACTCCCCAGGTCTTGCATCTTGGTAGGCAACTTTCTTTGCAAAATACCACTACATTCCTGAGTTATGCCACTGTCTCAAACTCCCCTAGACGCCTTTTACGAGAGAGGATGTCTTTCATAAACTTGGCATAACTAGGCATCTGCTCCAATGCCTCAGCAAATGGAATGTTTATATGAAGTTGCTTCAAAACTTCTAGAAATTTTTTATATTGCCTCTCTAGATTTTGCTTCTTTGCCCTCTGAGGGTAGGGCATGGGTGGAAAAAGATTTTCTGCTGTTACATCTTTTACCACCTTTTTAGCTTTCTCTTTTACCTCTGATGCATCAACATTCTTAGTCACAATTTCTTGAGGTGGGGCTACCTCGCCTTTTACTTCTTCAGTATCTCTTTTCTCTGGTTGAGTATGTGACTTAACAACATCAGGAATTTCCTTGCCACTTCTCCAAGTGATGGCCTTGCATTGCTCATTGCCCTCTCTTCTAGGATTATTCTCAGTATTACTAGGGAGATTACCCTGTTGCCTGTTATTCAGTGCAAGGGCCAGCTGCCCCATATGAGTTTCAAGATTCTTAATAGCCACATTCTGATTCTGAAACATTGATTCACTTCTCTCCATGAATTTCATGAACATGTCCTCCATCGACGGCTTCTTCTCCACTTGAGGTGGTGGAGCTCTATTTTGAGGAGAAAAGTTATTCTGACTATTAAACCCAGGATGATGAGAAGGCTTACCAGAAGACGAAGTAGAGGGGTTAAGGCAATGGTTATTGCTCCAAGAGAAGTTTGGATGATTCCTTGAGCTTGGATGATAATTGTTGGAGTTGTTCTGATTCCTCTGCATATTACCCATATAATTCAATTGTTCCATAGATGGAAATTCTTCACAACATCCATTAACGTGAGCCCCTCCACAGAAATCACAATTTGGTTCAGGTGTTGTTACTGCATTTACCTTTGCCTGTTCATTTTGCCTAGAGCACAGCATGTCAACTTTCTTTGTTAGTGCTTCATTCTGAGCTAACAAAGCATTCAATGTGTCTAGTTCCATGACTCCCCTTCTTGCAACATTCTTGGCTCGAATAGATACGTTTTGGCTTGCCCCCATTGTCTCAATTATTTCTTTTACTTGCACTATAGATATATCTTGCCATCAAAGCACCACCAGCTGCAGTATCCAACTTATCTTGAGTCTCATATGTGAGACCACTGTGAAAAATAGTGAGCTGCTGCCATTCTTGGAGACCATGGTTTGGACATTTCATCAGTAAATTCTTGAACCGCTCCCAGGCCTCATATAAACTTTTGCCTTCATGCTGATAAAAGGCTATAATCTCATTCCTCAATTTGATTGACCTGGAGGGAGGAAAGAACTTATCTAAAAATCTCTTTTGGAGTTCATCCCAAGTTGTGATACTCCCTCTCGGTTGAGTGTTCAACCAACTCTTAGCCATATCCCTCAAAGAAAAAGGAAACAGACGAAGACGTATGGCATCATCACTTACCTCATTCATCTTAACCATGTCGCAGATATCTAAGAAGTTTGTGATGTGGTTGTTTGGGTCTTCTATCGGGCTCCCCCCAAACTGGTTCTGCTGAACCAAGTTCATCAAGACTGCTTTTATTTCGAAATTATTTGCATCAAGTGGAGGTTTCACTATACTCGATGCATGCCCAGCATTGTTGGGTGAGGCATAATCCCACACAGCTATGTTTTCATCTTGGTTCAAATTTCCTGCTCCATTTCCTCCATTGTTTTCAACACCACCCAGATTTACATTATCATCAGCCATTTCTTCTTGAGAACTTTGTCCTTCTTGGGTTCTTCTAATTCTAGTTTCTTTTCGAGTTCTCCTTTCAAGCCTCTCGATTTCGGGATCAAAAAGAAGATCAGCTTGATTAATTGCACCTCGCATGCACAAAAAGACGATACTAATTGGCAATGACAGCAAATTCAGCAGCAAAAATCAACACAGCAAAAACAAAAAATGACTCTATAATAAGAAAATGAACAAAAGCAAAAGAGAACAAAACAAAACAAGGTAAAGCGTCTAAGCTAACCCTTTAAATTTCTTTGAATATTAGCACAAATCTTAGTCCTCGGCAACGGCGCCAAAAACTTGTTGGTCAATTTGGCAAGCGTACCAATCGCACAAGTAATATAGTGAATTAAAAGTAAAAGTATCGTTCCCACGAGGACTAAGTGACTAAGTACCCTAGAAATTTAACCGAGTTATTTAGATGGAGCAATTGGATTGAATATGTCACTGATGAAGAACCAACAATCAGAGTGAACTAAGACAGTAAATTTTTATGAATTTTCTTTAAATGACAGTAAACAATACAATGACTGATGAAATTGATAAAAATAAAAGCCTAGGGTTACTAATCCCCCTCTTACGTCCTAGGAATTGCTAATTCTCCCTAACACTTGCGATTCAAGTCAATTATGCACAATAATCTCAGGTTTTCTAAGGGCTTAAAGTAGTTCTCCCGAATCTAGATTAAGCTACCCAACCCTACACAATCCCTTATGTAAATTGAGTCAAATTAATGTTAACCCAATCTGATTAAACAAGGTTAATGGAATATTAATTAACAAGTAAAACCTCTAGGTTTTCTCACTCGTCCTAATCATTCAGTATTCTACCACCATCTCCCTCTCCCAAGTTCAATAGAGGCAACATACAGATTATAAAATGGCCAAATTTATAACAAGTTCAGAAAATATGAATGATAGGTATGCATAAATTGACAATAATCACAAATTTTGAAGAAAACACAATTCCTAGTCGGAAAGTAGGTTCATAGGAACCCTAGACAGAGAATTTAGCCACTCATGGCTCTAAAAATACAGAAAACAGAAGAAGAATGAATAAACTTCATGAATCCAGGGTCAGGTTGGCTGAATTCAGGCTTGAATGGCTCCAAAGACAGATTTCTCCTTCTCCTCTAGCAAGGGCCGGCGCCCCCCTTCAGTCTTCAACTCCAAAATACCTTAAAAATTTCATCTGAAGCCTTTTATATCAGTGCAGGATCGCGAACTACTGCTATAGCGGTAAGTCTCCACCGCTATAGCGGTACAGGACAGTAAAGAATGCTTCCAGCAATTTTGGTGCAGGGCTCACCGCTATAGCGGTGAGTATCCACCGCTATAGCGGTGGTAGACAGAAAGTGGCCATCTACTTCTTCCTCTTCAGCTTCGTCCATCTTGCCTTACGTCAGAGAGAATAAAATGATGATTAGCGACGTTCTTGGTCAAAGAATCACATGAAGAAGACTAAACTCTAAAAATTCCTAAACTAAACTAAATCAATCAAAAACAACAGAAAAGATATACAAGCAACCACAAGCAGACGATAAAATAGATCAAAGATTCAGCACCAAATGGTACTAAATCTAGCACTTAACACTCCTCCAAACTTGCACTTTTGCTTGTCCTTAAGCAAATTAATCCTCTCAACAGACAATAGCGTAAGGCAGTCATAAGATAAACAGATTCATTGCCAAAATTAAACTGCATTCGAACTCGGCAAGATAGAAATGCTAATTGCATATTTAAAAACATTTCCATCCTCTAAAATTTAAATTCAAGAAGTGCTTTTAACAAAGAAGGAATCGTACAGCCAATAATCATCAGGAAGTTTAAATCAAAACTTAAGTTTACAATTGGAAACCACCGAAACTTCAAAAGCAGCCATACTGTCACCCGAATTAAGCTTCCCTTTCTATAATTTGACACTCTCAAGGATATACAGCTTAGATTCCATTGTTCAATTTAGCCCGTATAGAACAAGAGGCATCCAGCAAGAAGTAGAGTCCGTGCGCCCAATCCACACAACTCTTCTTCCCCCTTCACACTCACAGAGAACATTGTAGAGTAAGAGAAATACTCGTGCGCCTAATCCATACAATACTTCTCTACCCTTTCATCTTCTTCAAGCAATTCAAAAGCAAGGTTCATTGGCTAAAACAATACCCGTGCGCCTAATCCACACAGTACCGTTTTAACATAAACCTCATCCTCAAGCCACCATTGTTAGCTTATTTAATTTATTTAAGAAATCTGAAACTGTTACCCCTTATCGAGTTTATATCCTTTTCATGCTTCTTTAGGGAAGAAAAATTTAAACAACAGTATTCACTTTTAGAATTTCCTAGGTTTCAAACAGTCTCCTCAAATTTTTAGAAAAACCTCCTCAAATTATAGAAAATAAGATTAGTTCTTAATTAAAAATAGATTCATGAATTTAAATTTTAAAAACATGATTATGTTTGAGTCACAACACACATTTTTCTTTTGCCAAGGCCAAATTTTTTTTTTTGAAACATGAATATGCCTACGCCTATATTTGCTATACACAATTGCCTGCTTAACCCACATATTGCATATCTTGCACCATAACATGGATAAGACATATTAAAATAGAGATTTCCCTCCCCCAAACTTAAGTTGACAGTGTCCTCACTGTCCTATGTTTACCCAACAGGAGTAAAGAAATCACAGCACGAAGAATATATGCAACACACATAACTGTAAAAAGTTTCATATTCTGCTAATCATATCACTCCATGCAGATATTAATATCAGCTCAGAAAAAATAAAGCACTTTTATAAAGTAAGCATGTCACTGGCAGAAATGAAAAGACAAGAAAAGAAAAGAAAAGATAATGTCAGAAGTGGGTGGTGAGGCTCCCTTCTAGTCTGACTCCAGCTCCTCAGTATCGCCAGCTCCATCATCAGTCTCTCCTTCAGCTTCAACACCAGCGCTGGATGCCTCTCCTCTTACCGGCAGACTTAAGGAATCCATGCTGAACTTCTCAGCTATCAGCGATCCCAATGTAGTCATGTAATCCATCGTGTAGCGTACATCCTCTTGCGTTCTACCCAGCTTTGCTCTGAAATATGTCATTGACTGTTTGACTTCTCCTAGCTCCCTGTTGACGTCAGCCAACGTCACAGTAGCTGGAGCCTGAGGTATCGTACGTCGAGGGCGGCCGACTGGATGCCGCGGTGCTGGTCTTCCTTCCACAGGGAATAAACTGGCAATGTAAGTACTTGTGATCCCAGGAGGCCTCTTTATTTTCATATCGTTTGTGGGAACTTCCTTCTTTAGCAAAAATGCTGTCAGGATGAAAGGATATCCGATAACCCCAGTCTTTGCTTGAGCCAATTCATCTATTTTATCAGCTATTAGTTCCCCAAAATTAACTGTGATCCCTCTCATGATGCAGAAGATCAGAAGGGCTCTCTCGGTGAAGACATCTGAAAAGTTTGAGGATGGAAGCATAGTGTATTGCACAAAGCTGAACCAAGCTTTGGCAATTGGCAATAAGTCTGTCTGCTGTACCTTGTATGGCTCACCCCTTGCGTTCAGTTCCCACTGGGCCTCGGGTTTGCAGATCATTTGGTGCACATCTTCGGGATCCCAAGACTTCAATATTAGCAACCCATGATAGTCCTGCTCTCTTGGGTTCCACAGATCGAACGCCTCATTGATAGCCCCTTGAGAGAAGTTAATCAGTTTGCCCCTAACTTCAGTGTTATACTTCTGCATTGTGTCATTGGTGGTTCTGAAGGTATTGGCGTAGAATTCTTTCACCATATCCACATATGCATGCTTAAGTAAATTACATATCTTGTCCCAACCCCTATTAATGATTTGCTCCTGAATCTCTGGATATTCATCCTCCTCTAGATTGAAGACTTTCTCAGGGAGGATTTTTCTTCGGCTTATCTCTTTGTCGAATCTCACCCCATGGTCTGGAGTCCTGAACGTGAGGAATTGTGCTGCTGATGATGATGCCCCCGGGGTTTCTTTCCTCTTGGTTGGGAGTTTTCTCTTCTTAGGGACAGGGGGCACCATAAGAAATGCCAAAACAATCAGGGTTCCTGCAATTAAAAACATATAATTCAGCCCTAACAGTCATGCTCAAATAAGTCACATCAAAATGCACACATGTTATTTCCCAAAGTTAATGTGTATTAACCATCAAACCTCAAAATATTCAGCTTTCTTCAAAATCCAGTACATGCTCCGTTTGGCGTTTTATTAAACATCTTAAATATTTGTGAACTCTAATCAAGTTATTCATCAACCCTCAAATTGCAATTAAGTGCTTCAATGTTAAATCACTCTGGCAGCAAAACCAAGCATTTTATGCACAAAACTTTAAACTGAAGTTCATTTGGGCATTTCATCGAACACCTAAAGTGCATGCATCTCTTAAACATTGGTTTATAACAATTTTAATCCCTAATCTCCATCTGTAACCATTTATGCAGCACAACCAACAATCAATAATCAAAGCATGTGAGCAATAATCCCCCAGAACTCGAAGAACAACATACCCATGACAAAAACTAAAATTTACATCGACTTCAACAATCAACCCACTCTTGGTTGGGAGTTTTCTGTTCTGAGGGACAGGGGGCGCCATAAGAAATGCCAAAACAATCAGGGTTCCTGCAATTAAAAACATATAATTCAGCCCCAACAGTCATGCTCAAAACTCCCAACCAAGAGGAAAGAAACCCCGGGGGCATCATCATCAGCCGCACAACTCCTCACGTTCAGGACTCCAGACCATGGAGTGAGATTCGACAAAGAGATAAGCCGAAGAAAAATCCTCCCTGAGAAAGTCTTCAATCTAGAGGAGGATGAATATCCAGAGATTCAGGAGCAGATCATTAATAGGGGTTGGGACAAGATATGCAATTTACCTGAGCATGCATATGTGGATATGGTGAAAGAATTCTACGCCAATACCTTCAGAACCACCAATGACACAATGCAGAAGTATAACACTGAAGTTAGGGGCAAACTGATTAACTTCTCTCAAGGGGCTATCAATGAGGCGTTCGATCTGTGGAACCCAAGAGAGCAGGACTATCATGGGTTGCTAATATTGAAGTCTTAGGATCCCGAAGATATGCGCCAAACGATCTGTAAACCCGAGGCCCAGTGGGAACTGAACGCAAGGGGTGAGCCATACAAGGTACAGCGGACAGACTTATTGCCAATTGCCAAAGCTTGGTTCAGCTTTGTGCAATACACTATGCTTCCATCCTCAAACTTTTCAGATGTCTTCGCCGAGAGAGCCCTGCTGATCTACTGCATCATGAGAGGGATCACAATTAATTTTGGGGAACTAATAGCTGATAAAATAGATGAATTGGCTCAAGCAAAGACTGGGGTTATCGGATATCCTTTCATCCTGACAGCATTTTTGCTAAAGAAGAAAGTTCCCACAGACGATATGAAAATAAAGAGGCCTCCTGGGATCACAAGTACTTACATTGCCAGTTTATTCCCTGTGGAAGGAAGACCAGCACCGCGGCATCTAGTCGGCCACCCTCGACTCACGGTATCTCAGGCTCCAGCTATTATGACGTTGGCTGACGTCAACAGGGAGCTAGGAGAAGTCAAACAGTCAATGACATATTTTAGAGCAGAGTTGGGTAGAATGCAAGAGGATGTACGCTACACGATGGATTACATGACTGCATTGGGATCACTGATGGCTGAGAAGTTCAGCCTGGATTCCTCGAGGCTGATGATGGAGCTGGAGATACTGAAGAGCTAGAGTTAGACTAGAAGGGAGCCTCACCACCCACTTATGACATTATCTTTTCTTTTCTTTTCTTGTCTTTTCATTTCTGCCAGTGACATGCTTACTTTATAAAAGTGCTTTATTTTTTCTGAGCTGATATTGATATCTACATAGAGTGATTAGCAGAATATGAAACTTTTAACAGTTATGTGTGTTGCATATATTCTTCGTGCTGTGATTTCTTTACTCCTGTTGGGTAAACATAGGACAGTGAGGACACTGTCAACTTAAGTTTGGGGGAAGGAAATCTCTGTTTTAATATGTCTTATCCATGTTATGGTGCAAGATATGCAATATGTGGGTTAAGCAGGCAGTTGTGTATAGCAAATATAGGCGTAGGCAGATTCATGTTTCAAAAAAAAAATTTGGCCTTGGCAAGAGAAAAATGTGTGTTGTGACTCAAACATAATCATGTTCTTAAAATTTAAATTCATGAATATGTTTTTAATTAAGAACTAATCTTATTTTCTGTAATTTGAGGAGGTTTTTCTAAAAATTTGAGGAGGCTGTTTGAAACCTAGGAAATTCTAAAAGTGAATACTGTTGTTTAAATTTTTCTTCCAAGCATGAAAAGGATATAAACTCGATAAGGGGTAACAGTTTCAGATTTCTTAAATAAATTAAATAAGCTAACAATGGTAGCTTGAGGATGAGGTTTATGTTAAAACGGTACTGTGTGGATTAGGCGCATGGGTATTGTTTTAGCCAATAAACCTTGCTTTTGAATTGCTTGAAGAAGATGAAAGGGTAGAGAAGTATTGTGTGGATTAGGCGCACGAGTATTTCTCTTACTCTACAATGTTCTCTGTGAGTGTGAAGGGGGAAGAAGAGTTGTGTGGATTGGGCGCACGGACTCTACTTCTTGCTGGATGCCTCTTGTTCTATGCGGGGTGAATTGAACAATGGAATCTGAGCTGTATATCCTTGAGAGTGTCAAATTATAGAAAGGGAAGCTTAATTCGGGTGACAGTATGGCCGCTTTTGAAGTTTCGGTGGTTTCCAATTGTAAACTTAAGTTTTGATTTAAACTTCCTGATGATTATTGGCTGTACGATTCCTTCTTTGTTAAAAGCACTTCTTGAATTTAAATTTTAGAGGATGGAAATGTTTTTAAATATGAAATTAGCATTTCTATCTTGCCGAGTTCGAATGCAGTTTAATTTTGGCAATGAATCTGTTTATCTTATGACTGCCTTACGCTGTTGTCTGTTGAGAGGATTGATTTGCTTGAGGACAAGCAAAAGTGCAAGTGTGGGGGAGTGTTAAGTGCTAGATTTAGTACCATTTGGTGCTGAATCTTTGATCCATTTTATCGTCTGCTTGTGATTGCTTGTATATCTTTTCCATTATTTTTGATTGATTTAGTTTAGTTTAGGAATTTTTAGAGTTTAGTCTTCTTCATGTGATTCTTTGACCAAGAACGTCGCTAATCATCATTTTATTCTCTCTGACGTAAGGCAAGATGGACGAAGCTGAAGAGGAAGAAGCAGATGGCCATTTTCTGTCTACCACCGCTATAGCAGTGGATACTCACCGCTATAGTGGTAAGCCCTGCACCAAAATTGCTGGAAGCATTCTTTACTGTCCTGTACCGCTATAGCGGTGGAGACTTACCGCTATAGTGATAGTTCGCGATCCTGCACTGATATAAAAGGCTTCAGATGAAATTTTTAGGGCATTCTAGAGTTGAAGACTGAAGGGGGGCGCCGACCCTTGCTAGAGGAGAAGGAGGAATCTGTCTTTGGAGCCATTCAAGCCTGAATTCAGCCAACCCGACCCCGGATTCATGAAGTTTATTCATTCTTCTTCTGTTTTCTGTATTTTTAGAGCCATGAGTGGCTAAATTCTCTGTTCTAGGGTTCCTATGAACCTACTTTCCGACTAGGAATTGTGTTTTCTTCAAAATTTGTGATTATTGTCAATTTATGCATACCTATCATTCATATTTTCTAAACTTGTTATAAATTTGGCCATTTTATAATCTGTATGTTGCCTCCATTGAACTTGGGAGAGGGAGATGGTGGTAGAACACTGAATGATTAGGACGAGTGATAAAACCTAGAGGTTTTACTTGTTAATTAATAGGAATATTAATTAACCTTGTTTAATCAGATTAGGTTAACATTAATTTGACTCAATTTACATAAGGGATTGTGTAGGGTTGGGTAGCTTAATCTAGATTCGGGAGAACTACTTTAAGCCCTTAGAAAACCTGATATTATTGTGCATAATTGACTTGAATCGCAAGTGTTAGGGAGAATTAGCAATTCCTAGGATGTAAGAGGGGGATTAGTAACCCTAGGCTTTTATTTTTATCAATTTCATCAGTCATTGTATTGTTTACTGTCATTTAAAGAAAATTCATAAAAATTTACTGTCATAGTTCACTCTGATTGTCGGTTCTTCATCAGTGACATATTCAATCCAATTGCTCCGTCTAAATAACTTGGTTAAATTTCTAGGGTACTTAGTCACTTAGTCCTCATGGGAACGATACTTTTACTTTTAATTCACTATATTACTTATGCGATTGGTACGCTTGCCAAATTCTAGGTTTTATCACTCGTCCTAATCATTCAGTGTTCTACCACCATCTCCCTCTCCCAAGTTCAATGGAGGCAACATACAGATTATAAAATGGCCAAATTTATAACAAGTTTAGAAAATATGAATGATAGGTATGCATAAATTGACAATAATCACAAATTTTGAAGAAAACACAATTCCTAGTCTGAAAGTAGGTTCATAGGAACCCTAGAACAGAGAATTTAGCCACTCATGGCTCTAAAAATACAGAAAACAGAAAAAGAATGAATAAACTTCATGAATCCGGGGTCGGGTTGGCTGAATTCAGGCTTGAATGGCTCCAAAGACAGATTCCTCCTTCTCCTCTAGCAAGGGTCGGCGCCCCCTTCAGTCTTCAACTCCAGAATACCCTAAAAATTTCATCTGAAGCCTTTTATATCAGTGCAGGATCGCGAACTACCGCTATAGCGGTAAGTCTCCACCGCTATAGCGGTACAGGACAGTAAAGAATGCTTCCAGCAATTTTGGTGCAGGGCTCACCGCTATAGCGGTGGTAGATAGAAAGTGGCCATCTGCTTCTTCCTCTTCAGCTTCGTCCATCTTGCCTTACGTCAGAGAGAATAAAATGATGATTAGCGACGTTCTTGGTCAAAGAATCACATGAAGAAGACTAAACTCTAAAAATTCCTAAACTAAACTAAATCAATCAAAAACAACAGAAAAGATATACAAGCAACCACAAGCAGATGATAAAATGGATCAAAGATTCAGCACCAAATGGTACTAAATCTAGCACTTAACAGAAGGACAACTTTAAATAAATCTCAAAAGATTCCTAAAGCACCTAAGGAATGATTCAAGTCCATACTCTTAGCACAAAAAGGACACTCTAGTATGGGGCACCCCATGTGAAATAAGCCTTCTCCAACCCATGGCACCTTAGATGCCAAGTGGCTCAACCAAAATTCATTTAGTTTGTGTGGTGCATTAAGCGCTATCCATAGCACCCTAGGCGCCCGTAATTGATGCTTGTTTCCAAAGGGAAGGTCTTAGATTATTATGGCGCTTGGGGTACCCAAGTCTCCAACAATCTGAGAACCTCTATAGATATTCCCTAAGCTACTCTTTTGGTTCTTTCTTTGCAAAGTCAACCTTCCACTTACAAGTCCAAGAAGTAAAATCTCAATCAAGGAATCCATTAAAAAGTTTTCAAAGACAAATTGGCTCTATTTGGCAAAATTAGCTAATAAGCTAGCTGAAAGCTTATAAGCTAATTTTTGGTTGAAAGCTAAAAGTTTAAGCTAGCTTATTAAATTAGAAATGTTTGGTAGAAGTAGTTGAAAAATGTAAAATGGCACAAACAGACATATATTTTATAATCCTAAAATAATACAACATATCATTTTTCATTTTTAATTAAATAAATTTAAATTATTATATATGTAAAATTAATTAAAAAATACATTTTTATTATATTATTATATATATACAAAAAAGTAGCACAGTGAAGAAAGAACGACAGACGAAGGTGACAAATAGCGATGGACAGTGATGAATAACGATGTGCTACATCAGAAGACCACAGACAAGGATGGAGAAGTCAACAAAGGAGCAAAAGGTCCCATGCAAGTCTAAAAGTAATCATGATGAGGAGAGGACGATGGACAAATAATGACAGATGACAGTAGACAGTGGTAAACAACAATAGATGGTGATGAACGACCACATACAAAGGCTGGAAAAGCTACGCAAGTAGTGTAATACCCCAAAAAATCCTTGATTTTTGGGTATTACGTAAAGTTAATTTTGTGGAGTATTTTGGGCTTAAGATATTTTTCTTGTGGTGTATGCAGGAAAAATATGAGGTTTGGAAGCGGCAAAGTTGTGGAATATTGAGTGGTTAAGAGTTGAGAAGTGTATTGGTGGAACCGAGGATATTAAAGGAGTTAGGAGACTAGTTGAATGCAAAGAGGGACTAAAGAGAAATAAGGAAAACTGTGAGGCACCTAGGATTTAGAAACACCCGATGTAAGATTTTATGGATTTTCTTTTACCAGTTTTGACTGAGGTTCAACTGGAGGGCAAGTGATAATTTCACCCCAGGCGAGTATATATAGGTGGCCTCGCTCCTTTTTCCTCATTTCCTCCTTTCCTCTCTGTCTCTTCACCTTCTCTCATCTCTTTCTCTCTTCCTTCTCTCTACTTTCTGTCTCTACACTCTAACTCCACAACCGAGCTTTGGAGGGCGGATCTCAGGCTGTAAGACGAGCCTCTAAGAGCCAAGCAACGTATAGAAAGCGAGGAATCGAGATAAGATTTCCTATTTCTCAAGTTTTTCCCTATTTTCTAATTTTAAGGGTATTTGGAGTAAAATCAAGATTCTAGCTTCGTTTTCAACTAAAATTAGGGGATTTTGGTGTCTAATTACTCCTTAGACATCAGGGGTGAGATCCCATGGAAGGAACCATGGAAAACGGTGGAGAATCGGCTGGATCTGACCACGTATGCGTCGTGGCGCCTAGGCGCCATGTAGGGCACCTCAGGTGCGAACGTTGTGTGGAATTGAGGGGTGTCACCTTGGGTGCCACGTGGGCCGCCTAGGCGCCAAGCCCTTCAATTTGGTAGAAACTTTGGGGTCTAGCGCCTCAAGTGCCACGTGGGGCGCCTCGAAGCGCCAGCCCTTTCGGTGAACCTTGGCCCATCTTCAATCAGCCATAACTCTATTTTGGGTGAACTTTATATCGTTGGAAAGATCTTTGAGTCTAGTTTCGAATGGTATAGGTTTCATTAGGAGATTTATTACTAGTTAGGAGTGATGACTGGAGAAGTGGGTGAAGGTCGGAAGTAGTGTAGTAGAATTTCTCTATTTTGTAACCTTGATGATTAATTCTTTCTTGGTTACAATAGGGATGGTCGAGGCGCAAGGCGGGAGCGCCGAGAGCGTGGAATCCAAGTGAAGGAATCTATCTTGCTCTCTTGTGTGCGGATATGCATATATATATATATATATGTATATTTATATTGTTTTATATACATTTACTTATTAAAGGTATTATGTGTGGACTTGTGTAGGGTTTGTGTTGGGATTATTTGGGAATTGTGTGGGAACATTGCATCATATTCATTTTCATATTTATTTTGTGAAAAGTGGAAAGGTATGGAAAGCATAGGGTTGGTCTTCTGCATGATATGTGTACCCACTGTGTAAGCCAGTGATGTGGCATCCATGGGTATACATGATGAAGAAAAGAGAGGGATAGACATTGCATCTCATCCATCTGCATAATTTTTTATATTGCTTGTGTGGTTTGTATGTGTGTTTAGGGAAAACACCATATGCATGCTTTCGGGCAGCTTGGTGTTGTCGGGGTATATTCCCGATGTGGGAGCATGGACCTTTGTGTGAGGGTTACGTGCATTTGTATATATATATATATATATATATATATATATATTCTGTATATTTGTGTAGATAGGGCTGGTAGCAGTGAGTCTGTGGTTTAGACTCACCCCCTCACAATTTCATGTGTGGCAGGGCAGCAGCGTGAGGGCTTGTGGTTCGTGGATACCATCCCATTGTTTGGGTAAGGTAATTTATATTTATTTATTTGTATTTCTCTAGCGTTCCCTATAATCGAATAGGCCACCACTTATGATCCTGCATTACTATTCTAGGCTTGCGGCAGTACTGGCAATGCATGTTTTTGCTGGTCACGGGCCCGAGTTCAGGTCGTGACAGAGATGGTATCAGAGGATTTGTTTGATACCACACAAGCAATATAAACATGTAGATGAATGAGATGTAATGTTTATCCCGCTATTTCCCCTACCACATTGAAGACCAACCCTCAATGTGCATGCATACCCATGACACCACTCAACAGAATCACACATGGGCAGCTTCCCGCTCTATTCCCACATCTTTTCATAAAATAAATATGAAAATGAATATGATGCAATGCATCCACACAATTCTACACATAATACATTTAATCAATAAATGTACATAAAAACAATTTAGGAGAATAACTCCTAAAATATAAACACACATATACATATATATACATATATGCATATCTGCACACAAGAGAGCTTGATAGATTCCTTCACCTGGATTCCACGCTCTCAGTGCTCCCGCCTTATGCCTTGACTATCCCTATTGTAACCAAGAAAGAATCAATCATCAAGGTTACAAAATAGAGAAATTTTACTACACTACTCCTGACCTTCACCCACTTATGCAGTCATAACTCCTAACTGGTAATGAATCTTTGAATGAAACTTATACCATTGGAAACTAGACTCAAAGAGATTTCCAATGATATATAGTTCACCCCAAAACGACATTCGGATGAAGGTTTACCGGCACGCTTGGCGCTTGGGTGCCACCAACATGCCTGGCACCTAGGCTCCAAGCCCTTCATCGGTTGTGGAGTTGAGTAGAAAGAGAGAAATAAGAGAGAAAGAAAGGAGAGAAGATGAAGAGAGAGAAAGAGGAAATGAGGAAATGAGGAAAAAAAGGCGAGACCACCTATATATACTCGCCTGGGGCGAAATTACCACTTGCCCTCTAGTTGACCCTCAGTCAAGACTGGTAAGAGCAAATCCGTAATATCTCACCTCAGGTGCTTCTAAATCCTAGGTGCCCCACAATTTTCCTTATTTCACTTTAGTTACTCTTTGCATTCAACCAGTCTTCCAACTCCTTTAATGTCCTCGGTTCTACCAATACACTTCTCAACTCTTAACCACACAATATTCCACAACTTTGCCACTTCCAAACCTCATATCTTCCCGCATACACCACAAGAAAATATCTTCAGCCTAAAACACTCTACAAAAATAGCTTCACGTAATACCCGAAAATCACGGATTTTCTGGGGTATTACATTCTTCCCCCTTTTTTGAATATCCTGTTTGATATTTATCCCCAAAGCTTCAGACGTGATAATATCAAACAGATATTCACCACTACTAGTTCTTTGTGCAGCTGCTGTCCCATTGATTGCATAAGAACATATCTCCAACCAGGGGCATCCATATAAAAAGATAGAACTCCACCACTCCTACCACCATCCGACACATCCTCTTGGCCCAAAAAAAGGAAAGCGAAGTTCTCACAGATAGAACTTTCCCCTTTTTGGCTCTGAGCCACGCTCATGGCACAATCCCACTCACCATACTCACCACGCTTCTGCTGCCCGCTCTGAAACTACCAGGGACGATCTCTATCAGAGATTACCCTCCCTCGCATTCTGGATCATTGCACTTACCATCTACGTGTTTCCTAAAGCATGACCTCAACCCCATACTGAGTATCAACCCACTGGGCAACCTCCAGGGGTGATAAACTCAATAATAACCATGCATCGATCCACTCGAATGCATCTGGCATATATCCAATCCATAAAATAGAAATAACCATGTGATCACCATCACATACCACACGGAGGTCATGAGGATACACCCAAAGTACAAGTACCGGTGGTCTTCGAATACGATATCCAAAACTCTTGGGAACTGCATCAAGAACTTCTTCCTGAACCGTTCCCATCCCTCGGGTGAGAATTTGGGATCCTGCCATTACCATCAGCTCGTTTCTCGGGTTTGGATACTACCTCTGATACCACCAGGTCAGAGGATTGTGAGGTTAATTTTTTTGATACTAGAAATGGTATCAGAGGATTATTGGGTTAGTTTTTATGATACTAGAAATGGTATCAGAGGGTGGTTTGTAGTTTAGGGTCTAGGTCTCCTATTGATTATAGAGAAAGGTAACCTTAGTGAGTCCTTCTCTATCGTTGTGAACCATGTCATAACCATAGAGCGACGGCTCCACCAAAGGTCTTATAGGTTGTCTTCATTTCTTTTTGGCTCTGAGCCACGCTCATGGCACAATCCCACTCACCCTACTCACCACGCTTCCGCTGACCGCTCTGAAACTACCAAGGATGATCTCTATCAGAGATTACCCTCCCTCGCATTCTGGATCACTGCACTTACCATCTAGGTGTTTCCTAAAGCATGACCTCAACCCCACACTGAGTATCAACCCACTGGGCAACCTCTAGGGGTGATGAACTCAATAATAACCATGCATCGATCCATTTGAATGCATCTCGCATATATCCAATCCATAAAATAGAAATAACCATGTGATCACCATCACATACCCCACAGAGGTCATGAAGATACACCCAAAGTACAAGTACCGGTGGTCTTCGAATACGATATCCAAACCTCTTGGGAACTGCATCAAGAACTTCTTCCTAAACCGTTCCCATCCCTCGGGTGAGAATTTGGGATCCTGCCATTACCATCAGCTCGTTTCTCGGGTTTGGATACTACCTCTAATACCACCGGGTCAGAGGATTGTGAGGTTAATTTTTTTGATACTAGAAATGGTATCAGAGGATTATTGGGTTAGTTTTTATGATACTAGAAATGGTATCAGAGGGTGGTTTGCAGTTTAGGGTCTAGGTCTCCTATTGATTACAGAGAAAGGTAAACTTAGTGAGTCCTTCTTTATCGTTGTGAACTATGTCATAACTATAGAGCGACGGCTCCACCAAAGGTCCTATAGGTTGTCTTCGTTTCTTTTATATCATGTTGCTTTCTAGAGGCGCGTTGAGCTCGGGAGCAGGCTTGGTAGGGCAGCGGCCTGGGGAGTAATGCTAATCTTGAAGGTGTAGAGCCTCGTGGGTATGCTCCCTGGGAGAAGCTTGGTTGAGCCAAGAAGAAGATAGGGGAAGAATGGAGAGGCTTGACAAGCAATTGGAAGTGGGTTGGTTAGTGTAAGAATCGTACTCCAAGAGTACAAAGACTACACAAACCATGTATTAAAATACGTGGAAGATCAGCTTCATTCATGTTGGGAAAGGACGAGCTGATGGTGATGGCAGGATCTCAAATTCTCACCCGAGGGATGGGAACGGTTCAGGAAGAAGTTCTTGACACGGTTCTTGAGAGATTTGGATGTCATATTTGAAGAACATTTACACTTGTACTTTAGGTGCATCCTCATGATCTCTGTGTGGTATACGATTGTGCTCGCAGGATTATTTCTGTTTTATAGATTGGATATGTGTATGATGCATTCGAGTGGATTGATGCATAGTTATTATTGAGTTTATCACCCCTGGAGGTTGGCCAGTGGGTTGATACTCAGTGTAGGTTCGAGGTCATGCTTTAGGAAACACCTAGGTAGTAAGTGCGGTGATCCAGAATACGGGTTGGGAAATCTTTGATAGAGACTATCCCTAGTGGTTAGCAGAAATGTGGTGCATAGGGTGAGTGGGATTGTTCATTGAGCGTGGCTTAGAGCCAAAAGGGGGGAAGTTCTGTGAGAACTTCGCTTCCCTTTTTCTTGGGTGATAGAGGATGTTTCGGAGGGTGGTAGAATGGTAATGTCCTATCTTTTTGGATAGACATCTTGGTTAGAGATATGTCCTTATGCAGTGAACGGGACAGCAGCTGCATAAAGAACTTGTGGTGGTGAATATCTATTTGATATTATCATGTCTGAAGCTTTGATGGATGAATGATAATATCAAATAGGATATTCAAAAAGCGGGGAAGAATGTAACACCCTAGAAAATCTGTGATTTTTGGGTGTTATATGAAGCTAATTTTGTGAAGTATCTTGGGCTGAATATATTTTTCTTGTGGTGTATACAGGAAAAATTTGAGGTTTGGAAGCGGCAAAGTTGTGGAATATTGAGTGGTTGGAGTCGAGAAGTGTATTGGTGGAACCAAGGATATTAAGGGACTTGGGAGACTGGTTGAATGCAAAGAGGGACTAAAGTGAAATAAGGAAAACTCTGGGGCACCTAAGATTTAGAAACACCCGAGGTGGGATTTTACGGATTTGCTTTTACCAGTATTGACTGAGGGTCAACTAGAGGGTAAGTGGTAATTTCACCCCGGGCGAGTATATATAGGTGGCCTCGCCTCTTTTTCCTCATTTCTTCTTTTCCTCTCTCTCTCTTCACCTTCTCTCCTCTCTTTCTCTTTTCCTTCTATCTACTTTCTCTCTCCCCACTCAACTCCATAATCGAGCTTTGGAGGGTGATCTTGGGCTGCGGGGCGAGCCTCTAGGAGCCAAGCAACGTAGGGAAAGCGAGGAATCGAGGTAGGAATTCCTATTTCCCAAGCTTTTCCATATTTTCTAATTTTAAGGGTATTTGGGGTAAAATCGAAATTTTGGCTTCGTTTCTTGATTAAAATTGGGGCTTTGGATGTCTAAATACTCCTTAGACATCAAGGGTGAGATCCCATGGAAGAAACCATAGAAAATGGTGGAGATTTGGCCAGATCTGGGCCAAATCTGAGAGGAATCGCAGGAGGTCGATTTCATAGCACCCAGGCGCCAAGGTTCAGAAGGTTTTGGGGAAGATGAAGGGCTTGGTGCCCAGGTGCTAGGTGTGGCACCTAGGAGACAGGCATGCTGGTGGCGCCCAAGTGCCATGTGTGGCTCCCAGGCACCAAATGTGTCGGAAAACCTTTGTCTATCTTCTTTTGGCCATAACTCCTTCATCTGGACTCCGTTTTGGGTGAACTTTGTATTGTTGGAAAGCTCTTTGAGTCTAGTTTCCAATGGTATAAGTTTCATTAGGAGATTCATTACCGATTAAGAGTTAGAACTGGAGAAGTGGGTGAAGGTTGGGAGTAGTGTAGTAGAATTTCTTTATTTTGTAACCTTGATGATTAATTCTTTCTTGGTTACAATAAGGATGGTCGAGGCGCAAGGCGGGAGGTCGCAATCGTGGCCCCTAAGTGCCAAGGTTCAGAAGCTTTTGGGGAAGAAGAAGGGCTTGGTGTCCAAGTGCCAGGCATATTGGTGGCGCCCAAGCGCCATGGGTGGCACCTAGGTGTCAAGCGTGCTAGTAAACCTTGGTCCATCTTCGTTCGGCCATAACTCCTTCATCTGGACTCTGTTTTGGGTGAACTTTATATTGTTGGAAAGCTCTTTGAGTCTAGTTTCCAATGGTATAAGTTTATATTGATGAACTTTATATTCATCACCACTACTAGTTCTTTGTACAACAGCTATCCCATTGATTGCACAAGAACATATCTCCAACCAGGGGCATCCATCCAAAAAGATAGGATATCACCATTCCTGCCCTTTGAAACATCCTCTCGCCTAAGAAAAAGGGAAGCGAAGTTCTCACAAAACTTCCTCCCTTTTGGCTCTAAGCCACACTCAAGGCACAATCCCACTCACCCTGCTCACCACGCTTCCGCTGCCCATTCTGAAACCACCAGGGATGATCTCTATCAAAGATTTACCTACCTCGCATTCTGAATCACTGCACTTACCACCTAGGTGTTTCCTAAAGCATGACCTCAACCCCACACTGAGTATCAACCCACTGGCCAACCTGCAGGGGTGATAAACTCAATAATATCCACTTATGCATCGATCCACTCAATGCATCCCGCACATATCCAATCCATAAAACAAAAGTAACTATGCGATCATAATCACATACCACATAGAGGTCTTGAGGAAGCACCTAAAGTACAAGTACCAGTGTTCTTCGAATACAACATCCAAATCTCTCAGGAACTGTGTCAAGAACTTCTTCTTGAATCGTTCCCATCCCTCGGGTGAGAATCTGGGATCCTACTATCACCATCAGCTCGTCCTTTCCCAACAAGAACAAAGCTGATATTTCACATATTTAATACATGGTTTGTGTAGTCTTCGTACTCTGGGAGCACGATTCCTACACTTACCAATCCACTTCTTGTAGCTTGTCAAGCCTCTCCATTCTTCCTCCATCTTCTTCTTGGTTCAACAAAGCTTCTCCCGGGGAGCATGCCCACGAGGCTCTACTTCAAGATTATCATCACTCCCTCGAGCCACTGCCCTGCCAACTCTGCTCCCGAGCTCAACGCACCTCTAGAAAGCAACCCGATAGAAAAGAAAAGAAGACACAACCTATAAGACCTTTGGTGGAGCCGTCACTCTACACAGATATACAGAATATATATATACCACACAAAAATAAGTGCACATAACCCTCACACAAGGGTCCATGCCCCCACATCGGGAATATACCCCGATAACACCAAGCTGCCTGAAAGCATGGATAAAGTGTTTCCCCCAAAAACACACAAATCACACTAGTAATAAAAATTATGCAGATGGATGAGATGTAATGTTTATCCCACTCTTTTCCTCATCATGTATACCCATGGATGCTACATCACTGACTTACACAGTGGGTACACATATCATGTAGAAGACCAACCCTTTGCTTTCCACACTCTTCCACTTTCCACAAAATAAATATGAAAATGAATATAAAATAATCCTCCCACACAACTCCCAAATAATCCCAACATAAACCCCACATAATTCCACACATAATCTACACATAATACATTTAATCAATAAATGTATATAAAATAATATAAATATACATATATATACATATATGCATATCCGTACATAAGAGAGCTAGATAGATTCTCTCACCTGGATTCCACGCTCTCAGCGCTCGCGCCTTGTGCCTTGACCATCCCTATTGTAACCAAGAAAGAATCAATCATCAAGGTTACAAAATAGAGAAATTCTACTATACTACTCCTGACCTTCACCCACTTCTACAGTCAATAGTAATGAATCCCTAAATGAAACTTATCCCATTAGAAACTAGACTCAAATAGCTTTCCAATGATATAAAGTTCACCCAAAATGGAGTTCGGATGAAGGAGTTATGACAAAAAGAAAATGGACCAAGGTTTACCGGAACACCTGGCGTTTGGGTGCCACCAACATGCCAGGCGCCTGAGCGCCAAACCCTTCATCTTCCCAAAAATTTTTGAACCTTGGTGCCTGGGCACCACGATCACGATATCCTGTGATTCTCCTCGGATTTGTCCCAGATCTGGCCAAATCTTCCATATTTTCCATGGTTTCTTCGATAGGATTTCACCCTTGATGTCTAAGGAGCATTTAGACACCAAAAGCCCCAATTTTAATCGAGAAACAAAGCCGGAATCTCGATTTTACCCCAAACACCCTTAAAACTAGAAAATAGGGGAAAGCTTGAGAAATAAGAAATCCTACCTCGATTCCTCGCTTTCCCTACGTTGCTTAGCTCCTAGAGGCTCGCCTCTTCGCCTGAGATCCACCCTCCAAAGCTCGATTGTGGAGTTGAGTGGAGAGAGAGAAAGTAGAGAGAAGTAAGAGAGAAAGAGAGGAGAGAAGATGAAGAAAGAGAGAGAGGAAAGGAGGAAATGAGAAAAAAGAGTCGAGGCCACCTATATAGACTTTCCCGGGATGAAATTACCACTTGCCCTCCAGTTGACCCTTACTCAAGACTGGTAAAAGCAAATCCGTAATATCTCACCTCGGATGTTTCTAAATCCTAGGTGCCCCACGGTTTTCCTTATTTTGCTTTAGTCCCTCTTTGCATTCAAAAAAGGGGGAAGAATGTAATACCCCGGAAAATTTGTGATTTTCGAGTATTACGTGAAGCTATTTTGTGGAGTATTTTGGGCTGAAGATATTTTTCTTGTGATGTGTGCAAGAAGATTTGAGGCTTGGAAGCGGTAAAGTTGTGGAATAAAGAGTGGTTAAGAGTCAAGAAGTGTATTCATAGAATCGAAGGCGTTCAGGGAGTCGGGAGATTAGTTGAATGCAAAGAGGAACTAAAGTGAAATAAGGAAAACTGTAGGGTACCTAGGATTTAGAAACACACGAGGTGGGTTTTTATGAATTTGCTTTTACCAGACTTGATTGAGGGTCAACTGGCGGGCAAGTGGTGATTTAACCCCGGGCGAGTATATATAGGTGGCCTCGCCTCTTTTTCCTCATTTCCTCTCTCTCTCTTCACCTTCTCTCTTCTCTTTCTCTCTTCCTTCTCCACTTTCTCTCTCTTCACTCAACTCCAAAACCGAGCTTTGGAGGGTAGATCTCGGGCGGTGGGGTGAGCCCCTACGAGCCAAGCAACGTAGGAAAAGCAAGGAATCGAGGTAGGATTTCCTATTTCTCAAGCTTTTCTCTATTTTCTAGTTTTAAAGGTGTTTGGGGTCAAATTGAGATTTCGGCTTCGTTTCTCAATTAAAATTGGTTCTTTTGGTGTTTAATTGTTCCTTAGACATCAAGGGTGAGATCCCATAGAAGAAACTATGGAAAACGGTGCAGATTTTGCTAGCTGTGGGCCAAATCTGAGAAGAATCGCAGGAGGTCACGATCTTGGTGCGCAGGCGCCAAGGTTCAGAACTTTTGGGGAAGATGAAGGGTTTGGTGCCCAGGCGCTGAGTGTGGTGCCTAGGCGCCAAGCATGCCAGGAAACCTTAGTCCATCTTCGATCGGCCATAACTCCTTCATCCGGGCTCTGTTTTAGGTGAACTTTATATCGTTGGAAAGCTCTTTGAGTCTAGTTTCCATTTATATAAGTTTCATTTAGAGATTCATTACCAGTTAGGAGGTATGACTGGAGAAGTGGGTGAAGGTCGGGAGAAGCGATAGGAATTTTTTCTATTTTGTAACCTTGATGACTGATTCCTTCTTGGTTACAATAGGGATGGTCGAGGCACAAGGCGGGAGCGCCAAGAGCATAGAATCCAGGTGAAGGAATCTATCTAGCTCTCTTATGTGTGGATATGCATATATATATATATATATATATATATATATATATATGTATATTTATATTGTTTTATGTACATTTATTGATTAAATGAATTATGTGTGGATTGGTGTGGAATTGTGTGGGGTTTGTCTTGGGATTATTTAGGAGTTGTATGGGAACATTGCATTATATTATTCATTTGCATATTTATTTCATGAAAAGTGGAAAAGTGTGGAAAGCAAAGGGTTCGTCTTCTGCAAGATGTGGAAAAGAGTGGTGCATCTCATTCATCTGTATAATTTATATTGCTTTGTGTGGTTTGTATGTGTGTTTGGGGTAAACACCTTATGCGTGCTTTCAGGTAGCTTGGTAATGGCATTTGTGTTCAGATATGCTATTCTTTTGGATGGATGCCCCTGGTTGGAGATATGTTCTTGTGCAATCAACGGGACAGAGAAATGGTTTAGGCTGGTCACAGGCCGCAGATAGTGTGTTTCCAGCACTGCCGCAAGCCTAGAATTAGTAACATAGGATCATAAGTGGTAGCCTATTCGATTACAGAGAACACTAGAGCAATACAAATAAATAAATATAAAGTACCTTACCCGAACAATGGGAAGGCATCCACGAACCTCGAACCCTCACACTGCCGCCCTGCCATACTTGAAATTGTGAAGGGTGAGTCTAAACCACGGACTCACTGCTACCAGCCCTATTTACACAGATATACGAAATATATATACATATACCACACAAAATAAACGCACGTAACCCTCACACAAGGGTCCATGCCCCCACATCGGGAATATAGCCTAACAATACCAAGCTGCCCTAAAACATGCAAATGGCGTTTCCCCCAAACATATACAAATCACACAAGTAATAAAAATTATACAGATGGAAGAGATGCAATGTTTATTCCTCTCTTTTCCTCATAATGTATACCCATGGATGCCACATCACTGGCTTACACAGTGGGTACACATATCATGCAGAAGACCAACCCTTTGCTTTCCACACCTTTCCACTTCTCATAAAATAAATATGAAAATGAATATGATGCAATGTTCCTATACAACTCCCAAATAATCCCAACACAAACCCCACATAATTCCACACCATTCCACACAATACATTTAACAAGTAAATGTATATAAAACAATAAAAATATACATATATATACATATATACATATCCGCACACAAGAGAGCTAAATAGATTCCCTCACCTGGATTCCACGCTCTTGGCACTCCCGCCTTGCACCTCAACCATCCCTATTGTAACCAAGAAAGAATCAATCATCAATGTTACAAAATAGAGAAATTTCTAATATAACTCTCGACCTTCACACACTTCTCCAGTCATAACTCCTAACTGGTAATGAATTTCCTAATGAAACTTATACCATTAGAACCTAGACTCAAAGAGCTTTCCAATGATATAAAGTTCATACGTACGGAGGTACTATTCATACATACGAAGTACTATTCACTGCCAGAAAAGTTTTGGGATCAGCTAAACCTATTGACTATTGATCTCAATGGAGACAAGAAACATCAAAATGATCAGCCTAAATGGCACAAATTATCACATGTGGAGAAGCAAGATGAAGGATCTCCTATTTGTGATGAAAATGCATCTACCAGTGTTTACATCAAATAAACCTGAAGGTAAGACAGATGAGGAATAGGGGTTTGAGCATGAGCAGGTGTGCGGTTTCATCCGACAATATGTTGAAGACAACGTGTATAACCACATCTACAATGAGACTCATGCCCGGACGTTATGGAATAAGCTTGAACAGCTTTATGCGTCAAAAACTGGTAACAATAAATTATTTTATTTGACCAAATTGATGCAGTTGAAATACAAGGAAGGGACTTCCATAGCAGATCATCTAAATGAGATGCAAGGGGTCGTGGATCAACTGTCCATAATGGGCATAAATCTGGACGACAAAATATTTGCTTTGTTGGTATTGGGCTCTCTACCAGAGTCATGAGAGACTCTAAAAATTTTCATCACCAATACTGCACCTGATGGTGTAGTTAATATGGAGTCTGTTAAAAGCAGTATTTTAAATGAAGAAATGAGAAGAAGATCACAAAGCTCATCTTCTTCATCACAACCAAATGTTCTGGTTTCAGACTTCAAGGGGAGGAACTAGTCTAGGGATCAAAAACCTAGAGGAAGGTGTAGAGGCAAATCCAACAGATATGCCAATATTGAATGCCATTACTATAAAAAGAAGGGTCATATCAAAATACACTGCCGCAAGTTCAAGAAGGATCAGGAAAAGAATAAAGGCAGAGGACAGAAGAAAAACGACAGTAATGATGATGAGCAAGCAGATGTTGCTGAGGATTTCAACATTGTTTATGATAATGATGATGTAGTCAATCTTACAACCCATGAGACAAGCTAGGAGATTGATAGTGGTGCCACCATTCATGCTACATCTCGGAAGGAATTTTTCTCATCTTACACACCAGGCAATTTTGGTGTTGTAAGAATGGGAAATAATAATCTTTCAATAATTGTAGGTAAAGGAGATGTTTGTTTGAAGACGAAGAATGGCACGCGATTAGTCTTGAAGGATGTAAGGCATATTCCAAATATGCGCCTGAATCTGATCTTAACAGGCAAGCTAGATGATGAAGGTTTCTGCAATACCTTCTTTAATGGCCAATGGAAGCTCACCAAAGGATCGTTGGTGGTGGCCAGAGGGAACAAAGACTCCAAACTGTACATTATGCAAGCAAAGCTCTCCAAGGATGTTGTGAACACAACGAAGAGTGATAGTAAAGTTGAGCTATGACACAAACGTCTCGGTCACATGAGTGAGAAGAGCATGATCCATTTAACCAAGAAGAATGCTCTACCTGATTTGGATCAAGTTCACTTAAAGAAGTGCGATGATTGTCTGGCAGGAAAGTAAAATAGAGCTAAGTTCAAAAGTCACCCTCTTTCTAGAATGACGAATATACTGGATTTGGTACATTCAGATTTATGTAGACTAATGTTAAAGTCACTTGGTGGTTCTCAGTACTTTATGACTTTCATTGATAACCATTCAAGGAAGATATAGGCATACACTTTAAAGATAAAGGATCAAGTGCTAAGAGTCTTTAAAGAGTTTCATGCCTCAGTTGAAAGAAAGACTGGGAAGAAGCTAAAATGCATCCAGACAGACAACTGTGGAGAATACATTGGGCCTTTTGATGCCTACTGTAAAAAGCATGGTATTCGGCATCAGACAACGCCTCCAAAAACACCGCAGCTGAATGGTCTGGCTGAAAGGATGAACAGAACTTTGATGGAGAGAGTTAGATGTTTACTCTCTCATGCAAAGTTATCAAAGAAATTTTGGGGTGAGGCTTTACTAACAGTAGTACATGTGCTGAATCGCTCACCTTGTGTCCCTTTAAAGCTAGATGTTCCAGAAAAAGTATGGTCGGAAAAAGATGTTTCCTACAACCATCTGCGAGTGTTTGGGTGCAAAGCCTTTGTTCATATTCCAAAGGATGAAAGGTCCAAACTTGAGACTAAGACATGGCAATGTGTGTTCATTGGATATGGTCAAGATCAGTTTGGTTACAGATTTTATAATCCAGTGGAGAAGAAATTAATTAGGAGTCGTGATGCTGTGTTCATTGAAGATCAGACCATTGAAGATATTTCTAAAGCCAATGGTGATTCAACTTATTCGGAAGTTATTCCTCCAACACCGGTGCTAAGACAAGTTAGAGATGAAATACAAAATGATCAGCCTGAGATAGGTGATCCAGATGCTCCCGTTGAGATTCCATCAGAAGATTTTGATGATGATGATGGTGTTCATGATCAACCACCAGTTCTAATGAGTTCTCTAGAACTGAGACGATCTACTAGAGTTCGACAACCCTCTACTAGATACCCTGCAAATCAGTATGTGTTATTAACTGATGTGGGAGAACCAGAAAACTTTGAAGAAGCAATGGACGATGAACACAAGAAGAAGTGTATTGAGGCCGTGCAAGATGAGATGAAATCATTGCATGAGAATAAAACTTTTGAACTGGTGAAGCTACCAAAAGGCAAGAAGGCTTTGAGGAACAAATGGGTGTTTAGAATCAAGCATGAAGAGAACAGTTTCCATCCAATATTCAAAGCTAGATTGGTCGTCAAGGGATTCAGCAAAAGAAAAGGGATTGACTTTGATGAGATATTTTCACCAGTGGTGAAAATAACATCTATTTGAACAGTGCTAGGGTTAGCAACAAGTCTTGACCTTGAGGTTGAGCAAATGGATGTCAAAACTGCATTCCTTCATGGTGATTTGAAGGAAGAAATATACATGAAGCAGCCAGAAGGTTTCAAGCAAAAAGAAAAAGAGGACTATATTTACAAGTTGAAGAAAAGCCTGTATGGCTTGAAATAAGCACTAAGACAGTGGTATAAGAAGTTTGAGTCAGTTATAGGGGAGCATGGTTACAAGAAGACTACTTCAGATCACTGTGTTTCATGCAGAAATTCTCTGATGATGATTTCATTATTTTATTGCTCTATGTGGATGACATGTTAATTGTTGGCCAAAATATTTCTAGAATTGATGACTTGAAGAAGCAGTTGAGCAAGTCTTTTGCTATGAAAGACTTAGGGCCAGCAAAACAACACATTCTTGGCATGAAGATAACTAGAGATAGAAGCGCCAAGAAATTATGGTTGTCACAAGAGAAGTATATTGAGAAAGTACTTCAAAGCTAAAGAGGTTAGTTGTCCTCTTGCTAATCATTTTAAGCTAAGTTCTAAGCAGTGCCCTTCCACAGATGAAGAAAAGGAAGAGATGGACAAGGTTCCATATGCTTCAGCAGTTGGAAGTTTAATGTATGCCATGGTGTGCACACAGCCGGATATTGCTCATACAGTTGGAGTAGTGAGTAGATTCCTTTCAAAACCTGGAAAGGAACATTGGGCTACAGTAAAGTGGATATTCAGGTATCTTCGGGGTACTTCCAAAATATGCTTATGTTTTGGAGATACCAAACCTGTGTTAATTGGATACACAGATGCAGATATGGCCGGTGACATAGATTCGAGAAAATCTACTTCAGGCTACCTGATCACTGTTTTAGAGGGAGCTGTGGTATGTCAGTCAAAGTTACAGAAGTGTGTTGCACTGTCCACTACTGAATTAGAGTTCATCGCAGCAACTGAAGCTAGTAAGGAGTTGCTATGGATGAAAAGTTTCTTAAATGAACTTACTTTCCACCAAGAAAAGTATGAACTATTTTGTGACAATCAAAGTGCAATTCACCTTGGAAAGAATGTCTCCTTTCACTCGAGATCGAAGCACATTGATATGAGATATCACTGGATCATAGTTGCATTGGAGAAGAAGCTACTACAGCTTGAAAAGATCCATACAGATGAAAATGGATTTGATATGTTGACTAAGACTCTTCCAAGAAACAAATTTGAATACTGTCGATCAGCTGCAGGATTGGTGGAACCCCCCACTTAGGTCGGGAGGAGGAGAATTGAAAGGTGCATCCCTCCATAAGTGAGGCCATGACTTATAATATTTAAAAAAAAGGGGGCCAAGTTGCAATTTAACTAAAGTTGCAACCAAATTTTGTAATTTACTCCAAAGTCAAAAATGACAAAAGAGTTTGGCGTAGCCTGAGGAAAATTGAAAAGGGGAGGCTGTTGCAGCTGAAAACACGTAAAGAAAGGAGAATGCAAATTTAATTTTTGCATCTGAGAAAAGGAGAAGTTGCTCTATAAATAGAGCCTTCGACCCTTCTTTCTCTCTATCCTTTCATCTCACAGAGAAGGCTCACTTTGAGAGAGAAAGAGTGAGAAGAAAAATAGAGAGAGTGCCTCAGAAAGTTTCTGAGAGGAAAAATAGTGAGTCCAATTTGTGAAGATTATTATCCACAAATTGAAGAAATAATATTGTATTATTTTTGTAAGTGAGAGGTCCACCTAAGGGTGAAGATTGTATTCCCATTATTGTTATAGTGGAAGATTTAAGCAGCATACGAGTCCTGTGATTTTTACCTAATTTGGGTTTTCCACGCTAAAATCTTTAGTGTTATTTTTGTCTATTGTATTTTTGGGAATTATCATAGGTTTGTGAGAATTGTTTTGATTTTACAACCACCACGCACACCATTGTTTTTCCCAACATAGTCATCAGAACTGTCAAATCTCTCGAGAAATTAAACCTTCGATATGTACATATCCAAATAATTCCTCCAACCTGGGAAATTAAATGTCTCTTTTTTTTTACTAAATAATAATAATAATAATTATTATTATTATTCACAAATATTGTTATTAAAATAAATATTAAATTGATATTTTAAAGTTACATTCTTAAATATCCTAGAAATCTTGACTTGAATCAAAGAATTATGGAATTCCTTTGTAGTCAGAACCGTCACCTCGGAAATTAAATGTCTATTCTTTCTAATGAATTAATTTGCATCATTAATTTCTTTGGATTTTTTAGTTTTACAAAACTTGCACACTGTTTGATTTATGTAACAATATACTTGGAAGCCCCTTCAGAGTTTGAGGTATGCTTGTTTAAATTATTGGGGATACAAAATCTTAAATAAAATTGCATTACACACATTTTAATATAAACAAATCAAATATTGAGTCCATCAAAAGCAAGTTTGAAGTTGAGAACCTTCGTAAGAGACCACATGATGTGTGTCTAACGCAACCGTATGTTTATTTATAGTAAATACTTTATACAACATGTTAAAAATACATAAAAAATAAATCTTCAATTTAAACATATGCATAAGAATTGATCTTGACAGCATGAAAATACAAGTCAATGATATCTCTATTAATTATTTTTTATAATTTTTCATTAATTTTGAATATTCTTGTTGTAGGTTAAGATAGTAGAAATAAGTTAATGTTTACAATATTAAAGACGTTAGACCTTAGTCACAATCTTAATTTGGATGAGAGTATCATGGAAGCCTCCGAACGTTATACAAATGCAAATATTGAATCTATCTAAAGCCAGTTTATACTTGAGGACCTTCGTTAACGAGACTACATGATGTGTGTCTTCCATCTCTAACATATCTATTCCTATCAGGCAAATATGGATTTAGAGACGGGGATCGACTTGAGATGACAAATGTATATATGTGCTAGGTACTTTAATATGAATATTCAGCTTTAAACTGGACATTTCGTTTTCTCAATAAACTCCCACCAAAAAATGAATACCCATCTTAATTAGAGTAAATATATAAATTAGTCTCTCAATGATATGTTTATTATTTAACTTTTGAAATTTGAGTGTCAAATGAGTTAGTCTTCATTCTTTTTGGAGGAGTAAATTGTATATCTAATTATCTTTAATAGATTTAATAATGATGTTTAACGAGTTCATAAAATATATGGACTAAATTGTATAATGTTAAACTATTAAGAATTAAACAATGAATCTATGTATATTTTCAAGTGGAAACTGAAAGCCTTTCTTGGAATAAGTCATTTCAATTGGAATATCTAAAAGTGACTTCTCGTCAGGTAAACTTACCTACAAGAACTATTCCTACCTTCCTTTTGCACCAACATGGTTTGAAATACATTAATCTCTCAAACAATAACCTTGTTGGTATGTTTCCAAACTGGTTACTTGTGAACAACTCAGCATTAATTCGTGTCTCACTGAATGATAACTCTTTTGATGGACTCTTTCAAATACCCTCTAATCTAAATTACCAACCCATGAATGAACTACGTGTATTGGAATTATCAAACAATAATACCCTTATATTTTTAGATCTATCTCATAATAAATTCTTTGGAGTTATACCCTCATGCATATTCACATCATTCTTACAATTCTTTCATTTGCGAGGAAACAAATTCACTAGTTCCATACCTCAAAGTTTATCTGAAAGTTCCGATTTAATAGCAATTGATCTGACAGACAACAAATTTTCTGGAAGAATTCCAATGAGCATCTATAATCTTACGTTCTTGCATTTTCTTTCATTGGCAAGTAATGAGTTAGAAGGCCAGCTCCCTAGTGAGATATGTCATCTTGGACATATCAAAATGTTAGACCTTTCACATAATAGTTTTACTGGATTTATACCCTCATGCTTCAACAATATGACCTTTGATGGGAACCAAACAGATATGTATATAAATGTAGATGCATATTTTCTAACACTTGAGGAAGCTTATCAATATGGCTTTCTTCATCTGAGACACTATGATTCTTTTTCCTGGGATAGCTATCAAGAAATGCAATTTGTGGCAAAAAGTTTATCTTTGTCATACAAAATGGTTCAACAGATGACAGGATTAGATTTGTCATCAAATCAGCCAACTGGAGAGATTCCATACCAAATAGGAGACTTATTTGCCCTTCATGTTCTTAACTTGTCCCACAACTATTTGAATGGAACTATTCCAAAAAGCTTCCAAAATTTGAAAACAATAGAGAGCTTAGACCTTTCTTGCAACTACTTGAAAGGACAAATCCCTCTTCAATTGCAGGACTTGTACTCTTTATCAACCTTCAATGTGTCTTACAATAATTTGTCAGGTAAAGCACCTGATCAAGGAAAATTTGGAACTTTTGATAGCAATAGCTATAAAGGAAATCCATATCTGTCTTGGAGCAATAGTAACAGACGCATTGCAACACTACCATCCTTGCAAACTCCTTTGAATGACACTCAGAAAAGCGAACCTATCATTGATGTCATTGCATTCTATTGGAGTTTTGGTGCAACCTATGTTATGGTACTCTTGACATTGGTGATAATCCTTTGGATCAATCCTCGTTGGCGGAGAGCTTGGTTTTATTGTACCAATTTATGTCTCCAAAAATCCTTTGGTCAATTTTTTGAAGATGCATTATTCTAGAAATCTTGTAAAATAATGACGCATGCTTCTAGAAATCTTCTAAAACAATGAAGCATGCTTCTAGAAATCCTCATTGGTGTGCAAAGTGTCCAAACCTCACCTAATGAAGCATGCTTTATTTTGCATGTGATTACAAATGTTATTTTAGATACTAAATATTAGTGTCATAAAAATCTGTTTTGCTTTATATTTAAATTTAATATTTTGTTATTCATCTCTTAAATGTTTTTCCATTGTTATTGCCATTCCAGTTCATATAATATATACATATAACCAAATATATTTATGAAATTCATATTAAATAAACCATGTAAGCAGACTTATATATATATATATGGTAAAATACAGATTGGGACCGATCCCTTAAAATTTGATATTTAATTATTAGTCCAAGTTTTAAATCATTTCCCATGAAAACCAGTGTTTAGTCCTCTTGATTAGCTGAAATTTAACTAGAATTCTGATTCTTGCCTCCTTTATTTTGAGTATGAGCCAAGTTGACAATTATAATACTTGTGCTATCATTTTTCTTCTTTTACTTTTGTCTTCTATCTTGTTGCTCCATTACCTCCCCCACCTATAAAGAGGTTGTTCCTTGAATACCTTCTTCTCGTGACTGATAGAAAGTTGCATGGCCGACAAGGTTTTCTTCCCTGTTTTAACTCCCCTCCTTAACTCTTCAACGGCACCAAACAAGGTTCTTGTCAAAATGAGGACTTGGCATTGTGTAAGGCCACAGTTGCCACAAGGGCCACAATGGCCATAGACTCGATCAAGGTTGAGGCTCCGAAGCCCAAATCTTATAATGGGCAGAGGGATGTGAAGGAGCTAAACAATTTTCTATTGGACCTAGAACAATACTTCGAATCATGCTTTTATTTTAATTTATTCACTGTGTATGGTTCACTTTTGGATCAGCTAGACACAATAAGGCGATCATATATATTCTTCATGAACCCTCTAGGATTGCCTCTTTGTAATGTATGGTTACTGAATCCAGTTAAAAACAACGAATCTTCAATCTTTTTGAGCTTTTAACGTATACTCATTGATAGTCATTAAGGGAATATCAAATAATGTTAAGAATATCAAAATTCGGGAAAATGATATGGCAGTAAAATTTGTAAAAGATTAAGTTTATAATAATTATTTAGTAATATAGTTGATTTTGATTCACACATATCAAATAATCCATTTTCTATATTGAATCAGTGGTGTTTGGCCAAATGCAAAAAATGAAAAAAAACAAAAATTGTTGTTATATATCCATAGATTCATTACTTCGATAGTGTAGGTGCAAAACTTATTTATCCAAATACTACATCCCAAAACTTAATTATCAAATGCTCTACATTCTGCAATTTTTTATTCTAATCTTTTTTTGTTTTAAATGGAACTCAGCCTCTCTAATATCAACAACGTTACATATATATATATATATATATATATATATGGCCGTTGTAAAAAGCCCAAGTGTTCCGGTAATTCAAGCTTTTGATTGCCACTCTCTCAACAAATTGCTGAAACTTGTTGCTAAAATTTGTCATAGGCAAAAAAGGTTAATTAAAAGCATGTTTGACCTTATAATGACTGGTTGAAGTGGTGGCAATTGTTTAAATTGTAAAATCGACAAATATTAATTTTTTTAAATGTATAATTTGCAGAGAATCATAGGCGGATGACGAGTTTAATTATAGTTTTTTTTTCTATATATGTACTATGTAATCTTTGGAGCTTAAATTCTTCCCATTTCTATTTCAATTCGGTGGATTTAAGCTCTTGGTTTGAGAAATTTAAATTATAGGACTTAAATGTAAAAATCCTAAGTGGGTAATATAGAATTAGAGAAGTTGAGAAGTAACTAGGAATTTTAGTGTTTAAGAATTTATTTAGTCGTTAAGAAATCTTAAATATTGGATCACAATATTAATTTTTTGAAATTGATTGTAATTTATAGGCAATCTTGAGGATACCACCTTTGACGGGACTCAAGTTTTGTGAGATGTCACGAGTGTTAAAAACTGTATTTCGACACCTTCAGTAAGCAAATGGCATTTCTATGGCTTGGTTTAATGGTTTTTCAACAATTGGTATAATTAATCTTTTATAGTCATTTGAAATATCTCAGTTGATATTTTTATGCTATTTTAATATTCTATAACTTTAAACATTGTTGACATTATTTTTATTCAACTTGGGACAAGCTTGAGGAAATCATCGCTCCCTCTGAGAAACTATGATTGGATTTGAAATTATACGTTATATTGAGAATTGGATCCTGTTGGGTTTTGATTGAAAATGTGAAGGACTATGATATGTGAAAATTGATTCCTTTAAATGCAATTGAACAAGTTCCTTGAGGATGTTATGACATTTGAATATTGGATATCTAAGGTTGATTTGATATTATTTGCATTTGGTTTGATGGGGTCATCTGTATCAGCATTCTTAAATTTTAAAATTTAAATTTGCATTTTATTTTAGAGAACTTTTGACTAGATCCAGTTACTAACAGCAGAACTATTAGTCTTTGGTACACTAGATTTTGACCTCAGCTAGTAGGAGTTTTGCTAGTCCCGTGACACATGGATTGGAATTATATGAAATGAATCTAAAAAGAAGATCCCATGAATATGGTTTCATCACAAGAGCAAAATTTCATGTCTAATTGGTTGTTTACACTTTTTGAACTGTGTCCATGTCTCTTCAGTGACTTACCTTGCATGAGCTGTGTGCTCATGTATGTTTGATTATTCTATATATTAGAATCACCCCGACGATTTTTAATGCTTATTATAATTTAACTTTTCTGAAAATTTTGCTGTCAGTTATATGAAAAAGGTGTTATCAATACCCTATGCATGCATGTGTTTCTCTAACAAGCTTTTCATTCCTTTTGTTTCAACAAATAGACATGTAGACAAGCGCCAAACATAGCTTTCAAGAACATTCATCTCATTTAATTATATATAATAAACTTAGAATATAATAAATGACAAAATAAAAAATAGTTTGTCCATGCCGTCTAAAAATCACAATGACACGGCTATTCATAATATTAATTTGGTCATATATTCCTTTGGACCAAGAAGTAAGAGGCTCAACAAATATATTAAGCCAAAAGAATATTTTATGTCCGTAACATTTGTACTGACTTTCGTTTATACCCCATAATATTTTTTTTGGCCTGTTTATATTTTATATGTTTCAATTTTTGTCATATATATCATTTTTTTGTAACTTCGTCTGATAAATTAACAAAACTGCTAGCCTGGTGCCAGCATGAAAAACTTCTTCCTCCACATCACCTGCTAAGTATACTATAAGTCATAGAATGTCAAAATTATTCCTGCCTTTCCATTTTCAACGTTTAACAAATATCTTTGTTATGTGGGGAGTTGAAATTCTGTAATATTTATTTTTAACTAAATTGAATTAAATGAAAATAATGTATTTGACGTTTTAGTATGATTCAGTAAATGATGATGCTCATATGGTTAGAGTTTTTTTGTTAACAAAATCATAAAAATGTCACCTGTTATTTAGTTATAATTTTGTTTTAAACGTTTTATATTTCAAACCTATTTTATAAACGAAATTCTACCAATATATTTTCAGTCATGTTTTCTATTTCAAGAAAATAAAAACATAAAACTCTGTCCTTTGCGATGAAGCATGTCACACTGACATGAGACAATGTCCACATTTTACAGTTTTTGTATGGATATGAAAATTAAATTTCAAGGCTCTAAGATTATTTTCTAGCACTCTACAACTAAATTATTTTTCTCCTAATTTTATGAAATTTTATTTATTTTTGTATTTTTTTGTTGATATTTTGGGATTCCTAAGGGCCTCCTTTGGTACCATTGTGAAGGAGGAAGGAATGGAAAAGCAACTTCCGCAACTGTGCATTGATCAGGTGTTATCTACAATGCATTGATGGTCTCTAGAATTTCTGCTTCCAATTTTTTGAACGAAACTTTTCTATCCCTTCATTAATGGAAAAGTATATCAAGGAATAGAATCTGACTAGAGAAAATGCGGGGACTTTCAGAACTGTTCTTATTCGTATACCTGCAATTTCTTTTCTGCCCTTTGGTTTGTGCGCCGCTGTCCCAAACTTGCTGTGCTTCTACTTCGCTGGTGAGTTTCTCATCTCCTCGTTGGAAGAAAGTATGGAAGAAGCTGTAAAATGAAAAAAAGTGATAGAAGATATGGAAGAAGCTGAAGGGATTACTCAACAGAGAAGTTTCTTGGTTGTATTTTCTTTCTTACCAAAATGTTCGTTCTGCTCTTCTGTATCTAAATTAGGTTGTGCAGTTTCGATTTCATACTGAAAAGTTTGATGTTAACTTGGGTTGATTCAACTTTACAGTGTTGGGAAGATATTTTACAATTGGATTCATAAATTATTGGGATACTCTCAGAGATTTCAGTGGTCGAGTATTGAAACTTATATGGTGGAGTACTTTTGGGATTCTTGTAGTCGCGTTCTTAGTGGAGGGGAAGGGATTTTTTTTTTAATTTTTTCTTTTTGTTGAAGGGAAGGGATTTTACAATTGGGTTTATAAATTTTTGACTGAAATTAAAAAAAAATGAGGGGTAAGATAGTAAACTAATAATTTTTCCTTTCTTTTTTTTTCCTCTAAAAAAATCATATCAAGCAAAGTTTTTTTTCCTTTTCATTATTTCAGTTTGGTTAAAATATACTTCACGTCCCTATACTTTAAAAGCAATAAATTTAGTCCTTGTCATTTCAAAAATTATGAAATTGGTCCTTGGAGTTACTCTTACATTAAACAACCGTTAGTTAACATGTCTTAGGTAATCAACCGTTAGTTAACATTTTTACCAGTATACATGGCAGCCATGTGGACTCCTAAAATTTCTTTAAAATTTATTTATTTAGATCCTTGGTCAAAATTTTTTTTTATTTAATTTTTGATATAAAATCGTTTTCTACTTTGTCTAGATGTCTAGTTTAAGAATATATTTTTTTGTCAAAATCATTTCTTACAAACTTTTCTATTTGTTTATTTTAGACCCTGTTCTTCTCATTCATACTTTTTTTTCTCTCGGTTTATAATTTGATTTTTAGTCTTGATACGATTTAATCTATCATTTCTACCAAAAATAATACAATAAATAAATAAAAATTCAAGTTTCAAGGCTTACCTTTTATTCACTTAGGTCCTTGGTCAAAATTTTTCTTTTGTCCAATTTTTGATATAAACTCGTGTTCGACTTCCTCTAAATCCCTAGTTAAGAATACATTTTTTTCTTTTTCAAGATTATCCCCTACAACTTTTTAGTTTGTTCACTTTAGTCCCTATTATTCACTTTCATAATTTTTTTCTTACGTTTTGGTCCTCCAAATCAGTCAATAATTTCATTTTTAGTCATAATATGATTCAATCTATCATTTATATTTAAGAATAATACAAGAAATGAATTAAAATTTAAGCTTCAAAGCTTACCTAATTAAAACCAAAACTCCCAAATGTATATTCATATATCAATATATATGACTTTGAAAAAGATAAAATATATGATAATCTAATCATTCAAACTCAAATACAATCCGACAATCACTGATATTGGTGCAACAAACTTGCATATTTTATTATATACGACGATAATTATATTTTATAAAGTTTTGTTTACCTATGTGAATAAAAGGTAAACTTTGAAACTTGAACTTTAATTCATTTTTGGTATTGTTTTTAGGTATAAATGATAGATTGAATCATATCATGACTAAAAATGAAATTCTAGATTGATTTGGAGGACTAAATCATGAGAAAAAAGCATGAAAGTGAAGAACATAGACTAAAGTGAACAAACGGAAAAGTTTGTGAGATGATTTTGACAAAGAAAAAAATGTATTTTTAAAATAGGGACCTAGACAAATTAGAAGACAAGTTTATATAAAAAACTGGACAAAAGGAAAATTTTAAGCAAGGACCTAAGTGAATAAAAGGTAAGGCTTGAAGCTTGAATTTTAATTCATTTCTTGTATGTATTTGGGGTAGAATTGATAGAATAAATCATATCACAATTAAAAATGAAATTATGGACTGATTTGGAGGACTAAACTATGAGAAAAAAGCATAAAAGTGAAGAACAAGAACTAAAATGAATAAACAAAAAGTTTGTGGAGGATATTTTGACAAAGAAAAAATATATTTTTAAACTAGGGATGTAGATGAAATAAAAAAAACAAGTTTATATCAAAAATTAAACAAAAGAAAATTTTTGACCAATGACCTAAGTAAATAAATGGACACTTTTTTTTAGGGAGTCTACGTGGCAGGCACGTGGCAGATACTTTTTGTCATGTGGAAGTTTAGTCAGCGCCACGTATATTGGTTAAAATGTTGACTAACAGTTGACCAACCTAAGACTAACTCCAAGAACCAATTTAATAATTTTTGAAACTACATGGACTAAATTCATTGCTTTTAAAGTATAGGGACCAAAATCATTTTTAATTGAAACTATAAGGATTTCAAATATATTTTAACCTTTCAATTTATATCATATCAAACATATATTTTTTCTTTTTATTATTATTTTTTTCCATTTTGCTTTCATTTCCTTTCCCTTCTTTCTTTGCTTACAAAACAGGCCCTAAGCATCCTAATAAATCCCCCGCATCGCACAACAACTCCTACATTGAATTGTGGGTGCTTCACTGTTTCATAGATTTTGATAACATTTTTTTTATTTATTTTGGGTCTCTTTCCAATATATGACACAAAAAGAACTTTGATAACTTTGTACCATGACATTTAAATCTAAAAGTTCCCTTCCCTTGCGAGATTGATTCAACAATCTCTTCAATGTCTCTTGTTTCTCTTTATACATACTTCGACCAGCAGCTACTAAATGAAGTTAAAGAACCAAAGAGACACTTGCGATAAAGTTGAAGGTTCAAATCGGAATAAAATAAAATTGAGGAACCAAAGTAAAACCTAAGGTAAATTTAAGTGATCAAATCGAACAAAATTGGTAAAGGAACCAAATAAAATTTAAGGTAAAGTAATGGGATCAAAATGCTATTTTAGCGTAGTGTGTTAAAACTTTTCTTTTCAATGCTAAAAAATTAAAAAAAAAAATATCATTTTAAAAATAAGTTAGCTTGGGGATAAATTGAAATATATAGAACAAATAAAGCGCAATATAAAATAATATGATTATAAGAGGAATATATTAGAAATGAGTAGAAATATGAATATTATTTAAATAAAAGGAAATTATGTTACAGAGGAGGTCCAATGTGTTGTTACAACTGAAGTAAGAATTCCCAACGGCAAGTTGACGGCCCTTTGACCCTCCAACGGCTCTCTCTAATTTGAAATTTGAAGTGCTTAAATGCCCCGCTTTCCTTCTGTCTCTGATAGTCTTGTGAAGGAGAAACACGAGTTAAAAGAAGAGGTATTCAGGGAGTGCGACTTAGGATTTATTTTCAGTGGCGCTTATATCTGATGCTTCCTTTCCATCTCTCTCTCTTCTAACGCTAGTGCTCTGTTTTCTGATTCAAGATTCTAGTTTATATCGGTTACTTTGTTTTTCTTATTGTCGATTGTTTTGCATACCTTTCTCTCTCTGGTGTTCCAAAGATTCTCTTGTTTTCGCAGGTTATATTAGAAAATTTTTGTTTTGGATCATTCTTCAGATCAGATGGTTGGTGATCACGAAGATCTGAAATTCTCGTATTTTGATTCTTGTGAATCTTGTAAGTCGTGAATTCACAACACACTCTGCTTAATTTCTCTACAGATCTGTTTTGCACTCTTTCAAACGACGTGTTGTGTCGTCGCCTACTCAAATTTTGTCATGCATCATTGATTCAATAACATGTAGTTTCTGAAACATTTTATGATGTCAGATGAACAGTCTTGGTCTTTTTGGGCTTTTCACGGAGAAACATACTAGGTTTTATACTTGTCAGCAAAATATTGCATATTATAGAAGACTTTATAATGTGATCTTTTGATATAGGTGTTGTTGCTTATTGATCTTTTGATGTTTTATATTCGTGTCCTTTAGTTTTGAATGACTATCCATTGCTTACTTAGTATAGTTTGTTTTTCTGTAGGTTAATGCACTAATGACATGAAACTTCCCAAAGCCTTATTATATGTTAGTATTATAGTATAGAAGAATAGATGATGACAAAATTTTTGGATATATTTGTAATCTAAATTGTAATGTTGTATATTTCTTCATATTCTTGATTACCCTTCCATTTTTACTTGGTCTGTAAACTTTTTAAAAATTGTAGTCCATGCTGTGCTTGTAAGCTGGTTTCTTTTTCTTTATTTTGATATAATAACTAAATCTGTTATGTTTGGTTCTCTTATTCAATAATCAGCTTGAAACCATCCTTGGACAATGGACAATGGATCACTGGATAAAAAAGATAGTAGCACTAGCATCTTAGACCCCATAGTAGATTGGTTATAGAACCAGTTATTGCTGAGAGTGAAAATCGTCGAGCCCAGCATGTTGAGGAACCTATTTCCCTTATCTCTTTCGAAACAGCAGAAGCCCCGGTTCAAACAGAAGTAATCCGACAACCTTCTCCTCCACCCGTTCTTGCTCTAGTACAAGATTTAATCCCATCGCTGTCACATGTTACAGAGGCAGACTGTAAGCCAGAGACTCCCTCATCAGATGAGTTTGTTCGTGCTGAAACTCCTCTGCAAGTTTACATTGTGAGAGTCAATAATCTTTCTGTGTCAATTTTTTTGATGTAGTCTTCTTTTAAGTTAAAAATGTCTTGTGAAGCATACCCAAGGTTTTTCCAAGTATCTAGTTTATTACCATATTATATATATATATAAATAATGGAAGTTATAGTATACAAAATGCTAACTGTTGTGTTACAAAAGTACAACGTTATTCTCTCTTTCCTAAACAAATTGTTCTATTCTACCTGCTTTGATGGAGAATTTTATGAAGCTTGCTAAGTTAAATACTGACAAAAATTTAGAGACTTGTGGCGTCCTTGCTGTTTTACTTGTAAGTGCTGAAAACACCTTTTGGCATAACATGTATACATGAATAGATCCAAGATGGGGTTGAACCCCAACATATTATTGTCCAGTAACTTACCCGGAAACACCTTTTGGCTAATATTTTGTTAATTTCAGGTAACAAACTGGTTCATTAAGGCTCGGGCGCGTCTCAGGAAGCCAAAGGTTGACAAAAGTTTGGGGATTATGAGGTCATGAGTTGCAATCTGTCCTCCCACGGTACGCCTAAAGTTCCTAGAGATAATAATTACATATAGTTCTAATAAAAATTCTAAATAACAATAAGTGATTAATGTGGACTATCATAAAATTACTTAAAATAAAGAGAATAATATTTTTTTTCTAAAATGAATAAAGAGAATAAAATTAGTTAAAATAAAATAATTTTTAATTATTCAATTTCTTTTTTAAAAAATGACATAAGGATTAAGATTTAGCTTAACTATTTTTTTATTATCCTTTCCCTTCTTATTCTTGTTGTTCTCCTTCTAGGAGGAGAAGGAGGGAGAAGGAGAGGAAGGAAGAAGAGAAGGGGAAGAAGGATAATTAAAATTTTTTAAGCTAATTTATTTCTTATGTTATTTTTTCAAAAAGAATTTAAATAATTAAAATTATTTAATTTTAATTAATTGTGATTTCTTTATTAATATTGGAAATCATATTAAATTAATTATTTTATAATATTATATATGAATTACTTATTGATAATTTAGAATTTTTAGTAGAATTTTATGTATATTATTTTTCTAATATTATTTATACATTCATAGTTCCTCTCCTCCTCCTCCCCCTCATCTTTTTCTTCTTACTCTCATTCTCATTCTCTTTGTTCTCCTTTACCTGAAAGTCCTTCACCATCTCTTTTCCTCTTCATCTACTGCCTCCTCCAACTTTTTATTCTCTTTTCCTCTTCCTACTTTTCTCCCTCTCCTTGTTCTCCTTCCTCTACTCCTTATCATTCCCTTTGTTGTTATTTTTTATGTTATTATAGTTGGTTTTGTTGGTTTTTTTTTGGCCATTGTCATAATGGTTGTTGTGTGTCACAACCCAAAATGGGGCCCATGACCCTATGACCGACGTAGATGGTGTGCCACCCACACCACCGCAACCCAAACAATGAATAAACATCCTAGGAGGCCTACTCAGTTGCAGATAATTTTTAAACTTAGATAGAAATAACCTTACCCTTACAATAGGGAGGCAACCTTGCTACTTAGATTGCTGAGCTAACCAATCTTCCGAACATAAAACTGTGAGGGGTTGAGTCTTGTCCACTGACTCACCAAAAATATTCCTACGTACCATATTTATAAGACTACACTCATACCATTTGGCACTAAACAATGCAATTATTGCATACAACCCACACCGCTACATTACCCCTAGTGAATCCCCTAATTTACTTACCCAAACATAAGCAATCATATATGTAACATCCTAAACTCTTAACAAATGTAAACGAAGAACCACTTACATGACATAATTGTGATGCAAACCAACACAGATGGGGCTACCAACGTACCATGCTTATGCAATATGCAAAAAGTCTCTTGAACCGTACGTGTCCGTGCCAACATACTGTGCTTACCTAAACCAAATCATTATCACATATCACAATTCATCAAGTCCAGAGGAGCTGACTAAGTCACAATACAATAAAAAGGTTACACTCAAAACAATCCATCCAAATATACGAACATCAGGCACTCATGGCCTTCTCCACAAATCGTAGCACTGTCGGTAACTACTGGATATAACCCTAAGTATGTCTCCACCTAGACTTTGGTTCATGCCCTATTACGGAAACTACTAATCACAGCCCCCAGAAATGAGCCCTTAATGGGTCTATGTCTAACAATCACTAATCCTTTTAGGTATACTCTTTTGGTCTTTGCCCATGCCTGTTCCAACAATTGCCAATATGTGACCCCAGGAATGCACATTAGCTCTCTTCCTCTAACCTCGGGTGTGACCCCTGTAAACTTTGGCCTATGCCTTATTCTTGCAACTACTAATCATAGCCCCCGGGAGCACACCATTTGGTCCTCATCCAAGCACAAGCACAATCACACACAACTATAAGCATTCCACAACCATATATACAAACATCATAGCATACAAAGTCCACACTCATGCTATGTTACAAAAATCAACTCATACTACATTACACAGAGCATCTACATAGCTCACTTAATAACAAACTAAGCCACTTAGCATAAGCGCAATATAAGCATCATCATAGTCATTCTATCACACATAACAAGTTAAGTCAACCCCTAGTTCCACACAAATCTTAAATGCCCATGTAGACCATGTTCTTCACAACCCCTTCATGAGGGTGATGAAGGTATATATGTACGAGTATGTACATATCCTTACCCAAAATTAAACATGAGACTTATGAAATTTAAGGGTCTGTAGGTGTATGTATGTACGTACCTGCAATGATGATTTGTAAGTTGATGTGTATAGACATATATGTAAGTGTTGTTCCATAGTCTTTACAATAAGTGGGAACTGGGCTCGTGCAAAGTGACTCACTAAGGTATGAACTCATACACATACATACTCATCAACAATGTCCTTTTGTGTTAAATTACACACTTTGACTTGGCCTAAGCCATGGTACAATATTTGTATAATCAGTCCACATCTATCCACCATGCATTTGTAACATTTATCTTTACCTATTTCACCATCATGCACCTAAGTATAGTATATTTACGTATATACTTTGGGGGCACCCAAGTTTTTTTTACTATTTCCCTAGCACATAGTTCTTACATTACTCAAGTTCTACATTCACATACAATTCATTCAATTATTTCACATGTTAGGGGGGTTTCATTTGCATCGACACACATTGCCAAAGCAATACATTTCATATGCATCAACAAGAATGCCAAAAAATAAAGTGAAAAAGGGAACGAGCAAGATAAGGTAGGAGTTTTCCTCACCTCAATTTCATGCTACCAAAGCTACCTTAAACCTCAACGTTTTATTGAGCTGATCTTGTTTAGATCCTTTGGAGAGGTATCCTAAACAATTAGAGTTGGAAACATATAAGAAAAAGCATGAAACATCATGTTTTATAGTCTCCTCAGCCCTTGCAGCAGTGGTCATTGGGTGCAATCCACCACTACAGTGGTGACTTATAGTAGCCTTCATGAAAATCGTCCTTATCTCGACTTTTCTTGATACCTAATCCAAATTTTCATTATTTTTCATGATTCTTGCTTCTAAATCTTATATCCAAGCATTAAGAAACATCCCCAAACAAGAAAATCTCACTATTTCAAAGATTAACTCCCAAATCATCATTTTCCTCACCCAAAACCTGGTTTTTCCTCCTCTAATCTATCATGGTTTTCTCACCCACAAATTCCCATCTTTTCCTCATGATTCCCACAAATTTCTTGTTCCAAAATCGTCAATAATCATAGGAGAATGTTTGGGAATAAGACCCAAGTTCGGACAATCACTCTCTAAACCATTTTTAGACCCCTAATCCCTATATATCAAAATGTGGGAATAAGACCCAAGTTCAAACAATCAGTCTAAAACATTTTAAGACCCATAATCCCTATATATCAAAATGTGTATAAAGAGAAAGAATTGGGAGTTTACCTTGGATTTTCTCATTTCCAGTGGTGCTTTGTTTCCAGAGAATCATGCCCACACTAGAGATCGATGGTTGGTGAGCTTGTGTGACGATCTAGTTTCTTTCCAGATTGATGACTATCCCTACAAGTTAACATGTGTTCTTACAGCATGCTTTGTCCTCACTCGCATGCTCCCTAGGAAAACTTCTCAAGAATTACTCAGGTTAAGCACACTTAACTGTGAAGTACTTATAAAATGAGCTTCTAAAAAAGAAAGTGCACCTTGTTGTCGTAGGTAGTACCTATCAAATCTTTTAAGCTCTCCTCAATTGTATAGTCTCATACCTGTACAATCTGAAGATACCTTTCATTTCGATGTGGAGTTAGTTCATTCATGTGTTCCTTCGCCTTGAAGCCTGCTAGGAGTCACTCCTTGTTCGTACTTCTATGTACCAACAATCACTCCTCACCCCCATTGGCCCTAGGTATCATATACCCACTGGCTTTCACTTGGTTCATCCTTGAAGCACATCATACTGGGATAGGTCTGGCTCTAATACCAATTTTGTCACGACCCATCCCCTAGGTGCTTGACTGACATGTCACATGGGTATTTCCCAAGACTGTAAGCCTAACTCTTAAAACTAACACTACTCAATCAAGCAAAACATAACATAGGATAAGCAATAATCATCACGTCTATTCTCATACATAAAAGATGCACCAGGGAATAAAAGATACATTGAATTTCCATTTCAAAATAAGTCTCTCTGTGCATTTCTAACTATTCCAATCTGTCATACACAATGCAAGGAATAAATAGTTTGCATACAAAAGAATAAGTTAATATCATGTACAAAATATCTCCCAAAATACTACCCATCGAATTGTCTTATTGAAGACTACAGAGCAACTAAAAGAAGTACCAATTGAGAGGTTCACAAAAAACCAACCCAGGAAATCAATATGGGTTGAGACTCCCGAACGTTCACTACTCCTCTAGCGAATGTTCTTTGATGAAAGCAGGCTTAGAAACATGGAAACAACAAGGTGAGATAAAAAAATCACAATGAGCCAAACAAAGAAACTGATTAGAAGCGGCGGAATGTAAGGAATCAACATCGGTCTAGAGGCCCAATAAGAATTCCATGCCCGAAGGCATAACAACTCTAGCCTTTGGGCTATGAGTATCTCCAGCCTGAAGTCTAAAACAGTTTCCATGCCTATAAAACAATGCATAAACATAATCCCTATGAAATGTTCATTGATCTAGCCAATGTGTTTAACAAACAACGAAGCTCATTCGGTTCCATACATTTCAAATTTACATTTCGGCCAAACATTTACAAAGTATAGCAATTAAATTATTGATCTCAAACTTGTCAAGACACCTGACTTCCCACAATGCACAAATTCAATAATGCATTTTAAATTCCCAACAAGGAATATGTTAGTTACTCACTTGAGTTTCAGCTAATGATTACTAGGAAGGACAATGCCGCTATAGCGGTATTTGACAGAGAGGTAGGTATATTTCCATGCTTCACCGCTATAGCGGTGCGTATTCACCGCTATAACGGTACTATGCAGACATTGCCTCTCCAAAATGTAGATTAACACTCCACAATGAACCCTTTTCCCTTCACATGCAAATTCTACTTCTTTTAACCATGAAAAGCCTCACAATGCATGCAAAATTACTCATGTTCATACCCCTTTTTATCCTATAACCCCTTTTCAATTGATCAGTCAGCAAAAATAAGTGTTAACATTCACAAGTCAGCAATAACAATCCAAGCAGCCCACATTATTGATTCAAAACATTTAATATGCCAACCCTCAACCTCTAGACCATTTCATAGACACTATATGCGAAAAATAACTCCCAACATCAGCGAATTCTGACACATCACAACAACACTAATTATAGCAGACACAATGATCCAGCAACAAAAAAACTAAAAGACAAGAACAACAATTAACTAAGAAAGCTAGAAACTTGGGTTGCCTCCCAAGAGCGCAAAGTTTATAGTCTTCAGCCAGACTTTACCAGGGCGCCTATGCATTCGGTGTTTCAAGATCAAGAGAAGTTCCCTCCCTTTCATCATCATGTCCAAGATAAATCTTTACCTGCTGCCCATTTACCTTGAAGCTTCTGGTACATTCAAGGTCAGATATTTCGATGGCACTGCTTGGAAAGACTTCTTTCACAACAAACGGGCCCGACCACCTTGATTTGAGCTTCTCTGGGAAGAGTTTTAGCCTAGAGTTATAAAGTAGCACCTTCTGCCCCGCATGAAAGGAACGATGTGCAATTTTTTTATCGTGCCACTTCTTTACCTTTTCTTTATAAATTTTTGCATTCTCATAAGCTTGAAGACGGTGGTTTTCCAATTCATTCAATTCCAGTAATTGCTTTTTCCCAGCTTGTTTCAGATCGAAGTTCAAAAACTTCAAGGCTCAGAATGCCTTATACTCGAGCTCAACAGGAAGATGGCAAGGTTTGCCATATACAAGCTGGAATGGTGAGGCATAGAGCTCAACAGGAAGATCGGTGTTTTAAAGGCCGTTCTGTATGACCATAGAGCATCATCAAGCTTCTTGGCCCAATCATTTCTTGAGGCATTCACCGTTTTCTCAAGTATTCGCTTTAGTTATCTGTTGGACACCTCCACTTGTCCACTCGTCTGAGGGTGGTATGGAGTAGCTATCCGATGCTTCACTCCATATTTAGCTAACAAGCTTTCAAGAGGTTTATTGCAGAAGTGAGAACCTCCGTCACTAATCAAAGCCCTAGGCACACCAAACCGACAGAAGATATTCTTTTTCAGGAATCCGATAACGACCCTTGAATCATTGGTTTGAGTAGCAGCAGCTTCTACCCATTTAGACACATAGTCCACAGCCACCAATATATATTGATTAGAGTAGGAAGATAGAAATGGGCCCATGAAGTCAATTCCCCATACATCAAAGATCTCTATCTCTAACATAATGTTAAGAGGCATTTCTTATCGCTTGGATATGTTTCCAACTCTTTGACACTGATCACATCTATCCACAAATTCCCTGGCATCTTTAAACAAGGACGGCCAATAGAAGCCGCATTCTAATACCCGGTTGGCTGTGTGCACGGTGCTATAGTGACCTCCATACTCTGATCCATGACAATGCCACAATATTTTTGCCATTTCTTCCTCAGGTACACATCTTCGAAAAATCTGATATGAACCAAGCCTAAAGAGATAAGGTTCATCCCAGTAATAGACCTTCACATCATGAAGAAATTTCTTCTTCTGTTGATATGTCAACTCAGGAGGGAGTATTCCACATACTAGGTAGTTTGCGAAGTCCGCAAACCAAGGCGATTTATGCTCCTCCACAAAGTACAGATGTTCATCAGGGAATGTCTCTTTTATCTGAATTAACTTCTCTTGCACATCAGTACTCAAGCGAGATAAGTGATCTGCTACCTGATTTTCGGTTCCTTTTCTGTCTACTATTTTCAAATCAAATTCTTGCAGCAAAAGTATCTATTGGATTAATCTAGGCTTTGAATCCTTCTTGCTCACAAGATATTTTATTGCTGAGTGATCAGTGAACACTGTAACACTTGTCCTAACCAAATATGCCTGAAATTTATCAAACGCAAACACCACTGCTAGCAGTTCCTTCTCAGTGGTTGTGTAATTCAGCTGGGCATCTGCTACTGGCATAGTAGATAGGATGAAATAGTCTCTCAGCTCGTTGCCCCAAAACAGCCCCCACGGCATAGTCGCTCGCATCACACATGAGCTCGAACGGCTTGTCCCATTTTAGAGCGACCATGATCGGAACAGAGATAAGCCTTTTCTTCAGTTCCTCAAAGGCTTTCAAACATTCAGCATCAAAGACAAATGGAATGTCTTTTTCCAGCAACTTACATAATAGTTTAGATATTCTGGAAAAATCTTTAATAAACCGTCTGTAGAATCCCGCATAACCCAGAAAACTTCTTATGGCCTTAACTGAATTAGGCGGAGACAATTGCTCAATAACAGAAACTTTTTCCCGATCTACCTCCAACCCACTCTTTGAAACTTTGTGGCCCAGAACTATGCCTTCACGAACCATGAAATGGCATTTCTCCCAATTCAACACCAGATTGGTCTCTTCACATCTCTGAAGCACTTTTTCCAAATTTTGTAGACACAAATCAATTGAAGAACCGAAGACAGAGAAGTCATCCATAAATACTTCCATACTGGTCTCCACCATGTTGGAGAAGATCGCCATCATACATCTCTGGAATGTGGCAGGTGCATTACATAACCCAAAAGGCATCCTTCTGAAAGCAAAAGTGCCATAGGGGCAAGTGAAGGTTGTTTTCTCTTGATCACTTGGGGCTATTGCGATCTGATTGTAGCCACTGTACCCATCCAAGAAGCAGAAATACTCTTGCCCGGCTAGCCTGTCCAACATCTGATCAATGAAAGGCAAGGGAAAGTGGTCCTTACGAGTGGCACTATTTAGCTTCCTATAATCCATACATACCCGCCATCCCGTGACCGTGCGCGAAGGAATGAGCTCATTACGGGCGTTAGCCACTACAGTCATTCCACCCTTTTTAGGGAAGCATTGGACTGGGCTCACCCATGAACTGTCAGATATGGGATAGATAATCCTAGCATCCAGCCACTTAATAATTTCTTTTTTTACCACATCCTTCATCACCGGATTGAGACGCCTTTGGTGTTCCACTGAACCTTATTCTCATCTTCCAAGTGAATTTTGTGCAAACAGAAGGAAGGGTTGATACCCTTTATATCTGCAATAGACCACCCATTTGCATTCTTGTAGCTTTTTAACACCTTCAACAATTGTCCTTCTTGCTCATTAGTGAGCAAACTCGAAATTACCACTGGTAGAGAATCAGAGTCTCCAAGATGATCTATATTTTAGATGTGGAGGAAGTGGATTTAGCTCAAGTACAGGAGGTACCTCAACTGATGGCTGCAATGGTGAGCTAGTTCTAACAGACATATCTAGAGACTCAAAGTAGTTCATGGGCTTGAACATTACAGGAGAAGGGGCACAAGACCTAACCCCTGCTAATTCATATTTCTTGTCATTTTCTCCGTCGTTACCCAAGAGATCCATTAGCTCATCTTTTTCTACTAAATCTAGAATTTGTTCATTCAACTTTCCTTCAAAAATCTGTACGAGGTGACACTCTTCTTGGTCATTCGGTGCTCTCATTACCTTGTTCATATTGAATTTCACCTCCTGATCATTGACCCTCATTATCAGCTCACCTTTATGAACATCAATCAAGGCTCTACCAGTTGCAAGGAAGAGTCTCCCCAGAATGATAAGGATCTCCTTATCTTCTTCAAAATCCAGCACTATAAAATCTGCAGGGAAGATTAGTGTATCCACTTTCACTAAGACATCTTCAATCACTTTATTTGGGTAGCATATAGACCGATCGGCCAGTTGAAGGGTAACTGTAGTAGGACGAGTCTCTCCTAGACCTAGCTTCCTGAAAATGGATAGAGGCATGAGATTTACACTGGCACCCAAATCACACAATGCCCTGCCTGCAAAACTCTTTCCAATATTGCATGGCACCACGAAACTCCCCAGGTCTTGCATCTTGGTAGGCAACTTTCTTTGCAAAATAGCACTACATTCCTGAGTTAATGCCACTGTCTCAAACTCCCCTAGACGCCTTTTACGAGAGAGGATGTCTTTCATAAACTTGGCATAACTAGGCATCTGCTCCAATGCCTCAGCAAATGGAATGTTTATATGAAGTTGCTTCAAAACTTCTAGAAATTTTTTATATTGCCTCTCTAGATTTTGCTTCTTTGCCCTCTGAGGGTAGGGCATGGGTGGAAAAAGATTTTCTGCTGTTACATCTTTTACCACCTTTTTAGCTTTCTCTTTTACCTCTGATGCATCAACATTCTTAGTCACAATTTCTTGAGGTGGGGCTACCTCGCCTTTTACTTCTTCAGTATCTCTTTTCTCTGGTTGAGTATGTGACTTAACAACATCAGGAATTTCCTTGCCACTTCTCCAAGTGATGGCCTTGCATTGCTCATTGCCCTCTCTTCTAGGATTATTCTCAGTATTACTAGGGAGATTACCCTGTTGCCTGTTATTCAGTGCAAGGGCCAGCTGCCCCATATGAGTTTCAAGATTCTTAATAGCCACATTCTGATTCTGAAACATTGATTCACTTCTCTCCATGAATTTCATGAACATGTCCTCCATCGACGGCTTCTTCTCCACTTGAGGTGGTGGAGCTCTATTTTGAGGAGAAAAGTTATTCTGACTATTAAACCCAGGATGATGAGAAGGCTTACCAGAAGACGAAGTAGAGGGGTTAAGGCAATGGTTATTGCTCCAAGAGAAGTTTGGATGATTCCTTGAGCTTGGATGATAATTGTTGGAGTTGTTCTAAATTCCTCTGCATATTACCCATATAATTCAACTGTTCCATAGATGGAAATTCTTCACAACATCCATTAACGTGAGCCCCTCCATAGAAATCACAATTTGGTTCAGGTGTTGTTACTGCATTTACCTTTGCCTGTTCATTTTGCCTAGAGCACAGCATGTCAACTTTCTTTGTTAGTGCTTCATTCTGAGCTAACAAAGCATTCAATGTGTCTAGTTCCATGACTCCCCTTCTTGCAACATTCTTGGCTCGAATAGATACGTTTTGGCTTGCCCCCATTGTCTCAATTATTTCTTTTACTTGCACTATAGATATATCTTGCCATCAAAGCACCATCAGCTGCAGTATCCAACTTATCTTGAGTCTCATATGTGAGACCACTGTGAAAAATAGTGAGCTGCTGCCATTCTTGGAGACCATGGTTTGGACATTTCATCAGTAAATTCTTGAACCGCTCCCAGGCCTCATATAAACTTTTGCCTTCATGCTGATAAAAGGCTATAATCTCATTCCTCAATTTGATTGACCTGGAGGGAGGAAAGAACTTATCTAAAAATCTCTTTTGGAGTTCATCCCAAGTTGTGATACTCCCTCTCGGTTGAGTGTTCAACCAACTCTTAGCCATATCCCTCAAAGAAAAAGGAAACAGACGAAGACGTATGGCATCATCACTTACCTCATTCATCTTAACCATGTCGCAGATATCTAAGAAGTTTGTGATGTGGTTGTTTGGGTCTTCTATCGGGCTCCCCCCAAACTGGTTCTGCTGAACCAAGTTCATCAAGACTGCTTTTATTTCGAAATTATTTGCATCAAGTGGAGGTTTCACTATACTCGATGCATGCCCAGCATTGTTGGGTGAGGCATAATCCCACACAGCTATGTTTTCATCTTGGTTCAAATTTCCTGCTCCATTTCCTCCATTGTTTTCAACACCACCCAGATTTACATTATCATCAGCCATTTCTTCTTGAGAACTTTGTCCTTCTTGGGTTCTTCTAATTCTAGTTTCTTTTCGAGTTCTCCTTGCAAGCCTCTCTATTTCGGGATCAAAAAGAAGATCAGCTTGATTAATTGCACCTCGCATGCACAAAAAGACGATACTAATTGGCAATGACAGCAAATTCAGCAGCAAAAATCAACACAGCAAAAACAAAAAATGACTCTATAATAAGAAAATGAACAAAAGCAAAAGAGAACAAAACAAAACAAGGTAAAGCGTCTAAGCTAACCCTTTAAATTTCTTTGAATATTAGCACAAATCTTAGTCCTCGGCAACGGCGCCAAAAACTTGTTGGTCAATTTGGCAAGCGTACCAATCGCACAAGTAATATAGTGAATTAAAAGTAAAAGTATCGTTCCCACGAGGACTAAGTGACTAAGTACCCTAGAAATTTAACCGAGTTATTTAGATGGAGCAATTGGATTGAATATGTCACTGATGAAGAACCAACAATCAGAGTGAACTAAGACAGTAAATTTTTATGAATTTTCTTTAAATGACAGTAAACAATACAATGACTGATGAAATTGATAAAAATAAAAGCCTAGGGTTACTAATCCCCCTCTTACGTCCTAGAAATTGCTAATTCTCCCTAACACTTGCGATTCAAGTCAATTATGCACAATAATCTCAGGTTTTCTAAGGGCTTAAAGTAGTTCTCCCGAATCTAGATTAAGCTACCCAACCCTACACAATCCCTTATGTAAATTGAGTCAAATTAATGTTAACCCAATCTGATTAAACAAGGTTAATGGAATATTAATTAACAAGTAAAACCTCTAGGTTTTCTCACTCGTCCTAATCATTCAGTATTCTACCAACATCTCCCTCTCCCAAGTTCAATAGAGGCAACATACAGATTATAAAATGGCCAAATTTATAACAAGTTCAGAAAATATGAATGATAGGTATGCATAAATTGACAATAATCACAAATTTTGAAGAAAACACAATTCCTAGTCGGAAAGTAGGTTCATAGGAACCCTAGAACAGAGAATTTAGCCACTCATGGCTCTAAAAATACAGAAAACAGAAGAAGAATGAATAAACTTCATGAATCCAGGGTCAAGTTGGCTGAATTCAGGCTTGAATGGCTCCAAAGACAGATTTCTCCTTCTCCTCTAGCAAGGGCCGGTGCCCCCCTTCAGTCTTCAACTCCAGAATACCTTAAAAATTTCATCTGAAGCCTTTTATATCAGTGTAGGATCGCGAACTACTGCTATAGCAGTAAGTCTCCACCGCTATAGCGGTACAGGACAGTAAAGAATGCTTCCAGCAATTTTGGTGCAGGGCTCACCGCTATAGCGGTGAGTATCCACCGCTATAGCGGTGGTAGACAGAAAGTGGCCATCTACTTCTTCCTCTTCAGCTTCGTCCATCTTGCCTTACGTCAGAGAGAATAAAATGATGATTAGCGACGTTCTTGGTCAAAGAATCACATGAAGAAGACTAAACTCTAAAAATTCCTAAACTAAACTAAATCAATCAAAAACAACAGAAAAGATATACAAGCAACCACAAGCAGACGATAAAATAGATCAAAGATTCAGTACCAAATGGTACTAAATCTAGCACTTAACACTCCTCCAAACTTGCACTTTTGCTTGTCCTTAAGCAAATTAATCCTCTCAACAGACAATAGCGTAAGGCAGTCATAAGATAAACAGATTCATTGCCAAAATTAAACTGCATTCGAACTCGGCAAGATAGAAATGCTAATTGCATATTTAAAAACATTTCCATCCTCTAAAATTTAAATTCAAGAAGTGCTTTTAACAAAGAAGGAATCGTACAGCCAATAATCATCAGGAAGTTTAAATCAAAACTTAAGTTTACAATTGGAAACCACCGAAACTTCAAAAGCAGCCATACTGTCACCCGAATTAAGCTTCCCTTTCTATAATTTGACACTCTCAAGGATATACAGCTTAGATTCCATTGTTCAATTTAGCCCGTATAGAACAAAAGGCATCCAGCAAGAAGTAGAGTCCGTGCGCCCAATCCACACAACTCTTCTTCCCCCTTCACACTCACAGAGAACGTTGTAGAGTAAGAGAAATACTCGTGCGCCTAATCCATACAATACTTCTCTACCCTTTCATCTTCTTCAAGCAATTCAAAAGCAAGGTTCATTGGCTAAAACAATACCCGTGCGCCTAATCCACACAGTACCGTTTTAACATAAACCTCATCCTCAAGCCACCATTGTTAGCTTATTTAATTTATTTAAGAAATCTGAAACTGTTACCCCTTATCGAGTTTATATCCTTTTCATGCTTCTTTAGGGAAGAAAAATTTAAACAACAGTATTCACTTTTAGAATTTCCTAGGTTTCAAACAGTCTCCTCAAATTTTTAGAAAAACCTCCTCAAATTATAGAAAATAAGATTAGTTCTTAATTAAAAATAGATTCATGAATTTAAATTTTAAAAACATGATTATGTTTGAGTCACAACACACATTTTTCTTTTGCCAAGGCCAAATTTTTTTTTTTGAAACATGAATATGCCTACGCCTATATTTGCTATACACAATTGCCTGCTTAACCCACATATTGCATATCTTGCACCATAACATGGATAAGACATATTAAAATAGAGATTTCCCTCCCCCAAACTTAAGTTGACAGTGTCCTCACTGTCCTATGTTTACCCAACAGGAGTAAAGAAATCACAGCACGAAGAATATATGCAACACACATAACTGTAAAAAGTTTCATATTCTGCTAATCATATCACTCCATGCAGATATCAATATCAGCTCAGAAAAAATAAAGCACTTTTATAAAGTAAGCATGTCACTGGCAGAAATGAAAAGACAAGAAAAGAAAAGAAAAGATAATGTCAGAAGTGGGTGGTGAGGCTCCCTTCTAGTCTGACTCCAGCTCCTCAGTATCGCCAGCTCCATCATCAGTCTCTCCTTCAGCTTCAACACCAGCGCTGGATGCCTCTCCTCTTACCGGCAGCCTCAAGGAATCCATGCTGAACTTCTCAGCTATCAGCGATCCCAATGTAGTCATGTAATCCATCGTGTAGCGTACATCCTCTTGCGTTCTACCCAGCTTTGCTCTGAAATATGTCATTGACTGTTTGACTTCTCCTAGCTCCCTGTTGACGTCAGCCAACGTCACAGTAGCTGGAGCCTGAGGTATCGTGCGTCGAGGGCGGCCGACTGGATGCCGCGGTGCTGGTCTTCCTTCCACAGGGAATAAAGTGGCAATGTAAGTACTTGTGATCCCAGGAGGCCTCTTTATTTTCATATCGTCTGTGGGAACTTCCTTCTTTAGCAAAAATGCTGTCAGGATGAAAGGATATCCGATAACCCCAGTCTTTGCTTGAGCCAATTCATCTATTTTATCAGCTATTAGTTCCCCAAAATTAACTGTGATCCCTCTCATGATGCAGAAGATCAGCAGGGCTCTCTCGGCGAAGACATCTGAAAAGTTTGAGGATGAAAGCATAGTGTATTGCACAAAGCTGAACCAAGCTTTGGCAATTGGCAATAAGTCTGTCCGCTGTACCTTGTATGGCTCACCCCTTGTGTTCAGTTCCCACTGGGCCTCGGGTTTGCAGATCATTTGGTGCACATCTTCGGGATCCCAAGACTTCAATATTAGCAACCCATGATAGTCCTGCTCTCTTGGGTTCCACAGATCGAACGCCTCATTGATAGCCCCTTGAGAGAAGTTAATCAGTTTGCCCCTAACTTCAGTGTTATACTTCTGCATTGTGTCATTGGTGGTTCTGAAGGTATTGGCGTAGAATTCTTTCACCATATCCACATATGCATGCTGAGGTAAATTACATATCTTGTCCCAACCCCTATTAATGATTTGCTCCTGAATCTCTGGATATTCATCCTCCTCTAGATTGAAGACTTTCTCAAGGAGGATTTTTCTTCGGCTTATCTCTTTGTCGAATCTCACCCCATGGTCTGGAGTCCTGAACGTGAGGAATTGTGCTGCTGATGATGATGCCCCCGGGGTTTCTTTCCTCTTGGTTGGGAGTTTTCTCTTCTTAGGGACAGGGGGCACCATAAGAAATGCCAAAACAATCAGGGTTCCTGCAATTAAAAACATATAATTCAGCCCTAACAGTCATGCTCAAATAAGTCACATCAAAATGCACACATGTTATTTCCCAAAGTTAATGTGTATTAACCATCAAACCTCAAAATATTCAGCTTTCTTCAAAATCCAGTACATGCTCCGTTTGGCGTTTTATTAAACATCTTAAATATTTGTGAACTCTAATCAAGTTATTCATCAACCCTCAAATTGCAATTAAGTGCTTCAATGTTAAATCACTCTGGCAGCAAAACCAAGCATTTTATGCACAAAACTTTAAACTGAAGTTCATTTGGGCATTTCATCGAACACCTAAAGTGCATGCATCTCTTAAACATTGGTTTATAACAATTTTAATCCCTAATCTCCATCTGTAACCATTTATGCAGCACAACCAACAATCAATAATCAAAGCATGTGAGCAATAATCCCCCAGAACTCGAAGAACAACATAACCATGACAAAAACTAAAATTTACATCGACTTCAATAATCAACCGATTGAAACACTCTTCAGTGCTCTCCTTGTCTTTGATTGAGTCATCATACTAGGTAAGTGTTTTTCTTCCCATTTTGTTCAGTTTTCGTCTGAGGTTCTCCACTTTCATGCAAGTTTTGTTTGAATTTTTGAAGTTTGGTGGGTTCCCTTGATGGTTGATTGTTGAAGTCGATGTAAATTTTAGTTTTTGTCATGGGTATGTTGTTCTTCGAGTTCTGGGGGATTATTGCTCACATGCTTTGATTATTGATTGTTGGTTGTGCTGCATAAATGGTTACAGATGGAGATTAAGGATTAAAATTGTTATAAACCAATGTTTAAGAGATGCATGCACTTTAGGTGTTCGATGAAATGCCCAAATGAACTTCAGTTTAAAGTTTTGTGCATAAAATGCTTGGTTTTGCTGCCAGAGTGATTTAACATTGAAGCACTTAATTGCAATTTGAGGGTTGATGAATAACTTGATTAGAGTTCATAAATATTTAAGATGTTTAATAAAACGCCAAACGGAGCATGTACTGGATTTTGAAGAAAGCTGAATATTTTGAGGTTTGATGGTTAATACACATTAACTTTGGGAAATAACATGTGTGCATTTTGATGTGACTTATTTGAGCATGACTGTTGGGGCTGAATTATATGTTTTTAATTGCAGGAACCCTGATTGTTTTGGCATTTCTTATGGCGCCCCCTGTCCCTCAGAACAGAAAACTCCCAACCAAGAGGAAAGAAACCCCGGGGGCATCATCATCAGCCGCACAACTCCTCACGTTCAGGACTCTAGACCATGGAGTGAGATTCGACAAAGAGATAAGCCGAAGAAAAATCCTCCCTGAGAAAGTCTTCAATCTAGAGGAGGATGAATATCCAGAGATTCAGGAGCAGATCATTAATAGGGGTTGGGACAAGATATGCAATTTACCTGAGCATGCATATGTGGATATGGTGAAAGAATTCTACGCCAATACCTTCAGAACCACCAATGACACAATGCAGAAGTATAACACTGAAGTTAGGGGCAAACTGATTAACTTCTCTCAAGGGGCTATCAATGAGGCGTTCGATCTGTGGAACCCAAGAGAGCAGGACTATCATGGGTTGCTAATATTGAAGTCTTAGGATCCCGAAGATATGCGCCAAACGATCTGTAAACCCGAGGCCCAGTGGGAACTGAACGCAAGGGGTGAGCCATACAAGGTACAGCGGACAGACTTATTGCCAATTGCCAAAGCTTGGTTCAGCTTTGTGCAATACACTATGCTTCCATCCTCAAACTTTTCAGATGTCTTCGCCGAGAGAGCCCTGCTGATCTACTGCATCATGAGAGGGATCACAATTAATTTTGGGGAACTAATAGCTGATAAAATAGATGAATTGGCTCAAGCAAAGACTGGGGTTATCGGATATCCTTTCATCCTGACAGCATTTTTGCTAAAGAAGAAAGTTCCCACAGACGATATGAAAATAAAGAGGCCTCCTGGGATCACAAGTACTTACATTGCCAGTTTATTCCCTGTGGAAGGAAGACCAGCACCGCGGCATCTAGTCGGCCACCCTCGACGCACGGTATCTCAGGCTCCAGCTACTATGACGTTGGCTGACGTCAACAGGGAGCTAGGAGAAGTCAAACAGTCAATGACATATTTCAGAGTAGAGTTGGGTAGAATGCAAGAGGATGTACGCTACACGATGGATTACATGACTGCATTGGGATCACTGATGGCTGAGAAGTTCAGCCTGGATTCCTCGAGGCTGATGATGGAGCTGGAGATACTGAAGAGCTAGAGTTAGACTAGAAGGGAGCCTCACCACCCACTTATGACATTATCTTTTCTTTTCTTTTCTTGTCTTTTCATTTCTGCCAGTGACATGCTTACTTTATAAAAGTGCTTTATTTTTTCTGAGCTGATATTGATATCTACATAGAGTGATTAGCAGAATATGAAACTTTTAACAGTTATGTGTGTTGCATATATTCTTCGTGCTGTGATTTCTTTACTCCTGTTGGGTAAACATAGGACAGTGAGGACACTGTCAACTTAAGTTTGGGGGAAGGAAATCTCTGTTTTAATATGTCTTATCCATGTTATGGTGCAAGATATGCAATATGTGGGTTAAGCAGGCAGTTGTGTATAGCAAATATAGGCGTAGATAGATTCATGTTTCAAAAAAAAAATTTGGCCTTGGCAAGAGAAAAATGTGTGTTGTGACTCAAACATAATCATGTTCTTAAAATTTAAATTCATGAATATGTTTTTAATTAAGAACTAATCTTATTTTCTATAATTTGAGGAGGTTTTTCTAAAAATTTGAGGAGGCTGTTTGAAACCTAGGAAATTCTAAAAGTGAATACTGTTGTTTAAATTTTTCTTCCAAGCATGAAAAGGATGTAAACTCGATAAGGGGTAACAGTTTCAGATTTCTTAAATAAATTAAATAAGCTAACAATGGTAGCTTGAGGATGAGGTTTATGTTAAAACGGTACTGTGTGGATTAGGCGCATGGGTATTGTTTTAGCCAATAAACCTTGCTTTTGAATTGCTTGAAGAAGATGAAAGGGTAGAGAAGTATTGTGTGGATTAGGCGCACGAGTATTTCTCTTACTCTACAATGTTCTCTGTGAGTGTGAAGGGGGAAGAAGAGTTGTGTGGATTGGGCGCACGGACTCTACTTCTTGCTGGATGCCTCTTGTTCTATACGGGGTGAATTGAACAATGGAATCTGAGCTGTATATCCTTGAGAGTGTCAAATTATAGAAAGGGAAGCTTAATTCGGGTGACAGTATGGCTGCTTTTGAAGTTTCGGTGGTTTCCAATTGTAAACTTAAGTTTTGATTTAAACTTCCTGATGATTATTGGCTGTACGATTCCTTCTTTGTTAAAAGCACTTCTTGAATTTAAATTTTAGAGGATGGAAATGTTTTTAAATATGAAATTAGCATTTCTATCTTGCCGAGTTCGAATGCAGTTTAATTTTGGCAATGAATCTGTTTATCTTATGACTGCCTTACGCTGTTGTCTGTTGAGAGGATTGATTTGCTTGAGGACAAGCAAAAGTGCAAGTTTGGGGGAGTGTTAAGTGCTAGATTTAGTACCATTTGGTGCTGAATCTTTGATCCATTTTATCGTCTGCTTGTGATTGCTTGTATATCTTTTCCATTATTTTTGATTGATTTGGTTTAGTTTAGGAATTTTTAGAGTTTAGTCTTCTTCATGTGATTCTTTGACCAAGAACGTCTCTTTGACAAAGAACGTCGCTAATCATCATTTTATTCTCTCTGACGTAAGGCAAGATGGACGAAGCTGAAGAGGAAGAAGCAGATGGCCAAAATTGCATTCTTTACTGTCCTGTACCGCTATAGCGGTGGAGACTTACCGCTATAGTGATAGTTCGCGATCCTGCACTGATATAAAAGGCTTCAGATGAAATTTTTAGGGCATTCTAGAGTTGAAGACTGAAGGGGGGCGCCGACCCTTGCTAGAGGAGAAGGAGGAATCTGTCTTTGGAGCCATTCAAGCCTGAATTCAGCCAACCCGACCCCGGATTCATGAAGTTTATTCATTCTTCTTCTGTTTTCTGTATTTTTAGAGCCATGAGTGGCTAAATTCTCTGTTCTAGGGTTCCTATGAACCTACTTTCCGACTAGGAATTGTGTTTTCTTCAAAATTTGTGATTATTGTCAATTTATGCATACCTATCATTCATATTTTCTAAACTTGTTATAAATTTGGCCATTTTATAATCTGTATGTTGCCTCCATTGAACTTGGGAGAGGGAGATGGTGGTAGAACACTAAATGATTAGGACGAGTGATAAAACCTAGAGGTTTTACTTGTTAATTAATAGGAATATTAATTAACCTTGTTTAATCAGATTGGGTTAACATTAATTTGACTCAATTTACATAAGGGATTGTGTAGGGTTGGGTAGCTTAATCTAGATTCGGGAGAACTACTTTAAGCCCTTAGAAAACCTGATATTATTGTGCATAATTGACTTGAATCGCAAGTGTTAGGGAGAATTAGCAATTCCTAGGACGTAAGAGGGGGATTAGTAACCCTAGGCTTTTATTTTTATCAATTTCATCAGTCATTGTATTGTTTACTGTCATTTAAAGAAAATTCATAAAAATTTACTGTCATAGTTCACTCTGATTGTCGGTTCTTCATCAGTGACATATTCAATCCAATTGCTCCGTCTAAATAACTTGGTTAAATTTCTAGGGTACTTAGTCACTTAGTCCTCGTGGGAACGATACTTTTACTTTTAATTCACTATATTACTTATGCGATTGGTACGCTTGCCAAATTCTAGGTTTTATCACTCGTCCTAATCATTCAGTGTTCTACCACCATCTCCCTCTCCCAAGTTCAATGGAGGCAACATACAGATTATAAAATGGCCAAATTTATAACAAGTTTAGAAAATATGAATGATAGGTATGCATAAATTGACAATAATCACAAATTTTGAAGAAAACACAATTCCTAGTCGGAAAGTAGGTTCATAGGAACCCTAGAACAGAGAATTTAGCCACTCATGGCTCTAAAAATACAGAAAACAGAAGAAGAATGAATAAACTTCATGAATCCGGGGTCGGGTTGGCTGAATTCAGGCTTGAATGGCTCCAAAGACAGATTCCTCCTTCTCCTCTAGCAAGGGTCGGCGCCCCCTTCAGTCTTCAACTCCAGAATACCCTAAAAATTTCATCTGAAGCCTTTTATATCAGTGCAGGATCGCGAACTACCGCTATAGCGGTAAGTCTCCACCGCTATAGCGGTACAGGACAGTAAAGAATGCTTCCAGCAATTTTGGTGCAGGGCTCACCGCTATAGCGGTGGTAGATAGAAAGTGGCCATCTGCTTCTTCCTCTTCAGCTTCGTCCATCTTGCCTTACGTCAGAGAGAATAAAATGATGATTAGCGACGTTCTTGGTCAAAGAATCACATGAAGAAGACTAAACTCTAAAAATTCCTAAACTAAACTAAATCAATCAAAAACAACAGAAAAGATATACAAGCAACCACAAGCAGATGATAAAATGGATCAAAGATTCAGCACCAAATGGTACTAAATCTAGCACTTAACAGAAGGACAACTTTAAATAAATCTCAAAAAATTCCTAAAGCACCTAAGGAATGATTCAAGTCCATACTCTTAGCACAAAAAGGACACTCTAGTATGGGGCACCCCATGTGAAATAAGCCTTCTCCAACCCATGGCACCTTAGATGCCAAGTGGCTCAACCAAAATTCATTTAGTTTGTGTGGTGCATTAAGCGCTATCCATAGCACCCTAGGCGCCCGTAATTGATGCTTGTTTCCAAAGGGAAGGTCTTAGATTATTATGGCGCTTGGGGTACCCAAGTCTCCAACAATCTGAGAACCTCTATAGATACTCCCTAAGCTACTCTTTTGGTTCTTTCTTTGCAAAGTCAACCTTCCACTTACAAGTCCAAGAAGTAAAATCTCAATCAAGGAATCCATTAAAAAGTTTTCAAAGACAAATTGGCTCTATTTGGCAAAATTAGCTAATAAGCTAGCTGAAAGCTTATAAGCTAATTTTTGGTTGAAAGCTAAAAGTTTAAGCTAGCTTATTAAATTAGAAATGTTTGGTAGAAGTAGTTGAAAAATGTAAAATGGCACAAACAGACATATATTTTATAATCCTAAAATAATACAACATATCATTTTTCATTTTTAATTAAATAAATTTAAATTATTATATATGTAAAATTAATTAAAAAATACATTTTTATTATATTATTATATATATACAAAAAAGTAGCACAGTGAAGAAAGAACGACAGACGAAGGTGACAAATAGCGATGGACAGTGATGAATAACGATGTGCTACATCAGAAGACCACAGACAAGGATGGAGAAGTCAACAAAGGAGCAAAAGGTCCCACGCAAGTCTAAAAGTAATCATGATGAGGAGAGGACGATGGACAAATAATGACAGATGACAGTAGACAGTGGTAAACAACAATAGATGGTGATGAACGACCACATACAAAGGCTGGAAAAGCTACGCAAGTAGTGTAATACCCCAAAAAATCCTTGATTTTTGGGTATTACGTAAAGTTAATTTTGTGGAGTATTTTGGGCTTAAGATATTTTTCTTGTGGTGTATGCAGGAAAAATATGAGGTTTGGAAGCGGCAAAGTTGTGGAATATTGAGTGGTTAAGAGTTGAGAAGTGTATTGGTGGAACCGAGGATATTAAAGGAGTTAGGAGACTAGTTGAATGCAAAGAGGGACTAAAGAGAAATAAGGAAAACTGTGAGGCACCTAGGATTTAGAAACACCCGATGTAAGATTTTATGGATTTTCTTTTACCAGTTTTGACTGAGGTTCAACTGGAGGGCAAGTGATAATTTCACCCCAGGCGAGTATATATAGGTGGCCTCGCTCCTTTTTCCTCATTTCCTCCTTTCCTCTCTGTCTCTTCACCTTCTCTCATCTCTTTCTCTCTTCCTTCTCTCTACTTTCTGTCTCTACACTCTAACTCCACAACCGAGCTTTGGAGGGCGGATCTCAGGCTGTAAGACGAGCCTCTAAGAGCCAAGCAACGTATAGAAAGCGAGGAATCGAGATAAGATTTCCTATTTCTCAAGTTTTTCCCTATTTTCTAATTTTAAGGGTATTTGGAGTAAAATCAAGATTCCAGCTTCGTTTTCAACTAAAATTAGGGGATTTTGGTGTCTAATTACTCCTTAGACATCAGGGGTGAGATCCCATGGAAGGAACCATGGAAAACGGTGGAGAATCGGCTGGATCTGACCACGTATGCGTCGTGGCGCCTAGGCGCCATGTAGGGCACCTCAGGTGCGAACGTTGTGTGGAATTGAGGGGTGTTGGCAGCTTGGGTGCCACGTGGGCTGCCTAGGCGCCAAGCCCTTCAATTTGGTAGAAACTTTGGGGTCTAGCGCCTCAAGTGCCACGTGGGACGCCTCGAAGCGCCAGCCCTTTCGGTGAACCTTGGCCCATCTTCAATCAGCCATAACTCTATTTTGGGTGAACTTTATATCGTTGGAAAGATCTTTGAGTCTAGTTTCGAATGGTATAGGTTTCATTAGGAGATTTATTACTAGTTAGGAGTGATGACTGGAGAAGTGGGTGAAGGTCGGAAGTAGTGTAGTAGAATTTCTCTATTTTGTAACCTTGATGATTAATTCTTTCTTGGTTACAATAGGGATGGTCGAGGCGCAAGGCGGGAGCGCCGAGAGCGTGGAATCCAAGTGAAGGAATCTATCTTGCTCTCTTGTGTGCGGATATGCATATATATATATATATGTATATTTATATTGTTTTATATACATTTACTTATTAAAGGTATTATGTGTGGACTTGTGTAGGGTTTGTGTTGGGATTATTTGGGAATTGTGTGGGAACATTGCATCATATTCATTTTCATATTTATTTTGTGAAAAGTGGAAAGGTATGGAAAGCATAGGGTTGGTCTTCTGCATGATATGTGTACCCACTGTGTAAGCCAGTGATGTGGCATCCATGGGTATACATGATGAAGAAAAGAGAGGGATAGACATTGCATCTCATCCATCTGCATAATTTTTTATATTGCTTGTGTGGTTTGTATGTGTGTTTAGGGAAAACACCATATGCATGCTTTCGGGCAGCTTGGTGTTGTCGGGGTATATTCCCGATGTGGGAGCATGGACCTTTGTGTGAGGGTTACGTGCATTTGTATATATATATATATATATATATTCTGTATATTTGTGTAGATAGGGCTGGTAGCAGTGAGTCTGTGGTTTAGACTCACCCCCTCACAATTTCATGTGTGGCAGGGCAGCAGCATGAGGGCTTGTGGTTCGTGGATACCATCCCATTGTTTGGGTAAGGTAATTTATATTTATTTATTTGTATTTCTCTAGCGTTCCCTATAATCGAATAGGCCACCACTTATGATCCTGCATTACTATTCTAGGCTTGCGGCAGTACTGGCAATGCATGTTTGTGCTGCTCACGGGCCCGAGTTCAGGTCGTGACAGAGATGGTATCAGAGGATTTGTTTGATACCACACAAGCAATATAAACATGTAGATGAATGAGATGTAATGTTTATCCCGCTCTTTCCCCTACCACATTGAAGACCAACCCTCAATGTGCATGCATACCCATGACACCACTCAGCAGAATCACACATGGGCAGCTTCCCGCTCTATTCCCACATCTTTTCATAAAATAAATATGAAAATGAATATGATGCAATGCATCCACACAATTCTACACATAATACATTTAATCAATAAATGTACATAAAAACAATTTAGGAGAATAACTCCTAAAATATAAACACACATATACATATATATACATATATGCATATCTGCACACAAGAGAGCTTGATAGATTCCTTCACCTGGATTCCACGCTCTCAGTGCTCCCGCCTTATGCCTTGACTATCCCTATTGTAACCAAGAAAGAATCAATCATCAAGGTTACAAAATAGAGAAATTTTACTACACTACTCCTGACCTTCACCCACTTATGCAGTCATAACTCCTAACTGGTAATGAATCTTTGAATGAAACTTATACCATTGGAAACTAGACTCAAAGAGATTTCCAATGATATATAGTTCACCCCAAAACGACATTCGGATGAAGGTTTACCGGCACGCCTGGCGCTTGGGCGCCACCAACATGCCTGGCACCTAGGCTCCAAGCCCTTCATCGGTTGTGGAGTTGAGTAGAAAGAGAGAAATAAGAGAGAAAGAAAGGAGAGAAGATGAAGAGAGAGAAAGAGGAAATGAGGAAATGAGGAAAAAAAGGCGAGACCACCTATATATACTCGCCTGGGGCAAAATTACCACTTGCCCTCTAGTTGACCCTCAGTCAAGACTGGTAAGAGCAAATCCGTAATATCTCACCTCAGGTGCTTCTAAATCCTAGGTGCCCCACAATTTTCCTTATTTCACTTTAGTTACTCTTTGCATTCAACCAGTCTTCCAACTCCTTTAATGTCCTCGGTTCTACCAATACACTTCTCAACTCTTAACCACACAATATTCCACAACTTTGCCACTTCCAAACCTCATATCTTCCCGCATACACCACAAGAAAATATCTTCAGCCTAAAACACTCTACAAAAATAGCTTCACGTAATACCCGAAAATCACAGATTTTCTGGGGTATTACATTCTTCCCCCTTTTTTGAATATCCTGTTTGATATTTATCCACCAAAGCTTCAGACGTGATAATATCAAACAGATATTCACCACTACTAGTTCTTTGTGCAGCTGCTGTCCCATTGATTGCATAAGAACATATCTCCAACCAGGGGCATCCATCTAAAAAGATAGAACTCCACCACTCCTACCACCATCCGACACATCCTCTTGGCCCAAAAAAAGGAAAGCGAAGTTCTCACAAATAGAACTTTCCCCTTTTTGGCTCTGAGCCACGCTCATGGCACAATCCCACTCACCATACTCACCACGCTTCTGCTGCCCGCTCTGAAACTACCAGGGACGATCTCTATCAGAGATTACCCTCCCTCGCATTCTGGATCATTGCACTTACCATCTACGTGTTTCCTAAAGCATGACCTCAACCCCATACTGAGTATCAACCCACTGGGCAACCTCCAGGGGTGATAAACTCAATAATAACCATGCATCGATCCACTCGAATGCATCTGGCATATATCCAATCCATAAAATAGAAATAACCATGTGATCACCATCACATACCACACGGAGGTCATGAGGATACACCCAAAGTACAAGTACCGGTGGTCTTCGAATACGATATCCAAAACTCTTGGGAACTGCATCAAGAACTTCTTCCTGAACCGTTCCCATCCCTCGGGTGAGAATTTGGGATCCTGCCATTACCATCAGCTCGTTTCTCGGGTTTGGATACTACCTCTGATACCACCAGGTCAGAGGATTGTGAGGTTAATTTTTTTGATACTAGAAATGGTATCAGAGGATTATTGGGTTAGTTTTTATGATACTAGAAATGGTATCAGAGGGTGGTTTGTAGTTTAGGGTCTAGGTCTCCTATTGATTATAGAGAAAGGTAACCTTAGTGAGTCATTCTCTATCGTTGTGAACCATGTCATAACCATAGAACGACGGCTCCACCAAAGGTCTTATAGGTTGTCTTCATTTCTTTTTGGCTCTGAGCCACGCTCATGGCACAATCCCACTCACCCTACTCACCACGCTTCCGCTGACCGCTCTGAAACTACCAAGGATGATCTCTATCAGAGATTACCCTCCCTCGCATTCTGGATCACTGCACTTACCATCTAGGTGTTTCCTAAAGCATGACCTCAACCCCACACTGAGTATCAACCCACTGGGCAACCTCTAGGGGTGATGAACTCAATAATAACCATGCATCGACCCACTTGAATGCATCTCGCATATATCCAATCCATAAAATAGAAATAACCATGTGATCACCATCACATACCCCACAGAGGTCATGAAGATACACCCAAAGTACAAGTACCGGTGGTCTTCGAATACGATATCCAAACCTCTTGGGAACTGCATCAAGAACTTCTTCCTAAACCGTTCCCATCCCTCGGGTGAGAATTTGGGATCCTGCCATTACCATCAGCTCGTTTTTCGGGTTTGGATACTACCTCTAATACCACCGGGTCAGAGGATTGTGAGGTTAATTTTTTTGATACTAGAAATGGTATCAGAGGATTATTGGGTTAGTTTTTATGATACTAGAAATGGTATCAGAGGGTGGTTTGCAGTTTAGGGTCTAGGTCTCCTATTGATTACAGAGAAAGGTAAACTTAGTGAGTCCTTCTCTATCATTGTGAACTATGTCATAACTATAGAGCAACGGCTCCACCAAAGGTCCTATAGGTTGTCTTCGTTTCTTTTATATCATGTTGCTTTCTAGAGGCGCGTTGAGCTCGGGAGCAGGCTTGGTAGGGCAGCGGCCTGGGGAGTAATGCTAATCTTGAAGGTGTAGAGCCTCGTGGGTATGCTCCCTGGGAGAAGCTTGGTTGAGCCAAGAAGAAGATAGGGGAAGAATGGAGAGGCTTGACAAGCAATTGGAAGTGGGTTGGTTAGTGTAAGAATCGTACTCCAAGAGTACAAAGACTACACAAACCATGTATTAAAATACGTGGAAGATCAGCTTCATTCATGTTGGGAAAGGACGAGCTGATGGTGATGGCAGGATCTCAAATTCTCACCCGAGGGATGGGAACGGTTCAGGAAGAAGTTCTTGACACGGTTCTTGAGAGATTTGGATGTCATATTTGAAGAACATTTACACTTGTACTTTAGGTGCATCCTCATGATCTCTGTGTGGTATACGATTGTGCTCGCAGGGTTATTTCTGTTTTATAGATTGGATATGTGTATGATGCATTCGAGTGGATTGATGCATAGTTATTATTGAGTTTATCACCCCTGGAGGTTGGCCAGTGGGTTGATACTCAGTGTAGGTTCGAGGTCATGCTTTAGGAAACACCTAGGTAGTAAGTGCGGTGATCCAGAATACGGGTTGGGAAATCTTTGATAGAGACTATCCCTAGTGGTTAGCAGAAATGTGGTGCATAGGGTGAGTGGGATTGTTCATTGAGCGTGGCTTAGAGCCAACAGGGGGGAAGTTCTGTGAGAACTTCGCTTCCCTTTTTCTTGGGTGATAGAGGATGTTTCGGAGGGTGGTAGAATGGTAATGTCCTATCTTTTTGGATAGACATCTTGGTTAGAGATATGTCCTTATGCAGTGAACGGGACAGCAGCTGCATAAAGAACTTGTGGTGGTGAATATCTATTTGATATTATCATGTCTGAAGCTTTGGTGGATGAATGATAATATCAAATAGGATATTCAAAAAGCGGGGAAGAATGTAACACCCTAGAAAATCTGTGATTTTTGGGTGTTATATGAAGCTAATTTTGTGAAGTATCTTAGGCTGAAGATATTTTTCTTGTGGTGTATACAGGAAAAATTTGAGGTTTGGAAGCGGCAAAGTTGTGGAATATTGAGTGGTTGGAGTCGAGAAGTGTATTGGTGGAACCAAGGATATTAAGGGACTTGGGAGACTGGTTGAATGCAAAGAGGGACTAAAGTGAAATAAGGAAAACTCTGGGGCACCTAAGATTTAGAAACACCCGAGGTGGGATTTTACGGATTTGCTTTTACCAGTATTGACTGAGGGTCAACTAGAGGGTAAGTGGTAATTTCACCCCGGGCGAGTATATATAGGTGGCCTCGCCTCTTTTTCCTCATTTCTTCTTTTCCTCTCTCTCTCTTCACCTTCTCTCCTCTCTTTCTCTCTTCCTTCTATCTACTTTCTCTCTCCCCACTCAACTCCATAATCGAGCTTTGGAGGGTGATCTTGGGCTGCGGGGCGAGCCTCTAGGAGCCAAGCAACGTAGGGAAAGCGAGGAATCGAGGTAGGAATTCCTATTTCCCAAGCTTTTCCATATTTTCTAATTTTAAGGGTATTTGGGGTAAAATCGAAATTTTGGCTTCGTTTCTTGATTAAAATTGGGGCTTTGGATGTCTAAATACTCCTTAGACATCAAGGGTGAGATCCCATGGAAGAAACCATAGAAAATGGTGGAGATTTGGCCAGATCTGGGCCAAATCTGAGAGGAATCGCAGGAGGTCGATTTCATAGCACCCAGGCGCCAAGGTTCAGAAGGTTTTGGGGAAGATGAAGGGCTTGGCGCCCAGGTGCTAGGTGTGGCACCTAGGAGATAGGCATGCTGGTGGCACCCAAGTGCCATGTGTGGCTCCCAGGCACCAAATGTGTCGGAAAACCTTTGTTTATCTTCTTTTGGCCATAACTCCTTCATCTGGACTCCGTTTTGGGTGAACTTTGTATTGTTGGAAAGCTCTTTGAGTCTAGTTTCCAATGGTATAAGTTTCATTAGGAGATTCATTACCGATTAAGAGTTAGAACTGGAGAAGTGGGTGAAGGTTGGGAGTAGTGTAGTAGAATTTCTTTATTTTGTAACCTTGATGATTAATTCTTTCTTGGTTACAATAAGGATGGTCGAGGCGCAAGGCGGGAGGTCGCAATCGTGGCCCCTAAGTGCCAAGGTTCAAAAGCTTTTGGGGAAGAAGAAGGGCTTGGTGTCCAAGTGCCAGGCATATTGGTGGCGCCCAAGCGCCATGGGTGGCACCTAGGTGTCAAGCGTGCTAGTAAACCTTGGTCCATCTTCGTTCGGCCATAACTCCTTCATCTGGACTCTGTTTTGGGTGAACTTTATATTGTTGGAAAGCTCTTTGAGTCTAGTTTCCAATGGTCTAAGTTTATATTGATGAACTTTATATTCATCACCACTACTAGTTCTTTGTGCAACAGCTATCCTATTGATTGCACAAGAACATATCTCCAACCAGGGGCATCCATCCAAAAAGATAGGATATCACCATTCCTGCCCTTTGAAACATACTCTCGCCTAAGAAAAAGGGAAGCGAAGTTCTCACAAAACTTCCTCCCTTTTGGCTCTAAGCCACACTCAAGGCACAATCCCACTCACCCTGCTCACCACGCTTCCGCTGCCCATTCTGAAACCACCAGGGATGATCTCTATCAAAGATTTCCCTACCTCGCATTCTGAATCACTGCACTTACCACCTAGGTGTTTCCTAAAGCATGACCTCAACCCCACACTGAGTATCAACCCACTGGCCAACCTGCAGGGGTGATAAACTCAATAATATCCACTTATGCATCGATCCACTCAATGCATCCCGCACATATCCAATCCATAAAACAAAAGTAACTATGCGATCATAATCACATACCACATAGAGGTCTTGAGGAAGCACCTAAAGTACAAGTACCAGTGTTCTTCGAATACAACATCCAAATCTCTCAGGAACTGTGTCAAGAACTTCTTCTTGAATCGTTCCCATCCCTCGGGTGAGAATCTGGGATCCTGCTATCACCATCAGCTCGTCCTTTCCCAACAAGAACAAAGCTGATATTTCACATATTTAATACATGGTTTGTGTAGTCTTCGTACTCTGGGAGCACGATTCCTACACTTACCAATCCACTTCTTGTAGCTTGTCAAGCCTCTCCATTCTTCCTCCATCTTCTTCTTGGTTCAACAAAGCTTCTCCCGGGGAGCATGCCCACGAGGCTCTACTTCAAGATTATCATCACTCCCTCGGGCCACTGCCCTGCCAACTCTGCTCCCGAGCTCAACGCACCTCTAAAAAGCAACCCGATAGAAAAGAAAAGAAGACACAACCTATAAGACCTTTGGTGGAGCCGTCACTCTACACAGATATACAGAATATATATATATATACCACACAAAAATAAGTGCACATAACCCTCACACAAGGGTCCATGCCCCCACATCGGGAATATACCCCGATAACACCAAGCTGCCTGAAAGCATGGATAAAGTGTTTCCCCCAAAAACACACAAATCACACTAGTAATAAAAATTATGCAGATGGATGAGATGTAATGTTTATCCCACTCTTTTCCTCATCATGTATACCCATGGATGCTACATCACTGACTTACACAGTGGGTACACATATCATGTAGAAGACCAACCCTTTGCTTTCCACACTCTTCCACTTTCCACAAAATAAATATGAAAATGAATATAAAATAATCTTCCCACACAACTCCCAAATAATCCCAACATAAACCCCACATAATTCCACACATAATCTACACATAATACATTTAATCAATAAATGTATATAAAATAATATAAATATACATATATATACATATATGCATATCCGTACATAAGAGAGCTAGATAGATTCTCTCACCTGGATTCCACGCTCTCAGCGCTCGCGCCTTGTGCCTTGACCATCCCTATTGTAACCAAGAAAGAATCAATCATCAAGGTTACAAAATAGAGAAATTCTACTATACTACTCCTGACCTTCACCCACTTCTACAGTCAATAGTAATGAATCCCTAAATGAAACTTATCCCATTAGAAACTAGACTCAAATAGCTTTCCAATGATATAAAGTTCACCCAAAATGGAGTTCGGATGAAGGAGTTATGACAAAAAGAAAATGGACCAAGGTTTACCGGAACACCTGGAGTTTGGGTGCCACCAACATGCCAGGCGCCTGGGCGCCAAGCCCTTCATCTTCCCAAAAATTTTTGAACCTTGGTGCCTGGGCACCACGATCACGATATCCTGCGATTCTCCTCGGATTTGTCCCAGATCTGGCCAAATCTTCCATATTTTCCATGGTTTCTTCGATAGGATTTCACCCTTGATGTCTAAGGAGCATTTAGACACCAAAAGCCCCAATTTTAATCGAGAAACAAAGCCGGAATCTCGATTTTACCCCAAACACCCTTAAAACTAGAAAATAGGGGAAAGCTTGAGAAATAAGAAATCCTACCTCGATTCATCGCTTTCCCTACGTTGCTTAGCTCCTAGAGGCTCGCCTCTTCGCCTGAGATCCACCCTCCAAAGCTCGATTGTGGAGTTGAGTGGAGAGAGAGAAAGTAGAGAGAAGTAAGAGAGAAAGAGAGGAGAGAAGATGAAGAAAGAGAGAGAGGAAAGGAGGAAATGAGAAAAAAGAGTCGAGGCCACCTATATAGACTTGCCCGGGATGAAATTACCACTTGCCCTCCAGTTGACCCTTACTCAAGACTGGTAAAAGCAAATCCGTAATATCTCACCTCGGATGTTTCTAAATCCTAGGTGCCCCACGGTTTTCCTTATTTTGCTTTAGTCCCTCTTTGCATTCAAAAAAGGGGGAAGAATGTAATACCCCGGAAAATCTGTGATTTTCGAGTATTACGTGAAGCTATTTTGTGGAGTATTTTGGGCTGAAGATATTTTTCTTGTGATGTGTACAAGAAGATTTGAGGCTTGGAAGCGGTAAAGTTGTGGAATAAAGAGTGGTTAAGAGTCAAGAAGTGTATTCATAGAATCGAGGGCGTTCAGGGAGTCGGGAGATTAGTTGAATGCAAAGAGGAACTAAAGTGAAATAAGGAAAACTGTAGGGTACCTAGGATTTAGAAACACACGAGGTGGGTTTTTATGAATTTGCTTTTACCAGTCTTGATTGAGGGTCAACTGGCGGGCAAGTGGTGATTTCACCCCGGGCGAGTATATATAGGTGGCCTCGCCTCTTTTTCCTCATTTTCTCTCTCTCTCTTCACCTTCTCTCTTCTCTTTCTCTCTTCCTTCTCCACTTTCTCTCTCTTCACTCAACTCCAAAACCGAGCTTTGGAGGGTAGATCTCGGGCGGTGGGGTGAGCCCCTACGAGCCAAGCAACGTAGGAAAAGCAAGGAATCGAGGTAGGATTTCCTATTTCTCAAGCTTTTCTCTATTTTCTAGTTTTAAAGGTGTTTGGGGTCAAATTGAGATTTCGGCTTCGTTTCTCAATTAAAATTGGTTCTTTTGGTGTTTAATTGTTCCTTAGACATCAAGGGTGAGATCCCATAGAAGAAACTATGGAAAACGGTGGAGATTTTGCTAGCTGTGGGCCAAATCTGAGAAGAATCGCAGGAGGTCACGATCTTGGTGCGCAGGCGCCAAGGTTCAGAACTTTTGGGGAAGATGAAGGGTTTGGTGCCCAGGCGCTGAGTGTGGTGCCTAGGTACCAGGCATGTTGGTGGCGCCTAGGCGCCAAGCATGCCAGGAAACCTTAGTCCATTTTCGATCGGCCATAACTCCTTCATCCGGGCTCTGTTTTAGGTGAACTTTATATCGTTGGAAAGCTCTTTGAGTCTAGTTTCCATTTATATAAGTTTCATTTAGAGATTCATTACCTGTTAGGAGGTATGACTGGAGAAGTGGGTGAAGGTCGGGAGAAGCGATAGGAATTTTTTCTATTTTGTAACCTTGATGACTGATTCCTTCTTGGTTACAATAGGGATGGTCGAGGCACAAGGCGGGAGCGCCAAGAGCATAGAATCTAGGTGAAGGAATCTATCTAGCTCTCTTATGTGTGGATATGCATATATATATATATATATGTATATTTATATTGTTTTATGTACATTTATTGATTAAATGAATTATGTGTGGATTGGTGTGGAATTGTGTGGGGTTTGTCTTGGGATTATTTAGGAGTTGTATGGGAACATTGCATTATATTATTCATTTGCATATTTATTTCATGAAAAGTGGAAAAGTGTGGAAAGCAAAGGGTTCGTCTTCTGCAAGATGTGGAAAAGAGTGGTGCATCTCATTCATCTGTATAATTTATATTGCTTTGTGTGGTTTGTATGTGTGTTTGGGGTAAACACCTTATGCGTGCTTTCAGGTAGCTTGGTAATGGCATTTGTGTTCAGATATGCTATTCTTTTGGATGGATGCCCCTGGTTGGAGATATGTTCTTGTACAATCAACGGGACAGAGAAATGGTTTAGGCTGGTCACAGGCCGCAGATAGTGTGTTTCCAGCACTGCCGCAAGCCCAGAATTAGTAACATAGGATCATAAGTGGTAGCCTATTCGATTACAGAGAACACTAGAGCAATACAAATAAATAAATATAAAGTACCTTACCCGAACAATGGGAAGGCATCCACGAACCTCGAACCCTCACACTGCCGCCCTGCCATACTTGAAATTGTGAAGGGTGAGTCTAAACCACGGACTCACTGCTACCAGCCCTATTTACACAGATATACGAAATATATATACATATACCACACAAAATAAACGCACGTAACCCTCACACAAGGGTCCATGCCCCCACATCGGGAATATAGCCTAACAATACCAAGCTGCCCTAAAACATGCAAATGGCGTTTCCCCCAAACATATACAAATCACACAAGTAATAAAAATTATACAGATGGAAGAGATGCAATGTTTATTCCTCTCTTTTCCTCATAATGTATACCCATGGATGCCACATCACTGGCTTACACAGTGGGTACACATATCATGCAGAAGACCAACCCTTTGCTTTCCACACCTTTCCACTTCTCATAAAATAAATATGAAAATGAATATGATGCAATGTTCCTATACAACTCCCAAATAATCCCAACACAAACCCCACATAATTCCACACCATTCCACACAATACATTTAACAAGTAAATGTATATAAAACAATAAAAATATACATATATATACATATATACATATCCGCACACAAGAGAGCTAAATAGATTCCCTCACCTGGATTCCACGCTCTTGGCACTCCCGCCTTGCACCTCAACCATCCCTATTGTAACCAAGAAAGAATCAATCATCAAGGTTACAAAATAGAGAAATTTCTAATATAACTCTCGACCTTCACACACTTCTCCAGTCATAACTCCTAACTGGTAATGAATTTCCTAATGAAACTTATGCCATTAGAACCTAGACTCAAAGAGCTTTCCAATGATATAAAGTTCATACGTACGGAGGTACTATTCATACATACGAAGTACTATTCACTGCCAGAAAAGTTTTGGGATCAGCTAAACCTATTGACTATTGATCTCAATGGAGACAAGAAACATCAAAATGATCAGCCTAAATGGCACAAATTATCACATGTGGAGAAGCAAGATGAAGGATCTCCTATTTGTGATGAAAATGCATCTACCAGTGTTTACATCAAATAAACCTGAAGGTAAGACAGATGAGGAATAGGGGTTTGAGCATGAGCAGGTGTGCGGTTTCATCCGACAATATGTTGAAGACAACGTGTATAACCACATCTACAATGAGACTCATGCCCGGACGTTATGGAATAAGCTTGAACAGCTTTATGCGTCAAAAACTGGTAACAATAAATTATTTTATTTGACCAAATTGACGCAGTTGAAATACAAGGAAGGGACTTCCATAGCAGATCATCTAAATGAGATGCAAGGGGTCGTGGATCAACTGTCCATAATGGGCATAAATCTGGACGACAAAATATTTGCTTTGTTGGTATTGGGCTCTCTACCAGAGTCATGAGAGACTCTAAAAATTTTCATCACCAATACTGCACCTGATGGTGTAGTTAATATGGAGTCTGTTAAAAGCAGTATTTTAAATGAAGAAATGAGAAGAAGATCATAAAGCTCATCTTCTTCATCACAACCAAATGTTCTGGTTTCAGACTTCAAGGGGAGGAACTAGTCTAGGGATCAAAAACCTAGAGGAAGGTGTAGAGGCAAATCCAACAGATATGCCAATATTGAATGCCATTACTATAAAAAGAAGGGTCATATCAAAATACACTGCCGCAAGTTCAAGAAGGATCAGGAAAAGAATAAAGGCAGAGGACAGAAGAAAAACGACAGTAATGATGATGAGCAAGCAGATGTTGCTGAGGATTTCAACATTGTTTATGATAATGATGATGTAGTCAATCTTACAACCCATGAGACAAGCTAGGAGATTGATAGTGGTGCCACCATTCATGCTACATCTCGGAAGGAATTTTTCTCATCTTACACACCAGGCAATTTTGGTGTTGTAAGAATGGGAAATAATAATCTTTCAATAATTGTAGGTAAAGGAGATGTTTGTTTGAAGACGAAGAATGGCACGCGATTAGTCTTGAAGGATGTAAGGCATATTCCAAATATGCGCCTGAATCTGATCTTAACAGGCAAGCTAGATGATGAAGGTTTCTGCAATACCTTCTTTAATGGCTAATGGAAGCTCACCAAAGGATCGTTGGTGGTGGCCAGAGGGAACAAAGATTCCAAATTGTACATTATGCAAGCAAAGCTCTCCAAGGATGTTGTGAACACAACGAAGAGTGATAGTAAAGTTGAGCTATGGCACAAACGTCTCGGTCACATGAGTGAGAAGAGCATGATCCATTTAACCAAGAAGAATGCTCTACCTGATTTGGATCAAGTTCACTTAAAGAAGTGCGATGATTGTCTGGCAGGAAAGTAAAATAGAGCTAAGTTCAAAAGTCACCCTCTTTCTAGAATGACGAATATACTGGATTTGGTACATTCAGATTTATGTAGACTAATGTTAAAGTCACTTGGTGGTTCTCAGTACTTTATGACTTTCATTGATAACCATTCAAGGAAGATATAGGCATACACTTTAAAGATAAAGGATCAAGTGCTAAGAGTCTTTAAAGAGTTTCATGCCTCAGTTGAAAGAAAGACTGGGAAGAAGCTAAAATGCATCCAGACAGACAACTGTGGAGAATACATTGGGCCTTTTGATGCCTACTGTAAAGAGCATGGTATTCGGCATCAGACAACGCCTCCAAAAACACCGCAGCTGAATGGTCTGGCTGAAAGGATGAACAGAACTTTGATGGAGAGAGTTAGATGTTTACTCTCTCATGCAAAGTTATCAAAGAAATTTTGGGGTGAGGCTTTACTAATAGTAGTACATGTGCTGAATCGCTCACCTTGTGTCCCTTTAAAGCTAGATGTTCCAGAAAAAGTATGGTCGGAAAAAGATGTTTCCTACAACCATCTGCGAGTGTTTGGGTGCAAAGCCTTTGTTCATATTCCAAAGGATGAAAGGTCCAAACTTGAGACTAAGACATGGCAATGTGTGTTCATTGGATATGGTCAAGATCAGTTTGGTTACAGATTTTATAATCCAGTGGAGAAGAAATTAATTAGGAGTCGTGATGCTGTGTTCATTGAAGATCAGACCATTGAAGATATTTCTAAAGCCAATGGTGATTCAACTGATTCGGAAGTTATTCCTCCAACACCGGTGCTAAGACAAGTTAGAGATGAAATACAAAATGATCAGCCTGAGATAGGTGATCCAGATGCTCCCGTTGAGATTCCATCAGAAGATTTTGATGATGATGATGGTGTTCATGATCAACCACCAGTTCTAATGGGTTCTCTAGAACTGAGAAGATCTACTAGAGTTCGACAACCCTCTACTAGATACCCTGCAAATCAGTATGTGTTATTAACTGATGTGGGAGAACCAGAAAACTTTGAAGAAGCAATGGACGATGAACACAAGAAGAAGTGTATTGAGGCCGTGCAAGATGAGATGAAATCATTGCATGAGAATAAAACTTTTGAACTGGTGAAGCTACCAAAAGGCAAGAAGGCTTTGAGGAACAAATGGGTGTTTAGAATCAAGCATGAAAAGAACAGTTTCCATCCAATATTCAAAGCTAGATTGGTCGTCAAGGGATTCAGCCAAAGAAAAGGGATTGACTTTGATGAGATATTTTCACCAGTGGTGAAAATAACATCTATTTGAACAGTGCTAGGGTTAGCAACAAGTCTTGACCTTGAGGTTGAGCAAATGGATGTCAAAACTGCATTCCTTCATGGTGATTTGAAGGAAGAAATATACATGAAGCAGCCAGAAGGTTTCAAGCAAAAAGAAAAAGAGGACTATATTTACAAGTTGAAGAAAAGCCTGTATGGCTTGAAATAAGCACTAAGACAGTGGTATAAGAAGTTTGAGTCAGTTATAGGGGAGCATGGTTACAAGAAGACTACTTCAGATCACTGTGTTTCATGCAGAAATTCTCTGATAATGATTTCATTATTTTATTGCTCTATGTGGATGACATGTTAATTGTTGGCCAAAATATTTCTAGAATTGATGACTTGAAGAAGCAGTTGAGCAAGTCTTTTGCTATGAAAGACTTAGGGCCAGCAAAACAACACATTCTTGGCATGAAGATAACTAGAGATAGAAGCGCCAAGAAATTATGGTTGTCACAAGAGAAGTATATTGAGAAAGTACTTCAAAGCTAAAGAGGTTAGTTGTCCTCTTGCTAATCACTTTAAGCTAAGTTCTAAGCAGTGCCCTTCCACAGATGAAGAAAAGGAAGAGATGGACAAGGTTCCATATGCTTCAGCAGTTGGAAGTTTAATGTATGCCATGGTGTGCACACAGCCGGATATTGCTCATACAGTTGGAGTAGTGAGTAGATTCCTTTCAAAACCTGGAAAGGAACATTGGGCTACAGTAAAGTGGATATTCAGGTATCTTCGGGGTACTTCCAAAATATGCTTATGTTTTGGAGATACCAAACCTGTGTTAATTGGATACACAGATGCAGATATGGCCGGTGACATAGATTCGAGAAAATCTACTTCAGGCTACCTGATCACTGTTTCAGAGGGAGCTGTGGTATGGCAGTCAAAGTTACAGAAGTGTGTTGCACTGTCCACTACTGAATTAGAGTTCATCGCAGCAACTGAAGCTAGTAAGGAGTTGCTATGGATGAAAAGTTTCTTAAATGAACTTACTTTCCACCAAGAAAAGTATGAGCTATTTTGTGACAATCAAAGTGCAATTCACCTTGGAAAGAATGTCTCCTTTCACTCGAGATCGAAGCACATTGATATGAGATATCACTGGATCATAGTTGCATTGGAGAAGAAGCTACTACAGCTTGAAAAGATCCATACAGATGAAAATGGATTTGATATGTTGACTAAGACTCTTCCAAGAAACAAATTTGAATACTGTCGATCAGCTGCAGGATTGGTGGAACCCCCCACTTAGGTCGGGAGGAGGAGAATTGAAAGGTGCATCCCTCCATAAGTGAGGCCATGACTTATAATATTTAAAAAAAAGGGGGCCAAGTTGCAATTTAACTAAAGTTGCAACCAAATTTTGTAATTTACTCCAAAGTCAAAAATGACAAAAGAGTTTGGCGTAGCCTGAGGAAAATTGAAAAGGGGAGGCTGTTGCAGCTGAAAACACGTAAAGAAAGGAGAATGCAAATTTAATTTTTGCATCTGAGAAAAGGAGAAGTTGCTCTATAAATAGAGCCTTCGACCCTTCTTTCTCTCTATCCTTTCATCTCACAGAGAAGGCTCACTTTGAGAGAGAAAGAGTGAGAAGAAAAATAGAGAGAGTGCCTCAGAAAGTTTCTGAGAGGAAAAATAGTGAGTCCAATTTGTGAAGATTATTATCCACAAATTGAAGAAATAATATTGTATTATTTTTGTGAGTGAGAGGTCCACCTAAGGGTGAAGATTGTATTCCCATTATTGTTATAGTGGAAGATTTAAGCAGCATACGAGTCCTGTGATTTTTACCTAATTTGGGTTTTCCACGCTAAAATCTTTAGTGTTATTTTTGTCTATTGTATTTTTGGGAATTATCATAGGTTTGTGAGAATTGTTTTGATTTTACAACCACCACGCACACCATTGTTTTTCCCAACATAGTCATCAGAACTGTCAAATCTCTCGAGAAATTAAACCTTCGATATGTACATATCCAAATAATTCCTCCAACCTGGGAAATTAAATGTCTCTTTTTTTTTACTAAATAATAATAATAATAATAATTATTATTATTCACAAATATTGTTATTAAAATAAATATTAAATTGATATTTTAAAGTTACATTCTTAAATATCCTAGAAATCTTGACTTGAATCAAAGAATTATGGAATTCCTTTGTAGTCAGAACCGTCACCTCGGAAATTAAATGTCTATTCTTTCTAATGAATTAATTTGCATCATTAATTTCTTTGGATTTTTTAGTTTTACAAAACTTGCACACTGTTTGATTTATGTAACAATATACTTGGAAGCCCCTTCAGAGTTTGAGGTATGCTTGTTTAAATTATTGGGGATACAAAATCTTAAATAAAATTGCATTACACACATTTTAATATAAACAAATCAAATATTGAGTCCATCAAAAGCAAGTTTGAAGTTGAGAACCTTCGTAAGAGACCACATGATGTGTGTCTAACGCAACCGTATGTTTATTTATAGTAAATACTTTATACAACATGTTAAAAATACATAAAAAATAAATCTTCAATTTAAACATATGCATAAGAATTGATCTTGACAGCATGAAAATACAAGTCAATGATATCTCTATTAATTATTTTTTATAATTTTTCATTAATTTTGAATATTCTTGTTGTAGGTTAAGATAGTAGAAATAAGTTAATGTTTACAATATTAAAGACGTTAGACCTTAGTCACAATCTTAATTTGGATGAGAGTATCATGGAAGCCTCCGAACGTTATACAAATGCAAATATTGAATCTATCTAAAGCCAGTTTATACTTGAGGACCTTCGTTAACGAGACTACATGATGTGTGTCTTCCATCTCTAACATATCTATTCCTATCAGGCAAATATGGATTTAGAGACGGGGATCGACTTGAGATGACAAATGTATATATGTGCTAGGTACTTTAATATGAATATTCAGCTTTAAACTGGACATTTCGTTTTCTCAATAAACTCCCACCAAAAAATGAATACCCATCTTAATTAGAGTAAATATATAAATTAGTCTCTCAATGATATGTTTATTATTTAACTTTTGAAATTTGAGTGTCAAATGAGTTAGTCCTCATTCTTTTTGGAGGAGTAAATTGTATATCTAATTATCTTTAATAGATTTAATAATGATGTTTAACGAGTTCATAAAATATATGGACTAAATTGTATAATGTTAAACTATTAAGAATTAAACAATGAATCTATGTATATTTTCAAGTGGAAACTGAAAGCCTTTCTTGGAATAAGTCATTTCAATTGGAATATCTAAAAGTGACTTCTCGTCAGGTAAACTTACCTACAAGAACTATTCCTACCTTCCTTTTGCACCAACATGGTTTGAAATACATTAATCTCTCAAACAATAACCTTGTTGGTATGTTTCCAAACTGGTTACTTGTGAACAACTCAGCATTAATTCGTGTCTCACTGAATGATAACTCTTTTGATGGACTCTTTCAAATACCCTCTATTCTAAATTACCAACCCATGAATGAACTACGTGTATTGGAATTATCAAACAATAATACCCTTATATTTTTAGATCTATCTCATAATAAATTCTTTGGAGTTATACCCTCATGCATATTCACATCATTCTTACAATTCTTTCATTTGCGAGGAAACAAATTCACTAGTTCCATACCTCAAAGTTTATCTGAAAGTTCCGATTTAATAGCAATTGATCTGACAGACAACAAATTTTCTGGAAGAATTCCAATGAGCATCTATAATCTTACGTTCTTGCATTTTCTTTCATTGGCAAGTAATGAGTTAGAAGGCCAGCTCCCTAGTGAGATATGTCATCTTGGACATATCAAAATGTTAGACCTTTCACATAATAGTTTTACTGGATTTATACCCTCATGCTTCAACAATATGACCTTTGATGGGAACCAAACAGATATGTATATAAATGTAGATGCATATTTTCTAACACTTGAGGAAGCTTATCAATATGGCTTTCTTCATCTGAGACACTATGATTCTTTTTCCTGGGATAGCTATCAAGAAATGCAATTTGTGGCAAAAAGTTTATCTTTGTCATACAAAATGGTTCAACAGATGACAGGATTAGATTTGTCATCAAATCAGCCAACTGGATTCCATACCAAATAGGAGACTTATTTGCCCTTCATGTTCTTAACTTGTCCCACAACTATTTGAATGGAACTATTCCAAAAAGCTTCCAAAATTTGAAAACAATAGAGAGCTTAGACCTTTCTTGCAACTACTTGAAAGGACAAATCCCTCTTCAATTGCAGGACTTGTACTCTTTATCAACCTTCAATGTGTCTTACAATAATTTGTCAGGTAAAGCACCTGATCAAGGAAAATTTGGAACTTTTGATAGCAATAGCTATAAAGGAAATCCATATCTGTCTTGGAGCAATAGTAACAGACGCATTGCAACACTACCATCCTTGCAAACTCCTTTGAATGACACTCAGAAAAGCGAACCTATCATTGATGTCATTGCATTCTATTGGAGTTTTGGTGCAACCTATGTTATGGTACTCTTGACATTGGTGATAATCCTTTGGATCAATCCTCGTTGGCGGAGAGCTTGGTTTTATTGTACCAATTTATGTCTCCAAAAATCCTTTGGTCAATTTTTTGAAGATGCATTATTCTAGAAATCTTGTAAAATAATGACGCATGCTTCTAGAAATCTTCTAAAACAATGAAGCATGCTTCTAGAAATCCTCATTGGTGTGCAAAGTGTCCAAACCTCACCTAATGAAGCATGCTTTATTTTGCATGTGATTACAAATGTTATTTTAGATACTAAATATTAGTGTCATAAAAATCTGTTTTTCTTTATATTTAAATTTAATATTTTGTTATTCATCTCTTAAATGTTTTTCCATTGTTATTGCCATTCCAGTTCATATAATATATACATATAACCAAATATATTTATGAAATTCATATTAAATAAACCATGTAAGCAGACTTATATATATATATATGGTAAAATACAGATTGGGACCGATCCCTTAAAATTTGATATTTAATTATTAGTCCAAGTTTTAAATCATTTCCCATGAAAACCAGTGTTTAGTCCTCTTGATTAGCTGAAATTTAACTAGAATTCTGATTCTTGCCTCCTTTATTTTGAGTATGAGCCAAGTTGACAATTATAATACTTGTGCTATCATTTTTCTTCTTTTACTTTTGTCTTCTATCTTGTTGCTCCATTACCTCCCCCACCTATTTCCGCGACATCCTCGGCGCGGTCTTGTCACACGTTCACATATGTTGCTCATTTCTTTGGTTCTGGGAGAAAGAGGTTGTTCCTTGAATACCTTCTTCTCGTGACTGATAGAAAGTTGCATGGCCGACAAGGTTTTCTTCCCTGTTTTAACTCCCCTCCTTAACTCTTCAACGGCACCAAACAAGGTTCTTGTCAAAATGAGGACTTGGCATTGTGTAAGGCCACAGTTGCCACAAGGGCCACAATGACCATAGACTCGATCAAGGTTGAGGCTCCGAAGCCCAAATCTTATAATGGGCAGAGGGATGTGAAGGAGCTAAACAATTTTCTATGGGACCTAGAACAATACTTCGAATCATGCTTTTATTTTAATTTATTCACTGTGTATGGTTCACTTTTGGATCAGCTAGACACAATAAGGCGATCATATATATTCTTCATGAACCCTCTAGGATTGCCTCTTTGTAATGTATGGTTACTGAATCCAGTTAAAAACAACGAATCTTCAATCTTTTTGAGCTTTTAACGTATACTCATTGATAGTCATTAAGGGAATATCAAATAATGTTAAGAATATCAAAATTCGGGAAAATGATATGGCAGTAAAATTTGTAAAAGATTAAGTTTATAATAATTATTTAGTAATATAGTTGATTTTGATTCACACATATCAAATAATCCATTTTCTATATTGAATCAGTGGTGTTTGGCCAAATGCAAAAAATGAAAAAAAACAAAAATTGTTGTTATATATCCATAGATTCATTACTTCGATAGTGTAGGTGCAAAACTTATTTATCCAAATACTACATCCCAAAACTTAATTATCAAATGCTCTACATTCTGCAATTTTTTATTCTAATCTTTTTTTGTTTTAAATGGAACTCAGCCTCTCTAATATCAACAACGTTACATATATATATATATATATATATATATATATGGCCGTTGTAAAAAGCCCAAGTGTTCCGGTAATTCAAGCTTTTGATTGCCACTCTCTCAACAAATTGCTGAAACTTGTTGCTAAAATTTGTCATAGGCAAAAAAGGTTAATTAAAAGCATGTTTGACCTTATAATGACTGGTTGAAGTGGTGGCAATTGTTTAAATTGTAAAATCGACAAATATTAATTTTTTTAAATGTATAATTTGCAGAGAATCATAGGCGGATGACGAGTTTAATTATAGTTTTTTTTTCTATATATGTACTATGTAATCTTTGGAGCTTAAATTCTTCCCATTTCTATTTCAATTCGGCGGATTTAAGCTCTTGGTTTGAGAAATTTAAATTATAGGACTTAAATGTAAAAATCCTAAGTGGGTAATATAGAATTAGAGAAGTTGAGAAGTAACTAGGAATTTTAGTGTTTAAGAATTTATTTAGTCGTTAAGAAATCTTAAATATTGGATCACAATATTAATTTTTTGAAATTGATTGTAATTTATAGGCAATCTTGAGGATACCACCTTTGACGGGACTCAAGTTTTGTGAGATGTCACGAGTGTTAAAAACTGTATTTCGACACCTTCAGTAAGCAAATGGCATTTCTATGGCTTGGTTTAATGGTTTTTCAACAATTGGTATAATTAATCTTTTATAGTCATTTGAAATATCTCAGTTGATATTTTTATGCTATTTTAATATTCTATAACTTTAAACATTGTTGACATTATTTTTATTCAACTTGGGACAAGCTTGAGGAAATCATCGCTCCCTCTGAGAAACTATGATTTGATTTGAAATTATACGTTATATTGAGAATTGGATCCTGTTGGGTTTTGATTGAAAATGTGAAGGACTATGATATGTGAAAATTGATTCCTTTAAATGCAATTGAACAAGTTCCTTGAGGATGTTATGACATTTGAATATTGGATATCTAAGGTTGATTTGATATTATTTGCATTTGGTTTGATGGGGTCATCTGTATCAGCATTCTTAAATTTTAAAATTTAAATTTGCATTTTATTTTAGAGAACTTTTGACTAGATCCAGTTACTAACAGCAGAACTATTAGTCTTTGGTACACTAGATTTTGACCTCAGCTAGTAGGAGTTTTGCTAGTCCCGTGACACATGGATTGGAATTATATGAAATGGATCTAAAAAGAAGATCCTATGAATACGGTTTCATCACGAGTAAAATTTCATGTCTAATTGGTTGTCTACACTTTTTGAACTGTGTCCATGTCTCTTTAGTGACTTACCCTGCATGAGCTGTGTGCTCATGTATGTTTGATTATTCTATATATTAGAATCACCCCGACGATTTTTAATGCTTATTATAATTTAACTTTTCTGGAAACTTTGTTGTCAATTATATGAACAAGGTGTTATCAATACCCTATGTATGCATGTGTTTCTCTAACAAGCTTTTCATTCCTTTTGTTTCAACAAATAGACAAGTAGACAAGCGTCCAAACATAGCCTTCAAGAGCATTCATCTCATTTAATTATATATAATAAACTTGGAATATAATAAATGACAAAATAAAAAATAGTTTGTCCATGCCGTCTAAAAATCACAATGACACGGCTATTCATAATATTAATTTGGTCATATATTCCTTTGTTGGACCAAGAAGTAAGGGGATCAATAAATATATTAAGCCAAAAGAGTATTTTATATCCCTAACATTTACACTGAATTTCGTTTATACCCCATAATATTTTTTTGGCCGATTTATGTTTCACATGTTTCAATTTTTGTCATATATATCATTTTTTTGTAACTTCGTCTGATAAGTTAACAAAACTGCTAACCTGGTGCCAGCATGAAAAACTTCTTCCTCCACATCACCTGCTACGTAGATTATAAAGTTGTAGAATGTCAAAAACGTTTAACAAATATCTTTGTTATGTGGGGAGTTGAAATTTTGTAATATTTATTTTTAACTAAATTGAATTAAATGAAAATAATGTATTTGACGTTTTAGTATGATTCAGTAAATGATGATGCTCATATGTTTAGAGTTTTTTTGTTAACAAAATCAAAAAAATGTCACCTGTTATTTAGTTATAATTTTGTTTTAGACGTTTATATTTCAAACCTATTTTGTAAACAAAATTCTACCAATATATTTTCTGTCATGTTTTCTATTTCAAGAAAATAAAAACAAAAAACTCTGGCCTTTGCGATTAAGCATGTCACACTGAAATGAGACAATGTCCACATTTTACAGTTTTTGTACGGATATGAAAATTAAATTTCAAGGCTCTAAGATTATTTTCTAGCACTCTACAACTTAATTATTTTTCTCCTAATTTTATGAAATTTTATTTATTTTTGTATTTTTTTGTTGATATTTTGGGATTCTTAAGGGCCTCCTTTGATACCATTGTGAAGGAGGAAGGAATGAAAAAGCAACTTCCGCTACTGTGCATTGATCAGGTGTTATCTACAGTGCACTGATGGTCTCTGGAATTTTTGCTTCCATGTTTTTTTGAACGAAACTCTTCTATCCCTTCAGCAATGGAAAAGTATATCTGGAAATAGAATCCGATTGGAGGAAATGCAGGGACTTTCGGAACTGTCCTTATTTGTACACCTGCAATTTCCTTTCTGCCCTTTGGTTTGTGCGCCGTTGTCCCAAATTTGCTGTGCTTCTACTACACTGGTGAGTTTCTCATCTCCTCGTTGGAAGAAGGTATGGAAGAAGCTGTAAAATGAAAAAAAGTGATAGAAGGTATGGAAGAAGCTGAAGGGATTACTCAGCAGAGAAGTTTCTTGGTTGTATTTTCTTTCTTACCAAAATGTTCGTTCTGCTCTTCTGTATCTAAATTAGGTTGTGCGGTTTCGATTTCATACTAAAAAGTTTGATATTAACTTGGGTTGATTCAACTTTATAGTGTTGGGAAGATATTTTAAAGTTGGATTCATAAATTATTGGGATACTCTCAGAGGTTTCAATGGTCGAGTATTGGAACTTATATGGTGGAGTACTTTTGGGATTCTTGCAGTCGCGTTCTCAATGGAGGGGAAGGGATTTTTTTTCTTTATTTCTTTTTGTTGAAGGGAAGGGATTTTACAATTGGGTTTATAAATTTTTGACTATAATTAAAAAAAATGAGGGGTAAGATAGTAAAATAATAATTTTTCCTTTCCTTTTTTTTCCTCTAAAAAAATATATCAAACAAAGTTTTTTTTTCCTTTTTTCCTTTTTTCCTTTTTTCCTTTTCATTATTTCAGTTTGGTTAAAATATACTTATGGTCCCTATAGTTTTACCTAAAAATAATTTTGGTTCCTATACTTTAAAATCAATGAATTTAGTCCTTGTCGTTTTAAAAATTATGAAATTGGTCCTTGGAGTTAGTCTTATATTAATCAACCGTTAGTTAACATATCTTAGGTTAATCAACCATTAGTTAACATTTTGACTAGTACACATAGCAGCCATGTGGACTCCCAAATTTTCTTTAAAATTTATTCACTTAGGTCCTTGGTCAAAATTTTTCTTTTGTCTAATTTTTGATATAAACTCGTTTTCTACTTCGTCTAGGTCCCTAGTTTAAGAATATATTTTTTTTGTCAAAATCATTTCCTGCAAACTTTTCTATTTGTTCATTTTAGACCCTGTTCTTTTCATTCATACTTTTTTTCTCTCGGTTTGGTCCTCTAAATTAGTCCATAATTTGATTTTTAGTCTTGATACGATTTAATCTATCATTTCTACCTAAAAATAATACAATAAATGAATAAAAATTCAAGTTTCAAGGTTACTTAGGTCCTTGGTCAAAATTTTTCTTTTGTCTAATTTTTTATATAAACTCATTTTCTACTTCGTCTAGGTCCCTAGTTTAAGAATATATTTTTTTTGTCAAAATCATTTCCTGCAAACTTTTCTATTTGTTCATTTTAGACCCTGTTCTTTTCATTCATACTTTTTTTCTCTCGGTTTGGTCCTCTAAATTAGTCCATAATTTGATTTTTAGTCTTGATACGATTTAATCTATCATTTCTACCCAAAAATAATACAATAAATGAATAAAAATTCAAGTTTCAAGGTTTACCTTTTATTCACTTAGGTCCTTGGTCAAAATTTTTCTTTTGTCCAATTTTTAATATAAACTCGTCTTCAACTTCCTTTAAGTCCCTAGTTAAGAATACATTTTTTTCTTTGTCAAGATTATCCCCTACAAACTTTTTAGTTTGTTCACTTTGGTCCCTATTATTCACTTTTATACTTTTTTTTTCTTACGTTTTGGTCTACCAAATCAGTCTATAATTTCATTTGTAGTCATGATATGATTCAATCTATCATTTATATTTAAGAATAATACAAGAAATGAATTAAAATTCAAGTTTCAAAGCTTACCTAAGTAAAACCAAAACTCCAAAATGTATATTCATATATCAATATATATGACTTTGAAAAAGATAAAATATATGATAATCTAATCATTCAAACTCAAATACAATCCGACAATCACTGATATTGGTGCAACAAACTTGCATATTTTATTATATACGGTGATAATTATATTTTATAAAGTTTTGTTTACCTAAGTAAATAAAAGGTAAACTTTAAAACTTGAATTTTAATTCATTTTTGGTATTTTTTTTTAGGTATAAATGATAGATTGAATCATATCACGACTAAAAATGAAATTTTGGATTGATTTGGAGGACTAAATCATGAGAAAAAAAACATGAAGTGAAGAACATAGACTAAAGTGAACAAACGGAAAAGTTTGTGAGATGATTTTGACAAAGAAGAAAAATGTATTCTTAAAATAGAGACCTAGACGAATTAGAAGACAAGTTTATACAAAAAACTGGACAAAAGGAAAATTTTAAGCAAGGACCTAAGTGAATAAAAGGTAAGGCTTGAAGCTTGAATTTTAATTTATTTCTTTTATTTTTTTGGGGTAGAATTGATAGCATAAATCATATCACGACTAAAAATGAAATTACGGATTGATTTGGAGGACCAAACTGTGAGAAAAAAATATAAAAGTGAAGAACAAGAACTAAAACGAATAAACAGAAAAAGTTTGTAGGGGATATTTTGACATAGAAAAAAATATATTTTTAAACTAGGGACCCAGATGAAATAAAAAACGAGTTTATATCAAAAATTAAACAAAAAAAAATTTTTAACCAAGGACCTAAGTAAATAAATAGACACTTTTTTTAGGGAGCCTATGTGGCTATCACATGGCAGATGCTTTTTGTCATGTGGAAGTTTAGTCAGTGCCACGTATATTGGTCAAAATGTTGACTAACAGTTGACCAACCTAAAACTAACTCCAAGAACCAATTTAATGATTTTTGAAATTACATGGACTAAATTCATTGCTTTTAAAGTATAGAGACCAAAATCATTTTTAAGTGAAACTAGAAGGATCTCAAATATATTTTAATCTTTCAATTTATATCATATCAAACATAGCTTTTTTCTTTTTATTTCTTTCCATTTTTTCTTTCATTTCCTTTCCCTTCTTTCTTTGCTTGTAAAACAAGCCCTAAGCATCCTAATAAATCCCCCGCGTCTCACAACAACTCCTACATTGAATTGTGGGTGCTTCACTGTTTCATAGATTTTGATAACATTTTTTTGTTTATTTTGGGTCTCTTTTCAATATATGACACAAAAGTTCCCTTCCCTTGTGAGGTTGATTCAACAATCTCTTCAATGTCTCTTGTTTCTCTCTATACGTACTTCAACCAGCAGCTACTAAATGAAGTTAAAAAACCAAAGAGACACTTGAGATAAAGTTGAAGGTTCAAATCGGAATAAAATAAAATTGAGGAACCAAAGCAAAACCTAAGGTAAATTTAAGTGATCAAATCGAACAAAATTGGTAAAGGAACCAAATAAAATTTAAGGTAAAGTAATGGGATCAAAATGCTATTTTAGCGTAGTGTGTTAAAACTTTTTTTTTCAATGCTAAAAAATAAAAAAAAATATCATTCTTAAAATAAGTTAACTTGGGATAAATTGAAATATATAGAACAAATAAAGCGCAATATAAAATAATAAGATTATAAGAAGAATATATTAGAAATGCGTAGAAATATGAATATTGTTTAAATAAAAGGAAATTATGTTACAAAGGTGGTCCAATGTGTTGTTACAACTGAAGTAAGAATTCCCAACGGCAAGTTGACGGCCCTTTGACCCTCCAACGGCTCTCTCTAATTTGAAATTTGAAGTGCTTAAATGCCCCGCTTTCCTTCTGTCTCTGATAGTCTTGTGAAGGAGAAACACGAGTTAAAAGAAGAGGTATTCAGAGAGTGCGACTTAGGATTTATTTTCAGTGGCGCTTATATCTGATGCTTCCTTTCCATCTCTCTCTCTTCTAACGCTAGTGCTCTGTTTTCTGATTCAAGATTCTAGTTTATATCGGTTACTTTGTTTTTCTTATTGTCGATTGTTTTGCATACCTTTCTCTCTCTGGTGTTCCAAAGATTCTCTTGTTTTCGCAGGTTATATTAGAAAATTTTTGTTTTGGATCATTCTTCAGATCAGATGGTTGGTGATCACGAAGATCTGAAATTCTCGTATTTTGATTCTTGTGAATCTTGTAAGTCGTGAATTCACAACACACTCTGCTTCATTTCTCTACAGATCTGTTTTGCACTCTTTCAAACGACGTGTTGAGTCGTCGCCTACTCAAATTTTGTCATGTATCATTGATTCAATAACATGTAGTTTCTGAAACATTTTATGATGTCAGATGAACAGTCTTGGTCTTTTTGGGCTTTTCACGGAGAAACATACTAGGTTTTATACTTGCCAGCAAAATATCGCTTATTATAGAAGACTTTATGATGTGATCTTTTGATATAGGTGTTGTTGCTTATTGATCTTTTGATGTTTTATATTCGTGTCCTTTAGTCTTGAATAACTATCCATTGCTTACTTAGTATAGTTTGTTTTTCTGTAGGTTAATGCACTAATGACATGAAACTTCCCAACGCCTTATTATATATTAGTATTATAGTATAGAAGAATAGATGATGACAAAATTTTTGGATATATTTGTAATCTAAATTGTAATGTTGTATATTTCTTCATATTCTTGATTGCCCTTCCATTTTTACTTGGTCTGTAAACTTTTAAAAAATTGTAGTCCATGCTGTGCTTGTAAGCTGGTTTCTTTTTCTTTATTTTGATATAATAACTAAATCTGTTATGTTTGGTTCTCTTATTCAATAATCAGCTTGAAACCATCCTTGGACAATGGACAAAAAAGATAGTATTGCTGAGAGTGAAAATCGTCGAGCCCAGCATGTTGAGGAACTTATTTCCCTTATCTCTTTTGAAACAGCAGAAGCCCCGGTTCAAACAGAAGTAATCTGAAAACCTTCTCCTCCACCCGTTCTTGCTCCGGTAAAAGATTTAATCCCATCACTGTCACATGTTACAGAGGCAGACTGTAAGCCGCAGACTCCCTCATCAGATGAGTTTGTTCGTGCTGAAACTCCTCTGCAACTTTACATTGTGAGAGTCAATAATCTTTCTGTGTCAATTTTTTTGATGTAGTCTTCTTTTAAGTTAAAAATGTCTTGTGAAGCATACCCAAGGTTTTTCCAAGTATCTAGTTTATTACCATATTATATATATATAAATAATGGAAGTTATAGTATACAAAATGCTAACTGTTGTGTTACAAAAGTACAACGTTATTCTCTCATTTCCTAAACAAATGGTTCTATTCTACAGTCAACTGCTTTGATGGAGAATTTTATGAAGCTTGCTAAGTTAAATACTGACAAAAATTTAGAGACTTGTGGCGTCCTTGCTGTTTTACTTGTAAGTGCTGAAAACACCTTTTGGCATAACATGTATACATGAATAGATCCAAGATGGGGTTGAACCCCAACATATTATTGTCCAGTAACTTACCCGGAAACACCTTTTGGCTAATATTTTGTTAATTTCAGGTAACAAACTGGTTCATTAAGGCTCGGGCGCGTCTCAGGAAGCCAAAGGTTGACAAAAGTTTGGGGATTATGAGGTCATGAGTTGCAATCTGTCCTCCCACGGTACGCCTAAAGTTCCTAGAGATAATAATTACATATAGTTCTAATAAAAATTCTAAATAACAATAAGTGATTATTGTGGACTATCATAAAATTACTTAAAATAAAGAGAATAATATTTTTTTTCTAAAATGAATAAAGAGAATAAAATTAGTTAAAATAAAATAATTTTTAATTATTCAATTTCTTTTTTAAAAAATGACATAAGGATTAAGATTTAGCTTAACTATTTTTTTATTATCCTTTCCCTTCTTATTCTTGTTGTTCTCCTTCTAGAAGGAGAAGGAGGGAGAAGGAGAGGAAGGAAGAGGAGAAGAGGAAGGAGAAGGGGAAGAAGGATAATTAAAATTTTTTAAGCTAATTTATTTCTTATGTTATTTTTTCAAAAAGAATTTAAATAATTAAAATTATTTAATTTTAATTAATTGTGATTTCTTTATTAATATTGGAAATCATATTAAATTAATTATTTTATAATAATATATACGAATTACTTATTGATAATTTAGAATTTTTATTAGAATTTTATGTATATTATTTTTCTAATATTATTTATACATTCATAGTTCCTCTCCTCCTCCTCCTCCTCATCTTTTTCTTCTCATTCTCTTTCTCATCCTCATCTTTACCTGAAAGTCTTTCATCATCTCTTTTCCTCCTCATCTACTGCCTCCTCCAACTTTTGATTCTCTTTTCCTCCTCCTACTTTTCTCCCTCTCCTTGTTCTCCTTCCTCTACTCCTCATCATTCCCTTTGTTGGTTTTTTTTTGGCCATTGTCATAGTGGTTGTTGTGTGTCACAACCCAAAATAGGGCCCATGACCCCATGACCGACGTAGATGGTGTGCCACCCACACCACCGCAAGCCTAATATTTCACAGACTAACCCAAACAATGAATAAACATCCTAAGAGGCCTACTCAAGTGCAGATAAATTTTAAACTTAGATAGAAATAACCTTACCCTTACAATAGGGAGGCAACCTTGCTACTTAGATTGCTGAGCTAACCAATCTTCCGAACATAAAACTGTGAGGGGTTGAGTCTTGTCCACTGACTCACCAAAAATATTCCTACGTACCATATTTATAAGGGGTTCAATGCATGAACATGAATCCATTATAAACACACTCATACCATTTGGCACTGAATAATGCAATTATTGCATACAACCCACGCCGCTACATTACCCCTAGTGAATCCCCCTAATTTACTTACCCAAACATAAGCAATCATATATGTAACATCCAACACTATGCATCCTCAATCAAGGGTTTACCCAAATCCTAAACGAAGAACCACTTACATGACATAATTGTGATGCAAACAAACACAGATGAGGCTACCAACGTACCGTGCTCATGCAATATGCAAAAAGTCTCTTGAACCGTACGTGTCCGTGCCAACATATTGTGCTTACCTAAACCAAATCATTATCGCATATCACAATTCATCAAGTCCAGAGGAAAGCAACATAGATCATACAGTGCAGCTGACTAAGTCACAATACAATAAAAAGGTTACACTCAAAACAATCCATCCAAATATACGAACATCAGGAACTCATGGCCTTCTCCACAAATCATACCACTGTCGGCAACTACTGGATATAACCCTAAGTATGTCTCTACCTAGACTTTGGTTCATGCCCTATTACGGAAACTACTAATCACAGCCCCCAGAAATGACCCCTTGATGGGTCTATGTCTAACAATCACTAATCCTCTTAGGTATACTCTTTTGGTCTTTGCCCATTCCTATTTTGACAATTGCCAATATGTGACCCCAGGAAGGCACCATTAGCTCTCTTCCTCTAACCTTGGGTATAACCCCTTTAAACTTTGGCCTATGCCTTATTCTTGCAACTACTAATCATAGCCCCCGGGAGCACACCATTTGGTCCTCATCCAAGCACAACCACAATCACACAACTATAAGCATTCCACAACCATATATACAAACATCATAACATACAAAGTCCACACTCATGCTATGTTACAAAAATCAACTCATACTACATTACACAGAGCATCTACATAGCTCACTTAATCACAAACTAAGCCACTTAGCATAAACGCAACATAAGCATCATCATAGTCATTCTATCACACATAACAAGTTAAGTCAACCCCTAGTTCCACACAAATCTTAAATGTCCATGTAGACCATGTTCTTCACAACCCCTTCATGAGGGTGATGAAGGTATATATGTACGAGTATGTACATATCCTTACCCAAAATTAAACATGAAACTTATGAAATTTAAGGGTCTGTAAGTGTATGTATGTACGTGCCTGCAATGATGATTTGTAAGTTGATGTGTATAGACATATATGTAAGTGTTGTTCCACAGTCTTCACAATAAGTGGGAACTGGGCTCGTGCAAAGTGACTCACTAAGGTATAAACTCATACACATACATGCTCATCAACAATGTCCTTTTGTGTTAAATTACACACTTTGACTTGGCCTAAGCCATGGTACAATATTTGTATAATCAGTCCACATCTATCCACCATGCATTTGTTTGTAACATTCATCTTTACCTATTTCACCATCATGCACCTAAGCATAGTATATTTACGTATATACTTTGGGGGCACCCAAGTTATTTTTATTATTCCCTAGCACATAGTTCTTACATTACTCAAGTTCTACATTCACATACAATTCATTCAATTATTTCACTTGTTAGGGGGGTTTCATTTGAATTGACACACATTACCAAAGCAATACATTTCATATGCATCAACAAGAATGCCAAAAAATAAAGTGAAAAAGGGAACGAGCAAGATAAGGTAAGAGTTTTCCTCACCTCAATTTCATGCTACCAAAGCTACCTTAAACCTCAACGTTTTATTGAGCTAATCTTGTTTAGATCCTTTGGAGAGGTATCCTAAACAATTAGAGTTGGAAACATATAAGAAAAAGCATGAAACATCATGTTTTATAGTCTCCTCAGCCCTTGCAGTAGTGGTCATTGGGTGCAATCCACCACTACAGTGGTGACTTATAGTAGCCTTCATGAAAATCGTCCTTATCTCGACTTTTCTTGATATCTAATCCAAATTTTCATTATTTTTCATGATTCTTGCTTCTAAATCTCATATCCAAGCATTAAGAAACATCCCCAAACAAGAAAATCTCACTATTTCAAAGATTAACTCCCAAATCATCATTTTCCTCACCCAAAACTTGGTTTTTCCTCCTCTAATCTGTCATGGTTTTCTCACCCACAAATTCCCATCTTTTCCTCATGATTCCCACAAATTTCTTGTTCTAAAATTGTCAATAATCATAGGAGAATGTTTATGAATAAGACCCAAGTTTGGACAATCACTCTCTAAACCATTTTTAGACCCCTAATCCTTGGGAATTAGACCCAAGTTCAAACAATCAGTCTAAAACATTTTAAGACCCATAATCATGCCCAGTCTAAAACATTTTAAAACATTCTCAAAATGTGCATAAAGAGAAAGAATTAGGAGTTTACCTTGGATTTTCTCCTTTCCAGTGGTGCTTAGTTTCTAGAGAATCATGCCCACACTAGAGATCGATGGTTGGTGAGCTTGTGTGACGATCGAGTTTCTTTCCAGATTGATGACTATCCCTACAAGTTAACATGTATTCTTACAGTATGCTTTGTCCTCACTCGCATGCTCCCTAGGAAAACTTCTCAAGAATTACTCAGGTTAAGCACACTTAATTGTGAAGTACTTATAAAATGGGCTTCCAAAAAAGAAAGTACACCATGTTGTCGTAGGTAGTACCTATCAAATCTTTTAAGCTCTCCTCAATTATATAGTCCTATACCTATACAATCTCAAGATACCTTTCATTTCGATGTGGAGTTAGTTCATTCATGTGTTCCTTCGCCTAGAAGCCTGCTAGGAGTCACTCCTTGTTTGTACTTCTATGTACCAACAATCACTTCTTACCCCCATTGGCCCCAGGTATCATATGCCCACTAGCTTTCACTTGGTTCATCCTTGAAGCACATCATACTGGGATAGGTCTGGCTCTAATACTAATTTTGTCACGACCCATCCCCTAGGTGCTTGACTGACATGTCACATGGGTATTTCCCAAGACTGTAAGCCTAACTCCTAAAACTGACACTACTCAATCAAGCAAAACATAACATAGGATAAGCAATAATCATCACGTCTATTCTCATACATAAAAGATGCACCAGGGAATAAAAGATACATTGTATTTCCATTTCATAATAAGTCTCTCTGTGCATTTCTAACTATTCCAATCTTTCATACACAATGCAAGGAATAAATAGTTTGCATACAAAAGAATAAGTTAATATCATGTACAAAATATCTACCAAAATACTACCCACTGAATTGTCTTATTGAAGACTACAGAGCAACTAAAAGAAGTACCAATTGAGAGGTTTACAAAAAACCAACCCAGGAAATCAAGAAGGGTTGAGACTCCCGAATGTTCACTACTCCTCTAGTGAATGTTCTTTGATGAAAGCAGGCTTAGAAACATGGAAACAACAAGGTGAGATAAAAAAATCACAATCAGCCAAACAAAGAAACTGATTAGAAGTGGCGGAGTGTAAGGAATCAACATCGGTCTAGAGGCCCAATAAGAATTCCATGCCCGAAGGCATAACAACTCTAGCCTTTGGGCTATGAGTATCTCCAGCCTGAAGTCTAAAATAGTTTTCATGCCAATAAAACAATGCATAAACATAATCCCTATGAAATGTTCATTGATCTAGCCGATGTGTTTAACAAACAACGAAGCTCATTTGATTCCATACATTTCAAATTTACATTTCGGCCAAACATTTACAAAGTATAGCAATTAAATTATTTATCTCAAACTTGTCAAGACACCTGACTTCCCACAATGCATAAATTAAATAATGCATTTTAAATTCCCAACAAGGAATATGTTAGTTACTCACTTGAGTTTCAGTAATGATTACTAGGAAGGACAACTTCAAATAAATCTCAAAAGATTCCTAAAGCACCTAAGGAATGATTCAAGTGCATATTCTTAGCACAAAAAGGACACTCTAGTATGGGGCACCCCATGTGAAATAAGCCTTCTCCAACCCATGGCACCTTAGATGCCAAGTGGCTCAACCAAAATTCATTTAGTTTGTGTGGTGCATTAAGCACTAGCCATAGCACCCTAGGCACCCGTAATTGATGCTTGTTTCCAAAGGGAAGGTCTTAGATTATTGTGGCGCTTGGGGTGCCCAAGTCTCCAACAATCTAAGAACCTCTACAGATACTCCCTAAGCTACTCTTTTGGTTCTTTCTTTGTAAAGTTTCAACAAAGGCCCTCAACCTTCCACTTACAAGTCCAAGAAGTAAAATCTCAATCAAGGAATCCATTAAAAAGTTTTCAAAGACAAATTGGCTCTATTTGGCAAAATTAGCTAATAAGCTAGCTGAAAGCTTATAAGCTAATTTTTGGTTGAAAGCTAAAAGTTTAAGCTAGCTTATTAAATTAGAAATGTTTGGCAGAAGTAGTTGAAAAATGTAAAATGGCACAAACGGACATATATTTTATAATCCTAAAATAATACAACATATCATTTTTCATTTTTAATTAAATAAATTTAAATTATTATATATGTAAAATTAATTAAAAAATACATTTTTATTATATTATTGTATATATACAAAAAAGTAGCACAGTGAAGAAAGAACGATAGACGAAGGTGACAAATAGCGATGGACAGTGACGGATAATGATGTGCTACATCAGAAGACCAACAAGGATGGAGAAGTCAACGAAGGAGCAAAAGGTCCCACGCAAGTCTAAAAGTAATCATGATGAGGAGAGGACGATGGACAAACAATGACAGATGACAGTAGACAGTGGTAAACAATAATAGATGGTGATGAACGACCACATACAAAGGCTGGAGAAGCTACGCAAGTGTAATACCCCAGAAAATCCTTGATTTCTGGGTATTACGTAAAGTTAATTTTGTGGAGTATTTTGGGCTTAAGTTATTTTTCTTGTGGTGTATGCAGGAAAAATATGAGGTTTGGAAGCGGTAAAGTTGTAGAACATTGAGTGGTTAAGAGTTGAGAAGTGTATTGGTGGAACCGAGGATATTAAAGGAGTTAGGAGACTGGTTGAATGCAAAGAGGGACTAAAGTGAAATAAGGAAAACTGTGAGGCACCTAGGATTTAGAAACACCCGATGTGAGATTTTATGGATTAAACCAGTCTTGACTGAGGGTCAACTGGAGGGCAAGTGGTAATTTCACCCAGGCGAGTATATATAGGTGGCCTCGCTCCTTTTTCCTCATTTCCTCCTTTCGTCTCTCTCTCTTCACCTTCTCTCATCTCTTTCTCTCTTCTTTCTCTCTACTTTCTCTCTCTACACTCTAACTCCACAACCGAGCTTTGTAGGGCAGATCTCGGGCTGTAAGACGAGCCTCTAGGAGCCCAACAATGTACGGAAAGCGAGGAATCGAGGTAAGATTTCTTATTTCTCAAGTTTTTCCTTATTTTCTAGTTTTAAGGGTATTTGGAGTAAAATCAAGATTTCGGCTTCGTTTTCGACTAAAATTAGGGGATTTTGGTGTCTAATTGCTCCTTAGACATCAAGGGTGAGATCCCATGAACCATGGAAAAAGGTGGAGAATCGGCTGGATCTGACCTAAAACCGTGGACAGATAGCTAGGTACGTATCGTGGCACCTAGGCGCCATGTAGGGCGCCTCAGGTGCCAACGTTGTGTGGAATTGAGGGGTGTTGGCACCTTGGGTGCCACGTGGGGCACCTAGGTGCCAAGCCCTTCAATTTGGCAGAAACTTTGGGGTCTAGCGCTCATGTGCCACGTGGGGTGCCAGCCCTTTCGGTGAACCTTGGTCCATCTTCAATCTTCCATAACTCCGTTTTGGGTGAACTTTATATCGTTGGAAAGATCTTTGAGTCTAGTTTCAAATGGTATAAGTTTCATTGGGAGATTCATTACCAGTTAGGAGTGATGACTGGAGAAGTGGGTGAAGGTCGGAAGTAGTGTAGTAGAATTTCTTTATTTTGTAACCTTGATGATTAATTCTTTCTTGGTTACAATAGGGATGGTCGAGACGCAAGGCGGGAGCATCGAGAGCGTGGAATCCAAGTGAGGGAATCTATCTTGCTCTCTTGTGTGCGGATATGCATATATATATATATATATGTGGACTTGTGTAGACTTGTGTAGGGTTTGTGTTGGGATTATTTGAGAATTATGTGGGAACATTGCATCATATTCATTTTCATATTTATTTTATGAAAAGTGGAAAGGTATGGAAAGCATAGGGTCGGTCTTCTGCATGATATGTGTACCCACTGTGTAAGCCAGTGATGTGGCATCCATGGGGTATACATGATGAAGAAAAGAGAGGGATAGACATTGCATCTCATCCATCTGCATAATTTTTTATATTGCTTGTGTGGTTTGTATGTCTGTTTGGGGAAAACACCATATGCATGCTTTCGGGCAGCTTGGTATTGTCGGGGTATATTCCCTATATGGGAGTATGGACCCTTGTGTGAGGGTTACGTGCATTTGTATATATATATATATATTCTGTATATTTGTGTAGATAGGGCTGGTAGCAGTGAGTCTGTGGTTTAGACTCACCCCTTCACAATTTCATGTGTGGCAGGGCGGCAGCATGAGGGCTCGCGGTTCGTGGATGCCTTCCCATTGTTTGGGTAAGGTAATTTATATTTATTTATTTGTATTTCTCTAGCATTCCCTATAATCAAATAGGCCACCACTTATGATCCTGTGTTACTATTCTAGGCTTGCGGCAGTGCTGGCAATGCACTGTTTATGCCGGTCACGGGCTCGGGTTCAGGTCGTGACAGAGATGGTGTCAGAGGATTTGTTTGATACCACACAAGCAATATAAACATGCAGATGAATGAGATACAATGTTTATCCCGCTCTTTCCCCTACCACATTGAAGACCAACCCTCAATGTGCATGCATACCCATGACACCACTCAGCAGAATCACACATGGGCAGCTTCTCGCTCTATTCCCACATCTTTTCATAAAATAAATATGAAAATGAATATGATGCAATTCTACACATAATACATTTAATCAATAAATGTACATAAAAACAATTTAGGAGAATAACTCCTAAAATATAAACACACATATACATATATATACATAAATGCATATCCGCACACAAGAGAGCTTGATAAATTCCTTCACCTGGATTCCACACTCTCGGTGCTCCTGCCTTGCACCTTGACTATCCCTATTGTAACCAAGAAAGAATCAATCATTAAGGTTACAAAATAGAAAAATTCTACTACACTACTCCTGACCTTCACCCACTTCTGCAGTCATAACTCCTAACTGGTAATGAATCTCTGAATGAAACTTATACCATTAAAAACTAGACTTAAAAAGCTTTCCAACGATATATAGTTCACCCCAAAACGGAGTCTGGATGAAGGAGTTATGGCCGAATGAAGATGGACCAAGGTTTACCAGCACGCCTGGCGCTTGGGCGCCACCAACATGCCTGGCACCTAGGCACCAAGCCCTTCATCTTCCCTAAAAAGTTCTGAACCTTGGCTCCTGGGCGCCAGGATCGCGATCTCCCACGATTCTTCTCAGATTTGGCTCAGATTTGGCCAAATCTTCACCGTTTACCATGGTTTCTTCCATGGGATCTCACCCTTGATGTCTAAAAAGCATTTAGACACCAAAAGCACCAATTTTAATAGAGAAACAAAGCCAGAATCTCGATTTTACCCTAAATACCCTTAAAACTAGAAAATAGGGAAAAGCTTAAGAAATATGAAATCCTACCTTGATTCCTCGCTTTCCCTACGTTGCTTAACTCCTAGAGGCTAGCTCCGTCGCTCGAGATCCACCCTCCAAAGCTCGGTTGTGGAGTTGAGTAGAGACAGAAATAAGAGAGAAAGAGAGGAGAGAAGATGAAGAGAGAGAAATAGGAAATGAGGAAAAAAACGCGAGACCACCTATATATACTCACCTGGGGTGAAATTACCACTTGCCCTCTAGTTGACCCTCAGTCAAGACTGGTAAAAGCAAATCCGTAATATCTCACCTTAGGTGTTTCTAAATCCTAGGTGCCCCACAATTTTCCTTATTTCACTTTAGTCCCTCTTTGCATTCAACCAGTCTTCCAACTCATTTAATGTCCTCGGTTCCACCAATACACTTCTCAACTCTTAACCACGCAATATTCCACAACTTTGCCACTTCCAAACCTCATATCTTCCTGCATACACCATAAGAAAATATCTCCAGCCTAAAATACTCTACAAAAATAGCTTCACGTAATACCCTAAAATCACGGATTTTCTGGGGTATTACATTCTTCCCCCGTTTTTGAATATCCTATTTGATATAATCATTCATCCACCAAAGCTTAAGACGTGATAATATCAAACAGATATTCACCACTACTAGTTCAAACAGATATTCCAACCAGGGGCATCCATCTAAAAAGATAGAACTCCACCACTCCTGCCAACCTCCGACACATCCTCTTGGCCCAGAAAAAGGAAAGCGAAGTTCTCACAGACAGAACTTTCTCCTTTTTGGCTCTGAGCCACGCTCATGGAACAATTCCACTCACCCTGCTCACCACGCTTTCGCTGCCTGCTCTAAAACTACCAGGGACGATCTCTATCAGAGATTTCCCTCCCTCGCATTCTGGATCACTGTACTTACCATTTAGGTGTTTCCTAAAGCATGATCTCAACCCCTCACTGAGTATCAACCCACTGGGCAACCTCCAGGGGTGATGAACTCAATAATAACCATGCATCTATCCACTCAAATGCATCCCGCATATATCCAATCCATAAAGTAGAAATAACCATATGATCACCATCGCATACTACACGGAGGTTATGAGGATACACCCAAAGTACAAGTATCGGTGGTCTTCGAATATGATATCCAAACCTCTTGGGAACTGCATCAAGAACTTCTTCCTGAACCGTTCCCATCCCTCAGGTGAGAATTTGGGATCCTGCCATTACCATCAGCTTGTTTCTCGGGTTTGGATACTACCTCTGATACCACCGGGTCAGAGGATTGTGAGGTTAAGTTCTCTGATACCAGAAATGGTATCAAAGGATTGTGAGGTTAATTTTTCTGATACCAGAAATGGTATCAGAGGATTATTGGGTTAGTTTTTCTGATACTAGAAATGGTATCAGAGGGTGGTTTGCTAGGTCTCCTATTGATTACAGAGAAAGGTAACCTTAGTGAGTCCTTCTCTATAGTTGTGAACCATGGCATAACTATAGAGCGACGACTCCACCAAAGGTCCTATAGGTTGTCTTCGTTTCTTTTATATCAGGTTGCTTTCTAGAGGCGCATTGAGCTTAGGAGCAGGCTTGGTAGGGCAGCGGCATAGGGAGTGATGCTAATCTTGAAGGAGTAGAGCCTCGTGGGCATGCTCCCCGAGAGAAGCTTGGTTGAGCCAAGAAGAAGATAGGGGAAGAATGGAGAGGCTTGACAAGCAATTAGAAGTGGGTTGGTTAGTGTAGGAATCGTACTCCTAGAGTACAAAGACTTCACAAAGCATGAATTAAAATACGTTGAAGATCAGCTTCATTTATGTTGGGAAAGGACAAACTGATGGTGATGGCAGGATCCCAAATTCTCACCTAAGGGATGGGAACGGTTCAGGAAGAAGTTCTTGACACGGTTCCCGAGAGATTTGGATGTCATATTTGAAGAACTTTTGCACTTGTACTTTAGGTTCATCCTCATGATCTCTGTGTGGTATACGATTGTGCTCGCAGGGTTATTTCTGTTTTATGGATTGGATATGTGTGTGATGCATTCGAGTGGATCGATGCATGGTTATTATTGAGTTTATCACCCCTGGAGGTTGGCCAGTGGATTAATACCCAGTGTAGGTTCGAGGTCATGCTTTAGGAAACACCTAGGTAGTAAGTGCGGTGATCCAAATACGGGGTAAGAAAATCTCTGATAGAGACTATCCCTAGTGGTTTCAGAGTGTTCAGCGAAAATATGATGCATAAGGTGAGTGGGATTGTGCATTGAGCGTGGCTTAGAGCCAAAAGGGGGAAAGTTCTGTGAGAACTTCGCTTCCCTTTTTCTTGGGTGATAGAGGATGTTTCGGAGGATGGTAGAATGGTAATGTCCTATCTTTTTGGATGGACATCCTTGTTAGAGATATGTTCTTGTGCTGTGAACGGGACAGCATCTGCATAAAGAACTTGTGGTGGTGAATATCTGTTTGATATTATCATGTCTAAAGCTCTGGTGGATGAATGATAATATCAAACAGGATATTCAAAAAGGGGAGAAGAATGTAATACCCTAGAAAATCTGTGATTTTTGGGTATTATATGAAGCTAATTTTGTGAAGTATCTTGGGCTGAAGATATTTTTCTTGTGGTGTATACAGGAAAAATTTGAGGTTTAGAAGCGGCAAAGTTGTGGAATATCGAGTGGTTGGAGTCGAGAAGTGTATTGGTGGAACCAAGGGTATTAAGGGAGTTGGGAGACTAGTTGAATGCAAAGAGGGACTAAAGTGAAATAAGGAAAACTCTGGGGCACCTAAGATTTAGAAACACCCGAGGTGGGATTTTACGGATTTGCTTTTACCAGTCTTGACTGAGGGTCAACTGGAGGGTAAGTGGTAATTTCACCCCGGGCGAGTATATATAGGTGGCCTCGCCTCTTTTTCCTCATTTCTTATTTTCCTCTCTTTCTCTCTTTCTTCACCTTCTCTCCTCTCTTTCTCTCTTCCTTCTCTCTACTTTCTCTCTCTCCACTCAACTCCACAACCAAGCTTTGGAGGGTGATCTTGGGCTGCGGGGCGAGCCTCTAAGAGCCAAGCAACGTAGGGAAAGCGAGGAATCGAGGTAGGAATTCCTATTTCCCAAGCTTTTCCATATTTTCCAATTTTAAGGGTATTTAGGGTAAAGTCAAGATTCTGGCTTCGTTTCTTGATTAAAATAGGGGCTTTGGATGTCCAAATGCTCCTTAGACATCAAGGGTGAGATCCCATGGAAGAAACCATAGAAAATGGTGGAGATTTGGCCAGATCTGGGCCAAATCCGAGAGGAATCACGGGAGGTCAATTTCATAGCACCCAGGCGCCAAGGTTCAGAAAGTTTTGGGGAAGACGAAGGGTTTGGCGCTCAGGCGCTAGGTGTGGCGCCTAGGAGACAAGAATGTGTGTGGCTCTCAGGCGCCAAATGTGTCGGGAAACCTTGGTCTATCTTCTTTCAGCCATAACTCCTTCATCCGGACTCCGTTGTGGGTGAACTTTGTATCGTTGGAAAGGTCTTTGAGTCTAGCTTCCAATGGTATAAATTTCATTAGGATATTCGTTACTAATTAGGAGTTATGACTGGAGAAGTGGGTGAAGGTTGGGAGTAGTGTAGTAGAATTTCTTTATTTTGTAACCTTGATGATTAATTCTTTCTTGGTTACAATAAGGATGGTCGAGACGCAAGGCGGGAGGTCGCGATCGTGGCCCCCAAGTGCTTGGTTCATAAGCTTTTGGGGAAGAAGAAGGGCTTGGCGCCCAGGTGCCAGGCATGTTGGTCGCGCCCAAGCGCCATGGGTGGCGCCCAGGTGCCAAGCGTGCTAGTAAACCTTGGTCCATCTTCATTCGGCCATAACTCCTTCATCTAGACTCCGTTTTGGGTGAACTTTATATTGTTGGAAAGCTCTTTGAGTCTAGTTTCTAATGGTCTAAGTTTCATTCAAGGATATACATCACCACTACTAGTTCTTTGTGCAACAGCTATCCTGTTGATTGCACAAGAATATATCTCCAACCAAGGGCATCCATCCAAAAAGATAGGATATCACCACTCCTACCCTTTGAAACATCATCTCACCTAAGAAAAAGGGAATCGAAGTTCTCACAAAACTTCCTCCCTTTTGGCTGTAAGCCACACTCAAAGCATAATCCCACTCACCCTGCTCACCACGCTTCCGCTGCCCATTCTGAAACCACCAGGGATGATCTCTATCAGAGATTTCCCTACCTCGCATTCTGGATCACTGCACTTACCACCTAGGTGTTTCCTAAAGCATGACCTCAACCCCACATTGAGTATCAACCCACTGGCCAACCTGCAGGGGTGATAAACTCAATAATATCCACTTATGCATTGATCCACTCAATGCATCCCATACATATCCAATCCTTAAAACAAAAGTAACTATGCGATCATAATCACATACCACACAGAGGTCATAAGGAAGCACCTAAAGTACAAGTACTAGTGTTCTTCAAATACAACATCCAAATCTCTCAGGAACTGTGTCAAGAACTTCTTCTTGAATCGTTACCATCCCTCGGGTGAGAATCTGGGATCCTGCCATCACCATCAGCTCGTCCTTTCCCAACAAGAACAAAGCTGATCTTTCACGTATTTAATACATGGTTTGTGTAGTCTTCGTACCTGGGAGCACGATTCCTACACTTACCAATCCACTTCTTGTAGCTTATCAAGCCTCTCCATTCTTCCCCTATCTTCTTCTTGGCTCAACAAAGCTTATCCCGGGGAGCATGCCCACGAGGCTCTACTTCTTCAAGATTATCATCGCTCCTTCGGGCCACTGCCCTGCCAAGTCTGCTCTCGAGCTCAACGCACCTCTAGAAAGCAACCCGATAGAAAAGAAAAGAAGACACAACCTATAAGACCTTTGGTGGAGCCGTCGCTCTATAGTTATGCCATGTTTCACAACGATAGAGAAGGACTCACTAAGGTTACCTTTCTCTGTAATCAATAGGAGACCTAGACCCTAAACCACAAACCACCCTCTGATACCATTTCTGGTATCAGACAGGCTTACCTAACAATCCTCTGATACTATTTCTGGTATCAGACAAACTAACCCAATAATCCTCTAATACCATTTCTGTCATGACCCGAACCCTGGCCTGTGACCAGTGCAGACAGTGTGTTGCCAGCACTACCGCAATCCTAGAATAGTAACGCAGAATAATAAATGGTGGCCTATTCGATTACAGAGAACACTAGAGCAATACGAATAAATAAATATAAAGTACCTTACTTGAACAATGGGAAGGCATCCTCAATTCGTGAGCCCTCACGATGCCGACCTGCCACACTTGAAATTGTGAGAGGGTGAGTCGCAACCATGGATTCACCGCTACCAGCCCTATCTACACAGATATATAGAATATATATATATATATATAAATAAATACCACACAAAAATAAATGCATGTAACCCTCACACAAGGGTCCATGCCCCCACATTGGGAATATACCCCGATAACACCAAGCTGCCCGAAAGCACCGATAAAGTGTTTCCCCCAAAAATACACAAGTAATAAAAATTATGCAGATGGATGAGATGTAATGTTTATCCCACTCTTTTCCTCATCATGTATACCCATGGAGCTACATCACTGACTTACACACTACACATATCATGCAAAAAACTAACCCTTTGCTTTCCACACTCTTCCACTTTCCATAAAATAAATATTCAAATGAATATAATACAATGCTCCCACACAACTCCCAAATACAACACAAACCCCACACAATTCCACACATAATCTACACATAATACATTTAATCAATAAATGTATATAAAACAATATAAATATACATATATATACATATATGCATATCCGTACATAAGAGAGCTAGATAGATTCCCTTACCTGGATTCCACTCTCTCGGTGTTCCCGCCTTGCGCTTTGACCATCCCTATTGTAACCAAGAAAGAATCAATCATCAACGTTACAAAATAGACAAATTCTACTACACTACTCCTGACGTTCACCCACTTCTATAGTCAATAGTAATGAATCCCTAAATGAAACTTATACCATTAGAAACTAGACTCAAAGAGCTTTCTAATGATATAAAGTTCACCTAAAATGGAGTTCAGATGAAGGAGTTATGACTGAAAGAAAATGGACCAAGGTTTACCAGAACACCTGGCGCTTGGGCACCACCAACATGCCAGGCGCCTGGGTGCCAAGCCCTTCATCTTCCCAAAAAGTTCTGAACCTTGGCGCCTGGGCGCCACGATCGCGATCTCCTGCGATTCTCCTCGGATTTGGCCCAAATCTGGCCAAATCTTCCATATTTTCCATGGTTTCTTCCATAGGATTTCACCCTTGATGTCTACGGAGCATTTAGACAACAAAAGCCCCAATTTTAATCGAGAAACAAAGCTGAAATCTCAATTTTACCTCAAACACCCTTAAAACTAGAAAATAGGGAAAAGCTTGAGAAATAAGAAATCCTACCTCGATTCCTCGCTTTCCCTACGTTGCTCAGCTCCTAGAGGCTCGCCTCTTCGCCTGAGATCCACCCTCCAAAGCTCGATTGTGGAGTTGAATGGAGAAAGAGAAAGTAGAGAGAAGGAAGAGAGAAAGAGAGGAGAGAAGATGAAGAGAGAGAGAGAGGAAAGGAGGAAATAAGGAAAAAAAGGCGAGGCCACCTATATATACTTGCCCGGGATGAAATTACCACTTGCCCTCCAGTTGACCCTTACTCAAGACTGGTAAAATCAAATTCATAATATCTCAACTAGGGTGTTTCTAAATCCTAGGTGCCCCACGATTTTCCTTATTTCACTTTAGTCCCTCTTTGCATTCAAAAAGGGGGGAAGAATGTAATACCCCGGAAAATCTGTGATTTTCGAGTATTACGTGAAGCTATTTTGTAACCTTGATGACTGATTCCTTCTTGGTTATAATAGGGATGGTCGAGGGGCAAGGCAGGAGCACCGAGAGCATGGAATCCAGGTGAAGGAATCTATCTAGCTGTCTTGTGTGTGGATATGTATATATATATATATATATATATGTATATTTATATTATTTTATGTACATTTATTGATTAAATGTATTATGTGTGGATTGGTGTGGAATTGTGTGGGGTTTGTGTTGGGATTATTTCGGAGTTGTATGGGAACATTGCATTATATTCATTTGCATATTTATTTCATGAAAAGTGGAAAAGTGTGGAAAGCAAAGGGTTCGTCTTCTGCAAGATGTGGAAAAGAGTGGTACATCTCATTCATCTATATAATTTATATTGCTTGTGTGGTTTGTATATGTGTTTGGGGGAAACACTTTATGCGTGCTTTCAGGTAGCTTGGTAATGGCATTTGTGTTCAGATATGCTATTCTTTTGGATGGATGCCCCTGGTTGGAGATATGTTCTTGTGTAATCAACGGGACAGAGAAATGGTTTAGGCCGGTCACAGGCCACAGACAGTGTGTTGCCAGCACTGCCGTAAGCCTAGAATTAGTAACATAGGATCATAAGTGGTAGCCTATTCGATTACAGAGAACACTAGAGCAATACAAATAAATAAATATAAAGTACCTTACCCGTACAATGGATGGCATCCACGAACCGTGAACCCTCACGCTGCCGCCCTGCCATACTTGAAATTGTGAGGGGGTGAGTCTAAACCACGGACTCACTGCTACCAGCCCTATTTACACAGATATACGAAATATATATACATATACCACACAAAATAAACGCACGTAACCCTCACACAAGGGTCCATGCCCCTACATCAGGAATATACCCTGACAACACTAAGCTGCCCGAAAGCACGCAAATGGCGTTTCCCCCAAACACATACAAATCACACAAGTAATAAAAATTATGCAGATGGATGAGATGCAATGTTTATCCCTCTCTTTTCCTCATAATGTATACCCATGGATGCCACATCACTGGCTTACACAGTGGGTACACATATCTTGCAGAAGACCAACCCTCTGCTTTCCACACCTTTCCACTTCTCATAAAATAAATATGAAAATGAATATGATGCAATGTTCCTATACAACTCCTAAATAATCCCAACACAAACCCCACATAATTCCACATCATTCCACACAATACATTTAACAAGTAAATGTATATAAAACAATAAAAATATACATATATATGTATATACATATCCGCACACAAGAGAGCTAAATAGATTCCCTCACCTGGATTCCACGCTCTCGGCACTCCCGCCTTGCACCTCAACCATCCCTATTGTAACCAAGAAAGAATCAATCATCAATGTTACAAAATAGAAAAATTTCTAATACAACTTTCGACCTTCACACACTTCTCCAGTCATAACTCCTAATCGGTAATGAATCTCCTAATGAAACTTATACCATTAGAAACTAGACTCAAAGAGCTTTCAAATGATATAAAGTTCATACGTACGGAGGTACTGTTCATACGTATGAAGTACTATTCACTACCAGAAAAGTTTTGGGATCAGCTAAACCTGTTTACTACTGATCTCAATAGAGACAAGAAACATCAAAATGATCAGCCTAAATGGCACAAATTATCACATGTGGAGAAGCAAGATGAAGGAATAGGGGTTTGAGCATGAGCAGGTGTGCGGTTTCATTCGACAATATGTTGAAGACAACGTGTATAACCACATCTGCAATGAGACTCATTCCCGGACGTTATGGAATAAGCTTGAACAGCTTTATGCGTCAAAAACTGGTAACAATAAATTATTTTATTTGACCAAATTGACGCAGTTGAAATACAAGGAAGGGACTTCCATAGCAGATCATCTAAATGAGATGCAAGGGGTCGTGGATCAACTGTCCATAATGGGCATAAATCTGGATGACGAAATATTTACTTTGTTGGTATTAGGCTCTCTACCAGAGTCGCGAGAGACTCTGAAAATTTCCATCACCAATACTGCACCTGATGGTGTAGTTAATATGGAGTCTGTTAAAAGCAGTATTTTAAATGAAGAAATGAGAAGAAGATCACAAAGCTCATCTTCTTCATCACAACCAGATGTTCTGGTTTCAGACTTCAAGGTGAGGAACCAGTCTAGGAATCAAAAACCTAGAGGAAGGAGTAGAGGCAAATCCAACGGATATGCCAATGTTGAATGCCATTACTGTAAAAAGAAGGGTCATATCAAAATACACTGCCGCAAGTTCAAGAAGGATCAGGAAAAGAACAAAGGCAGAGGACAGAAGAAAAACGACAGTAATGATGATGAGCAAGCAGATGTTGCTGAGGATTTCAACATTGTTTATGATAATGATGATGTAGTCAATCTTACAACCCATGAGACAAGCTAGGTGATTGATAGTGGTGCCACCATTCATGCTACATCTCGGAAGGAATTTTTCTCATCTTACACACCAGGCAATTTTGGTGTTGTAAGAATGGGAAATAATAATCTTTCAATAATTGTAGGTAAAGGAAATGTTTGTTTAAAGACGGAGAATGACACACGATTAGTCTTGAAGGATGTAAGGCATATTCCAGATATGCGCCTGAATCTAATCTTAACAGGCAAGCTAGATGATGAAGGTTTCTGCAATACCTTCTTTAATAGCCAATGGAAGCTCACCAAAGGATCGTTGGTGGTGGCCAGAGGGAACAAAGGCTCCAAACTGTACATTATGCAAGAAAAGCTCTCCAAGGATGTTGTGAACACAAAGAAGAGTGATAGTACAGTTGAGCTATGGTACAAACGTCTCAGTCACATGAACGAGAAGAGCATGAACCATTTAACCAAGAAGAATGCTCTACCTGATTTGGATCAAGTTCACTTGAAGAAGTGCGATGATTGTCTGGCAGGAAAGCAAAATAGAGCTAAGTTCAAAAGTCACCCTCCTTCTAAAATTGCAAATGTACTGGATTTGGTACATTCAGATTTATGTGGACTAATGTTAAAGTCACTTGGTGGTGCTCAGTACTTTGTGACTTTCATTGATGACCATTCAAGGAAGATATGGGCATACACTTTAAAGACAAAGGATCAAGTGCTAAGTGTCTTTAAAGAGTTTCATGCCTCAGTTGAAAGAGAGGCTTAGAAGAAGCTAAAATGTATCCGGACAGACAACGGTGGAGAATACATTGGACCTTTTGATGCCTACTGTAAAGAGCATGGTATTCGGCATCTGACAACGCCTCCAAAAACACCACAGCTGAATGGTCTGGCTAAAAGGATGAACAGAACTTTGATGGAGAAAGTCAGATGTTTACTCTCTCATGCAAAGTTATCAAAGAAATTTTGGGGTGAGGCTTGACTAACAGCAGTACATGTGCTGGATCGCTCACCTTGTGTCCCTTTAAAGCTAGATGTTCCAGAAAAAGTATGGTCGGAAAAAGATGTTTCCTACAACCATCTACGAGTGTTTAGGTGCAAAGCCTTTGTATATATTTTAAAGGATGAAAGGTCCAAACTTGAGACTAAGACACGGCAATGTGTGTTCATTGGATATGGTCAAGATCAATTTGGCTACAGATTTTATGATCCAGTGGAGAAGAAATTAATTAGGAGTCGTGATGCTGTGTTCATTGAAGATCAGACCATTGAAGATATTTCTAAAGCCAATGGTGATTCAACTGATTCGGAAGTTATTTCTAAAGCCAATGGTGATTCAACTGATTCGGAAGTGATCAGACCATTGAAGATATTTCTAAAGCCAATGGTGGAATCGAGGGCATTCAGGGAGTTGGGAGATTGGTTGAATGCAAAGAGGAACTAAAGTGAAATAAGAAAAACTGTGAGGGCACCTAGGATTTAGAAACACCCGAGGTGGGTTTTTACGAAATTTCTTTTACCAGTCTTGACTGAGGGTCAACTGGAGGGCAAGTGGTAACTTCACTCAGGGCGAGTATATATAGGTGGCCTCGCCTTTTTTTCCTCATTTCCTTGTTTCCTCTCTCTCTTCACATTCTCTCCTCTCTTTCTCTCTTCCTTCTCTCTACTTTCTCTCTCTCCACTCAACTCCACAATCGAGCTTTGGAGGGTAGATCTCGGGCAGTGAGGTGAGCCTCTAGGAGCCAAGCAACGTAGGAAAAGTGAGGAATCGATGTAGGATTTCCTATTTCTTAAGCTTTTCACTATTTTCTAGTTTTAAGGGTGTTTGGGGTCAAATCGAGATTTCGGCTTCGTTTCTCGATTAAAATTGGTTCTTGTGGTGTCTAATTGCTCCTTAGACATTAAGGGTGAGATCTCATGGAAGAAACCATGGAAAACGGTGGAGATTTAGCTAGATCTGGGCCAAATCCGAGAAGAATCGCGGGAGGTTACGATCATGGTGCGCAGGTACCAAGGTTCAGAACTTTTGGGGAAGATGAAGGGCTTGGTGCACAGGTGCCGGGTGTGGCACCTAGGAGCCAGGCATGTTGGTGGCACCCAAGCACCATGTGTGGCGCCCAGGCGCCAGGCGTGTCGGGAAACCTTGGTCCATCTTGGATCGGCCATAACTCTTCATCTGGACTCCATTTTAGGTGAACTTTATATTGTTGGAAAGCTCTTTGAGTCTAGTTTCCAATGATATAAGTTTCATTTAGAGATTCATTACCTGTTAAGAGTTATAACTGGAGAAGTGGGTGAAGGTCAGGAGTAGCGATAGGAATTTCTCTATTTTATAACCTTAATGATTGATTCCTTCTTGGTTATTACAATAAGGATGGTCGAGGTGCAAGGCGGACGCACCGAGAGTGTGAAATCCAGGTGAAGGAATCTATCTAGCTCTCTTGTGTGTGGATATGCACATATATATTTATATTGTTTTATATACATTTATTGATTAAATGTATTATGTGTGGATTGGTGTAGAATTGTGTGGGGTTTGTGTTGGGATTATTTGGGAGTTGTGTGGGAACATTGCATTATATTCATTTGCATATTTATTTCATGAAAAGTGGAAAAGTGTGGAAAGCAGAGGGTTCATCTTCTGCAAGATGTGGAAAAGAGTGGACCAGCATCTCATTCTTCTGTATAATTTATATTGCTTGTGTGGTTTGTATGTGTGTTTGGGGGAAACACCTTATGCGTGCTTTCAGGCAGCTTGGTAATGGCATTTGTGCTCAGATATGCTATTCTTTTGGATGGATGCCCCTGGTTGGAGATATGTTCTTGTGCAATCAACGAGACAGAGAAATAGTTTAGGCCGGTCACGGGCCGCAGACAGTGTGTTGCCAACACTTCTAATTAGTAACGCATGATCATAAATGGTGGCCTATTCGATTACAGAAAACACTAGAGCAATACAAATAAATAAATATAAAGTACCTTACCCGAACAATGGGAAGGCATCCACGAACCGCGAGCCCTCACGTTGCCGCCTTGCCACACCTGAAATTGTGAGGGGGTGAGTCTAAACCACTGACTCAACCCTACCAGCCCTATCTAGATAGATATACGAAATATATATACATATACCACATAAAATAAATGCACGTAACCTTCACATAAGGGTCCATGCCCCCACATCGGGAATATACCCCGACAACACTAAGCTGCCCGAAAGCACGCAAATGGTGTTTTCCCCAAACACATACAAATCACACAAGTAATAAAAATTATGTCGATGGATGAGATGCAATGTTTATCCTTCTCTTTTTCTCATTATGTATACCCATGGATGCTACATCACTGGCTTACATAGTGGGTACACATATCATGCAGAAGACCAACCATGAACCTTGGCGCCTGGGCGCCATGATCGCGACCTCCCACGATTCTTCTCGGATTTGGCTCAGATCTGGCCAAATCTCCACCGTTTTCCATGATTTCTTCTAGGGGATCTCACCCTTGATGTCTAAGGGCCAATTAGACACCAAAAGCACCAATTTTAATTGAGAAACGAAGCTGAAATCTTGATTTGACCCCAAACACCCTTAAAACTATAAAATAAAGAAAAGCTAGAGAAATAGGAAATCCTACCTCGATTCCTCGCTTTCCCTACATTGCTTGGCTCCTAGAGGCTCGTCCCGCCACCAGAGATCTACATTCCAAAGCTCGGTTGTAGAGTTGAGTAGAGAGAGAGAAAGTAGAGAGAATGAAGAGAGAAAGAGAGGAAATGACGAAAAAGAGGCAAGGCCACCTATATATACTCGCTCGGGGTGAAATTACCACTTGCCCTCTAGTTGACCCTCAGTCAAGACTGGTGAAAGCAAATTCGTAAAAACCCACCTCGGGTGTTTCTAAATCCTAGGTGCCTCTGACCGGCATAGACAGTGTGTTGCCAGCATTGCTGCAAGCCTAGAATTAGTAACACAGGATCATAAGTAGTGGCCTATTCGATTACAGAGAACACTATTGACAAATAAAATAAATATAAAGTACCTTACCCGAACAATGGGAAGGCATCCTTGATCTACGAACCCTCACGCCGCTGACCTGGCATACTTTAAATTATGAGAGGGTGAGTCTGAACCATGCACTCACCGCTACCAGACCTGGCAAGCGCACCAATCGCACAAGTAATATAGTGATTTGAGAGTAAAAGTATCGTTCCCACGAGGACTAAGCGACTAAGTACCCAAGAAATTTAATTGAATTAGTTGGACGAAGCAATTGGATTGAGGACAACTCTAATGAAGAACTAACAATAAAAGTGAACTATGACAGTAAACATTGCAAAAACTGATGAAATAGTCTAATTAAAGCCTAGGGTCACTAATCCCTCTCCTCTATCTTAGAAATTACAAAACCCCTCTCATGCACTCGCAACTTATTCAACTATATAAGTTAATCCTAGGTTATTCTAATAACTTAAAAGAATCCTCCCGAATCTCAATTAAGTTGCTCAACTCCTACGTAATTCCTTGTGTGGGTTAAGCCTAACACAACCAACCTAGCTTTGATTAAACGAGATTAACTAACATTCCTATTAGCTAACAAGCGAAAACACTTAGTAAGGTTCACGCACTCGTCCTTCCTATTCAGTGTTCTACTCTCACCTCCCTCTCCCGAGTTCGAAGACAGCAACAAGCATACATATAGATTGATCAAGTCCATATAACGCAACAATAAAATGGATAGAAAGACTTATATTAATTGAAATAAGGTTGTAAATACATGAGAGAATGTAAAATCTATTCAGGAGTCAAGTTCATAGTAACCCTAGATAGAAAATCTAGCTACTCATAGAAAATAAACAGCAGAAAGCAGAAAAAAAGATGAAGTTGGCCATGAATCTGAGGTGGAATGATGGATTGAGCTCCCCAAGCCTTGAGAATCAGGTTCCCCTTGCTCCTCTCAGCCAAAACGGCGCCCCCCTTCAGTCTCCAACTCCAGAATACCCTAAAAATTTCATCTGAAGCCTTTTATATCAGTGCAGGATCGCGAACTACCGCTATAGCGGTAAGTACCCACCGCTATAGCGGTAGGAGGCAGAGAAGAAGGCTTAAAATTGAGTTTTTTTAGGTTTTACCGCTATAGCGGTGAAGATCCACCGCTATAGCGGTGGCTGGCAGAGAAGAAGGCACCAAAATCTTTTTTTCAGCAATCCACCGCTATAGCTGTAAATTTTACCGCTATAGCTGTGGGAGACAGCAATTAATTCAGCATTTTCAGAATTTCAGCTCTAGCATTCCATCTTCTAACACGAACTTTTTACCAACTCAACCTACACCAAAAATAGCAAATAAACCCATTAAATTGCATAAAAGAATCATCAAATCACTCCATTTATTAAAAGATCAAAGAAAACTAAAACTAATCTAAACTACTCAAAATATGAGCTAAGAATTACAAGACAACAAGAAAGAGATCAAAAGAGAGGGTATTTAACATCAAAATGACACTAAATTGAGAACTCAACAGGTTTGTGTTGGGATTATTTGGGAGTTGTGTGGGAACATTGCATTATATTCATTTGCATATTTATTTCATGAAAAGTGGAAAAGTGTGGAAAGCAGAGGGTTCATCTTCTGCAAGATGTGGAAAAGAGTGGACCAGCATCTCATTCTTCTGTATAATTTATATTGCTTGTGTGGTTTGTATGTGTGTTTGGGGGAAACACCTTATGCGTGCTTTCAGGCAGCTTGGTAATGGCATTTGTGCTCAGATATGCTATTCTTTTGGATGGATGCCCCTGGTTGGAGATATGTTCTTGTGCAATCAATGAGACAGAGAAATAGTTTAGGCCGGTCACGGGCCGCAGACAGTGTGTTGCCAACACTTCTAATTAGTAACGCATGATCATAAATGGTGGCCTATTCGATTACAGAAAACACTAGAGCAATACAAATAAATAAATATAAAGTACCTTACCCGAACAATGGGAAGGCATCCACGAACCGCGAGCCCTCACGTTGCCGCCTTGCCACACCTGAAATTGTGAGGGGGTGAGTCTAAACCACTGACTCACCCCTACCAGCCCTATCTAGATAGATATACGAAATATATATACATATACCACATAAAATAAATGCACGTAACCTTCACATAAGGGTCCATGCCCCCACATCGGGAATATACCCCGACAACACTAAGCTGCCCGAAAGCACGCAAATGGTGTTTTCCCCAAACACATACAAATCACACAAGTAATAAAAATTATGTCGATGGATGAGATGCAATGTTTATCCTTCTCTTTTTCTCATTATGTATACCCATGGATGCTACATCACTGGCTTACATAGTGGGTACACATATCATGCAGAAGACCAACCATGAACCTTGGCGCCTGGGCGCCATGATCGCGACCTCCCACGATTCTTCTCGGATTTGGCTCAGATCTGGCCAAATCTCCACCGTTTTCCATGATTTCTTCTAGGGGATCTCACCCTTGATGTCTAAGGGCCAATTAGACACCAAAAGCACCAATTTTAATTGAGAAACGAAGCTGAAATCTTGATTTGACCCCAAACACCCTTAAAACTATAAAATAAAGAAAAGCTAGAGAAATAGGAAATCCTACCTCGATTCCTCGCTTTCCCTACATTGCTTGGCTCCTAGAGGCTCGTCCCGCCACCAGAGATCTACATTCCAAAGCTCGGTTGTAGAGTTGAGTAGAGAGAGAGAAAGTAGAGAGAATGAAGAGAGAAAGAGAGGAAATGACGAAAAAGAGGCAAGGCCACCTATATATACTCGCTCGGGGTGAAATTACCACTTGCCCTCTAGTTGACCCTCAGTCAAGACTGGTGAAAGCAAATTCGTAAAAACCCACCTCGGGTGTTTCTAAATCCTAGGTGCCTCTGACCGGCATAGACAGTGTGTTGCCAGCATTGCTGCAAGCCTAGAATTAGTAACACAGGATCATAAGTAGTGGCCTATTCGATTACAGAGAACACTATTGACAAATAAAATAAATATAAAGTACCTTACCCGAACAATGGGAAGGCATCCTTGATCTACGAACCCTCACGCCGCTGACCTGGCATACTTTAAATTATGAGAGGGTGAGTCTGAACCATGCACTCACCGCTACCAGACCTGGCAAGCGCACCAATCGCACAAGTAATATAGTGATTTGAGAGTAAAAGTATCGTTCCCACGAGGACTAAGCGACTAAGTACCCAAGAAATTTAATTGAATTAGTTGGACGAAGCAATTGGATTGAGGACAACTCTAATGAAGAACTAACAATAAAAGTGAACTATGACAGTAAACATTGCAAAAACTGATGAAATAGTCTAATTAAAGCCTAGGGTCACTAATCCCTCTCCTCTATCTTAGAAATTACAAAACCCCTCTCATGCACTCGCAACTTATTCAACTATATAAGTTAATCCTAGGTTATTCTAATAACTTAAAAGAATCCTCCCGAATCTCAATTAAGTTGCTCAACTCCTACGTAATTCCTTGTGTGGGTTAAGCCTAACACAACCAACCTAGCTTTGATTAAACGAGATTAACTAACATTCCTATTAGCTAACAAGCGAAAACACTTAGTAAGGTTCACGCACTCGTCCTTCCTATTCAGTGTTCTACTCTCACCTCCCTCTCCCGAGTTCGAAGACAGCAACAAGCATACATATAGATTGATCAAGTCCATATAACGCAACAATAAAATGGATAGAAAGACTTATATTAATTGAAATAAGGTTGTAAATACATGAGAGAATGTAAAATCTATTCAGGAGTCAAGTTCATAGTAACCCTAGATAGAAAATCTAGCTACTCATAGAAAATAAACAGCAGAAAGCAGAAAAAAAGATGAAGTTGGCCATGAATCTGAGGTGGAATGATGGATTGAGCTCCCCAAGCCTTGAGAATCAGGTTCCCCTTGCTCCTCTCAGCCAAAACGGCGCCCCCCTTCAGTCTCCAACTCCAGAATACCCTAAAAATTTCATCTGAAGCCTTTTATATCAGTGCAGGATCGCGAACTACCGCTATAGCGGTAAGTACCCACCGCTATAGCGGTAGGAGGCAGAGAAGAAGGCTTAAAATTGAGTTTTTTTAGGTTTTACCGCTATAGCGGTGAAGATCCACCGCTATAGCGGTGGCTGGCAGAGAAGAAGGCACCAAAATCTTTTTTTCAGCAATCCACCGCTATAGCTGTAAATTTTACCGCTATAGCTGTGGGAGACAGCAATTAATTCAGCATTTTCAGAATTTCAGCTCTAGCATTCCATCTTCTAACACGAACTTTTTACCAACTCAACCTACACCAAAAATAGCAAATAAACCCATTAAATTGCATAAAAGAATCATCAAATCACTCCATTTATTAAAAGATCAAAGAAAACTAAAACTAATCTAAACTACTCAAAATATGAGCTAAGAATTACAAGACAACAAGAAAGAGATCAAAAGAGAGGGTATTTAACATCAAAATGACACTAAATTGAGAACTCAACAGGTTTGTGTTGGGATTATTTGGGAGTTGTGTGGGAACATTGCATTATATTCATTTGCATATTTATTTCATGAAAAGTGGAAAAGTGTGGAAAGCAGAGGGTTCATCTTCTGCAAGATGTGGAAAAGAGTGGACCAGCATCTCATTCTTCTGTATAATTTATATTGCTTGTGTGGTTTGTATGTGTGTTTGGGGGAAACACCTTATGCGTGCTTTCAGGCAGCTTGGTAATGGCATTTGTGCTCAGATATGCTATTCTTTTGGATGGATGCCCCTGGTTGGAGATATGTTCTTGTGCAATCAACGAGACAGAGAAATAGTTTAGGCCGGTCACGGGCCGCAGACAGTGTGTTGCCAACACTTCTAATTAGTAACGCATGATCATAAATGGTGGCCTATTCGATTACAGAAAACACTAGAGCAATACAAATAAATAAATATAAAGTACCTTACCCGAACAATGGGAAGGCATCCACGAACCGCGAGCCCTCACGTTGCCGCCTTGCCACACCTGAAATTGTGAGGGGGTGAGTCTAAACCACTGACTCACCCCTACCAGCCCTATCTAGATAGATATACGAAATATATATACATATACCACATAAAATAAATGCACGTAACCTTCACATAAGGGTCCATGCCCCCACATCGGGAATATACCCCGACAACACTAAGCTGCCCGAAAGCACGCAAATGGTGTTTTCCCCAAACACATACAAATCACACAAGTAATAAAAATTATGTCGATGGATGAGATGCAATGTTTATCCTTCTCTTTTTCTCATTATGTATACCCATGGATGCTACATCACTGGCTTACATAGTGGGTACACATATCATGCAGAAGACCAACCATGAACCTTGGCGCCTGGGCGCCATGATCGCGACCTCCCACGATTCTTCTCGGATTTGGCTCAGATCTGGCCAAATCTCCACCGTTTTCCATGATTTCTTCTAGGGGATCTCACCCTTGATGTCTAAGGGCCAATTAGACACCAAAAGCACCAATTTTAATTGAGAAACGAAGCTGAAATCTTGATTTGACCCCAAACACCCTTAAAACTATAAAATAAAGAAAAGCTAGAGAAATAGGAAATCCTACCTCGATTCCTCGCTTTCCCTACATTGCTTGGCTCCTAGAGGCTCGTCCCGCCACCAGAGATCTACATTCCAAAGCTCGGTTGTAGAGTTGAGTAGAGAGAGAGAAAGTAGAGAGAATGAAGAGAGAAAGAGAGGAAATGACGAAAAAGAGGCAAGGCCACCTATATATACTCGCTCGGGGTGAAATTACCACTTGCCCTCTAGTTGACCCTCAGTCAAGACTGGTGAAAGCAAATTCGTAAAAACCCACCTCGGGTGTTTCTAAATCCTAGGTGCCTCTGACCGGCATAGACAGTGTGTTGCCAGCATTGCTGCAAGCCTAGAATTAGTAACACAGGATCATAAGTAGTGGCCTATTCGATTACAGAGAACACTATTGACAAATAAAATAAATATAAAGTACCTTACCCGAACAATGGGAAGGCATCCTTGATCTACGAACCCTCACGCCGCTGACCTGGCATACTTTAAATTGTGAGAGGGTGAGTCTGAACCATGCACTCACCGCTACCAGCCCTATCTACATAGATATACAAAATACTTATATATATATATATATATATATATATATATATATAAGTACCACACAAAAATAAATACACGTAACCCTCACACAAGGGTCCATGCCCCCATATCGGGAATATACCCCGACAACACCAAGATTCCCGAAAGCAAGCAAATGGTGTTTCCCCAAACACACATATAAACCACACAAGCAAAATAAATTATGCAGATGGATGAGATGCAATGTTTATCCCGCTCTTTTCCTCATCATGTATACCCATGGATGGTATACATATCATGCAGAAGACCAACCCTCTGCTTTCTATACTTTTCCACTTCTCATAAAATAAATATGAAAATGAATATGATGCAATGCATCCACACAATCCCCAAATAACCCCAACACAAACCCCACACAATTCCATACCATTCCATACAATACATTTAACAAATAAATGTATATAAAATAATATAAACACACATATATATATATATATACATATATGTATATCCGCTCACAAGAGATCTAGATAGATTCGCTCACCTAGATTCCACACTCTCAGCACTCCCGCCTTGTGACTCCACCATCCCTATTGTAACCAAGAATGAATTAATCATCAAGGCTATAAAATAGAGAAATTCTACTGCACTACTCCTGACCTTCACCCATTTCTCAAGTCATAACTCCTAACTGGTGATGAATCTTTGAATTAAACTTATACCATTAGAAACTAGATTCAAAGATCTTTCCAACGATATAAAGTTCACCCAAAACGGAGTCCGGATGAAGGAGTTATGGCCGATCGAAGATGGATCAAGGTTTCTCGGCACGCCTGACGCCTGGGCCCCACACATGGCGCTTGGGCGCCACCAACTTCTTCCTCAAAAAGTTCTGAACCTTGGCGCCTGGGCGCCACGACCGTGACCTCCCACGATGCCTCTCAGATTTGGCCCAGATCTGGCCAAATCTTCACTATTTTTCATGATTTCTTCTATGAGATCTCACCCTTGATGTCTAAGGAGCATTTAGACAGCGTCTGATACCATTTCTATCACGACCCGAACCCACGCTCGTGATCGGTGCAGATAGTGTGTTGCCAGCACTTCCACAAGCCTATAATAGTAACGCATGATCATAAGTGGTGGCCTATTTGATTATAGAGAACACTAGAGCAATCCAAATAAATAAATATAAAGTACCTTACCCGAAAAATGGGAAGGCATCCACGAACCACGAGCCCTCACGCTGCCGAACTGCCACACTTGTAATTGTGAGGGGGTGAGTATAAACTACGGACTCACTGCTACTAGCCCTATCTACACAAATATACAAAATATATATATATAATTACCACATAAAAATAAAAGCACGTAACCCTCACACAAGGGTCCATGCTCCCACTTCGGGAATATACTCTGATAACACTAAGCTGCCCGAAAGCACGCATAAGGTGTTTCCCCTAAACACACACAAACCACACAAGTAATAAAAAATTATGCAGATGGATGACATGCAATGCTTATCCCCCTCTTTCCCCCACCACATTGAAGATTAACCCTCAATGCGCATGCATACCCATGACACCACTCAGCGGAATCACACATGGGCAGCTTCCCATTATATTCCCATATTTTTTCATAAAATAAATATGAAAATAAATATGATGCAATGCATCCAAACAATCCACCCTAATCCACACATAATACATTTAATAAATAAATGTATATAAAACAATATAGGAGAATAACTCCTAAAATATAAACACACATATACATATATATACATATATGCATATCCGCACATAAGAGAGCAAGATAGATTCCCTCACCTGGATTCCATGCTCTTGGCACTCCCGCCTTGTGCTTCAACCATCCCTATTGTAACCAAGAAAGAATTAATCATCAAGGTTACAAAATAGAGAAATTTCCTATAACTACTCTCGACTCACCCATTTTTCTAGTCATAACTCCTAACTGGTAATGAATCTTTGACTAAAACTTATACCATTGGAAACTAGACTCAAATATCTTTCTAACGATATAAAGTTCACCTAAAACAGAGTTTAGATGAAGGAGTTATGGCTGAAAGAAAATGGACTAAGGTTTACCGGAACACCTGGCGCCTGGGCGCCACACATGGCGCTTGGGCGCCACCAACATGCCTGGCGCCTAGGCGCCACACCAGGTGCCTAGGTGGCAAGCCCTTCATCACCCTAAAACCTTGGTGCCTGGGGGCCACGATCGTGACCTCCCATGATTCCCCTCAGATTTGGCCAAGATCTGGCCAAATCTTTACCGTTTTTCATGGTTTCTTCCAAGGGATCTCACCCTTTATGTCTAAGGAGCATTTAGACACCAAAAGCTATAATTTTAATCGAGAAACGAATGTAATACCCCTTCTCTATCGTTGTGAACAATGGCATAACTATAGAGCAACGGTTCCACCAAAGGTCCTATAGGTTGTTTCTTCTTTTCTTTTCTATCGGCTTTCTTTCTAGAGGCGCGTTGAGCTTGGGAGTAGACTTGGTGGGGCAGCGGCCTGGAGGAGTAATGATAATCTTGAAGAAGTGGAACCTCGTGGGTATGTTCCTCGGGACAAGCTTTGTTGAGCGAAGAAGAAGATGGGGAAAGAATGGAGAGGCTTGACAAGCTATAAGAAATGGATTGGTAAGTGTAGAAATCATGATCCCAGAGTTCAAGACTACACAAACCATGTATTAAATACGTGAAAGATCAGCTTTGTTCTTGTTGGGAAAGGACGAGCTGATGGTGATGGCAGGATCCCAGATTCTCACCTGAGGGATGGGAACGGTTTAGGAAAAAGTTCTTGACATAGTTCCCGAGAGATTTGGATATTGTATTCAAAGAACACTGGTACTTATACTTTAGGTGCTTCCTCATGACCTCTGTGTGGTATGCGATTGTGATCACATAGTTATTTTTGTTTTGTGGATTGGATATGTGCGGGATGCATTGAATGGATCAATGCATGAGAGTGGATATTATTGAGTTAATCACCCCTGGTGGTTGGCCAGTGGGTTGATATTCAGTGTGGGGTTGAGGTCATGCTTTAGGAAACACCTAGGTGGTAAGTGCGATGTTCCAGAATGCGGGGTAGGGAAATCTCTGATAGAGATGATACCCGGTGGTTTCAAAGTAGGCAGCAGAAGCATGGTAAGCAGGGTGAGTGGGATTGTGCCTTGAGTGTGGCTTAGAACCAAAATGGGGGAAGTTCTGTGAGAACTTCACTTCCTTTTTTCTTGGGCGAGAGGATTTTCAGAGGGTGGCAGGAGTGGTGATGTCTTATCTTTTTAGATGGATGCCCCTTGTTGGAGATATGTTCTTGTGCAATCAACGGGACAGCTATTGCATAAAGAACTAGTAGTGGTGATGAATATCTATTTGATATTATCATGTTTGAAGCTTTGGTGGATGAATGATGATATCAAACAGGATATTCAAAAAGGGGGGAAGAATGTAATACCCCAGAAAATCTGTGATTTTTGGGTATTATGTGAAGCTAATTTTATAGAGTATTTTAGGCTTAAGATATTTTTCTTGTGGTGTATGTAGGAAAAATATGAGGTTTGGAAGCAGTAAAGTTGTGGAATATTGAGTGGTTAAGAATTGAGAAGTGTATTGGTGAAACCGAGGACATTAAGGGAATTGGGAGACTGGTTGAATGCAAAGAGGGACTAAAGTGAAATAAGAAAAATTGTGAGGCACCTAGGATTTAGAAACACCCGATGTGAGATTTTACGGATTTGCTTTTCCTAGTCTTGACTGAGGGTCAACTAGAGGGCAAGTGGTAATTTCACCCCGGGCAAGTATATATAGGTGGCCTCGCTCCTTTTTCCTCATTTCTTCATTGTCTCTCTCTCTTTCTCTCTTCCTTCTCTCTACTTTCTCTCTCTACACTCTAACTCCACAACCGAACTTTGGAGGGCGGATCTCGGGCGGCGAGGCGAGCCTTTAGGAGCCCATTTCTCAAGCTTTTCCCTATTGTCTAGTTTTAAGGGTGTTTGAGGTAAAATCGAGATTCCGGCTTTGTTTCTTGATTAAAATTGGGGCTTTTGGTGTCTAAATGCTCCTTAGACATTAAGGGTGAGATCCCATGGAAGAAACCATGGAAAACGGTAGAGATTTAGCCAAATCCGAGAGGAATCGCAGGAGGTCACGATCGTGGCACCCAGGTGCCAAGGTTTAGAAGCTTTTTAGGGAAGAAGAAAGGCTTGGTGCCCAGGCACCAGGTGTGGTGCCTAGGCGCCAGGCATGTTGGTGGCACCCAAGCGCCATGGGTGGCGCCCAGGCTCTAGGCGTGCCGGTAAACCTTGGTCCATCTTCGTTCAGACATAACTCCTTCATCCGGACTCCATTTTTGGTGAACTTTATATCGTTGAAAAGCTCTCTGAGTCAACTTTCCAATGGTCTAAGTTTCATTCAAGGATTCATTACTAGTTAGGAGTTATAACTGGTGAAGTGGGTGAAGATCGGGAGTAGTGATAGGAATTTCTCTTTTTTGTAACCTTGATGATTAATTCTTGCTTGGTTACAATAGGGATGGTCGAGGCGCAAGGTGGAAGTGCCGAGAGCATGGAATCCAGGTGAGGAATCTATCTTGTGCTCTTGTGTGCGGATATGCATATATCTATATATATATATATATGTATATTTATATTATTTTATATACATTCATTGATTAAATGTATTATGTGTGGATAATGTGTGGAATTGTGTGGGGTTTGTGTTGGGATTATTTGGGAGTTGTGTAGGAACATTGCATCATATTCATTTGCATATTTATTTTGTGGAAAGTGGAAAGGTGTAGAAAGCAGAGGGTTGGTCTTTCTGCATGATATGTGTATCCACTATGTAAGCCAGTGATGTGGCATCCATAGGTATACATGATGAGGAAAAGAGAGGGATAAACATTGCATCTCATCTATCTGCATAATTTTTATTACTTGTGTGATTTGTGTGTTTGGGGGAAATCTCTGATAGTGATGATCCCTGGTGGTTTCAGAGTGGGCAGCAGAAGCGTGGTGAGCAGGGTGAGTGGGATTGTGCCTTGAGCATGGCTCAGAGCCAAAAAGGGGGGAGGTTCTGTGAGAACTTCGCTTCCCTTTTTCTAAGGCGAGAGAAGATGTGTCGAAGGGTAGTATAAGTGGTGATATCCTATCCTTTTGGATAGATGCCCCTGGTTAGAGAAATGTTCTTATGCAGTGAACGAGATAGCTGCTGAACAAAGAACTAGTGGTGGTGAATATCTATTTGATATTATCATGTCTGAAGCTTTGGTGGATGAATGATTATATCAAACAGGATATTCAAAAAGGGGGAAGAATGTAATACCCAAGAAAATTTGTGATTCTCAGGTATTACGTAAAATTAATTTTGTGGAGTATTTTGGGCTTAAGATACTTTTCTTGTGGTGTATGCAGGAAAAATATGAGGTTTGGAAGCAGCAAAGTTGTGGAATATTGAGTGGTTAAGAGTTGAGAAGTGTATTGGTGGAACTGAGGACATTAAGGGAATTGGGAGACTGGTTGAATGCAAAGAGGGACTAAAGTGAAATAAGGAAAACTGTGAGGCACCTAGGATTTAGAAACACCCGATGTGAGATTTTACGGATTTGCTTTTACTAGTCTCGACTGAGGGTCAACTGGAGGGCAAATGGTAATTTCACCCCGGGCAAGTATATATAGGTGGCCTCGCTCCTTTTTCCTCATTTCTTCCTTTCCTCTCTCTCTTCACATTCTCTCATCTCTTTCTCTCTTCCTTCTTTGTACTTTCTCTCTCTACACTCTAACTCCACAACCGAGCTTTGGAGGGCTAATCTCGGGCTGTGAGGTGAGCCTCTAGGAGCAAAGCAACGTAGGAAAAGTGAGGAATTGAGGTAGGATTTCCTATTTCTCAAGCTTTTCCCCATTTTCTCGTTTTAAGGATGTTTGGGGTAAAATCGAGATTTTGGCTTCGTTTGTCAATTAAAATTGGGGATTTTGGTCTCTAATTGCTCCTTAGACATCAAGGGTGAGATCCATGGAAGGAACCATGGAAAACGGTGGAGAATCGGTCGGATCTGACCCAAAACCGTGGCCAGATCGCAACGTACGCGTCGTGGCGCCTAAGCGCCATGTAGGGCACCTCAGGCACCACCTTTATGTGGAATTAAGGGGTGTTGGTGCCCTGGGAGCCACGTGGGGTGCCTAGGAGCCAAGCCCTTCAATTTGGGCATAAACATTGGGGTCTGACGCTTCGGAGTGCCAGCCCTTTCGGTAAACCTTGGTCCATCTTTAATTGGCCATAACTCCTTCATCCGGACTCTGTTTTAGGTGAACTTTATATCATTGAAAAGCTCTTTGAGTCTAGTTTCAAATGGTATAAGTTTCATTGGAAGATTCATTACTTGTCAGGATTTATGACTGGAGAAGTGGGTGAAAGTCGGGAGTAGTGTAGTAGAATTTCTCTATTTTGTAACCTTGATGATTAATTCTTTCTTGGTTACAATAGGGATGATCGAGGTGCAAGGCGGGAGAGCTGAGAGCGTGGAATCTAGGTGAGGGAATCTATCTTGCTCCCTTGTGTGCGGCTATGTATATATATATATGTATATTTATATTATTTTATATACATTTACGTGTTAAATGTATTATGTATGGACTTGTGTGGGGTTTGTGTTGGGATTATTTGGGAGTTGTGTGGGAGCATTGCATCATATTCATTTTCATATTTATTCTGTGAAAAGTGGAAAGGTGTGAAAGTAGAGGGTTGGTTTTCAGCATGGTATGTGTACCCACTATGTAAGCTAGTGATGTGGCATCCATGGGTATACATGATGAGGAAAAGAGAGGGATAGACATTGCATCTCATCTATCTACATAATTTTTTATGTTGCTTGTGTGGTTTGTATGTGTGTTTGGGGAAAACACCATATGCGTGCTTTCGGGCAGCTTGGTGTTGTCGGGGTATATTCTCAATGTGGGAGCATGGACCCTTGTGTGAGGGTTACATGCATTTATATATATATATATATATTAAGTATATCTGTGTAGATAGGGCTAGTAGCGGTGAGTCTGTGGTTTAGACTCACCCCCTCACAATGTCAGGTGTGGCAGGGTGGTAGTGTGAGGGCTCATGGTTCATGGATGCCTTCCCATTGTTTGGGTAAGGTAATTTATATTTATTTATTTGTATTTCTCTAGCGTTCTCTGTAATCGAATAGGCCACCACTTATGATCCTGTGTTACTATTCTAGGCTTGCGGTAGTGCTGGCAATACACTGTTTGCGTCGGTCACGGGCCCGGGTTCAGGTAGTGACAGCAAGTCTAAAAGCAATTAGGGATATGAGTGTATATGACAAGGGTATAGTTGGAATTTTATTAAAATAGTGAGGGTAAAATAGAAAGAAAAAATCAGCTATGAGTTAGTCAAATAATTTATAAGCTAGTTTTTTTTGTCTACCTAAACATAGCTATTATAGCTTCATGAACCACAATTTACCAACCCAATCTCTTGCTCAAACTTTACAAAGTCAAAATCAAAGGATAGTTTATAGAATTACACATTTTATCCACCCACAACCCTAGGATAACCAATTCCCACTAAAGGTTTGAAAAAGACACATCAAATGAGAAAGAAAGAGAGGTCACACTCACCTTTTTCCTCTAGCGTAGAAGGTATGCCACTAATTTCCAAAGCTTGGATGTACTATGAAGGAAAGAAGCTTGGTGCTTAGTATGTTTGGCTGTGTTTTGTGAAGGAAAGTGTAATAACCGTAATTTTTTTTCTTTTCTTTTCTTTTACTTCCTAGAACTACTTATGCTTGAAATGTTATTATTGGTACATCATGATGTGATTAATTCCCTCGTTGATTTATTTTATGGAAATTATATGAATTGTGGGATTGCATTTGCATGTGTGGAAAAATCTTCTGTGATTTGATTATTATTTGAAATTTTACTGAATTTGAGGATTTGTTGGTGAGGAACTAATAGAAGGAACTAGGCAACATAACTTAGTTAAGCAAATGAGTGTGGTGGACCCTACTCCTTTCCCTTCTTTCTTTTCATAGGCGGAGTAAATATATTGCTCTCCCATATTCCTTTTTCTTCTTCCCGTGCTACCATCTATGTGTGTGTGCGTTGTTGGCTGGAGCTCTAATTCTAGAGGAAAGGAGTTGATCTTACTAATTTAACTAGAGGTCCAAGTAAGTACCAGCTCTTCCCTTCCTTCTTCCTCCTCTGATTTTCGAAACCTTTAAACCCTAGGTTAGTTATTGCTTGTTTTCTGAAGTTTTGAGTGATAATGGGTCCCCAAGTGGCTTTCTTGGTAGGCCTTCCTTAGTTAAACATTTCTGGTATACCTTGGGAGGTTGAGAATGCATTTATAGAAAGGAGAAAGGTTGTTGTGCCATTGTTGTGTGAAAGGATTTGGGCAAACGTAGGAGGAAAATTTGATAGTTGGTGACACAACCTTGCTCTCTATCTCTAAATGGTGTCAAATATGGTACAACCTTGCTCTCTATCCCTAAATAGTGTCAAATGTGATTCGTGTAAGATCCTAAAATACCCAAGCAAGTTTGTCAGCTTACCATGGAAGCCCTTGGACCCAAAAGGGAGTGTTTTGGAGAGAAAATCATGAACCCTATTGTGTTGTCTTTCAAGAGCCTAAACCCACCTAAGGCACTTCAAGCACTCAGCGGAACTCCTGAAATAGAGAGTTAAGGGCCTGGCACCGAAAGGCGCTACCCAGGGTACCTCAGGTACCCAGCACTAAATCTATGGGGTCGAGCACTACCTCTCTGAACCTATTCTTATTCCTTTTGAAACCTCAAAGCTTCCCAGTTTTTTATTCTAGGTGCTTCTATTGCTGTTTGTTAGCTCCTCACAATCCTCTCCTTCTTGACCGACCTCAGGTGAGGGAGTTAACTAAATTCTTGTGTGGGAATGGTAGGTATATATGTAATATATTTAAGCTTGTATGCATAGCAACCTTGTTCTTTCATAGGAATTGACCATATGCAATATAGAGGATTGGCTTCTCACACTCTCAATTAGAGGATTGGCTCCTTACATACAATATAGAGGATTGGCTCCTCATACTCTCAAATTAGAGGATTGGCTCCTCACACTCTATATAGAGGATTGGCTCCTCACACTCTATATAAAGGATTGGCTCCTCATACACAACATAGAGGATTAGCTCCTTATATATAATTTAGGGGATCAGATCCTTACATTCATGAAGTCTACCATCAAATTGTTATTTCCTGCATAGAGAAATATTGCATGGAGATGACTTACTTTCATGAAATCTTTATTGAGATTATTGCTACTTATATTAATGTATGCATGTCAAATCCCATATTCTTTTTCAATAATTGAAACTGTTGATGAATACCTGTATAGTTGTGGTGATTTCTCCCCTTGATGGAAATGTGTGGTAAGTATCCCTGTGTTTAAACACTAAGTATTAATTTTACTTACTCCCATGTGCGTGCCCTTACAGGTCCCGTTTTGTCAAAAAAAATCCGCAAGAGGAGTAGAGGAGCGTCATATCACCACGACTATCAGTGATTGCTTCTTTTGATCTTTTGGGTTGGGATTGGCACTCTGTAGTTCATTAGGACTCCTAAGTCTTATATGAATGCCTTTTGTAAGGTACCTCTTCTTTTGTACCCATTGAAATTAATTAGACTATGTTTTGATCCTTTCCTTATCTTATTTGGAATTAGAAGGAAAGTTTGGAAACACAGGTTGTAATGAGAAGTATATCATTAAGATGACTTTCCTAAGTGCATTCTTATGTGATTATACCCCCTTTGATTATTGGTCTATGTTGTGGAGATTTAGGCTTACGGTCTTGGGATAGTCCTTCGACCGTGCCGGTCACTTACCCATGTTAGGTCATGATAAAAAGGAAGAGCAACTTGAAAAAAAGAATGCCTAAGTTTAGATGTCTTGAGGTAAGAGAGATTTGGACCAATTTTGAGATAAAAAATGCCCAGAGGACAAAAATGCCCCACCACTAAAACCTTAACCACAAGCATGCCCCTAAGGTGTGTTTTAATTCAAAACATGACTTGTTCATGAAAAGTCTTCAAAGCACAATAATTAAAATAATTCTTTGAGTAAGAAAAATTTATTAAGAAAATTTCCAAACTTATTCTCCCTTTTGATTTGGTGTCCTCTAAATAAAAGTATATGTAATATTCTCAGCTATGCAATGCATATGCCATCTCCACTATCGAATCCCCAAAAAGGGCAATAATAAATAGTATACAACACATAGAAATTTCCATTAACACATATGCATAATATGACAAATCAAGCACAATACACGTAAAACAAAACCTCTAGTGTAAACGTACATATAAAAGCTCCAAGAGTATTACAGCTTGGGATAGAGGTTTGGGTGGAAGAGGATGGAGAGACGGAAGGAGGGAGTTAGGGCACAGACATGGTGGGTAGAAATTGATTGTCAATAATGTGTTTTAATTCAAAACATGACTTGTTCATGAAAAGTCTTCAAAGCACAATAATTAAAATAATTCTTTGAGTAAGAAAAATTTATTAAGAAAATTTCCAAACTTATTCTCCCTTTCGATTTGGTGTCCTCTAAATAAAAGTGTATGTAATATTCTCAGCTATGCAATGCATATGCCATCTCCACCATCGAATCCCTAAAAAGGGCAATAATAAATAGTATACAACACATAGAAATTTCCAATAACACATATGCATAATATGACAAATCAAGCACAATACACGTAAAAAAAAAACCTCTAGTGTAAACGTACATATAAAAGCTCCAAGAGTATTACAGCTTGGGATAGAGGTTTGGGTGGAAGAGGATGGAGAGACGGAAGGAGGGAGTTAGGGCACAGACATGGTAGGTAGAAATTGATTGTCAGTAATTTCCTTTACCTTATGCGTGCTTTGGTGTGCACTTAAAATGGCACCTTAAAATGTTGTCACATGTTGAAAGATATAAAAAGCAATTGGGATGAAATTTTTAGGGTATTTTGAGGTTTGGAGAAGCCAAGGGAGATTAACTTTTGCTAAGCGACAAAGGAGAATATTGTTCTTAGAAGATTTGGCACCTCTTTCTCTTCTTTGTAGCTTGAGACTGTGAAGTTTTCTCTTTCGTTTGTTTACTTTCTCTATTTTTTCTGCTATGTGTAACTAATTTTCTTAGTCTAGGATTGTTTTAAACCTTGATGTTGGATTAGGAACTTAATGCTTTCTCTCTTCTTGCAACTTTTGGATTTAATACATGTTCATTTAATTTTTGCTTAATGCTTTCTCTGAGTTTGGCCATCTTTGAGGTTGAAATGTTGTTCTTGCTTTGCTTATTAAACATATTCGATCAAATAGAGAATATAACAAGTACAAACCAAAAGAATACATTGGTAATAAATCGAATAAAAAAATTATTTGAAGTGTAAACAATCTTTCACTTTCCCTTTCATATATAAAATTAAAAGGAATTTAGATTGATTGTACTAGTTCTATTCTCACTGGTGAGCCATGACAATTGCACCTCAATACAGCTAAAAGAATTATTGAAATGAGTTCAAGTGGAAGAAAAAAATTTGTTGATAAATGAATTCAATTTTGTTGATAATTATTTATCAAATCTTGCTCTATAATCTGATTTGATCTTGTAGTCCGAATAATTTTGAACCATGATGTATAGAGAATAATAGTTATTAGTGAAACAAAAATATTTGTACAAACCATCAAAGTAACTCCATCCTTAATAGTCTAAAGATGAAAATCTTGGTAATTTTCTAAACCATTTATGAGCACGATAACCAATGGTTAAAACATTGCTTGAGAAAGGGAAGTGGGAATAGACTAGAAATTAAATGGTGTAAGTACTTGAACCTTTGTTAATTTAGGGGATGGTTTCATTTATTAGATAGAAATGTACCTGTTAATCTCACATTGACACAATTAGAGCTTAAGCTTTAATACAATTAGAGCTTAATCTTTAATTGAACCTAATAGTCACATAAGACATTATGGATGTTAGGTAAATCCTATTGGTGATTTGACAAAATTCCTTTAGAAAGTTGAAAACCCTAGGCTAGCATGTGTTCCCATTAAGAACAAGAGAGAGAGAGAGAGACAAAGAGATAATGTTTCTAAGAAGTGTCAAGGGAATTAGCAATCATAGAGCCTATTGCATGGATAGTTCTTACTCAACCTTTTTTAATCACTACAAAAAAAAAAAAAATATATATATATATATACTAATTTTGTGCATATTAGTGCGGTTACATGTAAACCGCCAATATATAGTGGTGTTTTACACAAAACCGCCACTAAACTTGTTAAATCCCTAAACCGTAACACCTATCAATTAATACCCCCTTTGTTATTGATTGTATGTGTCTCTTTATTGTCACTTCCGCTATTCACCCCTCTATCAAGATTATAGTGACGGTTTTAACTAAACTGTCATTGAACTTGTTAAATCCCTAAACCATAAAACATATATGTTTATGCTCCTTCCATCATCGATTGTACATGTCTCTCTATTGTCACTGTCACTATTCTACCCTTCATCAAGATTATTTGTTACATAATGTTGTTTATAAAGGCTTCTGTTATTAGTTGTAATTATAGTGAGGGGTGAGGTGGTTAATATATTGACCTTGTATTTGCTTTTGCTACAATAATTTAGATTACAAATAATTGAAGTCAAACATGGTTGGGGACTTTGTAGTGGAGAGTAATGTGTTTAGTGATATATATTGTGTGTCTTATTTATTTATTTTTTGTTTAAAAAATTAGTTAGTTTGGAATTATAGTTTGAAGAAGGTGAGTTTTGGTATTGGTACTCCCTATATTCTATTTCATTTGATTAAGTCTAGGTCTCAATTACAAAATTAATCTTGCATACAAAACATCAAATTATATATATATATATATATGTAATTTATTTTTTCTGAAGAGGTGGAAAAAAATTAATTAAGGATTATATATTCTATTTATGTTGAATATATGAAAAAAATTAATTAAAAATTAAATTGAAGGTAATTTAAATTAACTATATAGTGGTGGTTCTTCGAAACTACCACTAAATTCATTAAAAGCCCTAAATGCATTATCCCCAATTTTAAAATCATCAACCGCAAGAATAAGGTGCCCAACAACTTCTACACTTTGTCCCATCATTGCTTCTCGCTGCCGACTTGCTGCTGCCTCACCGCTGACTCGCATTGCCCTTCCTCTGCCTTGTCACTTCTTTCTTTCGATTCCACTATTGATTTGTTGTCATGTCCACCATATCCTCGCCAGTAAGTCCCGCTCTTTGACCTCTATTCTTTTTTTTTTCTTCTCCTAATTTTTATCATATTTTTTTCTTCGAGTTTTTTTTTTCTAGTAAGTTGTTAATGCCATGGATTAGAACTCGTTGGCGCCTAGTTTTTTTTTCTAGTAAGTTTATTTTTACCAAAAAAATTAAGTTTTGGCTGTTCTAAGTGAGCATGAATGATTAAGTCTTCTAAAAAATGGCAAAGAAGAATTAATAAGAGTTTTATTTATGTTAATAAATTACATAGCAACTTCAAAGGAAAGACTCTACCAATTCACTTGGCCAAAATATACAAATAAAATAGACCAAAAAGAGCAAATTCTAATTTGATAGTTTGATAGTTCAAAAATGAGCTTCATTGGAAGATGAATATGTATTATTGTTGTAGATAATGGACTTAGCTATCAATGTTTGCATAACAATCTTTTCCTACTTTGTGGCAAGTTATTCCTTCATGAGTTGAGTTGATCTTGGTTAGGATATTTACTTTTGAGACAATTTTCTTTAATTTAGACTTCATTGAATCCTAATGTGCCTAATGTGCTTTACTTAGTTTAAGAATTAGGAATACGAATGTGGATAATATGCCCGTATTTTGCTATAGTTAATTTTGTTAATTTAAAACAAATCTCCTGAAAATTATTTAAATCTCTTACTATATGTTACTAAAATTTTTAAAGATCCCTTTTTCTTGTTATTAAAATGGTTTCTTCCCTTTTTTTTTTGTTAATTGGTTACATAACATTATGGATAAGTCTTGGGTTGTTATTGTTGTGCTTAATATGCATTACTCAATTTAAGAATTAGGAATATGAATGTGGATAACATGCATGTATTTTATTATAGTTAGTTTTGTTAATTTAATATAAATCTCCTGAAAATTATTCAAATATCTTACTATATGTTACTAAAATGTTTAAAGATCCATTTTGCTTGTTATTAAAATGGTTTCTTCCCCTTTTTTTTAGTTAATTGATTACAAAACATAATGGATAAGTCTTGGGTTGTTAAACCTTGAAATACTCCTAAATATTTAAAGGGACTTAATGGGTTCTAGGATTTTGCATTTGCAAATAACAGTTTTGAGGGTAAAATCATATGTCATGTCCCAAATGAAAATTCAAAATTTGGCAAGATAAAGAAGTTGTACACGAACACTTAATTCTTAAGCCATTTCCACAAGGTTACACATTCTGGTCACAATATGGGGAGACATCATAGTAAAGACCTCCGTAGAATTTGTTTCAAGAGCACATATAGTAGGAGATAGAATTAACTTGGATAATCGTATGCATGACATGGTCTATAATGCACTTGGTGCCTACATTGAAAATGAGAGATGGAAGTTGGTGAGACATTTACTCCGTCAAATGAAATGAATACTAAAATTAAGGAGTTTTACGAGTTACTTGAAGAAGGACAATAAAGTCTATACGAAAGATGTAAAAAAATTTACAAAATTATCAATTTTTGATAAGATTGTATCACACTAAGTGTATTTGTAGGATAGCTGATAAGACAATGTCAATAATACTAGAGTTGTCGGCAGATGCACTTGAAGATGCCAAAATTCCAGCCTATTTCTATGAGGCTAAGAAAACTATCAATAAATTGGGGCTCAGCTACACTAGAATTCACAAAATTTAGATGGAAATAAAGATACCTGTGAAAAATGTAATGTATCTAGATGGAAACCTAAGGGTTAGGATGTGTCAGAGAAGTGAAAAAAAAAAAAAAAGCCTACCAAAATCTTAGATATTTTTCATTGAAGCCCAGATTACAAAGATTATTTTTGTCATCTAAGATCGCTAAAGATATAAGATGGCATGCTGAGGAGAGGAATGATGATAGGTTGTTGTTAAGTTCTCAAGTTAACACTAATTTGGTACTTTTTATTTAATGATTTTACCTTCAATTTATTTAAACATGTTTACTCTGAAATGATTTTTGTCCTCTTAATCACCTCTTGAACTTTAAAGGTTTTTTGCATATTTCTTATCTTAAATCCCAATTTTTACTATTGATTTGTGCCATTTTTGTGAATACTATGCAAGGTCAAAAGTTGGGAGTCAATTGAGGAAAGGAAGCCTTAGAGTTGCTGAGTAAAGAAGCCAAACAAGCTAAGAATGGAAATCCTTGCTAATGTCATGTTTCTGCCACTCACCGCTGCAGCGGTGAGTTCTTACCGCTGCCGCGGTAGTTCATCCGCTGCTTACCTCAGCGATGCACTGAAGATTTTCATAGTTTATGTTTTTCTGCCTTCCACCGTTGCAACGGTGAAATATTCCTGCTGCAGCGGTGGAGCCCAAAATCATCACAATTGAATCTACATTATCCCGCTGCAGCGGTGAATTCGTACCGTTACAGCGGTAGAACCAAAAAGTCAGCTTTTCAGAAAGGCTTTAAATAGCTTCCTAGGTTATTTTCAAAGGGGATTCTGATTCGAGGGAAACGGGGAAGTGCCATTTTGGCTGAAAAGAGCAAGGGGAACCTAATTTTCAAGGCTTGGGGAGCTCAATCCATCATCCCACATCAGATTCATGGCCATCTTTATCTCTTTTTCTGCTTTCTACTATTTATTTTCTATGAGTAGCTAGATTTTCTATCTAGGGTTACTATAAACTTGACTCCTGAATAGATTTTACATTCTCTCATGTATTTGCAACCTTATTTCAATTAATATAAGTCTTTCTATCCATTTTATTGTTGCGTTATATAGACTTGATCAATCTATATGTATGCTTGTTACTGTCTTCAAACTCGGGAGAGGGAGGTGAGAGTAGAACACTGAATAGGAAGGACGAGTGCGTGAACCTTACTAAGTGTTTTCGCTTGTTAGCTAATAGGGATGTTAGTTAATCTTGTTTAATCAAAGCTAGGTTGGTTGTATTAGGCTTAGCCCACACAAGGAATTGCATAGAAGTTGAGTAACTTAATTGAGATTCGGGAGGATTCTTTTAAGTTATTAGAATAACCTAGGATTAACTTATAGGGTTGAATAAGTTGTGAGTGCATGAAAAGGGTTTTGTAATTTCTAAGATGGAGGAGAGGGATTAGTGACCCTAGGCTTTAATTAGACTATTTCATCAGTTTTTGCATTGTTTACTGTTATTAAAAGAAAACATAAATATTTACTGTTATTGATTTTATTTTATCATTCATTGGCTAAAGCTATCTTCAATCCAATTGTTTCGTCCAACTAATTCAATTAAATTTCTTGGGTACTTAGTCGCTTAGTCCTCGTGGGAACGATACTTTTACTCTCAATTCACTATATTACTTGTGCGATTGGTGCGCTTGCCAATTCGTCTAACAGTTGCTAAGACATCTAAAAAACTCTGAAGCTTGGAAAATGTTTGATTTGTCAAATTATCAATATTTTTCGAATCCTCGTAATGTATGTCCTAGGTTAGCAATTGATGGATTCAATCCATTCGGGACTTTAAGTACAAGTTACAGCATTTGGCTCGTGGCTCTAATTCCTGACAACCTACCTTCATTGATATGCATGAAATAGAGTTCTCTTATTCCATCAATGTTTATTCTAAGGAAGAGAGCACTGGGTAATGGTATTGATATCTATTTGTAGCCGTTGATAGTAAAGTTGAAAGAGTTGTGGACTGTCAATGTTGAAACATATAATGCTCACATGAAGGAAATGTTTAAGATGTGTGCAGCTATCTTGCGGATTATTAGTGATTTTCCTAGTCTTAGGACTTTTGTCTGAATGGAATACTCACACCGAGTTAGTTTTTCTAGTATGTAACTTTGGCTCTATTCCTTGTCAATTTCTACATAGTCAAAAGTGATGTTTTATGGATCATCGTTGATTTTTAGACCTAGGACATAAATTTAGATTGGCTTAGAATAGATTTGAAGGAAAAGTAGGGAAGAGAGGTCCACTGATAAAAATGACTGGTCTAACATTTCGAGTCAACTTTCTGACATTAATGTGGCATTTGGAAAAGATGTGGACAATGAGGGATGAAGAAAAAGAGCACGAGGGGCTGGTGATATGAGTCCTCAACGATGGCATAAGAAGAGTATATTCTTTGAACTTCCTTATTAAGCAAACAGCTTGATACTTCACAATTTGGATGTGATGCATATAGAGAAAATTCTCTATGACAATATTGTTTTCACATTGTTGAATGAGTCTGGTAAGTCCAAAGACCACTTAAATGCAAGAAAAGATCTACATCAAATGGGCATTAGATATGATTTTTATCCTGATGAAACTAGTAAATATCCTACGACGGTTTTTACCATGAATAATGCAAAAAAAATTGTTTCTAAAGACATTAAAAAATATTATTGTCCCTGACGGTTATTCCAGTAATATTTTTAGATGTATAGATTTAAGGCAATGGAAACTTGGAGGATTGAAGAGTTACGATTCTCACATTCTCATGGAGCAATTTCTTCCATTAGTATTAAGAAAGGCATTACCAAAATAAGTTTCTATAGTTATTATTGATCTATGTTCATTTTTCAGGCAATTGTGTAGTAAAAGTATTATTAAATGTGGATGATCTAAACAAGCTCCAAGACAGAATTGTGCTACTGTTATGTAATATGGAGATGTTGTTCCTGCCTTCGTTTTTTACAGTCATAGTACACCTCATTGTCCATTTGGTTGATGAAGCCAAAAATGACAGGCCAGTTCAATATCGGTGGATGTACCCTATAGAGAGATAATTTTTTGTTGACCCTAAGGCTATATGCCATAAGTTTTGATGATGACAAATGTATTTGAATAGTAGCATTGATATATATAAAGATTAATTATCATATATATGCTACAAGTACTTAAGCATGATTATGTTATTTAATATGTATGTTGCATATATTGAATCATGCTATTAAACTAACCATTGGGTTTGCAAGTAAGATATATTTTATAGGTTGGTTCAAAACAAGAAGAGTGAGGATTGTATTGAAGAACAAGGAAAAGCAATATCATGCTTCACTCAAGGAAAACAACATGCAAGGATGAAGCTCCAAAAAATGAAGAATTAGAAGATTTGAAGTCTTGGAAGCTTGGATGCATCAAGATAGCCTATGTGTTTAAATTAGGTATATTTTATATAGGCTAGTATATTTGTGCAACTCAATGATTTAGATTTGCATACATTGGCTCAAGCATTTTTGAACAAAAAGATAGTGAGATATGAAGTTTTACAAAAGTTATTTTTTGACCTTTGGTCACTCCTTATATCATATCTCATAAATGAAAAATCGGTTTTTTAAGTATCTTAATCTCATTTGATAGTAGACTCAAAGATCTTTTCAACGGTATATTATTTATTCAAAACGGAGTCCAAATGAGAAATATATGACTATTCAAAATATAGTTTGAAAAACTGAAAGTTGATTTTACTGTAATAAAAAAATATTCTGTTCTGACCTATAGTCAGTATTTTGATTATATCTTTTAAAAGAAAAATAATTTTTGAGTAAAACTTGGCTCATTTGAAACTAGACTCCAAGAGCTTTCCAACGGTATATTATTTGTTTAAAACGGAGTTCAAATGAGGGAGTTATGAATTTTTAAAAAAAGCTCAAAATCTGGACTGCACTATAACGGCTATATAACGGCTATATAACGGCTAGTTTTGTAAAATCTTATATATATGACCTTAGATACACGATTTTGAGCAAGAACAAAGTCCTACAATGTGATATTAACTTCTTCTATCATCTTTGAGAGAAAGGAAAGCATTCTTGAGCCAAATCTTGCATATTCTCTATCATTAGAGTTATTAGAGCTTCATTTGTTTTCATCTACTCTTTAGAGAGAGTTTCTTTGTATTGTTTATTTTGATCAACACATATATTATTCTGAGTTGAGGTTCGCAAGTACCGGTGTTGGAAGAACTTACTTTGGGTTGAGGAGGAGCCCGGATTCATAAATTCTTCATTGTGGTTTCGCAAATACCCGGATCGAATTTGCGTGGTTGTAGTAGTTTGCAAGTACCCGGATTAAACTTGCAATTATAGTGGAAATACTCAAGTGGTCTCTTGAGGACTGGATGTAGGCTTGGATTAGCCGAACCAGTATAAATCTCCGAGTTTGCTTTCTCTATCCCTTACTCTTTAATTTGTGCATATTGATATCTATTCTTTAATTCCTTGATCTTTATAATTATTTATCTTGACAGCACATTGATTTTCTGTATTGTATTTATTATCCTAAGCATTGTACTTTTACAGAAAATCATTTTAACTTCCAATTAATTCTTGTGAAAAATTTATAAAACCCAATTCACCCCCCCTATTGGGTTCTAACCATTACTTTCATTTTTAAGTTATTAATTTATTCTTAATTTATATTACAATATTTCAATTTGGTATTCTCTGGATACCTAGGGAAATTGAAGTCTTATAAATGAAATAAAACTCAACCAAAAGGTTCTATAATAGAGGGTCACATGGGGTAAGAAGTTTTAAACCTTCTATTCAAGATATTTAAATGGAGTTGAGACCCAGGACATGTTGATGATGACCGTGATGTTGGATCATCTACTGTTGATATGTTGTTTCCTCCAATTGGAAAGTTCGTTGGTGGTTTCGAATGGTATACTTTGTCTTTGACCAAGAAATTACAAGCTCATTGACATATGCTAACTAATTGTAAAAAAGTTGACCAATTTTTTCAGTGAGTATAATTGGATTAGGATGGTAATTTTTAAAATATTAAAATATACAGTTTTTTTAATCTCTTTCTGGGCATAAGGAGTTTAGAGATTTCTCTAGGAGATAACTGACAAGTTGCACAGGTCTTCAGCTGAAATTGATAAAAGGGTGCATCGAGAATTTGTTGGATGGTTTTGTCAATGTGTAACTAAACTTTTATCCACATCTGTGCACATTTATTTAATTTTATATGTACTAGATTCATGTTTGTTTAGATTATGAATGATATTAGATCATACTCAATGTGTCTTCAATTTCTTGCATAAGGCCTCCTTGATAAAGTAAGACGATTTATTGCGTATACTATCCATAGGTTTAAATTTTAAGTTCTAGAACAAGATGAAGGTTTAAAGACCTAGATTAGTGGCTTCTTTAGTACATTTGGAACTAGAAGTTATATGAGCAGTAATGATGACTGCATGTAATTTGGATGTATTACTTACTATGGTCAAGTAGCGGATATTATTGAACTAAATTACCGTAAAGGGTTCATGGTTACATTATTTAAATGTAAATGGGCAAATACAACTAATTATAGGGGGATATTGATTACTTTGGTTTTATGTCTATAAATTTTTTACTTGTTGATTTATACCGATAATCATGAAGATGATGATCCATATATACAAGCTTCAAAAGCTTAATTAGTTTATTATGTTGATGATGAACCTGACAAGAAATGGAAAATAGTTGTTCATCTCAAACCAAGAGATTTTTATGATATAGGAGATGTCAAAGAGAAGCTAATATACGAGAATGAACTGTATCAACTCCTAGAATCAGAGTCATTATTCCCTAATGGCAAAAGAAATCTATCACTAGTCAGAGAGATCAGTGATAATGAAGATGAAGAATGAATCGTATTTTTTCTACCTTTTTTCCTTTTTTTCTTTAATAATTTGTTATGTGGTTAATTTATTTTCTTTTCTTTTCTTTTCTGTATTTTAACATTATGTTTTTGTTGATTTAAGTGAGATAAAAATAAAAAAGATATTCAAGAAAAAGAGCAAATCAGGGCCTACTAGACATGAGGCATCTGGTAGTGGTAGTCCACTACCAACTCCGTCGGCTAGTTACGGTGCACAGCCGAGGAGGGCAAGCTCTAGTTAGATCAGAATAGACGCAATAAGAGGGCAAGCTCTAGTTAGCAATATATTGGAGGAAATATAGTCGAAAACCAAGAAATGAATAAGGACTTGGTGAAATTGAGTAACTTTAGTGTGGAAGGGTTTAGTGACAGTTGAAATTTGGGGACCAAATTTCTTTAAGGGGGAAGTAATGTAATACCATAAGTATTACAACGTTGAAAAAAAATTTGAATTTAGACATGTGAAAATTTTTCACAATACATGCGTTCTAGGTATTCACATATTTTTACGACTAGAGGTAAGTAAATTCGAAGGACTGAATTTCTTAAAAGGGGTAATACTATAATACCCACTATTTAATTTATTATTTTTAATTGTTAAATTTTATTTCACAAATATTAGTTTGAAAATTGTGTGCAAAATGTGTGTGTAATGTATATTGTGATGTGGTAATACTTCAGCATGTGAATTTGAGCTATAAACTAGCAGTGTGAGATGATAGGTCATACAAGGACTAAAGTAAAAATTTTAGGACTAAATTGAAAGATTTTAAAATCTTGTGGGATGCGGTGCAAATGTGTACAAGGTATAGGAATAGATGGAGAAGATTATAGGAAATCTTTATGTGAAATAGGAAGTGAAAAATAATTTCTAGATATCAAGATATTAATTTTTTTGGAATAAAGAGTATGATTAATTTATTACATGGTCTATAAGAATAAAAAATTTAAAATAAAAAATAAGTGAACAATGTGTGAACAGTGATGATGTACAGTTTTTTGGAAATTAAATAAATAATATAAATAACTAAAAATAATAATACTAGGTGTTGGATAATGCAAAAGATTAAATAATGTAATTAGTTATTTATCTAACTAACCAAATCCCTTTTAATATTAAAACATAAGATATTGGTTTCTACTTTCTTTTAGTTAATCTAAATAGTATCTTAAGGAAATATATGATTTAAACATATTATATTTACTTAAGATAATCTAAACATTTGTGTAACAAATCTTTTTGAGTTTAAACAATTAAATCATATAGGAAATAGTAATATGCACTCTAGTAGAATAATTAATAAACAAATCTGAAATTGTGTTTTCAAAATCTGGTTTTAAACTCAGATTTTATTGACTAAAATATTATTATTAATTTCAAAAAATTACAAAATCTTTTCAACCTTAATTAAACCTACCCTAATTCAACTAAACAATCAGAGGAAGATCTTTCGAAATCCTAGATCTCTTGACCTCTCATCACTGGCCTCTCACTCTTTTTCTCTCACAAAATCAATTCGGTCATCATCTCATACATACATACACACACCACTGCCACCTCTCAGACTTCAATCTCCTATCTTCAATCCCAATACTCTTCTCCAATTACACATCATCTGCAAGCACACATCCATCATGTCACCTCTTCCATTTCTTCATATATGTGATATACTATATATATTAAACACACCATCACCACCTCTCATGCACCCAAAACTTACCTATTGCATTCACAAAAAAGAATTAGAAAAAGGACCCAAAAATCAAGAAAGACAAGGTAAGTAAAAACTCTCTTGATTAATTTTTGAAGCCTTAATATATATACATACATATATATATATACACATAGATATATATACGACTGGAATACAATTCCTAATTTAAACTCTTTTCTTTCTCTTTTTGGAAAAATACAATACCTATAGTTCACAAGCCCTTTTTCACATTAGGGAGATTTGATCGCCTTTGATTGGTAAGATTCATTGGAATCCAAGTGAGTGAATCAACCCTTCTTTAATATTATCTTAAATGTTAAAGTGATAAGGTATACAGATAGGTAATAGTCATAATAGAAAAGAGGGAATCCGATTAAGGGATTCAGGTTAAAAGAGAAATTGATAATTTTGTAAAATTCGATGATTGATGGATTTGCTAATGGAAAAGTTAGGAAAGAGACATGGTTCGTGAAACAAATACAATTATTTGTGATTTGGGATACTTATGGTTATCTGATGGAAATTAGAATGATGATTATATTTATGATTATGTTGATGAATATATTGATAATTTATTTCGATGATTGTTTGGAATGTTTGAACTTGATTGTATTTGGACGGGAAGTACCCTCTCTCATGTCAAGGGAGAAATCCATGTGATAGGATGACTTGACCTCTGAGAGTAGAGACAATGATTCGCTCAATAGGAAGTTAAGCTCGGATTTAATCTGTAAGGTGTCCTGACCGTTGATGATGAGGTTGTAGATCATGGCAGGTTTTGATAAGTTTGGTTGAGCGGGCCTACTAGCACTCCAAGTGTTTTTACCATTGACGAGTACTAGTTTCATTGGTCTAAATTGTTTGATTGATTTGCAAATTCTCTGGTAGGTATCTTTTCTTGTGATTTGTGATTTTTTCGTATGTTTTTATTTTATTGTTTTTGTATAGCAAATTTTATTAGGGCAGAGATTGACTCACTCATTGAGATAATTATCTCACACTCGTTAGCTTATTTTTTTCAGATCAAGTAGCGAAAGAGGAATTTTCGCAAGAGGACTAGGTTCGCTATTGGACTATCTCATTGTTGGGTGGGTTCCGAGTCATTGGTATTTACTTTATTAAGTTTAGGAAGTTCTATGGTCAACTAGAACATCTAGAAGGACTGGAGGAGAATCAATTATTTTATTGGATAATGTGTATTATTTAGACTAGTTAATTATAAGAATTATTTTTATTTATTTTGTTATGAATTGAATTTCCATTGGAGTAAGATAAAACGTTATTTGAATATTAGTGCGTTTATATTTTTTTTAATTCAAATGTTATTTCTTTAAAATTATGGGAGATTGTGAGGAACCCGGATAAGTGGTCTTATTTCCTTATGTGTGTATATATTATACGACCATAATAATTTATTTTATTTGCCTTATAAATTAATATTCATTTTAATTAATATCTGGTAGTTACTTATATTTATGTTAATTAATTATAAATTAATATTAATAAATAGATAAATTAATTAATATTCATTTATATTTAAGTGATATTTCCTAATATTAGTCGTTATTTTATTATACATATATTCTCATATGTGTGTGTGTGTGTGTGTGTGTGTGTGTGTAAATATTTCAAACTCTGAGTTGTCTTTAAACTATAGATGGTTAAGACTATTTAAATTATTTAAAAATAAGCTTGTCTTATTTGCTTGATTTGATTTATCTGTTTGTTAAATTTTAAATGATTATGAAAGTTATTTTATTAAAAAAATGAAGGACGCATGTTATAAATATTTATAAATAAACAAAAAAAGAGTAGAAATTGGTATATCAGTTAGGCTTACAGTGACACAGGATTTATGTCAGTGTGCCAGTCATGTACCCGAAACTTGGGTCGTGACATCTCCTTTCTAGGGGTTGTGTGTGCCACCAAACACATGACTAAATGAATCAATGATGAGGCTTGCTAAGATCTCACATGACTGAATGGAAATGTGTGTAAAATGATTGACTGCACAAAGTTTTACTTTACATGGATTGATATTGCTTTTATGTCTAGAATGACATTTTTAATTGTTTTAATAATTGAGCTAGCTACTGAGATATCTCATCTCACATTTCTATGTTTTTAAATTCACCATTCCAAGATGGAAATTCATAAGTTTTAAATGGGAACCAAGATATTTGCTATGTTTTGAGAAGTCTACATTAGGAAGCTATATTAGTGCAATTTTTGGTAGATGTTTGAGTCTTACACTGTGTGTTTATAGCCATTGTTTGTTTTTGTAAACCTTGTAGCCAAGTCATGGTTTGTATAACTATGATACTTTAATGCCAAAACGAGTATTGACAATCTCTTTTGGAAGAGAAAACAATGGAATTTATATATAGCAAATCTTAGAAAATTCAACATAGAAGCGATTTATAACTAAAATCTAACAAAGGAAGTTCAAGGGAAGCAATTACCAGAAGCTTTTTTCCAAAGAAAACAATTACAGGAGTCTACCAGTCGATCGGGATTCCAATACTAATTGACTAATTTGCTTCTAGGCAGCCTTATTCTATAAGCATCAACTTAATAGTCGACTGGCAATGTCAGGCAATCAACTGCTTAGCCTCTAAAAAGCATAAGGAATTTTTTAAAAAAAAAATTTGCTAAATGTTAAATCTTGTCTTTCTATTTCTATTATAATATTGTTTTAAGTGTCTTTTCATTTTCCTCCCGAACTACTTATTTTTTTACCCCATTTTAAAAAATTTTAGTTCAGCCCTTTTTAGTTTGGTTTGGCTAAAATTATTGTTTTACCCCTCTTTTTAGATTTTCTTTTCATTTAGGTCCCTATCTATTTACATTTCGATCTTTGCCTAATTTTTATCCTTTATTTTTAATTTCCTTTTTAAAAAAAATTTTTCATTTAGATATTCGGACTTTTTATTGGTTTGTTTGTATTTATCTATTTATTTTTCAGTGGTTTCTTTTAATTTCTCGTTTGTTGAAAATGTAATACATGCATAATTAAGACTTCTGGACTTGCCTATCATCCTACATCTAGTTCTGAGCAATCGCCCCAAAAATGAAATATAATCTATTAGTAATGATTGTAAGAAATGGGTTTAAGATACATTAATACTTTCACATGCACATTCTTTTTTTGTTGCAAAAACAGCACAAGGCCTGGGAAAAAGGAGTCCGGGGACGAGTAGCGTGCTCGTCGCTTAAAAGAGAGTGGAAAACGGGCATGGAAGGAATTGAGTTACAACCACCAAGATCCTCCAGAACTAGTATCCTTGGGAGACGCCACCCGAGTTGAAGTTCTTGGACATTTACACATGCACATTTTTATGTATATCATGCTTGAATATTGTTTTTTATATATTGGACACTCATATTCCAACAACTCCTTAATTTATCCTAAAAATTAGGAATTACCTTTTATTTATTTTAAATAATTATTGAAAATTATTATTCTCATCATCTGCTACTTTGCCCATCAAATCTGTACTTCAATACTATAAGTACTGATTTTCAATATGAGAATTTCAATTCAGCAAACTATTCCAATACCAATTACTGATTTAATGCTTGTTGTCAAGTTTGATTACTTTGTATATATCAATATTAATAGAATCTATATTATTACAGAAGATGTTTCAATAGATTTTCAAGATATTATGTTAAGTAGTGATTTTGAATTTGAATACATGTACTCTGATCAAAATTAAGTAAGAAGTTAAGTTTAAGAAGATCTAGGTGAATTCTGGTATCAGAGCCTAGTTCATTAAGAAGTCTACTTATAAATTTAGAAAATTTAAGATTTTGTTTCCTAAGAAGTCTTTTAGTAAGTTAACAGTTAGCGTTGGTCAGCCTTGTAACTGCGTTGGTAAGCCGTAAAGCCCAAAGAGAGGTAGGTGTTCCCATAGGAGGTGGTCCCGATAAACCTTAGAAAATATGAAAAAATTATTTCTTAAATATATCTGAGTTAATAAGAAGACTCTTTAATAGAAATAGTACTGAGATCAATTTGCCTTCAACCTCTTCAAATTATTATAATAACTTAAATCAAGATGAACATAATAATGCAGAAATATCAATACAAGAAGTTGAAGAAAGGCTAAAAAGTTGGGAAATGCCTAGGGTTAGACCTAGTGAAGTTTACAAATATTCAATCTTTAATTTTAAAACTCAAGATATTGTTAGGACAATTGAATTCACAAGAAAGATAGGATCCTCTCAAGATACCATAGGTTTATTAGATAAGAATTTAATAGAACATCATAGAAAAAATGGGTACGGTTTCATACATATAGGATTAATTCAAATAGCGGTTAAACCTATGTACAAGTTAGGAATTAATCATCCAATACTTTTACTCTTATAACATAGGCCTGCTATTTCATTCAAAGATTCCACAATTAGTTTAGTAGAGTCCAATCTTTGTGATGGACCAATCTATTTTCAATGTTTTCCAAATTATATGAAAACGTTAAGAAATATAGAAACTGCTTTACAACTATATGTTAAGACTACAAAAGGAATATTTGACAAAGGATTAGATAATCTTGTTGTCATATTTAGAATTCATTACAAATTTTCAAAAACTAGTGAAGGACTTTCTGTTAAGAAAGAATCATCTAGGAACGAAACCATATTAATGGAAGCTAATCTTCAAAAAACTATGAACATTACTCTAAAACCTTTAAAACATGGTGAAATTATGGCTGCTTTTCCAGACTCTTAGGAGTTAGAGAAAATTCAACCTCCTAAGAAGATAAATTCAAAAAATTTAGATGGATTTGTTCAATTTCCTGAAGGAAATGTTAGGTTAAATATGAAAAGATCACAATCTTTTAGATCAAGAATGTTCAGAAATCTCAAATTAGAATTCGGACAGAGGAACTCAGTAGATAGTGACTATAGATCCACAGTTAGTAGTCCTCAAACTCCAAATACCCTAAGAGGAGTATATTTTCAACCAAACATCCCTCAACTAGTTTATGAACCTGTTAATGAAGAACCTTCAATAAACCACTTACTCACAAGGTCACAAATTTTAGTATTAACCAAAAAAGACTTTACAATAGATAAATAAAAGTTAAACACTGAGTTCATGAAAGATTACAACACGACTCAAAGAGAATGGTACTTTAAAACCTTCTCGAAAGAACAAGTTCAATAATGGAAAGAAGAATATTATAAATATTTAGAAGAGATCAAAGAAAATATTTTCTTTTTTACCTAGTTTAGTATGTATTGTCAAAACAATAATATCAGTAATCCCTTTGTAGAAGATACAAAAATAATCAATACACATAGTAGAATAACAGTTGAATGGGACACAACTTTAGGTCAAAGAATTATATTTTTCACCCACCTTTAGAAAATTTAAAATTTTCTAAAGGTAGTATAGAAATAGAAGCCATTCCGTTCAAAACTATAGAAGGAAACGAAGATCAACCGAGTCAAAAGAAAGATGTTAAAAATATAGAATCTCAAAATAATTACATAAATTTAGCCCTCAACACTATAGGAAAACAACTTGATAGGATAGAAAACGTGATCAATAACAAAACCTTAGAAACCTCAACGAGCACCACTGTTCAAAATAAAATAAGTTCAACCATCACACAACAACCTCTGTACAAAATACCAACCTTGACAAGAGAAGAGTTAAGATCAATAAATTTAGGAAAAACTTCTCAAAATTTAGTTGAAGAGATTACAAAAAGGTTAAATCAACTTAATGTTTCGAACAATAGATCAAAAGGTCCTCAACTCAATACTATATAAAAAATACTAATTTAGAAAATGATCAAAGTCTAAATAGGATAAAATTTAGTAATCCAAGACCAATAACTAGAAATTATTATCTAAGACCTAGTTACCCGGACACTCAATATGAAGAAAACACATTAGTTACAGAAGCTAGTTACTCAGGTGATGCAATAATAGAATGGAATATAGTGGGGCCTAATGAAAAGTATTTTTAAAGATGAAAGTTTTGTGCTCTAAATGGCCTCTATTTCAGCTCTGCCTATACGTTTGAAGTACTAAGGCTTATATAGAGCAATAGAACCGAATTTGAACACGTTTGAAGTCCATGGATTTCAGAGGCTCTGAAATCTGTGGATTTGAGGTATGCTAAAGTCCAGAATTATTGATCAAGTTGATGGCTTTTCTAAAAAGTTAATCACGATGGCAGCTTCTTTTTGAAAAGTATTTTTGTCACCTTTTGCCGACGCTTCTTTTCAATAGTTTTGTCTGTCATCTATTGAGTATCTTTTACTTTTTCTTTTGATTGGGTATTCTTTTGTCTTTGCCGACGGTTTAACTTAACCATAGTCAAAATTGGCTGAGGTTAGCTAAGTCGATGTTGAAACAATCATCTTCGTTTTGAAACAGAGATTAAACTTCTAGATTTGATCCTACTGATGGAGCTTTTTCGATTGGGGCTCTTTCCGAAAGGGCTTGAAGTAGTAAATTGAACTCTTCTTTATTTTGAGCAGCAGCTAATTCAGCCATAATTTGAGTTTTTGAAGTTAAAAATGGAGAATTTTATTGAACACTTTAACTATACTTCTGTTTGTGCGGGTTTTAAGCCAGCCATTTTTTAATAGCTTTTTTATTGAGCAAGTTGGAATTATAAGTTGACCACCATTTAATGTTGAAAGTTCTGGCTAAATAAAGTGGATATCCCGATGAGATTTTGTTTTTAAAATTGAAATCCCATGTCATAATCCATGGAGTTTCGAAAGTTATAAAGAATTGCAATAGTTTGACTCTGAGTGGGTAATCTATTTGAGCACAAAAATATTGATATGCTTCTTTAGCATAAGAAAGGAGAAAATTTGCGATTGGCCCAAAGAAATAGAAACATTCTGAGAACTATGCAGGAAATTCATTTTGACCTTTATTGAACCATATAAACTAAGAATGAGAAAATGGTCGGATTAGTAACATATTGTACTAGGTTGTTCTGTTGTCCCAGTAACTATAATTTTGAGGTTTGAACTATCTAGAAAAAGATTTTTAAGTGTAAGGAGCTTGATTCCATTGGGTCAGGGTGATAACATGATTGATCTTTACTTTTCAATACAAGATTTTTGAAGGATTTGAAGGACATTGAGTTAGTATCTATGAGGATGAATTCGTAGAATACTCTTGATTTTTCTGGGTCAGTTTGAAGAAAGTGTCTTCTGTCGGGAAATGCTTTTTGAGCAACTTCTCTAGGAGCAATATTAGGATCTTGAATCCATTCTGGCTCTATGGCCATTATTGGAACATTGCAGTCTTTGTGATATATTTTTCTTTTTGGGCAATATTTTGAACATAATTTTTGGCTAGAGTGAGTGGAACCATCTTTGAAGTTTGAACATGAGTAATTTGTTGAGAAGATGAAAGGGTAACCAAGGCTTGATTATAGGTTAATGGAACAGTTTTGACAAAGTATTGAAGGAGATGAAGGCCTAATGCTTGGTGGTTTAATACCACAGCCGGAAGGGCGAGTATTGAGTGGTGTTGGTGCTAGTATCGGAAACTTGAAGGACCCAATAGGGATTCATATTGATTTTTTGAAGGACCAAGTGGGGATCCGTATTGACCTTTACTAACTTCTTTTGATTTTTTCTTCTCCATTTCTTGATTTTACTTGCAAGAATTATCTTGTGAGAAAATCTGGCAGAGCATTGTCCTTTCCTTTGATGTGTTGTATTTCAAAATCAAAACAGGAGAGTAATGCTTGCCAAGGGGCACAAATATGTTTTGAAACCAGATTTTGAACATCTTTTTCTAAAACATTTTTTGTAGCTTTGCAATCCATTTTCAAAAGAAAACTTTTATTGAATAATTCTTTTTGAAATTTTGTAATACTTAGTACTATGGATAAAATTTCTCATTTGATTGTTGAATATTTTTCTTGAGCTTCTGTCCTAATTCTTGAGTAATACTTAACTACTTGTTCTTTATCACTATTTTTATGTCTTTGTTTAAGTATTCCTCCATAACCTAAGTTTGAGGCATCTGTCTCGACTATCATAAAGGCCTTTAGATCTGGGATTCCTAAACAAGGAAGGCTTCTAACCTTAGTTTTGAGTGTTTTGACTATTTCAGTCATTAACCTATCTCAAGATGGGGCTTTCTTTCTTAACCTTTGATACAAGGATTTGTAAATAATTCTTAAATCTTGAACAAAATCTGCTACATAATTGAGGTAACTTAAAAATCTTTGTAACTGGTTCTTATTAGTGATTTCATCTGGGAATTTATTAGCAAATTCTATTGATCTACTTATGGGTTTGATCATACCTTAATAAATATCATAACCTGAAAATCTAATTTTTGTTTGGAACAATTTCATCTTTTTCACAGAGACTACTAATCCATTTTTCTTAACATTTCATAAAATTGATCAAGGTGCTTAAAATGTTGTTCTATTGATTTTGAAAATACTAGAACATCGTCTATATAAACTATTGTGAACTGGGTGTAAGGATTAAAAATATCATTCATGATATTTTGGAATTCTGATGGTGCATTTTTTTTTAAACTAAATGACATAACATTCCATTCATAATGACCAAAGGGAACTATAAAAATTGTTTTGTACTTATCAGGTTCGGCTATCTGGATTTGGTAATATCTAGATTTCATATCAAATTTTGAAAATAAAGAGGCTTATTGGACATGAGATATTAAATCTCCTCTATCCGAGATTAGATACTTAATCCATCTTAACACTTTATTAAGGGGTTTATAGTTAATGGTCATTTGAGGGGCTCCTCACTTTATTTCTACTTAATTTTGAACATAAAAGGTTGAGCAACTCCAAGGGGATTTGCTAGCTCTAATTAACCTTTTATTTAACAAATCTTGAATTTCTTTTTTACAATATTCTAAAGTTTCTTTATTCATTTGAATTGGCCTAGCTTTCATAGGGATTTTATCTTTTGTAAAGCTAGGCTCATAAGGTAGTGAAACTACATGTTTTTCCTATTCCAAAATGTATTTGGATGTTCTGAACATAAATCTTTTTCAAATTTTTGTTGAACAAGAGTTATTCTATTGTTGACCTGGGGCTTCTCTATCTATTCTTCTATTTTTTTGAAATGAATTTCTTTATTTAACATTTTTATTTGATTTTGTTTCCTAGTTATTAAATTTAATTTTGAAACAGCTAATGATTTGAGCAAATTCACATTTTTTGTTTTTGAAGGGTTTAAAAATTCAAAACAAATCTCTTTTCCTGAAACATCTATTGAAATTCCTAATTATGAGACTTTAAAAGGGTAAATTAAAGTCGAAAAAGGTGTTCCTAAAATCATAGGTTCATTTAAATTCCTAACTAAGACAAAAATTGTGTTGAAACAGATACCTTGATTACATATCTTGGCATTTGAAAGTTTATATCTAATGGGAAGTTGATTTCCTCCTGCGCCGCTAAGGCTCTCTGTTGTTTTTTTCATAATATTGAGTGGAAATTAATCATTCTTGAACAAAATTTAGATCTGCTTTTGAATCCATCAGAGGGATCACTTTTAAACTATATTTTTTATTGATTGTCAAGGTTACTTGATAGTACCATTTTTGAACTTGAATTCTAGAAATTATATTTAAATAATGATCAATAGGTTTTGAACTACTTTCTATGACTTCTTCTTTATCATTATCTTGCTTAACATCTTTATTAGCCATTATACTTAGAATATCTAAGGATAAATCCATATTCTTTTGTTTTAACAGTTGAATTTCTTCTTTGATAATTTTTATTTCTTCTTTTAATTCTCTTATTGTAACTTTATCTTCTGTTAGCTTATTTTGTAATCTACTTATTATTTCTTGAACATTATAGGGTTTGACTTCTGGTTTTGGTTGAGGTTCTTCTATATCTATAATATCTTTTATTTTTAACAAATATTCTTTCCTAACTTCTTCATTATCTATCTTGTCGATTATTTCTACTAAAGTTTGAATCTTATCTCTATTGATCACGTTAATATTTTGTGAATAACTAGTTTTTGAGCATTCGTTACAGGTACAAATTCCTATCTCTTCTAATTGAGTTTTGTCTTTAGATTCTGAGCTATCTAATGAACTATCATGATGATTTATCTGATATATTTCATTTTGATCACTACCACTATCTGTGTCATATTATGACTCAAAGTTTTGATCTTCTAATAAAATACTCATTAAACTGTGTTTGTACTTATCATCGATGTCTAACAAATTGATCTTTTTTTTAAGTTGACAGTATTTTGATATATGACCATACCTCCCGTATTTAAAACAAACTATATGTTTGTTGTCAGTAACTTGCCTATGGTGTTTTGAACTTTTAGATCTAAACTTTCTGGAATTTGGGTAGGTCTTATTTGTTTGGAATGATCTAACAAGTTTGTCAGAGTACCTACAATATGTTCTCCTAACTAGCCTATGTTTTTCTAATTTCTTATATTTTCTATATTTTGAAGAGAGGGCTTGGATCTTTTCTTTTCTATATTGATTACAGCAGTTTCCTAGTTCTCTACGACTATTTTTGAGTTCAGATTTGAGCTTGTATTGAATCTTCATGTCATTACATAACGTGATAGCTTCGTTAGTAACATAATTTATTAATTCTCCAAATGTCATATGTTGATAGGGTATTGTATTATTAAATTGTTTTTTGATACTTTCTGCAAACAAGTTTGGTAAACCACCTAAAAATCTTTCTTTTCAATAGTCTGTATTACTATCGGATCTTGTATATAACTCTGTAAGGAACATATCTTTATACCATATGAAATCAGATATTCTGGGACATCTAAAATTGACTAACTAATAACATATACTATGTTGGAAATCTGTGGGATTTCCTACAAAGTGTTTTGTTAAAGCATAAATTAATACTGCTACTCCATCTTGGACTTCTATCAATTGACCATTTATTTCTTCTTACCTAACTACAAATTTAATTGTTGATCTATCGTTCTCAGTGAGATAATTATCTCACCATCCTTTTAATTGACCAGTAAATCTAGTTGTTAACATGGTAACTATGTCTCTTTCACTATTATTTTTGATCTTGTATGCAGTAGCACACATTAACTTGTTCTGAATTGTACCTAAAATTTGATGCTTGCTATAATTATCTATATTCCATTCTATTATTGCATCACCTGAGTAACTAGCTTCTGTAACTAAAGTGTTTTCTTCATATTGAGTGTCCGGGTAACTAGGTCTTAGGTAATCATTTCTAGTTATTGGTCTTAGATTTCTAAATTTTATCCTATTTAGACTTTGTTCATTTTCTAAATTAGTATTTTTTGATATAGTATTGAGTTGAGGACCTTTTGATCTATTGTTCGAAACATTAAGTTGATCTAACATTTTGTAATCTCTTCAACTAAATTTTAAGAAGTTTTTTTCTTAAATTTATTGATCTTAACTCTTCTCTTGTCAAGGTTGGTAGTTTGTACAGAGGTTGTTGTGTGATGGTTGAACATATTTTATTTTGAATAGTGGTGCTTGTTGAGGTTTCTAAGGTTTTGTTGTTGATCACATTTTCTATCCTATCAAGTTGTTCTATAGTGTTAAAGGCTAAATTTGTGTAATTATTTTGAGATTCTATATTTTTAACATCTTTCTTTTGACTCAGTTGATATTCGTTTCCTTTTATAGTTTTGAACGGAGTGACTTCTATTTCTATATTACCTTTTGAAATTTTTAAATTTTCTAAAGGTGGGTAAACAAATATAATTCTTTGACTTAAAGTTGTGTCCCATTCTACAGTTATTCTAATATGTGTATTGATCATTTTTGTATCTTCTACAAGGATTACTTATATTATTGTTTTGACAATACATATTAAACCAGATAAAAAAGAAAATATTTTCTTTGATCTGTTCTAAATATTTATAATATTCTTCTTTCCATTGTTAAACTTGTTCTTTCAAGAAGATTTTAAAGTACTATTCTCTTTGAGGCGTGTTATAATCTTTCATGAATTCAGTGTTTAACTTTTGTTTATCTATTGTAAAGTCTTTGGTTAATACTGAAATTTGTGTTCTTGTGGGTGAGTGGTTTATTGAAGGTTCATCATTAACTAGTTCATAAACTGGTTGAGAGATATTTGGTTGAAAATCTACTCCTTTTAAATAAAATCCCTATGTAAGTTAGATTCATTCAAATGAATAAAGAAACTTTAGAATATTGCAAGAAAGAAATTCAAAATTTGTTAAATAAAAGATTAATTAGAGCTAACAAATCCCCTTGAAGTTACTCAGCCTGTTTTCGAATCCAGTCTAATTAATGTTGACCAATTGTTCAAAAGAATTTTATTAAAGTATTTTTCTCTCAAAATAAAATTTTAGTGACATTTTCATGAAATTTAATTTTCAATTTTTTTGAGAACTAAATTTTATTTTTCAAAATGACAAACATTTCTCATTTTAGATATAACAACATAATTTTGCGAACGATTAGAAGATAGATATATGAACTCAATTAGTTCTATATCTTTGTTTTATCACGTAAGCAAAGTATCTACACAATTTTTATTATTTATCACGTAGCGAAAATGTTGAAATAAAAACAAATAGAGAGAAAATATTATGATTTAGTGTTGATTAAAATTGTTTCAAAAATTTAATAGAAGAGAGTACAGACTATCATACTAAGTCACAATAAATGTCAAAATGTAAATTAAAAATAGAATAGAAGCGCCAAAAAATAACAAAAATAGAAAAAAGGTTAGAAGAACGTCATCGGAATGAAAATTAGGACTCGAAGACAATTCCAAACGGTAGTCTTGTTTGCTGTGTCGTCGGATTCGGAAAAAAGAAAAAGAAAAAGAAATCTATAAACATATTATATTGCCTAAAGTTTTCTCTTTTAAATCTGACCCAAAATTTCAGTTATGGTTAGACTAAATGTTATGGCTATTAAAAATTAAGTTGCTTGTCCTTTGGGCTATTTCTTGGATGTCTAATGATCTATCTGAGCCCATTAATCATTTCCAATTCGCACTGCATTATTAAGCGGTCTGAAAAAGCAGAGTAGGAATAAAGTCCTGTGGATGAGTGAATAAAGTAATTAGATCATATAATTTAATAACTAATTTCTGTAACCCTTGTAATTAATTTTATAAAAATTACAAGACCAGTTATAATTTTTAAATTATAAAAATGAAATTAAATATTGTCAAATTATCCTTTCAGTCCAATGGTTTTACATTATTTTTTTATTTGACTTCTTATGAAATAAAAATATATTTAGATTCTTATAAATTTCAAAATTTTAATTTAGTCTTGATCAATTAACTTTCTTTTTTTAACTTTCAGTTAAATTTTATTGACATAATCGGGTATACACTAATTTGGCATGAGTAATGTGTATTTAGAGTGTTAATATATACATATTTAATCATGTTAATCTCTTTGTTAAGCCAAATTGCATGTTTATTCTATTTTAAAAGACTCAATTATGAATTTTGATAAACTAATTAATTCTGGTAAAAATAAATAAATTTAAAGATTAAAGCATTACACATATATATATAATTAAAATGCATCTTTCTTCTAAATTAGTATGAAATATATAAAATAAAATTAATTTATAATTCAAATTTAAGTTTTTTAAAAATAAATTTAATATTAATTAAATTTAATAAAAATTAACAAATAACCTACTTATTGATTATTTAATAAAAAAGGTTAAAGTACGGCTGAAAAAGTGTGCTACAACAAAAAAATAAGATAGGACTTGGCCTACAGTAGACCGGTTCTCCCACACCCAAAAAAAATAAAATAAAAATAATAATAATAATAATAATAATCAAAAGTACATCGCAGACAGGCTTTTTACTTTTTATTTTAAATTAAAGTGGGACGGCCTCATTTGATCTACAACTTAATTTTTTGGTTTTCATTCTTTGCTAATGACAGCTTTGTTTAAAATATTATTAAACATTAAATGTAAATATTTTTTTATATAAAAATTTAAACATAAACTCACTACTTTGTAGGTCACCACTTTGTAAGTCATTAACTTGATCCGTGAGACTCATTCTTGTTGGGAGCTGCAGCGTAATTAAAGAGAAGAGAAAGGATCTTGGCAGGTCCATTATTACAAGGATTGGACCCGTTGATGTTAAAGTTCGTTCTTACCAATGTTTGGGTATATATATATATATATATATATATTGATTATAGATAGCCATTCACTTGAATTAATTGTTTTAATCTCACTCTTCCTATGTATCTAATTATAGGCAAAAGAAAACATTGTCGTGTATATGATGTAGCCATCACATGAATGGTACATTGACAGTGATATACATTTTTTTATATTAATATTTTTTGCTATTGTGTTGACGGGATTGACTGCCATGGACACTCAAAACCTACTTGGTATGAAACAAAATAAAAACTTTTACTTATATTTTTAGCGGAGTCATCTGAATTGCAGTTACTATAATAGTATACTTTATATTAATAAATTAAAACCAAGTCACTGATTTTCTTCAATCAATGATTAGAATTATAATATAATTTATATAAGATCACTCCTCCTGTTTTATACATCTAATTTCTCTCTCTTTATAATAATAAGTGTGAACCCTTGTATCACTGTTGAACGTGTATCCATAAGTAATTTCAACGCAGAAGACATTATTGAAAGAAGTGAGAAGAAAATAATGAGTTTTGTTTTCAAAGCATGGCATTGACCCTTGAGTCCTCAATGCATTAATTCACTTAACCCTATGATTTGAAGGTGGTTCCCACTAATGTGTGTGACATTTTTCTATTCTGCTTTCCTATCATGTGTGATATATTCCCGTAAAAAACTAGATTGTAATAATCATTTCTCAACAAAAAATATAAAATTAGACTAAAATATAATAATTTCATAATTATATGACAGATAAATATTTTGAAAATAAAAGAGACATAGGACTTGTTTGGTTATTGTTTCCAAAAGAAATTTCTGTTTTTAAAAATAAAAAATATTGTTTAGTGTATTATTTTTAAGAAGTTTGTTTTAAAATTTATTTTTGAAAATTTATTTATCCTCTATGTAGAAGGAACTGATGATACTGTATGCATTTAAATAGTCAACAATTTATTATATTCTAAAAAAATTGTTATATAATTTTTTTTATAGATAAAGTAATTTTTAAAATGTCAAAATTTGTGAAAATAATATAACAGTAAACTTCTTAAGAGATTAATATTATAAAAATTATCAAGTAATATAGTTAAATTCAATTCAAACTTATATCGATTAATTTATTTCTCATAGTGAATGTGTTTGGCCCAAATAAGACGGAAGGAAGGTTGTGGAATAAAGCCATTGCATTGACTTCACCTCCTGAATGACAAACACATACAACTCTAACGATATTTTAGTCTCAAAAATAAAAATAAAAAATACTATAAAAAATGGTTTGATGTTTTAGTCTTAGTGCTGTGATGTGATTTCAAGTTAGATTGTGGAAAACGCAATGGACCGCTTGTCACGGACAAGTTGGACAAGTACCATGCACATTTTTAAAAATATTTAGATAGTTGAAGAAATTTAAGTTTAGATAAATTATTATTTAAAAATTAATTTTAGAAAAATTTAAGTTTGAATAAATTATTATTTGCAGAAATAACAATTTAACGTTTTTATCAAAATTATATTTTGAGGACAAAATTAGGTTAATGTTAAGATTTTTAAATATATTATTTTATACAAAAATTACGTTAATATAATCTAAATTATAATTTATAAAAATATGATAAAAAACCAAACATACGCTAAGAAATATTTATAATGAAAATTTATGTGAAGACTCACTTTTTCCTAAGGATGATAACAGGCGGAGGGGAGGTTGGGGCGGACGTCCTTTAATTATGTTAAAATATATGAGAAAATAGAAGAATAAAAGATAATAAAAAAACTCATAATTTATCTATTTTCAAAATATCATTTAAAATTGAAAAAAAAAAATGGCTTAAATGGACACAAAATCTTGCTCCATTGACTTGACCCGCTAATGAGATAGTGTAATTTACTCTACATTAAAAAATTTTAAAAAAAAAGTGTTACGAATTGTTACAGATCCCACGTCTGTAAACCAAATGTTCAAGAGAATGATTTTATTATCTTAGTCATTATCAATGTATCAATTCAAATGTTCCATTTTTTTTTTCTAATGTTATTAGTATAAACAATAACTTAATATAATACTTTGAACATTTTTTCAAAGATTATGATTTATTAAAATACAAAATTACATTGAAAAAATAAGTAAAGTAGTATGACGTGGTACAAAAATCACAATACTAGAAAAGCATATAATTAAAATTGCATCCCATCCTATGGTAGCGGCCTTTGGATCCTCTGTTTTTTTTTTTTAGCAATGATTTTTTCACTTTTAACAATAATTAAAATTGTTGCTAAAAGTATTATTGAAAAGGCAACGATTTTTCCTATTGCTAAAAGTTAAAAAATCGTTGCTAAAAAATAGGGAGAAAATCAGAGAATCCCTTCCCATGACAGCGAATAGTTAAAATTCAAGTTTTTGGAGACCTAGAGAGCACACAAAAGAAGCATGAGTAAATGGATTCGTTATTTATTTTTAAAGATGATAAAATAGTAATGTCTATCCTAAATTGCCATCTGTATAACTAAAAAATACACGTTGCCAAATGTCAAATTTGTTATTATTCATACATATTGTTTCGTCAGCAAATGATTTAGGGTACTCGGATCCCGTGATTGGACAAATGCAATATTTGTTTTTTGAAGTGCCGATTTTAATTGTAATTAAAAAATATTTTTTAAAATATTTTTAACAATAATTTAAATTGTTGCTAAAATTTTTAATTACAATTAAAATTATTGTTAAAATTTTTAGCCACAATATTTTGATTTAGCTTATATTTCAAAATTAGTATGAATTTGAGGGTGCATTTTGTAAATATACAAGTGGGATGATGTTGAAACTTGATTTAGATGTGAGGAACCAAAACTAACATAAAATAAATATATAAAATAAAATTACAACTTACACGAAGTATTTTATATATAAATTTTGAAGTTGTTTGGAAAAAATAAAGTTTCCACCTACTGTATCACGTCATGAGTTTGAAGATTGTCTTTCAGGGATGAAAATGTAGCCACAAGTCATTTTAAGTTGAATGACCCTCAAGTCCCTGTGATTTGAAGATGGTTTCTACTAATTTTGGAGTATACAGCTCTGTTTGGTAAAATTAGTTAAAAATTTATAAGTTAATTTTTAACTAATAATTTATAATTGAAAGTTAAAAATTTATAAGTTAGTTTAATAAATTAAGAGTATTTAATAAAAGTAACTGTTTAAGTAGTTAAAAAATATAAAATACATATATTTTATAATTTTAAAATAATACATAATAAATATATTATTTTTTAATTAAATTAATATAAATTATTATATATATATATAATCCATTAAAAAATATATTATGTTATATTATATTATACTATATATATATATATATATATATATTATATATAAAAAGGTGAGAGCGAAATATAAATAAATATATTTTTTTTGTTTTTAATTAAATTAATCTAAATTATTATATATATATATATATAATCCATTAAAAAATATATTATGTTATATTATATTATACTATATATATATATATATTATATATAAAAAGGTGAGAGCGAAATATAAATAAATATATTTTTTTGTTTTTAATTAAATTAATCTAAATTATTATATATATATATATATATATATATAATTAACTAAATATATATTTTATATATAAATATGTTATATATATAATATTTATTCATATTTTATTATATATTTATATATTTTTTATTATATATAATGTATATTAGATAAGAATATAATGAGTATTATCATAAAATAACAAGAATAAAAAGAGAAAAAAATATAAAAAGTATAAGTTACTAAAAATAATATTTTAGAATAAATTATAAATTATTGAAATAAACTCATTTAATAAACACTTCTAAAAAAATTTTATATTAATCAAATAAATTATAAATTAATTTAAATAATTTGAGGGCAGTAGCCTCTCAATCACTCACACTATCAAAACTCCTCAATTACTTTCCTAACCTTTGATTTTTGTTTTCTTTTTCTCCAACTTTGACTTTTTTCTCATCTCCCTTCCTATCATGCATGATGTATTCATTGTGTAGGAAGAGGATTTGTTACAATAAATATGCATTTTAATAGTTAAAATTTAATTTTATATTTTAAAAAATCCTTCATATTTTAATTCTTTTATGGATCAATTAATTATAAAAATTTTTAAAAAGATATAACACAAAACTTTGTAAAGGCTAAAATTTATCAAAATTATCTAGTAATACAGTTAATTTTAATTCACACTTATATCAATTAATCCTTTTTCCATAGTAAATTGGTGGAGGTGGGTGTTTGGCCCAAATAAGATGAATTAAAAAGGTTGTGAAATCAAGTCATTGGATTGACTTGTCCTCCCAAATGGCAAACTCTAACGACAAATCAGTCCCAAAATAAAAATAATAATAATAAAAGACAAATAAAGATGATATGAAGAGAGTGTAATTTATTCTACATTAAAAAAAAATAAAAATGTTGTTACCAATACTGTTCTTAGGACGGAATACGATGTAATTTGCTTAAGTGTTGTAAAACATAGAAAATTTTAAAATTAATGTATTGTAAATATCACAAACAATATAAGAATATAATTACAAACAAAAGTACATTTTTTTTGTTCTTAACGTTCATTTTAATTTTTAATTTTATTTTTAATATTTATTTTATGTTAAGTTTATTCTATATATTTTCAATTTATTTCAATTTTGCGGTTGGACCTAACACCGACAGCAAAACATCATTGCCAACATATCAAGAATGTGGTGGCTACATCGAATACAGAACAAAGTTGTCTTTTGCCTATAATTATATATAGGGAGAGTGAGTTTAAAAAAAGTAATTTCTCTATATTATTTAGATAATATAAAAATTTTAAATTTTAAATCTTTTACTTTTCATTATATTTAAACAAATGTAATAAAGTTGGTTGATTAAAATTATCGTATAAACCTGAGTCTTGACCTTTTAATTTGAAGGTATTTTCCACCTACTTTTGGGTTTATATTCAGCCATTCCATAGCTTAATTTTTTAAATGAATGGGTTTTTTGAAATAGTATTAGAGTTTCTATATATATATATATATATATAACCTAATGATTCAGAATATAATCATCCTAAAACGTTTATAGAGATTATGATAAACTATTAACTTTAACTTAACAATTTGAAGTAAATTAATTAAAGTTGACTGATCATAGTAATAACTAACTGTTTAAAGTTCACAAAGGACAATAATTTGATTTCTAGAGATGCTATTTTCAGGAAGGCTTTATCTTATATCAGAACTCTCAAAACTTGAAGGAGTCTTTGAGCCTTTTAAGTCATTTGGTGCATTCATTTAATCTACAATGTATTACAAGTCTTGAAAGTTACCGTGGGATGTAATTTATATACTTGATCCTTTTTCTTTGCCCTATTAATTTCTCTGTGTATGCAAAAAAAAAAAATTTTTTATGAAATAATTATTTTTATTAATCCAATGTTGAAATATAGAAATATTTCATGTTAAATCTTATAAAAAGTTCGGTAATCTTATCAGCAAGTCAAGTCAATGGAACAAGATTTTGTACCCATCTGTGGAGTTTAGGTCTCTGCTGTAAATGATTTTTCAAAATTATAATTAATATTAGTGGCTTCGAATGGATGCCATTCTTTTTTGTCAATTTTGAATTTTTTTTTTGCAAATAGATAAATTATAGAATTTTTATTATATTTGATTCTTCCATTTTTCACATATATTTTAACACAATTAAAGGAAGTCCTCCCCAATCTCCATCACACATGTTATCATCCTTAGAAAAAAGTGAAGGTCTTCACATAAATTTTTACTATAAACATTTCTTAACGCGTGTTGGTTTTTTATTGCGTTACTACAAATCATGATTTGTTTGGTACAAAATAATATATTTGAAAGTTTTTATGTAATAACGTAATTTTACCTTCAAACTATAGTTTTGTTGAAAGCTCTAAGTTGTTGTTTTTATAAATTATGATTTGTTCAAACTTAAATTTCTTCAAAATCAATTTTACAAATTATGATTTATCTAAACCTAAATTTTTCAAACTATTTTTTAAACACACACTCAAATAATTATGAATAAATAAATAACTAAATAAATATCATGAATATTGTGAAAAATGTGTATGGCACTTGTCAACATGTGTGCCTGAAGAGTAAGAATGATTAAAAGGTTGTCGAGAAACAAATAGGGGTATAAACTCATCGATATAAGTTTAATTGAATCGAAATTAACTGTATTACTAGATAATTTTTATAATATTAATCTTTTACAAAGTTTACTGTTATATCATTTTCTAAAATTTTGAAATTTTAAAAATTACTTTATCTGGAAGAAAAGAACAATTTTTTAGAATACAATAAATTGTTAGACTATTTAAATGCATACTGTAGAAAGTTAAGCTAGTGGACCTCAAAGACTTAAAAAGATAAAGATTCTTTAAGAAATCTAACATTTTGGTAAACAATGGTTGTTTTGAAAGTCTTGGTCATTTTGCCGTATTTGGACCACAGATTGACTAGACATTAAAAGTGTTCTATTTTTATTTGAGATCTTAAAAACAAAATGTTGTGTTCAAATCCTTTTTCTTACCATATACAAAAACGAATAATAGAGCTTATAATTGAGTTTAGAGGTGAAAGGTTTTTCTATTGGCAAGAACAGATTAATATGTAGTATCTATTGATTTGTTAATTTGTTGCAATGCAAGTGTAATTCTTATTAGTTTGTTAAAGTCTTCTACACATCCAAAATTGGCTAACAAATGATTATTTTTTATTTCTTAAAATTTATATTTTTTTGTACTTTATGGCATTGTATTTTTATTCAAATTGACTCGACCTGATCGACAAGAGACCTAGTGATCGAACAACCAACCTCATCAATGTTAGTCAATCAAACGAAGTTGCAACCAATTAGATTGGATTAAGTTGACCTACTTTTCAAATGAGTTAAAATTCCTGTCGTTTGGTCCATTTTATGCTAAATTGATGGATTAAACCAACTAACTCATTGATCTGTCACTATTAAGTTCTAGATTTAACATCATTTTTGTGCTAAATGCCCTACCTTTTTATCTTTTACTTGTCTTAGCCTATGATTTTTAACCCTTGTTTTGAATGTTTTAGATTAGTTTATGTTTTATTAGATTTTAGATTATTAATTTGAGTAATTTCATGTTTTAGACCTGCAATTTAATGATATTATTTGTCTTTTAGTGTAGGTTGAGTTGGTGATAAGTTTGTAATAGAAGATGGAACCGTCAGAGCTGTAATTCTAAAGATGCTGGAGAGATGTTTGTCTTTTATAGCTATGATGAAAAAAAGTGTTTTAAAGTCCTACTCTTTGCCTTCACTACTATAATGGTGGCTCCTGGAAAAAAGTATTTTTAAACTCGAAACTCTGCCTTCTACCGCTGTAGCGGTGGGTATTCATCGCTATAGCGGTGATTCGTGATTCTGTAGCTCGTTTTGTTGATTTAAATAGTGTCAGATCATATTTTTAGGGTAGTCTGAGTTGGAGACAAGGGGAAAGCGCTGATTTCTGTTAGAGGAGAGGGAGAAATTCATTCTCGAACCTTTTCAAACTCGATTTCTGTCAACCCAACCTCAGTTTCATGGAGTTTTCTTCATCTTTTACTGTTTTCTGTAGCTTTAAGGCCATATGTGGCTAATTTTTTTCTTCTAGAGCTAACATGAACCCAATTTCAAACTAGAGATTGTGATCTCTTTGTATTTGTGATTTCTTTTGAATTAATACATGTCTTTTCATTCATCTATGTTGAATTTGCCATGAACTTGATCACTTTATAGTTTGTTCGTTGCTTTTACTGATCTCTGGAGAGAGAGGTGAGAGTAGAACTGTAAATTGGAAGGGACGAGTGCATAACTTTAACCTAAAGGATTTCGCTTATTAACTGATAGGGATATTAGCTAATCTCGTTTAATCAAAGTTAGGTGTTGTATTAGGCTTAACCTACACAAGGAATACATAAGTGTTGAGTAGCTTAATCTAGATTCGAGATAATTATTTTAAGGCATAAGTTAACCTAAGATTAACATGATTAAATGTTTAAAATCACAAATGCAGAGAGAGTTTAGCAATTCCTAGGACAAAAGAGGAGGATTAGTGACTCTAGGCTTTCACATTGATTAATTTAGTCGAATCTTTTGTTAGTCATCTTTAATTACATTTTACTTTTCTGATTTTATTTCTTTCCAATACTTTAACTAGAGCTGTCTTTAATCCAATCTTGATCGTCTGACTAATGCAATTGAATTTCTTGAGTAATTAGCAAGTTAATACTCGTGGAAACGATATCTTACTCACTTTTTATTACTTGTGCGACTGGTACGTTTGTCAAATCACTTAACAATCACTAGAAGTTTTTCACAAGTAAAATAGCATTGTAACAATAATATATATGTATACATATATATATATATATATATATATATATATATTAAATTTTAGAGATAAGAAATAGAGTTTGATTAGGATTTTTATTAAAGTTGAAAATCTATGACTTTTGGTTCTTGTTTTCAAAATAATTTTTATTTTGTTTTTAGAAATAAAAAATCTGTTTGGTGCATTTTTTTTTCAGGAATTTTTTTAAAGATTGTTTTTGAATTTTTTAAAAAATATAAAAATCAAAACACATTTATTTTTAAAAAAATACATTTTTAAAAAGTCGGTGGATTTTATATAAATAAGTAGATTTTTATTAATGACATTTACGTGAAAATAAGCTTTAGGAGAAAAAGCAACTAACTTTTAGCATAAATAAACAAAAAAAAAATTGTAACAATTACAAATGATGTTGTATTTTTTTTTACTTTGCTAATTTCTATAAAAAAGACTTGTGTTTATTAAATTTTGTACATTTATAACTTTTGATAGTTATCTTATATATATATATACAGAATATAATGATCCTAAAACTTTACAGTGATTATAATAAACTATTTAGTAACTTTAACATAACTGTTTAAATTTAAATTGTATAAAGTTGGTTCATCACATTGGCAATAGCTATTTAAATCTAAATAGTAATAGTGGTTTGAAGCCTAAAAATTTTGAAAAAAGACTTTACCATATGTATTTTATAAGTTCAAGAGAGATTAATTCTTTATCCGATGAAAATATACTATTATGATTGAGAAATTAAAAAAAGAAAAAAAAATAGTTGTTGACTAACTTTTACTTCCAAATTCCAATGCACCAATATTCTTTTGCGTGGTAAATAAGAAGTCTGGAACCTTTGCTTGTCCATACGGATAAATAGAGTGCTTGTCCTGTTAATCACAATTTTTACTATGACTAATAAGGTAAAAACCATGGCTAACTTTTAACAACAGAAAAAGTTGTTGCTGTTTTGCTGCAATATTTTTAACAATGAGTTTAAAGTTGTTGCCTAAACTCTCAGCAACAATTTTTTTCTCTGTTGCTAAAAGTTAGTCAAGGTTTTTATCCTATTAGCCACTGTAAAAGTCAAGGCTAATGGAACAAGCAGCCTTCTTGTCCCTATGGACAATCAGAGGCTCCAAACGTGTAAATAAGTAGAGTTGGCTGGTAAGGACCAAACAACGAAGAAAAAAAATAAAAACTAGAGAGACCTTTGTATATACGCTAAGGTTAAGGCCAAAACTTGAAGGTGTGCTAGGTCTTTTGTTCATTCATATTTATTTATATCCTATGATTCCTATCCAATTAATAGCTCACATATATGACGCTAATCTTAATTGTTAATATTAGAAAAAAAAATTACATTTAAAATTGAACCTTTTCCCTTTGCCCTATTGCTAATCTCCTTTCTTATCTCGTGTATAGTGTATACTTACTATATATGCAAAAAAAAAAGTTTTTTTAATAAAATCAGTATTTTTTTATTCATCCAATCTTGAAATAAAGTGACTTTTCATGTTAAATCTGATAAGTTAGATAATTACAAGTATGAAATTAAATAGTTAAAAGCTTTATATAATTAAAAGGTATAATGCAAGTTGACTTTTTTTAAATTAATTTATTGACGAGAGACAATAAACCTAACCTCCCCAAATTGATACAATTGTGTAGAAGGAGATTGGTATCAAAATTCTGATTAGATTAAACTTCATATAATCAAGTGTAAAAAAACATTCAGATATATATATATGTATGTGTGAATAATGCTTGAAGAAATTTAAATTTTACATATCAATTTTTTAAAACATAAATTTAAAAAATTCGCATATCAAATATGACATAAGTATTTTTATGGCTATATGCAATGAATAAGCATATAAAATCCCAATAACTGGTGAAACCATTTTGGAATTAATGGTGAAGAAGTGATGCATGGAGCTTATATATTGTCTTCGATAATTCTTATGTATTGACCGTAATTCAATCTTATAAATACTATGAATTATACAACATACATACGGGGGTGTGTGTAATAAGTCCCTTTATTTTTAGTTTAATTTATCTATGTTTTATGAACTGTAATTTTTTTTGGGGTTATATTACATATCAACAAAAAAATTTATCATTACATAATTGATTTTTTTAAAAAAAAATTTCAATCATGTTCTATTTTTAATGAACGTTTTATTATATATAAGAAACAATATATTATAAGTCTTATCCTCTTAGAAAACTATAGCAAGTTAATGATTTAAATTTCTATGGAGATTAAGTTTTAATTTCCTGTATACTTACCTTAATTAAAAACCAAAAATGATTAGTGTTTCACTCTTCTATTATTCTATTGTCCTCTTTCTTTCATAATATCTTTTTCTTGAGTTACAGAAATGTCAAATATAATTGAATGGAAATATCAAATATAATTGAATGGAAAGAAAAATAAAGCTACCAACTCTCATAAATGTGACTCAGTATGTAGAATGGACTAATTGTATTATTGGACGGATCAATTTTTTTTTATTTAAATCTTTTAAGAATCAAATAGTGGTGTTATAAATTAAAATGATAATTCTCCAATAACAAGAATAATAAGTCTGCCCTTCATCAATAAAAAATGCATCACAACATATGTGTATTTTAAAAAAAAAAAGACAAAGAGGAGTGGCAGAGCAACTAAAGAGTTAAAAATTAAAAAAAAAATCAGAAATTAAATTATGTAATTTAAAAATTCGAAAGTTAAATATCAACCAAGGTATGTAATTTTTCTAAACCTAAATCATATAATTTGTTCATATCCATCATTAGTCTAATCTGCTCCAAGCTTTGTTATCACTAAACTAATTATTTTAATGTAAGACATATTTGATACAAGAAACTATTTTTATAAATTTATATATTAATCCCTCACTTCTTGTATAACCCAAAAAAGTATAATGAATTACTAAGGCACTGTTTGAGGGAAGCTTTGTTCAATGTCTTTTCTGGGGAATATTCAGCGTAACAAAATGTCTTTTCACAAGGAAGACTTTAAAACACAAAATTCCAAAAAATTATATAGATATATGACAAAGAATTATGTTTCAAAGATAAATTTTAATTTATCTACAATAAAGTTAATTTCTATGTCATCCTGTTTTGTTACCTTGGTGTTGGTATGAGTACACTAATTATAATATATTAAATTTTAAAGAAAAAAGTCTTGCAAATTGAAACTACCAAATTATCCTGACATTTTAAATCTTTTTTTTTTCGTAAACATTTTTAATCTTTTTGATGCATTGACTTGAGTACTTGACCCTCAAATCTGCCCTACAACGCGTTATTAATGTTTATGCTACATTTCTGGTGAAGTCATCCATGTGAAAAATATGTGTAGCAGAGAAATTATGAAGAGGGTCAGAGTAGGGGAGGGGTGAGACGGAGAAGCAGGGTCCAAAACGGCGAGAAAGAGAGGTTAAAATGTTAGGGGTAATTTTGTTTTTATATTATATATCTAACATGATTGTCACGTGTCAAAATGATGTATTATCTAAGATGTATCATATGAACTGTTCAGTTAGTAATTTTTGTTAATAGAATACACGATATTAGTAAATATAATAGATTTGAAATAAAAATAAAATATGTAGAATATAATTGACGCAAAAAAAATATCATGGATAAAATTGAAACTTAATATAAACATAAGGGACTAAAAAAAATATTTTTGCCTATATATATACTATGTACCTTTATTTTTAGTTTAATTTATTTATGTTTTATAAATTGTATTTGTTTTTGGTTATATTACATACCAACATATGAGATTTTTAGACAAGAAAAATGTAGGCATTGTTCTTTATATCTTTGTTATAAAATTTTTTAATTAAAACGTAATAAGTGTAGGTTGTCCATTCAAAGCACAACAAGAGTATAATTTTTAAAAAATAACTACATAATTTTTAAAACTTATCATTATATGATTAATTTCTCTAAAAATATTGTACTCGTTTTTTATTTTTAATGAAGAATTTGACAATATATATATATAAGAACAGTATACTGTAAGCCTTATCTTTTTATGAAACTAAAGAAATTGGCATTTGATTTCAGAAACTAGAGCAAGCAAATATTTCTATTTGCGTAAATTACAATATTAATTATACCTTGATTCAATTACATGCCATAATAAGGCATTACGGTTTTTTCATTATGGTAATTTGCCACAAAAGACTCTATGCCTTACAAGTCCAAATATAACAATGAATCATGTTTCAAAGATAAATTTTAATTTCTATGTCATCCTGTCACCGAGTACACTAATTATAATATGTTAAATTGTAAAGAGGGAATTACCAAATTATCTTGACCTTTAAATCTTTTTTATCCCCAAAAGTTTGGGTATGAAGTATGAACACAGCATTTACATAGTCATAAAGTTACTTTACCATTTTCCAAATAGCACGCAAAGAAGATTGAGTGCACCAAATTCCACACCCTTTTTCTTATTACTTTACCATTTCCCAAATTTGTACATTTTACTATCATACAAACTTTGAACAAGAAAATCTAAGAATAAGTAATTCCATCTCTTTCATACCCCAATTTTTTAAATGGATCAAATAATTATAAAAATATCAAAATTTTTGAAAATGATAATAAAAAATATCTAGACTCATTGCATTGACTTGACCCTAACCTACCAATGCATTGTTTGGGTATATATAGATAGCTTATCTATTGCACATGCATCCGCAAACTTCCCAAAAAACTTCTAGAGAGACGGGGTGGACTCAGACGCTATTGTTGGTTGCTGTAATTTTGGAGGTTCATTTCCATGGAAGTGAGGGTTGGTTAGAAGAAGAGAAGAGAGCATTGCTGGATTTCAAACAATCTGTCTTCCCTCACAATGTTTCCATGAATCAGAATTTTCTAACTTCATAGGTTTCAGACCCATACAGTGATAGTTGTGGTTGGGAGAGAGTGACTTGCAATTCTTCTTCAAATCAAGTCATCAATCTCTCCCTCTCCAATCTCAATGGAAGTAGTTATCTGGATGGTTACATATATTATCCAGTAAATTTTAAACTAAACATATTCCTCTTTTTATTTTTTAACCATTTGACAAGTCTTAACTTATTCTATAATTGTTTCGACGCTTTGATTCTGATTGAAGGTATGTTCTACCTTGTTGCCCAATTATATCATAAATAGTTTGATTATATGGATATACATAAACATGTATGCATATTGTACAAAGAACTAGATTAAACTAGCTAGTTGTACTGAAAAATAATCAATGAACCGATTACAAAATAGTTTAATTTAACCCAATAAATTGATTAGTAAAAAAATCGATCAAGAACTGAAAAACTAAGAACCCTAGGTGGATTAGTGGTCAAACCAGTTCTATTTTTTTTTAAAAAAAGTTTTATACATTTTAAAATAATTTTCACACATTTTATGAGCATTAATGTGTTATTCTACATATAGGTACTATTGATATAATATTTTGTAACTAATTTTAAATCTTGTTTCACATTTATATATTATTTAAATTAGATAATATAGTTAAATATGTGAAAAAATACTTATTAACTTGTTTAGGCCTTTGTAAATTTGTCAAGCTTAAATATAAAAAGAATTATTAATTTATTATATTAAATTTTTAATGAATAAAATAAAAATATATTTATTTATATTCAACTAGTTGGACTTTCCATACAGACTGGGAGATTTCACACTTTCTTTTTCTCTGTTTTGACCCTTTGACTAAGAATTTGAAAGTGTGCAATGCTAATTATCTGTCCTACAATAAAAAATAAGCTACAACTATACGATGAAAATATCCTTCTTCTTGTTATTTATATAATATAGAAAGTATTAAATATGTAATCAATTCATGTAAAAACAATAACTTTCTAAAATTTATGACAGACATGCCTTTCTATGCTCCAATCATTAGGGATCTGGAGTGGCTGCTCTTCGTGTAAGTAGAGCAGCCAATTCTTCCCTTGTGGCAACAGTTTTAACTGTTGCCACAAGTTTCAGCAACGGTTTAAAACCGTTGCTATAAGTGTTAATTGTGATAATTTTTTTACAAAGTTTATAGCAACGGTTTTAAACCGTTGCTGAAACTTGTGGCAGGGGAAGAGTTGGCCGGATCCAATCATTAGATGCTTATCCTATAATTGTTTCTATGTGTGTGTGTGTGTCTATATATATATATATAAAATAAGTTTTTTTCTGCGAATTGATAAAATTACTAAAAATAACTACATATTTAAATTTTTAAGTTAGTTTTTCTTAGTATTTTGGTTTGTTGGTAATCAACCACTCACCTGTTAAGCCAATATTAGTAACTCCTTATCTCATTATTAGCACTTTCTACAATGAAATTCTCGAAGTAAATTATATTCCTCTTTCTTGTAAGATTTTAAGATTGCAAGCCCTCCTCTTTATTTTAAAAATTTTAAAATATACTTTTCAAATCACACTTCGGCCCAATTTTAAAAATCGAGAAAGAGTTATAATTTTGAAGCTTATAAAAAAGGAAAGCGCAATTTTCTCAAGTTTTGAACTACGCCGAGTGTGTGACATTCTTTTAAATATATCATTAACTATCTATTTTTCAATATTCAATTTTTGTTAATAATTACACCATGTAGATACGATTTTAATATATACGTGCGTGAGAGAGAGAGAGAGAGAGAGAGAGAGAGAGAGAGAGAGAGAGAGAGAGAGAGAGAGAGAGAGAGAGAGAGAGAGATGAAATTAAAATTTTATCTCTATTAATTATTTTTTATAATTTTTCATTAATTTAAAATTCATTGTTGTGGATTAAAAAAGTAGAAACAAGTCAATATTTACTATGTTGGAGACGTTAAATCTTAATTACAATATAAACTTGAATGAGGGCATCATGAAAATAGGCAGTGTGATCCCATCTATCAAAAACTTGAATCTTGCTTACTGCAGTATCAGTGGACCCCTTCCAATGCAAGGTAGACACAACATATATATAAAATTTATTCTAAATTTGGAGATATATGTTCTTTCTAACCTCAATTATTTTCATTCTTTCAGAATTGTCAGTTTTACAAAACTTAAAGCTCTTAGATTTGAGCCACAACGACTTTACAGGCCCCTCCTCCACAATTCAAGGTATGTATATATTTGTGTAAATTATTAGCTTTAATTTCATAAATTTAAATAATCTATTAAAGGTAAAATTATTGGCTCAATCCCCACAATCTTCACTACCACATTTTTGTAACATTAGCAACATTTTAAAATGTAACATTTTAAAATGTAACATTTTAAAATTTGCATTTAATAAAATAGCCATGGGTTTTATAACAATTCATATTATTTAGTAGTATAAACAAAAATTTTATGTATCATGTATAAAACTGTTGCAGTTGATCTTATCTGCAACAACTGTGTAACAATACTTAATGTTGCAATAACCTATTTCAAAATATTTATGAGATTTAGACAACAAAATTTTGTAACATGTATAAAACCATTACAAAATTTAATTCAAAATCATATTAAATATTATATTAAACTAATTAGTTTGCAGTCCATCTCTTCCTCAAAATTTTATACCAAAATTAACACTAGAAAAAATAAATGAAATTATAAATACATATAAAACGCTGGGAAGCCAAAAAAATTTACCAATTTTAATTTTTTTCATAATTTGTAAAGTATGAAAAAAATATATTTTAGTTTAATTTTAAATTTTATTTATATTTTATTAAAACAAATTAAAAATTGACATAAACGTTTCGTACTTAAAGTTTAGTTTTTACATTTTAACATTAAATAAAAATTATGCAATTTTAATTTTGTCTACTTATTAAAATTATGTGCAACATAAGAAAAAGGAAAAGAAATACATAAAGACCAAGTTTAACATTTACAAAATTGTTTTAGATATATTTAAAAAGTAAAGAATGATCAAAGTAAATATTGATTGACTTAAATTTGGTTTTTAACACATTTAATAAATTTTGATAATAATTTAATACATTTTTGTGACATGATTAAATATGACATATTATCTTGGCATTTTGGATAGGCATTTTTCAGTCATATTTTAACTTAAGGAGAGTTTGTGCATTTTTCCACAAAAAAAGGATAATAATTTACTCTAAAATTTTCTTTAACAATTTGATTTATAAATATACCCATAAACATAATGATTGCTCAAACTTTGCTGTATTAATCATTTCTAACCTGATTAACGCTCACGTTGGCCATTTTAAAATGATGGGGTTTTGACTTCAGCTTAGTTTTAGCCCTCAAATCATCCTTTAGTTATGTTTTGGGTTTTCGAAAGTTTGCTTCGTTGATTCTTTCAAAAACTTAATAACTCTAAATTTGAAATGTATTAACTGAATACTTTTGTAGTGTCATCCTATGCATTAAATATTTATACAATAATAATAATAATAATAATAATAATAATAATAATAATAATGATAATAATAATAATAATAATAATAATTCACAATTATTATTATTAGGAATAAATATTAAATTGATATTTTGAAGTTACAGTCTTTTAAGATCCTAAAAATCTTGATCTGTAGCCAGAACTGTCAAATCTCTCAAGAACTTGAACCTCCGATATGTAGGTATCCAATTAATTCCTCCAACCTCGGAAATTAAATATCTCTTTTTTCTAATTAATTAATTTGCATCATTAATTTCTTTGGATTTTTTAGTTTTAGGAGACTTGCACCCTGTTGGATTTATGTAACAATAAACTTGGAAGCCCCTTCACGGTTGGAGTTTTGCTTGTTTAAATTATTGGAGATAATCCTCCAAATCTTAAATAAAATTGTATTAAACACATTTTAATAAAAACAAATCAAATATTGAATCCATCAAAAGGAAGTTTGCAATTCAGAACCTTCATAATAGACCACATGATGTGTGTCTTAATGCAACAATATGTTTATTTATAGTAAATACTTTTTACAACATGTTAAAAACACATAAAAAAATTCTTCAATTAGTGGTTGTTGAATGAATTAATCGTATACATAAGAATTGATCTTGATAGTATCAAAATACAAGTCAATGTTATCTCTATTAATTAGTTTTTTATATTTTTTCATTAATTATAAACATTATTGTCGTCTGTTAAAGACAATACAAACAAATCAATGTTTACAATGTTGGACACGTTAGATCTTAGTTACAATCTTTTATTAAATAAGAGTATCATGGAAGCTCTTAGTGTGATCTCATCTCTCAAGAACTTGAATCTTGCTGGATGCAATATCAGTGGACCCGTCCCAATCCAAGGTACACAGAAAATATGTGTATATCTATTCATTTAATTCTAAACTTGAAAAACTATGTTCTTTCTCACATCAATCATTTTCGTTCTTCCAGAATTGTCAGTTTTACAAAACTTGGAGCTCTTGGATTTGAGTGAGAATTACATTACAGGCCCCTCCTCCACAATTCATGGTATATGTGTGTGTGTGTGTGTGTATATATAATTAGCTATAATTTCCATAAATTCAAATAGTTTATATATATATTAAAGATAAAATTGCATTTCAATTTTCAATCTCACCAATCTTATTCAATTTTCAATTAGGGCTCTATAATTTAAAATTTTGTAATTATATCATTATAATTTTAAAAAACTTTATTTTAGTTCTTATCATTAAATTTTTTTAATACTTTGTTAAACTTTGGTGATATGATCTATTATATATCATTTAGGTATTCAAAATATAATAATTCAGTCATATGTTAACTTCAAGAAAGTTTGTACCAATGTTTTTCGAACCAACCCGGTCATTGATCGGGCTAACCTCAAGTTTACCAGGTCACTAATTCAACTATCGAGTCACCGGGTCAATTGTTAAACTAGATGAAGAAATTAAAAAAATTAAAAATTATATATATATATATTTATATATTTATATTTGTTTACAAATAAATTTAAAACTAAGTAAAATAAATAATTTATATAAAAATTTCACATTTTAAAGTCTTAAAATCATAGTCTTATTAGTCATAAATAATTAAAATACAAATATCCATAAATAAATTTTGTCACAAAATTACAAATAATCTTTTTAAAATATTTTATTGTTATTTTTTAAATTAGATGATTATATAAATTTTTTTGTTTATGCTCTTCAATTTTTATTTAATTCTTTTATTTCAAATAACTATATAAACATAATTATTTTTTATCTCCTAATTCATTAGTAATAATATACTTTTTTTGTTAAATTAAATATCTTTTCAAATTTAATTTTTGTTATCTTGTCACGTGCACATTTTGGTTTGAGTTAGAATAATTTTAGCACCTTATATATATAATATTTCACCAATACAAATTAAAAGAAAGTAAGATGGTAAGACACACAACCTATAAGAGGGAAGATAGAGTTTATTTTTTGGTAAGTACATATTTTTCTAAATTTTCTTACAAATTTAAATATTAAAAAAAAAGAGGTCTGGTCCAAAAAATGACCTGAACAAGTTCCTGCCCTGGACTGTCAGGTATAAGGTCAACCAGTTAGTCTGTCCAGGTCCAAAAACATTAGTTTGTACACCATTATAGAGAGAAAAAAATTGTATAATTTATTAAGTATATCTTGTAGGAGAGGAGAGTAATTTTCCCTTTTTTAACAATCTTATTTATAAATATGCATATTAACATAATAATTGCTCAAAATTTGCTTTATTAATAGACGAGCCAAACCATAATTAGTTATCCTGTATGAGTGTGTATTAATAACTAAATTTTGAAGGCATTGAATTAATGCTTTTGTTCCAAATTTTAAGAAACTCGGAGCTATATATTGGTTTTAAGTAACAACATACATATATATATATATATATATATATATATATATATATATACACATACACACACACATACTGGGAAGCCCCTTCACAGTCCAAGGTTTAAGTTATTGGGATAATTCTCAAAAACTTAATAATATGTGTTAAACACATTCATTTTAACATATACAAATGCAAATATTGAATCCATCTAAAGCTACCTTCGTTAACGAAAGACTACAAGATGTGTGTCCTAATGCAACAATATATTTGAATTAATCATATGCACAAAAATACAAAACAAAAGTTCAAACTTCCAAGAGTTTAATTTGGGGAATCATTTTTGTGCACAAATTTGACTAATCATTGTGTCGTCAAAACCTTCAGATACTCATTCTTGGTCTAAGTTAAAGAGATTGAGAACTATAGAGTTACAATGAATTGGACGTAAATATATTCAAGTACTTGGATGTTCTTCCATCTCTAACGTATCTATTCCTATTAGACAATTATGGATTTAGGTACGGGGATCGACTTGATGACAAATGTATGTGCTAGCTATTTTAATATGAATATCCACCTTTAGACTGGACATTTCGTTTTCTCAATAAACTCCTACCAAAATATGCATACTCATCTCAATTGGAGTAAATATATAAATTAGTCTCTCAATGATATGTTTATTATTTAATTTTTAAAATGTGAGTGTCAAATGAGTTAATCCTCATTATTAATCTTCTTAAAGGAGTCAATTGCATATTTAATTATCTTTGATAGATTTAATAACAATGTCTAACAAGTTTATAATATTTACGGACTAAATTGTGTAGTGTTAAACTATTAAGAATTAAACAATCAACCTAAGTATATTTTAAGGGCAAACTTGTTAATATATTGTCTTTTACTTATCTTATGTAGCCACATCAATTCAATTTCCAATTATCTTACCGTAAGTAAAGAGACTAATGAAATATGTGTCTTCATTCTTGTGAAGTTTTGGCAAACCTGACCAACTTGAAAGTCCTTAACCTAGAATATTGTGAGATTAGTGGACTGTTACCAATTCAAGGTGAGTATTATATATAATTCTTTAAAATTACCTCGAATATTATTATTACTTTAAGTCTACTGTATTAGCATATTGGTAAGTTAGGTAGGTTATGATTTCATTTCTTTTCATTTCAGGTTTATGCAAAATGAAGCAACTACTAGAGCTAGTTCTCTCAAGTAATTATTTTACAGGAACTTTGGATGCATGCCTTGGCAATTTAACATTATCACGAGCTCTTGATCTCTCCTCCAATTCCTTAAGTGAGAGCATTCCAACATCTTTTATTGCTCCACTTGTGTCTCTTGAGTATTTTTTCCTTTCAAATAACAATTTCAAAGGATTATTCTCATTGAACTCTAGCTAACTATTCAAAGCTCAAGGCATTATCAATTGGAAAGATGCATAATCCCAAAATATTTCAAGTAGAAGCTGAAAATCCCCCTTGGACTCCTTCATTTCAATTGGAATATCTAGAAGTGACCTCTTGTCAAGTAAATTTACCTACCAGAACCTTTCCTACCTTCCTTTTGTACCAACATGGGTTGAAATACATTGATTTCTCAAACAATAACCGTCTTGGTATGTTTCCAAACTGGTTGCTTGTGAACAACTTAGTATTGATTCGTGTCTCACTAAATGATAACTCCTTCAATGGACTCTATCAATTACCCTCTAATTTAAATCATCTACCCATGGATCAACTATATGTATTGGAATTATCAAACAATAGGATCCATGGGAAGCTCCCGGAAACATAAGATACTTCCTTCCGCATTTACTTTTATTAGATATTTCTAAAAACAACTTTTCAGGTGTGCTTCCCGAATTGATTGTGAAATCTCCGCTTCTTTTTTGTAGGAGCATCAAACAATAACTTTGAAGGTGTCATATACCCTCTTGCATATTCACATCGTTATTACAATTCTTTCATTTGCGGGGAAACAAATTCACCGGTTCCATACCTCAAAGTTCATCAAGAAGTTCCATTTTAGAAACAATTGATTTGACAGACAACAAATTTTCTGGAATAATTCCCAAGAGCATCTCTAATCTTACATCATTTTTGTTTCTTTCATTTGCAAGTAATGAGTTAGAAGGCCACCTCCCCAGTGAGATATGTCATCTTGCAAAAATAAAATTTTAGACCTTTCACATAATAGTTTTATCGGATTTATACCCTCGTGTATCAACAATATGACCTTTGGGACGGACCCAATCAGATATATTTGTGCATGTCGATGCATATCTTCGAACACTTGAGGATGATTATCTATATGGCCTTTTTCATTTGAGGCACATTGATTCTATTAATTTTTTGGGTGGCTATAAAGAAATGTAATTGGTGACAAAAAGTTTATCTTTCTTATACAAAGCTACTATATTCAAATGGATGACAGGATTAGATTTGTCAACAAATCAGCTGACAGGAGAGATTCTATACCAAATAGGGGACTTATTTGCCCTCCATTCTCTCAACTTGTCCCACAACTATCTGAACGGAACCATTCTAAGAAGCTTCCAAAATTTGAAAGCAATAGAGAGCTTAGACCTTTCTTACAACAACTTGAAAGGACAAATTCCTCTTCAATTACAGGACTTAAACTTGTTATCAATATTCAAAACTTGTTATCAATATTCAAAACTTGTTATCAATATTCAATGTGTCCTACAATAATTTGTCAGGTAGAGCACCTAATCAAGGACAATTTGGAACCCTTGATGACAACAACTATAAAGGAAACCCATATCTATCTTGGAGCAACAGTAACAGACTCATTGCAACACCACTATCCTTGCAAACTCCTTTGAATGACACTCAAAGAAACGAACCAATCATTGAAGTCACTGAATTTTATTGGAGTTTTGGTGTAGCCTATGTTATGGTACTCTTGACATTGGTGACAGTCCTTTGGATCAATTCTCACTGGCGAAGAGTTTGGTTTTATTGTATTACTATATGCCTCCAGAAATTCCTTGGTCAGTTTTTTTAAGATGCATTCTTCTAGAAATCTATCAAAAAACTATAATAAATTAGTCAAGAATTTCATATATTTATCTAGTATATTGATGTAAAAAGTGCCCAAACCTCGCATAAAGAAGCATGCCTTATTTTGCATGTGATTACAAATATGTTATTTTAGCTATATGATATACATTAATGTCAGAAATATCGGTTTCATAAAGAAGCATTCTTCTAATATTTTGTTATTCATCTCTTCAATGTTATTAGATTGTTATTGTCATATCCAGTTCATATATTATAAAAGTGAACCATACACGGTGAATAAATTAAAATAAAGCACGACTAATGACACAAGATAGAAGAGAAAAGTAAAAGAAAAAAAATGATAGCACAATTACTATAATTGTCAACTTGGCTTGTACGTACTCAAAATAAAGGAAGCAAGAATCAGAATTCTAGTCAAAATTTTAGCTAAACAGAAGGATTAAACATTGGTTTTCATGGGAAATGATTTAAACCTTGGATTAATAATTAAATTTCAAATTTTAAAGGATAGGTTCAGTTAGAAAAACAACAGAGGTGCTAAAAGACCAAAGAGAGGTAATGATACTGATAATTCTTTCTTTTTGTCCAGAAAACCAAGACACATAACATATAAAGGCTGATAACACTATTCAATGGGTATAACAGCCTAGCCACCAACCAACTGCCAAAATAGTAAACTAATCACACATACACCAACAGACAATGCTGACTAACATATTGGAATGATTGAGACTTAGAAACACGTGGCACACACTTCACATATTAGACACACACTGGGCACATCATGTAAGCAACAAAATACACGAAACATAATACTAAACAGACTATACTTAGTAAAAACTATTATCCTCCTTCTTTAACAGTCCCTTCAAACGAGAGGGTGTAACACAATCTGAGTTTCCTTCTCATTAGGAGGAAGCAAGAACCGAGTGAATCCTTGGTGAGAGCATCAACCACCTAATCTGTAAACGGCACATAACCCACTCTGAATTCTCTAGAGAACACCTTTTCTCTGACAAAATGTACATCAATCTATGTGCTTAATCCTAGCATGAAAACAAGATTGCTTGCCAAAGCGCTAGCCCCTAATATTGTCACACCACATAACTGGTTTCTATGTTGTTGGAAACTGAACCTACTGTAAAAGAGAGCTTATCCAAGTGACTTCTACAGCAAAATTTGCCAAAGAACGGTATTCTGACTCTCCCAGAAAAACTCAGCAACCAGCAACAAACCTACAGTCATCAGGATTGGTAGCCCAATCCACATCCGAAAACCTCACAACACTCAGGTTTACACTCGGTTTGATATGAAACAAAAGTCCACAATTCCCTTTAAATACCGCAGTACTCTTTTGATTGCCCTCTAATGATCTAAAGTAGGCTTGCTTAAAAATTGGCTCAAATTATTCACTGTAAAGGCTATATCATGCCTAGCATTCATAAGGTATTGTAAGCCACTAATCACACTTCTGTAAATCTCCTTCCTTCATTGAGAACTGTTTACCAAGAGCCATAGGGGTTAAGCAAGCCTTAGCATTCAACATATTTGACTTTGCTAGTATCCCCAAGTTGTATTTGCTCTAGCTAAGGTACATTCCAGTAGCATCTCTATGTACCTCCAACCCAAGGAAGTAGTGCAAATCTCCTAGATCTTTCAGGGAAAAGACCTTGTTTAACTTTTATGTGAGCTTCTGCACAACTTCAATATTGTTCCTTACCACTAGGATATCATCAACATAAATTAATAAAAAGATCAGTTTTTTTTTTATTTGAAAAAGAAGAGTGAGTTGTCACTCTTGGTATGCACAAAGCCCCAAGACACTAGGGTCACCCTCAATTTATCATACCAAGCCCTAGGGGCCTCTTTGAAGCTAGAAATGGCCTTCACTAGTCTGCATACATGGTCTAGATGTTGTCTATCCTCAAAACTTTCTGGTTGCACCATAAATATCTCCTCCTTTAGTTCTCCATTTAGGAACGCATTGTTAACATCCACTTGTCTAACCTTCCAATTTAGAGAGAGAGTTATAGAAAGAACGACTTCAATGGTTATCATTTTTTCCCTGGGACTAAATTTTTCTCCAACATTAATTCCCGGGTCTTATTGAAACCTTTTCACCACCAAACTAGCCTTGAACCTCTCAACTATACCATTTGCTCTTAATTTGTTTTGTACACCCATATGCATTGCACAAATTGTTAACCTTTGTAGGGAACAAGTTTTTAGGTGTCATTTCAGACAAGAGACTCAAACTCCTCATGCATTACCTTCTTCCATTCTTCTTACTTCATATCTTCCTAAACAGTGGCAAGTTCTGAAATATGAGTGACCATTCTAGAAAAGGAATTGATAAGTCCCTTATTTTCATTATCTTCCTATGGTTTTATTGGGCTTTTTCTTCCCCTTGCTCCTATTTCACTTTCCTTTTTGCAGTCCTTATCTTAGTTCTTGCATTTTATTTATATTTTGTAGTTCTCCTTCTTCTTGCCCTTTTTATCCCCTTTTCCCTACATTTTGGAGTAATTTTTGTGTATTTTCCTTGTACGTATATTGTTAAGTTCTCAAGTTAACACTAACTTGGTACTTTTTATTTAATGATTTTACCTTCAATTTACCTAAACATGTTTACTCTAAAATAATTTTTGTCCTCTTAATCACCTTTTGAACTTTAAAGGCTTGTTGCATATTTCTTATCTTAAATCCCAATTTTTACTATTGATTTGTGTATTTTTGTGAATCCTATGCAAGGTTAAGTTGGGAGTCAATTGAGGAAATGAAGCCTTAAAGTTGCTGAGTAAAGAAGCCAAAGAAGCAAAGAATGGAAATCCTTACTAATGTCATGTTTCTGCCTTCCACCGCTGCAGCGGTGAGTTCTTACCACTGCAACGGTAGTCCATCCGCTGCTTCCCTCAGCGATGCGCTGAAGATTTTCGTAGTTTATGTTTTTCTACCTTCCACCGCTGCAGCGGTGAAATATTCCCGCTACAGCAGTGGAGCCCAAAGTCAGCACAATTGAATCTACATTATCCCGCTGCAGCGGTGAATTCGTACCGCTGCAGCGGCGGAACCAAAAAGTCAGCTTTTCAGAAAGGCTTTAAATAGCTTCCTAGGTTATTTTCAAAGGAGATTCTGATCCGAGGGAGACGGGGAAGCGCCGTTTTGGCTGAGAAGAGCAAGGGGAACCTGATTTTCAAGGCTTGGGGAGCTCAATCCATCATCCCACATCAGATTCATGGCCATCTTTATCCCTTTTTCTGCTTTCTGCTGTTTATTTTCTATGAGTAGCTAGATTTTCTATCTAGGGTTACTATGAACTTGACTCTTGAATAGATTTTACATTCTCTCATGTATTTGCAACCTTATTTCAATTAATATAAGTCTTTCTATCCATTTTATTATTGCGTTATATGGACTTGATCAATCTATATGTATGCTTGTTGCTGTCTTCGAACTCGGGAGAGGGAGGTGAGAGTAGAACACTGAATAGGAAGGACGAGTGCGTGAACCTTACTAAGTGTTTTCGCTTGTTAGCTAATAGGAATGTTAGTTAATCTCGTTTAATCAAAGCTAGGTTGGTTGTATTAGGCTTAGCCCACACAAAGAATTGCGTAGGAGTTGAGTAACTTAATTGAGATTCGGGATGATTCTTTTAAGTTATTAGAATAACCTAGGATTAACTTATAGGGTTGAATAAGTTGTGAGTACGTGAGAGGGGTTTTGTAATTTCTAAGATAGAGGAGAGAGATTAGTGACCCTAGGCTTTAATTAGACTATTTCATCAGTTTTTTCATTGTTTACTGTTATTAAAAGAAAACTCATAAATATTTACTATTATTGATTTTATTTTATCATTCATTGGCTAAAGCTATCTTCAATCCAATTGTTTCGTCCAACTAATTCAATTAAATTTCTTGGGTACTTAGTCGATTAGTCCTCGTGGGAATGATACTTTTACTCTCAAATCACTATATTACTTGTGCGATTGGTGCGCTTGCCAAATCGTCTAACAAGTTTTTGGCGCCGTTGCCGGGGACTAAGATTTGTGCTAATATTCAAAGAAATTTAAAGGGTTAGCTTAGACGCTTTATCTTGTTTTGTTTTGTTTTCTTTTGCTTTTGTTCTTTTTTTTTACTATAGAGTCATTTTTAGTTTTTGCTGTGTTGATTTTTGCTGCTGAATTTACTGTCATTGCTAATTAGTATCTTCTTCTTGTACATGCGAGGTGCCATTAATCAAGCTGATCTTCTTTTTGACCCCGAAATCGAGAGGCTTGCAAGGAGAACTCAAAAAGAAGCTAGAATTAGAAGAACCCAAGAAGGACAAAGTTCTCAAGAAGAAATGGCTGATGATAATGTAAATCTGGGTGGTGTTGAAAACAATGGAGGAAATGGAGCGGAAAATTTGAACCAAGATGAAAACAGAGCTGTGTGGGATTATGCCTCACCCAATAATGTTGGGCATGCATCGAGCATAGTGAAACCTCCACTTGATGCAAATAACTTCGAAATAAAAGCAGTCTTGATGAACTTGGTTCAGCAGAACCAGTTTGGGGGTAGCCCGATGGAAGACCCGAATAATCATATCACAAATTTTCTGGATATTTGTGATATGGTTAAGATTAATGGAGCCAGTGATGATGTTATCCGCTTACGTTTGTTTCCCTTTTCCTTGAGGGATATGGCTAAAAGTTGGTTGAATGCTCAACCAAGAGGAAGTATAACAACGTGGGATGAGCTATAGACAAGATTCTTGAGCAAGTTCTTTCCTCCATCAAGGTCGGTCAAACTGAGGAATGAAATCACTGCATTTTATCAGCATGAAGGCGAAAGCCTATATGAGGCTTGGGAGAGGTTCAAAGATTTATTGGTGAAATGTCCTAATCATGGTCTACCAGAGTGGCAGCAGCTCACTATCTTTCACAGTAGTCTCACATATGAGACTCGAGACAAACTGGACACCGCAGCTGGTGGTGCTTTGATGGCGAAGTCCATAGTGCGAGTAAAAGAAATAATTGAGACAATGGGGGCAAGCCAAAACGCATCTAGTCGAGCCAAGAATGTTACAAGAAGGGGAGTCATGGAACTAGACACACTGAATGCTTTGTTAGCTCAGAATGAAGCACTAACAAAGAAAGTTGACATGTTGTGCTCTAGACAAAATGAACAGGCGAAGGTAAATGCAATAACAATGCCTAAAGCAACTTGTGATTTCTGTGGAGGGGCTCATGTCAATGGTTGTTGTGAAGAATTTCCTTCAATGGAACAATTAAACTACATGGGTAATTTGTAGAAGGACCAGAACAACCAGTACTCCAACACATATCATCCGAGTTCGAGGAATCATCCTAATTTTTTATGGAGCAATAATCACTGTTTGAACCCTTCAGTTGCATCCTCTGGTATGCCATCTCACCCTCCTGGCTTTAATAATCAGAGTAATTATCCTCTTTAAAATAGAGCTTCACTACCTCAAGTGGAAAAGAAACCTTCAATGGAGGATATGTTCATGAAGTTCATGGAAAGGAGCGAGTCAATGTTCCAATCTCAGAATTTGGCAATCAAAAATTTAGAGACACAAATGGGACAGATGGCACTTGCTTTGAAAAATAGGCCACAAGGTAATCTCCCCAGTGACACTGAAAATAACCTAAGAAGGGAGGGGAAAGAGCATTGTAATGCTATTACTTTAAGGAGTGGCAAGGAGCTTCCAGATACTATTACATCACATGATCCACCTAAAGATGTGATTGTTGAAGAGGGAAAAGATGAGGTTGCTAAACCTCTAACTGAGGAAGCTGATGCTTCAGAGAAAAAAGGTAAATATGGAAGGGTGGTAAAAGATAAAAGGGCTGAAAGTTTTGTTCCACCACTACCATATCCTCAGGCTCAGAGGCCCAAAAAGCACAATGAGAAGTAGTTCATCAGATTCTTGGAGGTATTGAGTAAATTGCAAATAAGTATACCTTTTGCTGAAGCTTTGGAACAAATGCCTATGTATGCAAAATTCATGAAGGAAATGTTGCTGAAAAAGAAGAAGATGGGAAATAATGAAAAAGTCACATTGAATGAAGAGTGCAGCGCAATCATACATAAGAAGTTGCCTCCAAATCTCAAGGATCCAGGGAGTTTCTCCATCCCCTGTACTATTGGGGATGTCACATTCAAGAAGACTTTATGTGATCTTGGGGCTAGCATCAATCTTATGCCACTATCAATTTTCAAGAAACTCGGGATTGGTCAGGTGAAACCAACTATGATGACTCTTCAGCTCGCCGACCGATCCTTGAGACATCCATATGGGGTAGTAGAAGATGTGCTAGTCAAAGTGGGAAAATTCTTTTTTCCTGTGGATTTTGTAGTATTAGACATGGCGGAAGATGAGGAAATCCCTCTCATTCTAGGTAGGCCATTCTTGGCTACTTCGGGAGCGGTAATTCATGTGGCTCATGGGACATTAACTCTGACAGTTCAGAAGGAGATAGAGACTTTCAATGTGTTTGATATTGCAAAATCATCGATGGAAAAGGAAGCCGGCAATAATAGGGAAGAAACAATGTTGATTCAGCTTCAAGACTCTTCCATGGGTTATTGTGATCCAGGATAAAACCGGTAAAGTCTGGCTGAAGACTATAAACTTAGCGCTCTTGGGAGGCAACCCAAGTTTATTGCTTTCGTTAATTTTTTTTTTTCTTCTACTTTTTTTGTTGTGGTTTGATGTGCTGCTATTGGTAATATTTTAACTGCTATTTATTATTTATTTTGGAGTCGAATTGATAAATGCTGAATATGGTCATGTTTATTATATTGGTTAATGGCAGTTAGGATGTTCAAATAACATTTTGTTTTGTTTTGTTTGTTATGTTGTGTCTTCTTTTCCTCAATTGTGCTGATCTGGGACAGTGAGGACACTATCAAATTTAAGTTTGGGGGAGAGGTTTTGTTGATGGGTTTCTTCTTTGAGAAAATTTTTGGTTTATTTTGTGTTATCCATATGCATGTGTAGTAGGAGAAAATTTTTGAAAATTTTGAAATCTGAAAGTTTGAAATTATTTGGCAAGTCAAATCATGTCAAATGAAATTCTTCTTAAGAGTTACCTCTTGAGTTTGCTAATCTTAAGTTTTCATATTTTGTAAGTGTTAGCTCTATCACTTCAAAATAACAGGAGTCTTGTTTTGTCTCTTTGAATGGTTTTAGATCATGTTCATATTTATATATATAAAAAAAAGTTCAATAAAAGGCTAGTGAAAAAAGGATTCAATAAGGGGATAGCTGAAAGTTTCAATAAGGGAAAGGCTCCTATAATTAAAATAAAATGAGAAAATTGGCAAAAAAAAACTCCAAAGGAAATAAGGAAAGTTAGGAAGCTATATCCTTGAGAACAAAACAGTGAAGCCCTTGAGAATCGAAATAAAACGATGCCATTGAAAACAAAGAAGTAATTTAGTTTTGGAATTTTTGTGAATTTGGTTTTATAATCTGTTCCAAGAGGTGAAGCTTTGATTTCAAATTTTCTTGTGGTTTGGTTAACACTTCTTTTTGAATCCTTAAGATTGCAAACTCTTGAGTTAAATCTTATGGGTAATGGTTTGATGAGGCTTGGCTTGATTTAAGTCACATATTTTCAGATCCTCCTTCTAGTTGCATATATTCTTGGTTGCACATTTTCATATTAGAGTTTCTCTCGTAAGAGGCCTTTGCTTGAGGACAAGCAAAATTTTAGGTTTGGGGGAGTGTTAAGTTCTCAAGTTAACACTAACTTGGTACTTTTTATTTAATGATTTTACCTTCAATTTACCTAAACATGTTTACTCTAAAATAATTTTTGTCCTCTTAATCACCTTTTGAACTTTAAAGGCTTGTTGCATATTTTTTATCTTAAATCCCAATTTTAACGATTGATTTGTGTATTTTTGTGAATCCTATGCAAGGTCAAAAGTTGGCAGTCAATTGAGGAAAGAAAGCCTTAAAGTTGCTGAGTAAAGAAGCCAAAGAAGCAAAGAATGGAAATCCTTGCTAATGTCATGTTTCTGCCTTCCACCGTTGCAGCGGTGAGTTCTTACTACTGCAACGGTAGTCCATCCGCTGCTTCCCTCAGCGATGCGCTGAAGATTTTCGTAGTTTATGTTTTTCTACCTTCCACCGCTACAGCGGTGGAGCCCAAAATCAGCACAATTGAATCTGCATTATCCCGCTGCAGCGGTGAATTCGTACCGCTGCAGCGGCGGAACCAAAAAGTCAGCTTTTCATAAAGGCTTTAAATAGCTTCCTAGGTTATTTTCAAAGGAGATTCAAATCCGAGGGAGACGGGGAAGCGCCGTTTTGGCTGAGAAGAGCAAGGGGAACCTGATTTTCAAGGCTTGGGGAGCTCAATCCATCATCCCACATCAGATTCATGGCCATCTTTATCCCTTTTCTACTTTCTGCTGTTTATTTTCTATGAGTAGCTAGATTTTCTATCTAGGGTTACTATGAACTTGACTCTTGAATAGATTTTACATTCTCTCATGTATTTGCAACCTTATTTCAATTAATATAAGTCTTTCTATCCATTTTATTGTTGCGTTATATGGACTTGATCAATCTATATGTATGTTTGTTGCTGTCTTCGAACTCGGGAGAGGAAGGTGAGAGTAGAACACTGAATAGGAAGGACGAGTGCGTGAACCTTACTAAGTGTTTTCGCTTGTTAGCTAATAGGAATGTTAGTTAATCTCGTTTAATCAAAGCTAGGTTGGTTGTATTAGGCTTAGCCCACACAAAGAATTGCGTAGGAGTTGAGTAACTTAATTAAGATTCGGGAGGATTCTTTTAATTTATTAGAATAACCTAGGATTAACTTATAGGGTTGAATAAGGTGCGAGTACGTGAGAGGGGTTTTGTAATTTCTAAGATAGAGGAGAGGGATTAGTGACCCTAGGCTTTAATTAGACTATTTCATCAGTTTTTTCATTGTGTACTGTTATTAAAAGAAAACTCATAAATATTTACTGTTATTGATTTTATTTTATCATTCATTGGCTAAAGCTATCTTCAATCCAATTGTTTCATCCAACTAATTCAATTAAATTTCTTGGGTACTTGGTCGCTTAGTCCTCGTGGGAACGATACTTTTACTCTCAAATCACTATATTACTTGTGCGATTGGTGCGCTTGCCAAATCGTCTAACATATATTTTTTGTATGATACAAGTTGGAAAGCTGAAGAAACCTGAAAGCAAATTGCAAAATTCGAAGGCTGGAGCCTCAGGCGCCAAAGCATAAACTCTTTGCCAGACAATTAATTGTGGCGCCTCAGGCGCCAGCAACCTAACTTTCTGTCTCGAGGCATGAGGCGCCACCTAGGGCGTCTAGGCGCCATGAAGTGATTTTTCCAGTGTTTTTCTGCATGGCGCCAAGGCGCCACGCAGGGCGCCTGGGCGCCAGGATCTTGACATGTTCGTGACTCAGCCTATAAATTGGATTTCTGAAGTATTTTTAGGGATCTTTTGGCTGGGAAGAAGAGCTCTGCTAAGGCAAAATTGGGGAAGAAAGGAAACCTATTCTCCACTGAGTTTGATGCTTATTTCTTTCTCTCCTTCCTCTTGTATCATATTTATTTATGTATTTGTGATGTTTTTCTCTTCTTCCACCATGTGTAACTAAGTCTCTAGGGTTAGGGGATTGATGTAATTGACTCCTATGAAGCTTTGTTATTGAATGCTTTAATATAATTGCAATTTCGATATTTGGAGTAGACTTTACCATTTTTTATCACTCTTGGATGCTTAGCTACCATCTTCAATGAACCTGGGGTTTATATTAGTGCTAGACATAGCTTGATATGGACTTGCCTTTGTAATTTCTACCGTAATTCGGGTTAGTCTAGACATAGATAACCTTAATTGCGTGGTTTTTATGAGTTCTTACGCTTAAATGCCGAATCAATTAATTTGACTAAGACATTAGCTAATTAATTGAGTGAGGAAGATTTATTTCACCAAGACATTGGGTTCAAATATCTTTGTGAACTTAATCAACAATAAGAGGAATTTGCAAAATATATTGAAGTATTCTCTAATGACTCAAAGATTAGTTTATCTATGAATTAATCAGATTAGAATTAAACAGTCAATTCCTCAAGGAAAGATTGGGCTTCTAAGATAGATGATGCACTATGGGCCTACCGAATAGCTCTGAAGACACCAATTGGGATGTCCCCATATCAGTTGGTGTATGGGAAGGCTTGGCATCTACCTGTAGAATTGGAGCACAAAGCCTTCTGGGGTACTAAATTTCTCAACTTTGATTTGAAGGCGGCCGGAGAGAAGCGGATCTTACAACTTCATGAACTGGATGAATTTAGGCTTCAAGCCTATGAAAGTGCACGGATCTACAAAGAAAAGGCTAAGCAATGGCACGACAAGCAAATCATTCCTAGGAGTTTTAAGCCTCGGCAATTGGTGCTGTTGTACAATTCCAAATTGAGGCTCTTTCCTGGAAAACTAAAGTCTAGATGGTCTGGCCCATTTGTAATCAAGGAGGTCTTTCCTCATGGAGCGGTGCTGCTGTCCAACATGGAAACGGAGGCAAGCTTCAAAGTCAATGGACAACGGTTAAAACATTATTTGAGAGAAGAGAGCCAACCCAAGTGCTCATCCATGCTCCTTTCAACTCTGTCATGAAGAAACCGGGTAAAGTCTAGCTAAGGACAATAAATTTAGCGCTTCTTGGGAGGCAATCCAAGTCTCTCACTTTTCTCTTTTAATTTCAGTCTTTTATTGCTTTCCAGTATTGTGCTCCTGTTGTTGTTGTGGCTGTGTTAATGTTGTTGTCTACTTGTATGTGTGTGTGCTGCTTAATTTGTGCAATTTGGATGAAACAATCTTGTAGGAGTGATATGCTGAAATTGCCCATGTTGCTTGAATTAAGTATTTGTGTTTGATTGCTGCAACTCGAGTGATTCACTATTCTCAATTTCTGTGCTCGAACGTTGCCTAGTTTGCTTGGGGGGCAGGTCTGCTACTAAAAATTGGTTTTCTGGTTTGCTGTCACTCTGGCGCCTAGACGCCATTCAGGGCGCCTTAAAGCGCCAGAGGGCAAACTCTCGAGTTAGCTGGTGCCCAGGCGCCCCGTCTTCAGCAGGGCATTTTTTCAACGTAACGCCCAGGCGCCACACAGGGCGCCTGAGGCGCCCCGTCTTTAGCAGTCAATTATTTCAACGTAGCGCCTAGGCGTCACATAGGGCGCCTAGGCGCCACGTCCATATTTAAGCCCCGCCTTCGTTTTTAGCCTTATTTTTCACCCTCCTTAAACCCTAGCAGCCCCTTTTCTCTGAAGTCAGTGGACCTCCGCCGTGCAGCCCTCCTTTGCCTCTATTTTCGGTAAGTTTCACTCTCCATATCCCCACAATTCCTCTTTTCCCCCACTTTCCATACACCTTCCTTCCCCTTTCACCATTTTTGCCTTCCCATCGTGACCTCCCCTCTTCACTCTTGTTATCTGCATTTTGGTGGCTGTGTGGTGCTTCACGATTCTCCTTTTCATTTTCAGTAATTTCTCTTCCCTTTCATGGTCTTTTATTTATTTTTCTTCAAAACAATAAAAGGGAACATTCATCTTTTCAGAAAATTTCAAATTTAGATGCTTCACATTTTCAAGATATGGCTGTTAAATGAATGTTAGTTCCCCTTTTGCATTTTACTTCAAAACAAAAAAAAAAACAAACATAAAACAAAAAAAATTTCTTTTTGACTAAAAAGGAATTGAAATGTCTGATGTGAATTTTAGGGTTTTAATTTAAATTTTAGAAATTTTTTTTGGCTTTTCTAGGATTATAACTGCTGATATATCTGGAAAGCGGCAAAGAAAAAGTCAAGGAGAGTCTTCTTCTCGTAGGAATTTTGATCCGTCTAGATTTAGGTCCTTAGAACATAGCAAGAATTTTGAGGATTTAGAGCCTAGAGAATTTATTACTAAATCTGGTTTTAACTTACGAGAAGGCGAGCACCTTGAAATTCTACACCGGATTAAAGAGTGGGGTTGGAAAAAATTGTGTGAGCCGGCTGCCCATTTTTTCCCTGTAATTGTAAAATAATTTTATGCTAATGCTGACCGGTTGAGGAGTGATCAAGGTGTTAGGGATCCATGTATTTCCTTTGTTAGAGGAAAGGATATTCATTACTCAATTAATAGTCTCAATAATTATTTTGGCTTACATTATGCACCGGGGCAATGTGTTTTTGATAATTGGATGAGACACAGATATGTGAAAGCCCCTCACATTATTGCCACTCTCTGTTGGGAGGGGGCCAGTTGGGAACTGGACGCCGAGGGGAAAGCTACTAATTTTAAAAAATCAGATATGAAACAAATCCCCAAGGCTTGGTGTACATTTGTCCAGTCTAACTTGCTTCCTACCTCGAACCGGTCAGAGGTAACCATCGAACGAGCGGTGGTTATCTATTTGATCGTGACAAGGAAGGTATTTAATGTGGGTTCCCTAATTTCCCATAATCTTTCAAAATTATCTCAAAAATAGGGAAAACATCTCGGATATCCATGCCTCATCACAGGCTTGTGTGAGAAGGATGAGGTACCGTTAAAGGATGTACCGCGAAGAGCCCCGAAGAGCGCTATCACCAAACAGGTGATAGACTTTATGTTTCAATTTTATGGCTATTGTGGCTCATCTACCGGTCCCTCCTCCTCCTCTTCAGGTACCTGTGAGACCCCGCGCTGCACCTCCTCCGGCTAATATGTCAGAGCGCCTGAGTAGTGTTGAGATTGGGATTGGGGAAATTAGGCACACCCTCGATACCTTCATCGCCACTCATAACCAACAGCATCGGGCACTAGCTCATGTGATGTATTCCCTTGGTCGGCATTTCAGTGCCCCCACTGACGATTGGATGCTGGAGGATCCTACATATGACCCATTTGCGGATATCAATTTCGATCCTTTTGCCAATCGGGAAGTCGGAGGTGAAGGTAGTCACAACATGGAAGGAGAGGCCGACAACGAGGATGAGGACGATGATTGATTTATACTTTTGATTCACATCTTGTTGCAGCTGTTATTTTTGTTATTTCTATTTTTAGTTATGTTTTGTACACACTTTCTGATATTTAGTATTTTAGTTTTGTAACTTGTGGATTTTTCTGTTGATGTTTAGTGCTATTGGATCCTTTTTGGTTTAGTGGATGTTGTCTCTTGCTTTTCCTTTCTACAATCGGTTATTTTGCTGTTATTTATTTCTCGTTATTTTGGAATTATTGTGGATGGTTTCTTTTTAGTTTATAGCATTCATTTTCCCCACCCCCCTGTTTTGGATTGTCCCTTTTTGAATGTTCAAGCCTTGTTTTTGGGTTGGTTTGACATTGAGGACAATGTATAGTTTTGGTTTGGGGGAGTTGAGTGGTTTTAGGCTTAGACACCACTGACTTTTTGGCTAACCCGTTCTTTTGTTAACCATCGCTCCCTTTGGATTTTTCTTGATAAATTGGATAGTGCTTTACAAATTTTATATTATTCCTATTTCAATTAATTTCATGCATTGTCATCTTAATTAAAATATAGCTTACATTGGATTTTTCAGAATATTTGGATTAAATTGAAAATTTTCAATCTTTTTAATTAAAAATTGTTGACCCTCTTATTTTTCTAAAATATATTCTTCAAAACCTTGAAAAAATTTTAGTTTTTACTTATGACAATTTCTTACTCTAAGGGATTTCCTTCTCTTAATAAAAAAAGAGAAAAAGAAAAAAAACAAAACAAAAACAAAAACAACAATGAAATGCTCAAATGCATCTATTAAAATAAAATAAATGGAGTTGTGGTTTAAGTTGAGGAAGTGTAGTGTGGATTAGGCGCACAATACTTGTTCTAACCAATGAATCACATTTTCCTTTCAAATAAAGGCGACGGACAAAGTGTTGTTGTGTGGATTAGGCGCACGGGCGACTAGTTGTTTCCTTAGCCTCGCTTTCCTTTCTTTTTACGTTGATTGAGGGGGAGATGTGTGGATGAGGCGCACTGTCTTCACTTTAATCATTTTATTTTAATGTTCTGTCTATTGAGAAGTTTTCCTTGAGAGCCAAAAATTGTCAAGCAAAAAGGAAAATTTTTTTAAGTTTTTGAAAGAGTAATTTTAGAAAGTAAGGGTGTTTGCATCTCGTCTTTAAAATTTTTGAAAATTCTCTTTTTCTATCTTTAGATTCAAAAATTATCCTTTGCGAGTTAGTTTTATTGAGATGACTGTATGAAATTGGCTTGTCTAGGTTTAATGTTTTATGTTGTTCAGTACTTTTTTTATATCCTAAAAAATCTTTAGGCTTAGTTTAGTTTAGTTTTTAGTTTCCAGTTAGTAGTTGCTTGAGGACAAGCAATAGTCTTGGTTTGGGGGAGTTGATAAGTCCTTTATTTTCATTATCTTCCTATGGTTTTATTGGGCTTTTTCTTCCCCTTGCTCCTATTTCACTTTCCTTTTTGCATTCATTATCTTAGTTCTTGCATTTTATTTATATTTTGTAGTTCTCCTTGTTCTTACCCTTTTTATCCCCTTTTCCCTACATTTTGGAGTAATTTTTGTGTATTTTCCTTGTAGGTATATATTTTGTATGATACAAGTTAGAAAGCTGAAGAAACCTGAAAGCAAATTGCAAAATTCGAAGGCTGGTGCCTCAGGCGCCAAAGCATAAACTCTCTGCCAGACAATTAATTGTGGTGCCTCAGGCGCCACACGGGGCGCCTAGAGGCTCCAGCAACCTAACTCTCTGTCTCGACGCATGAAGGTGGCGCCTCAGGCGCTACCTAGGGCGCCTAGGCGCCATGAAGTGATTTTTCTAGCGTTTTTCTACATGGTACCTAGGCGCCACGCAGGGCGCCGAGATCTTGACATGTTTGTGACTCAGCCTATAAATTAGATTTCTGAAGCATTTTTAGGGATCTTTTGGCTAGAAAGAAGAAGCTCTGCTAAGGCAAAATTGGGGAAGAAGGGAAACCTATTCTCCACTGAGTTTGATGCTTATTTCTTTCTCTCCTTCCTCTTGTATCATGTTTATTTATGTATTTGTGATGTTTTTCTCTTCTTCCACCATGTGTAACTAAGTCTCTAGGGTTAGAGGATTGATGTAATTGACTCCTATGAAGCTTTGTTATTGAATGCTTTAATATAATTGCAATTTCGATCTTTAGAGTAGACTTTACTGTTTTTTATCACTCTTGGATGCTTAGCTACCATCTTCAATGAACCTGGGGTTTATATTAGTGCTAGACATAGCTTGATATGGACTTGCCTTTGTAATTTCTACCGTAATTCGGGTTAGTTTAGACATAGATAACCTTAATTGCGTGGTTTTTATGAGTTCTTACGCTTAAACGCCGAATTAATTAATTTGACTACGACATTAGCTAATTAATTGAGTGAGGAAGATTTGTTTAACCAAGACATTGGGTTCAAATATCTTTGTGAACTTAATCAATAATAAGAGGAATTTGCAAATATATTGAAGTATTCTCTAATGACTCAAAGATTAGTTTGTCTATGAATTAATCGGATTAGGAGCTAAGTAAAATCAATCCCCTATGCCCGCTTTGTTCTCGTATAGTTTTCGTTGTGCTAGCCAACTTAGTGTCTTAATTTAGTTTACTGTCTTTAACTTTAGACTCAACCACTCTATCTTTTCAATTGTCCAAATATAATTTGAGCTAGTAAAATTGGTAATTGTTAAAGTCAATCCCTGAGGACGATAACTCTTTCTCTCTCACTTTACTACTTGTGCGACCCGATGTACTTGTCTAGAAAATAGCGCATCAGGGATTTTTGTATTTCGGAAGCCCACTCTATTCTAGTGACCATAGGATGTAGGTTTTGTGATTCTGCCTCTTCCTCTTTCTCATCTATATAGGTTTTTCTTATACCACTGTTTTTTCTACTACTGGTTATTGTCTTCTTTCTCCTAAGTATTTCTCACTATCATCCACCTACTTCCCTTATTGTGACTCATTTATTTTCATCTTCTACTCAACACAACACTATCAGTAGTAACACTTTTATCACAATAGAGAAACAAGGGAAAGAAATTAATTGCTTCACTAGACATTTTCTTTGGTGCTCTAATGTTCAAAAATCCTTTTTCAAAAGGAAAATAAGCTTCATTAAATACCACGTGCCAAGAAATGTAAATTCTCTTGTAAATGATAGGCATTTGAACCCCTTGTGACATTGACTGTGACCAAGAAATATACATTTAGTAGAGTGAAAACCCATTTTATGATTATTGTAAGGCCTAAAATAAGGTAAGCAAGCATAACCAAATATTGTGAGATCTATATAATCTGGTTCCCTATTATAGAGGGTAGAATAAGGAATATTTCCTTGCAAGGCAGTAGTTGGAAGCCTACTTATAAGGTAGGCTGCTATCTAAAAGGCCTCTAACCAGTAATGTAGGGGCATTTTGGCTTGAGCTAAAAGGGTTAATCCCATCTCCAAAATTTTCCTGTGTTTTCTCTCAATCCTTCTATTTTTAAGGGAGGTAGCAGGACATAAATTCCTAGAGACAATAACTTCCCTTTGAAACACCTCTGAAAATGATCTAAAATCTCCTTTCCAATAACTTTGGAGAGTTTTAATTCTTCTCTCAACTGGTCTATTTTTAAGGGAGTTTTATGATTTGTTTGTTGTTTTTATCAAACTTTGGCGAGGCAGATGTTGGTAAAACACTGAGTGATTAGGGCGAGTGGTAGAACTTAGGGGTTTTTTTTGTTAATTAATATGGATATTAATTAATCTCGCTTAATTAATTTAGGTTATCATTTATCCAGCTTAAACTCACATAAGGGATTATGTTAAAGTTGAGTAGTTTAAGTTAGGTTCGAGAGAATCACTTTAAGCTAATAGAAAAACTAAGATTAAAGTATATAATTGAATTGAATTGCAGATGTTAGGGAGATTTCGCAACTTTTACGACGGGAGAAGGGATTGTAGCCCTAGGTCTTTTAATTAATCAATTTCTTCTAAATTTGTGCTTGCATTTTTTCTAATTGTGAAAAAAGTATAAAAAATATTGTCTTTTGCATTTTATCTTTTAATTTCAATCAGAGCTACCTTTAATCCAATTTAGTTTGTCTAACTAATGCAATTGAATTCCTAGAGTACTGAGCATTTTAGTCCTCGTGGGACGATATTTCTTACTCATTTTATCACTGTATTACTTATGCGATTGGTGCGCTTGCCAATTCGCCTAACAAGTTTTTGGCATCGTTGTCAAGGACTAGAGGTTTTAGCTAATATTTTAAGGAATTTAAAGGTGCTAGATTAAGCATTTGTTTTGTCTTGTTTTGTGTTTTTTTACTTTATTTGAGTCTTTTGTTTTGTTTGTTTTTGTTTACATAGTCATTTTTGCTTTTAGAACTTTTTTTTTAATTTTCTTTTTGTAACTCCTGACCGGTTATTTCTACTATATATGCAAGGTACTCTTGATCTGTCTCCTTTACAAACCTGAGATTGAGAAACTTGCAAGGAGAGCCAAAAAAGAAGCAAGAGCAAGAAAAATCCAAGAGAGACTAATTTCTTCAGAAGAAGAGGATATGGCTGATAATAACGGAAACAATGGAAGCAATGGTGCTAAAAATGAGCATACTGATGACAATAGACCTGTGTGGGAATATGCTTCACCCACTGAGGCTGGACACGTGTCCAGTATAGTGAAACCTCCACTTGGTGCTAATAATTTCGAAATAAGGGCAGTCTTAATGAATTTGATCTAGCAGAACTAGTTTGGGGGGAGCCTACCATATCACAAACTTCTTGGATATCTGTGACATGGTTAAGATGAATAGGGTGAGTGATGATGCTCTTCATCTTCGGTTATTCACCTTTTCATTAAGGGATGTTGCAAAGAGCTGGTTGACCTCTCAACCAAAAGGGAGCATCACTACATGGGATCAACTTCAAAGGAAATTCTTGGACAAGTTCTTTCCTCCTTCAAAGTCAGTTAAGTTTAGGAATGTGATTATTGCATTTTATCAACATGAAGGAGAAAGCTTATTTGAAGCATGGGAGTGGTTTAGAGAGTTGCTGAATAAGTGCCCAAATCATGGCATTCCAAAGGGCAATAGCTCACTATCTTTCACAGTAGACTAACTTATGAGACAAGGGATAAATTGGACACTACAGCTGGCGATGCTTTAATGGCTAAACTGATCAAGCAAGCCCAAGAAATAATAGAGGCTATAGGGGCAAGTCAAATAGCTTCGAGCCGAGCCAAAAATGTTTCAAGGAGGGAGTTATAGAACTAGATACCCTTAATGCTCTATTGGCTCAGAGAAGCACTGGCCAAGAAAGTCGACTTGTTGTGCTCCAGGCCACAAAGAACTGGGAGAGTAAATGCAGTAGCCACTTTAGAGGCTAGTTGTGACTTTTATGGTAGTGCCCATATGAATGGGTGTTGTGATGAATCGACTATAATTGAGCAACTAAATTACATGGGTAATGCTCAAAGGAATCATCCAAATTTTTCATGAAGCAATAATCATTGCCTGAATCCCACAGCATCATCATCTTCTGGTAGGCTTCTCAACCTCCTGGAATCAGTAATCAGAGTAATTACCTTCCTTACAATAGAGCTCCACCACCTCAAGTTGAGAAGAAACCTTCAATGGAGGAGATGTTCATAAAGTTCATAGAGAGGAGTGAGTCAATGTTTCAGACTCGGAATGTAGCAATCAAGAACTTAGAAACTCAGATAGGCCAGCTGGTACTTGCTTTGAACAATAGGCCATAAGGTAATTTCCCTAATAACACAGAAAATAACCCAATAATGGAGGGGAGAGAGCATTGTAATGCCATTACCTTAAAGAGTGGTAAGGAGCTTCCTAATGTTGTTAAACAAAATGATCAGCCATAAAGGGTAGTCACTGAAGAAGAGAAAGAAAAGGTTGTTGAACCTCAATAAACTATAACTGAGAAAGTTGATGCTTCAGAGGCTAAAGGTAAATTTGGAAATATGGCAAAAGATGTTAGGGCTGAGAATTTTGTCCCACCAATGCCCTATCCTCTGAAGCATAAAAATTTAATTTAGACTAATAATATAAAAAATTCTTCGAGATCTTGAAGCAACTTCATATCAACATCCCATTCGTGAAGGCATTGGAACAAATGCTCAGTTATGCAAAGTTCATGAAGGATGTTTTGTCAAGAAAAAGGTGCTTGGGTGAGTTTGAGATAGTTACCATGACTCAAGAATGTAGAGCCATCCTTCAGAAGAAGTTGCCTAGCAAAATGAAAGATCCAGGTAGCTTTGTGATCTCATACAATATTGGGAAAAATTTTTCCAGAAAAGCATTGTGTGATTTGGGAGCAAGTGTAAATATGATGCCACTCTCTATCTTCAAGAAACTGGGTTTGGGGAATGCTCAGTCTTCCACAGTGACACTTCAGCTAGCTAACTGTTCGATGTGCTATCAGAACGAAATCATTGAGAATGTACTTGTCAAGGTGGACAAATTGATTTTTCTAGTAGATTTTATTATCATGGATTATGAGGAAGACAAGGGGATCCCAATCATTTTGGAAAGGCCTTTTCTAGCTACCGAAAGAACTTTGATAGATGTTCATAAATGTGAGTTAACTATGAGAGTCAACGATCAAGAGGTCATCTTTAATATGAATAAGGCAATGAAAGCTCTTGATGACCTAGAGGAATGCTGCTTCTTGAGGATGATTGATGAGGAATCTCATGGGTGTTTTCATAATAAGATGTGTAAAGGTTGTTTGGAGGACGCTGATGATGTGGGAAAAAGAATAAGGGGAATTTTTGAAATTTTGAGTTTTATGCCAAGTTTCATGATGATCCCTATAAATTAAAGCATCATGACATTGCAAACGATGTTTTAAATCAACTGAAGGCAGTCAAGAAGCAACAAAAATTGGAAGATCCACCTTGAGTATAGACACCCTGGTAAAGTCCGGCTGAAGACAATAAACTTAGCGCTCTTGAGAGGTAACTTAAGTTTTATTGCTTTCTTAAATTTTATTGTTTTATTTTTCCTTTGATTTTTTTAAAATATTGGTGGTATTTCTTGTTCTTATTGTTGAAGTGTTTTATGTGTAAAGCGATTTTCAGATATGGCAGATTTTCAAAATTTTCAAACTTTTTGTTTAAGAGCTTGTAAAGGAAATAGTGTGGAAAATTTGAAATATTTGTTAAAATTATGATTTTGGGATTGATTTTAATAAAGACATCATTTTATCCTAGGTCTATTTCTAGTTGAGTTCTGCCATTTGGTTATCAAGCTAATATTTTTAGAAAATCTTCTAGAACTAGACTATGTATGAATTAGAATCAGGAAAATCTTTACTAACACCTAACCACATGTAATTTGATTAGGTTCTAACCAAAACCATGTACAACAACTGCATTCATACATGTCATTTTCATTATACTCACTATACGTACACAACAATCATATTCATATATGCATGACAAGTTTTATCCTCATATGGAACCATCAAAGCATAATTTATATTCATCTTAGTCTAACTAGCACAAACACAAATACAAGAACATAGAGGCAAGAAAACATAACAGAAAAATGGGATATAATCAACAAGAAACTCATTTAATTAATTCCAAAGGATTCAAGTAATACTTCGGTTCATTTATGATCGATTACACCATGATTTCACCCTTTCATGGAGGCCAAAATGTACATTGCAGGAGAGAAAATACAGAGGGAAAATGACCTACGAAAATGTTATAGAAATTGGAAGAAGATAGAAGTTCTTCAATAGATGCAAAATGTGGTCTGAATGGTGTTTTATCTTCAACCCTAGAGGACGAAAATGACATTTGCACAGGTCCCTGTCATGATTCTGATATGGCAAAAGGTCCCAGCAACATTGTGAAGAGGTATTGCATGCAACGAGAGGTTGTTGGACTATCTTTTATTGTGCAAAAAGTTCACCTATGATTTTTGCATTTTTTGGATAAATTTTGGACTGCATAAGGACTAAATGCATGTTGTTTTTAGGCTCAAAACAGTTGGAGAATGGTGAGGCATCAAATCTTTTCCAAGTCGGCACCAAACTCTCTAATTAATTAATTCTACTAGATTAGCATAAGGATTAATTGGATCTTTAATTATTCAAGTCCTAAAAATATAAAATTAAAGCATATTCAATCCATAATTAGTTTAGACCTTATAAATTCCAAAACATTATAATATTAGAGAGTTTCCCATGATTAAATTGTAAGAAGACTAGTTAGGGACTAAAGTGAATATAAAAAGGTCTAATATTACGGTGCTAACTAGAGAAGATGCTCTAGTTCTTGGCCTTTCAAACAAATCTTCACTTTCAAATGCAAAACAACGTGGAAGAATTTAATCAAAAGAAGAGAAAGGTACAAGAAGAATATGAAGAAAGCAATTCTTATCCATGTGATAGCATGTATAGTGATGATGTTGTGAAACTGAATAATTCTTTTGCTTGGCCTTTTAAAGTTAGGAAGAAAGCAAAAGAAAAAAGAAAGAAGCCTAAAAGCTCTTACTTTATATTTAGAACAACTCTTTGAGCACAATCTACCATTAAAAATGTATTGCAAAGTAAAAAGGCTAGAAAAGATGTGATATTGCAATTCTGCAGTGAGATCTAGGTTAAATTAATTTAAGCCACAGTCAGATCTAGGTTAAATTATTAACACTTGAACTCGGCAATTCGGTAGCACCACAAGCACGGAATTAACTACACCCAAAAAATGAATATTGTTCCAATCTTCAAATAACTTCCATATAAATGTTGAATTGATCTATCAAGATGGTTTTCAGCCCTTTTATTTTTGCTTAGGCGGTTATCTTAACAAAATCGAAACAAAAAGAAAATTAATTTTGCATGTCTCCTTTAATCCTCAACTTGGGTGCGGATTACATTTGTGGCCATAATATTTTGACTAGGAAATGGTCCAACATTTCTTGCCTCACTATTTTAGACATGTGCACTTCGTTTTCCCTAACTAATTATCTTATGACTTTATGGTACAATATGAAAATGAAATTTCTTTTGGGGTAGTAAATGAAACTGAAGCTGAAACCAAATTCACACTTTATCAATGGGGAATATGAAAATGGTGAAGATCAATAACAATCTGTCCAAAGTAAAGTTGTGTGTCTTCTAACTACCGGTGAAAAAGAAAAACAAATTCAAAACACACAATTGTACCATTTTCTTTGATTGTTCTTCAGGTTTTCAATTAAATCACATTTTTAGGTTTGATAATAAAACTTAATATGGGCACAAAACTGTGAAAGATATAAATATTTTCGTATTGGGTCATCTATTTTTGACTTAAGCATCAAAACAATTTGTTAAGCATGTTCATTTTTTGTAAACCCGTAATTGGGTGTTCATAGATTTGATTTTCTTTTATTTTAAATTTTAATTAAATTGAATCGAGTTTATTAATTTTGTAAAATTATGAACTTATTTCGTTTAAATTTTTGGATAATTTGACTCAATTTTAGTTTGATAATTTAATTTGATTTTAGTTAAATAATTTAATTTAATTTTAATAGTTTGTTTACATTAATTTATAATTTATTTATTTCAATAAAATATATATAAATATAAAAAAAGAAACCAAATTAATTTACAAAATAGATTAAATCATTAATATATATATATATATATATAATTTTATTGACATATATATATATATACATATATCAAATCAAATCAATTAAAATTTATATTTTAAAAATTAATTTAAACTTCTTCGTTTATTTTAATCAATTTAATTTAATTTAATTTAATTTAATTAATTTAGTTTGATTTTGAATATTTCAAACTAAATAATAGTAATCCGAAGAGGAGGAAAAATTTTTAGATTCGTTCATTTAAATAATAAGTAGTAATATACAAATATAATCAGATGACTGGATTAAAATTTAAAAAAAAAAGAAAAAAAAAAGAGGCAACTCTCATCTAATTTATGTGAAAAATAAAGAGAAAAAAACCAAAATCCCATTCAATTATCTACGTCAGCAAAACCGCAGCCAAGATCAAAACAGCGCCAGATCCAGCGACGTTAAACCTGTTTAAAACGGCGCCGCTTCCCTTCGGTGCTGGCGCTTCCGATGGCGGAAATGAGATCAAGGCCGGAGAGGTTGCAGGAACTTCGGCTGGCGACTCAGAAGTCGACGGAGGAGGAGATAGAGGCGATCTCACAGTGGCAGGAGAAGGAGAAGGACCGCTCGTCACTGAAGGAGCGGTAAGCGGCGACGGAGCAAACGCCTTCGGTGGAGTAGCCGCAGAGGACGCCGGAGATTGAGCCATTGTGAAGCTCAACAAGAGTGCAGCCACCAGCATCGACACCGCGCAGCAGCGAGCCATTATAGAGAGACAGAAACTAGGTTTCTAGAGAGTGAAAGCGATTGAGAGACCTAAACAGAAACGTTGTAGTAGTAGAATAGGGGAGCGCGTGAAGAGTATTTATAGGCGTGAAGCAGGGCTGAGCCGTTAATAGCTGAAAATGATTATCATTTACTGATCTCGAGGCAAGGGAAAGAGCTTGGCCAGTAAGATACAACTCTGTTAGGCGAATCGGAGCCGTAAACGTGGCATGAAAATTGGAAGGAGGTGAACTGAAAATTTTGAGTCCGTAACGAGTAGGTAGAACCAACGTCGTTACCTAAATAATCTAGCAACTTTTCTCACTAGCCGTTGAATAGAAACAAAACAAATAAATCTTTGTACTTTAAAAATAGATTTTTAGTAATTCTTTCCTTCTAAATTAAGAGTTTGATGAGTTTGTTTTGCTTTAATGATATTTTTTTAATAGGGATTAGCAATGATTTGGTTCGATTTAGTTACATTTATTAACTAAATTTATCAAATTGAATGGTTGAATATAAAACACAAATAAAGTAATATAATTCAGTTTTAATTGGTTTGGTTTCAATTAGATAATGGATTTTTGAAGACAATAATTAAAGTATTATGTAATTCAAATTGGACTAAATGGAAGTTAAAACTGAATCTGGTTGAATTTATTTGTTCTTTTTTTAATGACTAAATAATTGCTAATACAAAAATATTATGTTACAAAAAGATATCTTTTTGTCATGATATAATATATATATATATATATATATGTATATTAAAAAAAAAGGAAAGCAGTGTTTTTAAAAATGAAATTATTATATGTTTAATATGGTTATGAAATTTAAAGAAGTCAAAAGAACATAATTATGATAATTGACTTCATAAATGAATATACAATTTATGAATCAACTGTCGATTAAACAAAACAATATAAATAATATAGATTCCACATTATTATATTAATGTTGGATTTTCAATAGGTTGATTGTGGACTTTATGGTTCTTTTAATACAAATTTATAGGAAAAAGAAATTTTATAAATTATTTATCAGAAATAAAAATTTTTAATTAGTACCAATTTCGAGTATTTTTTTAAAATTATACTTACTATTCTTTCTGGAAATAATTTAATTATAATATATTTTCCAAAATGCAAATGACATGGTTATTCGTGTCCAAAAATTCTCAGAAATTAAAGACTAAAAGCTTCACATGGTTACTAGTTATGATAAAAATTTCAGACCTAAAATCTTTTTCAAACTTCCTCGACTTCCACAAAATCTCAGTCTGTCCCGGCTTGGTGTTTCTTCTTTGCTTGATTTTGTGCAACCTTATAAATTACTTAAATATTCTCCAAATGACCTAAAATATGGCATGAATATACCTTTAAATGTTATCTAATAGCTATGAAAATTTCAAAGCTTAATCCCCCAACTTGCATGCTAGGTTGTGCCATTTAATTTGAAAGATAGAAAACTTTAAGAATTTATTTTGAATATTCTAAAAACCCAAAATTTACAAAATTTTGTAACTGAACTTCTTAACATGTTATTCAACCATGATAAATATTTCACACATTAATTCTCTTGTTTGGGCCTTTAATCACTATGATTCACCAAAAAATTGTCTCCTAAACCCTAGTCCCCTTTGTTTCTTTATTGTTTGACCAAATTAGATGCTTCCAAATTTCATAAAAATCTCCAAATATTAAGGGTCATATGGCTTGTACATATTAGCCAAAATTCAGCTTCAAACTAAGTTGTTAGACACCTTTTCAAAACAAGGTTTCTAAGATTGGTTAGTTTTAACTCTGTTTTCAAATAGCTATTGTTTTGTCTACAAAAGGCTAGTTAAAGCACCTTCAAAATTTATAAAATTTGGAAAACATTCGAAAGTCTTATGGACATCTCATAAAAATTTCAAAGTAATATAATATTGTCAGATACATATCTCTCATGCAAACATCAAGACTATTTAGAATCATTTTATTTCTATCGGTTTTCTAAAAGGGACATTGTTTAGGAGATGTTTGAAGAACTAAACTAAAATTATGAAACTTGGTAGTTATATTCTTTCGCATCTTTTCTGTTTTGTTACTAAAATTCAGCTGATTTGGGTGTCAGTTTCCGTACTAACACGCAATAAACATTCTAGTGCCAAAATTTAGCATTTTCTATGCTTTATTGTTTTAACATACATCCCTCATACAAAAATCCAAGACTTTTAAAGAGTTAGATAAATACAACTATCCAACACTTGAGGCAAAAAAATATGACTTTAATTACAACTATGAAACTTGCAAAAGAAAGATATTTCATATGGACTAATTTCTAGCCACCAACTAGCTAGATTTCACTTAAACTAAATTGTAGTTTACTATCTAGAGTAATTTGGCTCATTTTTTATCTCTTGGGCACCTAAAAATTTGTTAGTAAAGAACAAAAAAGTGTGAAATAAATTTCAGTAACTAGCACTGAGTTTTAAAAATTGTTTACACTATAAAACATGAGGATGTTATCCTATTCCATTGAACTAGGTAATGCACAATTTACTTAAATAAACTTTTAATTAAATGTTATGCAATGGAGTCTTACTATAACCAATTTGAACTGCTTATCCATTGTACATATACATAAACAAGGAGGTAATTTTGTAATCCCCAATGCCATCCCATACAAGCAAAAAGGGTAATCTTGTCATTCTCAATGCCATCTCATATTAGCAAAGGAGATAATCTTTAGTTAGTGACCACTAATTCATGTGAAAGAACTTTACTAGGCTCTTAACCCATACTCATTCTAAGGGTAGGAACTCAACTTGGCTCAACACTCAACTCTTTCTCTTTGCATGTTATACCAAATTGTTGCATAGTAAGAAAATCACAAAGCCAACATTCAATGGAGAACAATTTAACTTAACAAAAATTCATACTCATGCTTTATTAAAAATAGGCTAGTTATCTTTGTTCAAGAGCTTGATTTCTTCTTCCTCACACCTAAAGCAAGTAGCAACAAGTCAAGCAGTAAGTTCAAATTTTGAATTTTCACAAACAAAAATCATCACAAGGAATCTCAAGTGACTTCCTACAACTTTTTCTTCTAGAGCAAGAGGAGAAAATGAGAAGAAGTACCCCATGCAAAGGCTTCTTCCTCCTTGAGTTTTCTTCTTCTCTCAAAGTTTCTTACTTCTTTCCTCTTTTTTGTTCTCTTTCCACTCACAGCGAGAGTGAGTGAGTGTGTGTATGTGTGTGTGTGTGGCCAAGGGAACAAAATAAGCTGAACTTGGAGTGGTTGAGGGACACATTTAGAGTAATATATTAAAGGCTTCCCTTTGTAATAATGGATGCCCAACTCAAATTTAAAGTGGGAGCCTGACCATTCAAGAGAAAGTATGTGTGGGGATCAAGCTTCCAAGTTACAAAATGAGAGTGGAGCTAGGTAGTCAGGAATGGCAACAGGGCGGGGAGTGCCTCCCAGCTCCCCATCCCTGTCCCCGATCCCCATGATGGAGAAAATTTGCCTACCATCCTTAATCTTGAACTCCCCACGAGCCCCTCGGGGTTATTAAAAATTTCTTGAAAATTTAAAAAAAGAAAAAATCAATAAGATTGGAGATGATGGAGATGGTGAATTGTGAAGGACTGAAGGTTGGAGACAAAGATGACAAAGACAATGGATATAGAGATGAAGACATATGTGAGACAGAGACAGTGAAAGTAGTGGCAATGACACTCACCTCTTGTTTAGATGCAAACGTAGACAATGGAGATGATGGAAACTTGGACGAAGACTACGAAGATTGATGGGAAGTTGAAATAGTGTTATTGAGATAGTGAAGGCTAGAGAAGATGGAGATGGTGAAGGCTGGAGACGAAGATGATGGAGACAGCAGGCAAAGGTTGAAGATGATGGAGACAACGAGTGTCAATGAGAAGCTGCTGCATGATGGCAATCTAGAGATGAATTAGAGATTTTAGGGTTTGATTTTTTTATTTAAATTAATTTTAATCATAAAATTTCTAAAATATTCCTAAATAAATAATTTATATATATATATATATATATATTAGGAGTATTTTAGTAACTTTAATAAAATTATAAAAATACCCTTCAAGAACGAAGATCTAACAGAATAAGGAGTATGATCCCCATTCTCTTCTCCAAATTATCTTTAGAGAAGTTTTTCTCCCATCCCCGTTTTAACAAAAAAAAAATTCTCACTCGCGACATCCCAAATGCAGAGATCCTCATGCCCGACTGTCACATTACCTTCTTCTTTTCTTTTTTTTTTCTTTTCTTTTTCTTTTCTTTTTTCCTTTATATGTCATATCTATCTAGGGGAATGAAGGGATAAGGATACGAACTGATGGCTTCCTCAAAAAGCTTAAGAGAGCGCATTCTTGGAATTAAAAAAATTTGTTTCTAGTTCAATTTTGTCTTGTAGCTAATTTGAGTGGTTCTTGAGCAAGATCTGATATTGAGCCGAAGTTAAGGATTTTAAAGCCAGAATTGATTCCCTTGGCTCAAAATAATGTGCAAGCCCAAATTAATCCAAACACTTAATAAGTCAAATTATTTTCCTTTTTAATAGTTATATACACAAACTAGGTTATTTCTTAATTATTTGGATCTCAATTTGAATTTTTAGGGTACAAGAGATCAAAATTAAGGAGGATATTACATTGATATTGGCCTTGGCGAGGATAAAGGAAAAGAAAATTCCAATTATGCCACATTAGGGATTTTAAATCTCTTTTCACAAGTTTGATTATTTTCCTCGTAAAATGTTTTTTAAAAAACAAAAAATCACTTTTACAAGTAAATAGTCACATTATAACCAATGTGTCTGAAGGAATTTATGTACAGTTGAACTAAAAGAATGTACTTTAGATGAGTAATTGTTCCGAAAAAGATTTCTTAACAAATTAATTTTAAAATTATATATAATCAAGTAAGATTTATTTTGAAAAAAAGATATTATTAAAATTTCATCATATTTAGAAACTCCTATGATACAAAACCCATTTATACATTAACATGATTCAACTCATGTCACTTGAAAAAAGTTCTCTGTAGTTTATGGTGCCAATTGCAAAAGACAGTTATAGTGTGACTGCTCAATTGTAGGACCAAAAATGAAAAAATAAAAAATAAAAAGGATAAATACACTTTTTCTTAACTTTAATTGTAACCATTCGATCAAAATTGAACGATCACAATCCAAAATCTATGCTATTTGCGCTACCAAAGGCAAATAATTTGTTCTAAAGTCACATAAGATGGAATATGAGAGGATGAGATGAAGTTTCCCTTTGACACCATGTAATTTCACATTATAGAATAGCAAACTATGTAGATAAGCTTGGGGGAAAAAAAGTTATGCCCACTCTTTTTTATTGCAACATTCCAATTTCCTTTCTCACTAGTATTGTCAATGAAAATGAGAGTCGCATGTTCATTCAAGAAAGGGGAAAAGTGATCTTTCGGTTCTTTTCTTTGCCTTTGGAAATTTATGGATTATCAAAATGTACTATTGAAAACAGTGCCATGTGCATTGAAACTTCTTTTTTTTTTTCAAAAAAAAAAGAAGAAAAATCTTAAGTATCTACAAGGATCACACGGGATCGAGCAAACCCATAATCCTACGATTTTGAGGCATGAGAAAGTAATTTCACGAGGTTAAGCTTACTTGAAGAAGAAACAAGCAAAATTGACTCAGAAAAAATCAAAACCACAAGTACAATCATGTTTTCATCACTTCTTGGATTCAATGAAAAAATTTTACATACAAAACTTAGGTAAAAGTTTTTAAATATTTGCTCACGAGTTCAATAATAATTATTCATCGGTAATGCTAACCTGATAAAACAAGTATAAAAACTACACTTTTAAGTCTTCCTCAACTTTTACCCTCTTCTATTTTGTATGTCGTACAAACTCTGCATCTAGCAAATGAGCAGGAAATTATGATTTATGAGCCAGGAACAGCATTAGAATCATCAACACTGGCTTTACCATTGCTACTCTCATAATTGCTCATTTGACTATTAAATTCCAAGCCATAAACGTGTCCCATTTTGGCACGTTTTGTCTCCAAATATCTCTTGTTCTCCTTTGTGATAAGGGTTACCAATGGGATCCTACCCGATATTGTCAAACCATAACCTTTGAGCCCGACATATTTTGCTGGATTGTTTGTCATCAGCTTCATCGATCGAACACCCAAGTCCCTCAATATCTGCAAGTAAAATTTTAAAAATAAAATTGTTGAAGTGTTTTTTCATTGTATGGTGATGATCATACAAAAAATGTTGGTAGTAGAAAAATGCTTAGGCAAACCCAATCTATAAAAGTTAAGCAGATAAAGTCAATTGAAAAGAGAGGTACAATTACAAACATGTCAAGCAGCATACACTTGCTTGTGGTCCGGCCCAAGTCAAGTTCATGCTAAGCACAACTTGACCTTAAAGAGCATAGTCTTAATAAGATGGGCTTCATTTTAATTCGATTGGCCCAGATTTTAAGTCCATGCATTGAGTCCACTTTGTTGGGCCAATTATTACCCATTGGCGGGTTTTAGCCAACAAACAGCTCCAGTTAGGCTCACTTTACAGCAAGACCTACCTTTGACATGCTTCCATGTCTCTTGTTGATACAACATGGGTTATAAGCCAAAAAAAAAAAAAGAATAAAAGTAGCGAGAACTAACAACATTATTATTACTAGACCTCGGATTCTAGGTTGCACTATCCACTGAACCTCCAACAATCAATGTGAATCACCTTAAACTAAAATGTAACAAGCCTCTATGTGGTGGTCTAGTGGTATTAAGTTCAAATCTTTGCTTCCTTGTATACTAAAAAAACCAAGATGTGACCGATGCTAAGTGTGTTGAGTAGTAAATGATGTCTTAACGCTCCAACCATAAAGCACTCTCTCAATATTACCTGTGCGCCAATGCCGTATTCCCTTGAGTCGACAGGCAATCCCAACTCCTCGTTGGCTTCTACGGTATCCCGTCCATCATCCTGTAGGTTATAGGCACGAAGCTTGTGGCCCAATCCAATACCTCTTCCTTCATGTCCACGGAGATATATCAGTACACCCCTTCCAGCAGCCTCAATCTGCTGCATTGCAAGTGCAAGCTGATTCCCACAGTCGCATCTGGCAGATCCAAATATGTCTCCAGTGAGACACTCAGAGTGTACTCTCACAAGAACATCTTTTCCATCTCCAATGTCACCCTGTTATATAAAAACAGCTAAGAGCACAAATACGACCAGGAGTTGACTAATCAAAAATCAAAAATCCAAAATAGAAGACTTCCAAGTTATTTGAAAGAGCTTGGCGAACTTCACAAGCACTTTAGGCTTGTCCATGAATAAACAAGCATCTATTCATTAGAGGCAAAGTGAAAAATTGATTTAACCCTATAAGCTATAAATATGACAGCCAGTGGATAAAATGAAAACTGTAAAGGAATTTGTCTTTGAATTTTCTATTCAAAAAAAAAAATTTTAACGGCCTTAAACAAAAGGGAGCAACACCAATCTCTACTGAAAAGAAAAGGGGATGGACAAAAGAGAAGTAAAATGGAAATAATTTGTACAAGCCCATTAGGCTAAATAGTATCAATCTATCATATTGGAATACTTTCCATGCACAAGATTTTTCTTCTCTACTATAAAATTATTCAGATAAATTCAACTTTAATTCTAGTCACTGTCCAGCAGTTACTCCCTTCATGGATAAGATCAAATAATAGCTTGCATTGAAATAGCTATTGTCAGGGCAAAACTTGTGAACCTTGATGAAAATACATTGATCAGTTATAGGGACAAAGGATTAACTATATGATAGACCCCTAATTCGAAATGTGTACCAAAGGAGAGGTAGGATGGGTAATAATACAATAGTTATAATGATAGAAACCAAGGAGAGTGTTGTTAGAACCCAATTCTATGTATACACCCCGAGTCTGGAAAGTATATACAAGGAGGGCCAAAGAAAGGGTAGTTAAGTAATTGGGGTAGTTAAGTAATTGTTCTCTGGTTGTCTGTTGGGGGGAAAGGCTATATAGTTGGGGGAGTGCGTCAGTTAGGAGGAGGAGAATTTTATGTTGAATTGGCTTGGGTAAGATCTGGGGACTTACCGTATTGAAGGGTGATCACGGACTGGAGTCTGTAAGTGGGGCTTGTGTATTAAAGATTGTTCTTTAATAAATCCGGAGAGATTATCTTTTCTTTCTTTTTTCTGTTCTTCTGTCTTTTCTGTTTGGTTTGTGTGGTTATCTTGTCGTGGTGTCTAACAATTGGTCCGACCTGCCGGATCAGAAGTGAGAGTCTATGACACGGAAGATGACGAGCAGAATTGATGTAGTGGAAGAAAGATTGGAGAGATTAGAAGCAAGCATGGAAGAAAAATTTGAAGAAATGAAAGGGCTGCTAAAGGGACTGCTGGAGAAAAGAGATGATGAAAATCAATCTGTAAACAGTAATGGGACCCAAGATCGATTAAAAACAGAGAATCAACATCATGAAGGTCAAGATAAACTAGAAGAATTCAGATTATCGGCCAAGAAAGTGGAACTACCAACTTTTGATGGTTGGGATCCTATAGCGTGGATTAACAGGGCTGAGACATACTTTGATGTACAAAGAACGTCTGAAGAGATAAAAATTAAACTAGCCAAATTAAGTATGGATGGACCCACTATCCACTGGTTTAACCTGTGGCAAGAATCCGTAGAAGAGGCGAATTGGCTTAATTTCAAAGAAGCAATGGTGGCGAGATTTGGGGCAGGAAGACTCGACAACCCATTCGAGGAACTAAAAAGAGTGGTTCAAAAGGGGACGATCGACGATTATATCTTCGAATTCGAATTATATTCATCACAGTGCGGACGCCTTCCAGAACAACAATTCTTGGGTTATTTCATTGGAGGCTTACGCAGTGAAATCAGAAAGAGAGTTCGTACGTTGAAACCCAAGAAACGATACCAAGCAATGCAGTTGGCACGTGACATCGAGAGCGAGCTCTGTTCGGAGGAAGAAGACGACGCGCAATTAAGAAACAAAATGAGAGGATTGAATTTAGGGCTTCGACCGCTTCGACAATCCACAAATTCTAGTGGGGATCGATTCTCTTTGGGCCAAGGGAGAGGAGCAAATTCGGCCCAAAAGGGGTTCTTCATCCTTTTCAGCACAGAACGTAACTTCCAACTTTTTTACCAAAACTGGAGGTTCGGGTAACATGTTTCAAAACGGGTCAAGGTTCATGGGTGGGTCATCCACGGGGTCAACCCATCCATCCAATGGGCGAAACACAAGTTATTCTTCTCAATCAGCAACGCGAAGGACAAACACGGATCGGAAACTCCCTAATGGGAAGGACCGAGGTTTGAAACTCATACCATATGCGGAACTATTGGACAGAAAAGCAAAAGGGTTATGCTTTAGGTGTGGCGAGCGTTATAGTCCCATTCACCGATGCACAGATCCCCAACTAAGAGTATTAATCATCGGAGATGATGAGACGATCAATGAAGAAGGAGAGGTGGTTACCTTGGTTGAAGAAAATGATAACGAAGATCACTTGTTGGAGTGCCAGACAATTGGCTTATGTGGAAGAACCGAGGATGAAGTCAATACTGGATTAAGAACAATGAAACTGACTGGTTTAATACATGACATCCCTCTGGTGGTTCTGATCGACTCAGGGGTGACCCATAATTTCATTTCACCAACAGTGGTATCTATTCTGGGCTTAACAATTAATGATAAACATCAGATGAGGGTGAAGCTAGGAGATGGCCATAGAATTCTTACCCAAGGGAAATGCCCAAAGGTTAGATTACAGTTGGATAAGTTGGAATGTGATGTAGAAGCTCATGTGATGAAATTGGGAGATATTGATCTAATCTTGGGAGTGAGTTGGTTGAAAACGTTGGGCAAGGTGGTAATGGATTGGGAAAAGATGACTATGTCTTTCATTGCAGGGGAGAAAGAAATTAAATTGAACAGTACATGGAGTTGTCCAAAGGAGATAACCACAGGGTGCAAGTCAGAATCACTGCAGTGTGTAATGGGAGACACGATACAAAGGATGGAAGGGTTGCTTTGGGTATTAGAGCAAAGTGGTATTCAAAAAACAGAGATGAAGTTATCAGAAATTCAACAGAAAGAATTGAGAAATCTTATTGACAAATACTCTGCAATCTTCTGTGAACCAAAAGGACTGCCTCCCCTGAGGAATAGAACCCATGCTATCATCTTACAGCCCAATACTGAAGCTGTCAATGTCAGACCCTACCGCTATCCTCAATATCAGAAAGATGAGATCGAAAAACAAATCAAAGGAATGTTGGAACAAGGGATAATTAGAAACAGCACCAGTTCTTTCTCTAGCCCTGTAATTCTGGTTAGAAAGAAAGACACAACTTGGAGAATGTGCATAGATTACCGGGCCCTAAACAAAGCTACCATTTCAGACAAATACCCCATTCCAGTAGTGGAGGAACTGATTGATGAGTTATATGGAGCCAAATATTTTTCAAAGTTAGATTTAAAATCTGGTTATCACCAGATTAGAATGAAGGAGGATGACATCCACAAAACGGCGTTCAGAACACACGAAGGACACTACGAATTTCTGGTAATGCCCTTTGGCTTGACAAACGCACCAGCTACTTTTCAAGCTGTGATGAACCAGATTTTCAAGGCTCATCTCCGAAAATTTGTCCTAGTGTTCTTCGATGATATCCTAGTCTTTAGTCGCGATTGGAAAGAACATTTGCAACATTTAGAGGCTGTTTTTAGAGTGCTGCAGATGAATATATTTGTAGCAAATAAAAAGAAGTGCAGTTTTGGAAGGACACAGGTTGAATACCTGGGCCACATAATTTCAGATAAAGGAGTTGCTATGGACCCTAGCAAGGTTCAAAGCGTGATGAATTGGCCAATCCCAAAGAACGTTAAAGGAGTCAGAGGATTCTTGGGATTAACGGGATATTACAGGCGTTTTGTCCTTAACTATGGCCACATTGCCAAACCACTCACTGAACTGACAAAAAAGGAAGGTTTCTACTGGAATGCAGGGACACAGGAGGCTTTTGAGAGGTTGAAGGCTGCTGTAACATCAGCTCCAGTGTTAGAGCTACCCAATTTCAATGAAACTTTTGAAATTGAATGTGATGCAAGTGGAAAGGGAATTGGGGCAGTCCTGCAGCAGAAGAGAAAGCCTATTGCTTTTTTCAGTTAAGCTCTGTCAGGGACTAATCTGATGAAGTCAGTTTATGAAAAGGAACTTATGGCCTTAGTTCTAGCAGTACAACACTGGAGACAGTACTTGCTAGGAAGGAAATTCATCATTTATACAGATCAGAAAAGTTTAAAATACTTGTTGGAACAAAGACTGACAACTGAGAACCAGCATATGTGGATTGCCAAACTTATGGGATTTCAGTTTGAAGTCATTTATAAAGCAGGGAAAGAAAATAAAGCTGCTGATGCTCTTTCAAGACAGCAGGAGGGGGCTGAGTGTAAGACCATCATTTCCTACCCATTGTGGAGTGAGTGGGCAGCATTAGAAAGAGAAATGGCTGAAGATTCTATGCTGCAGCAGATTAAAAAAGATTTGAGGGAAAATAATACAAGATGGCCTGGTTATTCCTTAGAAAAAGGCCGGCTCCTATACAAAAAAAGGTTGGTAATTCCAACAAGCTCTTCTATCATCCCAAAACTTCTGGAGGAATTTCATGCTTCTCCGAGTGGCGGACACTCAGGCTTCTTGAGGACTTACCATAGGTTGGCAACTAATTTGTACTGGCGAGGAATGAAATCTCAAATTCAGGAGTTTGTCAAGGCTTGTGATATTTGTCAAAGGCAGAAGTATTTGGCCATGAGCCCCCATGGGTTGTTACAACCCCTGGCAATTCCAGACCAGATCTGGAATGATGTTTCCATGGACTTTATTGTGAGCTTACCCAAAAGTCAAGGTTTTGATGCTATCCTAGTGGTGGTAGACAGGCTGTCTAAATACAGTCATTTCATTCCTCTAAAACATCCTTACACGGCTAAAGGAATTGCAGAAATTTTTGCTAAAGAGGTGGTGAGGTTGCATGGGATTCCCAACTCTATAGTCAGTGATCGAGATCCTGTATTTGTGAGTATTTTTTGGAGGGAGCTTTTCAGACTCCAAGGGACTAAGCTTAACATGAGTTCATCCTATCATCCACAATCGGACGGGCAAACCGAGGTAGTGAATAGATGTCTGGAAACGTATTTGCGGTGTTTTGCTTCAGAACAACCTAAGACTTGGTCTCAATGGCTACCATGGGCAGAATTATGGTATAACACCACATATCATGTATCAACAAGGGGAACTCCTTTTGAAGCAGTGTATGGCAGACCCCCTCCAACACTTTTGCACTTTACAGAGGGAGAGACTCGTGTTGAGGCTGTGGCCAAAGAATTAAAGGACCGTGATGAAGCCATTAGACAACTAAATTACTAAAATACAACTTACAGCGTGCTCAGGTTAGAATGAAGGCTCAAGCTGATAAAAATAGACTGGAGGTACAGTTTGATGTGGGTGATTGGGTTTTTCTTCGTTTAAGACCTCATAGACAAATGTCTGTGGTTCAACGCATAAATCAGAAGCTTGCTCCTCGATTTTTTGGTCCCTATCAAATTGTGGAAAAGGTGGGGGCAGTATCTTACAGGCTTAAACTCCCTCCTACATCTAAAATCCATTCGGTCTTTCATGTGTCACAACTCAAGAAGGCTGTGGGCGATTATAAGTCTGGACCGGAACTACCTGTGGGCATAGAAGAGGATGCAGAATCCAGTGTGTACCCCTCTAAAGCATTAGCTTGGCGGATTAAACAAAAGAATGATAACTAGTACAAGGAATGGCTGATTCAATGGCTGGGCATGTCCGCAGATGACGCCACTTGGGAGGATGAGTTGCTGTTGCAGAGCAGATTTCCCTCTTTTAACCTTGAGGACAAGGTTTTTTCTACGGGGGGAGGTGATGATAGAAACCAAGGAGAGGTGTTGTTAGAACCCAATTCTATGTATACACCCCGAGTCTGGAAAGTATATACAAGGAGGGCCAAAGAAAGGGTAGTTAAGTAATTGGGGTAGTTAAGTAATTGTTCTCTGGTTGTCTGTTGGGGGGAAGGCTATATAGTTGGGGGAGTGCGTCAGTTAGGAGGAGGAGAATTTTATGTTGAATTGGCTTGGGTAAGATCTGGGGACTTACCGTATTGAAGGGTGATCACGGACTGGAGTCTGTAAGTGGGGCTTGTGTATTAAAGATTGTTCTTTAATAAATCCGGAGAGATTATCTTTTCTTTCTTTTTTCTGTTCTTCTGTCTTTTCTGTTTGGTTTGTGTGGTTATCTTGTCGTGGTGTCTAACATATAACAGTATGGAGTCTGTAAAAGAATGTGACGTGCTTCTGAATGGGCGAAGGACAGCTGTCACAAGGGAGCTGGTTAGCTGCAAGACAATTAGAACAGGGACTAAAAGGGGTTGCTAGCACTAGAGAAGAATCTGGAGGACTGCTGGCAGATTAGAATTGCCAGGTCCGAGCTTTCTTCTTGCTTTATTTTCTAGCTACTTTATGCCAATTTCTAGAGATAAATTGAAATTTTGTGGTCTGGTTGCTGCCATGTTCTTCATAGGATCAGATAGTTGTTTCCTATCACTATGCATAAACTTTTAAAACTACCAAAGCAAAGAAAGAGAAACTAAACTAATGCTATGTTATTAAAACAGCCCAGCCCAAAGTAGGCAGAGAGCTAAGCGCCTAAAACCTCAAACATCAAGAAACCAAATTAGAAAACTGCCTATGGCAGGTAACAGAGCAAAACAAAAATTATATAATGAATTGAATCTAAAATGATACAACACTATTAATAATTTAACATGTCTATAAGGGCTGGCGTAGATGAGAAATTTTAGTAATTTAAATCAGTTTATTTCTTCCAGGTGGTTTACAACCACAATTGCAGAAACCAAATTTAACTAAACCATAGATTAATAAGGTGTAATTTAACTAAATATAATAAATTAAAAAAAATTATATATATATATATATATATGACAAATGCTTGCAAAAAGAATATTTGGAGTGGTACAGTCAATGATATGGGTAATTATCTTAAATCAAGAATTCAACCATTAATTAAGTCTTCAATCAGAGAAACTCTATTTATTTATTGCTAGTTCCTTTCTTGCACCAAGCATTTGTTTGCAGTTTCCTCTGTAAAATTTATTTTTGTAGACTTTTTCTGTCAGCTTAGTAATAGAACAAAATAGGCTAAAATGCACTTTACCCCCCTAAACTTTGTTCTATGTGTAAAAAACCTCCCTAAACTTTCGAACTCAACAAAAAACTCCCCTCAACTTTTATTTTGTGCCAAAAACCCCCTACAGTTAGTTGACCGTCAGTTGACCGTTAATTAATGCCACGTCATCAGTATATTAGATACTTCAAATATCACGTCAAACAGTTTTTACACCTCAAATGCTGATAGTGACAATTTCACAGTGCTGACATGGCAAGTGAACTACAAAAAAAATGTCTGACGTAACACTTGAGGTGTCTAGTATACTGATGAAGTGGCATTTAGTTAACGGTCAACTGACGGTCAACTAATTGTAGGGGGTTTTTGGTACAAAATGAAAGTTGAGGAGAGTTTTTTGTTGAGTTTGAAAGTTTAGGGGGGTTTTTTACACATAGAGTAAAGTTTAGAGGGGTAAAGTGCATTTTAGCCAACAAAATATCAATATTTCTTTCTCCCTTCTTTCTTTCTCATTCTCCTTTCATCTCTTTGTTGTCTCCCTATTTCTGCCTCCCTTCTTCCCTTATTCTTCTATTTCTCCCCTTTACCCTGTTGGTCTTACATTAACATGTAATTACATTATTATGTACGAGACTATATATCACTATATATCATTCAATGGAATCTCACAAGCACTGCTCACCTTTACCATTGCAATATGTTCCATCCCGTCTATATGTGACCTATAACAGTAAGCTGTGAATGGCCCCCACATTGTAGGTATTTCTGCAGCACTGGTATGATCAACTAATTTATCTCTCTTCCTTCTATATCTGCCATATGATAAAAGTATTAATCTCCTTGCTATGTAACTGAATAACCAAAAAAAGAAATACCAGGCAACAAAAACTTTCCAAATGGGAGGCTGAGGGAAAACAAGAAAAAGGAAAAATGATTAAAAAACCCAACTAGAAATTTCTCTTAAGTATTTGGAAAGAAAATTTTTTTAGTGAATCTAATGCAGGGTCATCAAATGGAAGATTAAAAAATGAGGATCTCCGTCTACTGAATTGTAAATAAGCAAGATCATTTAGTAAAAAGTTACAATCTAGAACAGATTTACAATGCATGCCACGTAGGCATCATTCTGATTTCTATAATGTGGTTAGGATTCAGTTCAGATAAATTATGGTATCAGACAAGATATTCAGTTAAGGTATCTGTACTTAAAGCAAAATGTAAACACAAATGAAATAATAAAATAATAAACAAGTCTGAATACATCTTCCACTAAATGCAATCAGAAACCTTATTAAGTCAGCAATAGAAATAATTTTCAAGTTTTCACACTCTGCAAACAGGCGAAGCTTTGGCAATCTAGCCATGGAACCATCATCATCTACAACCTCACATAGAACTGCCACAGGTTCCAAACCAGCAAGTACAGCAAGATCAACTGAAGCCTCTGTATGTCCAGCTCTCTTCAAGACACCACCTTCTCTGTATTTTAGTGGAAAAATATGACCTGGGCGATTGAAATCAGCTGGTGTTGAATCTCTGGATGCAAGAGCCAAGACTGTGGTTGCTCTGTCTCTAGCTGACACCCCTGTGGTAGTACCATGTTTAGCATCCTACAAATGCAATGTAAATTGTTGAAATCCATTAGTTTGCGTTAATACATGCCCAAACTACAAGAGAAGAGATTTCCTACTTCAAGGCTGCAACATAGCAATGATGAAATTGTATCATGATATCATCTGTATTGAATTGATATTTTGATAAAGATAATCATTGTCCTCAAAAATTTGGAAATAAAAAGGCATCAGGTACAACAAGCCAATGTTAGAAGAAACAATTTATTTCCTTAAGTAATTATTTCTAGCCAATGATGCAACAAAAGACCTTAGAGAGAGATACAGCACTAAGTCCAGATGTAAAAATGCATAAAAGAATAGTACATACTACTGTCACAGTGAATGCGGTACGAAGTTTCTCAGCATTATCCTTACTGTCTACCATCAAAGGAAGTTCCAATCTCTCCAAATCTTCCTCTTTCATGCTTACACAAACTATCCCAGTCCCATGCTTCACAATAAAAGCCATAGCTTCAGGTGTGGCCAACTGTGCAGCCATTATCAAGTCTCCTTCATTTTCCCTGTCTTCATCATCTACAACCAATACCATCTGTGTCATTAATATCAGTCAGTAACAGAAAGCAAGTCAAAACTGATGCAAAAGCATCACTTTCACACTGTAAACCTCCACCACACTTGAAAGAAAAAAAATGAAGAATGGAAATTATTCTTCACAAGGGGGAGAGAAAGAGGTTAACAACCTTTCCCTGGCGAATATCCTCAATAGCCTCAGGGATGGAAGAAAAGCCTTCTGTGGGGCTGTCCAAATTAAATTCGTCATCATCAACAGGAAAACCATTACTTGTTACTGCTGTATCTGCTGCTAGAGTTCCATATGCTATTGCTTCAGGCCGTATCTTAACATCATTGCCATTGAAATAAGAAACAAGGTTGCCTCCTCCAGAGATCAGTGCTGCCTTGGTTCCGCTAACAAACTTGTTGCTTGAGGATAATTTGGAATCCAGCAGGACAAAAGCCAAATCAGATCTAAGTCCACGTACAACAGATGAGTTCATGCATTGCAACCCATTGAACAATTTCAAGTGTTTGCACGCCCTACATAGAATACTAGAACAGATCACAGGTTCAATTAGCAACTATGCCATCCAAACATAACCAAAAGAAATAGCTGGAAATTCAAATTAATTATCGTAGGGACCTGCTAACGGTACAGACAGAAGCTTAGAACCTCTAGATCCAGACAAAAATTGTAGGGGTCAGTAACTTAAAGGGCAAGAAGAGAAAACTTCATGTGAACTTCTTACAAGACAATAAACTTAAGTGCGGAACATTTTCACTATCATAAGACAGGGTGGGCAAAATAGAGGAAAAGAATGGTCGTATAGATTCTGATAAAAGTTGGAAAAACTCAGTAAATGGAAGTCACATTAGTGAATCCATGAATTGGATTGTCTACTTAAAGAAGTGTAAAGCTTCCCAATTATACATGTGGGAAATCTCAATAGCAAGACAATAATTAAGGAAACGTCATCCATAAAAAAATAACTAATGTGTCCCCGTGATGTGTAAATACTAAAATTAAGTGCAGGCTTAAACTTGAATTGGGAACAGGTTGAAGTTAACGAATTACATTGTGCTGAAGCTTTTATCTCGTCCTTTCAAGTGGAGACTAAAGAAACGTCATTACCTATAATTTAAGTTTCCAAGATTGAGATTGAAATAAAACTCAACAAGTGGGGTTCAGAAGCTGTCTCTAAAAAGTACCCTACGCTAAAAATTGCTCTATCAACAGCATATCTTATTAAGGGTCAAACACGCATCCCCTAAACAATATAAACCAAAACGAGTGCAATATGAACCAAATTGTAAGTCACAACACATCATATAGCCGAATTGGTTTCTGATAATTAATCCCAGATATGAAATTGTCTCACTCCATCAGATAAATGACTAACATACATAAAGGAAACCAACAGTGAATTAAGGAGGGAAAACATGAAGCAAGAGCAAACACCAAAGCAAAAGATCTTACACTCAAACAAGGAATTACCGAGAGAATACACCCATGATAACTAGATGGCTTCAGCCGTTTCTCTCTAAAAGCCTAAAGAATTTATACAAAATAATTCAGAAAGAAAAGAGGAAGAAGCAGAAACTCACCGTGGGCGCGAGAGAGCTGGCGTTGAAGAATAGGAGAAATTGAGAGAAGCCATTCTTTGCTAAAGATTGATACTTAGCTTGAACGAATGCTTTGGCCTAAATCGTCTCTTGCTTCCTCTATGAATTTGGGTTAGGTAAAAAAGTAATCAAATGGAAGGAAACAACGACGATGCGTACAATCGTTGAGAATAAGAGGGCCTGCTTCCGCCACAGGCGGTTAAAAAAATTGAGTCCCTCTGATCTCTCACTACTAAACTAATGCTTATGAACTAAAATTGGAATAACTTATTATGAGGTTATTTAATTAAAATATGAGACGCATATAATTTTTTAATAAAAATATAATAAGTGTATCAGTTTTAAAAAAAATTATATTTTTTTATAACTCAACATTAAATAAAATATTTTGAAGACATTTATTACATATATTTTATTTTTAGTGAAAAATTTAATAATAAAAATATAAGAAATTTTATATAAATTTTATCCATTAAAATAGGCAAGTGTTTCAATGAATTTGTATAAGTTAATTTGCATTTGCTTTTGTTTTAATTTTTTGTCTAGAGAAAAAATTTTCGGTAATTTTAACAACATAAACATGAGAATGAATGACAAATTTTGTTTTTTTTTTTCAGTGAGAAAAGTATAGAGCAATATTATATTAAATGATCAATTTCATCGAAACTTATTATTAAAATTATATATATGCTAATAAAAAATTTTGTTTTTATTTTTCAAGATGTATCTTATTTCATATTCATAGAAGTGTTTCATAAGACATCAAAGCTGTGCATTAATCGTGATTAAAATTGTTTAAAATAATAATAAGAATAATACAGTTTTATTTTGATTTAATACTTTTAAAAAATTAATTCTATTATATATTAACCTCAAAATTTAAAATTAAATAGTTAAAATAAAAATAAAAAATTTTTATTCAATAAAGCAATTCTTTTTTCAATTCACTTTATTTTTAAACTTGATTTAATAATAAAAAATTATAAGGATTTAATTTTACTGTGATGTATTACATATATTAACTACTTTTTATTTTGTTTTGTGTTGAATTTCTAGGATATTATGTATAGGATAATACAGAATTGACTAGAGGATGGCTAGCAGGCTAGCTAGAAGGGTTGGGTCAGCGTCAGCGTCAGTAACGTAATTATTGGAGAAGCACTTTAAAATGGCACGGACCACTAATATTCAGCCAACCAATTTTGACATTGGCAAAAGCATACGAAAAAGGCAAGTGTACTTTTGATTAATAAAATTAGACAAAAGTGATTTTTAACAAAATTAATTAAGAATAAATTGAAATTTGTATGAATGTCATTTATATTTAAAAATTGATATTAAAAAAATTATGTGAGAATATAAATCCTTTGAAAATGTTAGTTAATAAAATTATTTTTCAATGTGAAATTGTTATTTTTGATTTATTTAGATATCATATTAAATTATATCAATGTTATAATAAAATATAGTTATTTTTTTATTATTTAATTTTTCCTTTTTTCTTTTTCTATTTTTTTGTTTCAATTGGTTTTATGAAAAAATATTTTGAAACCAACACAAGAAAAAAAAATTCAAATTAAGGCAGAACTAAAAAGTAATAAATAAAATAAAAGGTAATTATTTAGAATTTAAAGGTCCAGTCAGAAATTAAAGCAATATTCAATGAATGTACATGGGCTAAAAAAAAAAGCACAAATACTAAATATTGTTTATGGTGTAATAAACTTATATAATATAACTATTAATTATTCTCTGTATTCTATAATTTGATTTCAAATACGATTCATTTTTGACAAAAATATTATGCTTAGACTAGACAAAGAATTTGAACCAACATGGTCATTATGCTCTTCTTGAACCATATCTTTATTTTTCAAAAGACTAAATTTAATATATATTTTACACTTCCTTCTAATAAAATTGTGTATATTGTTGCATTTACTATTTGAACTTATATTTCAATTTTATATTTAAGCATATTGTACGAAATTGCAAATCTTTTCTTTCATCCCTTCAACTCTCATCCACATAGTGTCCTTTAAATCACATTTAATTAATTCAAGGCATAGCTTATAAAATACTATTTTTTTTTTCCATCCAAAACATCTTATGGCAATGAATGAGATAACATTGTAATATTTTTATCACCAATGCATGGCCGATTTGCTTACATGTTCTATTTAGTTGTTTACATAAATATATTATGGCATATTTATCATTTAGCATTATAAATTTGGCCTGTGACCCGTGGACCTGCCCATAAAAGGCGAACTTGGGTTCAAGAAATTATGCCCATTTATTCTTTTTTTTTTACAAAATTGTAGTATTTAGTATCAATAATATCATTTTATCATATTTTTATATTTTATAATATTATATTCAATAAATATAGTAATTTTGGATATGAAAAATTTTGTAATTTTTTAAAAATAAATATAGAATTTACAAATTTAAATATAATATAGTTAATTTAAAAAGAAAATTAAAAAATTAAAATTATTGGTTATTTAAAAACATTCAAGAAATAATGTTTTACATATATAAATTTTATTTTAATAAAAACTTATTGAAAATTTTTACCAAAATTTTTTAAAATTATATTATTTAAATATTAAAAAAAAGAATGACAGTGGGCCATTGCGGTCTTAGACATTCAATTCGAGGCCCATTTATCTTTGACTCGTTTGACAATGCTAAGTAGACTCGCAGGCTAATTCTTCTATGATACATCAAAGCTCTTTGAAACTTTTGGGTATTTTCTATTCCTCTAGCATATTTGTAGGGCTAAGCACGGGTCAGGTTTAGGGAGTTTTTTAACCCGAACCAATCAAAAGTCAGCATGTTGGGTTCAGTTCAACAATTTTAAAGGCTAAACTCGAACCAACCCAACCCACACTTTGGCTGGTTGGGTGGGCGGGTTTGATTTTTTTCCTCTCTTTCTCTCTCGCCCCTCCTCATCTTATTCCCTTCCAGACTTCATGTTATCCTCTTAGTTTCCTTTCTCTGAAATTTGACAGTGGCATATAAACAGAAGTGCAGATCTTTGAACTAGAGAGTAAGAGAACCATCTTCTTCTCTGGCAGCAGCAGTGGACCAGTGGGTATCCTTCCTGCCCTTTTCCTTGCTATTGTTTTCCCCTGTTATCTATGAAACAGAGTACAATGAGGCTGAGAGAGAGAAGTTGTGGGCGAGAGGCCTGGTGCTGTTACTGTTGTGAGCATCTCCATCTGCATTGATGAAGATTGGAGGAGCAAAGGAGAAGAAGTTGATGGTGTCACGGTGATGGAGATGATGGAGATTGGATTTTTAGATTGCAGATTTGCTATGGTGCTGCTACCGTACTGGACATTGGACCTGCTAGCGTGAGAGAGAGACGAGAACTTAGGGAAAGTATGAGACTCAGAGAGAGAAGAATCTGGAAGAAGAGTAAATTTTTTTAAAAAAAATATTTCTATATATATATATATATATGGCGAGTTGGCAAGTTGGGTTAGGTTGAAAATTTTTCAACCCGCCGATCATCGAGTTCAAATTTTTTAACCTAACCTAACCTGCCAACCCAACCCAATCTAACCCAACTGTACGAGTTGGATTGGGTTAGGCTGTTAGATTATTTTCTAATATGTGGCCCATGTAATTAACTTTAATGACATTAATTATTAAATTCACATAATATAACATTAAAGGACCTAAATGAAAAGTTTTTAATATATTGGGGGCTTCTTGTGATTGTTAAGAGGCTATTAGGTTCTTAAAAACATCATAGGGGCCAAAAAGTAATATATCTCTTTTACTCTGATTTCAAATTTTAAATAACAGTAATAAAAGAAAAAGAATATTGTTTCAGAAAAGGTTAACTGTTACTGTTTTTCTCTCATAATCATTAAAGAGATCTAAAAGAAAGAAATTTAAAGGAAAGAACACGAATTCGACTAAGCAGAATAAAAGCATAGATCTAGATATATTTAAGTTTCTGTTTGTAAGAATCATGAAAGTCAATATCCTTAATCGTGGGATTTTTTGACTTACATGTGGTATCAGAGCCAAATTCTGACTTTAATGATTCACCATCAATTCTACTTTTTTGCAAATTATTGTTTTGCGAATTGTTTTTTTTTTTTTGCATTTCTGCAATTGCATAACTGTTTTTCATTTTCATAAATCTCATTTTTTATTTACGAAAAACGTAATTTTCATCTGCATTTTCTGGGGTTTGCATTTCTGATGGAAAATGTACTGACTAACTGTTTATTCGTTTCTAGAACAATTGCACATTACTGTTATTGCTTTTCTGCAAATCGCACTACTTTTATGTTTCTGGAAATCATCATATGTTTTTCTGTATTTCTGTGTTTCTGCACTATTTCTGAAATTGCATGATGAATTTATGGAAAACACATGATGGTGGTTCTGGGTGAAAATAACTGTTTTTGTGAAAATCGCGAAATGGCCTCTGCCTATTACCGCTATAGCGGTATGTCTTTAAAAATTATGACTTATTCTCTGTCACATACCTCTATAGCGGTAGTGTCAGACTGCTATAGCGGTGAGGTAAGAATTAAAATGCCATGTATTAAGAATTTGTGTGATTTTCATTTACCTTTCGAATTAGCGAGACTGCTGATCTAATCTATGTAAAGGGCATTAAAGTGAATGCATTATAAATGTTCAATTGCATGTAAGGTGTTGGATAATGTGGAAGTATATGTATCTGTTCACTATGAATTTTATTTTACACTTTGTAAATTATATATATGATGAAAACTAGTTTATCACCAAAGTGGTCTAGTTAGATTGAAGTTTAGATATTTATTATAAGTGTGTTTCAATTGTTCATATTTTATGGATGCCATGAATGGGATGATATGATTATTTTATTTGAACAATTGAAGTTATAAATTTTATGACTATGAGGTCACCTAAAGTGGACCATTGCATATAATTTATAACATTAAGGAGATGATCTATGATACTTAAGTTAATTAGTGAGTATATCCAAATATGATACACTTAGTTAACAGATGTATGTTATATTTTTCTATTAAAGACTAACCTATTTGGCATTAATTTGGTGTTTATGCATTTGAGTATTACCCAAAGGAAATCTTAAATACATGCTTAAAGTTTATATGTGAAATTTTCTGAATCTTTTAAATTTATCTCAAATCATTAATAGGTGTACATGTATGTTTGTTATGCAGCAAGTCTCTCAGGATCGGTGAACAACATTGTGAAGTTCAACGGGCTGAACTATGGTGAATGGTCTGAACAGATCAAGTTCCATCTTGGTATATGGAATATTTATGCAGCCATAGTTAATAAGGAATAGCCTGCAGCCATTATTGAGGAAAGCTCATATGATGATGTTGTACTCTACGAACTGTGGGAACATTCAAACAGACTAAGCTTGTACCTTATGAGGATGACCATAGCTAAGAATGTGAAGCCATCGATGCCGAAGACAGATGATGCTAAGGAATTCATGGAAAAGGTAAAGGAGTATTCTGAATCAGACTTGATAGATAAGTCAATTATAGGAAGCCTGATTGAGCTGACTACAAAGAAGTTTGACTGGTCATAGACCATTCATGATCATGTGACTATATGTCCAATCTAGCAGCAAAGTTAAAAACTTTGGGGATAGAAGTGAGTGATCAGTTTTTGGTGCAATTCATCATTAACTCACTGCCTACTGAATTTGGCCAATTTGAGATCAACTGCAACGCTCTCAAAAGATAAGTGGAACTCAAAGGAATTGAAGGCTATGTTAGTACAGGAGAAAGGGAGATTAAAGAAGATGAAGGATCACTCCATTTAGCTCACTGTCCATGATGGTGCTAGCAGCAGTAAGTTCAAGCCAGGAAAAAAAGACAGGAAGGATAAAAAGAAAGGGCAAGGTCTCAGTGAAAGTTGTTGAGGGCCAAATCAAGAAACAAATTAAGTGTTTCTTCTGCAATAAGATAGGACACTTAAAGAAAGATTGTCCTAAAAGAGAAGTTTGGTTCAAAAAGAAAGGTATGCATTATGTTTCTATATGCTTTGAATCAAACCTTATATATGTTTCTAATAATACCTGGTGGTTAGATTCTGGTGCTACTACTCATGTATCTCATGTTTTATAGGGATTCAGTTCGATTTAGCACATAAAAGGAACTGAGCAGTACTTGCTCATGGGAAACAGGATGAAGGCACGGATAAAAGGCATTGGGACTTATAGATTGATCTTAGGCACTGAATGTCATTTAGATCTTGAAAAGTGTTTTTATGTACCTGATTGTGTTAGAAATCTTGTTTCAATAGGGAAACAAGATATTGTAGGTTTTTATTTCAAATTTGGTAACGGTACATTTGTATTGTATAAAAATAAGTACTTTTATAGATCTGGTACTTTATGTGATTTTGCTTTATCGTTTCAATTTGACTAATGAATTTGCTGAATCTCTGTTTCATATTGAAAGTAGTGAAGGCATTAAACGTAGTACACCAAATTAATATTCTTATTTCTTATAGCATCAAAGATTAGGCCACTATCCAAAGAAAGGATAATGAGGTTGGTGAAAAATGATATCTTACCTCAATTGGATTTTAGTGACATAGATATATATATATGTGTGTGTGTGTGTGTGTGTGTATGTGTGTGTGTGTGTGTGTGTGTGTGTGTGTGTGTGTGTGTGTGTGTGTGTGTGTGGATTGCATTAAGGGAAAGCAAACCAAACATATATTAAAGAAAGTAGTCACAAGAAGCACTCAACTTCTTGAGCTTATATTTGTAGTCCTTTTTATGTCCCTTCTTGGGGAGAAGATTTCTCACATTATGGTTATATCTATTTACTAACTGCATGATAAATCTCAATTTGTAGACTTCCTTAAGGTGTTCATTGATGACGTAGAAAGGTAGTTAGATAAGAAAGTGAAAGTAGTGAGGTTAGATAGAGGTGGTAAGTTTTATGGTAAGTCTAATGAAAATGGACAATGTCCAAGTCCATTTGCAAGGTTCCTTAAGAGTAAGTGCATTTGTACACAATACACAATGTCTGGCACACAATAGAATGATGTAGCTGAAAGACGGAACTGCACCTTAATGGATATAATTAGGAGCATGTTAAGTAATTGCTCACTACCCCTATCATTGTGGATGCATGCATTAAATACTGCTGTGTATCTGCTTAACCGGGTTCTTAGTAAGACAGTTCCTAAGACACCTTATGAATGGTGGACAGGTAGGAAACCTAGTTTAAGGCATCTCCATGTTCTGGGTTGTCAAGAAGAAATAAAGGTGTACAATCCACATGAAAAGAAGTTAGATCTTAGGACGGTCAGTGGTTTTTTTATTGGCTATTCTAAAAAGTCAAAGGGGTATAGGTTTTATTGTCCTAGCTATACTACAAGGATTGTAGATTCTAGCAATGCTTAGTTCATTGAGAATAGTCAAACTAGTGGGAATGAGGAACCATGAAAGGTGGACATACAAGAAACTTAGGTTGTAGTACCTACACTTAAAATTTCTTCTCATGTTGTTATTCTCGTCATTGTATCACAGTCTCACAATGTACTAGAAAAACCAATCAACGTCCCAAACCTATCTATTCAGTTTGTAGAGAATGAACTAGTCACTATTGATCAAGAAATTGTTGTACCACAAGGGAACCTCAAAGGGAACCTAAAGAGGAACCTCAACAGAAGTAACATTAAGATGATCTGTAAGGCAAAAGAGACTATTCCTAGTAATTTTGTGGTATACAATCTTAAGAATGAGTGTGACTTGAGCATTGTTAAGGATCCAATCTCATTTAAACAAGCCATGTGTTGACCCTAGGGCTATATGCCATAAGTTTTGATGATGACAAATGTATTTGAATAGTAGCATTGATATATATAAAGATTAATTATCATATATATGCTACAAGTACTTAAGTATGATTGTGTTATTTAATATGTATGTTGCATATATTGAATCATGCTATTAAACTAACCATTGGGTTTGCAAGTAAGATATATTTTATAGGTTGGTTCAAAACAAGAAGAGTGAGCATTGTATTGAAGAACAAGGAAAAGCAATATCATGCTTCACTCAAGGAAAACAACATGCAAGGATGAAGCTCCAAGAAATGAAGAATTAGAAGATTTGAAGTCTTGGAAGCTTGGATGCATCAAGATAGCCTATGTGTTTAAATTAGGTATATTTTATATAGGCTAGTATATTTGTGCAACTCAATGATTTAGATTTGCATACATTGGCTCAAGCATTTTTGAACAAAAAGATAGTGAGATATGAAGTTTTACAAAAGTTATTTTTTGACCTTTGGTCACTCCTTATATCATATCTCATAAATGAAAAATCGGTTTTTCAAGTATCTTAATCTCATTTGATATTAGACTCAAACATATTTTCAACGGTATATTATTTATTCAAAACGGAGTCCAAATGAGAAATATATGACTATTCAAAATATAGTTTGAAAAACTGAAAGTTGATTTTACTGTAATAAAGAATTATTCTATTCTGACCTATAGTCAGTATTTTGATTATATCTTTTAAAAGAAAAATAATTTTTGAGTAAAACTTGGCTCATTTGAAACTAGACTCCAAGAGCTTTCCAACGGTATATTATTTGTTTAAAACGGAGTTCAAATGAGGGAGTTATGAATTTTTAAAGAAAGATCAAAATCTGGACTGCACTATAACGGCTATATAACGGCTATATAACGGCTAGTTTTGTAAAATCTTATATATATGACCTTAGATACACGATTTTGAGCAAGAACAAAGTCCTACAATGTGATATTAACTTCTTCTATCATCTTTGAGAGAAAGGAAAGCATTCTTGAGCCAAATCTTGCATATTCTCTATCATTAGAGTTATTAGAGCTTCATTTGTTTTCATCTACTCTTTAGAGAGAGTTTCTTTGTATTGTTGATTTTGATCAACACATATATTATTCTGAGTTGAGGTTCGCAAGTACCGGTGTTGGAAGAACTTGCTTTGGGTTGAAGAGGAGCCCGGATTCATAAATTCTTCATTGTGGTTTCGCAAATACCGGGATCGAATTTGGGTGGTTGTAGTGGTTTGCAAGTACCCGGATTAAACTTGCAATTATAGTAGAAATACTCAAGTGGTCTCTTGAGGACTGGATGTAGGCTTGGATTAGCCGAACCAGTATAAATCTCCGAGTTTGCTTTCTCTATCCCTTACTCTTTAATTTGTGCATATTGATATCTATTCTTTAATTCCTTGATCTTTATAATTATTTATCTTGACAGCACATTGATTTTCTCTATTGTATTTATTATCCTAAGCATTGTACTTTTACAGAAAATCATTTTAACTTCCAATTAATTCTTGTGAAAAATTTATAAAACCCAATTCACCCCCCCTCTTGGGTTCCAACCATTACTTTCAATTGGTATCAGAGCTTGGGCTCTTGATTTAAGACTTAACCGTCTAAGAGTAAATATGGTTAGATCTAGTGAGTGGTTTATGTCTGAAAATTGTTCTTTCACAGAACCTCCAATTTTTTATGCTAATCATTTTCAATATTGGAAGTATGAAATGAAAATTTTTTTAATTTCAGTAGACCATAAACTCTGGGAAATTATAGAAAATGGTTTTTATATGCCTATCAAGGAAGAACAAGGAAAATACATTCCAAAACCCAAGAGTGAATGGAATGATACTGAAAGAAGTTTAGTGCAACTCAATGCTAAGGCAAAATTGATTATTTCTTGTGCATTAAGTCAAGATGAATTTTTCAGAATTTTCAATTGTGCAACTGCTAAGGAAATGTGGGAAACTTTAGAAGTTGCATATGAGGAAGATCTTGTTGCAATGGAATTAAAGTCTAGAAATCTCATTAATGAACTTGATATCGCTCAAATGAAAAATTGTGAAACCATTAATGAGATACGACTTGTGCTTAATCAATTGCAAGCTCTTGGTGTTGAACTTACAGGAAAATCTCAAATCACCAAGGAGATAGAAGAAAAAGAAAAAGGAGAAAAAGAGAAACCACAACCAAAAACTGAATCATCAAAGAAAGCTTACCTATCTTCCATTTGGGGAAATAGCAATTCCGATGAGGAGAACACAAATGAAGAAGCCAACACTTGTCTTGTGGCCAGAGATAAAGATGAGGTAAATTCATTTGACTACTCTTTTGAAGAATTACAAGATACCTTTGATGATTTACATGAAGAATCTCTTATACTTGCAAAGAAACTAAATATTTCAAAACAGAAAAACTCTTCTCTTGAAAATGAGTTGGAAACATTGAAAAACGAATTTTCTATTTCCAAGGAAGAGAATTTTGTTTTTGAAAATCAAAACAGAACTTTGCAAGAAGAGAATTTGATTTTAAAGGCAAATATCTCTACCAACAAAAATTACTTTTGTACCAAGTGTGATTTCTTGAAAAAGGAGAATGAGGATCTTAAAAACACACTTAAAAAACTTTCTCAAGGTAAAGAAATTCAAAACTCTTCTGTTGAGAAACAAAGTAGTAGCTTTAACAAAATTGGTTTTGTTCTTAACAAGTCAAATCAGAAATATTTCGAAAACTACTTTGTTCCTACAAAAATGTCCAAAAGTCCACCTTGCACTTGTTTTTATTGTGGACTGAAAGGACACAAGTCTTACTCCTGTTTTTATAAGAAAAATCTTGTTCATGGAGTAAAAATGAAATGGGTTCAAAAAGGACCTCATGACCCAAGTAAACCCAAAAAAAATTTGGGTATCAAAGACAAAGGATTAATTTGCAGATTTGCCTCAAAGCAAGGAGCGGAAATAACTTTTCAATGGCTACATCATTCAAAATCCACTCTCTTGCATCAAAAGGAGGCAATGGATAAGTAAACATATAAGCTGGAATGCATTGTAAGAAATTTGACTGATATGTTTACTACTCTCTAATGCTTTTGTCTGTTCTCTAATATGCATTATATCTATCCTTGATACTCATGCATGCTATATCTGAAAACAATTGTTAGGTGTGCAGCTTATAGATTCGAATTTTGTTTTGAGCTAAAATCTTTATTCCAAATTTTGCTCAAACTATCCTTTTTACCGCATCATGAAAACTTGCTTCCATTACACGCACATTTTTCTTGTCTTCACAACAATAAGATTACTCCTACCCATAGTATTTATCCTTGCTGTAATCTTATTTAAATATTTTCAATGAAATCAAATTTATTGCAAAATTGCATTTCATGGAAGCATAGAACTTTTATTAATATGGCATATCTTGAACATAATGTTGCTCCTAGTGCTCGAGATTTATTTGAACATCAAAGTGCTCCACCAAAAGTGTTTTGCAGGAGTTAATCCTCAAAATTATCCTCTAAAGCACATTCTTTCCTCTGCTCTCCGAAATCAGTAAGATTTATAGTTTTGAAGTTGGTTGGTCGACCAACGCTCCTATCAGTAGTCGACCAACGAAGCCTACATTGAACCAATGCTTGATAGATCTTGCAAATAATCAATCAATTAAGATCATTAAAATTGTAAGAAGACAGGATCGATCAAAAGAAGAGCAATGGGCAAAACAAGGATATCAAAATCTTGAAGAAGAACTTCAAGAAGCAACAAAAGTTTGCCAAAATTGATGAGTATCTCTATCCTTTACTTCTTTATTATTTAATTGAATGATACTCCTTGATCTCAATTGTACATTCTGGCAAATTTTTTTTTTACTGTCATACTTTCATTGCAATGACATATTGTTTTCTGACATCTTACATACTTGATCACAACATGACATATAAAAATATGTTAAATACTTAAATTATTTTTTTTAATACATCATGGTTTGAGTATTATACATATCATCTCTTTTACATAAGCTGTAACTTATGAACCATTGTTTATGGATTATAGTTTATATCTGATTATATCTTATTAATCCATATTAACTCAATTATGTTACTACATACTCTGATTATAATATGTTTTATCTTGAGTAAGTATGTAACTTGCTTTTGCTTTGAAATGATGATATATATATCCATGTCAGAAAATTCTTTCTATCTTTAAAATGGATATATATTTTTCAAAATATATATATCCTTCTATTGTACAAAATTTGTGCGGCTGATTTTCTTTATCTTTCTTTATTATTATAATTTTTTTTAAGTACCGTCATCTGAAAGAAACCACTTGCATTAAAATAAAAAAAAAACAAACCGAAGGATTACATTGCATTAAAAAAAAAAGGGAAGGTTTGCTCATAGATGAGTAATCTACAGGTGAGGTGGTCTTGGATTAGGTGGGTTGTATTGAATCATCACCCCTCGGCCATTCCTTGGAGCAAGAGACTGAGCAATGTCACGGAGGGTAGTGTAAATCCCATTCATACAATCAACACTTCTTTGTTGTTGATTGCAGAAGCATTGGGTAGACCAATAGAAGAACCTATCTATTCTTGAAGTCAGTGCCGCATTGTTGCGTTTAGCTAACTTCTCCTGGTCCTCTATCATCTTCTTGAGTTTCTTCACCTCCTGCTCCAGACAAGCAATTTTGTCTTCTGACGTATGGCCTGTACTAATCTCCTCAGCTTCTTCGATCTTCATCTTCTTCGTTTGGTTCTCTTGAGATTCCTCCAAAGGTCTTTTGCCTTTGTCCTTGCCTAGACTCAAGTTTAAGTTGAGCTCTTCCTCCCTTGCCTCTACTGTGAGATCAATGAACTTTCTTGCTGCCATGGTTTGGAAAATTCAGAAATTTTTGTAGGAGTATGAAGAGAGAGGAATGTCAGAAAGTTATAGGCTCAGAGATGAATACTCTTTGTGGTGTGGTAATTGAGAACTCTGGGGCAGTCTTTATAGAAAGAAAATTATGACTTAGAGCCAACGAAGATATCTCTTCGCCGCACCCCTACACGCTTATCCTATGGATTTTGCAAGCTGGAAGCCAGAAGTCTAGGGTACGCATGCACACCGATAACGCGTCACATTAATGGCAAAACCACGGAAGTCAATTTTCGGTGGATTTGCGGCTGATTTAATTTGTTTTGATTAGAAATTTTAAGGATTAATAAAATGGTGATATTCAGAACCGTATTTTTCTGCTTCGTTGTGTTGTTCTTGAGAGCTTTCAGTATAATATACATGATTGATTGCATCATGCTATGATCACATGTATCTAAGAACATATGTTGTGTATGCAATTCATGCATCATGAGCGAAGGCTATGGCTAAGAATAATATTTCATGATTCCACATGCACTCATACAAAATGAGCTGTCAAAATTTTTACATGTACTCATCCTCAAGATACATATATAAATTCATTTTGAATGGGTATATAAATTGCTTCCTTTGTGATGAAATTTATCTTATCCTTTATGAAGCAAATTTGTTTTGAAAAAGGACTTTAAAAATGCTTCTGTTATGTTAATATGTTTTATCATATGAAGCAACATTCTTTTTGAAAAAGAAAAGATTTTAAAGATCTCTTTTGTTGTAGATAACAAAAGGGATGAAAAATATTGATGTTTCATATATGGATTATGAACTATATGCTTGAATATATCTTATTACACTAATCCATATATATTGCTTCCTTAGATGAAACGTTTCTAAATTCCTTCGAAGCAAAATGTTTTTGAAAAATATCGTGAATCTCTTGAATTGCTTCCACAATGCTGAAATTGCTTTACCATATTGAAGCATTATCTGTTTTGAAAAGAAAAGGATTTGAGTATCCTTATTTTAAATCACTTTTGCTATATGTTGAAATAATTTTATGCATATATGCAGAAATTATTTTTCAGAAATCTTGAAAAATATTATTATTCGATTTATGGATTATGATTAATATTCTTGTTTATATCATGCTTTGCTAATCAATATATCATACTTCTGCTGTATGCTGTAAATATTTCTATCATATGACAGCAAATGATGTTTTTTTTTCAAAGAGTTTAATTTTTCTGCTATTTACTAAAAATGCCTCTTCATAAACAAGCAGAAATCATTTTCAATGAAAATATTGGAGAAATTTCTTCAAAAATCTTACTTCAAAATTCTGCAATCAAAAACTGAATTTCCTTTATAATGATTTGGACAATCGTTTTCAAAGGAAAAATGTTATGAAATTCAGGGGGAGCTTTGTCTCACTTGAATGTATTTTTTTTGAAAAAGAATATATCTTGAAAAATTGGATATTCATTATTCATTATTCTTTTTCAAATTATGCAAGGTTTAAGGGGGAGCCTAAAACTCTTTCAAGTTTTATCTTTTGGCTCATTTCATTTGACATGAGAAAAATTTTTCTAAAATTTTCTTTTTACATGTCAATGAAATCAATGATAAGTTTTGATGTATCCTTACCCCATACTATATTGACATCTTCTGACATCCTGACTTAATGAAGGTATGTGCTTTAACTTCTATATCTTGTGTTCCTTACACCTTTTTGTTGATGTCAAATAGGGGGAGAAGAAACAATAGAAAAATATGTATACGTGCTTATAACATTGCATTCATTATCTTGTGATACATATTTTTCTGTGGTGATTTGTCATCATCAAAAAGGGGGAGATTGTTGACCCTAGGGCTATATGCCATAAGTTTTGATGATGACAAATGTATTTGAATAGTAGCATTGATATATATAAAGATTAATTATCATATATATGCTACAAGTACTTAAGCATGATTATGTTATTTAATATGTATGTTGCATATATTGAATCATGCTATTAAACTAACCATTGGGTTTGCAAGTAAGATATATTTTATAGGTTGGTTCAAAACAAGAAGAGTGAGCATTGTATTGAAGAACAAGGAAAAACAATATCATACTTCACTCAAGGAAAACAACATGCAAGGATGAAGCTCCAAGAAATGAAGAATTAGAAGATTTGAAGTCTTGGAAGCTTGGATGCATCAAGATAGCCTATGTGTTTAAATTAGGTATATTTTATATAGGCTAGTATATTTGTGCAACTCAATGATTTAGATTTGCATACATTGGCTCAAGCATTTTTGAACAAAAAGATAGTGAGATATGAAGTTTTACAAAAGTTATTTTTTGACCTTTGGTCACTCCTTATATCATATCTCATAAATGAAAAATCGGTTTTTCAAGTATCTTAATCTCATTTGATAGTAGACTCAAACATATTTTCAACGGTATATTATTTATTCAAAACGGAGTCCAAATGAGAAATATATGACTATTCAAAATATAGTTTGAAAAACTGAAAGTTGATTTTACTGTAATAAAGAATTATTCTGTTCTGACCTATAGTCAGTATTTTGATTATATCTTTTAAAAGAAAAATAATTTTTGAATAAAACTTGGCTCATTTGAAACTAGACTCCAAGAGCTTTCCAACGGTATATTATTTGTTTAAAACGGAGTTCAAATGAGGGAGTTATGAATTTTTAAAGAAAGATCAAAATCTGGACTGCACTATAACGGCTATATAACGGCTAGTTTTGTAAAATCTTATATATATGACCTTAGATACACGATTTTGAGCAAGAACAAAGTCCTACAATGTGATATTAACTTCTTCTATCATCTTTGAGAGAAAGGAAAGCATTCTTGAGCCAAATCTTGCATATTCTCTATCATTAGAGTTATTAGAGCTTCATTTGTTTTCATCTACTCTTTAGAGAGAGTTTCTTTGTATTGTTGATTTTGATCAACACATATATTATTCTGAGTTGAGGTTCGCAAGTACCGGTGTTGGAAGAACTTGCTTTGGGTTGAAGAGGAGCCCGGATTCATAAATTCTTCATTGTGGTTTTGCAAATACCGGGATCGAATTTGCGTGGTTGTAGTGGTTTGCAAGTACCCGGATTAAACTTGCAATTATAGTAGAAATACTCAAGTGGTCTCTTGAGGACTGGATGTAGGCTTGGATTAGCCGAACCAGTATAAATCTCCGAGTTTGCTTTCTCTATCCCTTACTCTTTAATTTGTGCATATTGATATCTATTCTTTAATTCCTTGATCTTTATAATTATTTATCTTGACAGCACATTGATTTTCTCTATTGTATTTATTATCCTAAGCATTGTACTTTTACAGAAAATCATTTTAACTTCCAATTAATTCTTGTGAAAAATTTATAAAACCCAATTCACCCCCCCTCTTGGGTTTCAACCATTACTTTCACCATGGACTGTAGCAATGCTGGAAAATGGTTTAATGTCATGAAAGAAGAACTTAAATCAATGGATGACAATAAAATCTAGGATTTGGTTGAATTTCCTGAAGGTTTTAAGAGAGTCAGTTGTAAATGGGTCTTTAAGACCAAACGTGACTCAACTGGCAATGTTGAAAGGTTCAAGGCCAGACTTGTTGCTAAAGATTATACCCATAAGGATGGCATTGACTACAAGAAGACTTTCTCTCAAGTTTCAAAGAAAGACTCCTTGAGGATTGTTATAGTTTTGGTGGCTCATTATGACTTAGAGCTTCATCAGATGGACATTAAGATTGCCTTTCTGAATGGGGACCTGCAAGAAGAAGTCTATATAGACCAACTTAAAGGTTTTCTAACTGCAGTAAAAGAAAACCTAGTGAGTAAGCTGAATAAATTAATATATGGACTAAAACAAGCCTATCATCAATGGTAACTCAAGTTCAATGATACCATGACATCTTATGGTTTTACAGAGAACATTGTTGATCGATGTATCTATATGAAGATCAGTGGGAGTAAATTTGTCATTTTAGTTCTATATGCTGATGATATATATTACTTGCTGTAAATGATTTGGGAATGTTACATGATGTGAAGAAGTTTTTCTCTAAGAGCTTTAAAATAAAAGATAAGGGTGAGGTGTCCTATGTGATTGGGATAGAAATATTCCGAAACAGGCTACAAGAACTCTTGGGATTATCACAGAAAGGATATATCAATAAGGTCTTAGAGAGATTCAGAATGGATAAACGCTCTGTAGTAATAGTTCCAATTCAAAATGGAGATAAATTCAGTCAAATGCAAAGTCCTAAAAATGAATTGGAACGTAAACAAATGGAAACAATTCCTTATGCATCAATGGTTAAGAGCTTGATGTATACAATGACCTGTACTTGGAAAAACATTAGCTTCGCTATCGGTATGCTTGGTAGATACCAAAGCAATCCTCGTATGGACCATTGGAAGGCTGCAAAGAAAGTTTTTCAGTATTTGCAAGGCACTAAAGAACACATGCTCACTTACGGGAGGTCTGATCATTTGGAAGTAGTCGAATAAATAGATTCAGATTATGCCGGATGGGTGGACACAAGGAAGTCTACTTTTGGCTATTTGTTCTTATTGGTAGGAGGAGTAGTTTCATAGAAGAGTGGAAAACAGTTTGTTATTGCTATTTCTACTATGGAGGATAAATTCGTGGCATGCTTTGAGGCCACTGCTGAAGGATTGTGGTTGCGAAACTTTATCTCATGACTTGGGATTGTCGATAGTATATCCAGGCCGCTGAGAATTTATTGTGATAATTCTGCAGCTGTATTTTTCTCAAAGAATGAGAAGTACTCTAAAGGTATCAAAAACATGGAGTTGAAGTATTTGTTAGTTAATGAGAAAGTGCAGAAGTGAAGAGTGTCTATTGAGGATATCAGTACTAATCAGATGATAGCAGATCCGTTGACTAAGGGATTACCACCCAAATTATTTTCTAGTTAGGTAGAGTATATGGGTATTATGGACAAAGCCTTGCTATATTGATTATAGTACTGTATTTATTGTGCTTGTTATGTTTGTGACACTATGAATTCACTTATAGATGTGTTTCTACATATTACACTTGTTATCATTTTAGTATCTATGTACATATGTTTGTATTAGATGACAAATTATGTTAAGGCTTACAGTTTTCCTCAATTAAAATTGACGTTGGGTTAGGGATGTTCTATGATTTATGGAAGGGATCATGTTACAAAAAAACATGTGACTGCCATGATCTGCTTAAAACTAATTCAACTAAGTCTAGAGATGTTAGTGAATTTGACGTATGGAGCACACTTACAATTGTTGTTAAGCTATCAAGTAATTACAAGGGCAAAGTGGGAGAACGTTAGATTATTTTCTAATATGTAGCCCATGTGATTAAGTTTAACGGCATTAATTATTAAATTCACATAATATAACATTAAAGGACCTAAATGAGAAGTTTTTAATATATTGGGGCCTTCTTGTGATGGTTGAGAGGCTATTAGGTAATTAAAAACTTCATATCTCTTTTGCTCTGATTTCAAATTTTAAATAACAGTAATAAAAGAAAAAGAATGTTGATTCATAAAAGGTTTGACTATTACTATTTTTCTCTCCTAATCATCAAGGAGATCTAAAAGAAAGAAATTTAGAAGAGAGAACAGGAATTCGACTACGTAAAAGAAAAGCATGGATCCAAGTATGTTTAAGTTTCTATTTGTGAGAATTATGAAAGTCAAGATCCTTAATTATAGGATTTTTCAACTTACATGGCGGGTTGGACGGGTTGGCGAGTCTGATGCTCACCCTTACATATTTGTGTATAGAATCTGAAATGATATATATAAGTCTCAATAATTATGTCTATTTAACTTGCAAGAAATACCTTGGTTAAATAGTTGTGTTTTTCCAATTTCCAATAGACATATTAATTTAAATAATTGTATCCATTCAATTTCTAACAAATGTGTTAATTTATATTTTAAATTTAAATCAAACAACATAACTGTTAAAATTTTAAATATCTTAAAATCCAACTAACATATCATTTCGAACCAGTACATCAATTCTAAATAAAATTAGTTAGACAAAACTTTAATTCTACATAATATTACTAACTATACAACAATCTCTTGAATTATCTATCAATATTTAAAAATGAATAGAATAATAATCATCATAACTATATATGAGTGAGATAAATATTGTTTGCATTCTTGAAATTATCAACTTCAATTTTTATCTCTTAATTTTTTTTAATAAAATCTCTTAATCTGGAACTCAGAACATTCACTCAAAAATATTTCGTCTCTGATTTCATCTCTAATTTGAGATGGATCCCAATATACTTTTTTTTTCATTTTTTAAAAAAATCATTTTTGAAAAACCTGTGATGTATAACAATAAACAGTAGTCTAAGGAATATCCATCAATTAACATAAGAAAGAATCTTTTCACATAAAGATAAAGGAATTCACATAAACATCGAATTGTTTATTTACATGATAAATGTATCAAATTGTCACTCATACATAATAAATAAATGTCTAGTCTAAGGGGTGATCTGATGACTGGGTCTCATCATCAATCAGAGGACTCAGGTGTCTGTCCATGGACTCTACATAGAGGTCCATCATGCGTCGAAACTCATCCAACATGGAGGCTTGACTCTATATCAACATAGATTATTCCTCTAACCATTGGGTCGCCATGCTGAGTGCATTCTCAGTATTGCTGAGGCATTCCTGTTGAGTCTTTAGCTCCTCGATCACAGGCTCTATACATAGCTGCAGCTCCTCCTCAAAGTTCGGAAAGATCAATATATCTCATGCACCTCAGACCCCGTGCTGAAGATCCAACCATTCTTGTTCTTCCCTCCAACTGTCTATGTCCATAAAGCAGAGTCGTTGGCCTCGTTCTCCCCACCTTTGGCCCCAGCACTGGTCACTGATGCCTGGGAGGATCTCAATCATGTGTACTCCTTTGTCAAACATCCATGCATTAAGCCTTATAATGCATAATTGAAAAAAAAATCATTAAAAGAGAAATATATCAGTAAACTTACAAATACTTCCCGCGATCGATTGTTGACAAATTCTCTTGTGCTCCTTTTTTTGTGGGTTTACATGAACAAGTCTACCAATCAAGGCTTTCTCCTGATTTGACTCTCTTACATATAAAAGAATATTAAAAATTTCCAAAATAAAAGCATTAAGAAACAGAATTATAAAGAAGCAATTGGATCTATGCTTAATACTAGGCAGTGCATGTGCTCGGAAGTTAGAACTACCTTTCATGTGAAGTGTCCCTCCAATAGTAGAGGCTCTGTTTTGCTATGCCTTCTCGTACTTTCTTTGTACTTTTCAGTTGTCCATTTTTAGATCAGCTATTGCATTAATTCCTCATTGATCCATTTGGGTCTCACTTTCTTTGTAAACCATTTCGTCTGAACGCAACCCATCATGCAGCATAGGACCTTACTAACCTTCGAGTTCCAGTTCTTTCTGATAAGGGTTGCATGTTCGGGTAACCACTTGTTGCGTACTTTCAAATAGTAAAGAAAAAAAGAGAAGATTAAGTCACATAAATAACTTACCACTCATTCTCAAACCACAAATCCCACAAGTCATTGGAAGTGGTACTATGGTAGAATTCCAGGGCATCAAATTTCCCCTATATAATAGGGGAAATCTCTCGTATGGAATGAACAATAAGATAAATAATAAGCAGTTCGAATAGGTAAAATATTAGTAATCACAAACTATGAATTTAAAGACAAATAACTAAATATGAATCACAAATCTCCAACTGGTCGGATCCGATGTTGGTCATCAATCGGATTGGTCCCGCAAGGCTGCACCATAGACTGGATGCTAGCAGGGCATTCCTCACCCTCAACTAACGTAGGAAAAGTGCTAAGGATCTTGGTGGACTTTGTTTGCTCAGAGTTGGTGCTCTGCCTGGAAAATAGTGAGGGATGGGACAAGAAAGGTGGTGTCGACGTAAATGGTAGGGAGGAGGATCGAGGTAAGCATATCGTGAGACGGCTTTCACCATGACCAGTGCGACCACTCGACATATGTTTTGTAAAGTTAACTAATAAATCATACACAGTAACTAAAAAAAAGAATTTCACAGTCATTTATATTGTGTATTTGAATTTCCCTACTGCTAAAAATCTATAAACTTTTTTTTTTAAAAAAAATGAACATAACAAAATAGAAGAAAAATAAGATGAGAGTGTTTGAAGTGTAAAACTTTTAAACAAAGTTTGGGCAGCCACATGGAGGAAGGTAACTTCACGTGCCACTTCCTCATAACTCATCACCACGCGAGACCTTATTAGTGTTACCTTAGATTTTCATTTTAGTCCCACATGGAGGGTCCCTTAATTTTATTTTGTATCAATTTGTTTATTTAACTTTATCTTAAATTTCATTTCAAGAACTACAATGATCTTAATTTTCAACAACCTTGACCTCTTCATCACACTTCAAAATTTTAATTTAAGAATTGAGAACTTAGTTTAATTGCTATTTAAAATTATATCATATGATAAAATAAAAACAAAAATAATGTTGAATTTTTATTATTACTTCATCGATTCTAAAAAGAGACTTCCAAAAACCCCTAATAGCTTGATCAGTAAACACAAGTAGCAAAAACTAGTACTAAAATCCATACCAAAAAAGAAATCTAATTCCATATTTAAAAGAAACACCTATGGCTGTCGATGTAACATATCAATGCATAAAAAATAAATTGAGCACAAAGACACCAACTTTCTTCAGCCAACAAATTGAACAACTAGTGTGAATTAATAATGTAATTGAAGTGAAATTTGAGATGGAATTAATACTAGAAACAGGAAAAAAATGGGTGAGATGATGACAAAATGGAGGGAGTGACAAGAGGGAGAGAGAGTACTAGAGGTAGCTAGGCATGAAGGATGAAGATAGACGCTAGTGCCAGAGACATAGATTAGTGGTGGATTGAGAGAGGGTATGCATGATGAGAGAGAGAGAGAGAGACAGAGAACAAGAGAGATTGCATGAGACAAAGATGCAGGGAAGCAAATTGGGGATTTAGGGTTAAATTATTAGGGACAGAAGTTTGAGACGAAAAATTCCATCTATAATTAATGGTATGAAGTCATTTTACTAAAACTAATCTAGTATGGAATTCTGAGACGAATAATTTCATCTCAAATTCATCTTATGATGTCGTTTTACTAAAATTAATTTGAAGCAAATTTTAGATACAAAAATATTTTGTTTCTAAATTTTTTAAATTTTAAAAAAAAATTATAAAAATTTAGGAATGGAATTTAGACATACTGTAATCCGTCTCTAAAATTAGAGACGGATATCTAGTCAAAGACGTAAATAATCTGTTTCATAATCCATCTCTAATTTGTTGTTTTCCAGTTTTGTATCAAGGATAGATTTTGCAACAAATTAGAGACGGATTTTGAGACAGAATAATTTTGTCTTTGATTTTCGTCTCTGATTCTAACATTTTTCGTAGTGCGTCTCATCATTGATTTTATTGGTAATTCAAAGTAGTTTTTACATTTTATTAATTTTTCACATTCTTGTGTATGTGTTTAATGTCTTGTTTTCCTAGATTGATGGATGGACCTATTCATTATTAGGTACAACATATACTCTTATAACTAAAATGCACATCCAAATCCAATTCTTGAGTTCTTTGATTACATCTCATCCCTTTTAATTTTGAGGTTCGGAAACTGTTTCTAGTTTCTTTGTTATGTCGCAAAACATGGAATACAAAGGACATTAACAGTATAGATGACTTTGCACTTTCAAGTGGTGGTGACAATTATATGATTTACAAGTATTTTGATCGTATCAAATTAAGATTTTATCTATACGTACTTGACCTCATATTGGAAGAGAAAGATGGTCATTTAGTTGATGTAAGACACATGAATATAGAGAAACAAATTATTTAGTTTTATACTAAACCCATATCGTATTCTACACAAAAATTTAATTTGCTACCATTACGAAGGTTGAGTTTTTTTTCTTTTTAATATTCATTCATATTCATATTCATATTTTTATAATTTTAGCACATAGTTTAATTTTGGGCTCCTTGATTCTTTGAGACCAACTTCACACAAGGAGCAGACTTTGCAACAGCAGGATCAACAATCGATATCCCACCTAATGGCTATAGTCTGTTCAACCTTGTTATACAATAGAACCAACTCAAATGATTCAAACCCAAAACACAGTTTATTAGACATGATGGTATATATCAATGTTTTAAAAATCGGACCAATTATTGAATTGGTAGAAGTACCAGTTCAAAGTTCAGTTGTTAGACAGGGGTTGGACCACGATCGAACCGCTAGTAATTAAATATTAATAATTTAATATATTTATATTTAAAAAAATTAAAATATTAATTTTTAATTAAAAATTCATTTTTATATATAAAATTACAAAATATGAATAATATTTTTTCTGGTTTCTCCCTCTACTCTATGACCTTTCTTTCTTTTTGTCATTTTCAATACATTGATTTAATTCATTTTTATATTGAATGCCATATAGCCTTCAAAAAGCATGGAAAATCTACACTACCTGCTGATAACACACTAGGCGACATCATGAGAGATGAGAAAGCATGGATACTCTACCACTACTTGTTGACAACACACTAGGCTAATGAGTCTCTCTCTTTCTCTCTCTCTCTCTTTTTTTTGCAGTTAACTCATCTTTCCTTTCTTTCAAGTCGTCGTCGTCGCTGCAATCTAGCTTGCTCTTCTTCTTCTTCTTCTTCTTCTTGTTCTTCTTCTTCTTTCATTTTCTCGTCGTTGTGCTTCTGGCTCTCTTCTTTCTTCTTCCTCTTTTGTTTTCTCAAATTTTCCCCTTCTGGTTTTGGCTTCTCAATTCTCGCAGACAACAATATGAATCAAAGACAAAATTTTTTTCTTAAACACCCTCAAAACGACACAATTTTGAGGGTTGGATGCCAAAAAAAAAAATTAGAAACCAGGGGAACCGGCCACCCACTCAGTTCCATTGGTTTGACCAGTTCAATGCATAACCAATTTTTTTACTGAATAGGACCAGACCCTCGACCGGTTTCTGGTCGAATCGGTTAGTTCGATCCAGTTCTTTAATCCTTGGTATATATTTATATTATCAATAGTTATCTATTAGACAATTTTGGATTTTGATTAATCTAAAATATACCATTTGTCTTGTCAACTTTCATCACAAATTCTTTTGGTAGAAGGAACATTTGCAAGCTTGATGCCTAGAAAAAAATATTTTGGTAAAGCTTTATACACATTGATATTGGTCAAAATGGCCTTGGCAGTGCCATTCTTGGTAACAAGACTATACAAGAAGTCAATGATTTTATACCCATGATAGTCAATAGTTTCTCAACATCTATTAAGGTAGTTTAATGCTCCATCTTTAACTATTTGGATTGTGCTTGGGTTTTCACTTTTTACTAACACTACAAAAAAAAAGTAAAAATTAGAGACGAAATAAATTCTGTCTTAAATTCCATCTCTAAAATATTGAAAATTCGTCTTAAAATCCAGTCTGAAAATTTGACATTGAATTTAATTCATCTCTAATTTTGTCTCTAATATATTATTTAGGTTATGTTTTTTATTAGAGATAGAATTAGATATAGAATAAATTCCGTCTCTGAAATGTAAATTTGTCTCAAAATATAGTTTAAAAATCTGAGACGGATTGTGAGACGAAATTTAAAGGGGAATAAATTTCATCTCTAATTCTGTCTCAGATTAGATACGGAATAAAATTTTTCCTTAATTTCGCCTCAGATTTTGCTAGTCTCACATTCGCCAAATCAGAAAATTGAGCCTCCCCCTTTGCTTATATATATTGCTACTACCTCCCACATTTTCTTACATTACTTCAATTGACATATTTGTCTTGAGAAGACTAATAAATGAATGTGTCTTCTAATTTGGTATTATTTAATATGGGTAAAAAAATTTTGTATGGCCAAATTTGATCTGCTTAACAATTCACTGGCCAAATTTTTTTTTTTACATGTTCAGAGGATTTGAGACGGAATTAGGAACGAAAAAATTCATTCCTAATTTGAGTCGAAAAAATTTCTTCTTTAATTTTGAGATGGAATTTATTTTCCATCTTTAATTTTGAGGCGGAATTTCTTTTCCGTCTCAAATTTTTTAAAACGTTAGGATCATAGATGGAATATTTTCTGTCTTTGAATCAATTAAAGATGGATTTTTACTTAATTAGAGACGAAAAATTTTGTCTCTAATGTATGATTTTCTTGTAGTGTAATTCTTTTGTTTGGTTGAAAAATAATGAACTTGGGAATCAAGAACATATACAAGTTGTGTAATACCCATCATTTTTATTTTTCATTTAATTTGATGAATTTTATTTCACAAATTATTGATTTGAAAATATTGTGTAAAATGTGTGTGTGATATCACAATATAATGTGATGATGCTTAGATATGTTATTTCAGACTATAGGCTAGCAATGTGTAATGTTAGGCCATAGGGACTAAAGTGAAATTTTTAGGGACTAAAATGAAAGATTTTGGAATCTTGTGGGGTGTAGCAAAAATGTGTACAAAGTATAGGAATAGATGGAGAAAAATTATAGGGAACCTTGTTGTGAAATAGAAAATAGAAATTAATTTCTAAAACTCTAGATATTATTTTTAGAATATATAGTTGTAATTAAGAAATAGTCTTATACAAAAAAATGTCTAAAAGGAAAAATTTAATGAATTACGAAAACAAATGAAAAGGAAAAATATAAAATATACCTTCCAACATTTGAAGTAAGATCTTAGATTTACATAATCTAGGATTGGGCGTTTAAGGTTGAATTTTGAAATTTGAACAAAAAGAAATTAATAAAAATACAAGTTGATAAATTAATCAACTAGAATACTAATCTTATGAGCAACAAGGGTTCGAAAGACTATAAGGAATAATTAAATCGATATTAGTAATAGTAATTAAAACAAATCAAAATTAACTAAACAAAATAATATACATATAATATAAATAGTAATAGCAATGGTTAAATGATAATGCAAAAGATTAAATAAGGAAATTAGATAATTATCCAAACTAACCAATCTAATTAGACATTAAATTGAAGGATGAATTATCCCAATATGAAATCTGAAAAAGAAAAGTTTTTTTAGAAATCTGAATTAAACATATTATTTTTAATTAGAATAATCTAAAATTTGAATAACAAAATCTATTTAAATTTAAACAATTAAATTGATCTATCTTAAACCAAGTTAGAAACCCTAGAACAAATACATACTCAACCAAACTAATCCCTCCCACAATCACACTCTCTGGACTAATCTTTTTTTTCTAAACATCAACACTCAATTTTCAATATTGGGAAGCTCAAGAGGAGTTACCAACTAATAAGCAAGAAAAAATTAAGGTAAGTCATAATTTTCCCTTCCATTTTAGCGATGTTGTTTCTTTTGAAATAAACATAAGAACAACCCCACATCATGTTTTACAGCCTTCATATAGTCCTAGGATCTGCACATTCCATACCCAAACAAGAACTCAAAGGGTTTCATCTATAGCAAGAATTAAAACAAGGTAAGAAAATTTATTTTCAGAAATTTTGGAGCAATTTTTTTGAAAATTAAAACGACCATATCTCTCTCTAGAAAACTCCAAAATTTTCAAATTACCTATGCACGGAAAGCTCTTTTTGTCTATTTTCCAGAAAATCTAAAATCTTTTGAAAAATCCCTACCATTTGAGAGATATGGCCAAAATAGTACACGGAGGTCAGAAAACTGAAATAAAATAACTTTCTGTTTTAATTTCAAAGTTTGTCTTTCAAACATGCGATAGGAAAATCTGGCACATTACCGAAGAATGTTGGAATTTCATGCTATGGTTTAGCAAGGAACCCAGGTGAGTGAACCAACCCTTCTTTAATATTATCTTAAGTGTTAAAGTAATATGGTATAAAGATAGGTAATGACCATAGTGGGAATATGATTGGTGATGATAATAATAATTATTATTATTATTTTGTTTGGAAAAAGGATGCACATATGATTTACAAGATGGTTGAAATTTGAGATAATTGAGATTATCTAGACTTTTATACTTGACGATTTATGATGTTGTATTTTACGATATTGGGTGAATATTGTTTGTGTTTGGGCGGGATAATATCCTCTCTCATGTCAAGCGAAAAATTCGAGTAATAGGATGACTTGACCTCTGAGAGTAGAGACAACGATTCCTTCGGAGATGAGCCCGGATTTAATCCGTGAGGCGCCCTGACCGTTTCTGATGAGGTTGTGCGTCATGGCGGGTTGATAAAGTTGAGGAAATTGGTTGAGCGAGCCTATGGACGCTCCCGGATATGATGAGATTGGTTGAGCGAGCCTACGGGTGCTTCTGGATATTTTGCCATTGACGAGTACTAGTTCCGTTGGTCTGAATTGTTTGATTGATTTACAATTCTTTGATGTGTATCTTTCCTTGTGATTTTATAATTTTTACCTATGCTTTTTATTTTATTGCTTTTGCATATCGGATTTTATTAGGACGTGGATTGGCTCGCTCACTGAGATTATTATCTCACACTCGTTGATTTTTCCTTTTCACATCAGATAGTGAAGGAGAATCTCCCACTAGAGGAGTAGTTGCCGTTGGACTATCCCATTGTTTGGTGGGTCCTATATTATTAGTATTTTATTTTTGTTAAGTTTAGGAAGCTTTGTGGTCAACTAGGACATCTAGGGGGTCTCGGGCTAATAAACTACTTTATTTACTGTATTTAATTTGATTTGAACTCGAAGATCCATTTTGAGGATTTATGATATAGATTATGATAGAAGTTGAGATTTCAATTATGAATTTATTTAAGTTGATGTGATTTTTGTGAATGAATGAAATTTTGATTATTTTATATTAAATATTAAAATTGTAATATGGGAGATTACAAGGAATTTAGATAAATTTTCATCTCTCCTTATGTGTATATGATATATAGTTATAATAAGTTATATTGCAAACTAATAATTATTTTAATAAGTATTTGATATTTATTTACATTTATTTCAATTTATATTTATTTCAATTAATATTTAGTTATAAATTAATATTTGTTTTAATTAATCTTATTTATACTTAATTAATATTTTCAAATTTTAATTTTAATTTTATCATATATATATATATATATATATATATTCAAAGTCTGAATTGTCTTTAAAATTTAAATAGTTGAGACTATTTAAATTATTTAAAATAAAGTGTCTTGTTTGCTTGATTTAGATTACTCGTTTGCTAAATTATAAATACTTACGAAAGCTATATTATTTAATAAACAAAAAGGAGAACAATGTATATTATAAATATTCATAAATAAAAAAGGGAGAAATTGATATGTTAATAGGCTTACGGTGACACGAAATTCATGTAATCGTGCCGGTCACGTGTTCAAAATTTGGATCGTGACAAGTTGGGAGCCAGATATCTTTGGATACACAATACAGGACCTCTTGGGTGCCTCCCTTCTATTTTGGCTAGGTTTTTATCAGCTAAAAGGGATGAGTTTGGTACTTTGGCTGTGCAAAGCCTTACAATGCAGCATCACAATATTTCAACCACAAGTTGAAGGAAGCTGTAGCTCAACTTCGAAAGGACCTTCCTCAAGCTTCAATCACATACGTAGATATATATGCTGCTAAGTAGTCTCTAATCAGTAACTCAAAGAAATACGGTGAGCCAAATAAAAAATGATCAAATCTGTTTGCTCAAACTTTAATTTACAAGTAGGTGGTTAAGTGGGGTTTTGAATGTGCAGGATTTGAGAAGCCAATTGTGGCTTGTTGTGAGTATGGAGGAAAGTACGACTATGAAAATAGTGTTATGTGTGGAAGAACAATGGTGATAAATGGCACTGAAATTTTTGTGGGATCATGTGATAGACCATCTAAGAGAGTAAATTGGGATGGGATTCACTACACAGAAGCAGCTAACAAGTTCATATTCCATCAAATTTCCAGTGGAGCTTTCTCAGATCCACCTGTTCCCTTGAACATGTCGTGTCACAAAAATTCAAACAAGAAATACTAATATTTAATAGCTAATTGCTACTGCCATTTGCATTGTAAATTAACTGTATATTTTGATTATTTTAATGAGAATTTATAATTCCAAGTGAAATATTACACAATATTTGACATTTGCTTTCAGTCCTATCTAATTTATTTTCTGTTAAAAGAAATCAATTTTTTCTCCGCATGACAGTATAATTTTTTTTTAATGTGACAATAAATGTAGTTAAGTTGACATTAAACTATAAAATGAGATTATAATTTTATTCGTAATGTGACAATAAAGACAATTAAGTACATATATTATGCTGAAAATTAACTTTCATGTTAAAAAATAAATTAAAAAGGAGAGCTTAATTTAACTCTTGAAATAAAAGAATTGTTAAGTTCCATTTAATCAAATTTTAAAAAAATTCAATTAGAAATGTATAAAATATCGATGAATATTGCTAAAAAATAAAGGTCAAAATTGAATGGGATGGGTGCAATTCCTCACCCCCAATCTTCTTTTTTATATACCATATGAGTAAAGCTTGTCAGTTGAGTTGATTGAAAAATATTGTTTTAAAAAAATTAAATCTTTATTTTATTTTAAAGAAAATTACAATCATTTGTTAATATGGTCCAATAAAATGCCATTTTTTGAATTTAAAAATTCAATTGTATTAAATAACTAAAATATCGTTATTATCTTATACCTTACTTTGCCTTCCTCTTTACTTTTATCAACAAATCTCATAGTTGGAAAAAAGATCTTAGATCAAAAAGTTGAGTGGTGATAAACAAAAGCAGAAGAATTTTCTCTGTAACCTACTATTTAACGGAGGAGGATGTTTGGCCTCAAAGTCAAATATAGTATTTTATTCAATTTAAACTATTAGATTTCACAATCAACGTTTCAAATTTCATAATACTGTATTTTTTAAAAATAACGTATTGAAATCTGGATTGTTAGTTGTAAATTTAATGACCCAAATTAGACTAAACACCCTGCTTAACTTTAGAGTTAGGCAAGGAGTCCAAATCCCTATTTAATGCAGCAATGATTAGGATGAAATTCATAAAATACTTTATTGTCTCTTGCAAACTAATTAAGATACTCTGACTAAGTTTATAGTAATATTAAAAATATGAAGGAGATTGTTTAAAGAGAGAGCATAAATTTATTAGAGGGGTTTGTAATTTTGAAATTCCTATGTTTAAAGAAGACAATCTAGAATGGCTTCAATGTGTTCTGTCATGATTATTGGAAAACAAACAAAAGCAAGGGAATCTACAATCTTTTTCACTTTGAGAAGAATATTCGTTAATTGGGTCATTGTTCTTCTTTATGCACCTTAATTGAGTTTTGATAAGTTGAAGCAAATGGTCAAACAAGAAATACATAAGAGAATGCAGTGTTTGTGTTATTGCTTGAGAAACTGTTCTGTTCACAATGTTTAATATTTACCACTAGATAGCTTGAATACAAAACTAACAAACATACCTATTTAACCAACTAATAACAGACTACACTATAAACTGTTTATATGTATACATTTATATATACAGACACACAGATAGACTATACTAACAATTTGGAATGGTGTAAAAGCTTTTACTTATTTACTGTAATTAGAATTGTTAAAATGGATCAATATTATCTGTACTTTAAACTCTGTTATTTAACATTAGATAGGAAAAAAAAAAAAACGGACCATGACCATATGATGCAATGATGCAATGATGCACATGCGTGATAATCTAGTGACAAGTATTAAAAAGTGTGAAAAATGAATAAAAAATTTATATTTCAATATTTATTTGGATGTTAGTGTATGTCTATTTAACATTCTTCAACCTTGGGAACTGAAACTTGGAAAGAGTGAAAGAATGAGGATATATAATTGCTTCAAATTATTAGTCATGTTTATGGCTTGCATTGCACAAACATTCCCCTGCATAATCGCAATCATATTCATGTGGCAGAATGTAAACCCATTCTCCAATTCACAGTGGTGTCCAATAATTTTATGGTTAATTAATCTGCAAGCAGGAGAAATTTAAAGGTGAAGAGTGTTGGATGTCTGTATTACAGGGGAGAGAGAGAGAGAGAGAGAGAGAGAGAGAGAGAGAGAGAGAGAGAGAGAGAGAGAGAGAGAGAGAGAGAGAGAGAGAGAGAGAGAGAGAGAGAGAGAGAGAGAGAGAGAATTTCTCATGGTTTGAAATGGAAAGGCTCTAGTTTTTATATATCATTACTTTAAAATTATAAAAAGTTATGAGAGATTTTGAATTTACATGTATCGAATAGCGTACTGGTTCTTTCTTTGGCGCATACATGCTGTTAGATTAGCGTGAACTCTATATATTCGTGTTAGGCTTACACTGATCGAATAACGTACTTGTGCCAAGCTCTCTACTTAATATACGATGCCAAACAGAAGCCTCCAGTTTCATGTTGTATGACCTGGACTGGTCCGACTGGATCAACTTGAGAACCGGTGACTGGGTGGCTGGCCTAGTTCAGGTCGGAAGATTGGATCAGATTGCACACGGCCCGGCCAAAACTCGGTCGTATCTTGGTCGATCTGGGGTGACCCGGTGACCCGCGACCCAGTTTTTTTTTTTAGCAGCACTTTTCTATTTAAATTTGTATTTATGTGTTCATTCCTTGATTCTCAAATAATCAAAGTTCAAGCTGCATCTTATTGCCCAAGAAAGATGTCATTTGTGCATTACAAGGTCCTATTGACATTAAAGAACACTATGTTATTACAAGCTTTTGTAACGCATTCTTGCTCTTGGTATTTAGCAATCTTCAGTGAAGACCAATAGAAATAATATTATTAGGAAAATATTAGCATTTTAATGGCTCTATAAATTATTATAGATGTTTAAGATTTTTAATGTGTGAATTATTATGTTTGGATTATTTTATTTATTACTTTATGAATTATTATGAATATTTATGACTTTATATTTGAATTATTATAAATGTTTATAAATTATTATGGATGTTTATGACTTTGAATTATGAAAATTGCATGTAAATTATTTATTTTACTTATTTTTGAATTTATTGATAAAGATATATAGGTGTATATATATATAATTTTAATTTTTTTAATATATTTACCCGCTTCAACAATTGACCCGGCGACATGACGGTTGAACCAGTAACTCGATGACTCAAATGCTTGTCTGCATCAATGACCAGGGCAGTTCTGACAACATTGCTCCAGTTCTTTCAAACATGGGTTAAAGGGGAAATGTTTAAGTACTGTATATGGTATCATATTATTTCTATAATAACCAATAAAATTAAGTTATTTATTTGATTTTGTAATTTACTTAAATCTCTCAACATGGTGGGTTAGTGATTTATTTATGCCATATTGTGTGAGATTTAGATGAAGTGTCAAAATAAAAATAAATTGTATAGTTTTATTGATTATTATATAAATGATAAATTACCATATATGGTACCTAAAAATTTGTTCAACTAAACAAAGTGCAAATTGTAGTTTCATCCCCAACACATGATAAAACTGAATTGTCTGGATTTTACTTTTTTTCTAAAATATTTTCATTTATTAAATATCTTAGCCTTCCAAATAAATGGTCAGTTGTTACGGTTATGATTTCAAATATGATAACATTTTCTTCCAAATTTTTGAATTAATATAATTATTTTAATTGTTATCATTACTTCGTATAAACGTAAACATCTCATTTCATTCACATTCTAATCAATTTTCAAAAACGTTTTCTCTCTCTGCTTTTTGGGGGGTTTTAAAAAATTTTATTTTAATTTTTTTCTAACAAAAATGATAATTTTTCAATTTACTTGCGTATGCATATATGACTTGAGCCACATAAATTCACTACGTGACAATTAATCAAGTTAGGTAATGCGTTTTTTTTTTAAACCTCCAATATTAAAAGTACATTGAACTTTGATTAATTAGGTCCTAAAAAAGTTAGACTACAAAAGTGTAAATTTTTTTAATGTTATATTTTTTATTTATAAAACTTAAATTTGAAACCTCATTGTTATGGCAAAAAAGTTGATAAATCATGACTACTTGTTGGGAAAAAAATGTCATTTTTCTCCTGAGAATTTCTTACTTTAAATAAAATAGAGAAATAAAATGGAATAAAATCACAATCACAATACAAAAATCAATGTAAAAAATTTTAAAATCAGAAAAAAATCACGAGTTTTATAAAAGACAACTAGAGAAAAGATTATGTGAAAAATTTTATATTATACAAAAAAAATTTTCAAGTACCCCACACCCTAAACATACACACACTCTCCAAAGCAAGTACCTAACTTACATCTTCCAGCACTCTAATTCTAAAACAAGAGAATAAAAGAGAAATAGAAGATGTCAAATATAAATTTAAAATATTTTGATTTGGTCCAATTTAAAACAAAAACTTTAGACTCTTTATATGAATTTGACTCTTTCTTCCCCTATGTTTTAAGTAATATGGACTTCTTAACACGTACTTTTTTTTTTCTTTTTAAATAATGTGTGATTTTATTTTCAATCAATCTAACACTACTTTTACGTAGCTCAAATAAACATACATATAAATTAGTTAACCACAACTTTGCCATTTTTTTTTGGCTATTATGAGAATAAAATTGATACAAAAAGAACTGGCATTATAGGTTAATATTAAAAGAAAACAATGATCAAGTTAAAATATTTACAATATTAAAGGAAAAAAATTATTTAAACCTTATAAAAAGACTTAAAATAGGCGACTTAGATATTCATAATTTGTTTTTCACAATTTAATTCTAAACATATTAACATAGCTAACATGTGAATATGTAACAAAATAGCAGACGAGTGTTTTTGAATTTGATCCTATCATTTCACATATAATGCCAATATTGAATGCGATGTTTGGTATATGTTATATGATGACATGGTAGTATGTGAGATAACACCCTAATGCCATATGATGAAAACTAAAAATATTCTCTCATTTTACATCACCGGATAAAGACATAAAGTATGATAAGATTTTACAATTACTAATTTTATCTTTTCCTAATGATAATTAATTCCACAATAAAAAATTATTTACAAAATATTATAAACATGTAAAGCATAATACATAAAATTATTTAAAGTTATATTTTATTTTATTTTTTATATGAATGAATAGAAGAAGAAATGGATTACACATTATTTTATTTTACTTATATTTCTAATTACAATTAATACCAATTTTCAAGATGCAATATATTCAAACTAAATTAGATATTCAAGAAATAAACAATATCAGTTAATATATATAAAACTAGAAATATACCTCACATAATTAAAGTGTGTCAAATACCACAAATTATAATAAAAAATATAAATATCATAAATATTATAATGTCATACAAATCAAATACCTTAAATCCCAATAACAGTATATTTTTTTGGTTTAAAACCACTGGAACCTAAAAAATTTAAAACTATGATTAATTTGATTTAAATTGAATTTGGTTACAAAAATGTTATCAACGTTAATTTTTTTATTGACAAGACTTAAATTTAAAAATTTATTTAAAACAAACAAATGTAAAAATATTTGAATTAATCAACAATGACAATGACTAAAATATGAATTTTGTCAAAAATATCTCTTAATTTTATTTTCACCTTCAAGTTAAAGCATAAATATAAATTAAATTTTATATTTTAAAAAATACAAGCATAATTAATTTGAAACCAGCCTATATCAATCATACTAAATTATTGAGGTTTCGAATTACAATGCCTTGAATTGTTTTCAATTTCATTCCTTTAGATCAAAAGACAACGGAAAAGAAACATATTTCAAGTCTCGATGAATAGCCCATTGGCCATTTTTCCAGGTCGAGATAAAATAAAGATTGCAGAGAAAAGAAAGAGCAATCTTTTCAAATGATTGTCTAAATATTACAGAAATCTGAAAAGGACTTGTAGCAGCACATTGCTCTTGAGAATTGGGAGTCAAGAAATGTACAAAAGAACAAAAGAAAGGGAAAGAAATAGAAAGGAAGATAAATATTGGCCCCAGAAAAAGGAGAATTAAATAAATAAAAAAGAATTTTCTTTTAATTTAATTTTCACAAAATTATAATTTTTTATTTAATTTTTAAATAAATATTTTAATTTAATTTTTAAAATATTATATTAATCTCAATTTTATCTCATTATTTATTAAAATGATATTTGATAACTTAAAAGTCTCAGTTAAAGGGGCACTTTTTTCAATATAAGCTTTAAGGGATAATATTTGTAGGTTCGATTCTTTCTACACCTATTGCTCATTTCATTTATTTTTTCAGGCCTTATACTTCTTTTGTAATAGAAAAAAACAGTTTTTTGACAATGATAAATCTTAAAATTTAATGACAAAAATAACTTAAATTGAGATAAATATATTTTTTAAAAAATTAAATTAAAATATTTAATATTTTAAAAATTAAATTAAGATAATTAAAATTTTTAAGAATTAAATCATAAATTTACTTGTAGAAAAATCAGTGAATTAATCCCTCAAACATATCTCCTTTGATTTCCCTACCCACATAAAGACGCACACTAACACACGTTGTAAGTTGTAACATAGGCCACTCGCCTCTTTGGAATTACCGAACTCTCTCATAAAGATTCTCTCTCGTTTCACAATCACTTTCTCCTCCTCTTCCTCCTCCTCTTCTTCTTCGAGCAATCTCTGCAATGGAGAGCTTTGCTCTACAATGTCTCTCCTCCTCAACATCCTTCTCTATCTCCTCTCGTACTTGCCTCCTTCACCATCGTTCTCGCTCCATTTCCAATTCCCAATTCTCTCTTCCGTTGAATCCCACTTCTCATTCGCTTCCATCTCTCAGATCACCCGTCTCTCACTCCTCCAGCTTCTTCTTCCCCTCCAAATCTTCCTCCTTTAATATCCCTCTCTTCAAACCCCACATAACCCACAGGCCAATTCAAGCTTCTTCCTCCTCTTCTTCGCCTTCTCCGTCACCGTCAAAAGCACCGTTACCCCCTCCTCTTGCTCCACAAGGTGCCAAGCTCCTCCCTTTCATCATTTCCATATCCATAGGTCTCGCCGTTCGCTTCTTAGTCCCGAGACCACTCGAAGTCACCCCTCAAGCGTGGCAATTACTCTCAATTTTCTTGTCGACCATTGCGGGCCTGGTTCTGAGCCCGTTACCTGTGGGTGCATGGGCTTTCTTGGGCCTGACGGTTGCAATTGTGACCAAGACTCTGACTTTCACGGCGGCTTTTAGCGCCTTCACGAACGAGGTGATTTGGCTGATTGTGATCTCCTTCTTCTTCGCTCGTGGCTTCGTGAAGACTGGGTTGGGGGATAGGATCGCGACGTACTTCGTGAAATGGTTGGGGAAGAGTACGTTGGGGTTGTCTTATGGGCTGACGTTCAGCGAGGCGCTTATTGCGCCTGCGATGCCGAGCACCACCGCCAGGGCCGGCGGTGTGTTCTTGCCGATTATCAAGTCTTTGTCACTTTCTGCCGGGAGTGAGCCGAAGCATCCTACATCTAAGAAGCTGGGGGCTTACCTCGTTCAGACTCAATTTCAGGTTGGTTCAAATTATTGAGGATACTGTGATTATGACTGAATTTCAACAACAGTGTCACTGCTTCCTCTGTATCTCTCACTATTTTTTATATATAAGAATCCAATGAGAATCTGAAAAGATTCTCGATATCTAGATGACGTGAGGTTTTCTCAAGTTTGATAGGTCTCAAAGGCAAACCCTGATAAAATGTTTGCAATTTTGCATAACATTGGTTTTGCTATTCAACACATATTAACGCCATCATTGAGCTGATTTGACATAAGCAAGTACTTCGATCTCATGATGCATGCTTCAACCAGTATAACTATGAATAAGCCTTACTCTCCTGGATTTTTATTGGGGAGCCATCTTCAGAGTCTCAGATCTTAACGGCAAAATTGGACAAAAACTACATTAGTTATGATTCAGTTCTTCCCTTGGTTCTTCATGGTTTCCCTGATTTCAGAAAACTTGGCCTCAACGCATAAAGATTACAAGGAGTAAAGAAGAAGAAAGAACAGAGTCGTAGAATCACGATTCATTGAGTTTTAATTTGAAGGACATATTGTTAAGTCTACTTTGATTTCAGTTTGTGAAATGAGTGTATTAGCCATATTTAGTAAAGATCTGTTTCTATGACTGAAACATATAGAGGATTGACTGCTTCTGTTCTATAGAACGTCTGGTCTCTAGACATTGTGACATACAATTCTACAGGTTGAAATTTCAGTAATTGAACCATTAGGGTCATAAGATTAACAAATTATTATTATTATCTTTTAATAATTTCTATTGTAATTAATAAATTATTTTATTTTTTATTGGCTGTTGCATAACAACTTCAAAACTTCCTTGGATATTGTTTAATTGAGATTTTCCTCTTTAACATGTTGGTTTTAATTTTATTTTGATCACTTATCACATGTTAGCACCAAATATTCCTATTATAATTGTGCATTATTTGCAATGATCATCAGATACTCTGGTGTTGCTAGCTTCTCTACTTATGACTTCTGTTTCTTCATTGAAGACTGTTATCATGAAAAAAGGAAGTAACTTGTGCCATTTTGATCTGTGACAGTCTGCTGGTAATTCTAGTGCTCTTTTCCTTACTGCTGCAGCTCAAAACCTCCTGTGTATCAAATTAGCAGAGGAGTTGGGGGTGATAGTTTCGAATCCTTGGGTTACATGGTTTAAGGCAGCTAGTTTACCTGCATTGGTTGCTCTTCTCGCTACACCATTGATTTTATACAGGATTTATCCGCCTGAAATTAAAGACACACCAGAAGCACCTGCCATGGCTGCCAAGAAACTGGAAAGTATGGGTCCTGTCACACGAAATGAATGGATTATGGTTGGTACTATGCTTTTTGCCGTCTCCTTATGGATCTTTGGGTAAGTCATGCGGTTTGTTTCTTGTCAAAAAAATTTGTATGTGTGTGTGTGTGAGAACTATTTTTTTATTTGTTGACTTGGTGGAGACCTGCATCTCATGGAGATACTGAAAATATAGAATGTTGAACAGAAACAAAATATATATATATATATATATATATGTATATATTTAAATTTTTAAAAAGTACTTTCTAGTTCATACCCTTTTTTAAACATCTAGTTTCTATCCCTTTCGCTTGTTATTATTCAAGGAACTCTTCACTATTTGTTTTAAATTCTTATTAGAAAACATTATATCATTAGTTCATGTGATGTATTCCCAAACATACTTATCTGATTTTTTTTTTCTGCATCTACTATTGATAATTGTAAAAGTGAGAATTACATCTTCATGTTGGCTTTTTAACTACTTTTTTGGGTTTTTCTTATGGTGCAATTTCTCATAGTTGAATTTGGTATTATAAATATTTCTTGGTCCTTCAGAGACACCATTGGCATCGCAAGTGCTGTAGCTGCAATGATTGGCTTATCAATACTCCTTGTGCTAGGAGTGCTTGACTGGAATGACTGCTTGAATGAAAAATCTGCATGGGATACCTTGGCTTGGTTCGCCATTCTAGTAGGTATGGCAAGCCAGTTGACAAACCTGGGTATCGTTAGCTGGATGTCCGATTGTGTAGGCAATTCCCTTCGGTCTTTGTCTTTGAGGTGGCCAGCTTCACTAGTTGTTCTTCAAGCAGCTTATTTCTTCATCCACTACCTTTTTGCCAGTCAGACAGGACACGTTGGGGCTTTGTTTTCTGCATTTCTGGCTATGCACAGGGCAGCTGGAGTCCCCGGTGTTCTGGCGGCACTTCTTCTAGGTTATAATACTAACCTTTTTGGTGCAATAACACATTATAGTAGTGGTCAGGCTGCTGTATACTATGGAGGTATGCCCATCTCTCCATTTTTGCTGTCATTTCTATGCTTCTTGCTTTTGTTTTTGGATATTCAATCTTTTGGCTTCTGGGATGTTTCTTACGGCTCCAATGCTAATTTTTATGCCTCTTAAACTTAATGTCAAAATTTTCTGGTTCTTGTGCATTATTATTCTGTTTCTCTCACACACACTCTCTCTCTCTCTTTCTCTCTCTCTATATATATATAGAATCTTTAATTAATATTATAAAGGGTGGAAAGAATTTTAAATCTTCAGGACCTTGCTTAAATCATCTTTCTGAAGATTTCTTTAATTTCCTTCTGACTCTATTTCTGACATGTAACCTTAAGACTGTTTCTGAGGAGGCATGTCTAGTATTTGTCATGTATTCTTTTACCTTGTCATATATAACATGTTCAAGCATAGTGGGGCTCATGATATGTTAAATTTTTTTTTTTGACAGCTGGCTATATTGACCTTCCCGACATATTTAAAATGGGTTTGGTTATGGCTTTTGTTAATGCTAGCATCTGGGGAGTAGTCGGCGCTTTCTGGTGGAAATTTTTGGGCTTGTATTGATTTTTCATTTCCGTGTAAGTAGTTATAAGCTTTCCCTGTTGCAATTTGAGTTCAATCTTCCCGGCCGAAAGCAAGATCAGCTGAGCTCAGCTTTTTCATAAAAATTTTCTTCTTTCATTTATATTAACGTTAGTGTCAGTAGCATCTTGATTTAGCTTATTTACAGTAATAATATGACTAATTGTTTTGGTGGGAATTGAAGTTGAACATTTGAAATTGATCTGGTCTTTTGCTTTTGTGGAGGTTTGCTTGGTTCAGTTATAATTAGCGTTTCGATTTATCAAAATTTGTGGCTTGTGAATTGCTACTAACATTGTTGTTAAGATCTTGATATAAATCTTAAGATCTTATGATCTTACGATTCCAAACAACTCGAACGATCATGATCCTATGTAAGATTTAAATCTGTTAAGATTTTAGTAAGATCTTAATTTAAATCTTAAAATCTTACGATTTTATATTTTTATCGACTCTATAACATTTTAAATTTTTGTCATTTTTTTTATTTATTGATATGTTTTTAATTTATTAAGTGAATTGAGATGGAAAAAAGTCATTAAAATAATTTAAGTCTTTATTAATATTATACAATTATAGTCTTATCACTCATAATTTGTTTAATTTTTAACTTTGTTTAGTGAAGACTGACAATGAGATATAATATTATAAGTTTTGAAGAAGAAAGTATTTATTTGGTGAGAAAAAAGAGTGGTTTCTAAATATAATAAAAAGTGGGGTTGCTCTTTATTTTTTTCTTCTTAATTATATGACATTTGAGCTTGTTTTATTAAAATATAACGAGATTTTAATAGTTTTATATTATTTACAAAATTTATATTATATATATATATATTTATATATATTATTTTATATTTTTAATAAGATTTTACGATTTTTAATTTGATCTTATGAATCAATCTATCTTGTATTTTTTTGATTTTGTATAAGATTTCGATCTTCACAACTATAACTGACAAATGCTCACATGGCACTAACTTCAGTCTTTCAAGGTTGAAGTAAACTTTATATCTTGGGTTTGAGTTCGATCGCCACTTGTAAACTTCTCCTGACTCCCCCACCCTTGGTCATGGACCTCCTGGTCCTATAGGAAAAATTTTCTGAATCTCAGCATACATAGCTGAAAATTAATAACTTTCTGTATCTCAGTATACATAGTTGAAAATTAATAATGATATAAGGTTTATCCATTATTTGGACTAGAACTTTTGAGAGTCTGTAAATCATTTGTATCGATTTACATGGCGTACTTTTCCTGACCTAGCTTCAAGAGTGAACCCAAGAGGACTGAAAGAAAGAAAATCCAGTCATATGGGCAGGTTCTAGTTAGGCTGTAAAAGCCTTTAGGTAGAGTAGAGCAGGAAGAAGTTTCTTGGTTTTTTTGTTTTTTTTTTTTTTCGAAAGAAGTTTCGTGTTTTTCTTTTTCATTTTGTGTGTCTGAGCGAAATACCAGCGCAATACCATTGCTTCAAATCAAAATGAAGCTCTAGCCACATGTACTGATTCCATTGAACATCTTAGAGTTTGACGGATAGATTTAAGCAGGAAAAATCTTTTTTCTTTTTTTTACCCATATATTTATTTTGGATGTAGGAGAAAGCACTTCAAACGATTCCTTCTTTGTTTTCCCCCCTTAAGGAATAAGGATCTTTTGAAGTTAGGAGGGAAGGGAAGTTTAATTGCTAATTTCTCTCTCTTGTTTGGATGTCCAAAATAAATAAGAGGAAGATAATGAATAATTAAGTAGTTTGTTATAATAAAATTTCATCATTTTACCCTTTGTGTTGACACTTTATTCCAACTATTGGGCAAGTTCATGGCCATGTGGCTGTAATAGTTTGTATATGCTTGCACACGTATACGTGTGTGCATGTCAATAAATGCTTGTTCATTTATATATATATATATATATATATATATGTCTCTGTGTGTACCCCATTATAAGATTTTGTTATGGGATTAGAATTTCAGACACTTAGAGTGTGTTGTGAACCCTACTATAGGATTTTGGGATTAGAATTCGCTACAAACACTTAGAGGCTCAAATTCTTTATTAATGAAGATTTTAACCGTAATTGAATCAAATCATAATTAAAATTTATATTTAATCGTGGTTTTAACTGTTGCTAAATAAATAAAACTATGACTAATAAAGAGTTTAAGCCTCCAAGTGTCAGTTGTGGATCCTGATCTCAAGTTATGGGTCTTAAGGACCTAGAGGATTGAGGGAATTGAATCAGAGAGGAAACGGGAATTTGCTTTCTTTTCTCTAATTATTTTTGGTGATTGTTGGTTCACATTATGAAGAGAATCAAAACTTTTAGCCTTCATACGCAAGGTTTTGATAATACTCAACTGATCATCTATTAACACAGAATCATAAATACATCGATTGGCAATTGGTAACTGCCAAGTAACTTCCAACTCTGACAATAAAACAAATAATAATTACTGCAGTGATAAAATAAAATTAAAACAACTAATAAAATAAACAACTAATCTGAAAACATTAGATAAAATAAATAACTTCTCTGCACAACTACTGCGATTTACACTATTTGCCTGCACGAACACTGACAATATAAAATAAACAACTAATCTGAAAACATTAAATAAATAACTTCTCTGCACAACTACTGCGATTTACACTATTTGCCTGCACGAACACTGACAATATATATGCTTTTTCTTGCTATTTAGAGTCATTTTCATGATAAGGCAGAGTGTAGAACTTACTGAAGCTTGTAATACGATTGTTGAAGAACAAGGCGATCTGTGTATCATTTAACTCAGATAATTTGTTTGATAATTTGAACGATGTACTTGACATTGTTATTCAATAGGCCAAGCATTGATCAACATACTTGGATATACCAAACGCTTCAATAAAGCATTGACCCAAGTGAAAGTAAAAATTAATTCAAGTGAAAATAAACGTTTAGGAGATCATTTTCAAACCCATTTCTTCCCCAATTTTGCCAAGGAGTAAAGTAACATGGATTAAATTCTATATGGCGGCCACTTCAACTAGACCAAAAATTGTTCATATGGCTACTGGTTTGGGTGAATAAAACTAGAAGAGTCATTCGATGTTGTAAGAAACATCAACGACCATGGGATTGATTTGCTTCCCCAGCTTGTTTTTTACTTGTAGTTGTTAGGGTTTTACAGCGTCTTTCACCTAGAGTTCTTCCAATATGACTATGCATTGGTTAGCACTCTCATAGAGCGGTAGTGGTCAGAGACTCATACCTTCTACATGCCGCAAGGCAAGTGCACAACCTTGGAGGATATGGCCATGCAGATGGGAATGTTAGTCTAGGGCCTTCTTGTAATCGGCACCACTAGGTGGAAATGACAATTGGTTTGTGAAGCCTTATTAGGCGTTCATCCTCTGACAAACAATATTAAGGGCCAAAGAGTTAGCTTAAGTTAGATAGTTGAGATATTCTTTGAAATACCAGACAATGCCAATGATGAGGTGTTACAATGCTATGCATGGGCGTACATTATGTGGCTGATTAGGGGGCACATTATGGTGGATCACTCAAGCAGTACAATTTACCTTATGTACATTCCCTTGCTACACAATTTGTAGAAGGACGACTAGCATAGTTAGGAATCAACGGTTTTAGCCCTTCTATATAGAGGCACTTTGTCGAGCCACTAATCCTTCTCATGTGGAGATATAGCAAGTTGTCACCCTCTCTTGTACTTGTGGGCATGGGATCACTTTCCTAAATTAGCTCCTAAGATGCTAGAGTTCATTGATCCACAGGGCAATATCTACTAGCTCCCACCACCATTGGGCTACATGTATAAATTGTCTTAATCACACATCTATTCCTAATTTTTGTTGTAATATGAATGCCAAGTTACACATTTGTTATTAACCTTTGCATGTGGACAAGGTTTAGGGAGCACTTATGCTTGAGGTTAGACACATTGCAAAAATACTAAATGTTGTTGGATGAGATGACAGATGATGATGTATAGTACCCCAATTAACCTTACACTATTAATTTGATGTTATTTGTATGTTTTTTTATTAAGTTTGCCAACTTTGTTGTTGACAGATCGTCAGGACATCTTATGATTCTGATGCCATGCACTAGTAGATCCCTCAATATTGTGTGGAGGGTTCAAAAGTGTGGCGTGCTATAGTTCAAAAGTGTGGCGTGCTATAGTGCTCGTTATATGCTTCTAGATTGTTGAGTATGTATGACTAGTACACTAGCTCATCCATTTCACCAATCAGATGTTGTGAAGGGAGTGTGATCAGGTCAACTTAGGGACAAGAGATCTGTTGCACTAGCACAGCGTCCAACACAAAAACACTTAGTTGGATCACTTGAAGGATTGCAACATTTTCCTTATGTGCCTCAATTATAAGCTCTACATCTGAATCATTTTCAATTTGGATGATCTGAAACTTATAGAGAAAATCCCAACAAAAACCTCTATGCAATTTGGACCACCTCCTGATCTAGGGCCAACTTCAATTTTTTGTGGATTTTCTTATTCAGTGCTTCAAAATCTATGTTGTCATCTATCACAGTTTTTTTTCATATCATCGCACTCAATATCATCCCCATGACTGCCCTTCACGATTTCTAAATTGCGATATAAGAACACAGTAAATCTGGTCATAATGTTACCTACAAAATTTATAATGAAATTATTAACAAAAATTGTGTCACTTTTCATTTTTTCCCATATATTTCAAGTTTTAGTTTCTAAAAAAATTAACTTAATGAACTTTAATTATTAGATATGAGTTCATGGCACGAGATTAATTAAATATAATTTACACATTCTAATATTATTTTCATTATTGTTAATTTTTGTTAATTATTTGGAATGCTAATATTAATCTATGTTATTTATATATTGCTAATTATAAGGAAATATGATTTTTCATTGTTAGTTACTGTTTAAAATATGATTTTACTATGATCTTTTATTAACAATTAATATCCTCACAAAAACTAAATTGGGTAACTTCCTTTTTTAAATATAAAAGAAAATATGCTATTTCTAGTAAATTTTCAAATATTTCAGTGGTGATAAATTATATTTTTATTGTGAGTTCAAAAACAAAATTACAAAATAAAAATTTTATTCTATTTTTAGAGATTTTTTCTAAATTTGGATTTCTAAAGTACAATAGTGAAAGATTAAGTTAATAATTTTTAATTATGTAGATACTAAAGCTTATCTACAAGTTTATTAAATATTTGGCTTACTATTATACGTATGATTAATTATTATATATTAAATATTTGAATTTGGATTTTTATTTATAATAAAAAATTACATTATAAAAATAATGACAAAAAATTAGTTAATTATAATTTGTATTTCTTTGTAAAATTCTTTCTAACATTGTGATATATCTACACATAATGACAGATAAATTATGTTAATTGTGGTTTAGATTCGGTGTTAATATTGATTTTCAATGTTTGATATTTGTAGTTATAATTTATATTTTTTAACTTTATTTAAAAAATTACTTAAACATAATTAGAAAAAAGTGCTAATTATAATTTAAATTTTTCATTAATTATTGAAAATATAAGTCTTTGACACGTAAAATATAAAAGTTTTAAGCATAAATCACTAGATAAATAACAGACAAAAATTATTAGGGTTTCAAAATGTGATCTAATTGACAGGTCATTTTTGATGAAGCTAGACGAACTTTTTTATTTTTTATTTTTGGTTTCACTGAGCCAACTAAAAAAAATTACTTGTCACACATCATTCCCAATGCAAGTAAAAAAACAATTATACGAAAGGTGTATATTAAAAAATAATTTTGAGTTTAGATTAATGAGAGTAATTATTTTCGGGTTAGGTTTAGAGTGGTTTTCCCTCTCTTTTCCTCTATCCACCCTTGCCCGGCCCTATGTTTGATTATGATCCATGCAAGTCGCAACAGAAAAGAGCAGGTCTTGCCCTTACTTATATTGAGGATGTGAAGGTTAACAGAATAAAATGTTAGTTAAATAAAATCATAATTAAAAAAATCGAAATTGTTGAGGGGCTTTAATGAGTCTTCTTCAAAGCAGATGACAATCTTCCTCAAATTTTGTGAGTGAGAATGTGGCAGAAAGTGAGATAAAAAGGACTAACAGCATATGAATATAAAATTCTCCTACCTTTCAAGATTTGCTACTTTTCTCCGTATTTTTTGAATTAATTTAAGTAAAAAGATTATAAAAGAGAACACTGAAATTAGTACTTGTATATATAAATCCAAAAGGCCCAGGGATTCAATCACCATATGGTGGGGTACCATCATTGTTTCTTTCCCTAAAATAGCTTGAACGGAATTTGCTTCCCCATCCATCCGTCTTAGCGTGGTGAACACTGAACTCGGGTATAAGATTCCTGATTATAGACAATTTTTGCTATCCCTATTTATGATAATATATTTAATTATTTATATACATAATTACAAATAGAGATGTCAAATGACCTAGGTTGTGGTTTGTGGTGAGAACTGAATTTTATATAATTTATGACTTAAAACATTTTAATTCAGTTCAATTCATTAGGTGACCTAAGTTAGGTAGGTCAAACATGTGGATCTATTTATTTATTTTAAATATATTTTTATTTTAAATAATAAAAACTAAATATTAAAACTATTAAATTTTAAAAACTTAAATTAAATTTTTTAAAATTGTAATTAAACTTTAAAATAAGCCAATTTTTTAAATGCATTTTTAATTACTTTGAATCACATATATTAGATATTAAAAATATAAAACTTAAAAAAATTAGACTAAACTTTTGAAAAGAGTAAACTAAAGCTTAAAAATAAATAAAAAAAAATTAACAAGGTCAAACCAATCTTGCCCACCTAAATCTTTATTCAAAATAAACTATTAAATTATTGATCCATCCTACTCTATTTGCTGGACTGAAGTGGGCTGACTCATTGGATTGGACCCATTTGGACACCCCTAACTACAAAGACAGAAAGCAAACTTCGTAAATTGATATAGAACGATCACATGTGAACAGAATCATCCTCATCCAAGTGCCTGCCAAGATGATTCAATATCCAACCAATAATTACACTTAAGACAAGAAACAAAGCTAAATTACAAACATAACAAAGAGAAAAAGCATTTTTATATGTTTGATTACAGGAAAAATATGCTTTTTCATCTACAGTGCTAAAGTAGTATATAATGGCCAACTGTAAAACTTTGTTCCGAAGTGAAAATCTCAGAGTCAACCAAGGAGACAAATTTGTGTTCTCACAAAGCTTGGAAGCCGCTTTGCTATCTTGGCCTTCAGCCTTCAGCCTTCAGTGACGTTCATATCAGACAATTCATCAATTCCCAATTTTTGCAGAACCATCTTTTCTTGCCTAGCATCTGTTTTTTTGGTGCAGTTAAGTATTTATGTTATAGTCGAAGCAAATCAAAGTACTATATAGTATATACAGAACACGCAGCATGCATCTTAATCCTAAATGAAACATTCAACACGCGGTTCTATCACAAACAATTTCGATGATTGGTTGAGAACATTTTTAGATAGGCAAATATACAAACAAATAATTGACTTTCACCTTCATTTTGTCATAATTATTCCTCAAAATCTTAAACAGATCCAGAAAGTGCACATAATTATATTCCAGATATAATAGAAAATATATTAAAAATTAATATAATCTTTACTGGGATATAATTACAGGGGGGAAAAAAAAACTCCATCAAACAGACTTGTATCAGCAGTGACCACTGCTGTTTAATTCTTCAATCAGGTGAGACTCCTGGTACTCTATTTGAAAGCAACAGAAAACTGGACCTGAAACTTGCAATGTTCATGTTGATAGGATTCACATCCCTAAGCTCCAAAACCCACAATCTCTACACACACATTGTTTCAAGGCAGCCAAATGTCTTTCAACTTAGGCAAAGTAGAATACTTAAAAAGAACACATCAATTTTGCAGGGTAAACTATATTATGTTCTTATCATTCCAATTTTATTTGTTTTTAGTAACACTATCTAATTTCATTTTATAACAAGAAATATTTTTACACACAATTTATGTAAAACTACATAATGCAAAGAAAGATAGCAAGGATACATTCCTGATCAGGGTTTTCAGTAAAATTGGAATGCAGGGCATCCCCAATGCAATCCACAATAGCAGAGGTGGTCATTGAGGATTCTATACATAAAATGGCTGTGACAGCATCTAATCGAGTCACCTCATCTCTGAACATCAACCTTGCATGAGCTGTGACATTTAAGGATTCAAAATACATAAGAGGAGGAAGGGAAGTTGACAAGTTGAGTTTTACCATGGTGTCAATCACATACCTTGAGCTAGGCGTAACAAACTTTCCAACATGCGAACAGTTGTCCTAGCTACATGGCAAATAAATAAACTGACATATATTGATTTAAGCATTAAACTAATTTTTAAAAGATGTCTTTCGGTGAAACCTGCATTGTGAGTTCCGGATTTCCTTTGGAGTTGATAATAACTTGAGATAACTATCTCAGCCTCCCTTGTAAGGACAGGTTTGAAAGTTTCTTTCACGTAGTGAATATACCTGCAGAATTTTCTACATTATTACAAGCAACCAAGCATCTCTTACACATCAATAGTTGAATCATAAAGTTCGAGGATCAGATTTCATTTGAAACACAGTTCGTTTGGGCAAAAATGAGAACTCAACAGAAATTTATTTTTCTTCCTGCAGGGTCAGTTTTGTTTCTTACTTGTCCTAAAAGGCAAAAACTTGTTTTATCCTCGGTCCTACTTATTGAAATAAATTTGAAATGACTCAAACCAAAATTTTGGTAGTGTTAACTTCATAGAGAGAAAATGAATTTAGATTCTACATCACGTATTTGCTAGTAGACTTAAAAGATCGTCAAGACTTGAGACATCATTCACAACCCTTGTTCTTTATCTGCTTAAAAAAATGTTTTCTTTTCGTGTCATACAAGTCTGAAGGATACTTCACCTCTTGAGTGTAGGAAGAGGCCAGATACTTGCTAGATCCTCATCTTGCCCAGCTCTATCTGGTTCTGCCTGGATGCTAGCTGTTAAGTAATGTAATTTTGTAATCATAATGAGCTGTAAAGCATAGTACGTGGATCCATATTACCTCATTAAGAATATGAGATGAAACTACTGCGTCCCATTCAGGATTCTTTGTATCCAAGAGCACTAGGACTATATCAAACCTGCTTAACAAGGGACCGGAGAGTGTAGTGTTGACAGATAGAGCTAAGTTGGGTTAAGTAAGACAGTTATTAACTTGGATAGTAAATTAAGCAGCATTAATTGAATCGTTGATATGCAACAACATAACACAGAAATGAACAGGAGTGCAAGACTGAATTTAAATTAAGGATGTTGGCACATCATATATGCCCCTGACCTAAGTGATACAAGTCAGCAATTGGGATAACTATGTGACATCAATTATAAATGTTTTTTTTTTATTTTTATTTTGGGTGGAATTAGAAATGATTTTAAACTAATATATATTCTGACTGAAGTGATACGTTGATCAGGATCATAATGTCCCTTAGGATTGGTAGCACCAAATACTGTTGTTCTAGTGCTGAGTGTTGTTACAAGACCAGCCTGGACAAAGCAAGCAGGCAAGAGAGTTAAATATGAGACAATTAATCAGTAACCATGCACCTACCATAGCAGTCAAGATGAAATGAAAATAAATTCCAAAAGACAATGAATAAATTAAATAGTAGACAGAAAGTGGCGATTAATTCAGGTGCACATGACAAAAAGATAGAATATTTGGATGTCATTTAAAACATGCTAATGAATTACTAGTAGAGTATAAATAAAGACACTGTCATTGTATCTTAAAATGTCTGGTCCCACAAGCCTAACGGACCAATAGCTTACACTTCAAATTACCCAATGGTAAGCATCAAAATTAGTCTTTAAACAGACATGCTTATTCTGATTTATTGAAGTGAAGATTTCATACATGTGATCTGTGAATTATGTAAGATGCTAAATATAATGATATTGTTAATAAAATGAAAAACATGAAAGATATTATAGGACAAACATTCCATTTATTACATGCTTGAGTTACTCAATTGTATAGCAGATTTGTTGGACTTCTGAACACCAGAAAGAGTGCAAATTAGAAGGTTTGTCGCATTGTCAATGTTTTAACTAGCAATATATCTGATTGACACAAATAAATCATGAAAAAAAAAAAAAGCCACCCTCACCTGTCTTTTATGTTAACAATTGATCACCTCGTTATAACCTAATTTTTGAATAAGTATATCAATGTCAAATGACAGGATTATGTGTTTGACATTGTGATTTTTTTACTAAATAATAAATAGAACTACCAGGCATGAAGAATGCAAATAAAAGATAGACTCGCATATAGAAGAAAGCTAAAGTTTATGCAGGTTTTACATAGCATGAATCAAATGTTCTACCTTGGCAACACTTATGGTCTGCTGCTCCATGGCTTCATGTATGGTTGCTCTGTCATGTTCCCTCATACTGCCAAACACAATCAATCTTAATTTCATAACAAATGCCAACATGCTAGAGATTCATACACTGACATCTGACTTTAAGATCCTCAATATTTAAAAATTTATCACTAAGACCACCAACCCACTTAAATTACGGAAGTTACAAAGTGGTGGAAAAGTATAATCTATAGATGTGGTTTTGAGGCCCTCTGTTTCAACACTTAAGATACATGAACACAGTTAGAGTTTGAAGATTTGCTGAAATGATTGCATCTTATTGCATAGACACTTAGCACCCATTTTCTATATATATATATATATATATATAAGAAAAAAAAATATGTGTAGTTTTACAAACACTGGATTGTCCTAAGTAAAACTAGGTATACAAGTGATATCTACGGAGCCCCACCTGTCTAGCATGAACCACGTGGTAATGCATGCTGTATGACATAGCAATCATATTATCAAAGCATAACCAACTTGGGCTATGAAAATTGCATTCTCAAATAAACTATCACCTAAATAACATCTGATATTCCGAAACAACAGCCTTGGACCAAAGAACTATTTCAACAGATCAACAGACTTCAACAAAGAATCCTCCAAGATAAACAATAACTCTTGAGAATCAAAACAGTGATGATAATAATAATTCCAAGTACAAAATAGTCTTTGTCAATAAAAAGATAGATAAATACTAGCAACTCAAGTATCTATGAAAAAATGGGAACAAAAAACTTGGTACATAAGCTCTCTTCATTTTTTAATTTCCGAAAAATAGCATAAAAGTAAAGCAAGAACCTCAAATGTCTCCACTAAAAGGCTCACCTATCAAATTCATCTATGCAGCACAACCCACCATCTGCCAGAACAAGGGCTCCAGCTTCCAACATCCATTCGCCTGGAGATCAAATGAAATTGACCTTGCAATTAGTACAGTATACTGACTCAAGGAAGCTAGTCAGGTTTATCCATATTAAAATTTGCATGACTAAACAGCATGAGTTTTATGTCTTATGCAATAGAAGTCCACTTAAATTGATGTTTTACATTTCAACAATCACTTTGTCATATTTATAATCAAACAATAATAAATGACCAAAGAGGCAAGTTTATGGATACTGAGTGTAAACTAAACATGGTTTTCTTGAACGTGCTGGAAATCCAAAAACTTCCAAAAGCATACATAACCAAGAAACACAACCACAATGATTATAAAAGTAATTGAACCTATCAATTTTTCCATTTTCAGCATTTAAAGACATTGTTCCAAAGAAGTTAGGGTTGCACTAGGTAATTGAACATAAAAATGTTAAAATAAATAAATTCCTATCATCTTAACTGAAGATAACTTTATTAAACCAGTTTGTATAACAAACCGAATGAGATGAAAAGCAGAACTACAAACGCTACTAAGGAATGAATAAAAAAAAGTTTTTCTGTGAATTCCAACATAAGTAAAGCCCTAGGAAAATTCACCTCCATCCTTCACTGCAGTAACAGTCAATCCCGCACTTGTGCTTCCCAAACCAGTGGTAATTACAGATCTATTGCTCAATTTTGCAGCAAATTTCAAAAACTGTGATTTTCCAGTGCCTATGGAAATGAAAACAAAATGACAGTAAGCAAAGAAAATTTGTTTTACTTTCATAATAAGTATTGACAGGAAATTTAACTCACAGTTGAAAATGTGTAATATCAGGATTTAGTTGTTTAAGAGAGGCACTATATAGTTATAAATGAATTAACAAGACAACTTAAGACGACAGAGTCCGTACTCAAGTCCCAGGATATAGGTTAAGGCACTTTCATAGTTTACAGAAACTTCCTAACATAAAGTGTGACATAAAAACACTTAGATGCCATATTAACTTCCTATTTAGTGAGTATGCATAACAATATGAGTTAATTGAAAAGTCGATAATAAATTAATAATATTAAAAAATCAACAACAATGAATAACAATAATAATGATGATGGTAGTGGTGATGATGATGGATCACGTACCAGGATCACCAACCAATAGTAAGTGGGACTCCCCTCGCACCCTCGTTCCAGAGGCATGGACATGTTGCACGCCTCCAATAAGTGTTAATGCAACTAATTGGATAAGCAAAATAAATGAATACTTTAAACAAGGATATCATCATGCTTCAAAAGTAAGAATAACTCAAGTAAAAGGTAAACAAAGAAAACCAATCTTTCTAATTTAGCAAAGGTATAATAATATCGGGTTCAAGAATGTTAGGGACTGGATAGTATGGGATGTCTAAGTCCCACATTGGGTAGTATGGGATGCTTGATGGGGTACTTAAGTAGTTTGGTTCTTCCCCCTTAACAGCTAGCTTTTGAGGGTGGGTTCCCCAAGCTGTTTAGGTACCTAACATTGGTATCAAAGCCAGGTTGTCGATGCACCGGAGAGGGCTACCTACGAAGGGGCTGACCGGAAAGGCCGAGTGAAGCGTCGTAGAGTGCAGCCGCCGGGACGTCGGCTCTCAAGGGTGGTGCTATGTTAGGGACTGGATAGTATGGGATGTCTAAGTCCCACATTGGGTAGTATGGGATGCTTGATGGGGTACTTAAGTAGTTTGGTTCTTCCCCCTTAACAGCTAGCTTTTGAGGGTGGGTTCCCCAAGCTGTTTAGGTACCTAACAAAGAACATATCCTTCCATTCTTTCCAATTTAATGACAAAGCCAAAAAAGAATTCCTAATCCTAAGTAGTTAAGGTTATACAAATGAATCCTCAATCAAAAAGAATGAGGAAATCTACACAGAACTTCCTTTGCCCTTCTGAATCCTGTCTAGAACAAATATCTTCATTAAACTACTCAACAAGTATGTATTTCCTTGTAGCTTCTCACAATAACCTTCTTGTCCCCTCCCATCCCAAAGCACTAAGGCATTTGCATTTTTTTGTTTAATATTTTAATCAGCTTGGAATAGTGGAATAAGTACATTCCATAAACATCAGGGAATAACATCAGACTATTCCCTAGAACCATCTACCCTTTTCTCAAATTCTGCTATGAGGTGAGCCACTTTGTTGCACAAGTGATCTACAGAAAGGAACAACTTTCAATAGCTTTACAATGGAGAAGAATATCATTGATGAGCATATGAAGATAAGAGGGGCCAATCTCCTCTTTGTCCAAAGCATCTGTTATAATTCTTGCATCACATATGCATTATGTTATCTCAAGTTCTCAACAAACTTAATTTTGTGTGTGTGTCTGTGTATGTGTGTGTGTGTATATATATATATATATATATTTTGATACAAGGTAAAAGAAAAAAAAAGATATATTGTAAAAAAGAAAATTGAAAAGAAAACAAAATAGAAGGCAGACATAGGAGGAAGAAACAAAAGGATGTTCAACTTAGTATAACATCAAGTCCCACACCGGCCAATTGGAAATATAGCCTCCTACATTTTTCAATAATAGTTGTTGTGGAGCACTCAGGACTAAGCAACTGAATGGCTAAAATCCTAAAAGCTTGGTGCTGGGGCTCACCTGCATAGTTAGGTTTTAAGCATTTTTTTATTCTTTTGACCAGATAGAAGTCGGTTCTTTTGACTGGTTTGAAAAAGGTTCTCCAGTTTTGGTAAAAAATTGACAGGTTAATCTGGTTCAGGACTGGTTCAGTTGCAAGATGGTCCATTTAAGCAACTTGGACTGGACAGATGGCATGTGCACTGGTTGAACCATCCGGTTTGCTCAGAGTCTTAAAACAGTAGTTAGGAAGAAGTCCAAAAATGATTTTATTAATATCTCTAACACATTCCTTCAAACTAAACCTTTTAAGCTTGAAGTGTGAGCAAAGCATAAACCTGTGATACCCCGTCTGAAATTTTAATTTTAATTATGAAGAAGGTGGCAGTGTTTAGGGGAAGTGGGTACTATCTGGCTAACTAAGCTCTTTAATGAGATTTTAAGGTCCAAGAAAATGCCGGAGGAATGGAGAAGAAGTACTTTAGTGCCTATATACAAAAACAAAGGAGACATCCAGAACTGCGCAAACTACCGAGGGATTAAGCTTATGAGTCACACTCTAAAATTATGGGAAAGAGTGATTGAACGTAGGTTAAGAATGGAGACGAGTATTTCGGAAAATCAATTTGGATTCATGCCAGGGTGATCAACTATGGAAGGTATTTATCTGCTAAGAGAGTTGATGGAAAGGTATCGGAGTAAACAAAAAGACTTGCATATAGCGTTTATTGATTTGGAAAAAGCTTATGATCGAGTACCAAGAGTGGTGCTCTGGAAAGCCTTGGAACAGAAAGGTGTACGGGTTGCATATATTAGAGTTATAAAATATATGTATGAGGGGGCTACAACTAGTGTGAGAACGTATGGAGGGGAAACTAGAGACTTCCCTATTAAGATTGGCCTATATCAGGGATCATCGTTGAGCCCTTATTTGTTTGACTTGGTTTTAGATGTTCTGACAAAACATATTCAAGAAGAAATTCCTAAATGCATGCTTTTTGCTGATGATGTTGTTCTCATAGCAGAGTCAAGGGAAGAGATTAATGTTAAACTTGAGTTATGAAGAGCTACTTTGGAATCGAAGAGTTTTCGTCTAAGCAGGAGTAAGACAGAGTATATGCATTATAAGTTTAACAAGCGACAAGCTAGAAACGAGTTGGAAGTTAAAATTGGAGATAATGTTGTATCACAAGTGTCAAAGTTTAGGTATCTAGGATCTGTTATACAAGATGACGGTGAAATTATTGGTGATGTCACACATATGATACAAGCTGGGTGGTTAAAGTGGAGAATGGCATCAGGAGTTGTTTGTGATCGGAAAGTACTGGATAAGCTCAAAGGAAAGTTTTATCGTACTGCTATAAGACCTGCGATTTTATATGGGAGCGAATGTTAGGCGATGAAAGGACAACAAGAGCATAAAATTGGAGTAGTGGAGATGAGGATGTTGCGTTGGATGTGTAGTGTCAAAGTTTAGGTATCTGGGATCTGTTATACAAGATGACGGTGAAATTATTGGTGATGTGACACATATGATACAAGCTGGGTGGTTAAAGTGGAGAATGGCATCAGGAGTTGTTTGTGATCGGAAAGTACCGGATAAGCTCAAAGGAAAGTTTTATCGTACTACTATAAGACCTGCGATTTTATATGGGAGCGAATGTTAGGCGATGAAAGGACAACAAGAGCATAAAATTGGAGTAGTGGAGATGAGGATGTTGCGTTGGATGTGTGGTCATACAAGAAGAGATATAATCCGTAATAATCGTATACGAGGGAGAATTGGAGTGGCACCTATTGAGGAAAAAATGACTGAAAACCGTTTAAGGTGGTTTGGACATGTTCAGAGAAGACCATTAGAAGTGCCAGTAAAGAGAGTTGAGCAGATGGTTTGGAGCCCTGTGAAAAAAGGTCAAGTAAAACCAAGAATGACACTTAAAGAGGTTATTGAGAGGGATCTTCTGGTAAATGAAATCCCTAAATAGTTAGTCATTGATAGAGCTCAATGGCGTCGGACGATCTATGTAGCCGACCCCACCTAGTGAGATAAGGCTGTTGTTGTTGTTGTTGTTGTTGTTGTTGTTGTATGAAGAAGGTGGCAAGATCAAACTCTTGACTTCTTGGTCAGACAGAATCAAGAAACATCTCATTCCCAAAGCTTAAACTGGTGTTTCATATCTGGGCATCCTAGTTTCTCAGTTAATTGAAAACCAATTTACAAAAAAATTGAGCTTACCATATAAATAAAAAACAAAAAATCCACACCCCTCATATTATTTTTTTTATTGAAAAGGAAATATTATTGAGGAAGAGAGAAGGATACAAAGAAAAAAGAAAACAAAACAACAAAAGAGGACTAGATATCATCCTAGAAAAATAAAAGACAAGAACAAAACCAAAGCAAGAGCCTAAAAATAACTCTAATACATCAAAGCCCTCCAATCCTTAAGAGCATCTTCGATATACACCCCCTTAAAACACCCCTCATATTATTTACATCATGTACAACACATAAATTTTAAATTTTTCATATTTACCGTACCCGAACATTTTATAATTAAGTTTCCATGCCCTTGGAAAATCAAAATTATCATATACCTTGCAGCAGCTAAGTGTTAGGAGAAGGCATATGAATTGTTTTATTAATATTTTTAACAATCTCTTACTTGAAAGATATAACTTTATAGATGGAAGAATATATGAATCATATGTAACACAGCATCATAGATAACCTTCCAAAAAAGTTTTAAAAAAATTTCATTGCATTTCATACACCATCCTACCAATGTTATATAAGCAGGTAATAAGCTAACTTCAGACACTGATGTTCTTTAAAATATATTTTCATTTCACCATTCTTAACTAACTAAACTCGTAGTCCTTCTCACACTCTTGTTAAATTTACACTTGCTACCCTAGATCCTATATCTGTTCTTCAAATTTCTTGCTTAACCCACAACTTAGTCTTGAAAAATAGTTCAAGGATAACCATGCATCAAGGAACCTCACAGTAGATATATTTTTTTAAGTCAGCATTGAAAAAGATAACTCAAAGAAAATTCTTGATAAGAATATATTCAAAACTAAACTGGATTGCGATGGTTTTTTAACATGGATATGAAATATCAAAAATAGCCATGACATCCTTAAATTTTTACCTGCCAGCTTGACAGTGAAGAGTCCAAACATTTGTGGGCAAATTCCTTGTAAAATGGCATTCCTCCCTGGATCAATATGAAAAAGTCAACTCTCAAACATAACTTATAAATTCCCAGTCTATTTTTATAATTGTTAATCAATTAATCTGGTGGCACCCGGGGGGGGGGGGGGGGTTGTGGGGTGTGGAGGGGGGATGGGGGATGGGGTCATTTTGAGGTGATGGATGGGCTTCCCCTTTATTTGCAGTCCAGTTTCTGAAATAATAGTGGAAGAAGCATTCCCCAAAGAATTAGAGAAATAAAATTAAATTATACTTGTAATACCACACTATAACATGTAAGCCAGAAGACCACCTTTTAAGGGGGCATCTTTAAAGCAGATCCAGAACTGTTTGAATTTCAAAACAATATCATCAGGAATATCGATGTCTGCCTTCATTTCATTTGTTCTCCTGGCAGCAAGAAGTAAGCAAAAATGTTAGGGATTAAGCTGGGCATTTTTTTCTTTTCTTCCATCCAAAAGATGCAAATGTTGGCATTTCAACCTCAGGTATCACTAGATTGTTGATGTATTATGGGGAAAGGCTTAGGACTATATGATTATATATTTTGCACTTGACTGGCGATAAGAACATTACTGATTAATGCCAAATACTAAAAGGTTTTATCTGCTTTCATTCTTGTAAATCAAACACTCTGAGAAGAAATTCTCTTTTCACCTTACATGGTTGGCTATTAACACAGGATCCAGGTCACAGCGCACATCTTTCAATTCTGGAGACCACTTTGCTGTTAAAACCCCAGTGACAATTACATCATCTGCAAGGGATAAAAGAAAAAAATAAACGCCCCCTTTCACTTAAAGGATATATATTTAATAAAGACCTACAATTATTATTGCATTTGAATTCATCAATAACACAACAGTACACTATTATTACATAAAATATAATTTTAAAATGAAATGCTTAATATAATTTTAAAAAGAAATGCTGCTTGTGTATTTCTTTTCCTTCAACCAAGTAAGATCACTTGTCAATGTTCTCTTCCAGCACTGTTTCTTTCACCTTATTGTAACTGAGCATTAATCTTTTTGAGAACTGTTCCTAAAAGATTTACATCTGCTAAACAATAAAAAAAATACAATTAAATTTTTCCAACTGCTTTTATTATCCATTCTCTCATAGACCACCTACTCACATGGCATGGTTAGGGTCTTACAAAGAGTTCCAGTATCACAAAACAATACCTGACTTTCTTATGTGAACTAAAGGCCCTTTTATATAAATTCCACTCTTGTATGTAATCCAATCATTTTTTAGACAACGGAAAATTTGCTATTAGAATCGAAAATGTAGATACCCCCAGCTTTAACAATGTCAACAAGATCATCCTTCAAGATGACAAGAATTGAACGAGGAATTGCCCCAACGCCAAGAACCTCCGTACTTTCTTGGATTTTTATCTCTTGATAATCATGGCATACTATAGTATTATCTACATACTGGAATTTTGTGCCTCCACAGGGCTTGGATCCCTGACATTAAGAGCAGAAAGAAAGAAATAACTGACATTTCTTTAGGTAAAAAAGAATGAAACAAAACAACAAAAATACCAAATTAGAGAAGTTTTGAGTTCAATTAAGGTCAGATAGCAATAAAAATGAAAGAAATAATAAATACTAAATGAACTCAATAGCCACTGGGGACCTAGAATTTAAAGGATAAAAGATCCAAAAATAATAGCTTCCCGTCTACAGCTGAACATATGTTGACCAAGAAGTCCACAGATATTGCAAGGAACTTCATGTTGTGCAAGCAAATTCTAATGTGATAATTAGATTATGTTCCGTTTTAATATATGACTATACATAGTGATTTCAAAAACTGTAGACAACTGCATTTATGTTAAAAACATGAAATACTAGAGGAAAATATGCAAGACACAAACTTTGGGAAAGAAGAGAAGGTACCTGAACTTGGCAAATTGATGGTAGAGTTATGGAGTTTCGTGCTTCCACCTCAGGATAAACTAGGAAGCTGCACATATATATTCAATAACCGATAATCAAAAAATTAGACATGAGGCGTTATGTTACATAAAACCCTCCAGATTAGGTAATAAAGCCAAGAAAAATGTAAAGGAATACAAATAATAGCAATGTCAGATCAATGAAAAACTGAATGATTTCAAAATAAGACATTTGATGCCAACCTGAGGATAAATTTTAGGTCAAACTATGTCTTCCACCCTTTGAACTAAAGGGTAATTACAAAGATAGTACATGAACTTTAAAATACAACAAAATGCCTCCCTGAACTTTCGACTAAAATGAAAATGTTAAATCTTAGTTATATTTAATTGCAAGCCACATGATCCTTATGTGTCTTTGATATTTGCATTTTCATCCCAACCCAATGCCAATTTGTGAAGATTGTTTAAACAGCGATGCAACCTCCTACGCTTAATTTTAACTAAAATGCAAAATTTTCATTTTAGTAGGGTTTTTGTTAAATTTTGAAGTTCATGTACTAATTTTGTAATTAAGCCCTAGTTCAAGGAGATAAATTGTACCTTCCCCTAAATTATATAAAATTGAATAAAAGAAAAACTAGCCATTAAAAAAAATCCTAACAAGGGAATATATAGGGGTTTGAAATTATATAAAATTAAAATGGGTCCATGCATTATAATACACAGCGAACCAAGCAAGCAAAGGTCAAACCTCTTCTTGCACTTCGAGCACATGTATTCCCTCTCTCCTTCATGCATTTTTATTGCTCCAGACCTGATTACTGTCCCTTTGATAGTTAGAAGAATTCCCCGGTGCTTCACTCTAACACGTCCTATGCTTGGAAAAGTCTCTGATTACATTAAAACACAGACACCAATTAACAGTCAGCAGAAAACAGATTTAAAAGCTCAAAAAAAAAAAAAAAAAAGCTAACAAGATGAAAATTTTGAATTTGGAATGAATAATAAGTCCATGTCCATATTTTATGAGGGAATGAACTGCAATAAAAAAATCAATAAATTTTTTTGTTGTCCTTAACAAATAAATTGATTTATCAACAATTTTCTCATGGGGTACTTAATCAAAATGCTCACAAACAGCTGTTCAGCAAAATTGAGTAAAAGGTTCAAACAAGCTTGACAATTTGAAAGAAGCAAACCAGGGCATTCCAATGGAGAGCCACTTGTATTAATGCGGACATGAATCAACTTTTTCTCAACCCCATTATTGTCTGCTCCTGATTCTCCCAATATGATTTTCTACATACCCCAGCCAAAAAAAAAAAAAACGCAAGTGAATTTCCCTCTTCACTTCTTCCAAAACATAAATATATGTTTAAATAAATACATAAAAAAATTTCATGATTATGATTTTGACTGGAGCTAGCTTACATGAGCCCAAACAGCAGCCTTGTCGAATAGTTGTAAATATGTGGAGGGTTCGGTGAAGATGAGGTGGGCAAGGTGAGGGTCATCATCCATCAACTCTGCGAAACTTAAGAACACAAAAAGATTTCAATTTCAGAGGCAGATATTCATAAAAGAAAAAAGTGATTAATTGAAAACGAGGAATAAAATGTAGAATTTAGGAGGTAAGGGCGGCGTACTCGACGAAGAGAGGGTAATGAAGCTTGGAATCTGGGGACGAAGCGATAGAGCGGAGCTGGTCAGAGTGGTGGCGTATGAGAAAACTTGCCATAGGCTTTTCCCAGCAACTTGGATCGGTGATGTCTTCACCGGCGTCCATGGCTAAGCGCGCAAAGCAGCAGTGGTCGGTAATGACGATGGGTTTTGGCGCGAAAGACGTTATATAGGACGTCCAAAGGTCAGAAATGTCAATTCGTGGATTTATTTATGACTTTTTTATTTCGGAAAATATTTTAAAATGTATTTTTTAAAATATTTTAAGAAATTGTTGAGATCCACATATTCATGAATTTGTGTGGAATAATATTATAATAGTGGCATAATATTTTGTTTATGAATGAATACTCATATAGACTCACATATTCTCTATTCATTAAATATTGTGTTTAGTACACAATAGTTATTTGATTGATATGGACCACACATGAATTAATGAAATTTACGCTAATCAAATGATTCTCATTAGTCAAACAGAAGTCCAACAAGCGAAGTACACACCTTATGTGATGTTTTGTTATCCTATCTTGTGAAGGATTAAAATCTAATTCGTAGAAATGTAATAAAAGATCATGTGCAATGAGGTATAAAAAATTAATATGAAATAACAAGATTTAATTATAATACATCAGGAAAGCTCAAATTTGTATAAGTTTACACCCACACATATTAATGTTCTTAAAATTAGATATTAGTCTATTTGTAGAACTTATTTTTAATGTTTTACATAAAAATTAAATATAAAAAATAAAAAATAATCGTAACATAACAAAATAATGCATGAATATATAAACAAAAAGTTATAGTTCATAAACCATGAAAATGTAAAATCAAACCTTTAAAAAAAAATCATAAGCAAATGCAGAGTAAAATGAAAATTTGAATCTAGACAAGGAATTATTAATTTTACAAAGGGTTAAAAATGACTTCTAATTTGATTATACAATTAGTATTATTTTAAATAAGAAAAATGATATAACTATTGAACTAGTTAGTTCAATTTGAGTTTTATGTATTCGTGAATAGATGGACTTCATTTTACCATTTTTATTTCATTGTTCAAATGCTGATGGTATAAAATGTAATAACTAGATGTATTTAACAGACATCAATTTGTTTTTGACAATTGAATTTTCATGTCATAAAATAGACATAATTGTCCAAAATTTCTAAAACTGCACACTCTTCTTTGAATGCAAAACTTGTAACCTTTTTTTTCCGCGAAAAAAAGTTTTACATATACTAATTCTTCTATACAAATTCAAATTATTTCTCCATATTGAGTACCTTCCACTCTTATACCCAACTCAAATGATGTCACTCTGGCGTCATCATCACAAGAGCTCACCTCGGAGGACACTTCTCTCAGATGAGGATTGGGTAGATACAGTTTTTATCATGATCCTCTGCAGTTTCGGGAGGAATTGCAAAATTTAGTGCTTAAATTTGGATTGTTCATTCTAGATCGAACAGTTTCAATCAAAGAAAAACAGTTTAGATTTGAGGACCGGCTTTGCATTTGTCGCCAGAACTACAGAGAATCTAGGTTTGTTTTTACCTGAAAGGTGCTATGTCCCTATAGTCCACTGTATGATCATAGGTGTCATCAAAATCTCTATATTCTGGACGTTGCTGTTTTAGTTTCTCAAATATTTCATCAAGGGATCCTGATGACTGTGAAGCAAGAGCAGAAGCAGGAGCACTGCTTTCGTGAGCATCACTTATAGGAAGGAATCTCTTGGACCTTAAACTAGTAAGTCCATTCTTCATAGATTCCCATTTTGAGGCTAGTTTACTTAATGTTGGTGAAGTGGTGTTCTGAGAACCAGTCACATCATTTGTCGCTCTTCCCCTGGACAAATCGTTTTCAGACACGTGTTCATCCAAGGTTGCCTTCAAGGACACATACTTTTTGCTGCCAAAATTTCTGCCCTTGTCACCTTGAAGGTCTTCATCATATGATTTAAGTTTAGCATTATTTGTGTCTTCCATTTCGGCAAGTTGAATGGCATTCTGTTCCTGAGCATTAAGAGAGAGAAAAATGAGAACAAAGCAGGAAACGCGTTAAACAACAGTAGCCTCAGAATTTAAGGCTACTTCAACAACTCTAAGTTCATCAAGTTATTGATTGCTCTTAGTTCAGCAGCACAAGGCATCTTATCTTCATAGAACAATTTCTTATGTATTACTCTAAACTAATAAGCCAAAGTCCACGAATTGTTTTACTTATAATTTCTAATTTGCACCTTCACATGAAAGTGTCTTTGGCTTGAAGTGTTGACAAATATATGGTCACCCTATTTTGTGTAGAGCCTTGATCTTAATAGGTTTGTTTGGGAGGACGGGGTGGGATGGGAACACTATCAACACTATTGTTTGGATGGTTAAACACAACCTTAATTTTATTTTTTAATTTATTCCTTCACTCTTCCCTCTGATAAGTAAAGTTTCATAGGTGTTTGTTATTAAGTTTCCCAATAGATACATGATATGTGGAGAAAATTTTTGACACATTCAATCATGTTATGCTAAACTGTAAAATATATTCATATGTTTTTACCAATAGAACCTGAATTAAAGCACTTAAACACTAACCTAATTTCTTCCTTTAAAAGGAAATATACACAAGTATGGTATTAGAAATTTCACCGTTAAAACCTACTCCACTCCATTAGTGAAATTGCTGCTTCAAACAACGGGGAATATGTTACCATCCCTTTTTTCATTCAAAATAAAGTGTTTTCAATCCCACCCCATTAGTGACCATCCAACTGCACTTTCTTCAAACTCCCAAACAAGCCCTAAAAGAATTGGGATGACAAGAATCAGACATTTGACACTTAAACATAAAAGGCTCTGATACCGTGTCAAGGATTACTACTCAACAACCTAAGAACTTACTTGAAGACCTGTAAATATAAACTTTAGGAAATTTAAACATGACAGTATGAATGAATTTTGAAGTTGAAATGTTGTCTAAGATGAAAAGAAATTTAAAAGCCAATGGATTTAAAGTTTGCATACCTGGGTTCTGCTGCTGGTGGACTCGAAATCAATCGTTGTGCTGAAACTCCTTGCTAATGGGAAAACATGCTCAGCAACATTGTGCCCTTGCTGGAGAAGAGAACGCTCTGAACAGAAAATGAAATATGTATCATAATAGAGGAGGTCATGAATCTCAATTGACAACAGATATGGTTATGGTCATCCAAAACTCTGTTGAAAGGGAAGCCTAGTCCTACACAGAACTAATCCATTGACTATCTAAACAATGCCAAATTTTTTAAGAATTAGATGCCGTCGATGCTTCGAAAAATGTTTGACTAAAACTCTATGGTAGTCCCTCACAAAAAGGGCATTTATTAATTTGACCCTTTGTAAAATTGCCTTCTCAATTTAGTCCCTCACATAAGGATATTTTTCAATTTGATCCATTGCAAATAAATGTTATCAATAACATCCTTCTGTTAATATATTATTAATAAATTAACAAATTTGACGTTGTGTAACATATTTTTTGACAAGATACTACTTAGTAACAGTTATTTTATATTAAAACAAAATTAATAGAAGGATATTATAGGTAACTATTTTATCTGTATGGACCAAATTTAGAAATAACCAATCTATGAGGGATCAAATCGAGAAATACCCAAAAGGTGAGGGAGCAAAATTAGAAGACAACTCTGTGGAGGACCAAAATAAGAAGCACCCTATCTATAATGGACAGAGATAAGGTTTTAGTGAAAAAGAGTTTATTCATACTGCTTCCTTCAATCTCTGACCCTAGCTGTGTTTGACTAGAAAATTCCCCTTATTGGAAGTTCTAAGTAGTTGGAACTTGGAAGGCCTTCAATTTTTTCAAAGAGGAGATCCTACACCATTTACTATAATCCTTTTTCTTCTTTAATACGTTTCTTCTTCATTGTACTCGTAAAAGAAAGTACTTAAACTTGTTGCAGTTCATGTAAATATTCAATGGTTCTATGCTAGAAAGATGGGATATTAGACTGTAACTGGTATACTCACCTTTCTGCAAGATTATTACTCCAGATGGGTCAAATCCATCCATATCTTCGGCATCATCCTTAACATTGAATATCTTCAAATTTCCAAAATAATTAATCAACCGGTTAAAAACATTGTTTGCTATTAGCAGGGTGTATACAACCATGATGATGGGGTAAATTTTGTTGAATCCTTTTCCAAAGAAAGGAACGGCGTCGTCAATATTTCCCATCCTCTGCACAAACATAAAATAATATTGGGTAAACTAACCTTTTTAGCTTTTTTTCTCTTGAGTTGAGGAAAGGAATCTATGTTGCTGTGCTTCTGTGTGAAAGCCAAGAATGATTGTCACTAATTAATAGTTTCAGTTGCTCCAAATAAATGAATCCGGATCTTCTCATGTTTTGGTTCCAATATGACCCTCATATTCTTCTTCTAGCCGTCTAATTGAAGTTGATCCTTCAATCATGTTATTTTTTTGACCTTATAAGGTATTTTTCTTTTTTACCTTCAATCGTGACCATTTATTCCAAAACATACAACTACGATGGAAGAACTAAGAGTCAGGTCGGCACCAAATAAATAGATGCACCGTTCCTAAGGTGCATAAGTCGTTTAGTTACAATCATTTCACAACAAAAATTTTGATATTATTATTCTCCTGGTACTAGAAACATTTCTCAAGTATTGTTAGAACTGTGAGCTTAAGTTGGTTGATAGCTTCAACAAGCATTAAAGTTGAAAGACAGACAGAGAGACACATGAACAACTTGAATCATTTGTTGAGCGTGACTGAGAACAACCGATTTTTTTACTCTGAATATGTCGACTAATTGTTACACTAGTTTACATCAAAATTCATAAGAAGACAAGGATGATTATGTCACAATTGAAGAGTTTATAGATCAGCAATTTCCTAACTTTCTTTAGCAGTGAGGCTTTTCCAATGCTTAAAGGAAGCCTTCTGTGATATTCATAACTGGAAAGAAAGAAAAAAGAAGAGAGAAATGTAATATATTTTTGGTTTTATATGAAGTGGGTCGTCTTCTTCATCATTACGTGCAGAAATAGCGCATGCAATAACAATGACTATATCAGAAATAAGTCTAGCTATGAACACCACAGTGATGGATGATATCATCATGATTGTAAAACAACGAATTAAGGGACCTACAATAGTAAAAGACCTTTTCAAAAATGGTTTTTGCACCACCATCAAGCTGAATGAGATTGAGAAAGTTGTACGAAATGGGAGGCGCATATCGAGCAACCATCCTACAAAATAAGTGACAAGCAAAGGCCAGTTATCTATAATAGTGGTAAACACTACATCAAAATATGAGAGAGAGAGAGAGAGAGCTTACGAGCATATCATGAGCAAATTAACAGAGCTTGTTTGTCTTGGTGTCAATGAGTAAAACATCAGCATTCCCATTTTGAACAAGGAATAATATGTACATATACACATATACATCAAAGGGATGAGAGCAACTAACTGGGGAAATGAAAAAATCCAATATTAGTTTTTCCCAAAAATGAAATAAATTAGTTCAGAGTCAGAGTAAAATAAATGGCTTAGTAATTTCAAAACCAATGATCTAGAGTTAATTATTAATTTGGTCCCCAAAAGATTTTCAGTTTAGTCTTGAAAAATTATTATTTTTTAATTTAGTCCTTTTTTTTTGTCAAACAACTTTAAACAACAAAAATTTTGAGATTTAATACTAGTAAATTTTGTGATTTAGCAGCAAAAAGAATCAAATTGAGACAAATGCAATTTTTTAAAAATTGAATTGAAATACTTAATCTTTCAAAGATTAAATTAAGAAAACTATAATTTTTCTGGGACTAAATCAATAATTTACTCTATGATATATGAGGCAAAGTCAAATGAAGCTGAAATTTGGCTCAAAGTTGTCTTTCATCAGTTTTTTCTGTCTATGTGCCTTGGTGAAAGGAGCAAAAAGATAACAGAGAAAACAGAGAACAGCAGAGGACAGGAGATCCTAAGAAACATCTCAAACACCAAAGGCAATTACAATTTGTAAGTAAATAGTCTATTCTACTTCTTGAATTTAGTGCATATTAAGCTCAATCTGGAAATCCAAGAGTTGAATAAGAATTATATGACGTACAAAAAAATGTATCCAGTCCTCACAGAAAATAAACAAACAAAGATCAAGTAAAATAAACTTATTTCTGATGACTAAGCTTGCATCTAGTACCTGCACAAGCACCTCTCGCCTTCCGGCAGCACGAATTAAGAGAGAGAAAAGGGATAGATCGACACCACTTGGTAGTATGGTAGCCTCTGCTAAAAGAATTGCAAATGACATGCACCCCAATGTAACAGCCAATGATCTCTCAAGTTGCTTCCTTAATATGCAACGCCACAGAAACTCTGTGATGAAGAATGCAAAAAAGAGTATTTGGAGTGATATGGATACTTAATTCTAGGTGCAATGAATATTCTAGGAAATGATAAAACTTCGAAAATGTTCAAATAATTAGTTTATTTTGGAATTATCTTGTTTATTGCATTTTGTAACTTGTTAAAGTAAACTACTTTCTGGAAAAGGTTCAGACTTCCACCATCATCATACACAAGTTGTCACTCAGAATGTACTCAACTAGAAGAACCATCTTTAGCTAGAGTAATTTAAACTTGCAAATTCCTCCACTCAAGGGAAGAGTTGATATGAAAAATAGAAAGGCTAAAGTCAATGGTAGGTTTAAGTTACTTCTCTGTCTTTCAGAATATAGTAAACAAAAAGTAAAATACAAGATACAGCACAGAAATTTTTTTACTGAACATACCAATTGTATCCAAAGATCGACCCAGTCTGCCAGTTCGTTCAGGCCTGAAGCAAGAAACATATTTCCTGCAAGACTGGAATGTTATTACTGGTTTTTCAATTAAAAAAAAGAAAAAAGAATCCTCTAGAAGATAGCATATGTCTAATGTTTTTATGAATTTTTTTTTTGTGGGTCTTAGGATTACTTTGTATTCTAATAAATTACTTTTTATCAAATAGTAAAAATAATTATTACAACAGTAAAACATAAAGAACTACTAGATATTTCTTCAAACATATAAACCCTGAACTAAAGCGTGGTATTTAAAATATGCAACAGTTATAGGTTAAGGGCAAACCATCCTGTATCTTGACGACGCTCATAATTTTTGATGGTATCCTCCAACTCAAGAGCTTCTAGGACAAACTTTATATATTCACTGCATAAAGCAAGTCAATGTCATTTACTACTGGGAAAAAAAAAAAAGAGACATTCATTCTTAAAAGAATGAGATGTAGGCCGAAAAATGGTTTGATTTCTAGAAATCAGGACACTCTCTAGTCATAAGCCATGAAGATCAGTGTCTACCTTCTATATCTGTAATATTCCTCCTGAGATCTTTTAAGGTAACGTCTTAATGCTGCCATTGACTTCTCATCGGTATCATGATCCATGTCACCTTCTCCTAGTCTACCACCCTGTGGTTTGAAGGAGGGATCCTCCTTCAACTAGAAAAAATAATAATAATTTATCAGCACCTCACAGGAATGGTGTATTGAAACCTTAACACCTGTTTGTATAATAGACTTTACCATCTCATGCAGCATTTTATCAATGACATTCATGTAGGGCCTCAAAGGATCACGCCTGGACATCTGCTTCGATGTTGCCTGTGTGATCTGATAATGCACACCATCAGAAATCATGTCTGCAAAAAGTATAAAAGATAAAAGGAAAGAACTTCTTTTATAACAAATCCATGCAGATTCAATATGATCCACTAATACATAATTTACCAAATTTCAGAATAGAAACAACATTCATAAAAATCTGTCACAGTACAAAATGGGTGAGATAACTAGACGAATATTGAAGAAGTGAAAGTAACTTATCAAGATGGAACAAAACCCTGTACTAAAAGCTGCATATTTCCAGATTTTGACAAATATTCTAAATTTTTGTTATGTTTAAGGATCTGTTCCCACTTACAGGGCAAAAACAGATAGACAATTTCGAGGAAATGCAGAGTAACTGAACATGAAATGTAAATTAAGCAGATAGGATATTATCAAAGGCCATTTTTACATTGACAAGACAGGGTCTTTCTCTTACTGGTATAATTTGAAATGTAAGGTCCAGATAGTGATTGAGCTAAATGTAGCGTCTAGTTTTACTCAGTGATATAATTTAGAACAATTGCCTTACCACAATGGCATTTGAAAATTCTTGATGAGCATTGTCTAATTTGACAGCCATTTTTGCGACGATGTGGGAAAGAATCTTTTGGCGTAAGTTCCAATCTGCATTAATCCAGATGGTCCTTGGAATTTCACTCAACCCAAATCCAAGTAGAAATGCACCAGTAACCAGTCCAAATGTATTGGAGCACGCCATGGCAAAACCCAAAATGTTACCACTCCTGCAAAATTTTAAGCATTAAGATATCAGATAATTAGCTCTGAGTTGACTAGAAATCTGATGGCGCTGTTGAACTTAGCACTATAATTAACCAGAGAAAGGCAATCAGAAGATTACAAAAGAAGGAATTGCATTCAAAAGAAGAATTGTTTAATAACTAATTCAACAGAAATGCTCAAGATGTTAAAGGACATCCCATGAGTAATTTTATGAGTAAATTATTGATTTATTCCTTAAAAGATTATAGTTTTTTCAATTTAGTCCTTAAAATATCAAATATCTTAGTTTCTAAAAGATTATATTTTTCTCAATTTGGTCTTTTTTCTTGTTAAATCACAAAAATCTACTGTTACTAAATTTCAAAATTTTCATTGTTAAAAATCACTTTGATAAACACAAGAACCAAATTGAAAAAAATATACAATCTTTTAGGGACTAAATTGAAACACTTGATCTTTTGAGGATCAAATTGAAAAAATTATAATGTTTAAAGGACTGAATCAGTAATTTACTCTAATTTTATTATATATGTAACATTTAGACTAAAATCCTATTTTGGTCCCTCATAGATGCCTTTTTTAGAATTTGATCCTTCATAAATTTTTATTCTCAAATTGGTCCCTTATAAATTGATATATTACTAATTTAATCCATCAAAAATTTTTATTCTCAATTTGGTCCCTCATAGATTGATATATTATGAATTTAATCCCTCACTTATTTTCATTCTCAATTTGATCTTTCACAAATTGATATATTATCAATTTAGTCTTTTTTGCTGACTATAACTTTTGATGAAGGGACTAAATTAATACCATATCAATTTGTGAGGGACCAAATTAAAAATGAAAATATGTGAAAAGCCAAATTAATAACATATCAATTTGTGAGGGAATATATTGAGAATGAAAATTTATGAAGGATTAAATTGATGACATATCAATATATAAGGGACCAAATTGCAAATAAAAATTTGTTAGGGACTAACTTGAAAAAAAAAGACATCTATGAAAGACCAAAATGATGTTTTGGTCGTAACATTTACTCTAATTTTATTATATATCTCTAACATAACTACTCGTATAAAGTCTGGCTTGAAGTGTAAACAAGGTATAGTAGACCCACCATACTTAGAGCTGAGACTTGGTTTTATTTAGGACAATAGGAGGTGGGAGAGATCTAATATTAGATCATTATTCATAGAGGCTCAGATAACTAAAAAGCTTAAGCTGTCTAGTAAAGGCAAGTGAATAGTTTTACTCTAAACCTCTAACAATTATAAGTGTTTGCGAAAGTGAGAAGCAAACCAGTCTTTGTGCAAAATAACTAGCAATATCAGTCCAACGATTGCTACAGCACCAAGAGAGAGATAGAAAACTAGGTTCCCATGTATGCTAGTCCTCAATCTTGCTTTGACTGTAAAGTCTCCAGCATCTTCATAACCCTGAATAGTGGGAACCACAGCCCTGTTTAGAGCAATAATTTAATACAAATCTATGAGTGTGCAATCCTATCAACCTAGCTGCTATAAATATCCTAACTCAAGTACTCAACCCCATTGGAGGTAAAGCAACCAAAGGACAATACCATTGGTCAGATTCAACTTTGCATCAGTTTAAGGTAACATCTATAAAATTTGAAAATACAGTCAACTATGAACAGGAGTGTTGTTAATTAGAAGCTGAAAGTTTTTGCAAATCATTTAAGGAAGCGGATACACCAAAGATAACTGGATAGAATTACTAATCTTCAACTGTATTGACCAGCAATTTCACGACTAGATCATCCAAAGCTCAATGAGAAAGAAAAAGCTTACCATGTAAGTAAAAACGTACTCCAATATGACAAACTCCATAAGATGGAAATCCCTCCACTATAATCACCATTTATCGTCTATTGAATGAAAGAAAATGCCTTGGTCAGGTTGCATTCCAAATGCAATCAATCAATATCGAAATAAAAGAAATAGGTTCTTCAAATGAGATCTTCTTGATTGATGACTTCTTTCTCTAAACTTTTAAGAATAGTGTGGAGTCGAAATTTAATATATTATTAATGATTTATTCTACTCATTCATTTATAATGAATCGAGCCCAAATCCAAAGCCAAATTTTAAGTTTAAAAAAAAAAATTGGGTCAAGCTTGACTTGTTGAAGTGTAGCTCATGTGTACAATAAATATATTGTATACTTATATGCAAATATAAGTTAAACTAAAAAAAAAATTATGAATTTTTATATTATGTATATATAAAATATGTGTCTATAAGAAAGTAACTTAAATTTAAAGATATATTACACAGAAGCGATTATTTATTTATGATTTCTGTGTAATCATATGTACCGAACTGCTCACAAGTTTAATAAATTTGGCTGGTTTAATCAAATGAGCTTAATATGTATATTTATTTAATAGATGACTCCGATCAAATTCAATCTTTTAACGATTCAAGTAGGCAAATTTATAGGTAAGAAAGTAGCAAGGGAAATACCGTCAATATATCGGCAGGGACGAGGACGATGATGGAGAGGGAGCAGAACCAGGTGTAGGCAACGGTGAAGAACACATATTTGGGCACATCAGGTCCAGCAAAATAGGCCAACGTAAAAATCACCATGCCAATAGTTAGAGCCAATGAGAATATATAAAACAACCCCATTTTTAGGATTATATTATATGAATCGATGAATCTATTTCCTTTGTGTTACGTATGCAGATATGTTTGAGTTGTTCTTCTTTTCTCTCTCCTCCGCCTTTCTTCTCTTTTCCTTTTTCTGCAGAAGAAAGACAAAACGAGGATAAGCGAGGGAGGGGAATTAGACGGTTTGGGAAAATAACTAAAAACAGCGTTTTAGGTGAATGCTTAATTCGAAAGAAAGGAGAACCGGTCAAGAGGAGATTTTGTTGCCTCTTTTAGCATACAAGTTAATAAGAACATATTACACTTATCCAATTAGGACGACTTTCATTAATTACCATTAATTATTTACATTTCAACATTGAATACAACTTAGTAAATCAAATTACTACAACCAAGCTAGATTAAAATTTATACCTGAATAAAAATAATAAAAACACCTAGATCGAGCTACAGACTAATCACTTTTGAGAATAAAGCATCCGAATCTTGTCCTGCTAGAATCATTAAGAAATCCAACATATACATCTAAACCATAAATTGCAATACAGGTTACAAAAGCGCTTTAGAGTGGAAACCATCCATATCTTAATTAATAAAACGAGCATTCAATGATAAATTATGCAGTGTTAGAATCAGTAGATTCAGCGTCTTACAATTGAGCATCTTTCGAGGGATGAGTCTGTACCTACACTACACGATATCTGTGAGACAATTGTTCTTAAAGGCCACAGCAAACGCACAAGGCATGTGAAACCATAGACCACGCAGTAAATTTTATGCAACACGTATTAGACGAGATAATCTTTGATAAAACGATATCTCACAGTCATGTATTGCACTATAGAAGTTATTTTACAAGAATAGAACGTCTCAGTAGGGCGTACTAAGAGGTCAAACGATTCTAATGATTATATGTTTGTACTAATATGAACATAACCCATAATGGTAAAAAGCCTAATATTAGTATGTGTCTTCCTAAACCGCAACTTAAACGAACATCATCAACTCGGGTCTACTGTATATGTTGTTCTGATCATCCTCCAGGCGAGGGTAAGCAGCCACAAGAGCATCCTGAGATCCAATATAAAGTGAATTGTAGATCTTCCAATACACTTCCCTGACCTTTCTAGCAGGGTGAAACAGCCCTTGGAGGCAGTAATTAAGTACAATGGCAGGACCCAACGCTACTCTCATCCCTTCAATGGCTTCCGTGACAGCATTTATGACGTGAGGAGAAGTTTCAAATATGTTTGGCCAGACATAGTTCAGCAAGTGGATTAGCGCATCTTCGCAACCCAAACCAGCAACACCCAGAGCCATATGCTTCACAGCAGAAGCAGCTGTCTGCCTATGAACCAAATCTCTATCCATGAGAGCATCCTCGAGCAATGGAGTCACAGCATAGATGTAGTCTTTTCCCATTTCACCAATATACTCAAAAAGAAAAGAGAGGGATTTCAGGACACCATTTTGCACATTAAGCTCTGGCACACGATACTCGTTCATCAAAGCTGGCAGAACTGTGAATGGCGAACAGGTTTCAGCAACTATTGCAATGGCCACAGTTGTGCAGACACGGTTTTGCCTCTCTTGCACCTTCAGATTGTTCAACAGAGTGGCCAGGACATCTTGTGGTCCAATAGCTTTAGCAATATATCCAAAGGTGTTCACTGTAGCACGGCGAATTCCCTTCTTGTGGGCCTTAAGCATGTCAAGAAGCTCGAAACAGATCCTCATCCACTCTCTTGCGGGCACAAACTCTGCTCCACGGTCAGCAATCCTACCTACAAGGTCAATACAGTTCTCCTGGACTTTCTCATGTCTGTTCTTCAAAATTGGTGTCAACCTGGGAAGCAAATCCTTAATAGGAGGAGTCATCTTTGTCATACCAATAACATTGACGATTGACTTGAGAGCTCCCAGAATTGACCCTAAAACTTCAGGATACTCTTCTCCCAAATATTCATACAAAACAACACCAAGATGACCCATCAGTTGTTCTTCCTGGCACTGCCTCATGACAAGAGCAATCCTAGAGATAAGATCTGCAGCTTGCTGTCTCACCTTTGCACTCTTGTTATTTAACCGCCACTTGATGGTACCACAAATTTGAGGAAGATAAGGCTTCACTCTCTGTCCAAGAGCATTCACAACTGCACCAAACCCATTGAGCATGACATTAGCATCATCACTGGTCTGCTCTTGGAAGGCATAAAGTATACCGTCAATCAGAAGCTCTTCCAACCGAGCATCTATATCGGATGCTCCCAAGTTATTAATCACCTTCTCAATAGTTTCCATAACCATTCGTCTGTAAGGTTCACTCTCATCCTTAAGGTCCTCAACTATTCTCCCAACTATATCAGGAACACCAACCTTGTTTGCTATCTCTACCGTCGTATCCACAAGTTGTCTGTAGTTTCTTCTATCCAAAGCCATCCTCCTAACCCAGAAGTTCCTAAAAAACTCCGGGAGTATATCATTTCTAATATAATCAGCCTCAACACCCTCTGTGCTTACACACTGCTTCACCACTTTCAGAACAATTTTCTTCATTTCCTCATCAGGAGACTGAAATTCCCTGATTAGAACAATCATGACTTCTTTAGTATAATAAAATGCATAGTCACCTTCCATCAATGGAATGATAAAACCAATAGCCTTCAGGAATGAAGCCAACACCTTCCCACGGTGCTGCCTTATGCCCTTCCACAATGGCTTCAAAACAGAGTCAAAGCTTTCAATGCCATAAGGAGCAGCAGCCTCAGCAAGAGCAGCAATAGACAATGCAGTGATGGTTCTCACCTTCTGATTCTCATCATTCAAACCATGCTCTATAATTTCCACAAGAGATCTCAGATGTGGCAACACGGCACAACCAATCAGAATGGCGATCTGTTGAACAATCTTAATTCCTGTATGCCGAGCTTGCCATGATTTCTTACTTTGACAAACAGCCTTCAAGAAGGGCAAGAGTGAAGGAATACCAAGAGCAGAGGCAACAACACTGAAAGCTCTAGCAGTAGTGTTCCTAACATATTCATCAATATTGTCAATATCAGGTCGCATTGCAGCAATCATTGTGGCTAATCCAGCTGCTTTACTAAGATTAGAAATGATTTCCCTTCCCTCAACGCGTGCATAGTAGTCTTCATCAATCAACAAAGGTTCAATAACAACAAGTATCTTGTGCACATAAGGACGAACCAACTCATCCAATTTATACAAAACTCTGTCTATCACCTTGACCAAAAGGTGCCTCTCTTGGTCCTCCAGCGTAGGTTGCATGAGCAATGGCAGAATTCGATTAAACAAGGGGCCAGCACCAAACTCACGAGCCTTATCAGTAAGCTGTCTCAGTGCTGTTTTCCTTTGTGGTGGCGTGCCATTCTTAACTTTAAGAAGAAGTTTCATAATCTTCCGCTCTTTTTGTTCTTCTGGCGACAATTCCTCTTCATTTTCTTCATTCAACAATGCCCCAAAATACTGGTAATCCTCAGGTTTTATGAATGGCAAGCCACCAGGCGCTTCCTTTGGAACATCAAAATGTTGGCCACGATTCTCTTCCGGGATTTGATAAAGAGGAGTTCCCAGAGGAGTTGGAGTTGCTAGCAGCTTCCTTGCAGGTGTTCTAATTGGCACATAAGAAGCTGGAGGCTCCAATATCTTATAGCCTTCTTGTGGAAACATGGCATCAAGTTCCTCATCTGTCAATGGTCGATTTCTTTCTTCAATATCCCTTTCCCACCTTAACAAATTATATTGCTCTGGCGTCATGGCACCCTGCAAATTGATTGCCCCAGGCGTTGGAGTAGCCAGCTCAACTCCTCCAACAGGAGTTACGCCAGGTGTATACGCAGCTGCCGGTGTCGCACCTGGCAATGGCGTCACACTACCCATAGTTGCAGGTGTCTCATCCCACCTTGACCTCTGCTTCTTAGGAGTTGGTGTAGCCGTCCCGGAAAGCTTTGGGGTAGCATCCCAAGTCATGCCAGCAGGAGTTGCGCCAGGTGTAACCCCACCAGCAGGAGTTGCATCAGAATCTGCCAGTCTTCCTGGAGTAGGAGTCTCATCCCACCTATTCCTCCTTCCCGGTGTCGCATCTGTCACTCTCCCAGGCGTTGGAGTAGCATCCCATCTCCCTGGCGTCGTGTCTGGCAAATCCCAGTCTGAAGTTTTCACTTTCTTTGCTGCCCCATCATCCTGAGCTTGGTCCCACCTATTTCTCCTCTTTTGGGGTACCGCCGCAGCTGCACCAGACTCCTTATCCTTCTCCACAGCAGCCTTACCCGCTTCCTCCTCCTCTTTCTTCTTTTTGGCAATAGCTCTCAAAGTCTCCTCTTTCTCCCTCTTCAACGCCTCCTCCCTCATCACATCCGAATACGTCCTCATCGACGGGTCCGGCGTCTTCTCGCCAGCGGCAAAAGGATCATGCCGCTCCGGCGATATAATCCGATTCAACCGCCTCTGCCTGTAATCATCCTCACGATCAATAATCCTCTGCGGCTTCCTAAACCCAATATCGGCATCTCCATCCCCCGTCCCGGGCATATCCTTCAACAACGTCTTCGGAGCAGTGTAAGACGCCAACTTCCGAGCAACCTCGTTGTCCATAGCGTCCATATTCTCCTCATCCTCATTCGCAGGAATCGAAGAAAGATAGGCATCTTTCTCGCTTCCACCATAGAGTTCCGTATCGAAGGTCACCGACGTAAGTGATGCCATCTGCTGCTCCATCCTTTTCCGCTCTTCCTGAGTCTTCGCAATCTGTGGGTCCAACGATGCCATCTCCGATCACTTCAAAACTACCCTATCTCGATACTATAGCGTTCCAAAGCTCTAGTTTCTGAAAGGTTAACCCAGAATTAAGAAATGAACCAACTTGAGGAACTAAAAAAGTGACACGAAGAAAAAGATAAAAGGAAAAAAAAACGGAATTAAGAACGAACCTGAGACTGGAGGAAGCTTTCTTCTCGGACTATGATCGTCCTCTCTGTTATAATCAGAGTCAGAGTTTCTGAGACAGAGTAATACCTTATTAGAAATTGGCGGGGCTGCAACTGTCATCCTGGCTAGAAAGAAAACCAACCGACATTAGAAGTCGGTAAATTTCGGGTCGGTTCATTATCCCTTTTGGGTCGGTAAAAATAACTAAAACGGGTCACCGCCCCGGTTGCTATAAAAGTCCATATTTTGTAAAACCCTACTCCCTCTTATCCCTCTATCAGCTGCTCAGACGCAGGTTGTAAAGCTGCTTCAGACGCTCACACAGGGAACTCGTCGCTGCGCGAGCAGGAGGAGATTACAAGATGAAGGTTTTGTTTCTGAACAATTTTGTTTATGGTGCTTCGATTTGTTGGTTCGTTGTGGCTAAATATTTTCTACAATCTTCGCAGTTCAACATTGCAAATCCCACCACTGGATGCCAGAAGAAGCTCGAGATCGATGACGACCAGAAACTGTAATCTCCTCCTCCTCCAATTTTCAATTTTTGTTTTCGTTGCCCTGCTAGGCGTCGTCGTGTGTTGCTTCTATTCTCTATGTGAGAGTTGAAACTGAAAAAATAAAGGGAAAATTAGAACAAAGATTCCTCGAATGAAATGTTGGTTGAGTGGTGGTATGGCATTGGTTTCTTTCAATGAATTATTTTGTATGCAATCGTTTACTTGGTCTCTCGGGTGTTTTCAAATGGTGGCTTGTACATTCAGTCGTTTCAAGTAATCATGTTTATTTCTACCCTTGTTTTTTGTATAATGTGTCGTATCATGGTGGCAGCGTTCTCAGACCTATGGTATATATGGTAATTTATATTATGTGATATTCACACCTGGTTTCTCTGAACAGCTCTCTTCTTGAGTATTGTTGGGATATCCTTTTTTGATACGCCTGTAGTATTATTTTACTCCACTTAAATTTGCAGACGAGCATTTTGGGACAAGAGGATCTCACAGGAGGTCAGCGGTGACGCACTGGGTGAGGTAAGTTCATAGCAACTTTATTTATTATCAATATATATATATATATATATATATATTGGCTATGGTTTACAAAGGAACATCAATGCTTGATCTATTCACCTTGATAATTTCCAATTCTTAACAGGAATTTAAAGGCTATGTCTTTAAAATTACTGGTGGTTGCGACAAGCAAGGATTTCCAATGAAGCAGGGAGTGCTGACCCCTGGTCGCGTTCGTCTGTTGCTTCACAGAGGTAGGGCTGTAGGACACTTCTATATTTTGCTGTAGACTTTGATAGCATCTATCTTGTCTGACTTATGTATTATTTTGAAGGACACTTGTCTCTTTAATCTTTATACATTTCAATATGTGGATTTCCTGTGGAATCCACGTTTTCTCAGGATTCTTTTAGCCAAGCGTGGCTTTTAAATCTAGTGTTACTGCAATAAATCTATTTCTTTGCATTGGTTACTTGAGCAGGAACTCCATGCTTCCGTGGATATGGAAGGCGCAATGGAGAGCGTAGGAGGAAGTCTGTCCGTGGTTGCATTGTTAGCCCGGACCTCTCTGTTCTGAACTTGGTCATAGTGAAGAAGGGTGAAAATGATTTGCCAGGCCTGACAGACACTGAAAAGCCAAGGATGAGAGGTCCAAAGAGGGCATCCAAAATCCGCAAGTTGTTCAACCTATCTAAGGAGGATGATGTGAGGAAGTATGTCAACACATACCGCCGAACCTTTACAACAAAATCTGGTGAAGTTTCTGATGCCTTCAAATTATCTTCATAATATTGTTGTGGGGCAACACTTGTAGGAGTAAGATGGAGTATGGAAACTGGTAATTGTATGGCATATTCAGTGTTGTGGATGGTTGCAGCAGTAAACGGAAAAACTTTTTTAGGGCTAACCCATTTTTAACTAATGTCCTGCCCTGAACTCAACTTTGTGAATTATGATAATTAAAAGATGGTGGATATGCTATAGTTATCATAAAAAGTATTTATTTATTTTAGATTTGATGCAAAATATACTTTCATATAGTGATGTTTGCTTAACACAATTCCTGAAAGTCCTGGAAAAACCTAGCACATGCTGTAAAAAAGTAAACACTCGTCACCCATCATTCAAATTTGCAACTCATACTATCTTCTAGTTTGGATTGGAACTTGATGATTGAAGTGTTGTTCGAGTCAACAGAACTGTGGTTTTAATATTTGCGATTATTTTTCTTCTTCTCAAATACGCATGTTTGGTTGCAGGGAAAAAGGTGAGCAAAGCTCCAAAGATACAGAGACTGGTCACCCCATTGACACTCCAAAGGAAGCGGGCAAGGATTGCTGAAAAGAAGAAGAGAATTGCGAAAGCAAAAGCAGAGGCAGCCGAGTACCAGAAACTCCTTGCCTCCAGGTTGAAGGAGCAAAGGGAGCGTCGCAGTGAGAGCTTGGCAAAGAGGAGATCCAAACTTTCTGTTGCTTCTAAGCAAGCCACGGCAGCATAAACCATCACCTTAGCTTTTGGTAGTTTTATTTCGCTATGCCTGCGTTATGATAAATCTGATTGGTTTTGCAATTCAAATACAGTGGATTTATGTTAATATTTCCAAATGTTGTATTTGACATGTTACCCTTTTTTTAGGGAACGTATTTGACATTTTACTTGAGTTGAACAATTGTCGCGTAGTTGGAATCCATGGACTTGTTACTTTTAAAGTTCACATCCTTTTGCACTGCATGCTGTCTGTGGCGTGACCCTTTATGTACAGACCCTGAAACAGTAATGTAGGATTTCTTCACATGTGCTGTCTTTTGGGTAGAATTGACAATCTGTCTGCCACTTTAAAGTTTCCTACAAATTTTTCAGTAAATTACATAATGAAGTTGCATTCAATACCTCTTGTTGCCTAAGTATTATTTGGCTCTGTTAATGTTATTGAAACAACTTTTCTTACTATTTATTTTGTTGTTGCAGTTAATTTATGTACAATGAGTCATACTTGGGTTGTTTGTTTTAAATTAAGAAGGCAGTTGTATAAGTAATTAAGTAATTTTACTTTTGAAATAAAAGTATAATACCAACAGAAAATAAAAATTGAGAATGGATTTTGTATTATGTCAAATGTTAAGGGAATCAACTGATTTTTGAAACAAGAAGTATTATGCGCAGTTTAATCATTTTCTATTTACTTTGTTTTTTTTTTTAACCAAGCATGATCAACAAAGAAATTTAGAATTTTTTCACCACTGAATAATGGAGATGTCGAAATTCAAGTTCAAACAAAAAGATGATGGGGAGAGCAGCAGCCCACTCAGCGCAAAATAAGCTGTTGGGAATATTTAGCAAAAGCATCACTTCATTTAGAGATCATCACTGCAAATGCTGCACTTCTCTTGATGAACTGTTTTGATTGATGCCGTCACTATAGCTGCTCAAACACAACTTCAAATTTGCACCTTCAAGAACTCTTCCCTACGAACTCTGGAAAAGATGTTCTATTGACAGGAAAACATGTTGCTCGGTGCATCGAGGAGGCTGGTTGTTTTCATCATTTCAGTGAACCCCATAATACGAAGTTGCATTTTCTACATCACTTCCTTTTACCACAGCCGATGTTTAAAATGTAGTTTGTCATCTTTGGCAGGCACAGAACAATGCTCTCAAGGGAGTATTGGCATTAAAATATTTGTTCTATCAACCATTCTAGCCACCACCAGTCCACAAGCCAGTGCAGCTCCAAATAAAGCATGCAACCTCACACACAAATACTTAGCCATGAAAATCTTTCGATTGTCCTGTAAGAATACCAACTGGGACTTAGCAACATTTAAATATATGAAGGTTAACAAAGATTCATCAAAAGTTTTCCACTCGCCTTGTGGTTGTCTTGGACAAATCTAATCACCAGGTTTCCCATTGGAAGAGTCAAGGCACAGAGGACCTGAAATGAACAAAAAGGTCCCCCAAAAAAAAAAAAAAGAAGTCATAAGCCCTTTGTCCAAAATAGTGACAGTTCCCGAAAACAAGAGCATAAATTTAAAATGAGATGTGGAGATGGATGAGTGTGAGAAACTCTTAAGTAAATTGCAATTGAATATATAAAAACGTTAAAGGTGTAATTCATTAAAGAGAGTATTTACTGATATTTTAAAGACTGAGTTTACCCAAGAAATTTTCAATAGACTAATTTAATCTTCAAAAGATTATAGTTGTATCAATTTAATTTCTGAAAGATCATTTTTATTTTACTTTAGTCTCTCTTTCTTTCAAAGTGACTTTTAACAAGAAAAATTTTGAAATTTAGCAACAATAAATTTTGTGATTTAACAACAAAAAGAATTAAATTGAGACAAATGTAATATTTTAAGGATTAAATTATAATAATTGATCTTTTAAAGACTTAATTGAGAAAACGGTAATAAGTAATTCATACCATGCAAGTGATCAGTAATTCAATATGTTTGGAAGCACATACCATGCAAGTGAGAGGAAGTGCCCTGCTTAGACCAAAAGCAGCCAAAAGAGCATAGTGTGTGATGACTGCTATCTTCACTACCTCTGCACCTCTGCTGGTGCCAAGCCTAACCTGAATGAAAGAAAGAAGTTGAGAAAAAGAAAAGAAAAAAAAAGAAAAAATAATCATTTATAGATTCGCAGTCGCATTCTTAGCATAAATAACGGGAAATGCTTACCAAAGGTGACATTTTTCCAACTTCCTTGTCACCTTCCACCTGAGCCATTTACAAGCAAAGTCACCTCCTTGCAGTTACAGAAAAACAGGATTAAGAATTCAGAAATGGAAGCACCTGATGGAAGTGACTGCAGAAAAGGATTAGGGAAGTTGTGAAGCCAACAAGGACTGATGCTGAAAGAACTGTTCCAGTTAAGGGCAAATGGTTCACCACACTAGCAAAATCATATAGAATCAACAATCAAGCTATGAAATTTTCCAGTAGTTTTTTAAAAATTTAAAATGAAATAAGAAGGAACTTAATTGCACCTCAGAATCTTGAGCTTCACTCTTAACTTCAAAAACAGAAAAATTCTTGGGTACACAAAAATGTAACAATTCAAATTTGATCCTCCCATGTGAGATCCATATGTTAGATAATTCAGATTAAATCTAGACTGTTGCTTGTATACATGTGGATATGTATACAAGAATCTCTTAAAAGACATCAAAATTTATTAATTTTATTAATTTCGTACATCATGGGGATATACCAATGAAAAATTCTCAGGGAGATTGTCAGTAACCCATTACACAAGCTGTTATACTGCACGTTAAACCTGCTGGAGTGCAGTATTCTTTTATTTGTATTTAGTTATTTTAATTTTCATATTTATTATGGTTATTTATATTTTAGTGTATTATAGTTTATGTGGGTAGTTACTATGAGTTGTTTCTCCCACTCCCATGTTTTAAGGAAGTGGTGCTGGTTAAGGGAAGTTAGGTTCTTTTAGATTGTATTTAAACCTTTCTAAAATTAATAGAGATATATCATATCAGTCTCATTATCAAAGAATCCTAGTGTGTGAGCACTAGAGATTTTGGTTCTCTCTATAATCTGAACCATTTAACTTGGTCAGTTTACACTAGAGATTTTGGTCATCTCTATAATATGAACCATCAATATAGACCCATAACTAGATCCATAACAAGGGACACTAACAAAGATTCATTTTCATTCTGTTAAAGATGACCAGACTAAGCTCATATGAATAGACAAGTAGCACGTCAAAGGTAGTTACCACTAAAAATTAGTAGTGCTAAAACAGCTCATATCTCGCGAGCTAACTTGTTTAGGCTTCCCTAATTTAAAAAAAAAAAAAAAAGTGTTGGCCCGTGGGCCAAATAGGTCGAGGTGAGCCAACCCTCTTTTTTCTTTTTTACGAAATCTAATTTATTTATACATAAAACCTCACGTTAATATATTTTATATTCCATAACATTATATTTGATTTAAAATTTTTCAATTTTTATATATGAAAAATGTTTTAGGTACTTGGCACACTTACATATCTTCCATGATTGGCTGGCTTTCCAATCATAAATAATAGTTATAAACATGTCAAAGGCAAGTCCCATTAAAAAGTGTGGCTAATATGCTTGCTTATTTATTTAAAATTAACTTAGTCTATTTCTCCTTCACGGACCAAATTAACATGACATTGACCTATAAATATGACATTGTGATTAGAGAAACAACCTTGCACTGCCCTGTAATAAATAAAAAGCAGTTGTGGAAAAAGGACCGAATGCTGCAAAGCACAAGGGCTCTCCTAGTCCTTGGTAGCTTAACCTAAATGGCGGACACTGCAACAGCAAAGGAATCAATCACAGAATTGGGAAAGTTGTTATCAATTAATCACTCTCCATTACTTCCAAATCAAATATGACTCTAATATTGACAGAAACTCTTACCTGGTATGCATAACCACAAATAATTGCACAAGTTAGAAACAAAATTGACCGGATATTCCCTGCCTGTACAGCAGTCCAACTCAGCCCCATGAAGCCAAGAGCAAGACAAAGGAAGGCAGTAATGAAGGTTCCGGTTCGGCTTCCCAAATTCAATACAAAAAATAAAAAGAATCAGTTTTCATCACAGTTTAAAAAACCGGACGGGACTGATTAGAAAGCCAGTGAACTAGTTGCCTTTCTAGTCTGGTTTAACCCATAGAATTGGTATGAACAAAAACTAGTCAAAAACCAATAAAACTGGCAGGGTCAAAGGTTGGACCAGATTTAGGTTTCTCTTTTTTCCTTCTGAATTTCTCATACACTTTTTTCTTTTCTTTTTTTATACATTTTATAGTTTTCAACAAGCTATTTTATGTGTGAGTGCAATTCATATATTATTTTGTGATTGATTTTTAAATTTTTTTCATATCTATAATTATTCAATTCATGTGATACTATTTGGTGAAAAAACACTTAATAGAGTATATAGACCTTTGTAAGTTTATCATGCCTAAGCATAGAAAAATATAGTTATTACTTACTATATTATATATTCAATTACTACCTACAGTTCTACTGCGGTTGAACTAATAAACCTTGAATTAGTGCATCCACCAATTCGTTATTTGGTTAAGTTTTTAAAACATTGTTTTTTTTATTTTACATCAAACACAAAAGTAAAAGAAAAATCATAGGCAACAGAAGACAAGTGAGAAAGAAACTCACCTACCAAACAGATTTACCACTGATTCCTTTTTGTTCTTATCAGCTCCAGTGTCGAAATCATAAACATCATTGCTGCCATGGACCACGTATAAGAAACTATTTAGCTTAAGAGTAAATAATAATTTTTATTGAGAATGCTGGGTGTAATTTGTAGGAATGAAAATAAGAGGAATGGAAATCAACAATGCATATGAAAAATAATTAGGTGTTGTTCTTTAGGTATTTGTGATCAAGTTCTTCAATAATTGCACAACATGTGAACATTTTCTACAACAAAACACAATATTGTTGATCCTTTGCTTCTCCACATGTCATGAATCTGTTAAGAATTCGATAGTAAATATCTAAGAACATGAATCTATGTTATATATTGAACAGCTTTAATACTTTTCCCGCAAGTGTTGTTACTTGTTAACATGAATCACACGTAAAGGTATTAGCTAGAAAGGAACATAACAGACAAACTCATAAGGTCATTAAAATAACCACTTAACAGCATTAGCTTCTCTGCTTCAAGGATCTGAGGAAATGATTCAAGAACAATGGAAGACTTTTTGGCGCTGTCCATGTTATTAAAAGTTTTAAGTTGATTCCTAAGTTTGTGATCTGGAAGATAGAAGCTAATTTCTAACTGAGTTATGGTAGTCAAAAGTTCCTATTATGAGTGAGTTCAGTTGTGACTTGAATTAATTCCCACTACATTTTGAACATATAATGTACAACGGAAAAACAGTGCATACATCTTCTATATACTCACCCACTAAATCCCTCAAAAAATCTTGAAACTCACCTCAAATTGAGCCAGGTGATAACAAGAACCGAAGAAGCCAAGAGAACAAAATAACATCTAGCTGAGAAGAGACCTGTCTGCAGATAAGCTGCTGCACTACCTACCTGTTTGTTGATAACATGGAGAAAAGAGGGAAAAAAAAACAGGCAAATAGATTACTGTGAATGAAAACTACAGGACCAATGTATCACTTCAAGGTATAATCCAATGGCAGAATGATTAATCACATTAAAAAACTCTGTATCATAAGGGAATGAGTTCTAACATCAAGAGAGAAAAGTAAGGGACAATCACTAGCCTTCTTCCAGACATTCTAAGAAATTTTAAGCTATTCTCTCCTCGGATTTAGACATTCCAAACAGGCATGTGTACATCATAATCAAATATATAGCCTTATAATCTATATGTTAAAGGTTACAATAAAATTATTCATGGACCTTCACTTACAGTTTTAAGCTTTTGGATGATTGGCCGTTGACATATATCAGAGCCTCAATGATCACGTAGTTAGGAGTTAGCACAAAGTATAGTAAGCCTATGCTTTGTCCATATTTTAAACCAAAGAGTTTCCACATTACGTTTTTTTCTTTAAAAAAAAAAAATAACAAAACTAGTCATGACTCTTCATACAAATGCTTCAGTCTTTGGGTGAAGTAATGCCCCAGAATATGTATAATAAACTACTAACACAGTGATTGCCCTAACAACTGTTTTACTGCATAATAAACATACTTAAGATTGAGGTATTTCAGGGGTCATGTGACTTGCAGATGCCTCTTTTTTGTCCAAAAGGTAACAAAATGAAAACATAAGATATAAATAAATAGCTATTATAAGCAGCAATGGTACACTCTATTCCATAGTTAATGCCAGTGTTAAGGTTCAACCTATCAGACTACAATAAGCAAATGATTTTGAAGAGCAGAAACTCACAGTGAGAGGAACCCAAGCAACAGAGTACATTGGCAACTTGATTGCTCTCCATATCAAGATTCCCTTTGGCATATGCTCTTCAATTTCTTCCCCATCTTGTTCTTCTTCAAAACTCGAAAAGGATAGCTCTGCTCCGGAATTACAAAGCACACGTTTGACTACCAATTGTCTTCTACATCTCCTGTGAAACACTCCCTCACTTTTACTAGTCGATCTCTTGAATCCCATATAGTTCCTGAAAGAAAACCATTTTCTGTAATCCCTAATTCTCAAAAGGTGGTTTTTCTAAAGAACGATGTCAAAACCTGATATGTACTACAACAAGGGTATTTTAGTCTTGTGATTGATAGGAGTTTGTTAGTTAGGTTTGTTTCTTTGTTGGTTAGTGGATGATTCTGTCCAAAAAGCAAAACGATGAGTGTATGTGGAGAAGATGTGAAATAGATTGAACTTGTCTATTGTCTTCTTTCTTTCTCCTTTCTCTTCTTTCTTTCTTCTTTCTTTCTTCTTTCTTTCTTTTCTCTGTTCTTCTTCTATTCTCTTTCTCTCTATTCTTTCTCTTCAAGTCTCTTATATGACCTTAATTCAGTTTTAGTTTCCCGCAAAGCCCACCGACCCAATACAATCAATTATCACCAGATAGCAGAAATTACTAGCATTTCATCACTTTTGAGCAAAGCAGAAATCAACAGATTTTCACATGCCTTCAAAATCAACCCTAAATGTTTCGTTTGTTATGCTTTTAAGTTACAACTTGTCTTAAATTACAATGTGAGAGAGAGAGAGCGAGAGGAAGCTTGCCTTCTGAAGGAGGCCTGAGTGTGGAGGAGGCCATTGAGTTTGTTTAGACCACACCGTTGAGTGAGGTTACAGTAAGTGGAAGCCATTGGAACTAATGCATTTCCGAGCCCTTCTTCTCTCCTCTCCTGCAAGAGATGGAGAAATGGAGAAAACTGTAAGAAAGAAATGACGGTACTGACTGTGGAAGTTGAAAACCTTTCCGCAATAGTCTCTCTCTTTCATGTTGGAGATTAGGCGCTATTCTGTTCCTATCTAATTACAATCCAACCGTGTCCAGTGAAATAATGCCACGTCAGATTATATTTGTGTTTTGAACACTATTTTGTGTTTTATTTTATTTCCTTTTGGTTCCACAAATGTGATGACTCATATATCAAAATTCAGACCAAGGGGAAAACTTCCCTGCATTCTTTATACTTTTGTTTTCGACATTTTTTAGTGATTTTCTAATTAAAATACAATAATGTATAGTTTTTAAATAATAATTTTGTATATTTCAAACTTATTATTATATAACAACTTTATACAAGTTCTCGATGTGAGAGTATTACCCGCTAAACTTGTCAAAGTAATACAAAAACTACATTATATTTTCTATGTTAAGATTTCAATTATTTTAAATATTTTAAAAAGTAAGTTTATGTATTTTATATGTTTTAAATGATATATAACACTGGCCCTTTTTTTGACGAGTCTATTTTGATATCCAGGCTTTTTCCTTTTTTTAAAATCTTGTTTTCCCTTAATCCACGCTGACGCTGCGAAATGAGTCGCTCGGAGATCTTGGACGTGACCTAGTTCAGTGACAGATTTGGGAAATGTGGCCGTGGGAGATGAACCGCTGTGAGTGGGCAAGTTGGCGATGGCGAGAGTCAGAGCAGGGACCACCGACAGATTTGGAAGATGAGTCGCTGTTGGGCGTCGGGCGAGAGTGAAGATACGTCAGATGAGAGAGGAGTGGACGACCGAGACGTGAAGCAACCAACGAGAGAGGAGGGCGAACAGGAAGAGACGAGAGAGGCCGAACTGTTGAACTGATGATGGTGATGGAGGATGACGAAGAAGATTCTATAAAGAGACGATGAAGATTGTTGAAGATTCCCAGCTCACTCACTGAACGGATGGTGAATTGGTGAATGGTGATGGAGAATCACGATGAAGATTGTAATTGTTGAAGATGATTAGAGCAAGCGTAAAAGACAAAAGAGAACTCAGTTTGAGACTTTGGGTTGCTGCCTTGTTGGACTTGGGTCAATGACGCTGAGTGGACTAGATGGAGCTAGAGCTGTCAAAACAGGTTCGGCCCGCCGGTCGAACCCGTTTAATCTACTAAAAAGGAAGTTTAGATTTATAAATTTTTGGCCCATTTAAATTTGGGCCTAGGCAACCCGGCCCGTCAACTCGCGGGTTATGCGGGTTCAACCTGGATAACCCGCGGGTTACCCGTTTAACCCATTAAAAAATTTTTTTTTAAATAAATATTTTTAATATATATTACATATTCACTTATTTATAATTTTAAATATTCTATAATCTATATTCAATACTATTATTACATTACTTATTTTCTTACTTTATATATTTATTATTTTTCTGTATAGGAAGATTAGAGCCTTAAAAACTTGTCAAATGTCAAAATAAATTGGTGCTTTAATGTCATTTTCATTCATATCTTCCAAAGATTATTTTGTAACATAATAGTTTAAGATAGGGAAATTGTAGGTGTTTTATATTTTTTATTTGATAATTGCTATTCTTCATAAAATGATATCTAATTATACATTGATTATCAAAATTTCTAGTGATTAGTATTTTGGTTACAACAAATGAGCAAATGAATATTAAAATTTGAATAAAAAAAGGAAAAAGAAAAAAGAATTTCTAGCTAATTTTACAAAAAAAAAAATTTAGTGCGAGCTGGTGGGCTAACCCGTTTAGCCCACCAGCCCGCACCTAGGTGGGCCAGGTTGCTAATTTGTCAGCCCGTTTATAAACGGACTGGCCCAGCCTGGCCCGCATAACATTGAGCCTGCCGTGGGCCAGCCCGAACCAGGCCCGCCAGCCTGTTTTGACAGTTATAGATGGAGCATGGAGGTTAAAAAAACGTAGTTCTTGAATTTGAAAAAATAAAATATAAAAAGGCCCGCCGCCATACTCAACCCCTTGTTTAGGCTTACTTTTAGTGAACCTAATTTTATATATTTAAGCTTGCCCAAAATGCAGTAACTTATCAACAAAATCTTCCTTAATTCCCATTTTTCTCTCTCTATCCAGTATAGGGTGCTTGGGCGCCGTAAAGCCTCTCCAAGAGGCTCTCAGCCTCTGCCCAAATGGCACCTAGGCACCACTATTGGTACCTAGGCGCCAGAACTTTTACACACAAACCCTAGTGCTTAGGCGCCCTGAAACTTTCATAACAATCATGATTTTGAGTTCCAAACCCACCAAACTTTGACTTTTTCATCCCTTTCTTTTTTCCTCTTATTCTTGTTTTTATATGGGTTTTTAAGAGTAAGTTATGATGATCAAAACTTATCCAACAAACAAGAATAAAAATAATTACATTTTATTGAAAATTCACTATATTCTCTTTAAAATATAGTTTCACCTTTTCCTTCTATGAAACCACTTATATTCTTCCAAATTAGTTGTATTTCATCATTTCCAAGCAAAAATCAAAAGAAAGAAGCAAATGAATCAATTTTGCAGCACCATCAACCAAAAAACTGATTTTCTTCAATATGGGCATTAATGGAGGAAATGGAAGAAAAAGAGGAAGAGGAAGCTAACTTCAAGCTCCAAAAAGTCTAGAAAACCATAAAGCAATCCAAAAATAAAGATCCACCGAAAGAAATAAAAGATTAAGATTGGAGGAGTTGAGAAAACTCAACTTTCTCCTCTAAGCTCTCAAGTCTCCTTTGCGGGAAATGAAGAAGAAAAGAAGAAAGGAGAGAGGAGGGACTTAAAGGGTGGTGGGTCACTTGGCGACCCAAAAGTACCCATACTCACATACTCCAAATTTGGGTAATCCTGATATAATTATTTCTCAATAGTTATATTAATTTCACTTAATATTCTTTTTCTCTTATCTTTACTCAAATCTCAAAAATGCCGCCCAAAATAAAATACTTAGTTCAGTTATTTATCTCAATTTTCATAGATAATATTTCAAAAGAATAAAGTAAATATGGAAACTAAAATGATAAATTAATTCCATTATTTTTAATGCATTTAAGAAAATAACGTCACTAAAATAACGCTATAAAATAATACTATTAAAATAATAAAAATTTTTATTATAAAAAATATAATACCACAAATCACGTAATCTAAAAATTAACGAGTATTACAACAAAAAGATGAGCAACTTATAAATCCTTATCTACTTGCAATGATAATGTCTCATGCACGATCGACTTCCTTAATTATCGTCACAAGTTCACTATCACACCTTTTCCTTAGACCAAGAACGCTATCAAGGAAAATCCAAGGCGCTCAGATTTTTCCGTGTGTGTCAAAGACAACTAATTGAGCGTTAGAGGGAAGAGACGATAGCTATAGTTATTTTTCTCTTTGTGATAGTGTTGTGTAAGATTTAATTTGGCATGTAAGAAGGAGATAGATTAGGCTAAAAAATAATTAAATGGTGAAAAGGAAATAAACAATAAAAGGTTGAGCAGTTAATTAAAGAGGAAAAAAAACAGAGGTTTGATGGATATAAAGTATTGAAGAAGGGCACAAGCTTGTTGTTGTTGTTGTTGTTGTTGTTGTTATTATTATTATTGTTATTATTATTATTATTATTATCAATAAATTAATGGAGAGAATGAGGAAATATAATGGCATATCTAAGGTTGTTTTGATAATTTTTTTCTCATAATTCTCAAAAAATAGATGAAATTTAGTGACAAAAAAAATTATCACAACTATTGACAAAAATTAGTCACCGAAAAAATTTTCGTTACAAATTAGTAACAGAAAGTTTTCTATCACTAAATTCTAGCTTTTGTGACGAATTTAACTAATAGATTCCAATCCATCACTAAATTTTAGCATTTTACAAAATTAGGAAGGAATTGAAATCTGTCACAAAATAGCAGAATTAGTGGTAAATTTCAGTCCGTGTATAAATTTAATTTTTCTAGTAGCCAATTCTTGAATCTGCTGATCCACACGCTACATACCATTGCAATTAATGACAAAAGTTACTTAAGATTATACTTGTTTATAGATCAAACTAGGTCTGGCTAGGGCAATAATCCAATAGACTTTTAGGTGATGGGCTTAGACCCAAGCCAAGTCAGACCTAGACTTAAAATGAACAGTTCTAAAAGGTAGTCTTGAATCAAATCAATTGGCTCAAATATTAGCTCCAAAATTGTGCACACAACGTAGAGTCAAGTATGTCAACAGGTAGGGGTTAGCCTAACTCACAAGTTGCTCTACTTAGGCTAAGTCCCCAAGCAAGGACAAGCACAAGAGGAAGTTAACTCCTTTAAAGTTGTTATGGGGAACAAGAAAACTTTTGAAAGTTAATGTAGTTCTGGTCATTCTATATTGTTCATAAATAAATATGGATAACCTCAACCAATCTAGTCAAATATCAACATGTGAAATTATAACTTCGTATGCCATCCTGGAAATATCAGAAAAAAGGTCATCACTTTAAAGGGATGCAATCATGTGGATAAGATAAAGGAGAAAATTTAAAAGGTCCACACCATCCTTTAATCCGTTCTTGTATCAATCAGCAAAGTAATTTGGGCACTATTGGTTTCAGACAGCGTTATATTGCTCAATCAGTGTTTATGATTGATCGTCATGATGGGATATTTATCCGTGACCTTATGCATCTATTATTATCAGATATCGCAATTTGAATATTCAATGAAAATGATTGTAGCCGTGGCTGTATGAACATTTATCATTTTTTTCAACTGATTGTTGATACTATTCTGCTGAACAACCATATAGGAGGCGCAACAATTATGTATAATGAATTTGTTATCCAAAGTTCTATGCATTCCGAAGAAACTTGTTGCATTACATCATGAAAGTATGTTGCTTCACAACCCTTTTATATAAGAAAGATGATACTGTGTGTGATTTTGCAACCACAAAGGGTTCCTTCAATAACATAAGGCACATGAATTCTAGAATTTAATGATTTAATTCTTAAAAGATTAATTTTTATTTTATTTTTTTATCTTTCATAAAAATTTCTTACTTTACTTAGAGTCTCTCACCTTAATTCTCTGAAAGGGCGTTTGGTACAAAAAATAATTTAACATTCTCAGTGACGAGAAATATTAGTGGCGTGGCAAGAAAGATGATATGGCAAGGTGATGTGACAGGTTGTTAATTAATAGTTAGTATCTGTTATTAAGTTGTTAAGTTGTTAATTAGTTGTAATTACTTCTAGAACATTGTAAAGACTGTAATATATATACTTGTCTGTAAACATCAGAAATATACACAATACTATTCATCTTATATTGCTGGTTCCTCTCTCTCTCTCTCTCTCTCTCTCACTAAATCCTATCACCCAGGAATGTGAACATTCTTGAGGATGTGATCCTAGAAATGATTCCACGAATGTAACATTCTCATGTTCAATTTATTACGAACATTCATGAGAATATTTTTTATATTTTTGGAAATCTAACATTTTTATATTTGGTTTGTTTCAATATTTCAAATATTTGACAATTTTTGGAAATTGTCCCTGTCAAATTTTAATATATACAAAGGACTAAATTAAAAAGATAATTTTACGAATGACTAAGATCAAATTGAAAAATATTTTATGTGAGGGACCAAATTGAAAAATATTTTATATGTGAGGGACTAAATAAAAAAATATCAATATGTGAAGAACCAAAGATTATTTTATAGGTGACTAAATTGAAAAATATTTCAAATGTGAGGGGTTAAATTGACAAATATCCATATGTGAAGTTCCAAATTGAAGAGATAATATTATGAATGACTAAATTGATAAATATATCATATGTGAGGGACCAAATTGAAAAGACAATTTTATAAGGGACCAAATTGAAAAATATCATTTTTTAGAGACCAAAACAGAATTTTAGTGTTTGATAATTAGAAGTAAGAAATATGGATAACATGTCAGAAAAATGTTCCCACCACATGAAAATTTATCATTCCCACCTCCCCACATGAAAATGAAAGATAAGAGTTGTGAAAATGTTCGATCCCTAAGAATATTATATTTTCAAAAATAATTTTTTAAAACTATGTATCAAACGTGAAAATATAACATTTTTATAAAATATTCATGAGAATAATTTTATATTTTCATTTATCAAACGCTGCCTAAATATCTTTTTTCAATCAAATAATCCCCCTATTAAAAATAAGAACGAGAGTATACATGGTTGATAATTAATGATATAGACTTTTTTTAGGTATCTTAAACACTCAAAATAATGTTATTCTCATACCAGAGTTCACAAATATTTTTTTATAGAAACCATTTTGATTAAGAGAAAATGCTAGAGGAACTAAATTGAAAATTTCTTTTTTATAAGGAACTAATTTGATAGGAGAGTGATCTTTCAAATACTAAATGAAGTAAATTATCTTTGAATGGTACATAGTGAGTCTAATGTCAGTCTGTTAAACCCAAGATGAAAGGAAAGAGTTTATGAGTAAAATATACTAATTTTTTAAAAAAATTTGATTAAATTATATTTGTCACTCTTTTAGTTTTAAGCATTATATTTGATTCTTCTAATATTTTGATTATTTTATCTAATCAATTAACTTTCTACACAAGATATGATTATGATTTTATGTTTTTACAATAACAATAAAGGCAATTAAATTAATGTTAATATATATCTTGTATGAAACTTTGGCTTTATTTTTAATATGACTGTCAAAATTGTTAAATAATTTTATTATTTGAAGGAATATAGGTTGTTGGCTAGTTTCCTTCTCACATTTTAGAATTATGAGTAAATTATTAATTTTGTCTCAAAAAGATTATAATTGTTTCAAATTGGTTCATGAAAAATCAAGCATTTCAATTTAATTACTCTCTATAAGGTTGTGTGTTTGTCTCAATTTTGTCCCTCTATTAAAATAAATCTTGGCAACAACAATTTAAAACTTAGTAATGGTATATTTAACAAAAATAATAAAATTAAGTCGAATATATATATATATATATATTTTTTTGAACTAAATTGAGATGTTTAATTTTTCAAAAACCAAATTAAGACAATGACAATATTTCAAGGACTGATTCAATAATTTACTCTATAATTATTAATAGACAAAAGTACACTTCATGTTTCTAATGTTTACATGTCTAATATACCATTTTTACTAATGTCGTTTAAAATACTAACAAAAAATTCTGATTGGGTGGATCCGTAACTTGAAATTTTGAAAATGCTCTTAATAATAAAAAAAGGCACTTTGTCACTACTTTCTCTCTCTCTCTCTCTCTATTCTCAATCTGCTCTATCTCTCTCTATCAAATAGAGATTGAGACGAGGGAGATTCTCTCTCTCATCTATGTGTCTAGAGAGAAAGAAGAGAGCATGAGAGTGTTATAGACAGTGAACCAAGACATAAAAGGAAAGAAAGAACAAAGAGCATGATCGAGACAAGATGGAGAAAGAGTGAGTTGAAGTGGAATCTGTTTATGGGAACTTGAAATAGAGATGAGAGAGAAAAAAATATAAAAAGGGCGTGAAAGAGAGAGAGACCAATAGAGGGAGAGAGAGTGTGAAAATAGAGACAAACAGACAAAGAGAGTTGTTGTTTTTGCTCATTACAACTCAGAGAGAGAACATGATAAAAAGAAAAGAAAAGAGAATAGGAGAGGAGAGAAAGGGAAGAAAAAAGAAGCAAGGAAATGAAGAGTTGATCTCTCTCTCTCTCCTCAATCCCTCTTTTTCGTCTCCTTGTCTTTGTTTCAGAGAGAGAGAGAGAGAGAGAGAGAGCAACGACGAAGTCTAAGGGCATATATTGGAATTTCATGTTATGGGTCCACGTGACAAATGACGTGGAGCATGATATGTGCCACGTGGACCTCCAGTCAACATTTTTTGTTAATATTTAAATAACGTTAGTGAAAATGATATATTTAAAAAAAATATGTAAGATATAATTAACATAAAACAAAAAAACGTTAGAGACATGACATGTATTTTTGCCTTATTGATAACATAATGACTCATCAAATGTTTACAGTAGCTAAAACTTAACGACGAACACAAATACAATACTAGTAATTTTGCTTATACTAATAGATATAACATGGTACTATAATTTTTTCTTTTAAAATGACAACAAAGGCAATTAAATTAATGATAACATCTTATACGAAATAATGGCTTTATTTTTAATAAGACAATAAAAATTGTAAGTAATTTTATTACCTAAAAAGACACATGTTAATGTGCAAATAAAAAATAAAAAATAAATTAGAAGAGAGTCAAGTGTAATATTTAAAATTAGAAAGATGCTAAGTATAATTTTAACAAAACATCAAGAGAGATTGATATAATTTATATTATAATTATTGATAACATAATCACTCACCTTATCCTTTGGAATAACTAAATTTAAAAGGTCCATAGGAAGGATCAAACTCTCAATCATCAAAATTCTTTGAAGCTTATGTCTTGGAAAGGTGACACTTGAGTTTATATTATAACCACTCGTTGATATTATATCCCTAATGAAGGCATTGATATTAGTTTCAGATGAGCCACCATTTGCAAATGAAACCTGACATATCTTCTGAATCTCTTTATCTCTTTTCCTCATATCTCCATCATCATCCAAATCCATAAAATTTTTCACCATCCAGAAATCTCATCTCTTCCTGCCAAATTTTTGGTTTAACATCTTGAATGGATTATCTTGATTTGGCCATTTCGTTGTTAAATCACAAAATCTACCATTATTAAATTTCATAATTTATGTTGCTAAAAATTATTTTAACAAAATTAAATTAAAACAAATACAATATTTCAAAAACTAAATTGAGACATATGTTCTTTGAGGAACTAAGTTAAGACAACTATAATATTTTGGGGGACCAAATCAGTAATTTATTCTAAAATTATAAAGCTAACACAACACTAAATACATTAATTGCACTCATTAATGTATAGATAACAAAAGCTAAAATTACAGAGCAGCAGTACTTAATATATATGAGACAACGAGCTGGTTTGAACATAACTCAAACCATTGTATCTCTTTTGCCTCTCCGTCTCTTCCTGCTTCAACTTACCGCGAGCGAAACAGATTATAGATTGAGAGAAGAGAATTGATGAGCTTCTTTCTGAAAAGTGATGGTGAAACACAGAGTGGGTCTTCAAGGCATGGCCAAGTGAGAAGCTTGGAAATGAAGGAAGAGAGGAGTGAGGGGGTTGTTGCAGAAGCAGAAGAAGAAGAGGGTGTTTGTGTGACATGGGAGGATTTGTGGGTGACAGTGCCAAGTTGGAAAGATGGGTCCAAAACCATTCTTGAGGGTCTCACAGGTTATGCCAAGCCAGGCCAGCTCTTGGCCATTATGGGTGCTTCTGGTTGTGGCAAGTCCACTCTTCTTGATGCCTTAGCAGGTAAATCATTCTCTGAACAACTCAACTCAATCATATTGTTTTGTTTTTGAATAAACATCGAATCTGGTCCCTAAAAGATATGCTTTTTATTTTTTATTATTTTGTCCTTTAAATTTAAGTATTGAATAAATTAGTTCTTATAAATTGCAAATTTATTACAAATTAGTTCATCTGTAGAACTAAATTAATTGTTTACTTATCTTTAAAGAGCTAACTCAATAATAATGCTTAACGGCCTGAATTAAATAATGTTGATATTTTGGAAGTTAACGCAATTGGTGTGAGAAGATAGTGTCTTTCTGCCAACTTGGTTCAATTCTTCTTATAAATGAATCTATAAACAACTCAACTCAGCCATATTGCCGAGTCGGTGAATTCAGGTTTATTTCTTGTAACTGTTTTTTTGGGGTAGATTTTGCCCTTAAAATTTAATTCTGTCCACATTGTTTGCTCTTTGTGCATGAAATGAATCAAATTGCTTGAAATTTCAAAGGTGTCACTCAGAATAAAATTTTAATAGGACAGTGTACTTTTATGATTGTCAAAAAGAGACCTATTATGAAGTTTAAACAATCAATTTCACTACTAGAGTCTTAGAAATTTAAAATATCTCTTTTACAGTTTTCTTAATTATGCATCATTTGTCGCCACCTTCAATGGCAAACTAGGGCAATTTCATGGTGTTTATAATCAAAACACGTGTATGGTTTGTTGAAATTTGCCTTGCCGATAAATAACTCTTTTATGTTATGTGGCTTTCGAGTTTGGTCATGTTCGCCGGGACCACTCATCAATTGTCCAATGTGATCAGACGGCCGGTGGGTCAATTTAAAAAAAAGAGAAAAGAAAAGAAAAACCAGTGCCCTTCCTTACAAGTTGTTTAATCATCAATTAGACCGTTGGTTCAGGCATTGAAGTTTATAAATTCAAACTAATTATTGAAGTGGTCGTGACATCGGTTCAAAAATCAATAATTAAACTGCGATCGAACTAGTGATACTTAAAATATATAATTAACGTATAATATATCTCATATTAAAATATTAAAATATTTAAAACATGTTAGAGATATATATTTATATCAGTCATATCACTGAGAGAATGGGCTTTCGAGATCTAAAAATAAGCTCGTTTAAAAATAGACTGACATTTTTTTAAAAAAAATAAATTATTTATATAATTATATTATATTAATTAGCATATAAATAATTTCACTTTATTATATTTTTATATTTTATAATGTTCAATAATTATAAAAGTTTGGATATGCAAACCCCCCATCTCTTTAGTTTTTCCTGTCCTTTTTCGTCTTTTACACTCAGCAAACCAAAACAATTGTTAATAAATTTAAGCACTGGTTTGCAGTACCTCCAATAACTGAATAAAAACTGTTTTGGTTTGCAGTACCTCCACATTATTAGCTACTCACAGTCACAGCGCTGTTTCGTCCTTCTCCAGTGGTTTATACATACATTTCTCCGTTTATATATACATGTTGATAACTTGATATAGTTTTTTTTTTTTAAATATCATTGGCAGCCACATGGAATTTATTATATAGGTTTATCATAAGTTAAAAAAATCCATGCAGTAGACGGTATTTCTATTTTTTGTTTTTATTTTTTTAAAAAAGCCTGGCCTGCAGGTTAAGAATGGACAGGCCTGGACTTTGAGGTCCAAGCCTGTTTAAAAAACGGCCCGACCCATATTCTTAGTGTTAATTAATTCTAAATCTTCTCCTAATAATTTAAATTTTTAAAAATTTCTTAAAAATACATAATAATATTTAGTAATAATTTAAAAAATTTAAAAATTTAAAAAAAAAAACTAATTGAACTGGTCGATTTTACTAATTTGAGACCGGCTTAAATGTTCACTAGTTTTCATGTTCAAAACAGACTAAAAATTTGATCGGTTCATCGATTTTTCAGTCAAACTAATCAATTCGATTCGATTATCTGAACTATGGCAAGAACAAGAGGCTAATTAGATTATAGATTTGAAAAATTGTGTAAATTTTAAGATTTATAAAGGGCTGATAATGTAAGGAATATTCATTTTTCAAAGATATCAATGTCATAATTTGAGTTTGTTGAAGAAAAAGTTACATTGCTTTTGGATAAGTTGGGGTTGATTTCTTGCAACCATATCATAGGAAGAAAAGTACTCAAAATAAAGTAGGGAGTTCCGGTTTAAATTGAATTAATTTAGTCAATTTAACTAATTGATTTAATTTAATTAAATGAAAAAAATTCCTTCCCATCATTTATATCATTTTACATAAATTTAAACCAATCTAACTCAATCAAATCGAATGATCCCTTTTTTTTTTGTGTTCAAATATTTTAAAATTAAAAATAATTTTTTTTGGCCTTATATCAGTAATAAAAATAGACTTTTTCAACAATAAATCAAAAAAGTTTTACTTTTTAGTGTTTTATCAAAAATAAAAAAATATATTATCTATATTATCTATAAAATATCAAATATCAAATATATTATGTAATATATAATATATTTAATATATCATGTAATAAGTTGATCGATTTGAATTAAATAATTGGTACGGCCTACAAAAACTGATTAAATTAAATTGATTTTACCAAAATTTCAAACAATGAATTTGATTACATGATTGATTTTAATTAAATTAAATTGGATCCATTTAGTTGAAACTAAATCTAATTGAATTTGATTATCTCTATGATAAAGTATATAGAATACTTCACAAGTAGAGAGAAAAAGTTTCAAATATGAACACATCATCCTTTTGCATTCATAATCTTATCTAAAAAATGTCATTTTTATTGTCATATTTTATTGAACATAAAAGTAGTGTTTTATAACTAAAAAGTATCAAAAACTCACATTAAATGATAATAATAATAATAAAGCTACAAATAAATAAATGGAGACAATGCCAGATTATGACGTCATAAAATCATATTGCAGGTAGGTTGTCTACAAAGGCAAAGCAGACAGGACATATTCTAATCAATGGCCACAAACAAGCACTAGCTTATGGAACATCAGTATGTCAAATCTTCTAAACTTTTTCTTTATGGAAAATAACTACTTAATCCCAAAAATACTAGAATTATTTAGTTTAGTCCCTTAATATTAGTGAATGCACAAGTTAATCCCTGAAAATAATTGACTTGTCTTCCATTGCTCTTTTTGCTATATGACTCAAATATTATAGAATATATTAACAACCTAGTCTTTAAAAGATACATAGTAATTATTTAATCTTTGAAAGTTTAATTCTACACAATTTAGTCTCTAAATATTTTGAATTCCTTATGCACTGCTAACAAGTCAAATCTTCAAAGATAAGGAAATATACAATTTAATCATATAAAAATTTCAGAGACAAGACAAAAACATATACCTTTCACAAACCTATTTGTATGTTTAACTGTATGGTATAAGAACTAACTTTCAACAAGTTAGTTATTTCCTAGAAATACAGATAAATAGGCTCCAAAGAATCATCTGTCCCCTCTATTACTCTCCCCAATAGAACTAGAAAAGCACTTCTTTCAAGCACCTTATAATGATTTCCCTTCCTCCCCATATGATTTCATTCAGGCATATCTGACACAAGATGATGCAATATTGACCACCCTTACAGTCAGAGAAGCAGTGTACTACTCAGCTCAGCTCCAACTTCCTGATTCAATGTCAAAGTCAGAGAAGCAGGAGAGAGCAGACTGCACAATCAGAGAGATGGGCCTTCAACATGCCATTAACACAAGAATTGGAGGGTGTGGCTCTAAAGGCATCAGTGGGGGTCAAAAGAGGAGGGTTAGCATCTGCATTGAGATCCTCACAAGGCCTAGACTTCTATTCCTTGATGAACCAACCAGTGGACTTGACAGTGCAGCTTCTTACTATGTCATGAGCAGAATTGCAAGCCTGAATCAAATGGATGGCATTCAGAGGACTATTATTGCATCAATCCATCAGCCTAGCAGTGAGGTTTTTCAGCTTTTTGACAGCCTTTTCCTTCTGTCTTCTGGTCAAGCAGTGTACTTTGGCCCTGCTTCTGCTGCAAATGAGGTTGGGATTTGAAAACTGTGAGCTTTGTAGGAGTGTCCATATATTGATCTGATTCTGAAGTTGAATTTCAGTCCCGTCTGCTTTCTTCTATTTGCAGTTTTTTGCATCAACTGGTTTTCCTTGCCCGACTCTCCAGAACCCTTCTGAACATTTTGTAAAAACTATCAACAAGGATTTTGAGCAGGTGAGTAACAGTTTATCATATTTTTTTTTAACTAGAGCTTAACATTTTTTGGCTTCTGTATTTCCACTTCTTGGTACTCATTTCAATCTAGTTAAGTTTTCAGCAGCCAATATGCATTGAAATTTGACTAATCTACCTTCTTATACCCAGGAGAACCCTAAGCAAGGACTATCTACAGGACTAGCCACGGAAAAAGCTATTCATATCCTTGTGCAATCATACAAGTCATCTGCAATCAGTCACCAAGTTCAAACAGAAGTAGCTAAAATAAGAAAAAGGGCAAGTGTATTTTTACATTTACTGTCAACACCAAAAACAGACACTAAAAAAATGAACTTTTGTTGTGGTCACAAAGAATCTCTAATAACCAAGCCAAATGAATGCAGAACTTGATAGCAACGCATAATATATTTCTCTTATTAGGTTAAAGGGTAAGTAAGTGATTTCTAGAGGGATGAGTTTATTATAAATAAAGGAGAGGAAGTGTGAGTGGGCAGTAAAGAGGAATATTTTGTCAGAATGTATTAGAGAGCATTTGCTCTGTAGTGTGGGCAGAACACCATTAACAAGGTATTCTGTAGGAGCTGAGTCTCTGGGGAGGGATTATATCTTGTAATCCTTTGTTATTTGGTTGCTATATAATATTATCTGGTTTCCGGTTCCTAACAGAACTCTAGTGCAATGGAGATGAAAAGTCACGCTCCCTTCTTCAAACAGTGCAACATTCTTACAAGAAGATCATTTGTTAATATGTATCGCGATGTAGGCTACTACTGGTTACGTCTACTTATTTACGGTGGATTGGCTATAAGTGTTGGTACCATCTTCTACAATATTGGGTCAAGCAATGGATCTATTCAGGTAATTGAGTATGGATTAATATGCAGAAAGTTCAAGAGTTTTACATCATACTTGAAACTAAAGCCAATTTTAAAGCCTAATCTTGATGGTTTCAGGAAAGGGGTTCACTGCTCATGTTTGTAGTCACATTCCTGACTTTCATAACCATTGGTGGCTTCCCTTCCTTTGTAGAGGACATTAAGGTACAGTAGTCTTCTCATTAACATATGCATTATTTCTGGTCCCCGTTGAAAATGGAAAGGACAGAACATATTTAAGATTCTTAATATATGTTATCAAGATTTTAGATAACATGTGAAATTTTTTACAACTCAGCACTACATTATTGGATCATTAATAATAGCTCATCCATGTGTTGCAATTTTATTAAAGAACCCGACAGCTAACACTTAAGAATTGCACCTAAATTTTCTCTTACGGGAAGCTGATGTTTTTCTACTTTCTTTACTGTAAGTGCAATTTCACGGCTTGGCATGGGGAAAAAGAAAAGGCTTCTCAAGTCTGCTACTGATTTTTTCAGGTATTTGAAAGAGAGAGACTAAACGGGCATTATGGTGTTACTGCATACACCATTGGACACACATTCTCTTCTGTTCCATACTTGCTATTGATGTCACTGATTCCAGGAGGACTTGTTTATTACCTAACTGGACTTCACCAAGGATGTCAGCACTTTCTGTACTTCATTTCTGTGCTCTTTGTTTCTGTAATGTTGGTTGAAAGCCTTATGATGATTGTTACAATTATGGCCCCCAACTTCTTGATGGGAATAATCACTGGTTCTGGCATTCTGGGAGTTATGATGCTAACCGCTGGATTCTATCGCCTACCGGCGGATCTTCCGAAACTCCCTTGGAGATACCCACTATACTACATTTCTATTCACAAGTATGCCTACCAAGGATTGTTCAAGAATGAGTTTGAAGGTCTGATATTTACTAACAACCAAGTTGGGGGGCCTAGGATCATTAGTGGTGAAGAAATGCTGAGAAATTCTTGGCAGATTGAAGTGGATCACTCAAAGTGGTTTGAGCTTTCCATCTTGCTAGGAATGGTAGTTCTGTATAGAATTCTGTTCTTGGCTATCATCAAGAGCATTGAGAAGGTGAAGCCTATTGTTGCAGCCTTTAAGTGAATTGGGAAGCCATGAAGGAATAGCCACGTGAACAAGTGAAATATAGCTGTACTATTATGCATTCTATTGTTGCATTGTTTAGAAATTCAACTGCATTCCATTCCAATTTCAGTTAAAATGCATCAAAATCAATTATGCAATTGGATTGATTGAATGAAACTTTCGCAAAACTAATTTATTCGTATCAGCTCTTGAATAGTCATTGTAGTTATCAAATCCAAACTAACCAATTGATATAATATATTAATATATTAAATATATTTTATATATTAGATTATATATATATATATATATTACAATATATATTATATATTTTATAGATAATATATATTTATTAAATTTTTTTAATAAAAGACTAAAAAGTAAAATAAAAACCCCTTTTCATTGATCAAAATGCCTTTTCTTATTATTAAAATTTGGCAATAAAAAAATAATGTTCAATTATAAATTTTTTAAACACATTTTGAACAGAAATGGCGGACACTGCAACAGCAAATGAATCAATCACAGAATTGGGAAAGTTATTATCAATTAATCACTCCCCATTACTTCCAAATCAAATATGACTCTGATATTCCCTGCCTGTACAGCAGTCCAAGTCAGCCCCATGAAGCCAAGAGCAAGACAAAGGTAGGCGGTAATGAAGGTTCCGGTTCGGCTTCCCAAATTCAATACAAAAAATAAAAAGAATCAGTTTTCATCACAGTTTAAAAAACTACACCAGACTCATTAGAAAGTCAGTGAACTAGTTGCCTTTCTAGTCTGGTTTAACCTATAGAATCAGTATGAACAAAAACTAGTCAAAAACTGATAAAACCGGTTGGGTCAAAGGTTGGACTAGATTTAGGAATTTTTTTTTTTCCCTTTTGAATTTCTCATACACTTTTTTTTTCTTTTTTTAATACATTTTATTAGTTTTCAACACGGTAATTTGTGTGTGAGTGCAATTCATATATTATTTTGTGATTGATTTTTAAATTTTTTTCATATCTATAATTATTCAAATTATGTGATGCTATTCGGTATGAACAAAAAACACTTAATAGAGTATATAGACCTTTTGTAAGTTTATCATGCCTAAGCATAGAAAAATTTAGTTATTACTTACTACATTATACAACAACAACAACAATAACAAAGTGTTATCCTACTAAGTGTGATCAGCTTTATGAATCACACGACGCTATTACTTACTACATTATACTTAACATAAATAAAATTTATATATATTATATATTAATTACTACTTATAGTTCGACTGCGGTTGAACTAATAAACCTTAAATTAGTGTCTGCACTAATTCGATATTTGGTAACTGGTTAAGTTTCTAAAACAATAACAACAACAACAAAATCTTATCCCACTAAGTGAGTCGGTTACATGGATAGCACAACTACATGGTTAAGTTTTTAAAACATTGTTTTTTTTTTTAATATCAAACACAAAAGTAAAAGAAAAATCATAGGCAACAGAAGACAAGTGAGAGAGAAACTCACCTATCAAAAAGATTTACCACTGATTCCTTTTTGTTCTTATCAGCTCCAGTGTAGAAATCATAAACATAATCGCCGCCACGGACCACGTATAAGAAACTATTTTAGCTTAAGAGTAAATAATAATTTTATTGAGAACGATGGGTGTAATTTGTAGGAATGGAAATCGACAATGCACATGAAAAATACTTAGGTCTAGTTCTTTAGGTATTTGTGACCAAGTTCTTCAATAATTGCATAACATGTGAACATTTTCTACAACAAAACACAATATTGTTGATCCTTTGCTTCTCCACATGTCATGAATCTATTGAAGAATTTGATAGTAAATATCTAAGAACATGAATCTATGTATATATTGAACAGCTTTAATACTTTTCCTGCAAGTGTTGTTACTTGTTAACATGAATCACACGTAAAGGGATTAGCTAGAAAGGAACATAACAGACAAGCTCCTAAGGTCATTAAAACAAGCACTTAACAGGCTTTTCTGTTTCAAGGATCTGATGAAACGATTCAAGAACAATGGAAGACTTTTTGGCGCTGTCCATGTTATTAAAAGTTTTAGGTTGCTTCCTAAGTTTGTGATCTGGAAGATAGAAGCTAATTTCTGACTGAATTACGGCAGCCAAAAGTTCCTTTATGAGTAAGTTCAGTTGTGACTTGAATTAATTCCCACTATATTTTAAACATAAAATGTACAACGGAAAAACAGAGCATATATCTTATATATGCTCACCCACTAAATCCCTCAAAAAAGTTTTGAAACTCACCTCAAATTAAACCAGGTGACAACAAGAACCGAAGAAGCCAAAAGAACAAAATAACATCCAGCTGAGAAGAGACCTGTCTGCAGATAAGCTGCTGCACTACCTACCTGTTTGTTGATAACATGAAAAAAAAAAAGAAAAAAAAAAGGGAATGCCAATAGATTACTATGAATGAAAACTATGGGACCGAGGTATCACTTCAAGGTTTCCAATGGCTGAACGATTAATCACATTAAAAAACTCCGTATCATAAGGGAATGAGTTCTAACATCAAGAGAGGAAAGTAAGGGACAATCATTAGCCTTCTTCCAGACATTATAAGAAATTTTAAGCTATTCTCTCCTGGGATTTAGACTTAGACCTGAATTAAATAGGCATGTGTACATCATAATCAAGTATATAGCCTTATAATCTATATTTTAAAGGTTATAATAAAATTATTCATGGACCTTCACTTACAGTTTTAAGCTTTTGGATGAAGTGGCCGTTGACATATATCAAAGCCTCTATGATCACGTAGTTAGGAGGTAGCACAAGTTATAGTAAGCCTCTGCTTTGTCCATATTTTAAACCAAAGAGCTTCCACATGACGGTTTTTTCTTCAAAAAAAAAAAAGAAAGAAAACAAAACTAGTCATAACTCTTCATACAAAAGCTTTAGTTTTTGGGTGAGGTAATGCCCCAGAATATGTATAATAAACTACTAACACAGTGATTGCCCTAAGAACTGTTAAATCACAAGGGCACCACGGTGCAAATAGAGCAAACTACAAAGTATCGAAGTGTATTTTACCCAATTTAAAATTAAATCAAACCTAACAGTGGTTGGCTCAATGAAAGTGAACTAAGTCCCTAGTGAACTTTACTTGCAATGTTAGGGTTTTGAAACCGAGAGTCGCCACTTTGGTGAAGGCTTTATTTTACCACTGCCGACCCAGAATTGCCAAAGCAATTAATTCCCACAATTTTAACATGCCAAAAGAAAAAATCAAATCAATAGCTATTATAAGCAGCAATGGTACATTCTATTCCATAGTTAATGCCAGTGTTAAGGTTTAACGTATCAGACTACCATAAGCAAATGGTTTTGAAGTGCAGAAACTCACAATGAGAGGAACCCAAGCAACAGAGTACATTGGCAACTTGATTTCTCTCCATATCAAGATTCCCTTTGGGATATGCTATTCAATTTCTTCCCCACCTTGTTCTTCTTCAAAACTCGAAAAAGATATCTCTGCCCCGGCATTACAAAGAACACGTTTGACTACCAATTGTCTTCTACATCTCCTGTGAAACACCCCCTCACCTTTACAAGTCGATCTCTTGAATCCCATTTAGTTCCTGAAAGAAAACCATTTTCAGTAATCCCTAATTCTCAAAAGGTGGTTTTTCTAGAGAACGATGTCAAAACCTGATATGTTCTAAATCTATAACAAGGGTATTTTAGTCTTGTGATTGATAGGAATTTGTTAGTTAAGTTCGTGTTAGGTTATTGTAAGGCAATAAATCAAGGAGAAAGATTGAGAAGAACACACAGAAATTACGTGGTTCGGTCAATGTGACCTACGTCCACGGAAAGAGAGAGTATTTATATTATTTCTGATAGAGGCTATATAGAGAGAAATTACATCAACCACTTCAATGAATTCCATTACACACATATATATAGAGAAAATAATGGGTTATTGGTCATGGGTCGTGGGTCGGGTTACAAACTGGGTCACACACAAAATTCAAGTCAAACCCAACAATTTCCCTCCTTGACTTGAATTCTCTCAAATCACCAGAACTAAGTACAAATTCATCTCTGTCAGTCAAGCCCTGTAGGGCTTCATGGAATGCGAACATTCACCAAGTACAAGCTATGCTTGAACTTCTCTGAAGGTAGAGCCTTTGTCAACATATTTGCTGGGTTATCTGCTGTGGCTATCTTCTCGATGGACAATTTCTTGTCTTCTATCACATCTCGAATAAAATTCAATTTGATATCAATATGCTTCGACCTCTCATGGTAGACTGGATTCTTGGCCAAACTTAATGCACTCTGACTATCACAATAAATGATAGGTCTCTGAATATTTAACCCCAAACTATCAATCAAACTATGTAACCACATACCTTCCTTAACTCCTTCTGCCAATGACATGTATTCTGCTTCAGTGGTAGACGAGGCAACTGTAGATTGAAGTGTTGCCTTCCAACTGACAGCACATCCATTCAGAGTCAAGACATAACATGTTAAGGATCTCCTCCTCAAAAGATCTCCAGCATAATCTGAATTTGTATAGCCAACCAAGCCACTATCAGATTTATCAGCACCATAAACCAAGCAAATATTACTCGTACCTTTCAAATACCGCATAATCCATTTAATTGCACTCCAGTGAGCTCTCCCAAGATTACTCATAAACTTGCTTACCACACTGACTGCATAAGCTAGATCAGGCCTAGTACACATCATTGCATACATCAAGCTTCCAACAGCATTACAGTAGGGCACTGAACTAATGTACCCTTTTTCCTCAGTTGTAGTAGGTATTGTACTAGCATCAAGTTTAAAATGTGCCGCCAACAGAGTACTAATCGACTTAGAATTATTCATTTGGAAAGACTGCAACAATTTTTTTTATGTATTTCTGTTGAAATACATACAGTAAACCTGCACTTCTATCTCTCCAAATCTCCATGCTCAATATCTTCTTGGCTGCACCCAAATCCTTCATCTCAAACTCACTGCTCAACAAGGCTTTCAAACTATCAATTTCAACCTTGTTCTTTGCAGCAATCAACATATCATCAACATATAGCAACAAATAAATATAAGAATTATCTGCAAGTTTCTTAGAGTAGACACAGTTATCAAACTGATTACGTAGAAAATCATGGGAAGTCATGAATGCATCAAATTTCTTATACCACTGTCTAGGAGACTGCTTCAAACCATACAATGATTTTTTCAGCAAACATACATGATCTTTCTTCCCAGAATCAAGAAATCCTTCTGGCTGTGACATATAGATCTGCTCCTCTAAATTTCCATGTAAGAAAGCAGTTTTCACATCCAGTTGTTCCAACTCCAAGTCAAAAACACTTACCATGGACAAAAGGATACGAATGGTTTTATACTTCACAACAGGGGAGAAAACTTCATGATAATCAATTCCCTCCTTTTGTGAAAAACCCTTGGCCACGAGTCGTGCATTGAACCTTGCTGGTTCAACTCCAGGAATACATTCTTTCTTCTTGAAGACCCATTTGCATCCTACCGGTTTCACTCCCTTTGGTAACGGTACAAAATCCCATGTTTCGTTCTTCTCAAGAGATTGCATCTCTTCATTCATTGCAACCAGCCATTCTGATGCTTCTCTACTCTCAACTGCTTCTTTATATGATCTCAGGTCATCAGAATCAATGCTTTCACCTACTGCCAAGGCATAAGCAACTGAATTAATATCAACTATATCAACACAATCTGCATACCTTATAGGTTTTCTGATTTCCCTCCTTTCCCTCCTTGTTGCTATAGGTTGTGATTCTTCTTCTTCCCTGGGCTGCTGTACAGGGTTTGTTATAACCCTTTTTGAAGTTTGAACTTCAATTTCCACCTTCTGGTTGGCACCTTGATCATTATTACCTGCATGACTACCAAGCTCCTCCTTCTGACCAAACATAGCAGACTCATCAAAGGTTACATCTCTACTAGTAATAAATTTTGGAGTTTTATCATTTTTGGTACACCACAGTCTGTACCCTTTAACTCCAGGTGCATACCCTAGAAATATGCATTTCATTGCCCTAGGCTCTAGTTTACCATCATTCACATGAGCATAAGCAGGACAACCAAATATACGCAGGCCAGAATAATCAGAAGGTTTACCGGACCATACCTCTTGAGGAGTCTTAAAATCAATTGCAGTAGATGGCGATCTATTCACCAGATAACAAGCAGTGTTAACTGCTTCAGCCCAGAATTGTTTTGGCAAGCCAGCGTTTAATCGCATGCATCTCGCACGCTGTAACAGTGTTTGATTCATAAGTTCTGCAACTCCATTTTGCTGTGGTGTATGACGTACAGTGTGATACCTCACTATACCTTCTTTCCTGCAAAATTCATCAAATGGAGCGTTACAGAACTCCAACCCATTATCAGTTCTAAATGTTTTGACCTGTTTTCCAGTCCGTTTCTCAACCATGGTCTTCCACTCTTTGAACTTCCCAAACACTTCATCTTTGGATTTCAGAAAATACACCCAAACCTTTCTATAGTAGTCATCAATGAAAGTAACAAAATACTGGAAAACAGGTCAAGAGAGATTTATCATTGTGCCGGTCATGTGCCCAAAAAACGGGTCATGACAGCAAATATGTTAAACAAATATGTTAATAATATATTATTTAAGAAGCAAAATAAAATAAGTTATGACACAGTTTGTAAAGTGAATGTCAATTGAAATTTTGATAAGTAGCTAAAAAAATTCAAAACATATTAAAAGAATATTTAAAAATAAATAGCTAGTAGAATTTATAAAGTGCATGCCACCATAGAAAAATAGAGAGAGACACACAACGTAGAAACAAAGACGACGATGGTGAGCGAAAATACAGCAGAAATTAAGAAGAACGACTTGCATATAAAAAACAAAAACAGAATGATGATAGCGAAAAGCAGATGAACATAAAAAAATGATTGCATAAGCTGATGTAAACAAATCAAAAAACAAAACAGAACAAAAATAGCAAACAGATATGTTGAGGATAATCTTGATATTAAGAAATATTATTGAGGACACTTATATTTTTTTAATTGTTCCAATTTTCTTTTCTTGCAAATTTTTTCACTTTCGGAGGAAAAAAAAATAAAAGGAAGGGAGGGATTTTTCACTTCTATTTTTCCTCTCCTCTTTTTCAACTAATTGAAACAAAGAAGCTTAATTTAAAAAAAAAATTACTCTCTTCTCTTTTATTCCCCTCCAACCACTCCAACCGAAACAAAACAATACCTTAAAGTAATTAAGAGTTACTTAAATCTGATAACGCGACACTGTTTCACAGTTGGAAATGCTCGTATTATCCAAATCTTGATAATTACAGTACCATATTTGTGGACTTAAAGGACATAAAATAAGACAAAATAGTGTACAAAACACAAATATGATCTGACGTGGCATTATTTCAATGGACGTGGTTGGATTGTAATTAGATAGTAGTAGAATAGCTCCTAATCTTCAACATGAAAGTGTTTATTGCAAAAAGGTTCCCAACTTCCACAGTTCGTACCGTCATTTCTTTCTTATGGTTTTCTCCATTTTTCCATCTCTTGCTTTCTGAGACAGGATAAGAGAGAAGAAGGGCTTGGAAATGCATTAGATCCAATGGCTTCCACTTACTGTAACCTCACTCAACGGTGTGGTCTAAACACACTCAATGGCCTCCTCTACACTCAAGCCTCCTTCAGAAGGCAAGCTTCCTCTCTCTCTCTCTCTCTCATTGTAATTTAAGACAAGTTGTAACTTAAAAGCTACCAAACGAAACATTTAGGGTTGTTTTTGAAGGCATGTGAAAATCGGTTGATTTCTGCTTTGCTCAAAAGTGATGAAATGCTAGTAATTTCTGCTATTTGGTATTATATTGGATCGGTGGGGTTTGCTGGGAACTAAAGGTGAATTAAGGTCAGAAATGAGACTTGAAGAGAAAGAATAGATAGAGATAGAATAGAAGAAGAAAGAACAGAGAAGAGAAGGAAGAGAAAAGAGATAGAAAGAAGACAATAGGCAAGCTCAATCCATTTTACATCTTCTCCACATACACTCATCGTTTTGCTTTTTGGACAGAATCATCCACTAACCAACAAAGTAACGAACTATTGGGTTTGACTTGAATTTTGTGGGTGACCCATGACCCATAACACATAACCCATAACCCATTATTTTCTCTATATATCTTGTGGATAATACGAGCATCTCCAACTGTGAAATAGTGTCGCGTTATCAGATTTAAGTAACTCTTAATTACTTTAAGGTATTGTTTTGTTTCGGTTGGAGTGGTTGGAGGGGAATAAAAGGAAAGAGAGTAATTTTTTTAAATTAAGCTTCTTTGTTTCAATTAGTTGAAAAAGAGGAGAGGAAAAATAGAAGTGAAAAATCCCTCCCTTTCTTTTATTTCTTTTTCCTCCGAAAGTGAAAAAATTTGGAAGAAAAAAAAATTGAAACAATTAAAAAAATATAAGTGTCCTCAATAATATTTCTTAATATCAAGATTATCCTCAACATATCTGTTTGCTATTTTTGTTCTGTTTTGTTTTTTGATTTGTTTACATCAGCTTATGCAATCATTTTTTTATGTTCATCTGCTTTTCGCTATCATCATTCTGTTTTTGTTTTTTATATGCAAGTCGTTCTTCTTAATTTCTGCTGTATTTTCGCTCACCATCGTCGTCTTTGTTTCTACGTTGTGTGTCTCTCTCTATTTTTCTATGGTGGCATGCACTTTATAAATTCTACTAGCTATTTATTTTTAAATATTCTTTTAATATGTTTTGAATTTTTTTAGCTACTTATCAAAATTTCAATTGACATTCACTTTACAAACTGTGTCATAACTTATTTTATTTTGTTTCTTAAATAATATATTATTAACATATTTGCTGTCATGATCCGTTTTTTAGGCACATGACTGGCACAATGATAAATCTATCATCACTTTAAGCATTTCGATAAATTATACCCATGAGTTTAAATTATATATATTATCAAAATAACAATTCCTTAATAAATATGAAAAAAATATATCAAATTTTCTTATCTAAAAATCATAGAGATGATTTGCATGTAATAATAGATTATCAATTTAAAATACATTATTATACTGACATACAAGCCAAATGCCAAACCTCTGACTTAGATGTCCTAGACGATTACAGAGCAACATAGTATACAACAAAAGAATGGCCTACCCGACAGCGGAAAGGTTTAAAGTGATCTACTCTTCTAGCAGATATTCTTTATCGGCAACCTGATCTGAACAAAAAGGTTTCACAGAGAGTGTGAGCTTTAAAAATCAATGAGCGAATCGGCCTCGCGTTAATAAAATTCAAATACATCACCAGTCATGCAAGTATACCAAAAGGCTCATACTCAACCAATAGACATAGTTAGAAATTACATACAAGAAGATAAAAATACATCCAATTCAACAAACGTTACTAGTACTCATCAATGGTAATATATTCCAGAGAGCGCACACAGGCCGGCTCACTAATTATGTATATTTCCGCCATGACGCACAACCTCATCCTCTTAGCTAGGGGCCTCACGGATCTGTCACCGATCCGGGCTATATCCCTAGTGAGAGAATCGTTGTCTCCACACTCATTAGTCAAGACACCCTTTAAACCGAGTTTTCTGCCTTGCTATGAGAGGGGGTACTGTCCTGCTCAATCACAATCAATAGTACAACAGTTCATATCATAATCAGAAGTATAATAGAATATTCATCTATATAACAGGTATAGTATATAACTATATTATAGATTTATAAACCACAAATCAAGATAACAATTAATTTGTTTTTGAAAAGATTCAAACTTCACATCATCATAAGATACTTATTTCATTTTATCCATACTTCTGGATTAATTATCTCCCCATATTTGCCACTCTGAGTCCAGTTTACCCCTATGAATCTTGGGAGTATCCTACGACATACTTTTTATCACTAGTAATGCTAAAACTCTATTAAAACGGGATCGTTTCACTCACTTGGATCCTGTACGAGTATCACTTCTCTAAATCATTACGGATAAGAGTACACAGATGAATTTCAGTATTCCGCTACGGAGATTTTCATGAAAGATTAGAGAAAACAAGTTAGGATTATTTTCATACAGACATTGTTTATACATACAATTACCATTCATATGTACGGTTACTATTCATACATACGGATACTGTTCATACATATGGATACTGTTCATATATACAGTTACTATTTATACGTACAAATACTATTCATACATATAGATATGATTCATATATATGATCACTATTCATGTATACGGTTACTATTCATAGGTACGGAGACTATTTATACCAGAAATAGAGAATACAAACTATAAAAGAGTACACCAGGTAAGTTCCCAGGAAAGAGTAGAGGGTCACAATAGACACACTTAAAAACCAGGTCTTTCCTTAGCCAGAACTTTCCTAGACATGTATTCTTCACAGTTTACATTCTATTTTGGTAATCAGATAATCAAAATAATAAATACGCAGTTAACGACAGTTTTTCTGATGTGTAAGATCAGCCAAAGCCGCAATCACAGAGCATACTTAAGAAAATAACTTTTAAAATTTGAAAGATATAGAAAGGGCATAGTATCCTTACCTAAGCTGAAAAGAAAAGGCCTAAAATCTCAGAGGCTTAGCATATAAGTAAGAGAAACTTAAGGAGAGAAGAAGAAGAGTTGAAGGTGTGAGTTTAGAAGTGAAATGATAGGGTCTATTTATAGGAAAAGTCAAAGGTACTATTTGACACTATGCGTTAATAAAATATTCAACTTACTATTTATGAAAATGACATTTCTAATAAAATAATTCACGCGTTAATACTGTGCAATTACGGAAAAGTCGCAGGCGGCTTACTATTGAAAACTTAAGGGGAAAACTATCATTTCACGTTAAACCTTTAAGTTTCTTTTCAAATCAGTCTTTTTACTTTAGTTTCTGAGGGTATTTTCACACATAAAATGTCATTTTCTCCTACGAATTTCTTTAAGTAGTTTCGTCTAGTATGAGGCAAAAAGAAATATGGGTAATATATCTTTTAGTAGTAACCAGAAAGGTAGAATTCTGGATGAAGGTAAGGTTTGTATTAATGAAACATTTTTTATTGAAAATGTATCTATTATGGAAGGATTGAAATACAACCTAATCAGTATAAGTCAGCTTTGTGATAAAGGTCACAATATAAAATTTACGGTTAAAACATGTTTTATCAGATTTAAGGATGAAAATAGGCCCTTGATTGAGGGCCATAGACATAAGAATGTTTACACCTTGATTGAAAAAATTATTTTCCAAACTAGTGTCTCAAAACAACAAGTGACTAGAGTTGGCTTTAGCAAGAAATTTAACATGAAATTGATTTTAAAACTTGCCAACAAGGATCTAGTTGTTGGGCTTCCAAAGGTCAAGTTTGAGAAGGACCATGTGTGTGAGGCATGTCAAAAAGGGAAACAAGTCAAAACTACATTCTCCTCAAAAGAACATGTGTCAACCACAAGGCTCCTGGAACTTGTTCATATAGATCTTTTTGGTCCTATTAGAACACCTAGTTTGGGAGGTAAGTTATATAGGTTTGTATTAGTTGATGATTATTCCCAATTCACATGGTTTTACTTACTTTCAAACCAAAGTGATTACTTCACATCTTTCAAAACATTTTTCCAAAGAGTTCAAAATCAGAAAATTTTCAAATTACAAGTATACAAAGCGATCATGGAATGAAATTCAAAAATATGCATTTTGTGGATTTTTGTCATGAACAGGGAATAACTCATAACTTTTCTGCCCCTAGGACTCCTCAACAGATTGTGTTGTAAGGGAAAAAAAAGAAAAAAAAAAGGTTCTTGCTTGATATGGCCAGGACCCTATTGTGTGAAAATAATCTACTCCAAAATCTTTAGGCACAAGTTATCAACAAATCCTGTTATATCTTGAACAAGTGTCTTATAAGACCATATCTGTTTAAAACACCATATAAACTTTGGAAAGGGAAGAGACCGAACATAAGCTATTTTCATTCATTTGGATGTAAATACTACATTTTGAACCTTAAAGATAGTCTTGGTAAATTTGATACAAAGTTTAATGAAGGTATCTTTGTAGGTTACTCTAATAATTGCAAAGCATACAGAATATATAATAAATGTACAAAAACTATTGAAGAATCAATGCATGTGAAGTTTGATGAAACTAATCTTTCTTCTAAGTTTTTAAATAGAGTAGATGATGATGATGAACCATCCAAAGGAGATAAAGGACTTGAAAGGCAGAATGAGGAACAAGAGCTAAATAAGGATCCTGATACTGAGAACAAGATAGAAGGCACTAAACATGAGAATTAGGAAGCACTATAGGAATCTAAAGATCAGGAACTTGTTGAAACATCTTAGTGAAATCACCAGATGATTCCTAAAGAATGGAGAGGAACTACTAACTACCCTCACAATTTTGTCATGTGTGATCCCACTAAAGAAAGGAAAACTAGATCATCATTGCAAAAAAAGAACCACTGGCCTTTGTGTCCAAAATTGAGCCAAAGAACGTTGACGAGGTCCTAATAGATGATTCCTAGATTATCACCATACAAGAAGAGCTAAACCAATTTGAGAGAAACAAGGTATAGTCCCTGGTTCCTACTCCAAAAGATTAGTCTATCATTGGACCAAATGGGTGCTCAAAAATAAGATGGACGAGCAATATAACGTTGTGCGAAAAAAAAAAGCAAGGTTGGTTGCTCATGAGTACAACCAATAAGAAAGGATTGATTTTGAAGAGACATTCACCCCGATTGCCAAGTTAAAATCCATTAGGATCCTATTAGAATTTGTTGTTTTTTAAATGGATTTATAAATGAAGAACATTTTGTAAAACGACTACCTAGGTTTGAGGACCCTAAGTTTCCAAATCACGTCTTTAAGCTTTCTAAGGCCCTATATGGTTTAACGTAGGCCCTTATGCTTGGTATAAAAGATTAAGTAAGCTTCTTTTAAAAAAATGGATTTACCCGGGAAGATCGATACAACATTGTTTACAAAAAATGGAAAATGAAGACATTTTAATTGTGCAAATTTACATAGATGACATTATATTTGGTGCTACTAATGAACATTTATGGAAGCATTTTTCTAAGCTCATGATTAGTGAATTCGAGATGAGCATGATGAAAGAGATGGCATTTTTCCTTGAATTACAAGTCAAGAAGACTAAAGAAGGCATCTTCATAAATCAAGCTAAATATATCAAGGAGCTTATTGAAAAATTTGGGTTGGACAATGCTAAAGTCAAAAAGACCCTAATAGGTGCTGCTCAAAAACTGGAAAAGTATAAGGCTGGAAAAAGCATGGACCAAAAGCTTTATAGAGGTATGATTATGGTCCTAATTATATTTAACTGCCAATCATCTAGATGTGATGTTCAGTGTGTGTCTCTGTGCAAGGTTCCAATCTGATCCCAAGGAATCCCACTTGAATGTAATGCAACAAATTTTTAGGTACCTAAAAGTATACAAAACCTAGGAATATGATTTCCTAAAAATAATTTATTTGAGCTAATTTCTTATTTTGATGCTGATTTTGGGGGTATAAAACTAATAGTAAAAAGAACTAGTGGAACTTGTCAATTTTTAGGTCAATGTCTTGTCTCGTAGCATAGCAAGAAACAGTTATATGTTGCCTTGTCTACTGCTAATATAAACTCATCATGTGCACTCCCTAATAAAAAAAATGTTTTAGTTTATTCACTTAGGTTCTTGGTCAAAATTTTCCTTTTGTCCTTTTTTTGATATAAACTCATCTTCTACTTCGTGTAGGTTATTAGTTTAAGAATATATTTTGTTCTTTGTCAAAATCATCCCCTATAAATTTTTTTAGTTATTTCATTTTAGTCTATGTTCTTCACTGTCATTCTTTTTTTCTCATAGTTCAGTCCTCCAAATTAGTCCATAATTTCATTTCAACTCATAATATGATTCAATCTATCATTTCTACCCAAGAATAATACGAGAAATAAATTAAAATTCAAGTTTCAAAGCTTACATGCTTACCTTTTATGAGAGGGAGAGATATGCAACCTTTGAATCTTTGAATTTTAATTCATTTCTTGTATTGTTCTTGGGTATAACTGATAGATTGAATCATATTATGAGTTGAAATGAAATTATGGACTAATTTGGAGGACTAAACTATGAGAAAAAAAGAATGATAGTGAAGAACATAGACTAAAATAAAATAACTAAAAAAATTTTTAGGGGATGATTTTGACAAAGAACAAAATATATTCTTAAACTAAGGACCTAGATGAAGTAGAAGACAAGTTTATATCCACCAAAAGATAAAAGAAAAATTTTGAGCAAGGACCTAAGTGAATAACCAGAAACTTTTCTTTTAAATTATTAGGGACTACACGTGAATGCCACGTGGTAGATGCTTTTTACCACTTGGCAGCCAAATCAGTATTTTTGTTAACTTAACTAATGGAGTTTAGAAAAAAAAGATATATATGACAAAAATTGAAACATGTGGGATATAAACGAGTCCTAAAAAAAGGTTTGAGTCATAAAAGAAACTCAATGCAAACGTTAGGGACATAAAGTACTTTTTTTCTAAAATCATCTTTGATATCCAATAAGGAAATTAGAACCAAAAAGTGAGGGATTATGCAAGATTAGAAGTGGGATTAAATGTAGGAAGCCTAAGAAGGAAAAGTTGTGGTTTTTGAAGCAAATTTGATGCTTGAAGCTTGGAATCTTAAAATTAATTGGGGGTTTAGTGTCAAAATATCCCCTAAACATTCATAGAAGAAACTATGATAAATGGTGAGGATTTTCATGATTTTAAGCAAAAGTCGAGGCTCCTTCACGTGTGTGTGGTGCGTGGCACCTAAGACACCACACAAATAGAGAGCAAGGGTGGTGGCACCTTGCAAGGGAACCCAAGGCCAATTAGGCCTGGGCACCTCAGGTGCCCAAGCTTAATGCCTTGGGGGTGGTTTAGGAGTTTTGTGGCACCTCCACATGGTTATGTGATAAGCCATATATTTGATGTCATGTAGGTTCAGGTATGATTTGATGCTTGGTCAAGACAATTAATGAGAGCTGGAAGTACTTCAATCCTAGGTAAGGGATCTAACATTACTTAGAATGACTTTGCATTTTAGGATTGTCTTTCCTAAATTTAATTAAATGCGATTATGTGTAAATGCTTATGCTTGGCATAATTAAAAAAAAAAGGACCTGGCATGTTTATAAAAAGAAAATATTTATCTGTACGTGGGTGATGTCATTCAATTGTATGCCAACCAGGGAGATAACTTTTAAGATTAAAATCTTGAATCGGTGATTAACGCATAATTGAAATATAATTTGGGATTTAGAGTTATTGTGAACTGGGGTTGTGTATCTGATTGGATTTGTGAGTGGATAGTAATGGGGTGCATGGGTTGAGAAAGCCGAAGTGGGCTACACGATCCTCATAGGGGGCAACATTAGGCTCGACTTGATAAATTCCAAGGTTGGTTATTAAATTTCTCAATGGACAACTTATCGATGATGTATTTGCTAGATTAAGATTTACCATGCTAGGGTTATTATTATTATTATTGTTTGTTGATATGTGTATGTGATTGTGAGTAGGAAATGTTTGGTTCATGGAGGGGTCGATCCATTGAATGATATCTCGGCGATGAATCTGTAGGAATGTAGACCCACATTGATAAAGCCTTGAGAAATAGAATTATAGGAGTGCAGACCCAAGTAATATAACTCTTTAACGGAACATCCGCAGGAATGAAGATCCCGATGACATGGCTCTTAAGTGAGTTTCCTCGTAGTACAACAGACCTATGTGAGGTGGATGAATTATGTGGGTGGTAATGTGCATAATACTTGATGTGGATATGTGTGTGCAAATAACTTATATGTGCTAGGGTCACGTGTAGAGCGCGTGGGGCCCTAGGGGCATATTGCATATGACCAAGATTGGATGAGGTCAAAGAATTGGGTGTACTAGGCATTAGATGTTTGCTCCATTAGGGGTAGAGGTACAATGTTATAATTATAAATCGAGACTTCTTGACACTGTAAGCATGCTATTATATATGGAGACCCATGTAGAAACATATATAACGCTATTATTATGATTTATGAAGCTACGCCATTAAAAAATATAAGAATCCAAACCAGGAAAAAAGAAAAAGTCTGAGAAGTGAAATGTTATTGGTATTCTGTTAGTATTATGTTATTTGTATTCTGTTAGTATTATGTAAAATGCAGGTTTTAATTTATATTATGATTATGAAGCTAGGCCATAAAAAAATCCAGACCAAAAAAAATGAAGAAGGCTGAGAAGCGAGATGTTATTTGTATTATGTTAGTATTATGTAAAATGTAGGTTTTAATTTCTATTATATGATTATGAAGCTGGGCTAGCGAAAAAGAAAAAGAAATTCAGAACCAAAAAAAGAAAAGGGCCCAGTGTTCTAGCCCAAATTAGCAAAAAAATTGGCAACCAAAAAAAAAAGCCCAGGACCACGGGTTGGACCATTTAACTACAGTCCAGCCACGGGCAGTCTTGGCCTTACTGGTCCAAGACTAATTGTAAACAGGCTGGCCATTTATAGCAAACCTGTTACGGGCAGGGCTGATCCAACCTATTAACCAATACTATATATATGTCTATATATATATATATATATATATATATATATATTCCTATAATATGCTTAATTGTATGTTTAGAGTAGGGCTATTTTAAGTGAATTCGTGGATTATATTCACCCTCTCACAATCGCCGTCGTCCTTCTATTTTTTTAGCTTATCTTCTCTCGCTACCATCGTCGCCATCGTGGTCTCTAATGCTTGGGACTTTTTTTTAACTGGTGAATCGATTAACCAGTCGGTTTTACCAGTTATTCCAATTTCAGACCGGTCCAACCAGTTTCGTACCGGTTCTACTTTTTATCGGTCCAACAATCAAACTGGACCAGACCTTAAACCGATTCCTGGTCTAATCGGTTGAATTGACCGGTCTGATCTGATTTTTTAATCAATGGTTTTAGATAAGCCACCATTTGCAATTGAAACCTGACATATCTTCCGAATCTCTAGCTCTTTTCCTCATAACTTTCCCTTCATCATCATCCAAGTCCATAAAATTCTTCACCAACCCAGAAATCTCATATCTTCCAACCAAAATTTTTGGGTTAACATCTTTCTTCACCCTCCACCCAACCTTCCAATCCTCCACAATAATCTTACTATACATCATCACTTGGTCCATTACTATTGGAAAAGTAAGGAAAGGAACACCAACAAATGAACCTTCCCTTGTAGAATTCCACCCACAATGAGACCAAAACCTACCTATGTTAGCATGCAGCAACACTCTCAATTCATCGCACCACTACACCATTAACCCCATGTTCCCACAAATTTCTCAAACCTTTGGAGCCTCCTTTCATGCTACGCAGATGAATCGAACCCCGGCTTTGAGCAAATCGGTCATGATTTCGTCCATTTGAGCATTTGAAACTGAGAGAAAGCTTCCCTGTGAGATGTATAGAATTGAACTAGGAGGTTGGTTGTCTAGCCATTGGAAATAGCTTTGGTCATTATTATTAGGGTTTAAATAGAGGTTTGAATAAGTATGGTGGTTCGAGCCACTACGACCGTCGAGTCACCCACAATTAGATTCGTAGCAACTTGCAATATAGTGATCGTCAGGGCCGTGTCTAGAGAATTTAGGACCTTAAGCAAAATTATTAGAAAAAATTAATATAATATAAATAAATAATCTTTATATTATTTTTCTAGCCTTTTTAGCTGCAAAATCATTTATCAAAGTTTTATAATCAAGTAATTCTAGCATTTCACTCTCAATAGATAATATCGCTAACTCATTCAATCTATCTTGTAACATTGTTGATCTAAGATAGGATTTAAACAATTTTAATTTTGAAAAACTTCTTTCAGCAGTAGCAACTGTTACATGTATTGTTAATAATATTCTATAAGCAATGCGTATATTTGGGAAAGAATCTAATCTTTTGATATAACTTAATATTTCAATTGGAGTATTAATTTCCTTTGTTAACACTTCTCTCAAAACTTTTAATTCTAAAAATAGATCAAAGCCGTCAATATCAGAATGTTCACTAAATTTTAAAAAATTTTCAAGGTTAATACAATTTTTTTGTAATTCATCCTCATTTAAAGTTTTAAAATTTTTAGATTCAAATAAAAAACCAAAAATGGTTTCATAGTGTAAAAATTGTTCAAATCAATTCTCAATGGAAGAAATAGATTGATCTAATATGTATAGAAAATATTCAATACGAAAAGAATCTTCAGCTGAATATATGATCTCATCATTAACACTTTCATCAAAATGTTTTTTTCTATGGATTATACGCTTTTCACGAAATTTAGGTTCTATGTCCATTTCAATGGCCAACTTTTTTGTGGAGTCCAAGGCTAATGCAAAATCATTTTCCCTATAACTTTTCAAATAAGTAATAAGATCTCTTAAATGATCGATAGCAACATCTATATGCATATCTTTAGATTGTAAAATCTTACTAACAGAATTGACAGCAAACAAAATATCATACCAAATATTCATTCCTAATAAAAATTCAAAATTCCCAATCTCATAAGTTGCTAAACACATGGTTTCACTTTTTAATTTAGGATCTTCACAATGTTTTGATAATTCAATCAAAGCATCTCTTATCTTTGGTGCTTGAAACGTTATTGCTTTAACACTTTCAATTCTACTTTCCCATCGAGTTTGAGACAATGACTTAACAGAAATAGATACATTATCTTTCAAAATTTTCCATCGCTTGGTAGATGAAGCAAATAAAGAATAAATACGTTGTAGAACTCCAAAAAAAGAAATAGCTCTAGCAGATGAATTAGCCATATCACATAAAACTAAATTCAAATTATGACATCCACATGACATATAAAATGCTCTAGGATTTATGTCTAACAATCTTTTTTGCACTCCTTGATTTTTACCTTTCATGTTGGCGTTATCATAACCCTGTCCTCTTATATTATCAATATCAAGGTCATATTTTTTCAATACATTAATAAGTTCATTAAAAAGACCTTTTCCCGATGTATCATCAACTTTTAAAAATTTCAAAAAGTACTCCTCTATTTTTATTGAAGAATTAGAAGTATTAACGCATCTCAAAATAAGAGTCATTTGTTCTTGATGATTTGCATCAGGAGTACAATCAAGAATGACAGAATAATATTTTGCATATTTTATTTTCTTTATTATTATATTTTTTTATTTTAAAAGCTAATAATTCTATTAGTTCATTTTGTATAGTATTACTCAAGTAATGAGCACGAATTTCACTATTTTTTATGCGCCTAACATGCTCTTGCATAATTGGATCAAATTCTGCAAGCATCTCAATCAAACTCAAAAAGTTACCACTATTTTTTTCATATATCTTCTCATTTGTTCCACGAAAAGCAATATTATTTTTAGAAAGATATTTGACAATAGCTATAATTCTAAGTAAAACCTTTTCCCAATGTTCCTTTTCTTTATTAATTTGCTCTTGTAAATTTTTATCAATTGTCTTTTTAACTTTCAACCTTTTTTCAAGTTCAATCCATTTGGCCATATTGGTGATATGTTCGTGACTTGTTTGATGACTTTTGAGCTTGGAACCAATATTTTTCCAATCTCCAGTCCCTTCATTTACTAGGTTACTAACACTTTTTTTTGAACAAAATAACTTACAACAAAAACAATACACTTTATCTAAATCTCTTGAATAAACTAGCCATTTTCTATCATATTTTTCTCCATTTGGCAATGTTCGTTGGTAAAAAGATGAAGAAAAATGTCTATTATTTTCATCTCTTGGAAACTGCAAATTATCATGTCTAATTGGACCTTTTACTATCATTAAATCTCTAAATTTTTCATCAATATTTTTCCATTTTCCTGGATCATAAATATTTTCAGAAAGTTCACTCGATGTATTATTAATCTCAACATCTATTTCTAATAAATTATCTTTATTTAAATTTTTATCACTTTCTTGTTCTTGATTGGAATTAAGCTCAACACCTATTTCTAATAAATTATCTTCATTTAAATTTTTATCACTTTCTTATTGTTGATTAAAATTAAGCTCAACATCTATTTCTAATGAATTATCTTCATTTAAATTTTTATTACTTTCTTGTTCTTGATTGGAATTAAGATTATTAGTGTTTTCGACATTATCTATTTCTTTAGGTGATTGTTCAATCACATTTTCACCAAATTGAACTTGTAGCATCTTTTTTATGAATAGTAACAAATTTATCAAGAGCACCACGTTGAGATTTAATTAAATTTTCAATTTTTATTTTTTTTCTTTAATTTTTCAAAACCAGACTCATACTTTCTATTTGACATTTTCTATTGCTAGAAATTATAAAAAAAAAAGAAACAATAAAATATATAAATAAAATATATTGTACAACATAAATAGAAAAGTAATGGAATGATAAAACCTGGAGACAAAGAGTTACATGTTGATATTATGTAGTACTGCAATAATTTTGAGTCAGCTATCTGCCTTTCTCTCTTGAGAATTCAGTCAAAAATGAAGAAAGAAAAGGATGAGGAAGAAGAGGTGTAGTTGATGTTGATGGAGGAAAAAAATTTTGTGAATTGTAAAAGTAGTAAGAATTGTATTATAACTTAATTAGATAGACTTTTACTTACAATTCCTATTATATATATGCTTTTTTTTTCTAACCGTTGGGCATTCATGGGGTGATGATTTCTATTAGGCTATATGCACTTTTTCTAAGTCAAACCGTTGTCCAATAACAATTAGATGGACATTAAAGTATAAACCAATGGCCAATTAGATTCAATAAGCATTAAAATAGAAATTACTACTAATTCTTCTACTGAACGTTGGGGCATTAAAGAAGAATTATTGGATATTATTAGGGGGCCTAATGCATCATTTGAGGCCTAAGGCAAGTTCCTTGACTGCCTTCCCTGTTACACGGCCCTGGTGATCGTCCCAAGTGGTATTCTTCCAAGGAGCCTTGCTTCTAAATTGCCTAATTGATTGTTGTAACACTAATTGACCTAATTACCTATTGATTACCACGAGGGGAGGGGTGATACATAATTAATGAATAAAACAAAACATTAAAATAATAATAGAACTGAAATGCAATCAACATTGGTCTTCTCTGAAGTTGCAACCATCCTAGTCCTATTCTAATATTCAGTCCAGTTCTATCCATCATCTGATATTCAAATAATTTGTCCAGAAAGTCCTATAGCCTAGGTTACACTAAGAGATAAGCAAGAAAATCTTCTCTACAATATAACTTAGCATAACCTCAATAACCTAACCAGCATCATGCAAGATAAACATCATTATATGTCATTTCTATCTCAGTTACCATATCAAACTATTACAGTAAATAAACCTCAAATAGAGAACATAAATCAGAAAATGAATCTATGCTATCCAACCAGAGGAACACAAATCCATGAACCAGAGGCAGAATGTAAGATAAAAATAAAATGTACAAAACAAGAACTTATTTTATTTGCTCAATAACTCATATTACATCTCCAATTTCCAACAAAGACTGATTACATAGTGATTTTAGCCCTCCATGGAGGCCAAAACATAGGAGAAATTAGGGAGGGGATAACCTACGAAATCTAAGAGAAAAGTGGAAGAAAAAAATCTTCAACAGAAGAAAAACAACTTCTAATTAGGTCTTTAAGCTACTGCCAAGGAGGAGGGCGAATTTCCTTTCTGTTTGACCTTAGGTGTTGTCCCTTTCTTCTTCTGTCTGCATTGCTGGCTTCTGCAGAAAGCACTTCTATTGCTGGAATCTTTTTCTGCTAGTTTTGCTGCACTTTTTTGATGCTACTGCTGTTGCTTTTTATTTCTACAGAAGTGTGGATACCACTAGACCAATCAGCCCTAGTCAATACACAATCAACTGCTATGTCATCAAAGGTCCCCATATCAGCATCCTTGTCATAAATTCGTCCAAGTCATCATAAACTCTCCAATAAATTTAAATCTAAAAATTGAGCACAAGAATTAGTTGGGATAAAATTATGAAATTGAAGCATATTAATTATATAATTAATTTACACCAAATAAATCTAAAACATGATATAATAGGAGAGTTGACAATATTAAAATGGTAATAGGACTAAGATAAGGACTACAATGTATATAAAAATGTCTGGTATCATATGGCTGGGCCTATGGTGTAAATGGGAAAAGAGAACTCAAATTTTAAGACATGAATGGCTTAAGGTTCGAGTTCATAGATTGAAGGGAATAATAGATACTTCAATTTGGGAATGCATGAAACAGCTTTGAGGGCTTGTTGTAACATTTCACAGGAACGAAAGCGTCCGTTGCTAAAAGGAAAATCAACCAAAAGAGTTGAGGAAATTCCAAGAAAATAATCCACCAGTTTCTCGAGTCTGGATCAGCTGCTCGCTGCTTTACGTGCTCGTCCCTTTAGCCATGGTTTTAGCCATGGCTAAAAGTTTTAACAACGGTGTGCTTGTCCCTACTTGTCCCTTTAGCCACAATTAAAATTGTTACTAAAACTTTTAGAACCGTTGCTAAAAATGTTATAAAAAATTACTTTTAGCCATGACTGGCTAAATGGATGAGCATGGAAGGCAACGAGAAGCTGATCTGGAATCCCCGTCTCTCACCATTTTCTGTCCAAAAATTTCAAGCAAAACAAATAGAATATGAATTCGTGATGTCACAATCAATTGACGTGGTTTCTATATAATTATATAGCGAGGGTTAATTGTATTTGTCACAGTCAATTGAAGTGGATTCTATATAGTTGTATAGTGAGGTTTAATTAGCTATATTTATCACTAGCCTTAAAATGTAGAAGAACATTAATTGAATTAGACAAAATTTCCAGTTTCTTAAGCAAAGACAGAACACGAAACAACAAAGAAAAACAAAACAAGAGACAAGAATTATTGCACCACTAAAAAAAAGTCTCCAATATCCTGTCGAGCAGGTGCTGTATTAGAAACCAAAATAACATTAAAAGGTTCTTCTAACTCCATTTTTTTGTCTTCACTTTGAAATATGAGTAAAGCAATTGTTAAATTTGTCCTCTTTTACTCATTCTTGTCCCCATGATAAGTGGCACTTTATGATCAGTGTGAATGATTTTGTTGGTGAATTACATTCGATAATATATGATTTAACAAATTATATATCTAAACCTTGAATTTAAATAACAACGTTAAATTTTGATTAACTTTGAGAACTAGAGTCCAAAAATAAAATTTCAAATGGAGTTCAAATATTACTGCAATCGAAGTTCAAATAATACTGCAATTTGAATCTTCATGACACTATTTTATATTTTATGTATAATTTCATATTTGGAAAGATAAAATGTAATTTGTTATATGAAAAAGTTTATGTCAATCTTGCATCATCTTAATCTCGGGTCATAAGTTATCCAACAATTAATTTGGAAAGCTATAATAAGTAGGTGTCGAATTTAATTACTTGAATATATGATATCATACTGTCATTTTACATAAATTCTTTATAAATTATTTTTCAATCAAAAAGGTGAAACATTACTCACCTAACGCATTAAGGGGATAATGTCCATTTTGCTCCAATAAATGGTAGTGGAGGAACACCGACATTGGCCAAAACGACGCCACGGGGATATTTCTCCGATTTCCGACTCCGACCACCCAGTTCAGTAAAGTGTTGTAAAATGAGTGTAGGCGCCGGCTCAAGCCGGTCGAGAAGCCGCTCAAATGGAGCTTCTATCTTCGTCATGACGGCTTCAACCAAGCCAGGGAGGTCGGCTACTCGAGCCAGCTCGGAGGGGATAACGTTGGGGATGGTGATGAAGCAGAGATTATGCAGCGTGGGGTCAGAGCCCAAGAAGCCAAGCCATTCCTCAGTGAGGACGAAGGTGACGAGGATGTCAGAAGGAAGCACTTTGCAGAAGTTGAGGACAGGGCTGATGTGGCCTCGACCTAGGTACGGCATTAACCACCACGTGGCAGCCGATGGTTGGTGGAACTTCCATGTAAATGGAGATCTGCAAAGGCAAGAAGCAAAGTGAAGATGAAGAAGGTCTTAGCTATGTAGGGGTGAGCTAAGGCCTTGGACTTGGTTGCTTTTAAATTTGACTAGATAACATTTACTATCACTTTAATTTTTATAAATAGTAAATTTGGCTCTCTTTACATTATTTTTTTCATTAGAATTAACTTTTTGCATAATATTTTTTAATAGTAAAATTATTTAATAATTTTTACTGTCATATTAAAAATAAGAATAAATTACTGGTTTAATTATTAAAAAATTATATTTTTTCATTTTTTTAAAAAATAATTATCTCAATTGATTTACTAAAGATTAAATTTATTTTAAATTATTATTTAGTATTAAATTATAAAATTCATTATTATCAAATCTCAAAATTTTTATTGTCAAGCTTTGATAAATTAATAGATAAAATAAAAAAAAAAATTTTTTGACAGACTATTGAAATTATCAATTTTATAGAAACCAAATTGAAATTCCCTAGTGCTGGTCAATAGGTTATAGCATGCGATGTGAGCAACGAATGAGATTAATTTGTCTTTATTTATTTTGTCTTTGCGCGGGTCCCATAACCTTAATCGGCGGTCAATGTTAATTGCAGGCTTTACTAAAGGTTTGATTAATATATCCGATATATCCTTCCTATGATGAGTATAATCTAACTCAACTCACTCAATTTGTTCAATCTGACTCAATTTATACGATTTGAGTTGTGTTTACGCATTAGGTTAGATTAAAAATTTTCAATCCATTCAAATAGGATGACGGGTTTGGAATTTTCTAACTCAAGTCAACCCGCTATCCTGATCAACATACATACATATATATATATATATATATATATATATATATATATATATATATATATATATATTATTGTATATTGCATTAGCATCACTACATCAAAGTTCATCATCATCCTCCTTCTTTGCATCAGCTTCCTTCCTCTTTGCATTAGTGACTCTCTTCACCTCAGTCATCTCAGATCTTAGACTCTCATTCTCTTCGCCTTCCAAATTCTAATCTTCCATCTCAGTCTCAGGAGTTCTTTCCAATTGCCGGCTTAATCTGATTTGCGAGACTCGAGAGATTGAAAGTGATGCAAGTTAATTAGATTTGTGAGACTATGGCTATTAGGCTAGGCGACTGAAGTTCTCTGCTTTAGAGCCAAGGACAACAAGCCCCAGAGTGAGAAGTCCTCACCATTTGCCATGATTTATGCACTGTGGCCAGCGTCATCTATGTCGAAGACGATAGCATTTGGGAGCCCATAAAGTGCGTAGTTCGGCGATCACCCTTAGAACCCTTAGCCGTATGCTCTATGTCATCACCGCCACTGGAAGGCTTCTAGAATTGCCTCCTTAAAGCTGACGATATTTCGCTGCCAAGAGGGCAGGAGGAAGAAGAAGGTCTAGAAGGGAAAAAAAATGTATAACTTGCCAACCCAACCCGTTAGAGAGCGGGTTTGGGGTTGGTTCGGGTCCAGACTTCAAAATTGTTGAACCCGATGTAACTCAGTCCAACCCGATATCTTTTGATTGGTTCGAGTTGAAAATATCCCATAACCCGACCCAACTGGACCCATGCTCACCCTTAATCCTTACATTAGTATGCATCATTTCAATTTTATTCCAATTTAGGCTTCACATAATGTAATACCCATGAAAAATAAAATATAAATGTGTATTTACAAACTATGGTTACTATACTAATATACGGTACTGTTTACATATATAATACTATTTACGTATACGATACTGTTCATTTATACAATCGAAATGTCAAGTACTAGATGTGGTTTGGTCATAAAAGACAACTAGAAAGAAGTTCGTAGGAAAAAATGACGTTTTATGTGTAAAAATACCCTCAGGGACTAAATTGAAAGGACTGAATTGAAAAGAAACTTAAAGGTTTAAGGTGAAAGGATAGTTTTCCCTTTAAGTTTCCAATAGTAATAACAGAAAAATTTTCGGCGTAATATGCACAGTAACTGCATTATTAGAAATGTCATTTTCATAAATAGTAAATTCAATATTTTATTAGCGCATAGTATCAAATAGTACCCTTGACTTTTCTTATAAATAGGCGCTTTTATTTCACTTGTAAACTCATACTTTCAACTTCTGTTTTTCTCTCCTTAAGTTTCTCTTGCTTCGATGTTAGGCTTCTGAGATTTTAGGCCTTTCCTTTTTGCTTAGGTAAGGATACTATGTCCTTTCTATATCTTTCAAATTCTAGAAGTTATTTTCTTAAGTATGCTCTGTGGTTGCGGCTTTGGCCGATCTTCCACATCAGAAAGACTGTTCTTAGCTGTTTATATGTTATTTTGATTCTCTGATTACCGAAATAGAATGTAAACTGTGAATAATACATGTCTAGGAAAGTTTTGGCTAAGGAAAGACCTGGTTTTTAAGTGTGTCCAGTGTGACCCTCCACTCTTTTCTAGGAACTTACCTGGTGTACTCTTTTACAGATTGTATTCTCTATTTCTGGTATGAATAGTACCCATACGTATGAATAGTAACCATACATATAAATAGTATCCGTACGTAAAAATAGTATTCATACGTATGAATAGTTACCGTATGTACGAATATTATCCGTATGTATGAATAGTGACCGTATATATGAACAGTAACTATATGTATAAACAGTATCTGTATGGAAACAATCTTAACTTGTTTTCTCTAATCTTTCATGAAAATCTCTGTAGCGGAATACTGAAATTCATCTGTGTACTCTTGTGTGTAACGACTTAGAGAAGCGATGCTCGTACGGAATCCAGGTGAGTGGAACGACCCCGTTTTAATAGAGTTTTAGCATTACTGGTGATAAAAAGTATGTCGTAGGACACTGCCAAGATTCATAGGGGGAAATTGGATTTAGAATGACGAATATAATGAGATAATTAATCCAAAAGTATGGATAAGACAAAGCAAGTATCTCATGATGATGTGAAATTTGAATCATATAGTTATATACTATACCTGTTATATGGATGAATATTATATTGTATTTCTGATTATGATATGAAATATTGTACTATTGATTGTGATTGAGCGGGACAGTACCCCCTCTCACGGCAAGGCGGAAAACCCGGTTGACAGGGTGTCTTGACCAATGAGTGTGGAGACAACGATTCCGTCAGTAGGGATATAGCCCGGATTGGTGATAAATCCGTGAAGCGCCCTATCTAATAGGATGAGGTTGTGCGTCATGGCGGAAATATACATAATTGGTGAGCCGGCCTGTGTGCGCTCTCCGGGATATATTGCCATTGACGAGTACTAGTAACGTTTGTTGAATTGGATGAATTTTTATCTTCTGTCTATTGGTTGAGTATGAGCCTTTGGATATGCTTGCATGACTGGTAATGTATTTGAATTTTATTAACGCGAGGCCGATTCGCTCATTGAGTTTAAAAGCTCACACTGTTTGTACAACCCTTTTGTTCAGATCAGGTTGGCAGCGAAGAATATCTGCTAGAGAAGTAGATCACTTTGCACCTTCCCGTTGTCGGGTAGACCCCTCTTTTGTTATAGATTATGTTGCTCTGTAATCGTCTAGGACATCTAGTTCAGGGGTTCGACATTTGGCTTGTATGTCAGTATAATAATGTATTTTAAATTGATAATCTATTATTACATGCAAATCATCTATATGATTTTCAGATAAGAAAATTTGATATATTTATCGGAAGGCTTACAGTGATGAGAGATTCATCATTGTGCCGGTAATGTGCCCAGAAAACGGGTCGTGACACATAATCTTAGGTTTCACTCAAAAAATATAATTTATTTTTGTCCATTAATGCCATAAAATTATCTTCAAGACAAAACACTACAAAATCACGCTAGCAAATTCTAAATCATAGTTTGGCTTGATAAGCTTATAATTTATTTGACTAGTTTATAAGCTTTTTAAATATGATCGATAAATAAACTTATTTTAATAACTTATACATTATTCTAATAAGCTACTTTGAGTAGCTTATAACTTATAATTTATAGTTTATGTACTTTTGTTCACTTTTTACTCTTGTTATTTTATAAAAATACCCATTATACCATTGTTTCATATTCATCAATATAAATATATATATATATATATATAAGTATAATAAAATATGTAAATATATTTTATTATATATAATAAAAAAGAAAAATATAGATTTTTAATGAATTATATATATATATAATAATAATTTAAATTAATTTAATTAAAAAAATGATACATTTATTTATATTATTTTAGAATTAAAAAATATATGTCATTTTACACTTTTCAGCTACTTCAACAGTTAGTTTTACGTAACACTTCTAATTCAATAAGTTAGCTTATAAGCTATTAGCTATAAGCTATAAGCTAATTTTGCCAAACATGGTCTTTGTTAGAAATATAGAGAATAAAATAGCTTTTAGGTGTAACAGACATTATCTTTAAAAAGTTTACATTTGTGTATTGAAAAATTACAACAGACTCTTCTACGGTACAATAAAACCCTTTAGGAATATTAATCTGAATATTTTCTATCCAAGTTATATCCACTGTAAAATTTTAATAGGATATATATAGAAGTTTGAACAATTATATCTGTTCAATTTTCAGTATTGATCCAAGAAGCACCATGTCAAGACCACCCTAACTTTGCAAGTGAGCAATGCCCTCATGGTGGGTTTGGCATAGGCTAAGTGCTATCCGTGGCATTTGATTTAAACAAGGTTAAAGACACTATGAAAGAGTGATCTTCACCCTACTTCCCCATAAGCGATCTCAGGGAGTGTAGTCTGGTAAGATTAAAGCAGAGGGTCTTTGTGCCATGCATGATCACTCTGGTTAAATTATGTAGGGGTTTATTTCTTAATAAAATAAATTTATTGTTTTATTGAGCTCACTCTTATTCCTAACCTACTAATTTGCACACATTGCCACTTGGGTTAACTATAACACCCATGATCACAAATTTCCCTTTTTTTAAGCCTTCACCTCGCAATTCTGTAAATTCGGCCTCTTTTCAAAAATGGGGTCATATTTATAAAATATGACTATCAAATCATTTAACTAACAGATTGGATCCTCTCCTATAAATACTCTTCAAAATCATTCATTGAGTAGATATACAGACTCTTGCATAAGAACAAGCTCTTATTTTCTTAAGTTATATTCTCTCTTGTCTTGCTTAGTGTTTATCTAGTTTACTTCACTTTTTCTTTTATCAAAATTTCCCAAAGATCGATTCATTTATGACTCTGTGCCTCCTTAATTCGAACTCCTTGTTCTCAAACATTTTTAACATGGATATCCTTTGAAATCATTAAATTGATTCTTCTTGATTGTACCATAACAATTGTTGTCTTATGTTGCAATACTAAATTTTTATGTTGGTGGTATTGTCTCGTGTTTATCCCACTTTGTGATCATGATAATGCATTTTTAGATATTAGTTCATATGCATATATAAATACGATTTGGTCAATAAAAATAAAGACTACAAATTTTGTTTTTGTCCCTCACATATTTTTTTCCAATTTGGTCCTTTACAAATGTGAGGGAGTGGATTGAGAATAAAAATCTGTGAGGAACTAAATTAAGAATAAAAATATGTGAAGAACTAAATTAAAAAAAAAAGATATCTATAAAGAACCCAAATGGAATTTTAGTGTGAAAATTAATCTCCTAGGTTTTGAGTTGTGTTTGAAATTTCTGGTAATGGTATGGACTGTCGAAAGGAATCATGGATGGCAGAGGAAGGCCCAATTTCAGAAGAAGGCCCAACCCAGACGTCAAATACAGCCCAAATGGATGCATCATTTTGTCACTGGGAAGCCATGAAGTAATAGCCACGTGAACAAGTGAAATTTAGCTGTACTAGTTACATATTATGCATTCTATCGTTACGCTGTTTAGAAATTCAACTACATTCCATTCCAATTAAACTACTCCAATTTAATTCAATTAAAATGGATAAACATCAATTATGTAATTGGATTGATTATATAAAACTTTGGCAAAACTAATGTAATCGAATCATTTGTTGACTAGCTATTATAGTCATCAAATCCAAAAAGACCAATAGATGACATAATATATTAATATATTAAATATATTTTATTTATTACATTAATATATATATATATTACTATATTATATATATTACAATATATTATATATTATATAGATAATATATATTTAATAATTTTTTTAATAAAACACTAAAGTAAAAAAAAACTTATCATTGTTCAAAATGTCTTTTTTATTATTAAAATTTGAAAAATAAAAAATAATGTTTAATTTTAAATTTTTTAACACATTTTTCATTAAAAAAATTTATTTGATCCAATCCAAACTGATAATAACGAATTTGATTAGTTTAAATTTAAATAAAATGATTAAATTCCTCCAATCCAATTAGATCTATTGGTCAAAATGACTAAATCGATTTAATTTCTTATAAACACTCCTAATTCTTATAGAAAGCATGTCGAGATCTTGTGGAAATACTTAACCGAAATAAACTTTGGGCACAACATTTTTGGGATAAAATGATTAATATTACACTACAAATAAATGATTTCATAATGGCGGTTGTGAACGTAATTAATATTGCACTAAAAAATGATATCTTAATTAGCAACGAGTTTTGTTTACAACAAAGCCAAAGTTTTTTTGAAAGGAAGAGAAGCATAGCGATTAAAGTACGTGTGAACATGTTGTTTACTAGTATCAAACAAGCCGACCATTAAATAGATTTAGGCCAACCCTTTTAATAAACAGACCCATTTTTAAGCTTATATTTGGCCGCGGGCCACCCTTTAAAAATTTTTAACTAGTTAAATATTAAATTTTTTTTGTATAAAAACTTTTATAATCTTCATAATCATTAATTTAAAAAAATAAATAAATAAATAATTTTTTAGTTAATGAAAAAATTACTAATGTACCAAACAAAAGCATTAGAAAATCATCTACATATATAAAGTTTGTTAAAGTTATTTTATTCATGACTTTGTTTTTTAACTTTTAGCCATCTTTTTTTATTTTTTTTTAACAAAAAAACAAGTGATAAAATGTTGTCTTTATAGTTTATACACGTCAATACACAATTACTTAATTCTTACTTACTATCCCTTCACAACCAACTAAATATCCTTTTATTTTATTTTTGAAATCTTTTAATTTGATTTCAACATTTTTTTATATTTATACAAAATGATAGATCGGTAAAATTTTGGAAAAAAAATATATACTTACTAATCTTCATCTTTTGCCTCAAATTGTAATTTTTTTAAAAAAAATTGATCTTCTATTTAAAAAATAAAAAATAAAAGCTCAACCTACGAGACACACAACTTCACCCGATTTGCTAGCACTACATGTGTTGCATGTTGATCTCAATAAATGAGAACAATTGGCATTATGTTGGTATGAAGAAAGGAAATAGAAATGAAAATTTTTTTTTAAAAAAAGAAAGCTTAGTGCTTTTTAAAAGAGTAATTTGGATAAATTCTCACTATCATTTCTATTACTTTATTCATTATATCATTACATGACAACAAACTAAACATGCTAATAATAATTCAGATTTCTAAAACTTTGTTCCAAGATTATATTAAAAAAAAAAAAGCTAGAGAGATCACTTAAACAAATATATTTTGATGAAAAGATCTTTCTTTTAGTTTTTGTTATCTATGTCTTGCCATTTAAGCACACATACCTCTTATAGAAATAACTAGAATAAGAAACACGGATTATGGATATATAAATTAAAGAAGAAAAAATATTTAAAGAAGAAAGCCAAGATATTTTTTATCCTATTTTTAATTGTAACCATCTATTCAAAATGGAATAATTAAGATATAAAAATACTCTTTGCATTTAACGCTGCCAACCGTACAAGATTTATTCTAATAGTTTTCATGAAAAAATGGAAGCACAGTACAAGACAGACCCAAGGCCTACTCTTCACATAAAGAGGAGTAGGGTGCTCTTCCACTTAAAATTGTAGCTAAAAAGTGTTATGGTTAATTTTTTTAACAACATTTTTACTGTTGTTAAAAGTTTCAAAACAGTTTTTTTATTGCTGAAAGGTGGTTAAAAAGTGTGATGGTTAATTTTTTTTAGCAACAGGTTTGTTGTTGCTAAAAGTTTTAGCAACGATTTTGTCCGTTGCTAAAAGTGTTAGATGTGATTAAATAAAAGAACACCCTACTCTTCTTTAGGTGAAAAGCGGTGGATCCGGTTCCGTACATGACCTTAGACTCCTTGCACTTTTGTTTCAAACAAAAGGAGAACATTCAAAGAATATTCAAAGAATATTCGAAAGCATAGTACATGATCTTAGACTCTTAGAACTTTGGTATCAAACAAAAGAAGAACATTCGAAAGCGTGGTACATGATCTCCTTGTACTTCTTTACTTGTCTCTTCATATTTTAAACTTCCTTAATAAGATTTTATTATTTGTCGTAATATTCATAGGTATCATGTTCTTTTGGTTACAACATTCAAAATTTTATTAAATTTTGACTAATCTAATTTAAGTAGAGTTGGATATAAAATTTGAACTTAAATTTTTGTTTGAGAAAAAGAAAGTGTCAAACTATTTAAATTAATTACTATTATTTTGTGGTTTTTTTTTAACAATGATATATGATATACATTACGTTGAATCACCGGTCAAGACTTTAATTTATTATGATATATGTATACTAAATTAGGATCCTAGAAAGGTAAGGCCTAATCTTACGGTTAATTTTAAGAACGTTGACCACCAAGTGAGACTGCTATAGACTATAGTTGAAAGGGAGATTCCAATCTTGACGCATATTAAAGATCGTAGCTTTTATATTTTTTCTGTTATAAGAATGAAATATCATGCCAATATAAAATCATGGAAAATTTTTTGTGTAAATTACATATACTTTTCTTGATGTTTGGTTAAATTACACTTGATATTTTTTAAAAGAAAAAAAAAAGTACACTGCCTCCGCTATAATTTATTTTCTTTTATTAAGAGTAACTTTTTGTTCTATATTAAAATAAAATAACATTTTCATGTCAAAACTAAACGTCAATTTAATATTCTCCATTTTCATCTTAAGAATAAAATTACTGTCTCATATTATGGAGAAAGTTAACTTATTTGTCATAAGGTAAAGTGGATAAAAAGTTTTCGCACTTATGCATCACAATATTAAGAGGGCCAAATATAATATGTAAAAGTTAAAAATATACATAGAATATAAATTAGCCATGTCTCATAAAAAGTCATAACAATTATTAAATATTTTTAATATCATAATCCTTTTTTTAAAAAGAAAAGCACTAAAACCCCATTTTAATCCATCATAGATACCCTTTTTCAATGTAGTCCCTCAAAACTTTTTATTCTTAAGTTGATCTCTCACAAATCTAAATATTCTCAATTACATCCCCCCATGTAGATACTATTAAATAATTTAAGGAATGTGTTGATTTAGACCATTCTAGTGACCAAGTCCAACAAAAGCTTGTTTCTAAGTTAGAAAGCTAACTCAACTTCATAGCTAAATAACTTGAATGAACCAAATTTAAAATATTTAGATCTGTGGACTATGAGGGAGCAAATTGATAATAAAAATTTATAAGAGATTAAATTGAGAATAATTAAATATATAAGGGACTAAATTAAAAATAAAAATTTATGGGAGACTAAATTAATAAAAAAGATATGTGTGAGGAACCAAAAATGAGTTATAGTAAAAAAAAAATTATGGGAGGATAAAGTTGTGCATAGGCTATTTTAACTGGTAGTGTGCATATATTTTGACAATTCTAACAAATGACAGAGCTCTCCATCAATTACGCCTTAATCTCCAAAAGTCCAATCACGTTATCATTTGATCTTCTTCTTCCCAAAGGCTGAAAAAAGAACAAGAGACAAATGTATATATGTATGTTTGTGTGCGTGCCCTCAAAAGCACATCAACCACCAAACCATATATGCCCTGAAAGAAAAATTGTCATTTAATTTGTTGTAGTTTGAAGAGTCTACATACACTATAAAAACTAATTTTATGTCCTATATTGTGTTTTCCAAGCAACCTTAATGTATGGAACAAGATCCTCTCTTACTTTTGTTTTCGAACATAAGCATCTTATTTCAACTAATTTGTTGATTGTGAAAATTGACAATTCAAGATTAAATTTTAATTTTTTAGAAGATAAAATTCTTCTTTTGAACAAAAGGTCTATCATCCTAGGTTGTCCATCTTCATAATTGATGACAACCTAGATTAACGGAACAAGACCCTTCTAAATTTATGTGTAGTTCATTATACATTTGCTATCAATTAATTTCTTTAATCAGAATATGATAAATGTGTGATTTTCTAATAAGAATACGACAAAGATATGATCTTTAAAAGAATAACTTTATCTTTTTTTTCCATGATTGATTTTTAAGAAATATTTTACACAAGCTATGCTTATATTGGAGAACTTAATAACAAAGATATAAGAAACTTTATATAAGTTTTCTCATATTAGATATTATAATATTTAAACTTTATATTAAAAACAATATAAATATATGTTATAATAAATGATAATTAAGGTTAAGCTTCTAAGAATGCGAGGTCACTGTATTTTTATACTAAAATTTTTATTAATAAAATAAAGATAAATTATTGATTTTGTAATATCCCCATAATTTATATGAATATTTAAAATCTATTTGAAGTTTATTGAAAAATTTAATTACATGAAAAATGTTCTTTTTGAATTAGTGAAGGAAATTTGGAAATAGAAATTTCAAAATTTTAATTTGGGAAATTTTTACAAATTCTCAAGGGCTAAAATGAAAAGAAAAGAAAGTATGGAGTACTTTTGAGAAATGACCAAGTAGGAACCCGAGAAGAAGAATAGAGCTTAGGGAAATGAATTATGAGTCCGATACCAAAAGGATGATGGATTCGAGGTTAAAGTGGAGTTTGAGACTTTGAGAGGGACTAAAGTGAAATAAGAAAATTGTGGGGCACTTAGGATTTAGAATCACCCGAGGTGAGATTTTATGAATTTGCTTTTACTAGTCTTGACTGAGGGTCAACTGAAGAGCAAGTGATAATTTCACCCCGGGCGAGTATATAGGTGGCCTCACCTATTTTTTCTTCATTTTCTCCTTTCCTCTCTCTCTCTTCACCTTCTCTCCTCTCTTTCTCTCTCTACACTCCAACTCCACAACCGAGCTTGGAGGGTGGATCTCAGGCTACCCTCTAAGAGCCAAGCAACGTAGGGAAAGCAAGGAATCGAGGTAGAAATTTCTATTTCTCAAGATTTTCCCTATTTTCTAGTTTTAAGAAAGTTTGGGGTAAAAATCGAGATTCCGGCTTCGTTTCTCGATTAAAATTGGTGTTTTTGGTGTCTAAATGCTCCTTAGACATTAAGGGTGAGATCCTATGGAAGAAATCATGGAAAACGGTGGAGATTTGGCCGGATCTAAGCCAAATCCGAGAGGAATCGCGAAAGGTCGCGATCGTGGCGCCCAGGCGCCAAGGTTCAGAAGGTTTTGGGAAGGAAGAAGGGCTTGGCACCCAGGCGCCAGGCTTGTGTTGGCGCCCAGGCGCCAGATGTACTGAAAAACCTTAGCTTATTTTAATCAGTCATAACTTCTTCATCCGGACTCCGTTTTGGGCAAACTTTATATCGTTGGAAAGCTCTTTGAGTCTAGTTTCCAATGGTATAAGTTTCATTTAGATATTCATTACCGGTTAGGAGTTATGACTTAAGATGTGACTAAAGGTCGAGAGTAGTGATAGGAAATTTTTCTATTTTGTAACCCTAATAGTTTTTACCTGGTTACAATAGGGATGGTTGAGGCGCAAGGTGGGAGCGCCGAGAGCGTGGAATCCAAGTGAGTAGGCAACCTTGCAAAATTAATTTACTAAACTAGTCAAAGCACAATATAAATCTCATTTGCGTTATTTGTGAAATTGAGAAGATTATCAGTGTGTTCAGGTTGAGAAAAAGTACAATATCATTGGAAGGTATTTTATTACCTTTGTGAATTGATTTCTCTAGTTGACTCAATTAATAATATATGATGATTGCTATGATTGATGATAGACATTCAAGAGAATAAAAGTATGTGTAAATTAATTTATTTCATAGTAATTATATTGTGATAAATTCTCACTATTCTATTGATGAGCAAAAGACCTACGGGATCTAATACACGAGTTTGAAAGGGTTAGAGTCCCATACTACTCGGTGTATAATTGTGAAAATCAATACACGAGTTTGAAAGGGTTAGAGTCCCATACGACTCGGTGTATAACTGTGAAAATCAATACACGAGTTTGAAAGGGTTAGAGTCCCATACTACTCGGTATATAATTGTGAAAATCAATACACGAGTTTGGAAGGGTTAGAGTCTCATACTACTCAGTGTATAACTGTGAAAATCAATACATGAGTTTGAAAGGGTTAGAGTCCCATACTACTCGGTGTATAATTGTGAAAATCAATACACGAGTTTGAAAGGGTTAGAGTCCCATACTACTCGGTGTATAACTGTGAAAATCAATACACGAGTTTGAAAGGGTTAGAGTCCCATACTACTCGGTGTATAATTGTGAAAATCTATGCATGAGTTTGAAAGGGTTAGAGTCTCATACCACTCAGTGTATAACTGTGAAAACCTATGCACAAAGAGTTTGAGGGTTAAATTCCCAAGTCACTCAGTGCAAGTATTTATGGCACATAATGCAAAGTGATTGAGGGATTGATCACCCAAGAAATCATATGCAAATTCAGACAAATATAATACTATAATTATTTAAAATAAATGATAGATTGATTGTATTAGTAAATGTGGTATTTGTGCTTGTGATATTTTCATATACAGTTGTTTACTCACTGAGTTTTGATTAACTCACACTCTCTATGATTATCTTTTCAGATACAATGGTTAAGGAGGAGAATTTATAGCCTTTAAGGATATACTCCACTTTGTCTGGTAAACAATTAGTAAGGAATAGGAAATGCTCTGTAATCTAGTAGGTCACCTAGGCTTAGGAGGTTGTATAGTACTGTATAGTGTATGAATGTTGAACATTTTCTGAATATGTATACAAAACATCTTTCTTGGAAAATTTATGATTCACATAATTATGGATATTAAGAATGTTCATAGAGATTAAGGGGTACCACGAAAGTACACCTTAGTTATTTTATGTTTATTTCACATGTAAATTTTAGGATGTGACAAATTGGTATCAGAGGTGGTTTTTAGGTCCCCTATAGATTACAGAGCAAAGTGTTCTTTGTGGGCCCTTTTCTATTGTCATGAACCACGGCATGACCATGGAATTAGGTTCCATAAAAGACCTTGTAAAGTTGAGTGTTCTTGCTATAATTTACCCTTCGATGGAGTTAGTTAGAGATAATTTTGTCACAATAAAAGGTAATTGATTTCTTATTTAGAACTTTGGAACTTGTTGGAGGTATGATCCTTATACCGATGGAAAAGGTGACCTCTGTATGAAATTTTTTTCTTTTTTTGAGAAATTGGGAACATAACTCTGTAGTGTACTCTTAAAGCTGAGGATCAGTAATTACTAGAATATGGCTTGAGGGCTGGGCCAAGAGTGATGTATTAGATGGGGTAAAGTTGATTATGAGGCATGAGCTAGAGTTCAAGAAAGATTTTCGCAAAGAATATAGCGCAAATTACTGATGTAGGAATGAGAAAGAACCCTTGTGAGGCAGATCAAAGATTTGATTTTGATAGATACCAGACAGATGTGATATATGGAAGATGATGTAAGTCCTAAATAATATGTTCCTTGATAAAAGCTTGGTCGAGAAAATCGATGTGAGCTAGGTAGTTTTTTTTTTCCTAAGGGAGATACTACGGTAAAATGGAACCTAGCATAAGAGATATTGGGGTAAGTTATAAGTCTTCTCTAGGGGCGACTCGCCAAAGTTGCACTTGTTTAGTTAAGGATTGGCATGATGGTACTATGTGATAGAAGTGTTTCAAAAAAAAAAATACAATGTAGAAGTTTTGTAACATTGGAACAATTAGAGCATGTTATAGGTAGGCTGTTGGCATATGAACATTCATAATTGTTAAACGTGATGTATGATTGGAATGGTCTAGAAAGACGTTCTTATAGTAGTTCGTGCCTCAGAGTGTTAGTTTAAGGAAAGCTTGCGAGTCGAGGCTCTTAAGCAAGAATTCATGACAATTCGAGGGCATAATATCGAGTTCAATTGATCTATACGGTATGCCTTCATCTACTCCCGTATGATAAGAGGAAAGACAACGAGACTTGTATAGAGCTTTTGTTTGTCTCTGTGACAGCTTCTAGGGTCACTAAATTTTTTTTTTATGTGATTGACTTTATAAGCTGAATTTGTTATTGATTTTGTGTGGCTAATTTCTTTTATCTTTCTTCATTTTATTATTATTATTACTATTTAGAGTACCATCTAGTTAAAGAAACCATTGGCATTAAAAGCGGAAGGATTACATTGCAAAAAAAAAAAAAAGAAAATTACTCATGCATGAGTAATCTAAAAGCGAGGTGGTCTCGGATTAGGAGGGTTATATTGTATCATCACCCCTCGACCATTCCTTGAAGCGAGAGACAGAGCAATGTCGCGGAGGGTAGTGTAAATCTCATTCATACAATCAACACTTCTTTGTTGTTGATTGCAGAAGCACTGGGTAGACCAATAGAAGAACCTGTCTATTCTTGAAGTCATTGCCGCATTATTGCGTTTAGTTAACTTCTCCAGGTCTTCTATCATCTTTTTCAGATTTTTCACCTCTTGCTCTAGACAGGCGATTTTGTCCTCCGAGGTATGACCCGTGCTAGTCTCCTCAGCTTCCTCGTTCTTCTTCATTTTCTTCTCCTTATGCTTCTCTAGAGACCCCTCAAAAGGTCTTTTGCCCTTGTCTTTGCCCAGACTTAAGTTTAAGTCGAGCTCTTCTTCCTTGGCCTCCACTGTGAGATCAATGTACTTCCTTGTGGCCATGGTTTAGAAAATTTAGAAGTTTTTGCAAAAGTATGACGAGAGAGGAATGCTGGGAAATTGTAGGCTCAGAGATGATTACTCTTTGTGGTGTAGTAACTGAGAACTCCGGGGCAGTTTTTATAGAAAAAAAAATTTGAACTTAGAGACAAAGAAGATATCTCTTCGCCGCACCCTACACGCTTAACCTATGGATTTCTGCAAGCTGGAAGCTAGAAGTCTAGGCTAGGCATGCACACCCACAGCGCGTCGCATTAATGCCAAAACCACGAAAGTCAATATTTGGTGGATTTGCGGCCGATTTATACTTGGTTTTTCCATTTCTCTTGTTGGCATTTTTTGAAATTCAAAAATGATGACAATGTAGCCATTACAGAGTGTCTTGGATGTTTTCACGATGAACTAAAATGTATTTCTCTGTTTTATTGTGTTGTTCTTGAAAGCCTTCAGTTGAGTATAATATACATGATTGATTGAATTATACTGTGATTATATGTCTCTAAATACATATGATATGTATGTATGTTATTCATGCATAGAGAGTGAAGGCTATTTATTATGGCCAGGAATAATATGTAATGATTCTACATACATTCAGAGAATGAGAAGTCTAAAATTTAAAAGGACTTGAATAGATGAAAATATATAGATAATGATGTATCTCCATGTTTATACATACATACATATATGCTCGTAGAGGCAAGTGAAAGGTAAAAAAAAATTTCTCACTTTATGGTAACACTTGATATGTGTAAATGTGAGAAGTTTTTATCTTAATATGTATTTCTTTGAAAATGTGTAAGCCTAAGAACAAAGCCACGGATTAGAAACCTAGATAAGACTAGTATGAAGCTACCCGTTCATGGAGTAATATCTTGATCTAGGATTATTGGATAAGACAAATACAGAGATAGGAAGTCATAGATTGAAGCGGCGATTAGTTGAATGATTTGAGCAAGAGTCAAAAGTTAGCCGAAATTTTTGAGAAAATCTTTTGCATTAGATTATATTTTGTTATTTTCTGGCATGCTTATCAGAGACCGTTGGCATTGCGACGGATAAGGTCTGTAGGTCATTTTTAGAGTATGATGTAAAGGTTTTTGTAGCCCTAAATTTTGTCTATATATAATGGATGCCCCATTACGCCGCTCACTACACTAAGAGTTCATTACTTATAAGCTTTCTAGCATCAAACTTCTCCTTCTTTACAACCTTTATAGCTCAGAAAAATATGGCCGGTAATAAATCTTTCAATTTAAACTTTGAGGCTGGCAAGGTAGAGCTGGATCTAAATCTTAGCCTGGAGAATTATAAGAATAAGAGATCCATGGAAGAGTCACCAGAGGCTAAGAAAAGAAAAAGAGATGTAGTAGAGTTAGAGGATGTTAGCACAGCAACATCTTCTAATAATGAGCTTGCGCTTATGAGACAAAAGATGGAGGACTTGGAAAGATTGATAAACCGCCACTTTGAGGACCAGGGGAGATTGATAAATCATCTCTTTACAGAACAAGAGAAGCTTTTGAATCGTCATTTTAGGGAATTGGCGAATAGAGTTGATAGACATTCGATGTTTGCAACTCAAAATTTTCGTGACCAACAAGCGAGATGTATTGACTGTATGAATGGAGTGACTTCTGCACTTCACCAAATTTCTCAAACGTTTCCTCCAGAAACTCTTTCTAGGCTGCAACGATTAGCTTCCTCCTTAAGATCTGAAGCACCTTCCTCTTTTAGACCTGGAGCACCTTCTGCATTTCAAAAGCCTTCTCGTCTTTAATTTATTCTTTCTTTTATTTGTACCTAAAGCTAATATTTGATCTGAGCTTCGCGTATTAAAATTATCTATTTTGTAACTCGAGTTAAGCTTGTTGCCTATAGCTTATATAATAGAAATAAAATTTAAGTTTTCGAATATTCTTTTGTTGAGGTGATTCTTTTATTGAAGGAACTTGAAAAAAAAATGGACTTGTTATATTTTGTACTTGATTGTGAAAATTCCAAAAGAGAGAATGAGATATAGACAAAATATCTGCATTTATTTCAACCTTGAGTTTTGAATTCAGAGGACCGAATTCTATTAAGGAGGGAAGAATGTAATATCTCCATAATTTATATGAATATTTAAAATCTATTTGAAGTTTATTGAAAAATTTAATTACATGAAAAATGTTCTTTTTGAATTAGTGAAGGAAATTTGGAAATAGAAATTTCAAAATTTTAATTTGGGAAATTTTTACAAATTCTCAAGGGCTAAAATGAAAAGAAAAGAAAGTATGGAGTACTTTTGAGAAATGACCAAGTAGGAACCCGAGAAGAAGAATAGAGCTTATAGGAATGAATTATGAGTCCGGTACCAAAAGGATGATGGATTCGAGGTTAAAGTGGAGTTTGAGACTTTGAGAGGGACTAAAGTGAAATAAGAAAATTGTGGGGTACTTAGGATTTAGAATCACCCGATGTGAGATTTTATGAATTTGCTTTTACTAGTCTTGACTGAGGGTCAACTGAAGAGCAAGTGATAATTTCACCCCGGGCGAGTATATAGGTGGCCTCACCTATTTTTTCTTCATTTTCTCCTTTCCTCTCTCTCTCTTCACCTTCTCTCCTCTCTTTCTCTCTCTACACTCCAACTCCACAACCAGGCTTGGAGGGTGGATCTCGGGCTACGGGGCGAGCCTCTAGGAGCTAAGCAACGTAGGGAAAGCAAGGAATTGAGGTAGAAATTTCTATTTCTCAAGCTTTTCCCTATTTTCTAGTTTTAAGAAAGTTTGGGATAAAAATCGAGATTCCGGCTTCGTTTCTCGATTAAAATTGGTGTTTTTGGTGTCTAAATGCTCCTTAGACATTAAGGGTGAGATCCTATGGAAGAAATCATGGGAAACGGTGGAGATTTGGCCGGATCTGAGCCAAATCCGAGAGGAATCGCGAAAGGTCGCGATCGTGGCGTGATGTGCTATTTCCCGACAAGTGTATCGGGTCGCACAAGTAGTAAAGTGATGAGAAAAAGTTATCATCCTCAGGGATTGACTTTAACAATTACCAATTTCACTAGATCAAGTTATATTTGAACAGAGGAAAAATGTAAAGATAAACCGAAAATAAACTAAACTAACAACAAGGAATTAACTAAACACCAAACGAAGAACGACGCCAAAACACAACGGGTAGGGGATTGACTTTCTTAACTCCTAATCCGATTAATTCATAGACAAACCAATCTTTGAATCGTTAAAGGATGCTTAGAAACATTCACAGATTCCATTTAATGTTGGTCGAGTTCACGAAAATATTTGAACCCAATGTCTTGGTGAGCAAATCTTCCTAGCCAAAATAATTAGCTAATGTCTTAGTCCAATTAATTGGTTCGGAGTTTAAGTTCAAGAACTCATATGACCACGCAAACAAGATTATCTATGTCTAGACTAACCCGATTCACGGTAGAAGTTACAAGGGCATGTTTATATCAAGCTATGTCTAGCATTAATACAAACCCCAAATTCATCTAAGTGAAATGATCATAATCACCTAAAACCAGTTAAACCAATAACAACTACTCCAATAATCAGAAAAGCAATTGTATTTAAGCATCCAACAACAAAGCTTCATAGGTAGTTAATATACATCAATCCCCTAACCCTAGAGTTTATAACAAGAGGAAAAAATACATAACAAATACACAACAAAATATGATCAAGAGGAAGGAGAAAAATGAAGAAAAGCTTCAAACTCAGTAGAGAAGAGGTCTCCCAGCTCCTCTATCCTTGCCCTAGCAGAGCTCCCTTGCGCTCCAACCTCCAGATCCCCAAAACATCTGCAAAAGAGCAATATATACAAGAAAGCTCGTAGGTGCAGAACCGGGGCGCCTAGGCGCCAAGCAAAAACAAAGAGGAAATGGGCTAGCGCCTGGGCGCCAGCCCAAAATAGCTGGAAACAAGGAGTGGCGCCTAGGCGCCCTGGGTGGCGCCTGGGCGCCACGTTCTGACTCTTTGGCAGAGAGTTGAGGGGCTGGCGCCTCTAGGCGCCCTGCGTGGCGCCTGGGCGCCAGCCATCAGATGAGCAGCAGAACTTCAGATTCCATGTTCCAGACCAGAATGGAAGGCCTACTAGAATGTACAACAAAAAGGCGTAAAAAGGCAAGGAAAAAGATTAAAATAAGATAAAGCAAAGCAACAACTATGTACAAAGAGGAAAGCCAAAATAAAGGACAAAGCAAGCAAAAAGCTAACAAAAATGGAATCAAGGAGAGGAAAAAGCCCTAAAGAAACAAACAAAATTAACCAAAATAGAGGACTCATCATGGCGCCCAGGCGCCAAGGTTCAGAAGGTTTTGGGAAGGAAGAAGGGCTTGGCGCCCAGGCGTCAGGCTTGTGTTGGTGCCCAGGCGCCAGATGTACTGAAAAACCTTAGCTTATTTTAATCAGTCATAACTTCTTCATCCGGACTCCGTTTTGGGCAAACTTTATATCGTTGGAAAGCTCTTTGAGTCTAGTTTCCAATGGTATAAGTTTCATTTAGATATTCATTACCTGTTAGGAGTTATAACTTAAGATGTGAGTAAAGGTCGAAAGTAGTGATAGAAAATTTCTCTATTTTGTAACCCTAATAGTTTTTACCTGGTTACAATAGGGATGGTTGAGGCGCAAGGTGGGAGCGCCGAGAGCGTGGAATCTAGGTGAGTAGGCAACCTTACAAAATTAATTTACTAAACTAGTCAAAGCACAATATAAATCTCATTTGCATTATTTGTGAAATTGAAAAGATTATCAGTGTGTGTTCAGGTTGAGAAAAAGTACAATATCATTGGAAGGTATTTTATTACCTTTGTGAATTGATTTCTCTAGTTGACTCAATTAATAATATATGATGATTGCTATGATTGATGATAGACATTCAAGAGAATAAAAGTATGTGTAAATTAATTTATTTCATAGTAATTATATTGTGATAAATTCTCACTATTCTATTGATGAGCAAAAGATCTACGGGATCTAATACACGAGTTTGAAAGGGTTAGAGTCCCATACTACTCGGTGTATAATTGTGAAAATCAATACACGAGTTTGAAAGGGTTAGAGTCTCATACTACTCGGTGTATAACTGTGAAAATCAATACACAAGTTTGAAAGGGTTAGAGTCCCATACTACTCGGTGTATAATTGTGAAAATCTATGCATGAGTTTGAAAGGGTTAGAGTCTCATACCACTCAGTGTATAACTGTGAAAACCTATGCACAAAGAGTTTGAGGGTTAAATTCCCAAGTCACTCAGTGCAAGTATTTATGGCACATAATGCAAAGTGATTGAGGGATTGATCACCCAAGAAATCATATGCAAATTCAGACAAATGTAATACTATAATTATTTAAAATAAATGATAGATTGATTGTATTAGTAAATGTGGTATTTGTGCTTGTGATATTTTCATGTACAGTTATTTACTCACTGAGTTTTGATTAACTCACACTCTCTATGATTATCTTTTCAGATACAATGGTTAAGGAGGAGAATTTATAGCCTTTAAGAATATACTCCACTTTTGTCTGGTAAACAATTGGTAAGGAATAGGAAATGCTCTGTAATCTAGTAGTTCACCTAGGCTTAGGAGGTTGTATAGTACTGTATAGTGTATGAATGTTGAACATTTTCTGAATATGTATACAAAACATCTTTCTTGAAAAATTTATGATTCACATAATTATGGATATTAAGAATGTTCATAGAGATTAAGGGGTACCACGGAAGTACACCTTAGTTATTTTATGTTTATTTCATATGTAAATTTTAGGATGTGACAGATTTAGTCCCTAAATAATTATAATGTTTTTAATTCACCCTTAAAAATCAAACATCTCAATTTAATTCTTGAATATTAAACTTGTTTAGTTTGAGCATTTTCTGTTTTCATTTTCACTGAAAATAAAAAATATGCTTGAAAATATTTTTGGTTGAGTTTAATAAAAATATTTTTGGTTGAGTTTAATAAAAATATTTTCTTAAAAATATTTCTTAAAATATGTTCAAATCTAAAAATACCAAAAATATATTTTTAGTATTTCAAAAAATACATTTCAAAAAATAAAGACTGAAATTAAAATTAAAAAATATTTTTACAAACTAAACATATTGATCTTAAAGTCATCCTTTTGATATTTAAGGTTTAGAGTGTCGATAAATTCTAATATTATTTCAATCATGCAGATAAGAAAACTTCACCAGCAAGCACGTATAATTAATAGAGAAATTCAAAATTCCACATATTTTCATACGTTTGCCTTGTATCAACATCAAGCAATTCGGGCATTATTGGCTTCAGAAACACACATTCTCACTCAGTGTTTACGATGGATCGTCATGATGGCATATTTATTTATGACCTTGTGCATCTGTTCTTATGAAGAGTCATTGAAAATGATTGAACCGTGTCTATATGAATATCTATCCTTTTCCTTCTCCTTCTGTTTATTCATGTAGCTTTGTTTGCAAGACACAATTCTGTAAAAGAAATAAAACGTAACCCAGAATCCCATTCTTACTAATCATAATCATAACTTTTGATATTAAGAGGTCCTGCAATAATATGAGGCGTATAAATTCTATCCAGATCTGGTTTGTACTTCCCAAGAAAGTTATTGCATAACATCATGAGATCAGAGAATATATGTTGCTTCCCGAGTCCTAACTCTTCTGTATATGAAAGATGATTCTGTAACAGAATGATTGGCTCAACGAGAAGGGAGGAGATGGGAAGAAAAAGAAACTTTTTGTGTTTAATTTAGTTTGAGGGGAGGGGAAGTGAGGTAAGGGAAAATAAGTTTTTTTTTTTTGTTTTCCTTGCAATGGGAGGCAAGGGAAAAGAAAATAAAATAACTATTATATCCTTTTGATTTTAGATAAATATGCAGGAAAATAAAGTAAGCTATGAAACTATTTGTAAGAAAATAAATAAGGATGTTGATAAGTTATTATAATCCTTTTTTGCTAGTCATAACTTATGATGACTACAACTTTTGGTGAAATGACTAAATTGATAATATATAAATCTATAAGGGACCAAATTGAAACTACAAATATATGAGGAACTAAATTAATAACATATTAATTTTTGAGTGAGCATATTGATGAGAAGGAAAATTTATGAAAGACTGAATTGATAACATATCAATCTATAAGAGACGAAATTAAGAATAAAAATTTTTTAGGGACTAACTTGAAAAAAAAAAAAAGATACATGTAAGGGACGAAAATGATGTTTTGGTCCTTCCATTTTGATGTCCTAAAATGATGGCAAGATATTGAAATTGAAGATATATAAATATATATATATATTACTTCAAGAAACAATTAATTCAACTCACTAATCTATTTTTAATAGCCAGCATTTCAAACTGGAATACCTAATTAATATGTATAAATTAGTGGAACAAGACCCTCCTAAATTTAGGTGCAGTTCATTATATATTTGTTACTAATTTCTTCAATCAAAATATGACAAATATGTGATTCTCCAATCAAAATACAACAAGTTTATAGTCTTTAAAAAATAACTTTATATTTTTTTTAAAATTAATCATTACATGATTGATTTTTACTAAACTTTTTACATATATTATGTTTCTATTGAAAAATTTAATAGTAAAAATATAAAGAATTTTATATAAATTTTACATTAAAAGCAATATAAATATATGTTATAATAATTGATAACTAAGGTTAAACTTCTAAGAATGCAAGGTCACTTTATTTTTATACTAATATTTTTATTAATAAAATAAAGATAAATTATTGATTTAATGCATAAATAATTATAATTTTTTTTATTAATCGTTAAAAATTAAACATCTCAATTTAATTCTTGAAAATTTAAATTTATCTTAAATTCATCCTTTTGAGATTTAAGGTTTAGAGTGTCAATAAAAACTATATTATTTTAAATATTTTTAGACTTCTAAATGCAATCATTTCAATTATCTTTGTGCATGACATAATCTATCTGGTGGCTTTTGGAATTCTTCACCAATATATTGTATACCAACTTGCAAGCTACAAAGTAGTACTTTTTTTGACCTAATATTAATTCTATTATATCTTGTTGATTGATATAAATCATACCTAATTCGCACATTGACAATATCTAGTTAGCTCTATATATGGCTAATATTTTTGAACTTCTCTACTAATTAACCCATTATTTTTATATTTATAATTAATTAAAGTCGTTTTAAAATACACAATACTTATTTAAGTTCTTCCAATTAACATATGATTTAATTGGTCCAAGTTTAAATATATAATTTTTTTATCGTTGTTAATTTAATATTTATTAAGTAAAGAATGCGGTGGTAAAAATATCATTTTTTAAAAACTAATCCTCATAGATAAATCTCATATAATATTAAAAAAAAAACCACGAATCTGTAATCATATATATAGAAATTGCTCATGTTTGAACCAAATCCTAATCCTACATGTCAGTTTGTTATCTATATCTACATTCACTATTTCTCTTTTATTATTTTTAAAATGTAATGAAAATAACTATAATTTATTTTTACATTCGAAAAATTTATTAGAAAAATTAAGTACATGCGAAGCCACTCATCTTTACTATTATATATCACTTTGTGACTTTCTTATTAATAATCTCCAAAACTATATGCTAATCAATTAATAAAAGTATAAATAGGGAGTTAATTAATTGAAATTCTATAACTTCTTTTGTATTATTTTTAAAATATCATAAAATTAGAGAATTATTTATCTTTATTTTAAAAATATTTACAAAGTACAAAATTAAAGAGAAAATCGATATACATTTAGGTGCATGCTAAACCATTAGTTAATATATTTAATTTTAAATTTGTTTGGTTATTGTTGGTCATATCGTTATATATTAATTAATCCTTAAAATAGATAACACAAAATGAATTTATAATATAAGAAAAAAGGATTAAAATGCATGTAGAATCGATGGTGAGAGAATTTAAATAACTTTTTACTAATTTTTTTCAATATTTTAAAGTATAAAAAATTTACTACAATTTCAATTTATATTGAAATATCTTTTTAAAATATTTTTCAATGAATTAATAATTTAATATAGATTTTAATGCATTCCAACCTATGTAATACTCTCCTATTATTTTTACATTCCATTTTAAAAAATTTAAAGTTAAAATGCAATGCAAGTAGTAAATAATATAGAATATACGGCAAGATGTACGCATATAAGGAAGGCATTGAACATATCTTCATGGGACTCAGATTGTCTCTTATTGGATCTAGGTTGTCAACATGAATACTGATGACCCAAGATTAAACTTTAATTTTTAAAAAAATAAAATTGAAAAAAAAGGAAAAAAGAAACAAAAAGTTTGAACTGTTGATCTTAATAATCAACAGTGTAAATCAAGGGAACAAAATTGAGAATTCTCCCATTCCACATGTATGAGAAGAGAATCCTACTCCTTGCCTTATGAAGAGAATCTACATTAAATACAAGTCATAAAAGCACAAACTAAATATCCATGATCCTAAGATGTATAAATTCCTTTCATAAAAGGGAGATCAATTAAATTAACTAGTCATAAATAAATATTTACACATGCCAAAGTCTACTTTAAAAGAAATTATTATTTAAAGATTAAACTCCTAAATTTATTTAAGTTCTAATACCAATACCATGTTAAATAAATATTCCTTTTAACTCAAAAGTTTAAGTCATTAGGTATTCAAAAATTCTTTGTTGTAATTTCTAAATGCTAGAAAAGTTTTATTCATTATAAAATTATGAACAAATAACTAATTTAGTCCTTGAAAAATTATAATTTTTTTAATTTGATCTTTGAAAAATTGTATGTATCTCAATTTAGTCCTTTTTGTTGTCAAATCATAAAATCTATTATTGTTAAATCTTATAATTTTCATTGCTAAAATTCATTTTAACAAAAATCAAATTAAAACAAATACAATGTTCTAAGGACTAGATTGATATATCTGATCTTTGAAGAACTAAACTAAGAATATTTTGGGGACTAAATTAGTAATTTACTCTAAAATTATAAAACTTACACGACACTAAATACATTAATTGCACGCATCAACGTATAGATGGCAAAAGCCAAAATTACAGAGCTGCAGTAATTTTGGTATATATGAGACAGTTGGTTTGAACATAAGTGGAACCATTGTATCTCTTCTGTCTGTGTGTCTCTCTGCCTCTTCTTGCTTCAACTTATTACAGAGTGAGAGAAGAGAAGTGATGAGGTGCTTTCTGAAGAGTGGTGGTGGAACACAGGGTGGGTCTTCAAGGCATGGCCAAGTGAGAAGCTTGGAAATGGAGGAAGAGAGGAGTGAGGTGGCTGTTGCAGAAGCAGAGGAAGAAGAAGAGGGTGTTTCTGTGACATGGGAGGATCTGTGGGTGACAGTGCCAAGTGGGAAATATGGGACCAAAACCATTCTTGAGGGTCTCACTGGTTATGCCAAGCCAGGCCAGCTCTTGGCCATTATGGGTCCTTCTGGTTGTGGCAAGTCCACTCTTCTTGATGCCTTAGCAGGTAAATCATTCTCTCAACAACTCAAGTCAATCATATTGTTTTGTTTTTGATAACATAGAATCTGGTCCCTAAAAGATACGCTTTTTATCTTATATCATTTACTCTTTGAAATTTAAGTATTAAATGAATTGGTTCCTATAAGTTACAAATTCATTACAAATGAGTTGGTTTTAAAATAAAGTATATACAATCAACGGAATTCACAAGTAGAGAGAAAGTTACAGATATGAACACATCATCCTTATGCATTCATAATTTTGTTTAAAAAATGTAATTTTTGTTTTCATATTTTATTGAACACAAAATTAGTGTTTTGGAACTAAACAGTATCAAAAACTCACTTTAAATAATAAAAATAATAATAACAGCTACAAACAAATAAATGGAGACAATGCCAGATTATGACATCATAAAATCATATTGCAGGTAGGTTGTCTACAAAGGCAAAGCAGACAGGACATATTCTAATCAACGGCCACAAACAAGCACTTGCTTATGGAACATCAGTATGTCAAATCTTTTACACTTTTTCTTTATGTAAAATAACAACTTAATCCCAAAATTACTAGACTTATTTAGTTTAGTCCCTTCAAATTAATAATTGCACAAGTTAATTCCTGAAAATAATAGACTCCTTTTACATTACTCTTTTTGCCATATGACTCGAATATTATAGAATATAATTAGTCTTTAAAAGATACATAGGTCAATTATTTAATTTTTGAAATTTTAATTCTACACAATTTGGTCCCTGAATGTTTTGAACTCCCACTGCTAACAAGTCAAACCCTCAAAGAAAAGATTAGTTTATGTTGAATTTGTAACTTAAACTAACTTATTCAACATTTAAATTTCAGAAACTGAACAATAAAACATATACCTTTCACAAACCAATTTGTATGTTTAACTGTATGGTATAAGAACTAACTTTCAACAAGTTGGTTATTTCCTAGAAATACAGATAAATAGGCTCCAAAGAATCATCTGTCCCTTCTATTACTCTCCCCAATAGAACTAGAAAAGCACTTCTTTCAAGCACCTTATAATGATTTCCCTTCCTCCCCATATGATTTCATTCAGGCATATCTGACACAAGATGATCCAATATTGACCACCCTTACAGTCAGAGAAGCAGTGTACTACTCAGCTCAGCTCCAACTTCCTGATTCAATGTCAAAGTCAGAGAAGCAGGAGAGAGCAGACTTCACAATCAGAGAGATGGGTCTGCAAGATGCCATCAACACAAGAATTGGACGGTGCGGTTCTAAAGGCATCAGTGGGGGTCAAAAGAGGAGAGTTAGCATCTGCATTGAGATCCTCACAAGGCCTAGACTTCTCTTCCTTGATGAACCAACCAGTGGGCTTGACAGTGCAGCTTCTTACTATGTCATGAGCAGAATTGCAAGCCTGAATCAAATGGATGGCATTCAGAGGACTATTATTGCATCAATCCATCAGCCTAGCAGTGAGGTTTTTCAGCTTTTTGACAGCCTTTTCCTTCTGTCTTCTGGTCAATCGGTGTACTTTGGCCCTGCTTCTGCTGCAAATGAGGTTGGGATTTGGAAGCTGTGAGCTTTGTAGGAGTGTCCATATATTGATCTGATTCTGAAGTTGAATTTCAGTGACTTCTGCTTTCTTCTGTTTGCAGTTTTTTGCATCAACTGGTTTTCCTTGCCCGACTCTCCAGAACCCTTCTGAACATTTTGTAAAAACTATCAACAAGGATTTCGAGCTGGTGACTACAGTTTATTATATATTTTTCACTAGAGCTTAACATTTTTTGGCTTCTGTGTTTCCACTTTTTTGGTACTCACTTCAATTTAGTCAAGTTTTCAGCAGCCAATATGCATTGAAATTTGACTAATCTACCTTCTTATACTCAGGAGGACCCTGAGCAAGGATTATCTACAGGACTAGCCACAGAAGAAGCTATTCATATCCTTGTGCAATCATACAAGTCATCTGCAATCAGTCACCAAGTTCAAACAGAAGTAGCTAAAATAAGAAAAAGGGCAAGTGTATTTTTACATTTACTGTCAACACCAAAAACAGACTAAAAAAATGAACTTCTGTTGTGGTCACAAAGAATCTCTAATAACCAAGCCAAATGAATGCAGAACTCTAGTTCAATGGAGATGAAAAGTCATGCTTCCTTCTTCAAACAGTGCAACATTCTTACAAGAAGATCATTTGTTAATATGTACCGCGATGTAGGCTACTACTGGTTACGTCTACTTATTTATGGTGGATTGGCTATAAGTGTAGGTAACATCTTCCATAATATTGGCTCAAGCAATGGATCTATTCAGGTAATTGGGTATGGCTTAATATACAGTAAGTTCAAGAGTTTTAAATCATACTTGAAACTAAAGCCAATTTTAAAGCCTAATCTTGATGGTTTCAGGAAAGAGGTTCACTGCTCATGTTTGTAGTCACATTCCTGACTTTCATAACCATTGGTGGGTTCCCTTCCTTTGTAGAGGACATGAAGGTACAGTACTCTTCTCATTAACATATGCATTATTTCTAGTCCCCGTTGAAAATGGAAAGGACAGAACTTATATAAGATTCTTGATATATATGTTATCAATTTTTTAGATAACATGTGAAATTTTCCTATCAAAAAAAAAAAAAAGATAACATGTGAAATTTTTTTACAACTCAGCACTACAATATTGGATCATTAATAATAGATCATCCATGTGTTGCAATTCTATTGAAGAACCCGATAGCTAACACTTAAAAGAATTGCACCTAAATTTTCTCTTACAGGAAGCTGATGTTTTTCTACTAACTATACTGCAAGTGCAATTTCACTGCTTGGCATGGGGAAAAAGAAAAGGCTTCTCAAGTCTGCTACTGATTTTTGCAGGTATTTGAAAGAGAGAGACTAAATGGGCATTATGGTGTTACTGCATACACCATTGGACACACATTCTCTTCTGTTCCATACTTGCTATTGATGTCACTGATTCCAGGAGGACTTGTTTATTACCTAACTGGACTTCACCAAGGATGTCAGCACTTACTGTACTTCATTTCTGTGCTCTTTGTTTCTGTAATGTTGGTTGAAAGCCTTATGATGATTGTTACAATTATGGTCCCCAACTTCTTGATGGGAATAATCACTGGTTCTGGCATTCTGGGAATTATGATGCTAACTGGTGGATTCTATCGCCTACCAGCAGATCTTCCGAAACTCCCTTGGAGATACCCACTATACTACATTTCTATTCACAAGTATGCCTACCAAGGATTGTTCAAGAATGAGTTTGAAGGTCTGACATTTACTAACAATCAAGTTGGGGGGCCTAGGATCATTAGTGGTGAAGAAATGCTGAGAAATTCTTGGCAGATTGAAGTGGATCACTCAAAGTGGTTTGAGCTTTCCATCTTGCTAGGAATGGTAGTTCTGCACAGAATTCTGTTCTTGGCTATCATCAAGAGCATTGAGAAGGTGAAGCCTATTGTTGCAAACTTCAAGTGAATGACCACAAGTAAATTGGGAAGCCATGAAGGAATAGCCGCGTGAAAAAGTGAAATATAGCTATAGTAGTTACATTAGATGCGCACATATTATGCATTCTATTGTTGCATTGTTTAGAAATTCAACTACATTCCATTCCAAATTAATTCAGTTAAAAAGGATCAAAATCAATTATGCAATTGGATTGATTGAATGAAACTTTGGCAAAACTAATTTATTCAGATCAACTCTTGAATAGTCATTATAGTCATCAAATCCAAACTGACCAATCGAGGATATAATATATTAAATATATTTCATATATTACATTATATATATTATTATATTATATATATTACAATATATATAATATATTTCATAGATAATATATATTTATTAAATATTGTTAATAAAACACTAAAAAGTAAAATAAAAACCCCTTTTAATTGTTCAAAATGTCTTTTCTTATTATTAAAATTTGGCAAGTAAAAAAAATAATGTTCAATTATAAATTTTTTAAACACATTTTTTATTAAAAAATATCATTTGATCCAATCCAAACTGATAATAACTGAATTAGATTAGTTTAAATTTATGTAAAATAATCAGATTGATTAAATGAAATTTTTTCCAATCCAACTAGATTGGATCTGTTGAACAAAGTGACCAAATCAATTTAATTTAAACTGATAAACACTCCTAATTCTTATAGTAAGCATTTCGAGATCTTGTGGAAATACTTAACCAAAATGAATTTTGCGCACAACTTTTTGGGATAAAATGATTAATATTATATCACTGCAAACGAATTAATTTTTGAAGCTCATACCTGCCTGTGTTACCCTTTCAAAAAAAATGACTTGTTAAATATTAAAATTTTGTATAAAAACTTTATAATTTTCATAATCATTAATTTAAAAAATAAAATATAACCTATATCAAAGTAGGAAAATATATTATTATAAATTTTTTAGTCAATGAAAAAATTATTAATGTATCAAACAAAAGTAATAAAATATCATCTATATATATAAAGTTTCTTTTAAAGCTATTTTATCAATGGCTTTATTTTTTCACTTCTGGCTATCTCTTTCATCTTTTTAAACAAAAAAAACAAGTGATAATATGTTGTCTTTAGTTTATACACATTAATACACAATTATTTGTTTCTTACCTACTGTCCCTTCACAACGCATCTAGGTCTCCTTTTATTTTATTTTTGAAGTCTTTTAATGTGAATTCAACATTTACTTATTTACAAAATGATAGATTGGTATAATTTTGAAAAAATTACACTTACTAATCTTTATCTTTGCCTCAAATTGTAATTTTTTAAATTGAGAAAAATTCAATCTTTCAAGGATTAAATTATGATAATTGATCTTTCAAGACTTAATTGAGAAAATTGTAATCTTTGAAGGACTAAATCAGTAATTCACTGTGTTTGGAAGCACATACCATGCAAGTGAGAGGAAGTGCCCCGCTTAGACCAAAAGCAGCCAAAAGAGGATAGAGTGTGATGACTGCCATTTTCACTACCTCTGCACCTATGCTGGTGCCAACCCTAACCTGAATGAAAGAAAGAAGTTGACAAAAAGAAAAGAAAAGAAAAAAATAATCATTTATAGATTCGATCTCGCATTCTTAGCATAAATAACGGGAAATGCTTATCAAAGGTGACATTTTTCCAAATCAAATATGACTCAATCACTGCAACAGCAAATGAATCAATCACAGAATTGGGAAAGTTATTATCAATTAATCACTCTCCATTACTTTCAAATCAAATATGACTCTGATATTGACAGAAACTCTTAGCTGGTATACATAAACCACAAATAATTGCACAAGTTAGAAACAAAATTGACCGGATATTCCCGGCCTGTACAGCAGTCCAAGTCTGCCCCATGAAGCCAAGAGCAAGACAAAGGTAGGCAGCAATGAAGGTTTTGATTCGGCTTGCCAAATTCAATACAAAAAATAAAAAGAATCAATTTTCATTACTGTTTAAAAAATCAGACCGGACTAATTAGAAAACTAGTGAACTATTTTCCTTTCTAGTCTAGTTTAACCCATAGAATCGGTTTTCCTTTCTAGTCTAGTTTAACCCATAGAATCGGTATGAACAAAAACTAGTCAAAAATCGATAAAACTGGCTGGGTCAAAGGTTGGACAGATCTAGGATTCCTTTTTTTTCCTTCTGATTTTCTCATACACTTTTTTTTTTCTTTTTTTTTATACATTTTATAGTTTTCAACATGCTATTTTATGTGTGAGTGCAATTCATATATTATTTTGTGATCGATTTTTAAATTTGTTTTCATATCCATAGTTATTCAAATTATGTGATGCTATTCAGTATGAACAAGAAAAACTTAATAGAATATATAGACCTTTGTAAGTTTATCATGCCTAAGCACAGAAAAATTTAGTTATTACTTAATATATTATACTTTAAATATATAAAATTAATCTATCTTATATATTCAATTACTACATGTTGAACTAATAAACCTTGAATTAATGCCTCCACCAATTCGATATTTGGTTCAATTTTTAAAACATTTTCTTTTCACATCAAGCACAGAAGTAAAAGAAAAATCATAAGCAACAGTAGACAAGTGAGAAAGAAACTCACTTGCCAAACAGATTTACCACTAATTCCTTTTTGTTCTTATCAGCTCCAGTGTCGAAATCATAAACATCATTGCTGCCACGGATGATGATAAGAACCTGGGTAATAATATTGATCACCTCTTGGGCCCTGACTCTAGGCCCAAGATTTGGAGAGTCTATTCAAGGAGGAGTAAGCTTGTAACTGTGAATGAGGAGGGAGGAATAGCTGACGTGGAGAGTTAGTTAGAAGAGAGATATTATTAGTTTGATGCGAGGGAGAGGGAGGTTAGGCTGTGAGAATCTTTATTGTATGGCAGAGCCATTGTGGTTCTAAAGGAGCTTGCTCTGGGCTGTGAGACAGTGATTTTTCTGAGTATTTTCTCTTGTTTATATCCTTTGAAATTCAATAAAGCTTACAGTATTACTTCAGTAATCTATCAATTGGTCCGACCTGCCGGATCCGAAAATGCCTCCCAAACCGCAAGATCGATTGGACGCCATGGAGACTTGTTTGGCTTCGGTTGAGACCAAGCTTGAGGAATCGCTGGAAGAACTACAGTCTTCATTCAAGGCATCATTGATGGAAGCTCAAGAACAACAGAGTAGGAAGCAGCAGTCGATGCATCAAGCGCTTTTACATGAAGTTGCAAAGATGTTAGGGAAGAAAGTGGATGAAGTACATTCTGAGGAGTTTCAGCAAAATAATTCACCAAAGATGTTAGGGAAGAAAGTGGATGAAGTACATTCTGAGGAGTTTCAGCAAAATAATTCACCGCCTTCAACAGAGAAAATCTCTCACTCTTCTGTCAAACCTTCTTTAGATCCGATGAAGGAGTGTTTGGACGAATACAAATTGTCAGTGAAGAAAGTGGAGTTACCGGGGTTTGCTGGTATTGACCCGGTGGGATGGATTTGGCGTGCGGAAACCTATTTCGAGATACATAATTCGGATGACGCCATGAAGATTAAACTTAGTCGACTATGCATGGAAGGTAGTACAATTTATTGGTTCAATCTATGGCGCGAGACTGAGGAAAATCCGAATTGGGATAAATTGAAGAAGGCTCTGATGCTGCGTTATGGAGGAACTCGTTATGATAATCCCTACGAAGCTTTGAAGGTGCTGCAACAATCGGGGACTGTGGAGGAGTATATTGAATCATTCGAATTCGTATCATGCCAAGTACCCAAACTCGCAGAACAACAATATGTGGGCTATTTTATGGGTGGTTTGAAGCCGGAGATAAGACAGAAGGTCCATACACATCGGCCTGAGAGTCGAGGCCACATTATGCAGTTATCGCGAGATGTGGAAGCAGAGATAGAAGGAGTTGATCGTGCGAAGGAGGGTGCGTTCCCAAACCGAATGAGTGGCTCTTTCTCCACCGGAAGAACCGGTAGCCCATCTTCTCTATTGTTAAGTGGGTCGGGTAGTAGGAAAGAACTGGAGTTTGGTAAACCGGCTCCAAGTTGGGTTTCGAATACCCAAAAGAAGGGACTGACAGGAGGATCCAATGCTACGGGAATAGCTCGAAATAATGCTACGATTGGGTCGAGTTTGTCATCTGTGGGTAACGCAAACACAATGACCGCTTCAAATAGGAGTAGCGACTTCGATAGAGGAACAAACGCAGAAAAACCACGGGGAATTAAACACTTGTCGTACAATGAATTGATGGAGAGGCGAAATCATGGTCTATGTTTCCGATGTGGAGAACGTTACAGTCCAGCGCACCAGTGCACTGCTCGTTCATTGTGTTATCTGGTTCTTGCCGATGACGAGGGCGACGGGAATACTGGAGAAGGACGAGAGTTGGCAGTGATGGAATCAGAACCAGAGAAGGATGAAGTTGGGTTAGAATGTCGTGTAATTGGGCTAATGGGTTTTTCTACAGATGATTCCACTATCAGTAGTACCATGCGTTTCGAAGCAAATATCAATGGGACTCCAATTTTAGTTTTGATAGATAGTGGTGCTAGCCACAATTTTGTTAGTCCTCAAGTGGTGTCTTCTCTGGGTTTGAAGGTTGATCAATCACAAAAAATTTCGGTCAGACTTGGAGATGGCCATAAGGTTCTCACGTTGGGAAAATGTTTTAAGGTGCCATTGCAGTTGGAAAAAGTGAATATGACAATTGATGCTTATATACTGGATTTGGGGGGGATTGACATCATCCTGGGTGTGGCTTGGCTTCGTTTATTGGGAAAAATAACCATGGACTACAAGGAGATGACAGTATCGTTTATTGTGCATGATGTTCCAGTTCTACTACGAAGTTTAAAAAATAGGATTGGAGAAGGCAATATGCAAGGTTTCCATGCCTTATCGCTACAGGAGTTACAGGGGAATTCAGTCAGGGAAATTGAGGGGTGGTTATGGAATACTGAAATTACCATGGTGACTAAAAAGGAAAAGGAATTAAGTCCTTTACAGCGTAGGGAATTGATGGGGTTGTTAGAAAGGTTCCCTGAGGTATTCAAGGAAAACATTGGTCTTCCTCCACACCGTGATATCGTGCATACGATAGTGCTAAAAGAAGGTACAGCGCCCATTAGTGTACGCCCTTATCGTTATCCACATCACCGTAAGGCAGAAATAGAACGTCAGGTGGATGAGATGCTGAAACAGGGAATCATACGCCATAGTACTAGTCCCTATTCGAGCCCTGTAATTCTGGTTAAAAAAAAAGATGATTCCTGGCGCATGTGTGTGGATTACCGTGCTTTAAATAAGGCTACTATTCAGGACAAGTTTCCCATTCCAGTAGTGGATGAATTACTGGATGAACTTCATGGAGCTCAATTTTTCTCTAAGTTGGACTTAAAATCGGGATATCACCAAATACGTATGAAAGAAGAGGACATCGCGAAGACTGCATTCCGCACCCACGAGGGACATTACGAATATCTTGTAATGCCTTTTGGTTTGATGAATGCCCCGGCAACATTTCAAGCAACTATGAATCACATATTCAGACCTTACCTTCGAAGGTTTATGTTAGTGTTCTTCGATGATATTCTTATTTACAGCCAGGATTGGGACTCTCATTTGGCTCATTTGGAATGTGTGTTGAGTATATTAAGTTCAGTCCAATTAGTGGCCAACCAGAAGAAATGTAGTTTTGGGAAATCTCAAGTAGAATACCTTGGCCATATCATTTCTCATGAAGGGGTAGCTGTGGATCCAAAAAAGGTGATGTGTGTTAGAAATTGGCCAATCCCTCGCAATGTAAAAGGAGTGAGGGGATTTTTGGGTTTGACGGGGTATTATCGAAAATTCATCAAAGGATATGGGAAGATGGCTAAGCCTTTGACTGATCTGACCAAAAAAGATGGTTTCCAATGGTCAGACGAAACCACTGTGGCTTTTGAAGCATTGAAGCAAGCTGTAACTACAGCCCCAGTGCTTGCTCTACCAGATTTCTCCAGAATTTTTGAAGTGGAATGTGATGCTTCGGGACGTGGTCTAGGGGCGGTGTTAATGCAACAAGGAAGACCAGTAGCTTATTACAGCCAAGCTTTATCACCTAGTAATCTTAGTAAATCTATCTATGAAAAGGAACTAATGGCAGCAGCTTTGGCAATTCAACATTGGCGCCAATACTTGATGGGAAGAGAGTTTGTGGTCTTTTCTGATCAAAAAAGCTTAAAACACTTGATGAAACAAAACGTCATCACAGCTGGACAGCAGGATTGGGTGTCAAAACTACTGGGATTTAATTTTGAGGTAATTTACAAACCCGGTCGTGAGAACAAAGCTGCTGATTCTCTTTCTCGAATCTGTGAAGAGGGTCATTGTGCAACAATTATTTCTTCTCCTTCATGGCTACACAGTAAGAATCTACAACAGGAACTTACAAAAGATAAAAAATTACAAGAAATCCTCGGGGCATTAGAACAGCAACTTCCTACTACAGTGGGTTTTTCTTTACACAAAGGTGTGTTGCTCTATAAGGGCAGACTGGTGTTACCCTCAAATTCGGAATTTATTCCGACTTTACTGCATGAATTTCACACCTCACCTTCCGGAGGACATTCTGGTTTTCTTCGCACTTATAGGCGTGTGGTTAGCAATCTTTTATGGTTTGGAATGAAGAAACAGGTGTTGGAATTTGTTAGAAATTGTGATACTTGCCAGAGGCACAAATATGCAACTACTACTCCTTATGGTCTTATTCAACCTTTATCAATTCCAGATCAGATTTGGGAGGAAATTTCAATAGACTTTATCACTGGGTTACCAAAATCTAGGGGTTTTGAAGCTATTTTTGTGGTGGTGGACCGTCTCTCAAAATACGCTCACTTTATCTTGCTTAAACATCCCTACTCTGCTAAAAGTGTGGCTGCTTTGTTTGTTAAGGAGGTAATCAGATTACATGGGATTCCAAATTCCATCTTAAGTGATAGAGTCCCGGTTTTTGTCAGTATTTTTTGGAGGGAGTTATTTAAGCTTTGTGGCACTACCTTGAAAATGAGTTCAGCATATCATCCTGAAAGCGATGGCCAAACTGAAGTGGTCAACCGCTGTTTGGAAGCTTACTTGCGCTGTTTTGCGTCAGAACAACCTAAAAATTGGTCATTTTGGGTTCCTTGGGCGGAGTTTTGGTATAATTCAACCTTTCATAGTTCTACGGGGACATCACCATTCGAAATAGTTTATGGACGGAAGGCTCCTACAGTGGTGCGCTTTATGGTTGGTGAAGCTAGAGTGGAAGCTGTTGCAAAAGAATTGGGAGATAGGGATGAAGCTTTGAAACAGTTGAAGTTTAACTTGGTCAAGGCCCAACAGCAGATGTCTAAGTATGCTAACAAAAGAAGACAGCATAAGGAATTTCAGGTAGGAGAGTGGGTTTTTCTCAAACTTAGACCTCATAGACAGGTTTCAGTTACTCAGAAGATTTATTCAAAGTTATCTCCCAGATTTTATGGTCCCTTCCCAATCTTGGAGAAAATTGGTCCAGTGGCTTACAAATTACAATTACCTCCTACTTCTAAAATTCACCCGGTTTTTCACATTTCTCTGTTGAAGAAAGCTGTGGGAAATTATTCTGTCGAACCCTCTCTACCTACTGACTTAGCTATGGATGATGCTGTAATTCCAAATAAGGTCTTGGGTACTCGGGTGAGATGGCATAAAGGGCAGCAAGTTACAGAACATCTGGTTCAGTGGAATGGATTGACCGAAGATGAAGCTACATGGGAGGAAGAGTTTGCCCTGCGTAGTCAGTTTCCTTCTTTTCACCTTGAGGACAAGGCTGAAGTTTTAGAGGGTGGTATTGATAAGAACCTGGGTAATAATATTGATCACCTCTTGGGCCCTGACTCTAGGCCCAAGATTTGGAGAGTCTATTCAAGGAGGAGTAAGCCTGTAACTGTGAATGAGGAGGGAGGAATAGCTGACGTGGAGAGTTAGTTAGAAGAGAGATATTATTAGTTTGATGCGAGGGAGAGGGAGGTTAGGCTGTGAGAATCTTTATTGTATGGCAGAGCCATTGTGGTTCTGAAGGAGCTTGCTCTGGGCTGTGAGACAGTGATTTTTCTGAGTATTTTCTCTTGTTTATATCCTTTGAAATTCAATAAAGCTTACAGTATTACTTCAGTAATCTATCAGATGACGTATAAGAAACTATTTAGCTTAAGAGTAAATAATGATTTTTATTGAGAACGCTGGGTGTATTTTGTGGGAATGAAAATAAGAAGAATGCAAATCGACAATGCATATGAAAAATATTTCGGTCTAGTTCTTTAGGTATTTGTGATCAAGTTCTTCAATAATTGCATAACACGTGAACATTTTCTACGACAAAACACTATATTGTTGATCCTTTGCTTTTCCACATGTCATGTATATGTTGAAGAATTTGATAGTAAATATGTAAGAACATGAATCTATGTACATATTGAACACCTTTAATACTTTTCCTGCAAGTGTTGTTACTTGTTAACATGAATCACACGTTAAGTGATTAGCTAGAAAGGAATATAACAGACAAGCTCCTAAGGTCATTAAAATAAGCACTTAACAGCATTCGCTTTTCTGTTTCAAGGATCTGAGGAAATGATTCAAGAACAATGGAAGACTTTTTGGCACTGTCCATGTTATTAAAAGTTTTGAGTTGATTCCTAAATTTGTGATCTGGAAGATAGAAGCTAATTTCTGACTGAGTTATGGCAGTCAAAAGTTCCTATTACGAGTGAGTTCAGTTGTGACTTGAATTAATTCCCACTATATTTTGAACATATAATGTACAACGGAAAAACAGTGCATGTAGCTTATATATACTCACCCACTAAATCCCTCAAAAAAGTTTTGAAACTCACCTCAAATTGAGCTAGGTGATAACAAGAACCGAAGAAGCCAAGAGAACATCAAGCTGAGAAGAGACCTGTCTGCAGATAAGCTTCTGCACTACCTACCTGTTTGTTGATAACATGAAAAAAAAAAAAAAGGCAAATAGATTACTATGAATGAAAACTACGGGACCTATTTATCACTTCAAGGTATAATCCAATGGCAGAATGATTAATCACATTAAAAAACTCCGTATCATAAGGGAATGAGTTCTAACATCAAGAGAGGAAAGTAAGGGGCAATCATTAGCTTTCTTCCAGACATTATAAGAAATTTTAAGCTATTCTCTCCTGGGATTTAGACTTAGACATGAATTAAATAGGCATGTGTACATCACGATCAACTATATAGCTTTATAGTCTACATGTTAAAGGTTAATAAAATTATTCATGGACCTTCACTAACAGTTTTAAGCTTTTGGATGAACTGGCCATTGACATATATCAGAGCCTCTATGATCACGTAGTTAGGAGTTAGCACAAGGTATAGTAAGCCTATGCTTTGTCCATATTTTAAACCAAAGAGCTTCCACATGACAGTTTTTTCTAAAAAAATAACAAAACTAGTCATAACTCTTCATACAAATGCTTAAGTTTTTGGGTGAAGTAATGCCCCAGAATATGTATAATAAACTACTAACACAGTGATTACCGTAAGAACTGTTTTACTGCATAATAAAAATACTTAAGATTGAGGTATTTCAGGGATCATGTGACTTGCACATGCCTCTTTTTGGTTCAAAAAGTAACAAAATGAAAATATAAGATACCAACGTACTAACCATTTAAACCAAAACCCACCTGAATGCCAACTTTAAGATCACAAGGGTACCACAGTGCAAATAGAGAAAACGACAAGTAACAAAGTATATTTTACCCAATTTAAAATTAAATCAAACCCAACAGTGGTTGGCTCAATAAAAGTGAACTAAGTCCCTAGTGAACTTTACTCGCAATGTTAGGGTTTTGAAACCTAGAAGTCGCCACTTTGGTGAGGGCTTTATCTTACCACTCCCAACCCAGAATTGCCAAAGCAATTAATTCCCACAATTTTATCATACCAAAAGAAAAAATTAAATCAATAGCTATTATAAGCAGCAATGGGCAATGGCACATTCTATTCCATAGTTACTGCCAGTGTTTAGGTTCAATGTATCAGACGGCCATAAGCAAATGGTTTTGAAGTGCAGAAACTCACAGTGAGAGGAACCCAAGCAACAGAGTACATTGGCAACTTGATTGCTCTCCATATCAAGATTCCCTTTGGGATATGCTCTTCAATTTCTTCCCCACCTTGTTCTTCTTCAAAACTCGAAAAGGATACATCTGCTCCGGCATTACAAAGCACACGTTTGACTACCAATAGTCTTCTACATCTCCTGTGAAAGACTCCCTGACCTTTACAAGTCGATCTCTTGAATCCCATATAGTTCCTGAAAGAAAACCATTTTCAGTAATCCCTAATTCTCAAAAAGTGGTTTTTCTAAAGAACGATGTCAAAACCTGATATGTACTAAATCTATAACAAGGGTATTTTAGTCTTGTGATTGATAGGAATTTGTTAGTTAGGTTTGTTACTTTGTTGGTTAGTGGATGATTCTGTCCAAAAAGCAAAACGATGAGTGTATGTGGAGAAGATGTGAAATGGATTGAACTTGTCTATTGTCTTCTTTCTTTCTTCTTCTTTCTCTTCTCTGTTCTTTCTTCTTCTATTCTCTTCCTACCTAATCTTTCTCTTCAAGTCTCTTTTCTGACCTTAATTCAGTTTTAGTTCCCAACAAACCCCACCGACCCAAGATAATCAATTATCACCAAATAGCAGAAATTACTAGAATTTCATTACTTTTGAGCAAAGCAGAAATTAACAGATTTTCACATGCCTTCAAAAACAACCCTAAATGTTTCGTTTGGTAGCTTTTAAGTTACAACTTGTCTTAAATTACAATGAGAGAGACAGAGACAGAGACAGAGAGGAAGCTTGCCTTCTGAAGGAGGCCTGAGTGTGGAGGAGGCCATTGAGTTTGTTTAGACCACACCGTTGAGTGAGGTTACAGTAAGTGGAAGCCATTGAAACTAATGCATTTCCAAGCCCTTCTCTCTTATCCTGTGTCTCAGAAAGCAAGAGATGGAGACATGGAGAAACTGTAAGAAATAAATGACGGTACGGACTGTGGAAGCTGAAAACCTTGAGAGCGGATCCCCTGCCCTGGGGAAAAAACAAGTGGGGCCTGCTTGGTTTTCACCAATGGTTTTCGCTGGTGTTAAAAGTTTTTAGTGACATATTAACAATAATTAAACTGTTGTTAAAAGTTTTAATAATAATAAAAATTATTGTTAAAAATATAAGTATACATAAATCTAAATAGAGAATCCAGACTCGAAAAGCTTTTCACAATATACTCTTATCTTTAGATCTAGATCAACTTAGCATTTAGTTTGATTTTAACCACTGTTTTAATCGTAGCATTTTTTAGCCATAGTTATAATCATGATTACATTCAAATTTAATCACGATTTTAACTGTGGTTAAAAAATTTACAGTTAAAATTGTGGTTAAAGTCGAGCTAGATGCTCCAGGCACAGGAGCTGATCCACATGCCTTATCTTTCATGTTGGGGATTATCGAATTAGGCGTTATTATGTTGCTATTTAAGAGCATCTACAGTAGTATTCTTAAGAGATTCTTAAATATAAGAATTGATTCTTAAATTTAAGAATCGATTCTTGTTTTAGTTTAACATTATAGTTCACAACGTTGACTGCTACGTACTTAAGAATGATTCTTGTATACGAACTGATTCTTATACAAAAAATAATAAAAAAATAATCAACTCACAATAAATGTTAATTGAGAGTAATAAATGCTAAGTAGTAGAGAGTTGATTGTGTGACTCATTTGTGGATTCTTAAGAGATTTACCACTGTAGTTGAGAGTTATTTAAAGTGGTAGGTAGTTGTTTAAGCTGATATGATACTATGGGACTCACAATAAGAACTCAAGTGAGATTAACCACTTTATATGCTCTAATTCCAATCCAACCATGTCCAGTGAAATAATGCCATCTCATATTATATTTTTTGTTTTTATAATTCTATTTTATTTTGGCTCTATCAAATTATAAGCTTTCAATCCTAAACTCTAATATATATATATATATATATATATATATATAAAACAGTGAGAGAGGAATGCAAATAAACATATTATTTTTGTTTTTCAAATTAAATTAATTTAAATTATTATTATATATAATTAATTATATTATATATATATATATATGTTATATATACAATATTTATTTATATTTTTATATATTTTTATTATATATATAATGTATGTGAGATAAGAGGATAATGAGTATTTTTATAAAATAATAAGGATAAAAATAGAAGAAAAATATGAAAGTTATAAACTATTAAAAGTAGCATTTCATAATAAATTAAAAGTGATTCTTTAATTAAAATATAATAAATGTATAACTTTTAAATAATAATTTATATATTTCAAACTCATCGTTATATAATTAATTTTTAAAAAAATAATTTATACATTTTAATTTTAGTAAAAAATATAATAACAACAATATAATTAACTTTATACAAGTTTTCTACTCGAGAGTATTACCCACTAAACCTGTTAAAGTAATCCCAAAAATTACATTACATTTTCTATGTTAAGATTTCAATTATTTTAAATATTTTAAAAAGTAAATTTATGTATTTATATGTTTTGAATGATATAAATGGAAAGAAAAAAAGAGCTTTTAGCTTTGAAAAATATCACAAACACTTTCTTGATGATGTAATGAAAACAGATGAACCAAAGACGTAATTTAATTGACTAGATCATATTTGTTTTTTATGACTGTACTATAGAAATGAAGGAAAACACTTAATTGATGTTAGATGACCTTGGATTCTTCAAAGTCAGCCACCAAACACATCCAAAAATGAAGAACTACCAAGAAAGATATCGGATCTTCAAGAAAAGTCACCATTTTTGTCGCTGGTCACCAAGAAACCAAAATCAATCGGTAAAAATGGGTAGGAAGTCCTTTCAAACCATGAACACCTCTAAGAAAGGGTTGTACCACCGTCCAGAAGGAGGAAAATAGGAGGGACAAGCCATGGAGGGAGAGAGAGAACGTCTAAGGTGGATCTCCAACAATCTCATTTCTTACAAGCCTCAAACCTTGAGAGATGGAAGAGACTCTCAAAAGAGCAACGCAAGTGCCTTGCCTTTAAGTGTATCTACACCAAGGCAAAGTCACTAGGGGAAATGAGAGATCTTTTAGGATACCTCAAAGCACACACAAGGGGGGGAGAGAGAGAGAGAGAGAGAGAGAGAGAGAGAGAGAGAGAGAGAGAGAGAGCCAAGCAAATGAGAGAGTTAGAGGTTGTAAGGAGATGTTATGATGCTAGTTGTCTCTCCTTACATGTTCTTTTATAGAATGCCTCGCTTATCTTATGGGCTTGAGGATCATGTGGCGCCTAAGCCTACTAATCTTTTGGCCTCCATAAACCCTTAATAACCCCCTTGTTGTTGTGATCCCATTGGGTCCATTTTCATACTTGTAGTAGGTAGTAATCTTTACTCATAGCTAAATTTTCTTTTGACTTTCCTTTAATTATAACTCCTTCTAATTCACGAAACATGTGACATGATTCCAAACCCTATAGATCATGGTGACATCTAATAATGTGCCATGACCCCTAGCATGAGATTGATTTATCTGCAAATCCTTTGAACCTTTTAAATGTATATATAACTCATCCTTTCATTACATGATGCTACTACATATACCTAGCTGGGTATGGATACATGTCAAACCTTTATATCCATGACATGCATGTTTTCTTGGACCAAGACTATCCTTGAGGAAACTAAAAAACAAAAAACTCAGTTTCTATGTCTTTTCTCATGCTATGATCATAGACTTGTCTAGTTTTATCTTTACCATTTGGAGTATGTCAGTCTTTCACTAATAGTAATTGATTCCTAATAATGCACTCACATGTCTTCATGTCTATAACAGCATACCCAATCTCTAATTTTAGCTTGAGTCTTGGTAGACCTACAACTTACTAGAGTCAAATCATGAGGTCGACACACATAAAGCGTCAATAGTCACTTTAGGTCAAAGGAGGTTGTAGAACATTCAACCAAAATTGACTTTTAACATGTTATGAAAAACTCCATTAGTTAATCCCAATTAGGTTGATTCAGTTAACTCATACTTATTACGAATACCACATAATATCCTTAATGTTATCTACACCAATGTCATAGAGATATGTTATTCTCATCTTTATGAAGCGGTGTAGCTATGTACTAATCTCAAATGAATTAAAGTTGTCCTAATTCCAATTGATCCATTGGTTAGGAACTATTCTAGGATTAAGGATTATAAGGAAGATGAAGTCCTTGAGATGATTATGTCACCTCTCATCTTCCCTTACTTTTAAGTTTAAAGACAATATCTCATTTGTAACATAAATGAAGATAAAATTTTGTTCACATTATGATAAAAACCATGCATTTTTATATGATTGTCTTTACGATATACATACTAACATATATATATATATATGCTCAAATTTTTAATATATAAAATATTTGTCAAAATTTTTTATTTCTAATTTTTCATACTCTGTAGTTTATAGAATTAAGTTGTGTATACTATAATATTTGTTGCAGTTTTACTAATGAACTATTGTTGGCAGACATTTGTCTAACAAAAGAGTTTGCCTTGTAGAGATGAAATAATTTATCTAAGTTATAGCTCTATCAAATCTTACTGAATGTTAAATTATCAAAAACCACCTAGAAAGATTTTGAATACATGAAGATTAATCTTAAGGTATGACGTTTAGAGGATTTCTGTTGTCATGAGAGTAACAGTAACTTCAAGAGTGATGATATACCCCAATATATATATATATATATATATAGAGAGAGAGAGAGAGTATATATACACATGTTTTGTTACGAGAAAATGTATTTGGATGATCATTTAATTTTTGTAAAATGATTAATAATTACTTTAGTCTTTTAATTAAATTTGAAAATGTCACACTAAACAGCTTTTCTGTCCATCTTTGCAACCATCGTTATCCATTGATGTCACGTCAATATCATGCCAATATCATATCACCACTTAACATGGTACATCAACAAAGTCATTAAATGTCACATTAGTGCCATGTTAGCAGTTAACAACTACATCATCGAATAATAGTGGCCACAACAGTGATGATGGATAAATGAATCATTTTGTATAACAATTTTAAAATTTAAAAACTAAAATAGTCAATAACCACTTTTTAATAATCAAGAACCAAAAAGTGTGTTTATTTATGACTTTATTCTTTATGTGTGGTCATGTGGGATGCTTAAACACTAAGTGATGCATAGAAATGGGGATAAAAAATAAAAAATAACATAGAATTTTCTTATGTGTGTTGTTTTATTAAAACTATTGTTTTCTATTTAAATTCAAGATGATTAAGTAATGGCAAGATTTTTGTCACATAATTGGACTATTGAGTGTCCTGAATGGTTGTGTATTTAAAATATATGGTTTTGCGGTTTTTTTATTATATTGTAACAGTTTTGTCTAAAGAAATAAGAAAACTTCTCTAATAGGTTGGGGTCATTTCGTGATTTTCTTCTTCAAAAAGGTCCCTAAGAATTAAAAAAAAAAAACCTTTAAGCGGAACGATGTGTTTCACTTGCGCGCATTTATGGGTCGTTTGATCGATAACTTTTCATGTGAAATGCATCTGTGACTGTTGATGAGCATATTAAACAGACCAAAATGTGCCAATTTGAGTGCTTGGATATGACCGCAAAACAGACACTCTTAGTCCAATCTCTTAAGCCTGTAATGGAAAGAAAGAGTCTATCTTATATGTTGGCTCAATTCGTTCTCATTTCTTATAATTATAATTAGGCTAAATTATACTATTTTTTAAAAATTTGAATAAATTATATATATTCAATTTTTCTAATATCTTTATTATTTTATTTAATCAATTAACTTTCTACGGAGATTATGATTTTATGTTTTTACAATAACAATAAAGGCAATTAAATTACTGTTAATATATATCTTGAGGCAATTAATTTAATGTTAATATATATCTTGTATAAAACTTTGTGACAATGAAAATTGTTAAAGTAATTTTATTATTTGAAGGAAGATAGGTTGTCGGCTAGTTTCCTTCTCACGCCTTAGAATTATTAATAAATTATTAATCTGGCCAAAAAGACTATTGTTGTTTCAAATTGATCCATTGAAAAGCAAGCATTTTAATTTACTTACTCTCTAAAAGGTTGTGTGTTTGTCTCAATTTTGTCAATCTATATATTAAAATAACTTTTCACAACTGTCACACCTGAAATGTGACCGGCAGACTTTTTTTTAAAAAAAGAATAGTATAAAATCAACTTTTAAAATTGAAAATCAATTTTATTAAGAGTCATCACCAAAGTTTAATTTGTTAGGAAAAATTTTGAAAAACTTTTGAATTTGACGATTTGCGTTTAGAAAAAATTGAATTCAAAAGTTGAACTGCATAGAGAATGTCTTAAACACTCTATATATATGATTTAGAAAGTGTACAATTATTTTATGTTTGCCTTAAAATTACCATTATCAATCACACAAAATAAAGAGAAAAAACAGCAAAGAAACAAGCGAAAATATATACAAGGGAGAACTTAACTAGACAAAACTTAAGGCTTACGTACTCCGCGTTGGAGATCAAAGTCCATATAATTCACCTACGTTGTTATATTATTGCATAGTTAGTATTTCATCTAACTTTTACAAGATTTAAATTCAATGAATTTATTTATTATTATTTTTTGAAAAAACATTTTTTTCAACGGCATTGTTATACAATTTAAGTTGGTATACAATCATGTAATGGACATTCTATCTGAAATAAAGAAAGATCCATCCAAATGGAGTCGGCTTCCTATCCTGTTAAAATTATTTAATTTTTACATTTATTATCTTACGACATTGATTAACAATCGTGCGATAGGATAATCAAATTTTGCCTAAAGATAAAGATTAATGCACTACTCCAAAGGAATCAGTTGATCCCAACTCATTATCGGCAAAAGTTAGTACAGGTTGTAAGATATTTACAAGAACATAACAATAATAACATAAATAAATAAAATATTCAGACTCCAAATCAACGGGTATCTCCTCTCCGAATTCTCTTCCTCCGAGTTCTTTACATAAGCCAAACGCTTCCAGGTTCTCATACGTTCCAAAGCAAAATCCCACATGACAATGAAATAATGGAAGGAGTCAGAATGGATAAATCGCAAGATAAATATTAACAAATAAGCAATTCCATTACATGTCAGCAAAGTCAGAATTAAACCAGGAACTTATCAACATCATCCCATCATTAATTTTTAATTACAAATACTCATAACTAGAATCATATACGTGACAAAGAATTGGAATTGGAACTATGCCGGTAGACTTCACATGTGAGTGTAAAAAGGTCCTATCCAGAATTATGCCATTAAGCCATCCCAGGCAAAATTTCAACCAGTAACACTAGACATACAAGGCTCAGATAACCCTTTTGATCCCATGCTCACTTTTCTAATTAGAGAAGTCCATTAGCTGGCTTTACTGTCAAATTTCCATCTTCAAATGGATTCCCAGAAACAACACGATAGCGTTGACTACATTTGAAATCAAACCCACTTTGTACCAAAGATTTAGAAAATAGCAACTTTAATAAAATACGGCCTTTATTTCCATTCTAAATTGAAACAAAAACTAGAAGGTTAGAGGAAGAAACAAAATAGGTACATTTGCGTTGTTGTCCCTTCTGTCGTCGCCTCTGCGTATTGTCGTACTCTGTCAGCACAGGAGTATTCCCTTCCCGTGCTCTCTTGGTCCCTGTTTCTGTATTCTTTCGTTGTGCCTCCTCTTGGTTCGCCGGAGTTATGCTCCACTTCTGTTTCTCGTCTTTGTCTCTGTTTTCTGTGTTTTCAGTCTCTGCGTCCTATTTGTATCTGTCTGTCTCTTGTTCTCTTGGTCAGTCTTTGTAGCTCCGTTCGTCTTGCGTATGCTCTCCTGGTCTTTGACCCTCCCATTGTTGTCTGAATCGGCCTCGCTATCGATCCGGACAGGCGTTCGGCTCACTGGCAATCGTCGGATCGTCGGGTCAATTGCTGACTCATATAAATATATTAAAAAAATTAAAATTATATATATATACTTATATATCTCTACAAATAAATTAAAAAATAAAAAATAAATAATTTACATGTAAATTTTACAATTGAAGATCATAAACATCCAAAATAATTCATAAACATCTATAATAATTTAAATATAAAGTCATAAATATTCATAATAATTCATAAGGTTATAAATAAAATCATCCAAATATAATAATTCATACATTTAAAGTCTTAAACATCCATAATAATTTATAAAGTCATTAATAATTAAGAAAAATCAAGTAATTTTTAAGAAAAAAAATTAATTTTTCCTCTTTAAATTAAAAATATTAATTTTGATATTTTATTTTATAATATTTTCAATTTTATAAAAAAAAATTCACCACTTGTAGAATTCAAATTAATCCTTTAAATGCCTTGTTATAAATTTAAAGGACTAATTTGAAACCAATATTTGTTATAGACTACCTTAAAAACATTTATTGTCTAATGTAACACTTTAACATATTTTAACCTTAAAGAGTTAACTTAAATTTTAAATAAAATTTATGAAACTAAAAGAGGAATTTAACTAATATTTTTAGAGAAATAAAGTGATAATATTATGTTCCAATTTGTTTGCAGTGGAACGGTGTAGATATGGAGAAAAAGAAGGCATTGCAAATTTCTTTGAGGATTATTAATCAATGTTAACCATAAAAAAAATTTTAAAAAATTTTAAAAAAAGAGAAATCTTGGTCACCGGGTCTCCGAGTTATCGAGTCAACCAAGACCTGGCCAGTTCGGCCGAATCTTGATCGGATCGCGTGCAGGGTGGTTCAAAGCACCGACCTGGACTGGGTCATGCCCTAAGTCACCGATTTCCAGGTCGACCTGGTCGGGTCAATTTGAGTCATACAACACTGGGCCCTCCTAAGTTGTTGGATGGATGTGAACTTCACAATCTATGTGGGACCCACAATCATTTGACGGTTCAGGAAGGCCAATGGGGCCAAAAACAAGGAGAAAACCTAAGTTCGTGTGTGCCCTCTCCTTGCTATTTAATATTTATAATTAGTCGTGGTGATGTGCTGTAATGTGGCAAAAGGGTCAGAGATGGATCTCGCTCTCATCCTACGCGTAATTATGCGGGTGATAATCATTATATCAAATTTGATCCAATATCTATTATTTTTCTCACCTTTATCTTATTTTTTTTAAAAAATTACTAACAGTTTTTTTTTAAATTTTTCAATCAATAAATTAAATTAAATATTATTATAGACCCTAAATATTACTGTAAACTCTAAATCCTAAACCCTGAATCCTAAACTCTAAACTCTAAATCTTAAACTCTAAATCCTAAATGCTTAATCCTAAACCATAAATCCTAAATCCTAAACTTTAAATCCTAAATTAAATATTACTGTAAATTCTAAACTCTAAATTTTAAATTAAATATTATTATAAATATTTAAAATTTTTTTTGATTTTTAAGAAAAATAAAACTAAAAAAAAAAAAGACGTAGAATTCTCCTCCGTGTAAAAGGAGATCTGTATCTGTCATCCATTCCAAAACTCCTGACGCACCCCCGTGTCAGTTTAATGGCTCCGCCTCCGTGAAACACAAAGGGGCCATTTGGTATCTAGGAAAGAGTATGAATAGAAAGAAAATAGGAAAATGGAAAGGAAAAGAGAATGAAATAAAGAAAAGAGAATAAAAAAATATATTTGGTATGAGATAGAAAATAGAGTAAGAATGAAAAAATTTGTGTGTTTGGTATGTATTTTTTAAGAAGAAAAAAAAGGAAAAATTATAATGAAATGACTAAATTATTCCTATGACCACGCACATGAACACATGTCCTACTAGTCGATCGGTCTGCTGTAGCCGGTTGGTTGGCTGACCGCAGTCAGTCAATCGGCCTGGTGCTAGGAGGCCACAGCCAGACGACCGCCTAGTACTAGCCAGACGGGTTACCGCTGATCTGATCTGTCTTTTCGTGTTATTCACTTTTTTCTTCCCCCATCGTTGTCTGGTCTCACTCTCTCTCATTGTTCACTGGTCTCTCTCTTCTCGTCGCTAGTGTGGTCTCCCTCTCCTCATTGCTTACTGGTCTCCTTCTGACGTCTCCCTTTGGAATCTCATCTCACCAAGCTCCCTTCGCTCCACGACCTCAAGGGCGAACCTAACAGTAGGCAGATCCAGAGACGGATGAGGGTAATTTCGGAACAATGAAGCATTTTCCATTCCATCGAGCTTCTTTCCATTGAGTGTGCGATGGGAAAAAAAAACCGTACAAAACGAGGGAAGAGAGAATTCCATATTCTTTTTCTTGCTTCTACAGTTAACTTACCAAATATTGAAAAAAAAGTACTGTACAAGAAAGGAGAGTTTTTTTTCAGCGCTGGAACACATATACCAAACAGTCCCAAACGCTGTTTCACTACACTTTCATTTATATTATTGATGATGCCACTAGCTGCTTGAAGAGAACGCAGCTCATGTTTACGTTTTGGTCTAGCCACTCCTCTGACTCTTTTCTTCTTTTCTTTATATATATAAAACATTTCTCAATTTTTATTTTTATTTTTAAAGACAAAATTATGTATTACAGCAACAACAAATTTAAAACTTGGTAATGGTATAGTAAACAAAAATAATTAAATTGAGAAAAATATAATTTTTTAAAAATTAAATTAAGATATTTTAATTTTTCAAAAATCACATCAAGACAATGATAATCTTACAAGGACTAACTCAATAATTTACTCTAGAATTATTGATAACATAATGAGTAACTAAAACTTAATGATGAACACAGACACAATCCTAGTAATTTTGCTTATACAAATAAATACAACATCGTAATTTATTTTTTTTTAAAATGACAATAAAAGCAATTAAATTAATGATAACATCTTATATGAAATAATGGCTTAATTTTTAATATGGCAATAAAAACTGTAATTCATTTTATTACCTAAAACAACACATGCTTATGAGTAAAAAACAAATAATAAATTAGAACAGAATCAAGTGTAATATTTAAAACCAGAAGGAAGTTAAGTATAATTTAGCAAAACCTCAAGAGAGATTGATATAATTTATCTTATAATTACTGGTAACATAATCACTCACCTTATAATTTGTAATAACTTTTTTTTTGGTTATAAAGGCAGTACAAGGCCAAGGATAAGAGAAAAAGTGCCACTTGAGATCTTACGAAATCTAAAGACAACAACACGTATGCTAATAACCACTCGTTGATATTATATCGCTAATGAAGGCATTGATATTAGTTTCAGATGAGCCACCATTTGCAATTGAAACCTGACATATCTTCTGAATCTCTCTAGCTCTTTTCCTCATAACTTTCCCTTCATCATCATCCAAATCCATAAAATTCTTCACCAACCCAGAAATCTCATCTCTTCCCACCAAATTTTCTGGGTTAACATCTTTCTTCACCCTCCACCCAACCTTCCAATCCTCCACAATCATCTTACTGTTCATCACTTGGTCCATTCCTATTGGAAAAGTAAGGAAAGGAACACCAGCAAATAAACCTTCCCTTGTAGAATTCCACCCACAATGAGACCAAAACCCACCTATGCTACCATGCAACAACACTCTCAATTGGTCGCACCACTCCACCACTAACCCCATGTTCCCACAAATTTCTCTAACCCTTGGAGCTTCCTTTCGTGCTACCCAGATGAACCGAACCCCGGTTTTGCGCAAACCGGCTGCGATTTCGTCCATCTGAGCATTTGAAACTGAGAGGAAGCTTCCTTGTGAGATGTATAGAACTGAACTAGGAGGTTGGTTGTCTAGCCATTGGAAATAGCTATGGTCATTATTGTTAGGGTTTGAAGAGAGGTTTGAATAAGGTATGGCTGGGCCTATTGTGTAAATAGGAAGAGAGAATTCAGATTTTAAGACATGAATGGCTTGAGGTTCGAGTTCATAAATTGAAGGGAATAATAGATACTTCAATTTGGGAATGCATGAAACAGCTTTGCGGACTTGTTGTAACATTTCTCGGGAACGGAAGCTTCCGTCGATAAAAGGAAAATCAGCCAAACGTGTTGAGGAAATTCCTGGAAAATAATCCACCCGTTTCTCACCGTTTTCTGTCGGAAAATTTCAAGCAAAACAAACAGAATATAAATTTGTGATGCCTCATTCAATTGACGGATGTTATATAATTGTATAGTCACTGGCCTTAAAATGTAGAAGAAAATTAATTGAATTAAACAAAATTTTCAGTTTCTTAAGCAAAGACGGAACACTAAACGACAAAGAAAAACAAAACAAGAGACAAGAATTATTGCACCACTAAAATAAACTCTCCAATGTCCTGTCGAGCAGGTGTTGTATCAGAAACCAAAATAACATTAAAAGGTTCTCACTCCCTTTTTTTCGTCTTTACTTAGAAATATGAGTAAAGCAATTGTTAAATTTGTCCTCTTTTACTCGTTCTTGTCTCCAACAAGTGGCACTTTATCAGTGTGAATGATTTTGTTGGTGAATTACACTCGATAATATATGATTTAACAAAATATTATATATCTAAACTTTAAGATTAAATAACAACGTTAAATTTTGATTAACTTCTAGAACCAAAGTCCAAAAATAAACTTTCAATCGAAGTCCAAATATTACTGCAATTGGGATCTTCATGACACTATTTTAGATTTTTTGTAATTTCATATTTGGAAAGATAAAATGTAATTTGTTTTATGAAAACATTTATGTCAATCTTGCATCATCCTAATCTTGGTCATAAGTCATCCAACAATTAATTTGGAAACCTATAATAAGTGAGTGTCAAATTTAATTACTTGAATATATGATATCATACTGTCATTTTACATAAATTCTTTATAAATTATTTTTCAATCAAAAAAGTGAAACATTACTCACCTGACACATTAACGGGATATTGTCCATTTTGCTCCAATAGATGGTAGTGGAGGAACACAGAGAAAAATGACGCCGACATTGGCCAAAATGATGCCAGGGGGATATTTCTTCGATTTCCGACTCCAACCACCCAGTTCAGTAAAGTGTCGTGTAAAATAAGTGTAGGCGCCGGCTCAAGCCGGTTGAGAAGCTGCTCAAATGGAGCTTCTATCTTCGTCATGACTGCTTCCACGAAGCCGAAGAGGTCGGCTGCCCGACCCAGCTCGGAGGGAATAACGTTGGGGATGGTGACGAAGCGGAGATTATGCGGCTTGGGGTCGGAGTCCAGGAAGCCGAGCCATTCCTCAGTGAGGACGAAGGTGACGAGGATGTCAGAAGGAAGCAATTTGCAGAAGTTGAGGACAGGGCTGATGTGGCCTTTACCTGGGTACGGCATAGCCACCACATGGCAACCGATGGTTGGTGGAACTTCCATGGAAATGGAGATCTGCAGAGGCAAGAAGATGCAAAGTGAAGATGAAGAAGCTCTTAGCTCTGTGGGGCGAGCTAAGACCTTGGACTTGCTTGCTTTTAAGTTTGACAAAATAGCATTTACCATCACTTTAATTTTTATAAATAGTAAATTTGGCTCTCTTTACATTATTTTTTTCATTAGAATTAACTTTTTGGATAATATTTTTTAATAGTAAATTATTTAATAATTTTTACTGTCATATTAAAAATAAGAATAAATTACTGGTATAATTATTAAAAAATTTATATAATTTTATATTTTTTTAAAAAATAATTGTCTCAATTGATTCACTAAAAAAATAAATTTATTTTAAATTAATCTTTTTTACTATTAAATTACAAAATTTATTATTATCCAAAGTTTGACAAACTAATAAACAAAATTGAAACAAATAATTCTTTTTATAGAAGCCAAATTGAAATTCCCCAATGCCTGGTCAATAAGTCACAATAGCGTGCGATGTGAGCAATGAATGTGATTAGTTCTTGCTTATTTTGTCTTTACGCGGGTCCCATAGGCCATAGCCTTTAATAACGGTCAATGTTAACATTTCTGGGGCGCCAGGTCTCTCCCGAGAGACTCTTAAATAAATTAAAAAAAAAGATATCTATAAAGAACCAAAATTGAATTTTAGTGTGAAAATTAAACTCCTAGGTCTGAGTTTTGTGTGAAATTTCTGGTACTGGTATGGACTGCTGATAGGAATTAAGGGATGGCAGAGAAGGCCCAATTGCAGAAGAAGGCCCAACCCAGACGTCAAATACAGCCCAAATGGATGCATCATTTTGTCACTGGGAAGCCACGTGAACAAGTGAAATATAGCTGTACTAGTTACATATTATGCATTCTATTGTTACGTTGTTTACAAATTCAACTATATTCCATTCCAATTAAACTACTCCAATTTAATTCAATTAAAATGGATCAACATCAATTAAGTAATTGGATTGATTGAATAAAAGTTTACAAAAACTGATTTAATCCGATCAATTGTTACTATAGTCATCAAATCCAAACAGACCAATCAATGACATAATATATTAATATATTAAATACATTTTATATATTACATTATATATATATATATATATATATTACTATATTATATATATTACATTTTATAGATAATATATATTTAATATTTTTTTAATAAAACACTAAAGTAACAAAAACTTATCATTGTTCAAAATGTCTTTTTTTATTATTAAAATTTGGAAAATAAAAAAAATAATGTTCAATTTTAATTTTTTAAACACATTTTTCATTTAAAAAAATTATTTGATCTAATCCAAATTGATAATAACTAAATTGAATTAGTTTAAATTTATTTAAAATGATTAAATTAATTAAATGAAATTTCCTCCAATCCAATTAAATTAGATCTGTTGGTCAAAATGACTAAATCAATTTAATTTCTAATAAACACTCTCAATTCTTATAGTAAGCATGTCGAGATCTTGTGGAAATACTAAACCAATATGAATTTTGGGCACAACATTTTGGGATAAAATGATTAATATTACACTACAAATAAATGATATCATAATGGCGGTTGTGAACGTAATTAATATTGCACTAAAAAATAATAACTTGATTAGCAACAAGTTTTGTTTACAACAAAACCTCTACTTTTTATTGAAAAAGAGAAGCATAGCAAGTAAAGTATGCGTGATGTGTGAGGACGTGCATATATGTTTATTAGTGTCAAACAAGCAGACCATTAAATTGGTTCAAACTAACCCGTTTAACAATAGACTCATTTTTTAAGTTTATACTTGCCTCTTTTAAAAATTTAACTTATTAAATATTAAATTTTTTTATATAAAAATTTTATAATATTTTTAATTATTAATTTAAAAAATAAAATATATAATTTTTTTATTCAATGCAAAAATTACTAATCTATCAAAAGCATAAGAAAATCATCTGCATATATAAAGTTTTTTTTAAAGCTATTTTATCCATGACTTTGTTTTTTCACTTCTAGCCATTTTTTTATTTTTTTAAGCAAGAAAAAAATGATAGAATATTATCTTTATAATTTATACACATTAATACACAATTACTTAATGCTTCATTACTATCCCTTCACAACGCAACCAGATATCCTTTTATTTTATTTTTTTAAGTCTTTTAATATGATTTTAACATTTTTTTTAATTCTTATGCAAAATGATAGATGTGTAAAATATTGCAAAAAAATATACTTACTAATCTTCATCCTTTGCCTGAAATTTTAATTTTTTTTTAAAAAATTTAAACAAAACAATTGATCTTCTATTTGAAAAAAAAAAAAAAAGACACATAGCTTCACCTGTTTTGCCAGCACTACATGTGTTGCGTGTTAAGCTTAATAAATGAGAACAATTTGCATTATGTTGGATATGAAGAAAGGAAAAAAGAAAAGGACAGGGAATATAAATGAAAATGGAATATTTTATTAAAATACATTAACTTTTTTTTAAAAAAAGAAAGCTTAGTCATTTCTATTACTTTATCCATTACATTGGTACATAACAACAAATCATACATGCTAATAATAATTCAGAATTCTAAAACTTTGTTCCAAGATTATTAAAAAAGAAATTTAAAAAAAAGGGCTTGAGAGATCACTTAAACAAATATATTTTGATAAAAAGATCATTCTTTAGTTTTTGTCATTTATGTCTTGCCATTTAAGCACACATACCTCATATAGGAATAACTAGATTAAGAAACATGGATTATGGGTATATAAAGAAGAAAAAAATATTTAAAAAAGAGAGCCAAGATATTTTTTTTCTATTTTTAATTGTAACCATCTAATCAAAATGGAATAATTAAGACATAAAAATACTCTTTGCAGTTAACGCTACCAACTGTAAAAGATTTATTCTAGTAGTTTTCATGGAAAAAGGGAAGCATGGTACAAGACCTTAGACTCCTAGAACTTTTGTTTCAAACAAAAGAAGATCATTCGACGAATATTCGAAAGCATAGTACATGATCTTCGACTCCTAGAACTTTTGTATCAAACAAAACAAGAACATTCGAAAGATCTTCTCCTACTTTACTTGTCTCTTCATAGTTCAAACTTCCTTCATAAGATTTTATTATTTGGTGTAATATTCATAATTATCATGTTATTTTGGTTATATCTAACTAATTTAATTTGAATTAAGTGGAACTACATATACATAAAGATATTTAAGTACTAAATTTTTCAGTTTATAAAACTTAAATTCTTATTTAAAGAAAAAGGGTCAAACTATTTGAACCAAACACTATTATTTTGTGTTTTTTTTCTTTTAATTATGATATATGATATAGATTACGTTGAATCACCCGTCAAGACTTTAATTTATTATGATCCTAAAAAGGTAAGGCCTAATCTTGCGATTAATTTTAAGAACGTTGACCACCAGGTGAGGCTGCTATAGTTTAATGGCTTTGGCGTCTTATGGCCTTTTGAAAAAAAAAAAAAAAAGAAAGATCGCAGCTATTTTATCTGTTATAAGAGCGAAATATCATGCCAATATAAAATCATGGAAAAGCTTTTGTGTAAATTACATTTACATTTCTTGATGTTTGGTTAAATTGCGCTTGACATTTTTTTTTAAATAATACACTGGCTCCGCTATAATTTATTTTCTTTTATTAAGAGTGACTTTTTGTTTTATATTAAAATAAAATAACACTTTAATGTCAAAACTAAACATCAATTTAATAGTCTCCGTTTTTATGTTAAGAATAAAATAATTATCTGAAGAAGATCAAGTAAAGCTTACGTGTACATATAGTTGAAGTAGTTTTTCTACACGCACTACAAAAAAACTAATTCTCAGTAACAATTTTTTGGTGGCAACTTAAAGTCGACCTTTGGTGGCAACTAAAAGAATAGACTTTTGGTGGTAACTAAACAGTCATCACCAAAAGTCTAACTTTTGGTAGCGACTTTTGAGAGTTGTCATTGAAAGAGTGACTTTTGGTAAGTACTTTTGACAGTCGTCACAAAAAGTATAATTTTTCAAAATAAAATTTAAAAAATTTTAGACTTTTGGCCGCCACAAAAAAAAAGTAGTCACAAAAAATAATCAAAAATCATTTTTTGATATATTTCTAAAAATTACTTTCGATGGCAACTATAGTTGTCATTGAAAGTGATTTTGGTGGCAATTCTGAGAGTCGCCACCAAAAGTTTAAATTTTTTTACTTTTATTTAAAAATCAATTGACTTTTGAGAGTCACCACCAAAATATCATTGATGGCGACCAAAAGTCACCACCAAAACACCATTAGTGGCGACAAAAGTCGCTACCAAAGATAATCAAAAATTATTTTTTGACTTTTTTTAAAATTACTTTCGGTGGCGACTATAGTCGCCACTAAAAGTCACTTTTGATGGTAACTCTGAGAGTCGCCACTAAAAGTCTAATTTTTTTATTTTTATTTAAAAATAAATTAACTTTTGGTGGTGACTAAAAGTCGCTACAAAAAGTCTAAATTTTTTTATTTTTATTTAAAAATAAATTGACTTTTGGTGGCGACTTTTGAGAGTCACCACTGAAAGCGGGACTTTTAGTGGCGACTGTCATAATCGCCACCAAAAATCAATTTTTTATTTATATATAATTATTTTTTATCTCAAATCAATTAATAATAATATATTTTCTTTTTGTTAAGTTAGATGTTGTTTCATTTTATTGTTATGATGTTTTTGGCTTAAAATAATTTTAACAAATTATATATATATATATATATATATATATATATATATATATATATATATATATATATAATATTTTGCCCTTACATAACACGAATAAAATGGTGGCGTAATGGCAATACACACATGGTTGTAAGCAAGGAACCCAGATTCGAATATCAGGTATGTTAATGTTTGGTTTAATTTCAAATAAACTCTAATATTGCACAAAAAAAAATTGAGTTACCTTGGGGCAGCGAGTTAGTAGACCGGCTAAGACCTGCACAAGTCAAATGGGTCTCGAGTTGACCCGTTGGACCAATTCGAGTCTAAAAAAATTACTATTGCCACCAAAAGTAACCTTTAGTGACAACTTTTAAAGTCGCCACTAAAGGTAATCAAAAATTATTTTTTGACACATTTTTTTTTGCGAAAAAATAACTTTTGGTGGTGACTAAAATCACCACTAAAGGGTAACTTTTGGTGGCAATTCCTTTAGTCGCTACAAAAAACCTTTCACCTACGGACTTTCATCAACAACTTAGTTGCCACTAAAAGTCGCCACCAAAAACCTTTTGGTGGCGACTTTTAGACTTTTGGTGGCGACTTTAGTTGCCACCAAAAGTGTTTTTTTTTGTAGTGACGCCACATAGTAGTTATGATCAATGTAACAACTTTGACTTTCTATTACTTATAGTTTTCCATAGTTAGTTAACCTTCTGTAAATATATATATTTGTGTACATACAACAATAAATATCAGCTAACATTTTCATAATACACTTCTCATGTAACATGGTATCAGAGCAGACTGTTTATACTTTGAAGTAGCCCATTCTATACTTCAAATTAGATATCGTGATAGTTCATGTTTATCTTCTCTAGTTCCTTTATTGCAAGTGCACTATGTGATTAAGAGGTCTTGATGGCGAGCGAAAGCAGTTGTAATACCCTAGGTATTACTGTGCAAAAAACAAAAAAAAGGGCGTACTCATGAGGATGATAATTGTTCTCAAATTTAGAAGCTTTAACTAGGGAAACAAAGAGCTCTAAAGTTTAATAAGAACTAAGACATGTCATGGGTTGAGTAAATTGTAACAGAAAGGAAAACATAGATAATGGAGCAAGAAGCATGTCAAAGGATAAAAGTGAAAAGAAAAAGAAGATATAGAATATTTGGAGAACGAATCAAGTAGAAAACTTTTGTGGAAATTGACCTCATAATGATAAGATTGTGAATTTGGTACCTTTGAATTTTTTGGCTAAGGCTAGAAAGGATGTGAGACACCGAGGGGGGACTAAAATGAAGGAATATGAAATTTTGGTACTTTGATAAAAATTTATTGTGATAGTGTGTATATTGAGAGAGTGTAATTGTGTGCCTTAAGTGTGAATTAAAAATTTTTTCAAAATTCCCTTACAAGTATTAACTTGAAAATTTCCACTAGAGAGACCATATTGTAAAAAGAGATAGTGGGCCCCATACACACTTTTACATATACACACACATACCCATTCCTCTTAAGGCATTTCTCCTCCTCCCCCTCACGCATCTCTCTCCCTTCAACTAGCAACAGTGCCCACACACTCAAGCTTTGGGAGATTTCTTCTTTCTTCCACCATCTTCTTGATCTTCTCGAGGTAAGTTCTTCGTCCCAATAGCTTCTTCTCTTTTTCTTCTTTTATTTCATGAACATTAAACCCTAGAGGAGGAAATTGAGGGGAAGTGTAGAAAAAATGCTTTTGTGGGCTAATTAATATAAGAATTATTGATCTGAAAGTATGAATGATGAGTAAAGAACAAGAAATTAAAGGAATGACCATGTATGATGAATTAAAGAGTATGAGATGTAAAAAAGAAAGTTAAGGTTCTAAGTTGGAAAATTGATGATTTAAGCTTAGAACCATGAATTTTTCTTGGGGTTTCAGTGTTACAATGATCCTAAAACATTAGGATAGGAACCCCATTGAAGGAATAATGAAAAATGGTAGGATAGGAACCCCATTGAAGGAATCATAAAAAAATGGTGAGGGATTGCTAATTTTTGGACTGAATTGCGTGAGCCACTATCATATTCGCAAGTCTATGACTTGGCGCCAAGCCACCTGAGAGTAGGAGGGCTGGTGCTCACGGGCACCAAAGGTGGCTCTTGTTATATGTCAAATTGGAGGGTTTTGACATTTTCTCATGATTTCTTGATCCCTAGATGTTGGGAGACGATCTGGAACCTTTTGGGCCAACTTGGGACTTACAAACCATCCTTAAAGAGAATAATCTTGTTAAGAAAATGTTGGTGACTTGGCAAGCATACTAATCGTACAAGTAGTATAGTGAAAATTAAGTAACAGTATCGTTCCCACGAGGATTAATTTACTAATTATCCGAAAAATTAAAATATATTAGTTAGACGATTCAAAGTTGATTTATAACTAGAACATAATGTTTCATTAGAGTTAGAGGTGAGTTGTATGTATGATTGTATAGACTCTAAACACACAATAAAAATAATTCAAGAATAACACAACCTAGGATTGCTAATCCCCTATGCTTTTCACAAATTTCAACCACACTCTCTCTTGTTCTCATTGGCTATATATGTTAATATAGAATATTGAAATGCTTAGATGAATTCTTCCAAATATCAACCAAGACTAAACCAAAAAACTCATAATTCCTTATGTAGTCTTAGATTACCAGAGTGCACATACCCTAATCTGATTATGTGATCTCAATGGGTATATTCCTATAACATTAACAAATCTATCACCTCAAACATGTAAGATTCAAGACTTACACTACTCATTTTATGGTCTAGGTTTTTGCATTCCTTTCCCAAGTACAGCAAAACCACCAAACAATCAATTAAATTGATCAAGTTTAATGAAAAAAAGAAGATAAGAATGAATAAACATGCGTTAATAACCAAATGATTACAAGAAGTCAAGAGATTTATAAAACCTAATTTAAACTAGGGTTCATAATAATCCTAGTAAAAAAATTTAGCTACATGTGTTCACAAAATATAGAAAATGAGAGAAGAAAAGAGAAAACTCCATGAATCCAAGTTGGGTGGAAGAGAAAATGCTCCAATCTTCACCAAAAGCTGGTTCCCCTAGCCTTTGGAGCTCAAACTAGCATTCCTCCTTCGTTTCCAACTCAGAATCCCATAAAAATTTCCCTCTTTTATGTTTTAAAGCATTAGGCACGGCAGGCAGAAAAATATGCTGGCCGAGAAGTGTCAACTGCCAAAGTGGGCATTTTTGCATGCCTAAGCGTGGTAATGGCAGAATACACTACCCTTTTTGAGATTCAACCACCTCAGCGGGTAGTACCTAGCCTAAGCGGGCGATAGGCAGCAATAGATTTTCATTTTAGGCCTTTTTCTTCATCCTTTAAGTGCTTTATTTCTATTTTTTCCTAAGCTTTGAATTTCTCATGCTTCAACATCATTTTCCCGGCCATAGTGTTAAGTTCTCAAATGAACACTAATTTGGTGCTTTTTATTTAAGGATTTTACCTTCAACTTGCCTGAATGTGCTTAATTAGAATTTTATATATCCTTTTAATCAATTCTTAAGCTCTAATAGCTTCTTGTGGATTTTAGTATTGAATTCTAATTTTTGCTAGTGATTTGTGCTACTTTTGTGAGTTCATTGCAGGCTCTAAATATTGGAACCCATTGGAAGAAAAAAGGGTATGCTTTGCTGAGCAAAAAGGCCAAAGAAGAAAGTTAAAGTCTGCAATCTAGCACTTAAGCGGAGAAAGATTGGAGCTGCAGTGAAGTTGTCTAAAAAAAGCTTTGTGTTCTGTGCTCTACTGACAATTGCCTGATGCCCCAAGCTCTCCACTAAAGGTTCTGAGCCCTCTTTAAAACATTTAATTATGTGTTCTACCACTGCGGCGGTAAAATCATACTACTGCAATGGTGGAACAAAAATCAGCCAGGTGTTTAATTCCATGCTCCACAACTACAGCGGTGAAATCTTATCGCTATAGTAATGGAACAAAAATCAGTCATGTTAGGAAGGCTTTAAATAGCTACAAAAGAATATTTTTTAGGTCACTCTGATACAGAGGAGAGCTAGGGACGCCATTTTTACTGAGAATAGAAAGGGGAACCTAATTTTTAAGGCTTGGGGGCTCAAGTCCATATCTATCTTCAGATTCATGGCTATATCTACCTCTATTTCTATTTTCTGTCATTTATATTTCATGAGTAGCTAGATTTTCCTTCTAAAGTTACTATGAACTCAACTCTTGAGTAGATTTTGTCTCTTTCTCATGTATTCACAACTTTTATTCAACCAATATATGTCTTCTTATTCATTTTACTAATACTTTGTATGGATATGATCAGTTTATATATATTTGCTTATTGCTTTTATCAATCTTGGGAAAGGGAGATAAAAGTTGAACTCTGAATAGGAAGGACGAGTGAATGAACCTTAACTTAAGAGTTTTCGCTTGTTAGCTAATAGAAATATTAATTAATCTCGTTTAATCAAAGTTAGGTTAGTTAGTATAGACTTAACTCACTTAAGGGATTAAGTAGGCATTAAGTATCTTAATTGAGGTTCGAGAGAATTCTATTAAGCTAATAGATTAACTTATGATTAACTTATGCAATTGAAAAAGTTGTAAGTGCATAAGAGAGATGTTGCAATTTCTATGGCGGAGGAGAGATATTGGTGACTCTAGGCTTTTTAATAGATTAATTTCATCTATCTGTGTGTTTTTTTACTGTTAATTGAGAAAATCATGTAAAACAAATTACTGTTGCTTGCTTTTCACTTTGTCAGTTCTTAATTAGAGTTGTCTTCGATCTAAACAATTTTTTCTAACTAATTCTGTTAAATTTCTTAGATAGTCAACTAGTTAGTCCTCGAGGGAATGATGCTTTTATTCTTTTAATCACTATATTACTTGTGCGACTAGTGCACTTGCCATATCGCTAACAACTTTTTGGCACGGTTTCCAGGGCTAACTGTTGTGCTAATATTCAAAGAATTTTGAAAGTGCTAGATTAGACGCTTCTTTGTTGTGTATTTTGTTTAGTTTAGTTTAGTTTTCTTTTTGATTATTGAGTTATTTTAGTTTTTTTATAGTGTTGATTTGTGTTGGTTTCATTTTTCAATTCTAATTGGTATCTCTTTACTGTGAATGCAAGGTACCATTAACAAAACTGATTTTCTCTTTGAACATGAAATCGAAAGGCTTGCAAGGACAACTCGAAAAGAAGCGAAGGCTAGAAAAATCCAAGAGGGGTAAGTTTCTCTAGAAGGAGAAATGGCAGAAGATAATGTGAATTTGGAAGGTATTGAAAATAATGGGGGGAATAGACCTGTAAATTTGCAACCAAATGACAATAGAGCTGTGTGGGACTATGCCGCACCTAATAATGCTAGACACGCTTCCAGTATAGTGAAACCCCCACTCCAAACCAATCATTTTGAGATCAATGTGATTCTGATGAATTTGGTCTAATAGAATTAGTTTGGGGGAAGTCCCATAGAAGACCCAAACAACCATATTACAAATTTTTTGGATATTTGTGATATGGTTAAGCTTAATGGAGTAAGTGATGATGCTATACGACTCATTCTATTTTCCTTCTCCTTGAGGGATATGGTAAAGAACTATTTGAACGCTCAACCAAGAAGGAGTATCATAACTTGGGATGAACTTCAGAAGAGGTTTTTAGATAAATTCTTTCCTCTCTTAAAATCAGTCAAATTGAGGAATAAGATCACAACCTTTTATCAGCATAAAGCCGAAATTCTATATAAGGCTTGGGAATGATTCAAGGACCTACTGATGAAGTGTCTAAATCATGGTCTTCCAGAGTGGCAATTGCTCACTACTTTTCACAGTGGTCTCACATATAAAATTAGAGATAAACTAGACATCATAGGTGGCAGTGCATTGATAGCGAGATCAATTATACAAGTAAAGGAGATAATAAAGACCATAGGGGCAAGCCAAAATACTTCTAGCGGGGCCAAAAATGCTTCAAGGAGGGAAGTCATGGAATTAGACACCTGATGAGTCCTCAGCATTCATATAAATTCTATGGAGATTTTGGTCATTGTGGTATACTTTTGGTTTTTGTTAGGGTTATAACACTGTACTTTTGGATAGTTGCATACATACCTTACTCTTAGGTTAGAAATGCAATTTTTGGCCCCTAATCGCACTCTTTTTGGGTTATAATTGTAAATATGTTGGTTCTGATGTTTTTGCAGATATCTTAGCTAGAAAATGATGTGGAAGATTGAGAAATCCTAAGCCAAGACATAAATAATGAAAGAGGGAACCTTGGAGAAGAAAATGGGGCTCAAAATTCATAAAATCACATAACTCACTTCTAACTCAAGTTTACATTTTCATTTACATTCTGCTAATTGAACCAACATATATTCAAATCATCTGACTAATACATTTTTAATTTCTTGGAAAGTTAGCAAGTTAATCCTCATGGGAACGACATTCTTACTTAATTTTTTCTTACTTAATTTTCACTATACTACTTGTACGATTGGTACGCTTGCCACATAGTCAACAAGTTTTTGGTGCCGTTGTCGGGGATTAACGGTTGTTGCTGATATTTATAGGAATTAAGAGGTACTAGATTAGACCTTTGTCTATAGCTTGTTTTTCCTTGTTTATTTTTCTTAATTAGTCATCTTAGTTTTTTTGTTAATTTTGTTGTTTCTATCTTCTTTTGCTGATTAGTGTTCTTCATTGCGTATGCGAGGTACCCTTGATCCTTCTGATCTTCTTTTCGAGCCTGAGATTAAAAGACTCGCAAGGAGAACTAGGAAGGAAGCTAGAGCTAGAAAAATTCAAGTAAGCCAAGCTATATAAGAAGAAATAACTAAAGATAACCATAATCATTAGGGTGATAAGGTCAATGCTGGAAATGGGGTTGTCAATGAGCCTCAATTGAGATACAGAGCAATATGGGATTATGCTTTACCCCATAACACTGGTAATACTTCAAGCATAGTGAAGCTTGCTATTGGAGCCAATAACTTCGAGATGAAGGCTATGATGCTAAATCTGGTTCAATAGAATCAGTTTGGGGGAAGTCCCATGGAGGATCTGAACAACCATATTGTAAACTTCCTTGACATTTACGATATGGTCAAGCTGAATGGAGTTTCAGACGATGCTATCTGCTTTCAATTATTCCCTTTCTCTTTAAGAAATAGTGCAAAAAATTGGTTGATGACTTTACCGCCAGGAAGCATCAGTACTTGGGATGAACTGCAAAAGAAATTCTTGGATAAATTCTTTCCTACCTCAAGATCAGTAAAATTGAGAAATGAGATTACAACGTTTTATCAACAAGAGGGAGATATGTTATATACTACTTGGGAGCGATTCAGGAAGATGCTGAGAAAATGCCTTAACCATGGCATTTAGGATTGGCAACAAATTTTGAGATTGAATTATGAAACCAGGGATAAACTGGATACTGCATCTGGTGGTGCATTGATGGCCAAATTAATTGAACAAGCCCGGGACATTATTGAGACTATAGGGGCTAGTCAGAACACTTCCATAAGAGCCAAGAGAAACTCAAAGAAAGAAATGTTGGAATTAGATACCCTTAATGCTATTTTGGCCCAAAATGAAGCCTTAACTAAAAAGGTTGAGATGTTGTGTGCTAAACAACAAGAGCTAGTAAGAGTGAATGCGATGAGTAATTTAGTACCATGCTGTGACTTCTATGGGGGTGTTCACATTAATGGTTGCTGTGAAGAGATTTCTACTATAGAACAGCTAAATTATATGGGCAATCACTGAAGAAGCCAGAACACCTTCCATTTAAATTCATACAATCCGGCAAATAGGAATCATCTAAACTTTTCATGGAGCAACAATCATTGTCTCAATCCCACGGCTTCGTCATCAACTAGTAGGCTTTCTCAACCTCCTGGCTTCAATAACCAAAACAACCACATTCCTTAGAATAAAGCTCCACCACCTTAAGTGGAAAAGAAACCCACTTTGGAAGATATGTTCATGGAATATATGGTAAAAATGATGCCTTGATCCAAAATCAGGCATCTTTAATTCAAAACTAAAATATGGCTATTAGAAACTTGAAAACCCAAATAGGACATTTAGCCAATGCTCTTAATAATAGACCTCAAGGTATCCTTCTTAATGTCACTGAGATCAATCCTAGAAGAGAGGGAAATGAGCATTGTAAAGCCATCACACTAAGAAATGGGAAGGAGATTGAGGGTAATCCAAAAACAGCTGAAATTAACAAAAGAAAAGACAAAGAAGAAGTCACTCCAGGGAAAAGTGTTGTTGAACCCCATTTTAATCACTCAAAACCCCAAATGCAACCACAACCGTCATTTCCACAAAGATTCGAGAAGCAAAAATTAGATCACCAATTCAAGAAATTCTTGAAGGTATTTAAAAGACTCCACATCAACATCCTCTTTGCGGAAACCCTTGAGCAAATGCCAAATTATATGAAATTCATAAAGGATATTTTGTCCAAGAAGAGAAGGCTTTGCGAATATGAAACTGGAGTACTCACTAAAGAATGTAGTGCCATTTTGTAAAATAAGCTCCTATCAAAGCTCAAATATCCTGGAAGCTTCAATATATTGTGCACAATTGGGGATAAATTCAGTGGAAAGGCCCTCTTGACTTGGGGGCAAGTATAAACTTAATGCCTCTATTCATATATAAGAGTTTAGGATTGGGTGAAGCTCGACCCACCATAGTCACTTTGCAACTAGCATATTGCACTCTTGTATATCCTAGAGGACTTGTTGAAGATGTATTAATTAAAATGGATAAGTTCATTTTCCTGGCAGATTTCATTGTCTTGGACTATGAAGAGGTTCGTGATGTCCCTATCATTTTGGGACAGCTATTCTTAGCTACTAGGAGAACTATCGTCGATGTGTAAAAAGGAGAGCTCACTATGAAGGTGCAAGACCAAGAGGTAAGGTGTAATGTTTTTAAGGCAATGAAGCATTCTGATGATCTGGAGGAGTGCTACAAAATGAAAGTAATGGTTGGAACCCAAGAGGGGGGTGAATTGGGTTTTATAAATTTTTCACAAGAATTAATTGGAAGTTAAAATGATTTTCTGTAAAAGTACAATGCTTAGGATAATAAATACAATACAGAAAATCAATGTGCTGTCAAGATAAATAATTATAAAGATCAAGGAATTAAAGAATAGATATCAATATGTACAAATTAAAGAGTAAGGGATAGAGAAAGCAAACTCGGAGATTTATACTGGTTCGGCTAATCCAAGCCTACATCTAGTCCTCAAGAGACCACTTGAGTATTTCCACTATAATTGCAAGTTTAATCCGGGTACTTGCAAACCACTACAACCGCGCAAATTCTATCTGGGTATTTGCGAAACCACAATGGAGAATTTATGAATCCGGACTCCTCCTCAACCCAAAGCAAGTTCTTCCAACACCGGTACTTGCGAACCTCAACTCAGAATAATATTAGTGTTGATCAAAATCAACAATACAAAGAAACTCTCTCTAAAGAGTAGATGAATACAAATGAAGCTTTAATAACTCTAATGATAGAGAATATGCAAGGTTTGGCTCAAGAATGCTTTCCTTTCTCTCAAAGATGATAGAAGAGGTTAATATCACATTGTAGCACTTTGTTCTAGCTCAAAATCGTGTATCTAAGGTCATATATATAAGATTTTACAAAACTAGCCGTTATATAGCCGTTACAGCACTAATAGTGCAGTCCAGGTGTCCATTGGTCAACCAGTGTGGCACATTGGTCGACCAGTATAGTCCAGAAGTGATTTATCAGTCACGTTGGTCGACCAGTGTAGATGGGGTGGTCGACCACCGGCTGGCAGTAGCGAAATACAGATTTTGAGCTTTTTTTAAAAATTCATAACTCCCTCATTTGAACTCCGTTTTAAACAAATAATATACCATTGGAAAGCTCTTGGAGTCTAGTTTCAAATGAGCCAAGTTTTACTCAAAAATTGTTTTTCGTTTAAAAGATATAATCAAAATACTGACTATAGGTCAGAATAGAATAATTTTTGAGTACAGTAAAATCAACTTTCAGTTTTTCAAACTATATTTTAAATAGTCATATATTTCTCATTTGGACTCCGTTTTGAATAAATAATATACCGTTGGAAAGATATTTGAGTCTACTATCAAATAAGATTAAGATATTTGAAAAAATGAATTTTCATTTATGAGATATGATATAAGGAGTGACCAAAGGTCAAAAACTAACTTTTGTAAAACTTCATATCTCATTATCTTTTTTTGTTTAAAATGCTTGAGCAAATGTATGCAAATCTAAATCATTGAGTTACACAAGTATACTAGCCTATATAAAATATACCTAATGTAAACACATAGGCTATCTTGATGCATCCAAGCTTCCAAGACTTCAAATCTTCTAATTCTTCATTTCTTGGAGCTTTGTCCTTGTATGTTGCTTTCCTTGAGTGAGGCATGATGTTACTTTTCCTTGTTCTTCAATCCAATGCTCACTCTTCTTGTTTTGACCTAACCTATAAAATATATCTTACTTGCAAACTAAATGGTTAGTTCAATTCATGATAAATAGCATGATTAATGTATAAGACATTACACATTAAATAACATAGTCATGCTTAAATACTTGTAGTATGTGTATGATAATTAACCTTTATATATATCAATGCTACATTTCAACTACATTTGTCATCATCAAAACTTATGACATAAAGTCTTAGGGTCAACACAAAATTTTTGTAATGGATACCATAGTGGATAGAGTGGTGCAAACCACCTTTGAGAAGGAAGATGCACTTAAATCATCTCTTGTAGCTATGGAAATAGATGAAGATGATGATGAAGTTTTTGAGTATGTGAACATGTTGAATGCCACTTCTAAATACCATAAACAAGTGGAATCATTGGAGTTGACCACTGAGATGGGGCATGACACTAAGCCATCTATTAAAGAGCCACCTGTACTTGAGCTCAAACCATTACCTCCCCATTTGAAGTATGCATTTTGGGAGAATCATCAACCTTGCCAATCATTATGTCTTCTTTGTTGAGTTTGGAGCAAGAATAAAAATTATTAAGGATCCTACGGGAACATAAAAAGGCCTTGGGATGGAAGATTATTAACATAAAAGGCATTAGTTCTTCAATTTGTATGCATAAGATAAGGCTTGAAGAAGGATACTCTCCCACTATTGAGCACCAGTGAAGATTAAACCCGGTAATAAAAGATGTAGTGAAGAAAAAGATTGTAAAGTGGCTGGATGCGGGAATAATCTATCCCATTTCTGATAGTTCGTGGGTGAGCCCAATTCAATGCATCCCCAAAAAAAGAGGCATGAGTGTAGTGACTAACACTCGGAATGAATTGATACCGATGTGAACAGTTATAGGGTAGAGAATATGCATGGATTATCACAAGCTTAACAAGGCTACAAGGAATGATCACTTTCCGCTACCATTCATTGACCAGATGTTAGACCGGTTAGATGGTCAAAAGTTCTTCTATTTTCTTGATAGCTATTTAGGCTATAACCAGATTACCATTGCACCAGATGATCAGGAAAAGACAACATTTACATGTCCTTATAGCACCTTCATTTTCAGGAGGTTTGTGTAATGCACCGACTACATTTCAGAGGTGCATGATGGCCATATTTTCAGAGATGGTGGAAAAATGCCTTGAAGTTTTTATAGATGACTTCTCAGTATTTGGAGCCTCATTTAATAGTTGTCTTAGCAACTTGAAACAAGTTCTAGAGCGATATGAAGAAACCAACTTGGTGCTAAATTGGAAAAAATGCCATTTTATGGTACAAGAAGGCATTGTTCTTAGCTACAAGGTGTCCAAGAAGGGTTTGGAAGTAGATCAAGCCAAAGTTTCAACCATTAAGCAACTTCCTCCTCCGGTGTCTGTAAAGGAAGTCAAGAGCTTTCTTGGTCATGCTGGCTTCTATAGGAGGTTCATAAAAGACTTCTCCAAGATTGCTAAGCCATTGTGCCATTTGCTGGGAAAAAAATGCTCTATTTTGTTTTAATAAGGAGTGTTTGGCATCATTTATTGAATTAAAGAAGAGACTTGTTGCCGCACCAATTAATGTTGTCCCAGATTGGGAGAAACCCATTGAATTAATGTGCAATGCAAGTGATTATACAGTGGGGCCGGTGTTGGGTCAACAGTGTGAAAAGATCTTTCATCCTATTTATTATGCTAGCAAAAGGCTAGCCGATGCTCAATTGAATTACACCACCATAGAGAAAGAGTTATTGGCGGTGGTATTTGCATTTGATAAATTTTGAGCATATCTAGTGGGAACCAAAGTCACCGTGCATACTGACCATTTGCTGATCAAATACCTCACTGAGAAAAAGGACTCAAAGCCTCGATTGATCAGATGGATTCTACTACTACAAGAATTTGATTTGCAAATTAGTGACAATCAAGTTGCCGATCACCTCTTCCGCCTAAGCAATGATGCTCAAGTTGAAATGGAGCCTCAAATTAATGAGAATTTTTCTGATGAGAGGCTATTTCTAGTAGGAGACAAGCAATTGCCATGGTATATAGACTATGTGAATTTTCTTATGTATGGTAGATTGCCACCTGACATAAACACCCATCAAAGGAAAAGGTTCATCCATGATGTGTGAAACTACTTTTAGGACAAGCCATTTCTCTTCTGAGTTTGTGCCAATCAGATAATTCATCATTGTATTCCAAAAGAAGAGATGACCAGTGTGCTATGGCATTGTCATAATTCAGACTATGCAAGACATTATAGCAGCATTCAAACAGCAGCCAAGGTGTTGGAAAGTGGACTGTATTAGCCATCCTTATTTAAGGATGTAAGAAATTTTGTGGAAAATTGTGATCAATGTCAAAGAAGTGGCAATATCTCAAGAAAACACGAAATGCCACTTAACAATGCTCTTGAAGTGGAGATTTTTTATGTGTGGGGAATTAATTTTATAAGGCCATTTCCCTCTTCCTTCTCATTCCAATACATACTGGTGGCCGTCGACTATGTCTCCAAATGGTGGAAGCCATTCCCACCACAGAAAATGATTCAAAAGTTATAGTTGATTTCTTAAAGAAAAACATCTTTCCTCGGTTCGAGATGCTACGAGCTTTAATTAGCGATGGTGGAACTCATTTCTGTAACAGGTATTTGGATAGCCTTTTGACTAAATATGGCATCAAACACCAAGTAGCCACCCCCTATCACCCTTAAACAAGCGATCAAGTTGAGGTCTCTAACTAAGAATTGAAGAGGGTATTGGAGAAAACAGTTAACACCTCAAGAAAAGATTCAGCAAAAAGGATAGAAGATGCTTTATAGGCTTATTGAACTGCATATAAGACTCTAGTTAGAACATCTCCATTCAAGCTAGTCTATGGAAAAGCTTGCCATCTCCTCGTAGAGCTAGAGCACAGAGTATTTTAGGCCACAAAGTTCTTAAACTTTGATATCAAGAAAGCTGGAGAAAAGAGGCTCTTGTAATTAAATGAACTTGAAGACTTCCGTCTTCAAGCTTATGAAAGCTCTAAACTATACAAAGAAAAGGTGAAAAGATGGCATGATTACAAATAATCCCCCGATCCTTTGAAGCAGTCTAACAAGTTCTTCTTTTCAACTCTAGACTCAAACTCTTCCCTAGGAA